>JANUWF010003365.1:0-2400000 GCA_026120185.1 Voacanga thouarsii | reverse complement strand
AATATTGTTCCCCAGCAACGGCGCCAAAAACTTCATGCGTAAATTTTAGGTGCATAAAATCATCAATTTTAAATCCATCCATTAGTCAAGTTTTAATTAAAACATTAATTCCAAAATATACATGTGAGCAAGTATACTTATTGCAAGTATAGTATAGGGAATTAATGAGTATTGATCCTTAAAGGAACAAGTACACACTAGTTACTTTTCATTCATTGTTTAACCGACCCCAAATAAAGTAAAAAAATAATAAAAATAAAAATAAAGAAATATATACAACTCATGAATGTAAGAATATGCAATTTAAACAATTTCCCTACAAAACATGACAATGAACCAATTAGCAATTCTCTCAACTAATTATCATTTTGGCATCATGAAGGAATATAAAGTAAAATTCAATCATTTCACAAGTCATGATTCTTACTTAAATAAATCCCACTTCATTTCCCAATTCATGGAATCCTATATTTTGATTAAATTAACAGATTTTCCAATGAAGCTAACATAACCAAAACATGCATTAAGCTCAATTCCTTATAAACATGAAATTAGCTAATAACCCTTTACTCGAGGTGAAATCAACTAATCTTTGATTACTTAGTTATATAATCTTAATTCCGTTACTCAAGCCCATTAAGATTAAACAAATACGAAATTAATGTAATGAAACTCCTAACATCATCGTCTCAAGTCAATTAGAAGAACTTGCATCAATAACTAATGATATTAAGTAATCAAACACGAAAGCTGATAATTAATTAATCAAAGAACTAAATTAACACAACATCATGAATCCCAAAATAATATTAAATTACAATAAAAATACTGAATACATCATTGCTAAAGGAAAATAAGATAAAGAGAAAAGAAAGTACTCATAGGCAAGTCTCTTTCTTCTTCCTTAAAGACTTCTTTGAACAATCCTCCTTGATTTTGGTGAATTCCTCCTTCAATGAGAGATTCAGAATTTTTGCTCTTTTACTCACTTCTCTCTCTTGTATATATCCAACCCTTGTGTTTACTTGTGCTTTTTATAGGCCTCTTTGATACTAATTTCGTGGTTGAGGAAGTCTTGGCCGAGTAGAAGTAGGAAAATATCAAAATCATTAGATAAGCCATAATTTCGTGTACAAAATATTCGCCTCTAGAGCGTATTTAGCGCCGGGTATCTTCGACCCACCTGGTGTCAAGTGCACTCTATTCTTCCTCTATTTTTGCTCTATTTTTGGCCGTTTCTCCTTGGCAGACAAACTGGACCCAACTCCAGGTACATTTGCCAGACCTGGCACTAGGTTTGTTTTAGAATTTCCCTAAAGCTTGCTTAACTTCTTCTGCTAGAGCAGAATGGACCAGGTGCCTGGTCCATTGGCTAGGCCTGGTGCCAGGTCTATTCTGGTTGTGTTCACTTTCTGCTCGATTTTAACTTAATTTGTACATATTTACCTAAAACACCTTTTACAAGCAAGATGTCAAATAGGAATGAATATGCCTAGTTATTACAACAAATGTATCTTAAAACAACCTCATATAACTAGGAAAAAAATGGTAATTTTAACCCCTATCATAACTCCACAATGACAATTAGGAAACAGAGGACAAGGGAAAAAGTTAGCACCTAGATATATTAGACTGTTTCCTATTGTTGAACGAATTGGGAAAGTAGCTTATCGTTTGGAAATATAGGAAGAGCTTCAAGGTATTTATAATGTATTTCATGTCTCCCAACATTAGAAACATGTGTCAGATCCTTCATATGTTTTGAACGAAGAACCTATTGAAATAACTCTAAGCTTAAAACATGAAGAAAAGCCGATTAAGATCTTGTAGTATGCTGAAAAAGAAATGCGAAATAAAAAGATTCCACTTGTAAAGGTGTTGTGGAATCATCACCCTGTACAAGACGCAACCTGGGAGACAGAGGCAAGGATGCGAGGAAAATATCCAGAATTATTTCAAGGGTAAGCAAATTTTGGGAATGAATTTTTTTTGAAGGAGGGGAGATTGTAATACCCTATACTTTAACCTTTGTCTAGCTACTATTTTTGATAAAATGAGCGTTTGTATCAGTGGCTAGAGCAAAAAGATGATCGTTGCCATGAGAAGAATATTTTGGTGCAATAAAAATATGTAGGGACCTGGACGTAATTTTAAATTTATTCTACCCATATCCTAAATTTTCAGAAAACTACTATTTTTAATAAAGTGAGAGATTGGGGGTACATTTAGAATGAAAATTGATCAGCACGATAGGATGCGCGTTTTGGTATAAATTAGGCTATTCTGTGTTCCAAGGGCATTTTCATAATTTTGACTGCAAATGGGATTTTGACCACAAATTTTATAGAATTGGAAAAGAATTGAAGTTTTTGATTGTTACCATTGAATTTAATGGAATTTATAGAATTTATTGGTGAAATAAAATATTTTTTCGCTACGGACCTAAATTTGGTCATTTTTGAGAAAAATTGAAAATGCGGTAAAAAATTTAGATGTGTGGCTTCTTGCGATTGGTGGCCAAGAACATGTGTAAAAATATGAGAGGATACATGAAATATTCATGCATGAAAAGCTTCTTAAATACGTTTAATTAAGAAAATATTTGAAAATTCAAGAATGCGATGTGGGTAAAATAGCCACCATGAATTTAATGAAAAAAATGCAATTGGTATTCATTTGGACCATGAACAGTGGTGGATTGAGGCTGAAAACTGGCCAAGGGCATAGAACAAGAAGGAAGGAAGAAATAAGGGAGAAAAGAAAGGAAAAATCATGGAAAAATAGAAAAAAGAGAGAGAAAGAAAAAGTGTGTTTCTTGGTGTGTTCTTGGAGCAAGATCAAGCCAAAATATCCTGCATACAATGTAAAGCTTATGCTTCAAGAATTAAAGTCATAGATTTCATTACGGTGATTATTTTGGTATAAGTTTTAACATGAAACACATGAGATTTATGGTTGAGATTTGGATTAAATGTGAACCATGTGAACTTTTGTGTGTGCAAGTGTGTGTTGGTTAGAAGAAGGTTTTAAATGTTATATTTTATATGGTGAGTAAAGGTATTTGGTTGGTGATTTAAGGAGTTATTCATGGTTGATGAGTAAATTAGTGAAATTGGAGGGAAAAGGAACCTTTAATGGAAATAAAACTATAGCTACTTCAATTTATGCTGGTGATTATATATTGTTCAAACCATGAATTGGTAACTTGTTGAATCTAAAAAATGAAGATTTAACAGTATTTTGAAAGGGAATTTAGTGGATTAAGTTCCCAAAAGGTGTTATAAATCAAGTAGAACAAAGGAAGAACATTAAATTGTGGAAATGGTATAAACTACGGTAAAATTTTGGGAGATTTTCGTCCCAGTAATTTCTGAACGAAATCATGCTTGGAAAAAAGGACTTAATAGACATGTAGGTAAGAGTCTAACGAGCATTTGATATATAATAGAGCCCGATAGGAGTAGTTATGCACTAAACAAAATGGTGTAATAAACGGAAAAAATTCAAAATTTTAGTTTCGATGCAAGTGAACTTTAAGGAATTGTTTGCATAACTTTGGGAATAAAAATGGTGGGGAACATGAAGAAGATTTCATGTTCATGAAGAAGAGAAAATATGGAAACAGGAAATGGAAGAATTTAGTGTGCAATATATATATATATATATATATATATATATATATATATATATATATGCATGCATGTTTTGCTTAAAGAAGAAAAAAAAAATGAAGAAATAAGGAAATAAGGGATTTCCTTATGTTTGTATTAACCAAGTATTGGTTTGAACCTTAGCAAACCAAACTAAATATAAAATGACGTTTAATGTAGGATATTCACATTAAGCGGTCGGCAACGGGTTAGGTACAATATTCAAATGACGTAAGCTATTTTAGACACGAGGTGAGTCTCACTGGATTTCTAAACTTTTAAATGCAAGTATGCTTTACTTTTCATGAAATAACACATTACGTACTATTTTGGAATCCCTTATTTGATTTAAGAATTTTCCGAGCAAGAAAATAGTGTTTTACCATGTTGAACTGGCATGAATATCATAATTGGCTTGGAAACCTTAAAGGATGACGAAAGCATGTATTTTGTATTTAATGCTTTTAGGATTAAATAATTGAGATTTTTGAAATATGATACTACTTCCGTCCCAACAAAATTGACCTACTTACTATTTTGGGCTGTTTCAAAAAATTTGACACTTTCCTTAAAAAGAAAATTTTTACTATACAATTTATTATAAAATAATCAATATATCCCACATATATTATTTTTAAATATTTAGATTTGACATACAGTATTGTGATACCCATATATTTCTTATTTTTATTATACTATACTATATTATATTATTATATTCTAACTTTTACTTTTACATAAAATATCGTGTCAAATTAACCACTATCAATTTTAGTGGGATGGAGGGAGTAATTTTTTAAATTGGGTATTCAAAAAATGACGAGAATGCCCTTATTGGAATATTTTATGGAAGCATAATTGAAAACTTTGAATCTAATCCTTTTCTAGGGTTAGAATTCTGGAATTCTTGAACAATTTTTTTTTTGAAATCGGGTATAGATAAAATGACCTGGATGCCCTTATTGGAACATTTTATGATGCGAAAAGGGCTTTTTATCCTTGCAGATTTTGGAAATGATCTCTCGGTATGAGATCAATCTTTGAAAAATGATATTTTGGCCCCAGAAAATATTTTATTGGTATTCCTTCGGGAATGGATATTTATCTGGCCTTATGAGCTAGTGGAATTAGTACTAGTCTTGTGAACTAGTGAAAACGTTGAGTTCTCAGTAAGAACTTTGATCTTTGTACTAGTTTATGTTAGGGATAGAAAATCTCAAGTAACTTGGCTAGTTCTGGGGATTGTCTTACTCCAAATAGAGTAACAGGATATTGAGATGATTCGTCTTGACTAGCAGTTTAGTACTGGCAATTTTCGTGCCTTGTGTGCAATTTAATCTGGGTTGTTCACGGGTTGGGCCGAACACTTGGTGCTATTCAACCCCTTGCTACCTTGATGGTGATTGAGTTCGGACTGGGACTCCTGGGCTTACGGTAGCAAGTAAAACATTTTGAATTACTTGGTATTGTGCTTGTTTGCACTTACCCTTCTAATAATGCATAGTTGAGTACTATAAGTTTATGTCCTTAGTGCAATAAATCTATGATGTCGAAGGCGAAGCCTTGTGAGCTTTGCACGTGAGGCTGACATTCTATTGATAAAAGTGCCTGCATTTTGGAAATCGGGACAATGACTATGTAATCAAATACAATTTTTCCAAATGTATTTGAAATTGAAATAAACTCCCTTCTAGTGAGGAGTAGAGTTGTTTTCAGTTTTTTTCAAAATTCAAATTGAGAGAAAAATGGAGATGTTTAAGGTATAGGATTAGATAATGGTATTTGCTCTTGGAAGGTTTCTTGTCCTTCAATGGTGTATGACTGAATTAGCTATGTTTCAACCAAGGAATGGAGAGTTCTTTCAGTCTTGGGCTGGCCAAAATTGGCTATGAAATGGCAAAGAATTTTCTAATTTTATGATAGGGGCTAAATTAGTCATACTTTTCCTAGTTATTTAAGATTCTTTTGTGATATATTTTGTTCAAAAACTAGCCATATTCCTTCATATTCAATATTTTACCCTTGAAAAGGTATTTTATTCATTATTTTAGATTTTTAGGGTAAAACGAAGTAAAAATGTCGCAAAGTAGAACCAAGGCAGTGCCGGCCAGGATAGAGGAACAGGCGCCGGCCATGCACTGATTGCACGAACTTTGAAGCGACAGAAAAATTGGTGAAATAGAATGGAACCGACGTCGGCTCCAGTAGCCAAGGCGGCGCCAACTACATTCTGGAATACATTGTGCGGAATTTAAGAAAAAATCGACAAACAATTGGAGAACCAGAACATAACCGGCGCCGGCTCCGAGAGCCAAGGCGGCGCCAGTTTTGCTCTGAAGTTAGGGCGTGCTTGATTTTTCTACGCGATTTTTGGTAATTTGTGAAATTTTAGTATCTTTCAACTTCTACTCGACCAAGAACATTATACCAACGAGTTTAGGCACTTCCTAAGCCTATAAATAGATGAAAAACACAAGAGAAAATGGGAGAATTCATTGATTATCACAGAAAATTACTCAAGTCAAATGAGGAATTCTTCAATTCAAGGAGGATTGTACAAGAAGGTTTTCAAAGGAAGAAGAAGTAGGCTTGTCTATGAGTGCTTTCTTTTACATTGTTTTCTTTTTTCTTGACAATGATATGTTAATTGTTTTATTGTAATTTGACATTGTTTAAATATTCATGATATTTAGAGTTATTTGATCTTTTGATTAATTGAATTGTTCTTCTTGGTATTTAATTACTTGTACTTATTACGGGATTAATTTGTTGGTTCTTCCCATTAATTGGCTGAGAACAAAGGGGTTAATGGTGGTTTCAATGTATTAATTCCATATTTATTGTCTATTAACTCACCGAGACCAAAAGGGTTAATTGATGAGGACTAGGTAATTAAAGGTTAATTGATGTTTGCCTGGACCAAGGATCATTGGTTAATTTCATATTTTAAATTCGCCAAGACCAAGGGAATTTAATCAAGAATTGTGTTTAATGCATCTTTTGGATGAGTTAGTTGAGACAAGACCAAGTGATTCTAATTTATCCAAACTGTAGTGATTTCATAAATTGGGAAAGAAGTGAGTCTACTTTAATCCTTCATGATGTCAACAGAATAATTAGTTATGATAACGATTAAGTCCTTTAAGATCATCTTTGTCAAAATAATGGCTTGAGTTACATAATTCTCCATCTTTGACATGTATATATTCTTTTATTTTATTTTCTTTTTACTTTATTTTTCTTTTTATTCCGTTTTCACTTTATCCAGTCGGTTAAACAATGAAAGAAATGTGATTAATGTATACTTGTTCCTTGAAGATCGACACTCGTTTAAACCATATGCTATGTTAATGATGAGTACTCTTGCTCATATTGTAATTTGGGGTTAACGTTTTAATTTAAACTTGATTGAGAATATGCTTATTTTTATATGATTTTTTAGACCCAAATATAAACACATCAAGTTTTTGGCGCCATTGCCAGGGAACAATATCATAAAAACTTGAATTTTGTTGATTTAACCATATAAATATGTAAATACATAAACATGTAAATTATGTACAATTGTTCTGTTCGCAAAAAGGTTCTATCTTTTATATTTTGTGTATTTATGTATACTCTTGTAATCTAATTTACTAACTTTGACTAACTTTGTATTTTATTGTAATCATGAATTCTGTTATCTAACTTTTATCTTGTCTTTGCTAGGTGTTAGCCTTGGTACATGATCCAATAACCTGAAGGCAGTAGAGTAGATTTCATTTTGTTTCATTTTTATTTCTTTCTTCATGAATTAAATTGCATTATTCATCATTGCTGCATGTTCATCATTTTTATTTCATTTTTCAAAAAAAAAAAAAAAAACATTAGTGTATTGATGATAGATTGACAAAATTACAAGCTAACATTAATGTTTTTAGTGAGACGCCATTAGAAGCATTATTGAATTCTTTTGTTGCCAATACAAATTCATCTGTTCAGTGGCATGAAGAAGCTTCCCCACGTTTGTGCGATCAAAGGAAACAATTAGTTAAAATTGTTGAGGAGACTCATGAGTTCATGCTAGCCCGTATAATTGACCATGCAAAAAAAAAAAAAAAAAAAAGAGGTTATGAGGGACAATTGCATAATGTGGCAAGAGAGGTATTTGATTCTACTCTATGTGCTCATAATTCTAATATTTCTTTGTCACATGATTTTTTTTAGGTTCCTCTCAATTCTTGGAAAACAATGGTCTCAATGATGATGTATGGAGTTTAACATGCCTTAAGAAGTTGGATTTATCATTCATTCTAAGAAACCATTTAAGGATGTTGATGAATTTTACCATTCACTCCAATTTTAGGGAGGTAACTTGGTATTTGTAGAAGCATTGAAAAGTAAGGATTTCTTGATCTCATCTTTAAGAACTCAAATACTAAGTTTAAAGGGGAATTTTAATTATGAACATTCTTTTGAAGGGTTACAAGTTGATTTCAAGCTTGATACATTCTTTAGAAACCATGTGCACTTATATGTTGACAAAAATATTTGTGTGTCTAAAGAAATGTTAGGGAAAGAGGTTTATGTGTTTTGCTTTAGTGAAAAAACTATTTTCATAAACCTTCTATTTTTCAAAAACCTCTCCCCGTTCTACATTTATCATTCCTATCTTCTATTTTGAGCTTTAATTTCTTTTCAAAAGATTTGATGAGGAAGCATGATGAGTGTGAAAAGTTTTTGTTTTATATTTTTTTCTTTGAGTCTTTTTCTTTAGTTTGTTTTCTTTTATTTAGGTATGTTTTTATTTTTTTTTATTATTATTATTTTCCTTGTGCTTTTATTTGTGTTTTGTTTTATAGGAATAAAGTTCTCTTGGACAAGCCATTCTCTTTACCTTAAGTTTGGATATCTATTGGAGCATTATTGCACTTGGGCAGTATTACTTAAACTTTCTAACCCCTTATTATTTTTAGTCCCTTTGGATATGCTTTCTTATGTTTAGTTTTTGCCAATGAGTATATTGTCCAATTTAAGTATGGGGGAGTGGTTTGGTAATATACTTTGTCCAAGTTTTTATCAATTATCTTGGTGTTTTCTCAGTATTGAACTACGTTGAAATATTTTGAAATTGAGATATACTTTTATTTTGAGCACAATGAATGGACGTAATTTCTTTCTTATCCTTTTCCCTTTATTTTTGGTCCCATGGCATTTAATTTCTTGTTCTATTTATTTGGCTATTGAGGACAATGTCCAGTTTAAGTGTGGGAGAGTGATTTGATTAAAAATTCTTCTATGGCATATACTTTATCCTTTGTGTGGGCAAAATTTTCAAAATTTTTTTTTGCTTTTCTTTGAGATTTTAAGCTGTATTTTTAATGTATGTCTTTATGATGGATTATAGAGCATATGTTCTAGATCATTTATGGCTTATGCATGACTTTTTGCACTCACTTGAACGAAGTAATTCTTGATCAAATACTTTGCATTATTCTTAAACTTATTTTTCTACTAAAATTCATGGAGCATTCTAGAACTTACTTGAATATCTCTTGGGGCGAAATAGGAAAGACAGTCATAATTTAACTTAGGGATGACGGTAATAGGCCTTCTTTGGATAGTTTGAGCTTTTCAAACCTACCTATTGTTATATTATCCCTAGTGCCTATTTTGAGCCTAAATTGTTAATTTCTTTCTTTAAAACCCGTTATCATACTTTGTCCACTACTTGTTTCTAAGAGTTTGAATAATTTTCCAAATCTTTATGCTCTTGATGGATGAAAGTATATGTAAGAGAATATTGAGGAAGAATACTTGGAGAAATATCATGACTCATTACTTTCAGTCATGTATCAATAGTTGTATTGAGTTGGAAAAAGAAAAGAAAGAGAAGAAAAAGAAAAGAGAGATTGAAAACAAGAAAAGAAAGGAAATAGCTGCTAGAAAGAATTGAAAGAAAGAATATGCGAAAGAAAGCAGCAGTGAAAAAGAAAACAACAGAGGAGTGAAAGGAAAAGAGAAAAGAAAAGATCACAAGAGGAGTGTTGATTGAGTTGTAAAAGTTAAGTTCATTTAAAGTACTGGACACCATTACTGAAAATTTGAGTGATCTTGTGAAAGAAATAGAGAAGAGTTGAAAAGAAAAAAAGAAAGAGAAAAATGCAGAATTTGCTTGAGTGGAGTTGTAATTGCTGAATATGGTTATTGCTTGATTGATTTTTGGAATAGGAGAGTAAGAAGAGTTTGGAAACTATTGATTCATTTTGTTTATCCTTTTCTTTCAAACTCTCATCTTCTTTGATATTTGATTCTCCTATATCCTTTATTTGATAAGCTATATTACAAACGTTTAGCCTTACATTACAAGCTTAAAAGTTTTACTTGATCTAAGTAGAATCATGATATGTCTCGGATTAGTGGAGAGAGTATATAAAAAGTAAGCTTATAGAATGTATATTCTTTTTGAACTAAATTCTTTCCAATGGTTTGAGAATACTGTTAAGTCTTGAGATGGTTCTACTAAGTCATTATTACCTACACAAATCTTGTATTTGTTGTGAAAGATGTAGTAGCATGTATTTTATGTTCTTGAATGAAGAAAGCATTAGAGATATTATTTTGAAATTGATTGAGTGATTTGATGAAACCTTGTGTTTTCCTACTTGTCTATGATACTTTGCTTGAGGACAAGCATAGAGCTAAGTGTGGGGGAATATGATAGGGGCTAAATTAGTCATACTTTTTCTAGTTATTTAAGGTTCTTTTGTGATATATTTTGTTCAAAAACTAGCCATATTCCTTCATATTTGAGATTTTACCCTGGGAAAGGTATTTTGTTCATTATTTCAGATTTTAAGGGTAAAACGAAGCAAAAAATGTCGCAAAGAAGAACCAAGGAGGTGCTGGCTAGGATAGAGGAACTAATGCCTACCATGCACTGATTGCATGAACTTCGAAGCAGCAGAAAAATTGGTGAAATAGAGTGGAACCGGCACCAGCTCCAGTAGCCAAGGCGGCGCCGGCTGCATTCTGGAATACATTGTGCGGAATTCAAAAAAAAATCGACGAACAATTGGAGAATCAAAACACAACCAGCGCCGGCTCGGAGAGCCAATATGGCACCGGCTGTGCCCTGAAGTTAGGATGGTGCTTGATTTTTCTACGCGATTTTTGGTAATTTGTGGAGTTTTAGTATTTTCCAACTTCTACTCGGCCAAGAACATTGTACCAATGAGTTTAGGTACTTCCTAAGCCTATAAATAGATGAAAAACACAAGAGAAAATGAGAGAATTCATTGATTATCACAGAAAATTACTCAAGTTAAAGGAGGAATTCTTCAATTCAAGAAAGATTGTACAAGAAGGTTTTCAAAGGAAGAAGAAGGCGGCTTGTCTATGAGTGCTTTCTTTTACTTTCTTTTTTTTTCTTGACAATGATATATTAATTGTTTTATTATAATTCGACATTGTTTAGATATTCATGTTATTTAGAGTTATTTGATCATTTGATTAATTGATTGTTTTTCTTGGTATTTAATTACTTGTGCTTTTTAAGGGATTAATTTGTTGGTTCTTCCCATTAATTCACTGAGACCAAAGAGGTTAGTGGTGGTTTCAATGTATTGATTCTATATTTGTTGTCTATTAACTCGCCGAGACCAAGGGGGTTAATTGATGAGGACTAGGTAATTAAAGGTTAATTGATGTTTGCCTGGACCAATGATTCATTGGTTAATTTCATATTTTAAATTCGCCAAGACTAAGGGAATTTAATCAAGAATTGTGTTTAATGCATCTTTTGGATGAGTTAGTTGAGACAAGACCAAGTGATTCTAATTTATCCAAAATGTAGTGATTTCATAGATTGGGAAAGAAGTGAGTCTACTTTAATCATTTATGATGCTAAGAGAATAATTAGTTATGATAATGATTAAGTCCTTTAAGATCATGTTTGTCACAATAATGGTTTAAGTTACATAATTCTCCATCTTTGACATGTATATATTCTTTTATTTTATTTTATTTTCACTTTATTTTCCTTTTCATTCTATTTTCACTTTATTGAGTCGGTTAGACAATGAAAGAAATGTGGTTAATGTATACTTATTCCTTGAGGATCGACACTCGTTTAAACCCTATGCTATGTTAATGATGAGTACGCTTGCTCATATGTGTAATTTGGGGTTAACATTTTAATTTAAACTTGATTGGGAATATGCTTATTTTTATATTATTTTTTAGACCTAAATCTAAACACATCATTTTATCAACCAGCTAAATGAGTGTTTAATGAAACATAATCTGAAATTTTAATTTGAAGTTTAAATAAATTTAGATAGATTAAAGATAAGAGTGTTTTGAGGTATGTTAATGGAGTCCTATTGTTCAAGGTAGGTGGAGAAGCTAAGAGGTTCTGTCCATGGCTGTATAAGGGCCGAAATTTGGTGAAGTTTGTTGAAGAAATTCGGCCCTAGCATAAAGAGGCAAAGCTAGAAAAAAAATTCTGGAATTGAAGCTTAAGAACACTTGGAATTGAATTGGGTTTGGTGCAGAATTTTTGGTCTACTTTGGAACGATTTTGCAGTTGGAATTTAAGGATGTTTGGAAGTCCATTAATGGTGGTTTTCCACCCACCATCTTGAAGAAGGAAGGAGAAAGTTTCAGCTATTCATGTGCTCTAACAGATGGCTTCAAAATCATGTTCAAAGTTTGCTAGTTTGCTGGAAAAAAAAATTTTGGTTTGACATTATTTGCGAAGCTGCAAAAATTCAAGGAATTTCAGCATTCATCCTCACACAAGATGGTTAGTTCCTTGCAAGAATTAGATAGAGAAGCTTGTTGCAATTTTTTGAATACCAGCTTCGAAGAAAATCTGAAAATTTTTTCAGATTTTTAACCAAAACATAAATAAGAAGAAAATGATGTTTTTGAAGAAATAGCTATGGTGATTTCATTGAAACCTCTACCTATTCTTCCTCCTCATTTTCGGCTACCCCTATCCTACAAGAGCTATGATTTTTGAAATTCATAGCAATGAATTATCTAAGAGTTTTATAGATATAAAAATGAATTAAAGATTTTAGAATAGTTTAAATTCAAAGAGGTTAGGATAGGGCTTACAAAAATAATGGAGATAAGAATTCTTGTACAATTTTTTTTAGGACAAGACCACATGGTTAAGACATTACCGTTGTGTCTTCCCTAAGACAACACTCCTAACTTTAAGGAATGTAAGAAAGAAGAAAATTTAAACATGAGTTAAGATAAATATGAATAAAATTTAAGTGATGGAATTTGAACTCAAGACTTTAGAGATCAAACTACAAAGCTCTAACCACTTAACCATAACAACTCTTGTTCTTATTTTCTCAATCAAATATTCTTCTTATCTAAGCCTTAAGCCATCTTCCTATTTCGACCTCAAGCAAAATCACCTTTTTATCCATTCTACTCAACAAGTACAAATAAATCATACAATCCATAAATCACAATTTTAAGGCACATAAAATCATTTAAGAGATATATTTTATGCATGATGACATGATATGCATCTCATCCCTGTTACTCTAGGGTAGATTTAGGTGAGGTTTTACAAAGTTAGGCTAATATCATCTCCTTCAGTCAGCTTACCTATATAAGAAGAAGGATTGTTAAAGAATATTGGAGACAATAAGAAGGAGAGTTTATCAGATGATTACCCTCAGGTTGGCTTTCCTCTTCAACTGCTGGCTTACCTACTTTAATTGGATGGGTTGGATCTGGCGCGGCCATGTTTTGTAGTGTGGGGATTAGGGGATTACAAGTACTCTCCCAGCTAACTTTCAGCTTCTCCAGCATTTTCAAAGAACTGATCTTTTCTTCCTTAAGAAAAGATTCTCGGCTCTCTAAGTTCTGCAGTTGATCCCTTACTTTCTTTATATTGTGGTATAGCTGAGAAATGGTCCTCTGTAGAGATTTTTGCTTCGCAGTTTCAACCTGAATAGCTGATTCAACTGAGCCAACTCTGATTACAATCTAGCTATTTTCATTGCCAAACAATTTCTCTTCTCTCTACTTTCTTACAGATTTTTTTAGTAATAGACAAGTCAGCAAAAACTTGCTTATATTGACTGGATAATGATTCATTTTCAAAAGTAAGTTTGCTAGCTTGGCTCAACTAACCTTTTGCCTCATTTAACTTTTGTTGATGGTAGCTGATGTCAAAGCTCAATGAAGAAACAACAAAATCGAGTAGCGTACACTGTGTCTAAACATCAATAGGAACATTCACGGTATCACAAAGAGTGTCCGAAGTGCACTTTAGGCTAATTTGAGTTTCTTTCTCGATAAGAAAAGGTTGGCCGATCATTGTCAGTAGGAAGTTCACATGTTCTTAAACAAAAGATTGGTCCTTTTTCCCAGCAAGAGCCCTAAAAAAGGCATTAAGTTCCCTCTTTAGTACATTTAATAGGGAGTCCTTTTCATCTTCTTCCTCAGTTGGCTGGCCCAAAGGTTGTTTGGTGAGGACTGGAAAAGTTTATTTTTTCTTGGCCTACACAAATGGACCCACGTCAGGAGGAATTATAGAAAGTGACTTGGTCGCGGAAGAAATTGGCTACCTGAGAAGCAGGGGATTTTGGAGTTTGTTTCCTCTTTTCTTTTTGTTTGACATGAGGAGTTTTTATTTCAACATCAATATGGTCATCAACATTACCACCTGCCAAAGTAAAGCATATATTAGAATTTGGACAAGGTGACTAGTCAATCATGTTGTAGGAAATATGACCTGCTCAGTGGCTTTTAGCATGTGTTGTCTTCTAGAGTAGCGGACAGAGGCAAAAACTAGAGTAGATGTTTCAAGGGCAACCATGGAGCTAGATACGTCTTGCTCTTGGATGTTCAGTTTGGCTAGTCAGACGTCAACTAGAGAATCAAATAACATGTCACCTAAGAAGGTCTACCATGTATCAAAATCAGAAGCAGTTTCTGTGCAAAATAGGAATTCTTCAAAGATAAATTGGGATAATTTTTCTTTAAGCTTGGCTTCATTGTCGACCAGGTTTTCACTTGACCATTCAGTACGGCAGTCGAATAGACTGATAAAATTAGAAGGTACTAGAATGCCTTGCACTAAACCAAACTGTCGGGCCACAAAATGAGGGTTAGCCTCAGAACTTATCGCACCATGAGCTCTTCCTTACCGAATCCCCAAATGCAAGTCCCAAGAAGTTAAAAAATAAAGGTAACTTTTCCTCACAGTATTTCCCTTTACAAGTTCCAACCATTCTAGGCCAGTAATATCAACGGCATAAGAAAATAGGACAGAAGGGGATCTCTCTTGATTGGAGTGAAAGTCAATCAAAATGTTAGCTAAAGGAGAATCAATAGCTGGCACTTTGCAAAGATGATAACCAGTCACACGATGGTGGTCTCTATTGAGTCTAGTCGGGTAACTCTAAAGCTGGGCAAATATTGATACAACCACATTTGCAATACCCAGAGTGGTCTGGTCACAAACTCAATTTGTTTGCAATACCCAGAGTATTTTTTTCCCACTACTTTGTATTTCTTTTCTTTAGTTTGCTTTTCTCTTTATATTTTCATGACCTTTCTTAGGATTTATTTTTAGTTGACTTATTTTTTTTCTTTATTTTGATTTTCTTGTTCTTTTTCTAGATTTATATTTCTGTTTTTGTTTCTGTTATTTTTATTCAGGTACCATTTCCCTTATACTTCCTTGTGATGAATTCAAACATGTTGGAGTTAATTTTTAATGGGAGTATTTGCTATTCTTACTTTTTCCTCTTTAATTATTTTTGTCTTTTGGCATTACTTTCTTTGTTATATTTTTTGCCATTGACGACAATGTCCAATTTAAGTATGGGGAAGAGTTTAGTTTTGAAAGTATTTTCATATATTTTCTAAAAAATTTTGTGGTTTCATGGCCTTAGCAAGGTTGTGATTATCTTTCTTCTTTAGATATGAGGTATGTTATTCATTTGGTGGATTTTTATTGACACTAAAATGGTTTATTGGATATGATGTGTTAAGACTTGAGAATTTGGGTTAATCTTATTTATGCATTAGTGTTTGGGTATTAATTGATTCATCTAGTTCAAATATAGAGAATGTGAGGAATATAGGAAAGGTTATTGGCTAATTCTTGTATTATAGAATTAAACTTTGCTTGTCTTTAAGTTATGATGAGAAATGTGAGGAGAAAAAATCTTTGAATGGAAAGATTGTAGAAAAATTGTGAAAAATTTTTATAAGTTGATAATTGAGAAAAAATAAGTTGATTAATGTTGATGAGAAACATATTTTTGTTTAATTATGGGGACTAATACGGATAGTGAAGAGAAATCCACTTTATTAAGGCTATTAATTCCCAAAAGTAAAAGAAAGAAAGAAAGATTGTTGAGAACAAAATGATGAGTGATGACTATAAGGGGGCCAATACGGTGTGTGAAGAAAAATCCATGCACTTGAGGCTATCAATTCCCTAAGTCATTGAGAGAGAAAAAAAATTGAGAAAATTGAAAATTTGGAGTGTTTTCCTCAAAACATAACTTAAGTTATGCGATTTTTAAACTTATAATGCTTGGGTTGGTAGATAACTTAACTTATTTGATTCATGTTATCTATGTTTTTACTTGAAGAGTGAAATAATATTCTTAGACTAGTGTATAAACTTGTTTAATTCGACTTTAAGGGCCTTGATATGTCTTATGTAGTACTTTGTTTTGTGAATGATTTCAATGTGTTAAAAGAATGACAAGGACATATCTAAAGCTCAAAAGGTAATTGTGACTTTGTTCTAAGTAAAATTTTTTGTAAGGACGTCTTGTTTTTTCTTGTTTAAAGGCTTTGCTTGAGGACAAACAAAGGTTCAAGTATGGGTGAATGTGATAGGGGCAAAATTTATCTATATTTTTCTAGTTATTTGAGGGTGTCTTGTGATACATTTATTATAATAACTAGGCATATTCCTTTATATTTGATAGTTTATCCTTGGAAAGGTGTTTTGGACCTTTAGTGCAGAAAACGATAAAAAAACATCAAAACCATCGCCATCAGAGCACCGCCGGCGTCGGTCGTGACTCACGGAACTGGTGCTGACCCCATTCTGGAAACAGGGGAAGTTTTGCATGAAAAACAAAGAAAGACTGGGCCAACCAGAGCACGGCCAGAACCGACCGTGACCCACGGACCCGGTGCTGGCTCTACTCTGTCCAAAGTTGGCGGACTTTTCCAATCATGTGCAGATTTGGTAATTTTTAAAAGTTTTGGTATTTTCCACTACTTGGAACGAAACTCTTAGGGAACAAATTTTAGCCTCTTGGAAACCTATTTAAACAAGAAAAATATACGATTAAATTTGTATATCTTGGGAATCAAGGATCAAATTAGCAAATCTCTTATTGAATGAGGAATTCATCGAATCAAGGAGCATTGTTCAAGAGAGTCTTCAAGGGAGAAGAATGAGGCTTGTCTATGAGTTCTTTCTTTTACCTTTGTTTTCTTTTTCTAGAATAATAATATAATTAATGTTTTCATTATAATTTAACAATATTTTGGGAATCTTATTTTTTTGTATTAATTTAGATATTTGATCATTTTTCGATCATTCTTGGTGTTTGATTACTTGTGATCATAGAAGAATTGATGAAGTTAGATTTGCTTTTAATTGACTTGGGAAATGATGTTAGGAGTTGATTTAATTTTATTGATTTCATATTTGTTATTTTTTAATGGACTTGGGAAATGATGTTAAGCCAAAGAATTTAAGTGATCAAATATTTGTTAATTTCGCCTAGAGTATAGGGTTGTTAACTAATTTTATGTTTATGATGAGGAATTGAGTTTAATGCATCATTTGGTTATGTTAATTTGATTGGAAAATCTACTGATTTAATCAAGAGATAGTGATTCCATGGATTGAGAAAGTAGTGAAGTATATATAAATGAATTAATGACTTGGAAAACGATTGAATTTTACTTTATATTTCTTCATGATGCCAATATGATAATTACTTGAGATAATTGCTAAATGATCCATTATCATGTTTCCTTAGATAGTTGTTTAAATTACATATACCATACATCCTTGAGTTGCATATATTTCTTTATTTTTCCTTTTTATGATTTTATTACTTTGTTAGGCCAGTTAAACAATGAATGAAAAAGGATTAGTGTGTATTTGTTCGTTTGAAGATCGATACTCGTTAGTTCCCTATGTTATACTTGCAATGAGTATACTTGCTAGTATATGTATTTTGGAATTAATGTTTTAATTAAAACTTAACTAAGAGATGGATTTCGATTTGATGATTTTTATACACCCAAAATTTATGCTTCAAATACGCATTCTTGGAAGGAACGTCTGACTTACCTGTGATAATTGCTACATCTTTAGCAAGTACTCAAGAGAAAAAGCTGAGGAGAGTTTTACAAGCTCACAAGAAAGCATTGGGGTAGACCATAGCTAATATTCGAGGCATCAGTCTTGTAGTTTGTATGCACTGGATCAACATAGAAGAATATTTCAAGCCTAAAGTTCAACCTTAAAGGCATCTAAATCGTAATATGAAGGAGGTTGTTAAAGTTAAGATCTGGAAACTTCTTGCAACATGTATTACCTTATCTCTGATTCTACATGGGTAAGTCCTGTTTAGGTAGTTCCTAAGAAATGGCGATTCACTGTAGTCTAAAATGAAAATAATGAATTAATCCCCACTAGGATTATTACAGGGTGGAGAGTTTGTATTGATTATAGACAATTGAATTCTTCCACAAGAAAGGACTATTTCCCTCTCACATTTATTGACCAGATATTAGAAAGGTTAGCAGGATAAGAATTTTATTATTTTTTAGATGGGTATTCAGGGTACAATCAGATTGTTGTTGCTCCTGAGGATCATGAAAAGACGACTTTTACATGTCCATATGGTATTTTTGCGTATTGAAAAATACCTTTTGGATTATGTAATGCTCCTGCTACTTTTCAGAGATGCATAATGGCAATATTTTTTAATTATATTGAAAAATGCATTGAAGTGTTTATAGATGATTTCTTTGTGTTTGGTAACTCTTTTGGTCACTGTTTAGATAATCTAACATTGATTCTAA
Organism: Voacanga thouarsii; assembly: GCA_026120185.1. NCBI lineage: Eukaryota > Viridiplantae > Streptophyta > Magnoliopsida > Gentianales > Apocynaceae > Voacanga > Voacanga thouarsii. The sequence goes on along the minus strand of JANUWF010003365.1, from coordinate 2,381,260 downwards.
AGCATTGTGAAGAGACCAACCTGATTTTTAATTGGGAAAAATGCCACTTCATGGTAAGAGAAGTGATAATACTTGGGCACAAGATTTCCGCTAGAGGCATTGAGGTAGACTGTGCCAGAATCGAAGTGATTGAGAGATTGCCTCCTCCAATGACAGTCAAGGATGTTCGGAGTTTTTTGGGCCATGCAGGGTTTTACAGATGTTTCATAAAAGACTTTTCTCTCATCTCTATACCCTTGTATGACTTACTAGTTAAAGATATTTCATTTAACTTTGATGAAAATTGTTTGTAGGCTTTCCAAATGCTGAAGGAGAAGCTAATGTCAGCAACTATTATGACCGCACCGGATTGGAGATTACCATTTGAGATTATGTGCGACGCTAGTGATATAACAACTAGAGTAGTTTTAGGCTAGAAACAAGACAAGGTATTTTGAGTCATTTACTATGCTAGTCATAACTTGAATGCTACCTAACAAAATTATGCTGCAACAGAAAATGAGTTATTAGATGTGGTCTCTGCGTGTGAGGAGTTTAGGTCTTATCTAATAGGTTCACATGTTATCATTTACATTGATCATGCTGCATTAAAGTATCCATTTGCAAAACATGATGCTAAACCTTGGCTAGTTAGATGGATTTTGATATTGCAAGAGTTTGATTTAGAAATTCGAGATAAAAAGAGTTTAGAAAATATAGTTGTTGATCATTTTTCTAGGATGACTCAAGTCCATGAAGTTGTCCTTATTAATGAATCTTTTCCTAATGACCATCTCTTTGCACTAATGACATCTAGCACTTCTTAGTATGCAAACTTAGCAAACTACCTAGCCAGTAACATTCTTCCTCATGAGTTAAATTTTTAACAAAAGAAAAAATTTCTTTCTGATGTTAAGCATTATTTTTGGGATGATCCTTTTCTGTATAAAATATGTGCTGATAATATGATTTGGAGATGTATTCCTGAACTCGAAGTACATGATATCCTTTATTATTGCCATACTGGAGAGGTTGGAGGACATTTTGGTCCTAGAAGAACAATAGTTAAGGTATTACAATCTGGATTTTATTGGCCCACTTTGTTTAAGGATTGTTATAACTTTGTTCATTCTTGTGATAGGTGCTAAAGGAGCGGTAACATATCTAAATGGAATGAGATGCCCTTAACTAATATTTTTGTGGTAGAACTACTTGACATTGGGGCATAGACTTTATGGGACATTTTCCTCAATCTTTCTCCAATGAATACATCTTAGTGGCTATTGATTATGTGTCCAAATAGGTGGAGGCTATTGCTTCATCTACTAATGATGTGAAAGTGGTGGTAAAGTTTCTTTAGAAAAATGTTTTTAGTCATTTTGGTACACCCAAAGCACTGATTAATGATGAGGGCACACAGTTCATAAATAAGCAAATAGAGAAATTACTGAAAAGTGTGGAGTCACTAATAGAATAGCCACCCCATACCATCCTCAAACAAGTGGTCAAGTAGAAGTGTCTAATAGAGAAATAAAAAGGATTCTTAAAAAGACTATTAAGACCTCATGAACTGACTAATCTTTAAAATTAGATGATGCATTGTGGGCATATAAGACTCCAATAGATATGACCCCGTATTGTCTAGTTTATGGAAAAATTGCCACTTGCCGGTTGATTTGGAACATAGAGTTTTTTGGGCTATAAAATGTTTAAATTGTGATTTGAAAGCTGCAGGTGAAACTCGAGCATTGGAATTAAATGAGCTGGAGGAACTTTGCATGGAAGCCTATGAAAATGCTCGAATCTATAAGGAAATGACAAAAATGCTACATGACCAGAAAATTCTGAGGCGTGAGTTTGAAGTTGGACGACAAGTTTTACTTTATAACTCATGACTTAGACTATTCCCATGTAAGCTAAGATCCAGACAGTTTGGTTTGTTCACTATAACTAATGTATACCCTTATGGTGCAGTTGAGCTTTCTGATGGATCTAAGGGAATATTTAAATTAAATGGCCAGAGACTCAAGAACTATTTTGGTGACGACTTGGAGAAAAATAAAGAGAGTTACACACTTCACACATCTCAGTAACAAGGTCCAGGTAAGATATCTGATGCGTAAATTTTGGGTGTATAAAAATCATCAAATTTAAATTCATCCCTTAGTCAAGTTTTAATTAAAACATTAATCCCAAAATACACATACGAATAAGTATACTCATCGCAAACATAGTATAGGGAATTCACGAGTATCGATCCTTAAAGGAACAAGTAGATACTAATAAATTTTCATTTATTATTTAACCGACCCAAATAAAGTGAGAAAATAATAAAAAAAATAAAAATATATATACAATTCAAGGATGTAGGAATATGCAATTTAACTAATTATTCTAGAAAACATGATAATGAACCAATTAGCAATTCTCTCAACTAATTATTATCTTATCATCATGAAAGAATATAAAATAAAATTTAAACGTTTCCCAAGTCATGAATCTACTTAGATAAATTCCACTTCGTTTGTCAATCTATAGAATCACTATATTTTGATTCAATGAGCATATTTTCAATCAAGCCATCCTAACCAAAGTATGCATTAAGCTCAATTCCTTAAAAATATGAATTAGCTAATACCCTTTGTTCAATGTGAAATTAACTAATCTTTGATCACTTAGTCCTATAATCTTAACTTCGTCGTCCAAGTCCATTAAGATTTAATAAATTCGAAATCAATGTAATGAAACTCCTAACATCGTTTTTCCAAATTAATTAGAAGAACTCGCATCAATAACCAATGATAACAAGTAATCAAATACCAAAGAAAATTAATCAATTGATAAAAAAAATTAATTCACTCAAAATCACAAATCCAAGAATAATATCTAAATACAATTAAAGAATTAATCTTATCATTGTTCAAGAAAAAGAAAACAAATGAAAGAGATAAATACTCATAGACAAGCATTTCAATTTCTAATGAAAGCTTCTCCCAAAACAATGCTCCTTGAGTGATTTCTCTAGAGAAAATATTTGTGATGCACTCTAAAAAGTATGTCTAAATCTCTACATTGTGCACACCCTTTTGTCTAACATAATTGGCCCTTATTTATAGGTTTACAAATTTCCTAAAAATTTAAAAGAGAAAAGAAGTAATTTCTAATCAAAATTCTAAATAAAAAAACATACAGAAGGCAGTTGTGAAAGAATTGGAAACTTGATTATCATTTTGCATTGAAGAACCTAACATTCCTTTTCTTGAAATTGGCTTCACTCGAGCAAATTACCAAGTCCGAAGCCATTTTTCCTTCAATTCCATTGACTGAGCCGCTCCCTTTTGTTCTGAGCCATGAACAACCGAGCTAACAAGCTTCTCCTTGTGTTGTCTTTTCACTGAGCCGAGCCACGAAAGTTGAAGACTAAAGGTGCCGAGCCATCGAAGCTGAAGATAGAAGCCATCTTTTTTCTTCTGCTTTTGGTTGCCTTCTAGCTAAGCCACAGCTCAACCGAGCCGCTACTTAGCTTCATGCATCCTTCCTAGTATGTCTTACATCTTGGCCATGATAGATTTTTGTCTTTTTCCCCCCTTTTCTTTGTTTGCTTTGTTCAATCATCCAGGACCCACTGATTTATTTCCTTTTTTTCATTTTATCTTTTGCTCTTTGCTTGAGCTGACTGAGCTATGATCTCTTTTGAGCCATTGTTCCCTTTTTCTTTCTAATTTCCAATTGCTCCTCTATTTCATCTTTTTTTTTTTCGATTTCCTCTGTTCTTCCAGTATAGGATCGGTGCTGGGTCCATCTTCTTGGCCTAGGGTTGGGTCTGCACTGGAAAATTATTCAACTGGCTTCAAATTTCACATATTTTTGCATAAAATTATAGAAAAGTATTTTTATAAATGAAATATCAAATATGAAGGAATATGACTAGTTATTGTTTTAAAAGTGTCTCAAATTAGCCTCAAATAACTAGAAAAATAATGATGATTTTAGCCCCTATCACATACCCCCCACACTTGAATCTTTACTTGTTCTCAAGTAAAGTACAAAAACAAAGCACTCAAAACAATTTATTTATTTATTTTCACATGCATCCATAACAAAGCAATAATTTTTTTCCCAACTTTAGATAAAAAATTGTCATTCATTCACCCTTTAAAAACCTTTGTAACTCATGCATTAAATTAAATATATCAAGACCCTCAAAATTAAGTTAAAAAAATTTATACTTTAGTCTAAGAAAATTATTCTACATTTCAAGCCAAAATATAGATAACACAAATCATACAAGTCAATTTGTTTAACCATTTCAAAACTCATAGAATCAAATTTGCAAAACTATAAGTAGCAAAATACAGAGACGCTCATGTTTCTTTTTTTTTTTAATCACTTTTTTTTTCGATCACTCTTCTTTTTTTCTTTAGCCTCAAGTGCATGAACATTACCTTCACGCATCATATTGGCCCCTAACATTTTTTTCTTTGCTTTTCGGGAATTAGCCTCAAGAAAGTGTGGTGCTTCTTGTTTCTTCTCTTCTACTAACCGTATTGGCCCCTTAAGCAAGTTCCTAATGAGATAAGCATTTTTTTTCACTCTTTTTGTTTTTCATTCTCACCAAAAGAAAAATGCACTCTCCTTTTTTTTTTTTTTTTTTTTCCAATTCTCACTATCCTTATTCACAACCACAAGTTAAACAAATTTAGAAAATCATGAATCAAGAAGTAATCAATAACTCTTCCCATATTTCGCCATATCCTCCATATCCAAACAACAAAAGTAGAATAAAATTCAAATACTCAAGCATAACCAAGACTAACTTAAATTTCCAAGACTTAACATATTCAACTTAGTATACAATTTTACTCAATAAAATCTAACCAAATTGAATGACAAAATCATATCCAAAGTAGAAAAAAAAAAGATTATAACCTTATCATAGGCAAAACTAATTTAAAAATTCAACAATTTCAAAAATTCAAACAAATATCATTGAAATTCTATTGGCAATCGCAAAGATGCACTTGAGAAAAATATTAAATCTCTCCCCCACACTTAAATTGGAAATTGTCCTCATTGGCCTAAAATATCATAATAAAGCATAACTAAGGGACCAAGAATGCAAAGAGAGAAAAGAAAATAATACTCCCCAAGGCAGATTAGCTCCATCAAAAGAGAAGTTCATCCTTCAAGAAGTTGGAAGAATTATTGCTAGCGAAATAAGCCTACTACAAGAAAAATAAACACACAAGTAAAAGCCTAAAAAGGAATTGAAAGAAAACAAGATAAAAGCACAATAAAAACCAAAGGAAAAAAAAAACGAAAGAAAGTCAAAGCCTTTAAGACCCCCTTGAAGTAGAGCCTCCAAATTGTCCAAAAGAACCACCAAATGGACCACCACGACCTCTAAATAGATCACGAGGTCCTCCTTGTCTCTCCTAATATTGTTGCCAATAATCCCCTTGAATGTCTTGATTGAGCCTTAGATTGTGTCAAATATCCTCGTGACATTGTTGTGTATGCTCAATCTTATCAAACATTTGATCATACCTCACCCTCATATCAACTATGTCAATCCTTAATCCAGCCATTTCATCCCTCAAATGCTCTAGAGATATATGAATGTTGGCTAGAATGTTGTCACTAACACAGGATGGTCGCCTAGAATTCTTTTGTGGTTGGGAAGGTTCCCCTTCTTGCTCAACTAGAAGATCAAGAATGTTATGTTGGGAAACCTCCCTTAGCCTTAACCATGTAGACGTCGTATCATGAAACTTATAACCACAACGAGCCAAGACTTGTTCAGTGACTATATTATGCAAAGTGGTGGGTTCCACAAGTTCATTCTCCATAGAAATATCAAAAGTATGCAAAACCTATGAAATTACCAAAGGAAGAATAAATGCTTTGGTGGTAAGGCCATAAGCCGCCACCTCTCGTATAGATGTTAGTAATAAATGAGCAAGGGGAATTGGTTCTCCATGAAGAGTTTTAGAAAGGATATAAATATCAATAAGTCGAGCTTCATGTAAAGTACTCAATCGAGGGCAAACATTGAAACACAAGATATACAAAATAATCCTCCATTGTGGAGCAAGATTATTACTAGAGAGAAAGGAAGAACAATGTGTCGAAGTTTTTCGTTCCAAACCCAACTGTCGAAATGCAACATTAAAATTCCAAATTAGTTTAGACGAGATCAGTTTATTGTGGCGGTCAATTTCTATCCAAGGGTCACTATCATCCGCTCCTAAAATGGTAGCTAGTTAAACCCTTGTCAAAATAATGGAGATGCCTTTTACGGATGTTTCAATTTGTTGCAAATGTCCTTGCCTTTTATATTTCATGTTAGAATAAAATTCCTATACAAGGGCAGGACAAAAAGTCACCTCTCAAACCTAAAATAGGACCCCGACCAATCCTTCCAAACATTTCAGTTATATTTAAAGATCGATCCAAATAAGGTTTGATTGTTTTTTCAACATTGATCCTATTTGAGGCCCTAGCATCATACCATTCCTCACATTTTTTATCATTGAAATTCTTTGGATGAAAAGAAGATAGCTCTGAAGAAGGGTCAAAAGTTAAGGATGGTTTAGTGCGTTTGTGAGGTTTGAAAAGTTGTTTTATTTTAGGCATTGTGACTCAACCAAACACATGTTGCAAATGGTTCTCTTTTCAATGAAAAAATTTCCAAACTTTTGATGCTAAAAAAAGACAAGGAAAATATTCAACGTAGATAGCCAAAGCACAATGTCAACCAACTTCAATCAACACAGCAAACTATCACAAGGAGGCTTAATTTTCTAAGATTTTCAGATTTGCAAAAATTCAGAAAAAATACATATCTAACTTTTAGAAGCAATCCCAAGACTCACAATCCATTCTGTGCATTTTTCTACCACTAAATAAACTCAACAAAGAGATGTCCATGTCCAGTAAATTTTTCCTAAAAAATACATATACAAAATGTTAAGAAATTCAAGAGGCTAAAATCTACCATAACATGAAGAGAGTAATGTATTCCCCAACGTATGAGCTTTGATAGTTTGAATTCTTGGGGAATAATTCGTAGAAGAAGGAGAGCAGTGTGAAAAAAAAAAAAGAAAGAAGAAGAAGAAGGGAAAGAGTGAAAAACAGAGTGAAATGAAAGTATCATTTTAGAGGAATAGGAAAAGAAAAATCAAATGATGAGAAATAGAAAAACAAGACAAACGAAGAAAGAAACAAACGAAATAAAACACAAAGAAAGGAATTTGGGGGTGGGGGGGGGGGTCGTTGCTTCACGTGAACAAACAAGAGAAAAAGAACAAGAAAAGCAAAAGAAAAAGGAAAAAGGAAGAAAAGGACAAAATAGGAAGAATTTGGGAAGAAGAGTAAGGAAACAAACGAAAAAGGAAAAACTAAAAGAAAGAAAATTGAAAATTGATTTTTTTTTTTTTGTGTTTTCTATTGGGTCGTGCTGGCTCGGCGCCAGGTCAGCTCTGGCCAATCTATTTTTTTTTTTCATTTTCTCTTTTTTTCTTAAATAAATAAAAACTATCCTAATTGAATGCATGAACATAGTATATTTAAAAACAAGAATGCATAAATTAAAAATTAGACTCCCATTAAAATAATAATAATAAGAGTAATAAAGAATAAAATTAAATAAAATAAAAAAAAATAAATTAGTTCACCAAAATATTGTGTTGGTGTACATAAGAAAAAATTCTAAACCTGAAAATAAAAAGAGTTAGTAGTGACTCAAAATTATTAACATAAAAACCATCAAATTAAAAATACAATTATTACACATATTTCACTTTAACATTAGGTTAGTAAAATTAAATAACTAAATATACAATATATACAAACATACAAAAATAAGTTAGTAATTATTAACATATCTCTACCTATTTACATATTTACATGGTTAAATCAATGAAATCCAAGCTTTTATGATATTGTTCCTCGGCAACGGCGCAAAAAAACTTGATGATAAATTTTGGTGTATAAAAATCATCAAATTTAAATCCATCCCTTAGTCAAGTTTTAATTAAAACATTAATCTCAAAATACACACACGAGTAAGTATACTCATCGCAAGTATAGCATCGGGAATTAACGAGTATCGATCTTTAAAGGAACAAGTACACACTAATCACTGTTCATTCATTATTTAATCGATCCAAATAAAGAGAGAAAATAATAAAAAGAAAAAATATATATATACAACTCAAGGATGTAGGAATATGCAATTGAAACAATTATCCTAAAAAACATGATAATGAACCAACTAGCAATTCTGTTAACTAATTATCATCTTGGCATAATGAGAGAATATAAAGTAAAATTTAATCGTTTCCCAAGTCATGAATCTACTTGGATAAATTCCACTTTGTTTGTCAGTCTATGGAATCACTATATTTTGATTCAATTAGAAAAATTGTCAATCAAGCCATCGTAACCAAAATATGCATTAAGCTCAATTCTTTAAAAACATGAAATTAACTAAAAACCTTTTGTTCGATGTTAAATCAATTAATCTTTGATCACTTAGTCCTATAATCTTAATTTCGTCGTCCAAGTCCATTAAGATTTAATAAATCCGAAATCAATGCAATGAAACTCATAACATCGTTTTTCCAAGTCAATTAGAAGAACTCGCATCAATAACCAATGATAACAAGTAATCAATTACTAAAGAAAGATAATTGATTGATCAAAGAATTAATTAACTCAAAATCATAAATTCAAGAATAATATTTAAATATAATTAAAGAATTAATCTTATCATTGTTCAAGAAAAAGAAAACAAAGGAAAGAGATAAATACTCATAGACAAGCCTTTCAATTTCCAAAGAAAACTTCTCCCAAAACAATGCTCCTTGAGTATTTTTTCTAGAGAAAATACTGGTGATGCACTCAAAAAAATATGTCTAAATCTCTATATTGTGCACACCCTTGATTCTAACGTAATCGGACCTTATTTATAGGTTTACAAATTTCCTAAAAAATCAAAAGAGAAAAAAAGTAATTTCCAATCAAAATTCTAAATAAAAAAACATACAGAAGGCAGTTGTGAAAGAATTAGAAACTTGGTTGTCATTTTGCACTGAAGAACCTAACATTCCTTTTCTTGAAATTAGCTTCACCCGAGCTAATTACCAAGTCCCAAGTCATTTTTCCTTCAATTCCATTGATTGAGCCGCTTCCTTTTGTATCAAGCCATGAACAACCGAGCTAACAAGCTTCTCCTTGTGTTGTTTTTTCACTGAGCCTAGCCACCGAAATTGAAGATTGAAGCTGCCGAGCCGTCGAAGCTGAAGACCAAAGCCATCTTTTTTCTTCTCCTTTTGGTTGCCTTCTTGCTAAGTCGCGACTTAGCTTCATGCATCCTTCCCAGGATGTCTTACATCCTGGCCATGATAGATTTTTGTCTTTCTTTTCCCTTTTTTTTGTTTGCTTTGTTCAATCGTCCATGATCCACCGATTTATTTCTTTTTTTTTTTCATTTTATCTTTTGTTCTTTGCTTGAGCTGACTGAGCCGCGATTTCCTTTGTGCCATTGTTCCCTTTTTCTTTCTAATTTCCAATTGCTCCTCTATTTCATCATTTTTTTTCCCCGCTTCCCTCTATTCTTCCAGTATAGGGCCGATGCTAGGTCCATCTTCTTGGCCTAGGGCTAGGTGTGCATTGAAAAATTATTCAATCAGCTCCAAATTTCACTTATTTTTCATAAAATTAAAGTAAAGTATTTTTATAAGTAAAATATCAAATAGAAAGGAATATGGCTAATTATTGTATTAAAAACGTATCAAATTAGCCTCAAATTATTTGAAAAATAATTATGATTTTAGCCCTATCAGTATCGTTAGATAAAAAGTGAATGGCGCTACTCCATAAGAAAAGTAATTCTTTCTTGGTTTACATCCTAATGCACATTATTTGACTTCTCGTTAGAAGCCAATAATGTAATTTGTGTTTTTACATGCTCGTATTTCTATATTATTTTTATTCTTTTAATTCTCATTATTTTCTTTCTTGTGATTCAATTTAGTTAGACAGCCGCATTGTGGAAAACTATGAGTCAGAAGGCAGAAAAATTCCAGTGCCTGAACAGTTCCAGCCCGGTGCTAGATTCTTTGTATTAAAGTAATCCAGAAATGGATTCGGTTTAAACTGGCCCTCGCCCATTCACTCCATGCGTGGACAAAAAATTTCCAGCGCCTGAACAATTTAAGTCCGATGCTCGACTCATTGCGCTACTTCCCGCGGACATCGAGTTGAGAAACCTGGTGCTGGAACCAATTCCAAGTCGATGTAGTAGCAGGGGAACGCCAAGCAGAAAAATTCCAGCACTGGAATTCATCAAGTTAGGCATGAGATCCACCCGAGCTAATTAAGATGCCAGAGTTACGACTGAGCTTGATCCGGCATGGGAATGAGCTCGGTCAGCCGCAACAACCGCTTTATATCCATTCAGGCGGTGGTTTTACGGTCATCAAGCCACCACAAACTTCCCAAGCAGAAAAATTCTAGCTCCGAAATTCATCCAATCTGGCGTGGGATTCAGCTCACTGATTCAATCAGGCGTGGGACTTCGTCACTCAAGCACTGGGTTCGAGCCTTTTAATATCCCAAGTGGGCAAAATTCAATCAGGTGCTGGCTTCCTTCTTCTTGCTTCTTCACCGCCGCAACCGTGCCCACTGATTCACCGCAATAGGCTCCACCATTCTCCGCCCTTTTGCAATTGTTGATGCTACCTTCCAACCCATTACACAGAGAAGACTTTGGTGCAAAGAAATTTCCTCCCTCTCTGGTAAATCTTCTCTTTTTGCTTATCTTTGCATTGTTGGGTATTTGATTTTGCGCCCAAAATTTCTGCTCTTAGAAGTAACATTATGGAGTATATTTCGTGTTTCCATCTACACAGTAGGGTATATGTGTGATTCTTGTGCTGCCCATCTATTTAGTTTAATTTTTTGGATTTTCTTGTTATTTGCATATGGCGGTTGTGGTGATAATAATGCTATGACTTTGTTTGACTATGGTGTGCTTGTGGATTGGGTTTCACATTGGTGCGCGGGAAAATTTTGTAATAGTATTTGAGCTTCTCGTTTTTATTTTACTTAAGGTTGTTTGACTTGGTGGCCTTGTGGTAAATTTTAATGCCTTGATGGGGGGTTATCTTTTGGCTATTTATTTTTCCAAGGGTCTCTTTTTCCTTTTTAAATCATTGTCATGGCCAGTGGTGCTGGTGCTAGATGTAAACATGCGACCAACAGATGCAACCAACCATCTTCCTCTGTCCCACTAGTCCAGCCTTCTTCTCCTCAAAATCTTTTACTCTAGTTTCAGAATGATGTCAGTAGGGAATGGTATGAGAAACGCAAACACTGCAAATTGGTCATTGAGAAAACCATCCATTCTGAGGTAGATGCTTCTTTCCATTTGCTTGCTTCCTTTCGTCATTTAGGGTGGGAACAAATCCTCCATCTTTCTCCTAATTTTTGTCCTGATCTTGTTCGTCAATTCTAAGCCAACATTAAGGATAGGGGTATAAGGGTCACTGAGATTCACTCTAGTGTTAAGGGCATTCCAATTACAGTTTTCACGTCCTACTCTAGCTGTGCTTTTTTAATTTGCTGATGAAGGAGATGATATTCATTTTGGCATCGATAGGGTGTATACCAATATGAGCATTAGTCTTCTTCAAATTCTTGACCGTTTAGGTGCCAAAGTCACTCCGCGCCCATCCAATCCTAAATGGGCTTCTATTCATGCTTATAGCCTCAGTCTCACACATGACCTCCTTGCCTACATTGTTAGCTTTAATGTTATGCCGCACGCAAGTCGCCTCAATGAGATTTGAATTGTGATGTCTATGTATTGTATAACTCATCACTGGTATGGAAGAGTCTCCCGCGCCTATTGGCAGTGTGATTTTGAAGAAGATACTAGCCTCTGCCTGTGCTGTGAGTCCTACCAAAGTCTTATGTTTTCCTAGACTCCTTTCCTATGTCTTTAAGTCCTGCAATGTTGATGTCACAAGAGAGCTAAAAGAGGACACCACTTCATCCGATGTTTTGAGTATGGCTAGTATCACTAACCTAGGCTCTACACAATCTGCCACTGGGGGCAACCGATTTCTTTAGGTGCCCTAACTCCTTCTGCACCATCATCATCCATCGCAACTTCTACTTCTACTCCACTACCACCACCCTTTCTTACTACCACTACCCCTGTTCCTCCACCTCCTATGGCTCCTTCTACCTGTTCCCTACTGTTACCTACTGATCTTTTTGTTCCTTTGAGGCATGTGCAGGCTGTCACACGATTGGATTGCCAAGAACGCATGCTTACCTGCTTTTACCAGCACACCTTCCCTGGTGAGCCTCTTAGTGGCTCCACTCGTGCTTTTGGCGATGATGCTCTGACTCGACAAGTGCTGAGGATTCAGATGATGATGAGAAAGAGTTCGGTGGCTCTGATGCTCCAGATGCATGATACCCTGTTGCTCTCCTAACCTTACTGGCAGGGCAATTGGTTTATTTTCTATTTTGTTTTTTGTTTTTGTTGCTATCATTGAGGACACTGCTCGCCTTAACTGTAGGGGAGGCATTACATGCTTCATGCTTTTAATTATTTGGTGACTTTAGGGTTGTTTTTTGAAATAGTGATGCATGTATTAGTCTACTTTACCCATTTTTTTTCTTCTACATTATTTTTGGATGGATTTAAGATCTTCTTGGTGCATATCTCTAGTTTGTGTTGATAAAGCATGTGTTCTATACTTCTTATAACTTATGCATGATTTTTTTTTTTTCATGCACCGTAAACCATTGTAGTGCTTTACAAATTCTTTACATTATTCTTAAGTCAGATTTTCTATCATTCTAGAACTTACTTTAATATCTCTCGAGGCGAAATAAGAAGGTATTTATGATTTTGCTAAGAAACGGCGGTCATAGGCCTTCTTTAGACAGTTTGAGCCTTTTAAGCTTACCTTGTGAATTATCCTTAGTACCCTTTTGTGCCTAAATATATGAATTTCTTTCACAGTGAATTTTTGTGACGCATTATCTTTTTGTGAGGGCTTGATTTATGCTTCAATTCTTTTATTACCTCTTATAATTTAGGTACAAGTTTAAAAAGGGAAAGTTCCTATCCTAAGTAGGAAGATCTAGGTGGAATCTCATAACTTGTCTAAAAAGCTACTGTTTTGGGTTGGCTTTCTTCTTTTTTGTTGCTTGATCAATATCATGTGTAAGGTGATCAAGAGGATAAGCGTGCATTGTATTATGTGCTGAATCATGGGATTCTAGTATTTGGAGCCTTGTCATGTCACTATTTGAAGCTATTGTGAAATGTGCAAATGCTGAAAAAAACAACAAAAAGTGAAAAAAAAAAGAAACACATAGCAGTCTATTGAGAAAAAAGAAAGAAAGAAAGAAAGAAAGAAAGAAAATGACACAAGAAGAAGAACAATAGTTTATTGAGTTAGATTGATTGTAAAGCTAGTCATGGTGCTGAGTTTTCACACTGTTGTTGATTGTTGCATCAAGTTTGTTGGTGAGGCTACACAGATTGTTCAGGTTGTATTTTGATCATAGTATGAAAATTTGGGTAGTGGATATTGATATGTAATGGCGCAAGCAAAGGATTGGATTTTTTGCTATGTTTTGATATCACATTTTTCTCTTTATATTTTGTTATTTTATATCTTTTGATTGTTAGCCCAACTTCCTAGCCTTACATTACAAGCGCTAAAATTCTACCTAATCTAAATGGAATCATGATATGTCTCAATTAGTGGAGAGAGAGAGAGTATGAAGAGTATGCCTATGGAATGCATATTTTATTTGAACTCTACTCTTCAAATAACTTGAGAATAGTTGTTGTGTATTTGCTTTGCACTACTAGTCATCATCCTACTTACACAAGTCTTACATTTGTTATGAGAAGTACTTGAGCATGAACAAGGGAAGCCATTAAGATATGATCTTGAAGCTATTATGTGTAGACATTCTGGTTTGAACTTGCTTTTTGCTTGCATACAAGCAACCATTTAAGTGTGGGGGAGTTTGATGTATTAATATTCCATTAGATATATTAGGTGATTTCTAGATAAATTATGTTAGAATTTTATGTAATATGAGCTTTATTTGGACAATTTACTCTCTTTTGTATTTATTTAGTTTTTCCAAGGACTTGAATGTAAAAGTTACAAATTGGAGGGTTGAAAAGTAAATTGCAAGAGCTTACACCATTAGAAGAGTTCAAGCGTGGGCCTGATTTGTGAAGCGAGGCTTGATTCAACTTTCCTATGTGTTCCTATGTAAAGTATAAAAGGAAAAGCATAAGGATTTTAGAGAGGAGAACCGACCAGCGGCCACAAGAGGGAATTTGCGATTTTTATTTTTCCACCAAATAGCATTAGGCTTTATTTTTTTTGGAATTGCTGTATTATGAGAGGAACTTTGAGTGTTAGAGCATATTAGAAGAAATTTGTGAACAACCGTTGGAGTCTGTATTGGAATATAGTGATGTTTTCTTATGTTTCCTCTTTTAAGTTGTTTTTGAATTTCTCTTCCATTATGGACTAGGATTTCATTCTAAGGCCATGATGTAGCTAGCGTTAATTGTTATAATATCTGTTGATTCCATTATTCTAAGGTGTTACTAAGTCTCTGTTTGATTATTGTACTTAAAGCATTTGAGTGCTTGATCACTATTCAGATTCATTTATCATTAACTAAGAAAATTTAAAAGATACATTAGTTAATTAGGGCAGGTAATTAGACCATGAATTACATGTGAAATCGAAATATATTTGCATGGTTTGAGTGATCATTATAATTTCATGTTCATGAATGCGTTCCTTTGAATTGAATTCAACATAAAAATATAGTTGGGTTATTTGAAGAATAGAATTAATACACCTTGAAAAAGGATATTGGTTAACTCTGAACATTGATTGACTGACAAAGTACACTCTAAAATAACGAATCGATTTGATGATATAATAGTTAATCTAGTGAACTCATGTGCCTTAGATTCTCTCATTACCATATTTACTTGAGAAAGTGTTAGTTTTAGTTATGTCAAGTTAGTTCTTGAAAAACCTTAAAGGGAGGGTGAATAAGGTTTGAATAAGGTTTTTGGCAAACTAAAAAAAAAAATGAATTGTCTAATGTGCAGAACAACAATGATCATTAAGATTCTTGAATCAAATTTATAGTAACAAAGAAAGCTATCCAAGGATGCTTTGACACACACACACACACACACACACACACACACACACACACACACACACACACATATATATATATTCAGATTCAGACCAGAAATGGAAATGCAATTCAGTAATAAAAGTGATAAGACACGGTATGTATAGTGGTTCGATCTTTCAAGACTTATGTCCACCACCTTAAGCTCACACTTAAGGATTTTCAATCAGATTTCATTTACTCCACTTAATGAAATCAAACAAGACACCATACAAGAAATGATCATCACACTAGGTTTTCCAAAACCTCTCAAACAACAACAAGGTTCACCCCAACCGGTTTTACCCCTTAACCTTGCACTACAATAGAGGTTGAATATCAATAGAACAATAAAGAGCTCACTTATTTGAATAGATGTTCACTCGGATACAAAGTACAAATACTTTTACCCTTTGACACAAAATGAATTCACTTTGAAGTTTTTTGATAAAAGAAGATTTTTGAAAACGTTGAGTAATAGTGTTTCTTAGAAGAGTGTTTCAAAAATCTTATGTTTAATCTTGCTTAGAGGTTCTTGATAGAGTCGAAAAATGAAGTGCCAATGGCTATAATTTTTTGTTAAACTTATTCGTATTTTGGACTCGGGTTTTGGACGATGATACATCCAAAAGGTAAGTTCAAAATGACACTTTTTTAGGCAGAAACATTTCAATACAGTTTACAGAATTTTGGATGCATCTTTTGGATTTAAACTGTTCAATCCAAAATTTTGAGATTTTCAAAAACTTTGAAATTTTCTCCTTTGGTGCTTCAAGGTAAAGTCAAATGAATCAAAAGATAAAGAGACATAGGAATTAATAGAAATACCTTAATAATACTTCTTAGTTTAAAGTTCTTCTTATAAGGACTTCCTGATATGCAACTCCATATACTTTGATCTTCCATGCTTGAATTCAATCACGAATGAGTTTCCAAATAATTATATCTGAATGCCTTAGAAGAATAGTAGTCAAACATGTCCTATCACAATAGATTAACAAGTTAGTTTAAATCAATGTTTGTCATAAGTCAAAATATAAGAGAAAGCCCTTAAGGCTAATAATCTACCCCTTTTTGAGTGATGACAAACATAAAATGCTATGTAATGAGTGAACATGTTGAACAAATGAGATGCAAATAAAAAAAAAATGCAATCTCACAGTATATGTCTCAAAGAGAGCTTGTGAAATAGATGATTTTTAAGCATTAGCTTGTAAGCATAACTCAATGAGCCTAAAGCCTTTTATATCTCTATATGAATATTAAAAATGATTTGATAAAGAAGAGATAGCAAACAAGTCATACGATAAGATGCTCCCCCTAAATATTTGTTTATAAGAACATTTTAACATAAGAGGAAAAAGCAGAAATCAAGATTTGTTTGTCCAAAACATGTCCAAAATAGTTTTGCAAATGTGTATGAAACAACTCCTTTTCAGAAATCCATTTTGGATACAGAGTTTGGATGTCCAAAAGGTATGTTCTCAATTCAATATTACTTCTTAGAAGAATATTTGTTTGGATCAAGAAGATTTGAGTCCAAAACTCCCCCTGACACAATGTATGAAATACTGGATTTTATGATTTTTTCAAGGAATGTTTTAAAGAATCTATCTAACTAAAAAAATTGATTTTATCACAGAATCTAGTCTTAAAGATACCTTTAACATAAAAAAAAATACTTTTGAATAAAAATTGAGTAATCATAAACTGAATGTCATAAACAGAAGTTTAGTCAGAAATTATTCCTACTTTCCAAGTAGAAGATTTTCAATCATTTGTCAATAATCATATCCAGTAAATCAATCAATTATTCATGTAGTTCAGATCAAATCAAATAAGTTCTTCTCATAACAGTTCATGGAGTTATCAGTCATAACAGTTCATATCAGTTCATATTAGTTGGTCTTAACAGTTCATGCAGTTCAGATCCGAAATGTTTCCATATATCACCAGTCCAGATATTTTCATATATTATTAGTCATACAGTCCATCTTTTTCTCCTCCATTATCATCAATCAAAAAGAAGAATATCAGAAAGAGAGCAGAACATAAACATATAGGAAATATGTATAATATAAGAAAGATGCTGAAAATAAACAAGTATCTAGAAGCAGCAACAATTATACCAAAGTATAATCTAAAAACAGAAAAGCAAATTATTCAAATTTGTAGAAGATAAATTGTTTGAGAGATCATCAGAGGATCATTCTGCCCAATAGATCTGCTTAGGAGATGTTAATCGTTTCAGCTTTCAAACTGGCACCCTTAGAATGTTGACCTGCAATTCTATTGGATTTTCTCTTTACCACAACATACTTCTGTTGCTTTCCAAAAGATTTTAGTTTAGGAGAAGCAGAAGGTACTACTGTTTCCTTGATTGGAGATGGTTTCTGAACTGGTTCAGGAGTATGATCTTTTCTGCAGTCAGCAGATCAGATTCTTCCTCTAAGATAGGTTCATCCTTTTCTTAAGCATATACTGTTAGGGAAGATACTGGTGCAGTAGTTTTAGTAGACATTTCAACTGCAGATATTCTGTTTCCAAGACTATGAATTTCAAAGCTGAAAAGGTCCAATTTCACAGCTAAAGAATTAATCACACCCAGTATACTTTCGAATAAGCCTACATCCTATTCTTTTCCTTTAGCAGAAGATTCTGCCTAAAGGACATCATCAAATTTCCTTTTTCTTTTTGCATTAGGAATAGACTTTCCTTCATCTTTGATCTTTATCAAATTTTCCCTTTCTTTTCCCGCAGTATCTCTCAGCAGTTTCCATTCATTATTTTCCCTCACATAACCCATTATTTCAAAAGAATCAAAGCTATAAACATTTGTCTTGGATAGATCACTAGGAGTAGAATTTAAATCAACTTGAAAATAACTAAACACTTTGGTCAGCAAATTTCCATAAGGAAGAGCTTTACTTGAAGTGTTCCTTGACTACAACATCAATTTTGTTACTAAAAACCCGAAGTTTATCTTCCTACCCTCTGTTAGAGCCAACATAATTACCATCTGCAGATTGCTTATAGAGGTTTTATGTCCATAGCTAGGCACTACCATGGTAGACACCATATGGTGCAGAATTCGTCCAACCCTATTAAGCCACTTCGTGCTTCTGTTTCTAGAATTTCCAAAGTTCTTCCCACCAGTGAAGATTTTCTCAAAATTTTTTAAAACAAAAATATCATTTCCTTTAGGAAATTTATTTAACTCAAAGTATTGAATCCCATCATCTCTCACATCACATATCCTATTTAACAGTCGATGATCAAACTCAATGTCTTTTCCTTTCACCTTCGATACATACCAACGAATCATGAATCCACCCTTAGTTTCCTCAAGTCTACCTTTTCTTAAATTAGCATAAAATTCTTAGATAAGAGGAGTGAATAATTTCTCATCAATAGTCAGTAAACTGCCCCATCCTATGTGATCAAACATGTCCAGAATATTTGACAGATTCAGAAAAGCAGAATGATTGACATGGTAACCAGAGATAACTGTCCTGTTTCTTGACACCCAATCATTATACTTAGTCTCGCATTTAGAGTCAATGAAACGAGGTACCTGATTTTCAGAACTCATTTGTTCTGGAGACGACTCAGAGGAATCATAGTGAGATGCGGAGAAGTTCGGTTGAGGAGAAATTTCTTTTTCTTTTGCTTTGCTTGAACCTGAACTCTTTTTCTTCATCTTCGGAGATGTTTTGTGACCCTTTTTGGTTTTGGAACCGAAGATTTTGTCTTTACCATCAGTAAGATTAGGGCATTTTTAGATTGTCGGTTTTTGAAGAAGAAGAACACATATAATTTTTGGAAGAGATGGTTACAAGGGTTTCGAGAGAAAACTCATAGTGCTTTGAATGTCTTTGAGTAATGTGAAATAAAGTGCTTTGAAAATATAAGTTTTTCACAGAAGTTTAGAAGGACGTGTAAACCATTTTTTTGAAATTCAAAATTCAAAATAAGGAAAAATATTAATGATGGGTTTTGGAACTTGACCCAATCCGAAATAATCATCCAAAAGAGTGTTTTCATGAGATACATTTTGGATGAGAGATTTGGATTCACAAACTGCATCCAAAACAAATGTGGTACATTTTGGATACGAGACACTATTTCCAAAACCTTCTTCTTCACAACTCCTGCATAAAAAAAAAAAAAAACTTATGCAAAATGGTTAGCTATCATATTCTTGTAATTCCCAGACATCTTTTCAGATTGTTGAATCTATCCTCAACTAGAGGTTTAGTGAATATATCTGCAAGTTGTTCATTCATTGAAATATATTCAACACACACATCGCCTTTGAGCACATGATCTCGGATGAAATGATGCTTAACTTCTATATGCTTTGTCTTAGAATGTTGAATAGGATTTTTTTTGTTAGATTTATAGCACTTGTATTTTCACACAATATAGGTACATAATTAAAATTAAGATTAAAAACTAGCAACGTATTCTTCATCTACAAAATTTGAGCACAACAACTCCCGGCTGCAATTTATTCTGCCTTAGTGGTGGATAAGGATACACACGCTTGCTTTTTACTATGCCATGACACGATAGAGTGTCCAAGAAATTGACAATGGCCACTAGTACTTTTTCTTTCAACTTTATAGCCTGCATAATTTGCATAAGTGTATTTTATAAGATCAAATACGTTAGTGTGAGAATACCATAATTCATAATCATATGTGTCGATTAAATATCAGAGTATGCGTTTTACTGCACATAGATATGATTCTTTTGGACAAGATTGAAAATGAGCACAAAGACATACTGAAAATATAATGTCTGGTCGGCTAGCAGTAAGATAGAGTAGACTACCAATCATACCTCTATACTTATGTTAATCTACTTTCTTACATTTTTCATCTTGATTAAGTTTTATGGATATACTCATAGGTGTGCTGATTTCTTTTACTTTATTCATTCCAAACCTTTTGAGCAACTCCTTAGCATACTTAGCTTGATTTATGAAGATTCCATCCTTAGTTTGCTTAATTTGCAATTCGAGGAAGAAGTTCAATTCTCCTATCATACTCATTTCGAATTCTTGCTGCATAGTCTTAGCAAACATTTTGCACAAAGAGTCGTTAGTAGCACCAAAAATGATATTATCAACATAGATTTGAACAATTAGTAAATCACCAGAATTATTAGTTTTGATGAACAAGGTATTATCAATTAAGCCTCTAGAAAAACCTTTTGAAATCAAGAATTCACTAAGTCTTTCATACCAAGCTCTTGGAGCTTGCTTTAATCCATAGAGAGCTTTAGAAAGTTTGAAAACGTGATTTGGAAAGTGCTCATGAATAAAACCAGGAGGTTGTTCAACATATACTTTCTCCTTAATAAAACCATTTAGAAAGGTGCTTTTGACATCCATTTGATAGAGCATGGAATTTTTAAAGGATGCAAAGGCAAGCGGAATTTGTATGGATTCTAGTCTAGCAACAAGAGTGAATGTCTCATCATAATCAATACATTCTTCTTTATTAAATCCTTGGGCGACTAATCTAGCTTTATTTCTAAATACTCATTTTGTACCAATAACAGGACGATCAAGAGGTTTAGGAACAAGTTTCCAAACTTGATTTTTTTCAAATTGATTTAACTCTTCTTGCATAGCAATAATCTAAAATTCTTCATGTAATCCGATATCAATGCAGATAGGTTCAATATTTAAAAGGAGCTAAGTTGTCAATGAAATACCATCTAGTTTTAACTCCATAGTTTGGATCCCCAATAATTTGCTCTTTGGGATGACCTGTTTTGTATTTCCAGTCTTTTAGCAATTGTTGATGTGTAGAATTTTTAGTTTGTTCTTTTCCTTGTTTAGCTTGTAGCTGTTCAATCTCTTCTTCTTTTGCATGAATGTCTAGAGGTGGAGCTTTGAGTTGATCTAACTTGACTTCTTTTGAACTTCCTACATCATCATCATCTCTTTTTGAAGTATAAATGTTAGATTCATCAAACACAATATGTATGGATTCTTTCACATAAAGAGTTCTTTTGTTATATACTTTATATGCCTTTTTGTTGGAAGAGTAACCAAGAAATATGGCCTCATCGGACAGGACTTACTATCAAATTTTTTAAGATTATCTCAGGTATGTAGGATAAAACATTTACATCCAAATACTTTAAAATAAGAGATAGATGGAGTTTTGTCAAACATAAGTTCAAACTGGAGTTTTTCTCAAAAACGGTCTTAGCATAACTCGATTTATTATATAGCAAGCTGTATTAACAGCTTCCGCCCAAAAATATTTTGGAAGGACATTTTCACAAAGCATTGATCTAGCTATTTCTTACAAAGTGCAATTTTTTCCTTTCAACAACACTATTTTGTTAAAAGGTTTTTGCTACTGAAAAATTGTGAAAGACTCAATTTTCATCACAAAAGTGAGTAAATTCACTATTGTAGAATTCTTTGCCATTATCACTTCTAATAGAAATTAGTTTGCAGCCAATCGAGTTTTAGACGTGTTTAATCAATTTTGAAAATTCAGAAAAAGGCTTCATCCTTTTGTTCAAGAAATAAAGTCCAAGTAAATCTAGAAAAATCATCAACAAGAACATATGCATATTTCTTACCTCCAAGACTGGCAGTTCTCATAGGTCCAAATAAATCCATATGAATTAATTCGAGTGGTTTTGAGGTAGAAATCATTTTCTTTGGTTTAAAAGTAGTTTTGATTTATTTCTCAAATTGACATGTATCATAACTTTTGTGTTTATCAAATTTCATTTTTTACAGTCCCCTAACACGTTCGTTTGAAGATAATTTATTTAACAAATCAAAAGATACATGATCTAATCTTCTATGCCAAAGATAGCCATCATTGTCATGTACGGATAGGCATCTAATTCCATTAGCTACAAGGTCATTTAGATAAAACGCATATACATTTCCCATATGTTTGGTAGTAAAGATTGTTTCAAGATTTGTACTATCAAGTATGGAACAAGAATCCTTTTCAAAGATGACTTTGCAACCATTGTCACAAAGTTGGCTAATGCTAAGCAAGTTATATTTCAAATCATCAATAAGTAAAACTTGTTTCATAATTGTGAATGAACCTTTACCAATATTACCATCGCCGAGAATCTTTCCTTTCTTCTTGTCTCTGAATGTAACAAATCCTTTATTTGTGGTCTGAATATCTTTTAACAAAGCTGCGTTTCCAGTCATGTGTCTTGAACAACCGCTGTCCAAGAACCACTTAGTGAAGCTCAAAGACTGTGCCTATACATGAGAAGGAAGAATGATTTTTTGTACCCACAATTTCTTGAGTCCATGAAGGTTAGTAACATTTCCTTTGATTTTTCAGAATGTAATACCATCGGATTCCACTTTTTTTTTTTAATAAGACATTTTGAAACTATATGTCCCGATTTTTCACAATATGTGCAAGCTTTGTGTATACTGTAAGATAGAACAGTTTTAACATATTGAGACTTGTTATTTTTGTTTTTATTCTCAAGTTCATATTCTAAGCCACTTCGATTTTCAGCATAAACAAATCTGGGCTTGTAAATTTTGTCTTTATCCTTATGTCTATATCCTAAGCCACTTCGGTTTCCAATTTGATGTTGAGTTCCGAGTAACTTCTCCAGATTGCTTTTACCATTTGTGAATTTTTCAATGCAATTGGTAAGATCATTGACTCTAATTTTCATATCATTAAAAGTTCTAACCATACCTTCAAGAGTTTGAATTTTATCACACAAATTTTTATTTTCCAAAGATGCATATTGCAAAGCAGTCATGATCACATCTTTCTCAATGATAGCACACATATGTAACTCAAGAGACATTTTGTTATCATTTAACAATACTTTGTTATCTCCCATTAAACATTTAACCTTCAACTTCATTTCTTTATTTTTTCTGGATAATTTTTTTAATTCATGAAACATATCACTTAACAACTCATTTGAATCAACATGCTTTTCAGTCATAGATATAAGCGAATTAGGCATGAAATTAGATGTAGAAGAGTTTACCTCATTTTCCAAAGCCATGAAGCATATGTTGGCATTTTCTTCTTCAGAATCTCCATCTTCGGACTCAGTTTCATTTAAGTCCCAAGTTCCCATTAATCCTTTACCTTTCTTTGCAATCAGATCTTTCTTCTCTTTAAACGTTCTTCCTTCCTTACCTTTTGCAACAAGACAGTCGGCAATGAAGTGATCAGTGCTTTTACATTCATAACATTGAGGTTTGAATCCCGAGCTTTGTCCTTTCTTTCTCATAAACTTCATTCCTCTTTTATAGTTTCCTTTATTGAACATTCTTCTGAATTTTTTGCTATCATTGCCAAATCATCATTGTCCATTTCCATGCCATCACTGCTTTCTGACAGGCTTGTTTCTTCATCTTCATTTTTAACATTCGATGCTATTCCTTTTTTGCCTCTATCATGATCATCAGATTCATGAAATCTTTTAAATTTCATCTCATCAGTTAAAAGAGATCCGATCAGCTTTTTAGTAGGTAAGGATTTTAAATCATTGGATTCTTCAACAGCAAGAGTTTTAGGCTACCAGCTTTTTGGCAAAGCATCTAAAATTTTTCGGTTTTGTTCCCCAAGGGAATAAACCTTCCTGTAAGCTTTAAGACCATTTGAGATATTAGTGAATCTCATGAACATATCAGTGATTCTTTCATTTGGCTTCATTGTAAATAATTCATAGTAATGAATCAGAAGCCTTAGTTTTGATTCTTTGACTTGGTTTGTCCCTTCATGGGTGACTTCAAGTAATCTTCACATTTCATGAGCTAAATCACAACCACTAACACGGTTGCACTCAGTTGCATCAAGTGCACAACATAAAATGTTCAAAGCTTGAAAATTTAAAGTCATCTTAGCATTGTCTTCCATAATTTTGTTTGGGTAATTTTATGTCATCAATTATCTTTGATGGAATAAAAGGACCATTTTCTATCAAACTCCATAACTCAAAGTTGATAGAACACACATAAATTTTAATTCTATATTTTCAGAAATTATAGTTGTTTCCATTGAATAAAGGAGGACGATTCGTTGAAGACCCTTCAACGTATGGAAGAGAGGATGATCTTGCCATTAAGATCTTTTCTACAAGGTTGGTAAACCAAGAGTATGTAGACCAAGATTTGATACCAAATGAAAAACCTTAGAGGGGGGTGAATAAGGTTTTTGGAAAACTAAAAAAAATTAAATCATCTGATATGCAGAACAACAATGATCATCAAGATTCTTGAACCAACTTTATAGTAACAAAGAAAGCTATCCAAGAACTCTTTGATATATATATGTTCAGATTCAGACCAGAAATGGAAATGCAATTTAGTAATAAAAGTGATAAGACACGGTATGTATAGTGGTTCTATCTTTCAAGATCTACGTCCACTACCTTAAACTCATACTTAAGGATTTTCAACTAGATTTCATTTACTCCATTTAATGAAATCAAACAATACACCTATAATTTTCTGTTAAACTTATCCGTATTTTGGACTCGAGTTTTGGATGACGATGCATCCAAAAGGGCACTTTTTTAGGTAGAAACATTTTAACACAGTTTATAGGATTTTGGACGAATCTTTTGGATTCAAACTATTCAATCAAAATTTTGAGATTTTCAAAAACTTTGAAATTTTCTCCTTTGGTGGTTCAATGTAAAGTCAAATGAATCAAAAGATAAAGAGACATAGGAATTAATAGAAATACCTTAATAATACTTCTTAGTCTAAAGTTCTTCTTATAAAGACTTCTTGATATGCAACTCCATATACTTTGATTTTCTCTTTGATCTTTCATACTTGAATTCAATCACGAAAGAGTTGCCAAACAATCATAGCTGAATGCCTTAAAAGAATAGTAGTCAAATATGTTCTATCATAATAGATTAACAAGTTAGTTTATATCAATGTTTGTCATAAATCAAAATATAGGAGAAAGACCTTAGGGCTAACAGTTCTTATAAAGAACAATCATTAGAACTTGTGTTTTCTCTCAACTCAAGTTAGAACTAATTTCATTGGAAGGAACTTTAATTTCTAATCTTTGTGGGATGAATTTGTTACTATAAAGGAGATCTAGTACACTTGCTAGTGCTCTGAATTGATTATCAATTATTTAAGCATCCTCTATCGTACAAGGAAGTAAGGATCTATAGGTTTGATCTGAGAGATGAAATTTTAGCTGGAGAGGTAAAATTTATTGAGGATTTGACTCATTTTTCTTTTGAGGATTGTGATAGCATATTAGACATGGAATGATTGTCAAAGCAAGGAGTTAAGTTGGTTATAGAGATAGAATAATACATTTTTGTAGATCAGATAGATATGATTAAATTTTAGAAGAGGTAAGGTGAAGGAAGGGCGGTGCCCAATACTAAGAGCGAAGGTTCATAAACTATTGTTGAAGGAATACTAAGAATATCTAACCTGGTGTTATAGCTTACGGGACCCAATAATAATGGTAAAAGAAAAGGATGAAATTTTAAAGTTATGTATAGACTAGAGAAAAATAAACAGTTTAGTCATCAAGAATATATGTGGTTACTCCTAAGTTAGACTTGAGATAGGGATATCATCAAGTGTGAATTTGAGGAGGGGATATAACTGAGATTGCAATTAACATCAAACTTGCATAGGATTTTTAATCTTGCTTTGATAATTTTAAGGCGACTTTTTAGATTATACCTGATGTATTTTGAAAAGCCTTTAAGTACATGGAACAGTTGAAATTGGGGTTAGAAGGTAGAGGTAGCATAAATTTCCGTTAAGTTTGGTAAGTAAAAGTTTTAGTTGAACATAGCTATATTTCTAGAATAAGAGGTAATCAAGGACGGTTTTAATGTAAACCTAGCCAAGGTAGAGGTTCCATGGGATGTCCTTAGGTATTGTATCCGAATAGGATCCTAAGTTCACTGCAAGATTTTAGACTAAGTTCCAAGAGATAATGGGATTAACTTGAAAGTTTTGTACTACAGTGTATCCTCAGAATTGATGGTCAATCGGAGAGATTTATTCAGATACTGGAGGACATGTTGAGAGCATATATACTGGACTTTGTTGATAAAAGGAGTGAATGCGTGCCACATGCAAGTAGGCCTGCAACAATAATTATTGATCTTTTATTGGTTTGGCCCTATATAAATTGTTGCAAAGCCAGAAATGTCAAGTACCATTGTATTAGAGATGAATAGAAGATAGGCAGATTAACAAATCTGGTAAATTTTGTGCTTAAGAAATAGCAGAAAAGGTAAAAGTAACAAGAGAAAGACTGAAGGCGACTCAGAGTCGGCAGAAGAGCTACAGGGATTATAGGAGGAGAATATTGGAATTATCTCCTATAGATTAGACTTACTAGACATTTTGACGAGATTACAAGACGTGTTTCTTATATCTCAGCTAAAGATGTATGATTTTGATTCAGAACATGTTTTAATGACGAGCCTTTACTATTGCAACCTGATTTAAATTATATGAAAAAACTGGTTAAGATTCTAGATCGAAGCATCAAGACTCTTCAAAATAAGCAGATACCAAATGTGAAGATGTTATAGGAGCATCACACACAAGATGCCACATGCAAAACGGAAGAGTGAATGAAGCGAAAGTACCCCGATTTGATATGAAAGTACATCCTGAATTTCGGGACAAAATTCTTCTAAGGAGGGGAGGATATAAAACCCCACCTAAGCCTACCCTAGAATTAGAGGGATGTGTTGCATTTCATGACATATTGCATGACTAAATATTTTCTGGATGAATTATTATGTGTGGTCTATAGATTTATTTATGTTTGATGAGTATTGGGGCAATTAGGAAATTTTGCTTAGAGATAGGAGAAGGAGAAGCTTAGAATGTAGGAGGGGAGAGAATTCAGTTGGGAAAATAGAAACATAAGTTAATATGGTTAAGTGGTTAGAGCTTTGTGGCTAATTCCTATGGTCTTGAATTTAAATCCCATCAACTAAGTATTATTTTTAATTATTCTAACTAATGTTTGAGTCTTATTTCTTGCAATCCATGAATCTAGGAATTATGTCTTGGGCAATCTAAATGGTAATATTTTAATCATGTGGCATTAATGTCATTGTTAATATTAATATTATTGATAATGATATCATTATCATTAATATCATTGTTACTATGATTCTTTTAGCAATATTATTATTAATATTATTTAAAGCCATTATCATTATTTTTACGATTATTGTTATGGACATTACTTACATTGTTGATATCACTAATATTATTTATGTTCCTGTTATTGCTTTTAACATAATTATTATTTTTAACTATACTTATTTATTAATAATATCACTCTTACTTATGTTATTGTAATATTAAATTATTTTCTTTTATATATATTAATAATGGTACCAAATTATACTCTAGTATGTTCAAATATCAATTAATTTTAGAACCATTATTAAGCATTGATAAACTACTAATTATTATTCTCTCCATCCCAATGAAATTAGCATACATACTATTTTAGGCTGTTCCAAAAAATTTGACACTTTCCTTAAAAGAAAAATTTTTACTATATAATTTATTATAAAATAATCAATATATCCTATATTTATTATTTTTATATACTTAGATTTGACATAAAGTATTATGAGACTCACATATTTCTTATTTTTATTATATTATATTATTATTATATTCTAACTTTTACTTTTGCATAAAGTATCGTGCCAAGACAAACACTATCAATTTTAGTGGGACAGATGGAGTAATATATTATATCTATTAACTGATCACTACTTCCTAAGAGAACAAATACATATAGTTCACTAGTGTTTATGTGTGATATGAAATTTATTACCTATAAAATTATTATTTTACATTACAAAAAATTATTTTCATTTACTAGTTATAAAAGATCACATTGTTTAGCCTTAATGGGTGATGCTTGTAGTATATTGGATATGGCCGTCAATAGGAGTTAATGACATTATTAGTGAATATTAGATTGAATATGTGATTATAAATACTTAGAGTTTGGAGTTATATATTTATTTATGCGTATATGCTACAACAGTTCTTGGCTAATAGTGATATGTACTTTGTATTTACCCCAAATGGGGTTCGTTGCCTTGAAAGAGACTTGGAAGATTATTTTATCCGTAAGATCAAGAGATCAAGTAAGTCCTTACACAAAGCTGTTTGTTGAACTAAAGGGCGCCTGCAAGTCAAATGTATTGTTTGCGAAGAAGATGTACTTTGTGATGCAATTATGGATGTTTTATCTTTCCTGCTAAATAAAATTAATTTCAAAACAAGCAAACAAATTTCCAAACAAAACACTAAATTTTTCTTAAACCAAATTTTAGTAGACTGTCTGAATACCATAATTGCTACTTCGAAGGTGAAACACTTTATTAGTTTTACTTTTTTCCAAGTGGGACAAGCATAATGTTGAGCACTCAATAAGAGTAGCCTGATAGAGTTAAACTTGGACAGCTAGGGTAAGTCTCTTAGTGGAGGCCACTATCGGGAGATAAACTCTTTCTAGATAGGGTAACAGTTTTGGTTAGTTAGGATGGTCCATGCTAAAAATGCAGTCCATATGGACTGTTTTTTTCAAAATGGCCAACCGATAAGTTTGGGTTTAGAAATAGAGGAGAATCTCACCATGTGAGCCGATCACCCACTTGTATTGTGATGCAAGGTTTCACAATACACAGTCATGATGCAGGGTTTCATGGCTATGACTATGATGCAAGGTTTCATAGTCAACTTTGTTTGAGTGGTTCATTTCTTTACAAGTTGTACATTTCACTTTGCACAAGCTAATAAAATACCACTTAATATTTAAAAGTGAATTCTTGGACTTGCAAACTTTTTATTGTGACTTGTTTAAAATTTTTATACATGAAAGGTTTATTTTAATTATCATGAGCACACAGGGAACTTACTGAGAAATATTTCTCATCACCCTTTTCTGTCATGTTTTCAGGTTGACCTGGCTTTGAATGTTGAATTGCTTTGTGTCGTCTTGAGTTTTGAAGATTCATTTTGATTGTATTTGTTCCTTGAGAGATTTTAGTTATTATTTAATTATTTTGAGACTTGTGCAAGTATTGTTTTGGGTTGTAATAAGTTTTAAACTTAGATTATTTTTTCTATCTTTTTATTTACATAGTTATAAAGACCTTTTGTCCTAAAGACGGGATGACATTCCCGTCCCTTTTGGAGTACGTAGGTAGTGTGGTGTTATACCTTTCCTGCTCCATTTCTTCTCCTCATCTCCTTCTCAAAAAATTTTAAAAAGGAATATAATTTGAATTTAGAACTTTTTACATGATAAATTAAAGTATTATCTTTGTTACAATATTACTATGCATTAAGAATCCTCAACAAAATAGATAATGGATCATAGAGAGGTGAAAAACTAAACCCAAAAAGGCATACACACATGACATATGTGCAATAGTTAAAATATAAAAAAAAAACTCTACTTGTATAGAAAATTTTTGTAGGAATAATCTTAAAATTTGAAATCATTGTCTTACATTCGCCTAAATTTTCTTTAGAATTGATTATATTGTTATTAACCCCTTATTTTCTCATTGTTTGATGTAGGTTGCAATGAGTTGAAATTAGAAGTGGATTCAAGGAGAAAAAAAAGCTTAATTGAAGCTACATGGCATCGTTAAGGTCACCGTGCATGTCGCCGTGTATCACCTAAATTTTAGAGTCAAGATACTGGGAATCCACGGCATCATGCCCCACATCATGCATCGCCGTGCACTATCAATAAAAATGCAAAGACTTCTGGGAGCTGATGGTGTTGTGCATCTCCACTTTAACGTCGCTGTGTACGATTACAGCACATAATGAGGTCAAGTCCCACGACGTTGTTTCAAGCGGATCTAACTAATAGAGTACATGCATGACACCATGCATAACACCATCTACATTGCCATGTAACTTCACATATTAGCCCTTTTCTGTAATTTTTCGGGATTTTTCAAGAAAAGCCTATAAATACCTATTATTCGAGGCATTTGAGAGAGTCTGACATGAAATACAACTTAGGACCCCTTGGAAACATTAAGATAAGGTGGGAGAAAATATCAAGGCAAGATTGGAGAAGAAGAGTAGCACCCGAAAGAAGATTCAGAGTAGAAGAAGGACAATTGTCCATGAGTTTTCCTTTTCTTTTTTGTAAATTTGATTTGGGGATATTAATATTACTTGGATTTAATTGTATTTAAAGGTTTGTACCCTAATTTGATCTTGTAATTAATTATTGTTTGGTTTATTGAATTCTATTTTAAGTATTATATCACTTGGATTTGACTGATTGGATTGATAGATTAGGATATTCTCTTATATTGAGCTTGAGAAATGATATATAAGATGGGTACCTATTTGTATTAGTTCAATAGATCTATTTTCCCTTGATGAACTAGAGAAATGATTTGGGAAATGAGAACTTTGTGATAGAAAGGGTTGTTAGGTTACCTACAGATAAGGGCTTTAGCACATTTTGGCTTGATAATTGTGGGTCTTTAATTTATATGATAGAGACATCTATGGGTTGGGTTCAAAGATAGGGAATTCATTGCATAAGAAATAGCGAGTTTTACAATATTGGAGGGACCCTTCCAATGCTTGAATTTGAGTTCAATTGATTGAGTGATATTTGATACACGATTATTATTTGGGGGAAATCACTTTGATTACATGTCTAATCTCCTCTTTTTACTCTTGTCTTGTTCTTATAATCTTCTAGACTTTACCTTGTAATTGGGTGATGTATTCTTGTTGTGCATATTTGTAGTTCTTTCTCTATAATAATTAGTGACTTCTTTCTCTATTTTTAGCTGATTGAAGAACAAAATAAGGGTAGAAGTAGGGGTAGTTGATGTAATACCCCGCCCAAAACCATCTTTGACTATGGAAAAAAGTTATGCATTGCATAGCATTTTACATTTTATGTGGTAGCTTAGAATTATTTTATTTGCATGGATGTATGTGAATTTTTCCGTTGCTCTTGCATTTGAATGAATTGATGTGAAATAGTTGTGTTGTTAAAGATTTGGATAAGGGAGGTTTGGTCAAAGATTTGGAAGCATGAGTATTGGGGGGTGGTGAGAACTGATTGTAGAAAAAAAATTAGTATTGGAGTTGTTTTGGAATAGCGGGGAGGTTGGTGATTTCCTTTGGTGACCCGAGTTCGAATCTTACCTTTTGTGAAGTTAGTTTCTCTTCTTTAAAATTCCTTTCCTTAGAGTTTCCATGTCTTGGCCGAAAAAGATCTAGCAAACCTAGAGAAATTTTAATGTCATTATTTTAAGGAAATAAGTCTCTATATTTATTTCCTAAATTTAAAGACCTTGATGTGAATAAAGTTCACTTTTAATTTTTAGCTTTTATTCCTTAGGATTTTCGAAAAACCCCTAGCTAATAATTAAAATTTTAGCTTGAATTGAGCTATATAGATCTTGTCATGGATAGTTAGAATTAATGAATCATTTTTCTAGTAGGAAACCTTGTTGATTTTAACCATCGAACCTAAGCTAAAAATTTGGAAAAAAATTTCCAGCAAGTGCGCCACTTCTTAGAGGAATTTTATCTCAACTTAAAGTCTTCCAAAGCTAGGAAATCTTATCCTAAATCCCTTAGCAAATCAGACTTTTATTTCAATCCTAATTCAACTAGGATTTTCTTCCTTATCTTAGCAGAATTTCAGAAGCTTTGTGTCAACACAAGCTGTCCGAAATTCCAACACTCCTTAAGTGCAATCCAACTCTCCAAACCCTAACTCAAAACACCTAAATACTCCTCATCAATTCAGATTACCTTAGTTGCACAAAACCAGAATTTTATCTTCACAAAACTACAGAAATTCGGCCAGCTTAGGAACCAGAATTTTCGACAGCTTTGTACAGGAAATTTCGCCCAGCTTTTGTACTCCTATTCCAACCGAAATTCTGCACACACAACACATCGAAAAACCCCAGCTGATCAAGCCAATTTCTACGCCTAAAACCCTCATTGTTTCCTTGAAAATTTCGGCAGAACTACAGCAAAAACAGTCCAGAAATTCTTCCACTTCTATTCAGAAATTTCGCACAGCACATAAGGCCATCTTACGCAGAATTTTAGTCTCCAAAGCCTTCTCAAACTCTTCTTTGTTTGGCCCAAAATTCTGAACACAATCAGCCCTTCTCTTGACCAATATTTCGGCTAGCACAAGGGAGCAAATTGCAAATTATTTTCTTCCCTTAAACTCACCTAAATTCAGCAGCAAGGAGAGACATCATAAGCTGCAATTTTTGCCTTGCTGTCCAAGAAGCCTAAAACCATTAGGAGTCTTTCTAAACAACACCATCTAGCCCTAAAACAATCTTCTCTAACTCTAAATCATAGTAGCCGTCTATCCTCTCCATTCTACACAAAAATTCCAGCAAGAACTCCACAGCAAATTTTCGAAAACCTCAAGAACAACACCTAGCAAAAACTGATCACCCTCCAAGGTAAGCAAAAATCATCTCAACTTCTTGATTCCTTTCTTCCATCAATTCTCTTCCTTTTCTTCTTTGGAATCACGCCATCTCAAGGCTGATTTCATCTCTTTATGCATTCTCGGTCATAAGGAAGGAAAACGGAGACAACTTTTCTCTTCTAATCCAATGAACTCGGGACAATCACCATAGGAGCATCGGGATCTTGCTACTCGGTTGTTGTAAGGTATGGAAATACTTACCCTTAATGCCAGAATTAAGGTTTAAGGTAGTAGATGATGTCTATTACCTTGTTGAATATATGGTCATAGTATATGATCTTAGGGGATTGTGAATTGTTATGAAAATAAATGAGTTCGGCACATGTTCGATATAATTGAAGCCCTGATCATGATATTATATGGTTTAGATTAGGAGGATAATTGAGAAAAGCAAGCTCTGAATTTATCTCGTTTATCTGAGGCATATCAAGTAAGTCCTTGCATAAACTCTTTTGTTAAATGTTGTGATGGTAAGTCCTTGCATAAACCCTTTTGTTAAATGTTGTGATGGCAAGTCTATGTTGTGAAGCTTTGTAAAGCTATTGTTGAACTATATTTGCTTGGGTTGTAAACGTGGATATTTATTCTTTAAACGGTTTTGTCAAACTAACGATTTTATCAAGAAAACTATTCTTTTCCTTAAATTTTTAGAAATCTATTGTAAAGAAAACCACGTTGTACAAAGCCAATGTGGGGAGATATTTTAAATCAGGAATTGACGGATATGTTCGTTGAGTACTCAATAAGGGTAGGCTAACAATACTAGTCTTGGAGGGCTAGAGTAAGTCTTTTGGCAGGAGGCCACCTCCAGAAGATGAACTCAGCTTGAAAAGGCGATAGTATTTGTTGGTCAGGCCGGTCCGAGTTAGTATTTGTACCTGGTAAGGTATTATTTATTTTCCCGGCATGGACACCCGAATGGTTTTGTTGGGTGTAGAGATGGAGGAGTATCTCACACGGTGAGCTGTACACTCACCTTGATCAGAACGCCCAACGTGTGGTAATCTGGTCCAGACAAGGTGCACAAAGTGTGGTGCCTTGGCCATGTTGTTCTCATGGAGCCCAACGTGTGGTGACATGACTGTTTAGTCGAGTGGATGATTGTTTTGTGTAAAATATGATTATGGAAAAACCAACTCTTTGCGAAAGAGAAATTATTTATGACTTGCCAAATATTTCTACAAATGTTTTCCACTTTGCATACACGTACAGTTTTAAACACCATGTGCACACACAAAACTTACTGAGATTTATTCTCACACTATTTTACATCATGTTTTCAGGAGATAGACTGTGCTGAGTTAGCAGGGCACTGATAGTTGAAGATTTTCTAATTATTGTCATTTTTACTTAGGAGACATTTGTTGTTTAAGTTGTTGAACGATTAATTGTTTTTATTTCGTTTTGCTGCAAATTGAGCCTGATGCAATAAGAGTATTTCTTTATTTATCTAAGTTGAATCTCTTGGAGGTTGCCTTTGTGTTTTATATCTCATTTTAAAGACCCCTTGTCCTATGGGACAGGGTGACATCCCCGCCCTTTTAGGGTACGTAGTCGTGGGGTGTTACAAGTGGTATCAGAGAACAAGGTTTAGGCAATTACTTGACTTATGGGGTTCTATTTTCTTAAGTACTTTGATCTGGTGCTAATTATCATCTTTCGCTTATAGGATGGTCAAAAGAGTTATATCGGCTGTTAGAGATTGGCCCGTTGGCTGCGGGAATCTACCTGCCCCACTACCCGTAGCTGATCCACCCACGTTCGATTCAGAGAGAGAGCTTAAGCCGTCAGTGCTAGACGACCCGGTGGTTGAGGCGGAGATAGAGGTCGAGGAGAGCTTAGGGGAAGATGAGGGAGATGAGGAGATGACGGAGTTGAGTGAGGGAGAGGTAGATGAGCTAGGGAATGAGAGAGACGATGAGAACGAGGGAGAGATGGTTGGGGTAGAAGAGGAGGATGAGGAAGGAATGGAGGTTCCCCAGACCCTGTAGATAGGAGAAGTTGATAGGACCCTTGCTTGCTACGACCATAAGGAGTCCGGTGGTGAGGAAGGTAGGTCGAGAGATGGGGTTGCCTCGGGAGAGAGAGACCTTAGGCAGACAGTTCTAGGAGGGGTAGATAAGGGGAAGAGGAAGCTGGAAGAGAGTTCTAAGGGGTGTGGACTCCGATATGGACTGGGCATAGATGCCATACTAAGAAGAGAGGGGTTGTTTGACTTGGTTGATTCAGGGAGTGAGAGGCCTGCGCCTAAGGGTGCGGTTAGATTAGCATTGGATGAGCTTTAGGAGACGGCCATGAGAGCTAAGAGAGGCTAAGAGGGTGAGTCAGGATAGCCAAGTGGGAGTGTTGGTTTCGCAAGGGACTACATAGGGAGACCCGATAGCTCCGTGGGGTGGCTTGTGGAACCGGCCTTTGACGACTCCGATGCTTCTGTTGAAACTAGGGAGAGTCGAACATAGAAGACCAGCAGCTTTTACTTTTCTTTCTTTGGGATTTGCATACCTTTGTTTGTTTATTTCTTTTAAGGGAGCATGTTGCTCATAGGGTTTATTTATCATTTTAAATAAAAAGGGTATCGTATGAGATAACCCATTCTTTTCTGCAAAAAATGGTTTATATGACAAGCATGAGTTTCGTTTATTACTTTATTTACCCTTGCACGATATCATCACATTCTCTTTTAGATAAGTACATTGCTATCAATTGATCATGCATCTAAGCATATTCTTTTCCCCTTGGTAACTAACTGACCCTGAGTGAATGTGATTAAGATGGCACCAAGACGCAGAACAGTTGTGCATAGCAGAACGCTGCAGGAGAGTGCATCCTCCACCCCGGAATTTGAGCAGATGCATTGTTCCACCCCCGATGTGGAAGAGCACCTGCCACGTGAGTAGGAATTGGCTTCGAAAAGGTCATGAGATGTGACCATGGGTCAGGCTTTCGACAAGATGGCCTCGATCCTACAGAATCTGACGGAAAGAGTGGATAAGGTGGCCAAGAAACCACCGCGGGGAGAGGATGAAGCCCTGGAGCGTTTCCTGAAGTTCCAGCCTCCCACATTCCAGGGGGAGGTGGAACAGGACGAGAAAGCCGAGCAGTGGATTGAGCAAATGGAGGACATCTTCACTACTTTGCAGTGCTCGGAAGAGAGGATGGTGAAGTTTGCTAGTTTTCGGCTGAGGGGACCGTCTCGAGCATGGTGGCAGCGAGTACGGAGTGATTGGGATAGAGAGGAGTAGGAATGGACGTGGGACGACTTTACAGAAACCTTCTGGGCCGAGTACATTCCTCGATGGGTAGCTGAGAAGAGGGAGGACGAATTCCAGACCCTCAGGCAGGGATGCATGACCGTGGCCCAATATGCAGCCCGATTCATGCAGTTGTCCAAGTACTGCAAGTGCTTGGTAGATACGGAGCAAAAACGCACCCGACAATTCGTGAAAGGGCTTAGGACAGATTTGAGGAAGGCATTGGCTCCATCACCGCCTATATCATACACCGCCGCCGTGGACGCAGCTTCGCGGACGGAAAATGAAGATCGCCATCAACCGGTGAGTAGACCCTTCCAACCGAATCGTCCACTTATGAGGCCTTCAAGCAACAAGCGACCCGCGACCTCTATGCCTTGGGGAAATTGGGGCAAGCAGCCTTGAGTGCCAGTAGCAGGATCGATGCAAGGTAGCCTGAATTGCCGGCTGTGTGGGAAGCGAGGCCACACCGAAAGAAACTGTTGGGGTAATGGGGGTGTGAGGAGGTACTTCAATTGCGGAGACCCGAGACACCTGAGAAACGTCTGCCCCAAACCCTTAAGGATTGAGCAGACCGCACCAGCCCAATCAATGGGAGGAAATAGAGGCGCCGCTGCTGGACCAGTCGGAGCGGGAGGCCAGAAGCCTCAGGTGAATGCCAAAGTTTTTGCCCTAAACCGAGAGGAAGTCGGAGCGGACGCTGCCGTGATTGAAGGTAACCTTTCTATCCAAGGTCGTCTTATTAATGTTCTGATAGATCCAGAATCCAAACACTCTTATGTAAGTAAAGTATGTGCTTCATGTCTGGGTTGGGAAGGAAATGAGCTACCTTATACCATAGTAGTTAGTTCCCCCTTGGGAAATGTGGTGGAAGTAGGCAAGAAAATGGGAAGTTGTGGAGTTGAGTTAGGGAAGGAGATTCTGGAGGCCGACCTTATAATCCTGCCCATGGATGGTTATGACTTGATCTTGGGCATGGACTGGTTGTCGAAACACGGAGCTCGAGTGGATTGCAAGATCAAGATGGTGCAGTTTGTGAGACTGGGACGGGATGTAATTGAATTCAACGGCAAGCGAACGAAGGAACTGAAATTTCTTATTGCTGGTGCCAAAGCCTGGAAGTTACTCAAGAAAGGATGTACGAGATATTTGGCGTACCTCCTGAACAAACCTAAGGACCAGTGTACCTTGAAAAGTACGGAGGTAGTAAAAGACTTTTCGGATGTTTTCCTTGCTGAGCTCACTTTCCTACCCCCTGAGCGGGAAGTTGAGTTCACTGTGGATCTGATTCCCGGAGCAGAACCGGTGTCAAGAACCCCCTACCGGATAGCACCGACGGAGTTGAAGGAGCAATTGGAGGAATTGCTAAGGCAAGGCTACATTCGGCCGAGTACGTCACCGTGGGGAGCCCCGGTGTTGTTTGTCAAGAAGAAAGATGGTATCTTGAGGCTATGTATCGACTATCGGGGACTGAACAATCTAACGATCAAGAATAAATACCCTCTACCCTTGATCGATGAGTTGTTTGATCAACTGCAAGGCGCCGCTTGCTTTTCGAAGTTGGACCTACGGCAAGGATACTACCAGGTGAGGATCAAAGAAGAAGACATTCCTAAGACTACATTCAACACGTGGTATGGCCACTACAAATTTGTAGTAATGCTGTTCGGTGTAACCAACGCACTGGCAGTATTCATGGATTTGATGCATCGCTTCCAACCATACCTGGACAAGTTCGTGGTTATATTCATCGATGACATTTTAATCTACTCCAAAAATCCGGAGGATCAAGCGGAGCACTTAAGATTGGTCCTAGAGAAGTTGAGGGAATTCAAGCTGTACGCCAAGTTCCGTAAGTGTGAGTTTTGGCTGAGCTCGGTGTTTTTCCTTGGTCACGTGATATCCAAAGAGGGAATCAAAGTGGACCCTGCCAAGGTGGAAACCGTAGCTAACTGGAAACAACCGGAGAACATTACCGAGATACGAAGTTTCCTTGGGTTGGCCGGGTACTATTGGCGTTTCATTAAAAATTTCTCTACTCTGGCTTCACCAATGACGCGACTGTTGAAGAAGGATGTCGCTTTTGCTTGGAGTGAGAAGTGCGAAAAGAGCTTCCAAGAACTTAAGAGGAGGTTGATTACAGCACCCGTGCTGAGTCTGCCTGAGGTTAATAAGCCCTATGCACTCTATACAGATGCATCTAAGGAAGGACTAAGAGCTGTGCTGATGCAGGAAGGGAAAGTCATAGCTTATGCATCTAGGAAGCTAAAGCCGCACGAAGCTAATTATCCCACGCATGACCTGGAGCTAGCAGCTATAGTATTCGCTTTGAAGAAATGGCGACATTATTTGTATGGTGCGCAATACAAAGTTTTCACTGACCATAAGAGTTTGAAGTACATCTTCACGCAAAAGGACTTGAATCTCCGGCAGCGTAGGTGGATGGAATTTCTCGAGGAGTATAAGTGCCCTATTAATTATCACCCGGGCAAAGCGAATGTGGTAGCTGACGCACTGAGTCGAAAGGTGAAAATGTCTCACTTGAGAATGCAGGAGATGTCAGCAGTCCAGGATATCCTGGAGAAAGAGGCGCAAGTGCAAGAGAGAAAGATCTGCGTGAGCAACTTGACCCTGAAACCCGATCTGGACTAGGAAATTGTATTAGGTCAACAGGGCAGTGCAGAATTTCAAACTTTCAAGGAGAAAGAGATCGCGAAAAGAGAAAGCGATTTCCGGACCGATGAGAATGGGGTATTATACTTTTGGGACCGGATTTGTATACCGGACATCCAAGACTTAAGGAAGAGGATACTGGACGAAGTGCACAAAAGCAAATATACCATACACCCTGGGGAGGTAAAGATGTACCAAGAATTGAAGACGAAATATTGGTGGGCTGGAATGAAGAGGGATGTAGTTCAGCATGTGTCAACCTGCCTGACGTGCCAGAAGGTTAAAATAGAACATAAGAAGTCTGCAGGGTTACTGCAACCGTTACCGATTCCTAAATGGAAATGGGAAGAGGTGACCATGGACTTTGTGACTGGCCTTCCGATGACCAAGTCACACAAAGATGCGATCTGGGTAATAGTGGACCGATTGACCAAGACAGCGCACTTCATACCGGTAAACGTAAGGGACTCGATGGAAAAGTTGGCTCAGACATATACCCGAGAAATTATAAGGTTGCATGATGTACCGTCAAGCATTGTGTCGGATAGGAACCATAGATTCACTTCAAGGTTCTGGGGTAAGTTCCAGGAGTCCTTGGGCACGACCCTAAAATTTAGCACCTCTGCTCATTCGCAGATAGACGGTCAATCCGAAAGAGTCATTTAGATATTGGAAGACATGCTCCAAGCATGTATCTTGGACTTTGGAGATAAGTGGATTGAGACTTTACCGCTTGCGGAGTTAGCATATAACAACAGCTATCAGGTGTCGATCAGAATGGCGCTGTAAGAAGCATTGTATGGGCGAAAATGCCAAGTATCGATATACTGGGGATGGACAGAAGAGGGGAACGTTAAGAAGACTGGTGAAGTATGCATTCAGGAGATGACGGACAAGATCAAGTTAATTCGAGAAAGGCTAAGGGCAGCGCAAAGCAGACAGAAGAGTTATGCAGACTCTAGGAGAAGGGAACTGGAGTTCCAAGTAGGTGATCGTGCATTCTTGAAGTTGACTCCTAGTAGAGGAATCCTGAAACATCCGAGAGGAGGGAAGTTAAGTTCTAGGTATTTGGGACCGTTCCCGATATTAGAGAAAATTGGACCGGTTGCCTACCGATTGGATCTACCTGATGGTCTAACCGGGATGCATGATGTATTCCATGTCTCTCAGTTAAAGAGGTACAACCCCGATTCGAGTCATGTACTCAATGAGGAACCGTTGGAGTTGCAACCAAATCTGAGTTATGTGGAGAGACCCACCAAGATCTTGGAGCGGAGTATTAAGACGCTTTGAAACAAGAAGATACCCATGGTGAAGATACTTTGGGATCATCATGGAGCATAAGATACAACGTGGGAAACGGAGGAATGGTTAAGACGGAAGTATCCGGATATGCTCGAAGGGTATGGAATCTGAATTTCGGGACGAAATTCTCTTAAGGGGGAGGGGATGTAATACCCCGCCCAAAACCACATTTGACTATGGGGAAAAGTCATGCATTGCATAGCATTTTGCATTTTATGTGGTAGCTTAGAATTATTTTATTTGCATGGATGCATGTGAATTTTTCCGTTGCTCTTGCATTTGAATTAATTGATGTGAAATAGTTGTGTTGTTAAAGATTTGGATAAGGGAGGTTTGGTCGAAGATTTGGAAGGATGAGTATTGGGGGGTGGTGAGAACTGATTGTAGAAAAAAATTAGTATTGGAGTTGTTTTGGAATAGCGGGGAGGTTGGTGATTTCCTTTGGTGACCCGAGTTCGAATCCTACCTTTTGTGAAGTTAGTTTCTCTTCTTGAAAATTCCTTTCCTTAGAGTTTCCATGTCTTGGCCGAAAAAGATCTAGCAAACCTAGAGAAATTTTAGTGTCATTATTCCAAGGAAATAAGTCTCTATATTTATTTCCTAAATTTAAGGACCTTGATGTGAATAAAGTTCACTTTTAATTTTCAGCTTTTATTCTTTAGGATTTTCGAAAAACCCCTAGCTAATAATTAAAATTTCAGCTTGAATTGAGTTAGATAGATCTTACCATGGATAGTTGGAATTAATGAATCATTTTTCTAGTAGGAAATCTTGTTGATTTTAACCCTAGAACCTAAGCTAAAAATTTGGAAAAAAATTTCCAGCAAGTGCCGCCACTTCTTAGACTTTTATTTCAATCCTAATTCAACTAGGATTTTCTTCCTTATCCTAGCAGAATTTCGACAGCTTTGTGTCAACACAAGCTGTCCGAAATTCCAGCACTCCTTAAGTGCAATCCAACTCTCCAAACCCTAGCTCAAAGCACCTAAATGCTCCTTATCAATTCAGATTACCTTAGCTACACAAAACCAGAATTTTATCTTCACAAAACTACAGAAATTCAGCCAGCTTAGGAACCAGAATTTTCGACAGCTTTGTACAGGAAATTTCGGCCAGCTTTTGCACTCATATTCCAATCGAAATTCTGCACACACAACACATCGAAAAACCCCAGCTGATCAAGCCAATTTCTACCCCTAAAACCCTCATTGTTTCTCTGGAAATTTCGGCAGAACTACAACAAAAACAGTCCAGAAATTATTCCACTTCTACTCAGAAATTTCGCACAGCACATAAGGCCATCTTGCGCAGAATTTTAGTCTTCAAAGCCTTCTCAAACTCTTCTTTGTTTGGCCCAAAATTCTAAACACAATCAGCCCTTCTCTTGACCAATATTTCGGCCAGCACAAGGGAGCAAATTGTAGATTATTTTCTTCCATTAAACTCACCTAAATTCAGCAGCAAGGAGAGACATCACAAGCTGCAATTTTCGCCTTGCTGTCCAAGAAGCCTAAAACCGTTAGGAGTCTTTCTAAACATCACCATATAACCCTAAAACAATCTTCTCTAACACTAAATCATAGCAGCCATCTATCCTCTCCATTCTACACAAAAATTCCAGCAAGAACTCCACAGCAAATTTTCGAAAACCTCAAGAACAACACCTAGCAAAAACTGATCACCCTCCAAGGTAAGCAAAAATCATCTCAACTTCTTGATTCCTTTCTTCCATCAATTCTCTTCCTTTTCTTCTTTGGAATCACGCCATCTCAAGGCTGATTTCATCTCTTTATGCATTCTCGGTCATAAGGAAGGAAAACGGAGACAACTTTTCTCTTCTAATCCAATGAACTCGGGACAATCACCATAGGAGCATCGGGATCTTGCTACTCGGTTGTTGTAAGGTATGGAAATACTTACCCTTAATTCCAGAATTAAGGTTTAAGGTAGTAGATGATGTCTATTACCTTGTTGAATATATGGTCATAGTATATGATCTTAGGGGATTGTGAATTGTTATGAAAATAAATGAGTTTGGCATATGTTTGATATAATTGAAGCCCTGATCATGATATTATATGGTTTAGATCAGGAGGATAATTGAGGAAAGCAAGCTCTGAATTTATCTCGTTTATCTGAGGCATATCAAGTAAGTCCTTGCATAAACTCTTTTGTTAAATGTTGTGATGGTAAGTCCTTGCATAAACCCTTTTGTTAAATATTGTGATGGCAAGTCTATGTTGTGTAGCTTTGTAAAGCTATTGTTGAACTATGTTTTCTTGGGTTGTAAACGTGGATATTTATTCTTTAAACGGTTTTGTCAAACTAACGATTTTATCAAGAAAACTATTCTTTTCCTTAAATTTTTAGAAATCTATTGTAAAGAAAACCACGTTGTACAAAGCCAAGGTGGGGAGATATTTTGAATCAGGAATTGACGGATATGTTTGTTGAGTACTCAATAAGGGTAGGCTAACAATACTAGTCTTGGAGGGCTAGAGTAAGTCTTCTGGCAAGAGGCCACCTCCAGAAGATGAACTCTGCTTGAAAAGGCGATAGTATTGGTTGGTCAGGCCAGTCCGAGTTAGCATTTGTACCTGGTAAGGTATTATTTATTTTCCCGGCATGGACACCCGGATGGTTTTGTTGGGTGTAGAGATGGAGGAGTATCTCACCTGGTGAGCTGTACACTCACCTTGATCAGAATGCCCAATGTGTGATAATCTGGTCTGGACAAGGTGCACAAAGTGTGGTGCCTTGGCCATGTTGTTCTCATGGAGCCCAACGTGTAGTGACATGACTGTTTAGTCGAGTGGATGATTGTTTTGTGTAAAGTATGATTATGGAAAAACCAACTCTTTGCGAAAGAGAAATTATTTATGACTTGCCAAATATTTCTACAAATGTTTTCCACTTTGCATACACGTACAGTTTTAAACACCATGTGCACACACAAGACTTATTGAGATTTATTCTCACACTATTTTACATCATGTTTTCAGGAGATAGACTGTGCTGAGTCAGCAGGGCACTGATAGTTGAAGATTTTCTAATTATTGTCATTTTTGCTTAGGAGACATTTGTTGTTTAAGTTGTTGAACGATTAATTGTTTTTATTTCGTTTTGCTGCAAATTGAGCCTGATGTAATAAGAGTATTTCTTTATTTATCTAAATTGAATCTCTTGAAGGTTGCCTTTGTGTTTTATACCTCGTTTTAAAGACCCATTGTCCTATGGGACGGGACGACATCCCCGCCCTTTTAAGGTACTTAGTCGTGGGGCGTTACAGTTGATGTCTTTCTCTGAGGATCTTTGATACTTACTAACTAAACTCTATACTACATAATGAGTATATTTGCTCAAATGTGTATGTATTTGAGTTAAATTGGTATTTTAAGTTAAAACTTAATTGAGCTTTGGACATAAATCTGTAGCACGCTAGCATATATACAAACACGCATACATTAATTTTTTGGTACCGTTGTCGGGAATCGTGCATTAATATCCTAAAAATGCTTGAGTTTTGTTAATTCAATCTATATTTTAGCTTGTTAGTATTTCTTCTTTCTAATTTTCTAGGACATTTTGATTTTAGGTATTTTTGTTTTACACTTTTGCTTTATTGATTCTTGTGAATATTTGTTATTAATCTTTGTTTTAATCTTTGGTTTGTTTGTTCATTATTTCTTTATTATAATATTTGTTTCGTTTAATGTGAATAGTTTAGTTTGGACTACTAGTAATTGAGTTTTTCTTTACTTTATTTTGTATGAAATTATTCTTGTGTATGCATAGAAGAGATTGTGAAAAAGAATTGGTTGAGTTTGATAGTGAAATAGAAAGGGCTTTTCGAAGATTCTTTGTTAATAATGAGCTTAATCATTCTAAGATCACATGAATTTCATGAAAAGTCACATGGCCTTACTTGAAGAATTATGAAGAAAAGAATGGACGGCTAGCAAAGAAGAAGAGAGAAAGGAAAAATAAGGAGAAAGATAGGAAGAAAGAAGAATGAAAAGAAAGAACAAGAGAAAAGGAAAGGAGAACTCTATGAGGAGAGAAAAAGAGAGAAAGTTGTGAGCAAGAAAAGAAAAGAGAAAAGAAAAATTACAACTTGCTTTCCATCTTCAAGAAGGTAAGAATTCATTCTTTTCAAGAGTTAGAGTTATATCTTGGTGAATAAAAGTTGCTTTGGTGTAAGTTGTTGCAAAAAAATGCATCATTCTATGAAAATTGTTGCAAGCAAGTTTCTGATTTGAGAAAGCATGTTGGCTGGCTGAATTGGGAGAGATAATTGGCATATTTTGCAGCTTATGTAATATGCTTTGAAGTGATAGCTGGATATTGGAACAAGTGAAGGGTTTATATAATTAAGGAAGTTAGAAGGTTGTTCTTGGTGGAGAAATGGAATGA
The DNA here is from genome assembly GCA_026120185.1 of Voacanga thouarsii. Lineage (NCBI taxonomy): Eukaryota > Viridiplantae > Streptophyta > Magnoliopsida > Gentianales > Apocynaceae > Voacanga > Voacanga thouarsii. Next base: position 2,336,844 of record JANUWF010003365.1, on the reverse strand, counting down.
AATACTTAATTCGTTTGGAATTTGTACATAACTCTTTGGTGATGATGGCTGGAAAACTGAATATAGACACTTATATACATGTTTTAGGATATTAGGGAGGGAGTGGAATAAGTTAAATGGACTATTGATGACTAAGAAGCTAATGGTAACAAAGAATGCATAAGCTGCCTATAAAATTCTATTTTGGCAATCATGGAATGTGCATGCTGGTTTGGACGGTTTGAAGAAGTTGGGGGGTAAAGGTGGGTTAAAACACTTATTTAGATGATAAAAAAGGTTTTGGGAAGTTCAAATGGTATATGTTGTATGGAAGAATAAAGAGAATTAATTTGTGCAAATTGAGAGCACAGAACAAAAATCACTACAAGAAAAAATCAAATTAGCGACGGATTTTTGCGACGGCATAGGCCGTCGCTAATTTGCGACAGAACAGCGACGGAACAGCAACGGAAACAAAAATTTTGAAAATAAATTATTTTTTAAAAATTTCTATCGCTAATCCGTCGGTAATTGCAACGGATTAGAGACCGAAATAAATCCGTTGCAATTTTGCTACGGATTTGCGACGGATTTCTAAAATTAAAAAATAAATGAATTTTCTTAAAATTCCAAAAAAAATCCGTCGCTAATCCGTAGCAAAATTGCTACGGATTAGCGATGGAAATAAATCCATAGCAATTTTGCGACGGATTTGCGATGGATTTTTAAAATTAAAAAATAAATTAATTTTATTAAAATTAAAAAAAAACCGTTGCAAATCCGTCGCAATTTTGCGACGAAAATAAAGCCGTTGCAATTTTGCTACGGATTTGCGACGGATTTCTAAAAATAAAAAATAAATTAATTTGTTACAATTTGAAACGGTTTTGCGTTGGATATATATTAATATATTAATATAGCAGTTTTATATACATATAAATATGTTAATATATTTTTAATATAAAAATAAATATATATACATACATATATACATATTTATTTATGTTAGTATATGTGTCTATATATCAATATATATGTTATAATACTTTTAAAATATATTAATATATATATACATACATATTTATAGATACATATATATTTGTATATATATATGTATAATGTATGTCTACATATATATATACATACATTATATATATATGCAACACAACACACACAAAATGTGTGTGTCTATGTATATATATATATATATATATATACATACATTTGTTATTAAATATACATACATTAATAGCAACAGACGCATATATGTCATATTCTTACATATATACATACATATATATATTTAATATATATACTTAATAATATCATATCTATATTATATATATATATATAAATATTTCAACTTACTAATATCTTTTCGCGTATTCTACTATTTCAAGACACACACACATACTATATAATATGTATATATAAATAATCAAACATTAAGTTTTTTAGATTAGCGACGGATTTGCGATGAAACCCTGATCCGTCGCAAATTCGTAGCAATTTGCGACAGATTTTTAAAATTAAAAAATAAATTAATTTTCTTAAAATTCAAAAAAAAAATCCATCGCAAATCCGTAGCAATTTTGCTACGGATTTGCGACGGAAATAAATACGTAGCAATTTGCGACGGATTTTTAAAATTAAAAAATAAATTAATTTTCTTAAAATTTTAAAAAAAATCCGTCGCAAATCCATAGCAATTTTGCGACGGATTTGTGACGGAAAAAAATCCGTCGCAATTTTGCTACGGATTTCTAAAATTTAAAAAATAAATTAATTTTTTTAAAATTCAAAAAAAATCCGTCGCTAATCCGTAGCAATTTTGCTATGGATTTGCGATGGAAATAAATCCGTAGCAATTTTGCGACGGATTTTTAAAATTAAAAAATAAATTAATTTTCTTAAAATTAAAAAAAAATCCGTTGCAAATCCGTCGCAATTTTGCGACGGATTAGCGACGGAAATAAAGCCGTCGCAATTTTGCTACGGATTTCTAAAAATAAAAAATAAATTAATTTGTTACAATTTGAAACGGATTTGCGTTGGATATATATTAATATATTAATATAGCATTTTTATATACATATAAATATGTTAATATATTTTTTAATATAAAAATAAATATATATACATACATATATACATATTTATTTATGTTAGTATGTGTGTCTATATATCTATATATATGTTATAATACTTTTAAAATATATTAATATATATATACATACATATTTATAGATACATATATATTTGTATATATATATATATATATATATATATATATAGACACACATTTTGTGTGTGTTGTGTTGCATTTATATATAATGTATGTATATATATATATATATATATATATATATGTATGTATATAAATGCAACACAACACACAGAAAATGTGTGTCTATATATATATATATATATATGTACATTTATATACATATATATATGTATATATATATATGTATACATATATATACATATATATATATATATATATACATACATACATTTGTTATTAAATATACATATATTAATAGAAATAGACGCATATATGTCATATTCTTACATATATACATACATATATATATTTAATATATATACTTAATAATATCATATCTATATTATATATATATATATATATATATATATATTTCAACTTACTAATATCTTTTTGCGTATTCTACTATTTCAAGACACAAACACATACTATATCATATGTATATATAAATAATCAAACATTAAATTTTTTTGGGTGAATTTTTTAGATTAGCAATGGATCAGGATTTATGAAACCCTGATCCGTCGCAATTTGAGACGGATTTGCGACGGCAATCTAAAATTAAAAAATAAATTTATTATTTTTTTAATTAAAAAAATCCGTCGCAAATCCGTAGCAAAATTGAGACGGATTTGCGACGGAAATAAATCCGTCGCAATTTTGCTACGGATTTGCGACGGATTTCTAAAAATAAAAAATAAATTAATTTTCTTAAAATTTTAAAAAAAATCCGTTGCAATTTTGCGACGGAAAATTATGTCGTCGCAGATTCGTCGCAAAGCCCTAGCAAATCCGTCGCTAATTCAGAAAAAAATTACTATATAATTAATATATAGCACAATATATCACAAGAACTTCAATAACTTAGTGGTGGAATGTGTGTTCACCCACATTAAGGACGCGGGTTCGAGCCCCAAGTCCAACATAATCTCATAATATTCTTGGCGGGTCGGGCCGATGATCGGGCAGGCCGAGTAGCTAATTAATTAATTTTTTTAATAAAAATTTTGGCCGTCGCAAATCCGTCGCAAAAATTATTTAATTTTTTAAATAATTTTTTTTCGCTACCACAAATTAAATTAATTAATTTTTTAAAAACAATTTTTTTCGCTACCGCAAATTAAATTAATTAATTTTTTAAAAATAATTTTTTTCCTGTCGCAAATCCGTCGCTAAATTATTTTAATTTTTTTAAATAAAAAAAATTTTTGCCGTCGCAAATTCGTCGCAAAATTAATTAATTTTTTAAATAATTTTTTTCGCTACCGTAAATTAAATTAATTAATTTTTTTAAAAATAATTTTTTTTCCGTCGCAAATCTATCGCTAAATTATTTTAGTTTTTGTAAATAAAAAAAAAATTTACTGTCACAAAAATTAATTAATTTTTTCAAAATTTAAAAAATTTCTGATTATTTTTTTTAAAATAAAAGTTTTTGACCGTCGAAAATCCGTTGCTATTTGCGACGGATTTTCTTTCCGTCGCAAATAGCGACCCCCTTTTTAGCTACGGACTTAATCTGTCGCTAATCCGTCGCTAAACGTGATTTGCGACGGATTTGGCCGTCGCTAATTTTGTTTTTTCTTGTAGTAAATTTTACTGTGATTATTTTCTACCTAGAGCTAAAGAAGCAATAAACTGAACTAGATGGTTATTCATACTAGAACTCCATGACCTAAATTTTGTAGCTAAATGTTCTAGGAACTTTTTGGGACCAATTTGGCATGATTTAGATATGTAATCAGAAAGTTATGGGATAAATACCAAGGGATGCCAACGCTATGAAGGTGAAATAGCTTGTGTATGTTGCTGAAAATTTGCAACCAGAACTAAACCAGATGAAAAAGGGTTTTGGTATTCCATGAATTATGTTTTGCATAGGAATGTCTTAGGAGTATTTAGAAACTAATTTGACCTCATTTGAAGTTATATAGCAAAAGTTATGGAGAAAATACTAAAAGATGACAAAGCTGAAAATATGGTTTCCTTTAAGATTAAGGAAAAATAAGAATGCACCATTTTGCTCTTAGAGTTTTATATATCCCAATTTAGGGATAGCGGACAACGTTTTATGGAAATATCTCATTATTGTAAGTGATCTGGTTTAAGGGAAACCCTAGGTTGAGAAGTGTGAGCGATCTCGATCTACTGAATAAGGTGAGGCCCTTGAATTTTCAACTCCCATTTAGCTAAGTCTTTTTCTTAGAAAAGGTAAATGCTTTCCTGATATGATGAAGTGTTTTCTTGATATGTCCAAACATGAACTCTTCATTTGAATTTGAGAGCATTATTTGCCAAATCAGAATGAATATTCTTTTTTGAAACCTATGCATAATGAAGCTTTTATGTGTTAAATTTAATTTAATCATTAGAGATGATCTTTATGCAAGTTTTTATGAATCCTAAGCCTTTTTAAAAGTAAATGCCTTAGGAAAAAGTTTATTTAAGTACATTATCATGCCATGAATATTTTGACCCTATTTATGGGATATTGCATCTTAGTGAAATTTCATACTCTCACAAACATTGTGTTTCAATAAATGAAAGCATTTTACAATGATGCATTATGGCATTTTATCTAATTACATACCGAAACATTTTACGAAATGATTGAAAGGCAAGTGGCCTTCTATGTTTTACGCATTTCAAAAACAATTACTCGGGAAACAATAAAACTTTGGAAAATGTTATTTTAGCATTGAAAAATATTTTCTTGACATTTTCTCGGGAAGTGCGATAATGAACTGGTCTTATGAACTAGTGAAGACGTTGAGTACTCAGTAGGGGCTTTGACTATTATACTAGCTTAAATTAGAGATAGATGATCCTAAGTAACCTAACTAGTTCTAAGGTTTATCTTTCTCCGAACGCAGCGACAGGATATTAGAATTAGCCATAACTGGCTAGCCGGTTCTTGCCTAGCAATTGCTTATGATTCATACAATTGTGTTGTTCACTTAATACTAGGCGGGGGTACTTGGTATGTTCAATCTCTTGCCACCTCAATGGAGATTAACATTAGGGTTGGAAATCTTGAGCTTATAGTAGTAAGTAAAAGATCCCTAAGTGTTAGGTGATGTGCTTGTATTACTCACCACTCCGGCATGATCTGGCATTTTTTTTTTTGAAAAAAAAAAATCCTAATTTCACTCTTTAAAAATTGATTTTAATTTCAATCATACTCATTTAGTACTTTGCAATTCTTTTCAATCATACTATTAGTCAAGGGTTTGACTGAAAATAATAAAAATGTAGAGTCTAGAAAAGAAATTTAAAATGTTTTTTATTAAAAAAAGAATTAAATTTGTTTAAATTACAAATAATAAATCCAAAATATAACCAAAAAGCTATTCATGTGTGTGTATACATATATATATATATATATATATATATATATATTAAATATAACAAAAAAATTAGTTTACTATCTAGATCCCCATATTTTTATATATTTTTAGTTATATAAACCTTTGATTAAGGGTCAACTAATTATCTTTAACCATTAGAAAAATAACATAAGGGTATGATTGAAACTAAAATCAAATTTTGAAAAGTAAAAAATTGAGAGTTCTTCAAAAAGAGGGGTATGATTGCAAAAAACCTAACTTTTGAAGGCAAATTTGAAAATTACCCAATGTTTCCTCCAAAAGCCTTTAAATGTATTGAACCCGCTAACTCTTAAGATTAGCGTGTTTAATACATATACGTTTGCTTCAACGCACAACACTCTTAATTCCACAAAAAAACTAGTTTGATCCCAACAGAACTCTCCTGGAAAATTGCTAACTGAATTCTAGTTTTGGCTTAAGAATTACGACATACAGTTGAGTTCAAACCTTGTCATTTTTTGTCCAAATCAGGATCGATCCTTAAGACCATTTTTAGCCTTTTACTCGTTCAAATTTTGTAAAAGACCCCCGAGTTGCATGCATTATCCACTCATTAACGATATATGATTTCCTTGCTTTCTTTGAATCATTCAGGGGAAGAAAGAGTAAGGCTGAAAGAGGGAGATCATGGCGGACAGCAGCGGAAGCCATCCTCCTTCCATAGAGCATGACTCTACTCCTCCTTCCACATCCAAGAAACCAGGAGGCTGGAGAGCCATTAAGTACATTCTTGGTAATGGTTCCAAACGCATCTATTATGTGCTTGGATTTCAATATTATACGAAAAAAAGCTCGTAGTCATGCTGTATAAGGTCTTGCATTTGTGATTACTGAAGTATTTCAATGCATTATCTTTATAAAAACCAACCTACCTTAGAGGTTTTTCTATTTTCTACATTGCTAAGTAACATTGAAGATCTGATCTCTATTCTTTTTCTTTTTTTTTCCCCATGGGATTGTGTTTAAGCCAATGAGTCATTTGAGAAGTTGGCATCGATAAGCTTAGCAGCCAATTTAACAGTATATTTGAGATCAAAATACAACTTGGATGGCATATTTCTGGTAAATGTGGTTAGCATATGGTCCGGCAGCTGCAACATCACTTCAATCGCTGGTGCCATCATCTCCGATGTATACTTGGGCAGATTCCTCACCCTCCTTTTTGGTTCAACAGCCTCTTTGCTGGTAAAGAGTAACTTCTTTTATAGTAATTAATGGTTCTTCACTGATTTTTATGTATGGTAATACTTATTGTATTGATCCTCTTATTCTTTCACTAGGAGAAAATTTTAACTGGACTTTCACTGCTCTTTCCTCAGATAATATGAATTCAAAATGGCAAATTCATCATAGGAAGATCATGCATTAAAATCTAGTATCGTGTGTATTAACGATCTTGTCCATTTTAAAAAATGTACTATATTTTTTACCACCTAATTTTTACACATTCTTCTTAAATTTCATTATTCTTGAGACTCATTAAGAAATAGATCTCTACAGAATTCACTGATACTGAATACATATGGTATTGAAAGAATTCTTCAAAGGTTGACTGTATTTTCATTGTAATTCATTAGGTCATAAGTGATTTTTTTTTTTTTTTTTGAAATCCTTGCATAAACTGAGATGTGTCGTAGATTATCAGATTGATCATTTCCTAGGAAATATAACGCAATCTAAATGTATCAGAATTAAAATCCTAGATCACAAATGAGTTATTGTTTACCACATAGATAGAAGTGTAGATTCAAAGTGCAGACTAATCATTTTCTTGAATCAGGGAATGGGTACTGTAACCCTAACTGCAGCCATACATAAACTAAGGCCTGCATCTTGCAATGAGTCAATGGCCTGTCAGCAGCCCCAGGGATGGCAGCTTGCCGTTCTTTTCATTGGCCTTGGTCTGCTAGCTATAGGAGCAGGAGGAATCAGGCCGTGTAACATTGCCTTTGGAGCTGATCAATTTGACACAAGAACAGAAAAGGGGAAAGCCCAACTTGAGAGCTTCTTCAATTTGTGGTATTTATTGTTCACAATTGCACTCTTGATAGCTCTCACCGTGGTGGTCTACGTTCAGACTAACATTAGTTGGGTGATTGGTTTCGTTATTCCAACAGCATGCTTAGCGGTTTCCATATTCATCTTCTTGGTCGGTTATCCTACCTACAAATGCAGAAAGCCCGAAGGGAGTGTTTTTGTTGATATGGCCAAGGTGATTTCTGCAACCATTCGAAAACGAAGTGTAAACCTCAAACTAGCTACTGAGAATTGTTCCTTGTACAATCCAAATTCAGATGAAGAATTGGGGGAAGAGATGGCAAAAACCGTGTTGACAGACAGATTCAAGTGTTTCAACAGGGCTGCTGTGATCACTGACCCTGCTGAGCTTGATGCTCAAGGTAAGCCAAAGAATAGTTGGAGATTATGCAGCTTGCAGCAAGTGGAACAGTTGAAATGCCTGGTTGGAATACTCCCAGTATGGTGTTCCGGGATCTGTTGCTTTGTAGTCATGGATCAGCAAAACACATTCGGTATACTTCAGGCAATTCAAATGAACAGATCCATTGGAGCCCATTTTTATGTTCCACCAGCTTGGATGGGAGTGACATCAATGATAGCATTATCCTTCTGGATTTTCATCTATGAACGAATCTATATGCCCTGTTCAAAAAAACTTCTGAAAAGAGAAAAAAGATTAACAATGTCTCAAAGAATCAGAATCGGCATTGTTATGTCGATTCTTTGCATGGTTGTTGCTGGTATTGTTGAGGGGAAGAGGAGGGAATTAGCTTTGAAACATGGCTCATTTATATCCCCTCTCAGTGTTGCTTCACTCTTGCCTCAATTTGCTCTATCTGGCTTGACTGAAGCTTTTGCTGCAGTTGCAGTTATGGAATTCTTCACAATCCGAATGCCTGAAAACATGAGAAGTGTTGCTGGATCAGTCTTTTTCTTCAGTCTTTCCGTTGCAAGCTACCTGAGCTCTCTCATTGTCAATATTATTCACAGTGCAACCGGAAAAAATGGGAAAGCGCCGTGGTTGGGTGGCCGTGATCTTAACCAGGACAGGCTTGATTATTACTATTACATCATTGCTGCTTTTGGGGCTGTTAATTATTTGTATTTCACTTTCTTTTCCAGAAAGTATGTGTCTTCTGGGAAAGCCATAAATATGGGGGAAGGGCAGAAGTTAGAAAGAAATTTCAGTTCTGATCAGACAGAAAATCCAAGTTACAATTGATTCTTGTAACTATATATAAATATATGAGTTGCCAGTGGGCTAGTTGATTGAAAGATTTTGTAGAAGGGTATATTATATTTTTCCTTCTTTTCTTGAATCTCCTCCCCAAATATATAGAAAAGATTAGATGCATGCATGATTTGTACAATTGGAAATCTGCTAGTTATTCCTCAATGTTCTTTCCACATCTCTCTTTCTTTTTTAAATTTAGTATTGATTAGGTCACTACTAGAAGACATTGATTTTGCAATGATGAATTTTTATTATAAAAATAATAATATTCGTTATAAAATAACCATTGCAATGAATTTGCAAGAACTCATTTTCATTGCAAATATATAATTTTGCAAAGAAAGAAAGGGAATTAAAGCCAGAGTAAATATATGATATATTGCCAAGAAAATATAACTATATGGAATTGAGGTTGCAACAACTACGTTGTTTCAGAATCCTAGCAACATTGGAACAAAATTACAATGAAAACTTGTTTTAACAGTTCTAAAGTCATTGCATAAATGAGATCAAATTGCAACAATTTTGCAATTAATAGTTTGGTATCTTTTATGCCATTGCAAATTTTTTAGAAGTTAGGTTTCAAGCTTACAATGAATTCGCTATGATATGATTTTAAAATTTTTTAATTATATAAAAATGTAAAATTTAAAAATAAATATTGCATTAAAATATTGCAGTAGATCCATTAATTGATTGCAAATTTATTGCAAGCTTGTTAGCTCATTATAAAATTGAATCAGTGTTATAATGATTTGTACTGTCTTTATAGATTCACTAATTGAAAATTCATTGAGAAATCCTTGCAAAAATTGCAATGTAAATATTTTCCAACGTACTATTGCAAAATCATTACCAACATGCAACGAATTTGCAACCATTTATTTTAAGCACATTCCACCATTATAATTGTTGCAAACATGCAATGAAATACAATGATCAATCCAATTCATTGTTTTTAGAAATTACCTGTATATTACTTATAACCAATGGAGAAAAAATTCTTTAGAATATAGCAAAAGAAAACAAAACTTGCCAGAAAAACAAGAGTATTAGTTCTCATTCAACAAACCTCCAAAAAGTTTAAAGTTTTCTATCTAAAATATAGTAATTTCTAACTAATAAGTCTACCAACTGCAAAATATGAATTCCAATTATATCCATAAGTTGGCCAAAAAGAAATTATCTAAGTATTCAATCCTTATTGCTAATGAAATCACTATCTTCAAAATTGTTAGATGTTGTCTCACCTTCAAACTTTACAAGAAAAGCTTTGAATTGTTCATTCTCTTTCTCTAAAATCTCCCTAAGAGCCTGCAACTCAGTATTAATATCATTATGAATTTGTTCTTGAAGTATCCTATTCTCATGTTGAAGTTGAGATTGCATACTAAAAAAAACAAGGCCAATACCTTTAAAACTCTTGTATAAACCTTATATGACGGCCCTAAGATGGTTTTTAGACTGTCCCAACTATTGATATTGTTTATATTATTTACAAACGGTTCTACGTTTCTGCCATAAAAAAACTCACAGAAAGTATGGTATATGATAAGGTCATTGTTAGTACTTTTTATGATGGTCCTAGCTAGAACCGCCATTTATAATAAAACATATATGACAGTCATAAATTCGTAGTATATGTTCAGTAGATATATTAGACGGTTGGTTGGCCATCATTTATAAGTTATACTAAGATAGCTTTTGACTGTATTCATAATTCTTAAATACGATAGTCCAAGGACTGTCTTGTATAATTCTAGCATATAAGATGCTTTGAAGTGTTGTAAATTATTAATCAACTTTTACGAGGGTTTTAAATGTGTTGTATAAATATTAATAATTTATGACATATTGAAGGATATCGGTTTTTTTTTTCCCCGATAGTTGGGTGAGTGTCATATATAATACTCCCCCCGTCCCATTAAAATTGGCAGTGTCTGACCCGACATGGAGATTAAGAATTTGTAATTTGACTAAAACAAAAAAGGCAAAATGTAAACAAAAAGCCAAAATTGCCCCTCTAAATATATGAGTTTAAATAAATGGGACATTTATAAAAAATTTGAACTCTTTAAATTTTGAATGGATCCGTACAACTCCACGCTTCACGCTTAATATTGCGAGCTTTATCTCTGCTCCATCATTTTCCCACTAGCTCACCCATGGAGATTAAGGAGTAGTGGTGGAGTTCCCACTATTTTAGGACTCTACAACTCAAGAAAACAGACGTTGAAGGAGTTAGAGGGAGAGTGGATAGTTTGTTAGAATCTCCGTGCTCCTGGGTAGCAGCTCCTTGAGCATTGGTAATTTCCTGTGTGGGTTGATCTTTGCATCTCCGATCTTGGTGGAGGGAGGTATCCGGCTATTAAAGCTTCAATATACATGGTGATTTACTGTATGAGTTGAAATTTTTTGTGTTGTTGATGGATCGAATTTGGAGGAGATTTGGTTAAAGGTGCCATCTTTCTTCATTGCTCTGGTTTGTTGATGAATGTTGATGATTCTTTTGTATGAGTCAGTCATTGCAGTTGTGGTTTGTTTGCTGGTTTGATGATAGTGTGCTGATTTTGGGCGTAGGTTTTTTCTTCTGTGTAGCTGATTTGAGTGATCGTTGTTTGATTTCGTTTGACCCGGCACTGTGATGCCTCTGGTTTCTCCCTCTTTTGTGTGATTGAGAGTTGAATCACCAGACCCTAGCTCACCCTTAATTCTTCACTCTAAATTTCATCACGTTCTTCTCCATTCCCCCTTCAATCCGATTACCAGTAACCTTAATGTCAAAACAAACTGTAAAACTCCAACTTTCCTACTATCGAGTACTCTGTTTTTTCTTCTTCTCTGATAGTACTCTGCTTCTTGTTTTCCTTCTTCCATTAGCAGTAGGTTATCATATTACATGAAAAAAATGAGTTATTCATCCATTACAAATCATGACCGTCAGAAGAAGTTTTTAAGTGATTCTCAAAAACAAGAAATTGTTGAGTTTATACTGAAGCAAAGCCAACATGGGCGCACCAAAAAGGGATCAATTTTAGAAGCTACAACTGTATTTTGTGTTTCATATAGAACTGTGATTCATATATGGAGGCTAGCAAAAGTTTGTATAGAACATGGAAGAAAGATTGAATTTCACAGAAGGCCTTCTACAAGATGGAAACAAATCCAAGTTAATCCAGACCAAATTCGAGAAATACCTCTTCGACGCCGCACAAGTATCCGTTCTTTGGCTACAGCTTTGGGTGTGTCAAAATCCACTATATTCAGACGAATGAAATAAGGGTTAGTAAGGCCTCACACCAATGCTATAAAGCCTGCATTAATAGACAGAAATAGGAAAGCAAGATTATAGTTCTGCCTATCAATGATTGAGCCAGGGACAATTGATTCAAACCCAATGTTCATTGATATGTTTGATTTTGTTCACATCGATGAAAAATGGTTTTATCTAACAAAAGAAACTGAGAGGTATTACCTCTTACAAGATGAAGATGACCCTATTCATACTTGCAAAAGTAAACGATTCATTACTAAGGTAATGTTTTTGGCTGCTGTAGCACGTCCAAGATTTGATTCCAATGGTGAAAAAACATTCTCAGGGAAGATAGGAATTTTTCCTTTTATATATAAAGAACCAGCAAAACGCAGTAGCAAAAATCGAACGGCAGGAACATTAGAAACAAAACCAATTTTATCTGTGACTAAAAAGATCACAAGGGCATTTTTAATTGAGAAGGAACTACCAGCTATACAATCTAAATGGTCAAATTCTTCATCAAAAACCATCTTCATCCAATAAGATAATGCAAAGCCTCACATAGCTGTTGATGATCAAATGTTTATTGAAGCTTCAAAAGAAGGTGGTTTTGATATTCGGTTGTTTTTTCAGCCTCCAAATAGCCCTGATCTTAATGTGTTAGATCTTGGATTTTTTAAAGCAATTCAGTCATTGCAATACCAGGAAGCTCCAAGAACAATCGATGAGTTAATTTTTGCTGTTGAGAGTACATTTGATGATTTATCTGCCAATTATCTTAATCATGCCCTCTTAAGCTTACAATCTTATATGGTGGAGATCATAAAAAAATTATGGAGGAAATCATTACAAAGTGCCACACTTGAGCAAGAGCACTTTGGAAAGAAATGGAAATTTGCCACTCCAACTTAATTGTGATGCTGGTGTAGTGAAGAATGGAATTTATCACTTGCAGCAAATGTGATTGGGCTGAGATTTGATCTTGGATTTTTGGTGCACCCTTTGTTTTAGTGGTTGTATCAGTTGTTTTGTGTTGCCATATGTATCTAAATGTATTTTCATGGCCTCTTTTTGTTTTGTTTGCCTCTGTGAATATTTAATCATTGATGAGGCCAGAAGTTGGTTTGTTAAATGTATAAATCTATACTTTGGATACTTTGAATGTTGTTTGAATATATGATGGAATTCATTTTGACTCCAATTCTTACCCAAATTTGGTCTTAGTATTTCTGTCTCTTTCTGTCTTTCTCTCCATTTGTTTCTCATTTTTTCTGGAAAAAATTGTAGCACCCTCTAATTATATGTGCTTGTCTGTGATAACCTTCTCTTGGTTGATTTGCCAAGAAACCAGTGTATTTTGTTGCTTTTAGCCCAAATGGTGAGTTATTGGCTAGTGGTTCTCTAGATAAATCTGTGCATATTTGGTCACTGAAAGAAGGTAAGATCATCAAAAATAATCCAGGCAATGGAGGCATATTTGAAGTCTGCTAGAATATGGAAGGTGATAAAATTGCTGCTTGTTCTGCTGACAGTACCGCGTGTATATTGGATTTTAGAAGGTAGTAGTGGAAATTGTTAATTTAGCTTAATTTAAAATGTGGGAGTTGGACAAAAGTTAAGGAGTGAAGAAGGAATTTAACTGATTTAGGCTTCAATTGACTGTTTAGATATGGTTGTTTCAGTTTCATTGTGGCATAAAACTAGGCAAGCTAATGAATAGCATGTACAGATCATAGGATCTACGTACCATGTTTAGTTGGAAAATGTTGACTTAATATTCCTCATCTGTTATTGAAGGATTTTTAACATATTGTTGACTAGTTTCTTTAGACTTTTCTGTATTTTATGGCACCACATGAAGAGTTCTTTGAATTTTCAGGAATTCGCCTTTTCTGGAACTTCTGCTGACTATGTCTTTCAATTAATGGAGGAACTGGAATTTGTTTGGAAAATTGGTTCATTAAAAAATTGAAATAAAGAATTTAAGTGGTTGGGAAAAACTGTCAGTCTATAAAAAATTTGGTTTTGGGGATTTGTGTAAATGACACATTTAAAGGGTAAAATTGGAAATCAAAGAATAATATAATTACTAAAAAAGGAAAGTGTCATTTTTAGTGGGACAGACAAAAATAGTAAGTATATCAATTTTAATGGGACGGAGGGAGTATTTTTTAATTGAAAATTAACATTTCTAAAACTAATATAGCTTGAACATAATTTTATTTCATACGGTTCCTGTAGAAGCCACAAATATTGTCAATAATCTTCCCGCATATGCGCCTTTATTTAGAATTTAGATTCTTTCTATTTTTGAATTACCAATGGAGAATCTTTCTAAAAAATCTCTCTGGCAAAATGCAATTTGTTGAGTTCAATCAAAGGTGCACCTTTTGTCTTATGAAAAAGAATAAAGCTAATTATGCAAAAATGTCCCTTTAAATATTCCTAAAAGTATCATTTTCTATTACATAATCAACCATTAAGAGGTACATAGTTTAGATGAAACCTAACTAATCTTGAAATAACAAGTTACCAACAATTCAATATTAAAATTATTAACAAATACCAAGTTACTCGATCTTTAAGATGTTAATAAAAAAATAAGCCTTAGTTTTGAAGACTATCAATTGAACATATTCATAGGAATATACATGCAAAGTTTGCTTAAGTAGCTCTCCAATAATCACTTTTTTTACACCAGAGATAAATGAAAAGCAAAGACCAAAGCAAATTGTAGGGCAATAGAATTTATATAGATTCATAATGAACATTAGGAAGCCAACAAAATTATACTATTCAACTAATATACCCTCTATATACAACCCTAAACCAAATTCTAAATATTTAGAGATTAGTTAAACATCCAAAGTAGTTCGATATCTCTCGATTGTTGCACAAAATATCATTCTTCAAACACATCACTTGAACATCAAACCCACCAAGCAAAGCTTCCAAATTGCTCAATTTCTTAATGCATCCCTACAGAATTTCATCTCTTGGTATTTTTCCTAATTTTACTCAAGCTTATCCATCCCCCCATTAACAAATGAAATTGCAAGAACAACATCACAAGAATGACAGGTGATGACTGAAGAAGCCTTAATTGTAAATAAGAGCTGATTAAAAAAAAAAAAAAAGACCCATAGATACTCAAATGCATTCTTGTTTTGCAACACTTCTCATATTCACGCATAACTAAATATACAAGAAAATTGGCATTCATGAGCATGTTACTATAGATGGGTATTTATGTGAATATTATTTGAATATTTTTATGAGAATTTATTTGAATAAATTTCATGACTAGTTTTTATGATATTTGTGTACAAACTTTGTGTACACTTATGTGAATATATTGTGATTCATGTAGTGAATAATTTTATGTCTAGAATTGAGAATTATTTATTAGAAAGTATTGTATGCATTTATTAAGTGAAAACCTATGTTTTTGGATTAAAAATTAGAAATCGGTTTTTCAAGGGTCTCAAATTTGATTTTTTGCTAAATAACAGCTCTATTTCAATATTTTGACTATTCTAATTTTTACTTTAATTACTTTTGACTCTTGTACTACCAAGATCATAAACTCTTTGAACCTTTTGACCTATGTGTGAATCTTTGAACTAATGCTCGTTATTTTTGCACAAGACTAATTTTTATTGATTTAATTTTACTTCATTAAACACTAGTGTGCCTAAAAATATATAAAATTCCTCTTATGCCCAACATTTGCTGCCACCCTTGATAAATAATAGCCATTGGATTGTTTTAATCTCCACCCCTCAACTACATAAAATCTTAACCTTTTAAAATTACATCTTGTGCAAGCTATACAATCTAAATCATTGATTCAACATATAAAAACTCATTTTTCCAGACCTAGAGGCCTCATTTGATCGGCCAAGCCTCTCTCTCCCTTAGAAAATTTTCATTTCCTGTCCATTACCGGCCACCCCATTTCGCTCTTATTCTTTGATTTTCCTTGAACAAACTTAAGAACCCTTACTCGAGTATTGAAGTGTGAAGTCTCTAGGAAATGTAGATCAAAGAAATCAAGTTTTTTCTTCAAGAAAGTAAGGTCTTTCAACTCATTTCTCTATGAAATTCAAGTTTTGGGAAAATAGTCCTTGTTCAATAGTTTTTTGTTTTCCTGAGAAAAACTAATTTTGGATGTTTTGATGTGGGAGAATACTGAGAAATTGCTTATAACATGTGAAGTGGAAGTTGTGTGGTTGATTTTGGGTGATTTGTAGAGTATTGAAGGTGATTTGATTGTTAAACTTTGCTTGGAAAGCAAGATATTGTGCAAGATGTGTTGAATTTGTAATGTTGTAGCTTCAGTATCGGAAACTTATGTTGAAGATTTTTCTATAATTTGTTTCTATATGATCCTCCTATGTTTTGGAAGTGGTTTACAATTGGAATCACTTGATTTGCATGTCTAGATGATTTTATATGAATTTTTTAAGATACTTTGTTATTTGTCTGAAATTGATATAAATTTGGACCCTGGATTGAACCTCTTTCCCTTTGAGTCTTGACCTAAAATTTTTACACAAGAAACTAATTTTTTTTTTTTTGCAACCCTATTGTGCCTAAAGATATGTAAAATTCCCCTTATGCCCTCTTATGTGCTGCCGGCCTTGAAAAATGATAGCTATTGGATTGTTTTAATCTCCACCATTCAACTATATTAAATACTAATCTTTTAAAATTACTTCTTGTGGAAGCTAAACAATCTAGATCATTGATTCAACATATAAAAACTCATTTTTCCAGACCTAGAGCCCTCATGTGATCAGCTAGGCCTCCCTCCCCTTCAGAAAATTTTCATTTCTTGTCACTTCTCTCCTTCCCCCAATGGCCACCCCTTTTCTCTCTTGTTATTTGATTTTTCTTGAACAAACTCAAGAAGACTTACTTGAATATTGAAGTGTGAAGTCTCTATGAATTTTAGATCAAAGAAATTAAGTGTTTTCTTCAAGAAGGTAAGGTCTTTCAACTCATTTCTATAAAGTTTTAAGAGAAGAGTCCTTGTTCGACAAATTTTTGTTTCCTTGAGAAAAATTAATTTTGGATGTTTTAATGTTGGAGAATATTAAGAAATTTCTTATAACATGTAAATTTGAAGTTGTGTGGTTGATTTTGGATGATTTGTAGAGTATTGAAGGTAATTTGATTGTTAAACTTTGCTTGGAATGCAAGATATTATGCTAGATGTGTTGAATTTGTAATGTTGTAGCTTCAGTATCGAAATATTATGTTAGGAATTTTATTGTGATTTGTTTCTATATGATTCTCTTGTGTTTTGGAAGTATTTTACCATTGGAAGCACTTGATTTGCTTGTCTAGGTGATTTTATATGAATTTTTGAAGATACTTTGTTGTTTGTCTGATGAAATCCGAAATTATTGTAAATTTGGACCCTTGATTGAACCCCTTTCCCTTTGAGTCTTGACCTAAAATTTTTACACAACTAAAATTTTTTAAGAGTAAATAGCAACTAAAATCACTCAATTTGGCCTTATAAAGCGTTCTCAGTAATTTTTGCTAAGTCTCTACTAGAGATATGTTTTAGAACCATTGCAGTGACACACACAATTTGAGCTTCAAAATAACTTACTTAGACACATGATCTTTCAATGAAATGTTTACATTATATTTATATATTGAAGTTATATTCTAAAATTTTTATTTGAGTTTGAATTAATTTGTTTATTTATCTAATTACCCCAAATTATACTCTATTTTACCCTAGTTACACTAAATCACCGATTTGATAATGCTTTAGAAAATTTGTGATTTAGCTATAAATTCTTTCTTATATCAACATGTTTTAATATAGATATAGGACTGCACTTTGATGATTAAATAGTAATGCTATTATATTGAGTTCTTGAATGTTAAATATACTACTTTGGTAACTAGTTTATGTGCTAAATACTTTGAGATATTTATATGATTAATTTTCTATGTGAATTTTCTGAGTGAGTGATGTGTGTTTTTTAGTGTAGAAAATATTATCAATAAAAGCCACACTCAATTAAGATTTAATTAAAATACTAACTACTAAAGCCATACATTCAGGCAAGTATACCTATCATATAATATAGAGAATTGCAAGTATCGAATCCACAGGAACTTAAGCTCCTATCTTTACCCAATTTTTTATTGTTTAGCAATAAAACAAAAGAATAGAGGTAAATAAAATACTAATCTAATCTACTAGAGAAAAGCAAGTCACACAAGAAAAGTCACAAGGATAATCAAGGAGTGAGAACAAAGAGAAAAGAAATGTAAATAGATAGAAATCATTGAATACACAATAATGATTGACTAGTCATTCTCTCAATTTATTATTATCTTGGCATCATGAAGGATTAAAGGAGACCCACTTCATTTGCAATCCATGGAATCACTATCTTCTAGTTAAATTAGTTAATATATTATATTTCAACCAATTTACCCAAAAGATTTATTAAAATCAATCCTTACACAAATTCCTATATTCTAGGTGATTTAAAGTATGAAACTAGTTAATGAATCAATATTCTAGCAATCATCAACTAACCTTTGATTACCCAAATTCTTCACAATTAACTCTTTGTCAAGTAAGTTAAGAGATAACAAAAAATGAAATTAATTAATTGAAGTCATTTTCAACCCCTTTTTCAAGCAAGCTAATAGTAAAAATCAACCAATCAACTTCGTAATAAAAACAACTGATCAAATCCCGTGGAAAATAATTAATTGATAAAAAATCTAAATTAATTCAAGAAATCATGAATCGCAAAAACAATGTCAAATTATAATGAAAACAATAATTACATAATTATTCTAGAAAAAGAAAACAAAGGTAAAAGAAAGAACTTATAGACAAACCCTCCTTCTTCTCTTTGAATACCTTCTTGAATAATGTCCCTTGAATGATGAATCTCTTACTTTTTTTGAGTGATTGGCAACTTTGATTCTTGGATTCACACCTTTGTCTTATGTTTTTCTTGTTTAAATAAGCTCCAAGAGGCCAAAATTCATTTTCTAAGAGTTTTGGGCCGAGTAGAGATTGAAAAATATCAAAACTCTTGGAAAATTACCAAATCCGAGCATAATTTGGAAAAACTCACTGATATGGGATAGTCCAGAGTTGGCACCGGCTCCGTTTGGCACGGCCGGCACTCACCACGCTCTGGTCACTCGTTCATGCTCTATTTTGTTTATGACGAAATGCCCTGTTTTTCTAGATCTGGGCTGGTACCGATTCTGTGGGTCATGGCCGAAGCTGACCATGCTCTGAAGGAGATAGGTGTTTCGTTTTTTCATCGTTTTCTGCAATAAAAATCCCAAACACCTTTCAAATGATAAAATATCAAATATAAAGGAATATGCCTAGTTATTGCCCCAAATGTATCACAAAATATCCTCAAATAACTAAAATAATATAGATGAATTTTATCCCTATCACATTCCCTAACACTTGAACCTTTGCTTGTCCTTAAGCAAAGACTTTTAAAATAAAGAAAAACAAGATAATCTTTCAAAAAATTTACTTAGAACAAAGCCACAATTTCCTTTCAAACCTTGGATATGTTCTTGCCATTCTTTCAACCCATTTGAAAACAGTCACAAAATAAAGTACTAAACAAGATATATCAAGGCCCTTAAAGTCGAATTAAATAAGTTTATATGCTAATCTAAGAACACTATTTCACCCTTCAAGCAAAACATAGATAACATGAATCTTACAAGTCAAATTATCTAGCAACTCAAGCATTATAAATTCAAAAAATTGCACAACTCAAGTCATAATTCAAGGAAAACACTCCAATTATATTTTTCTCAATTTTTTCAATGATTTAGGGAATTATAGCCTCAAGTAAATGGATTTTTCTTCACTCACCATATTGTCCCCTTATAGTCATTACTCATCATTTTTTTCAACAATCGTTCTTTCTTTCCTTTGCTCTCGGGAATTAATAGCCTCAAGAAGGTGGATTTCTCTTCCTTATCCGTATTGGCCCCCATAAACAATCAAAAGTATTTTCTCACCCTCAAAGGTGAAACAACAATCAATTCATTTTTCTCATTTTTCAACTTACAATCAATGTTCCTCCACAAGTTTTTTCACTCAGAGATTTTTTTTTCCTCCTCACATTCCTTATCACAACTCAAAGTCAGGCGAAGTTTAAACTCATAATATAAGAATTAGCCAATAACTTTCCCCACATTCATCACATTATCCATATTCAAACTAGATAAGTCAAATAATACTCAAACACTAATGTATAAATAAGATTAACCCAAATTCTCAAATCCTAACATATTCCATCTAATAAACCAATTCATTAATAAAAATCTACCATAATGAATAACAAATCTATATCTAAAGTTTAACAAAGAAAATCACAAATTTATCATAGGTAAATAAACTCAATTTAGCTCTACAATTTCTAAACTTTCAAATTATTAAATTTTCAACAAAAAATTTAGCTTGATACCAAGAAAACATCAAGATAACTGATAAAAACTTGGACAAGGAATATCACTAAACCACTTTGCCACATTTAAACTGGACAATGTCCTCATTGGCAAAAAATAAACACAAGAAAGCTTCTCCAAAGGGACCAAAAATGATAAAAGACGTAGAAAGTTAAGCAATACTCCCCAAGTGCATTAATGCTTCAATAAATATTAAAATTTGAAATAGAGAAAATGGCTAATCTAAGAAGACTTTATTCCTACTTGCAAAAGACAACACAAATAAAAGTACAAAGAAAATAATAACAAAATAAAGACACACCTAAATAAAAGAAAACAAACTACAAATCCTAAGAAAGCAAATAAAGACACGACTCACTCCCCCACACTTCAGATGAAAAATATTTTCCTTATGTGAAGGAGATAACTCCAAACACAAAACAAAGATACAAACTCTTTTCACCCATCATGTTTCATGATCAAACCTTTGGAAAAGACATGTATGCACATTGAAAAAGGTAGGCATGATGAATATAGAAATAAGAAAGGGTTTTGAAAAATGAAGGGTTCATGGAAATTAATAGTTGCGATGAATGTACATGCATGACTCCCTGTCCATAACACTTTTTTTAAACATATAAATCCAGTTTCCAATACAAAGATGTAAATTATGTCTAAACAGTGTATACACATTATAATTACCACTTATCCCGTCAAAATATTTGTCACAATGAGAACTCCCCATTGAACCTAGTAGTGAAGATCTTAAAAATGGGAATAAGAAATCCTTACTTTCCAAGGCATGATCTATAAGAACTAAGTTACCTCCCTTTAAATAGGGTGAAAGGTAGAAATTATCACCATCCTCTATGGACTTCTTAGGATGTAGCTTTGAAAAATTCCAACTTTCTGACGTATGTTAAACTCAATACATCATCATTGGCATCCATATGCTTCATGGATTGAGAGGTACTAGAATGCATCCCCTGTTTTTCTGCGATTTTCAATGCCTTGTTTGGAGTCTCCTCAACCAACTTTGGTAGATGTATTCGTTTAGAGCATAATCATTGGGATGACTCTTCGTACCACCTAATGGATGTGTTTGTATTGGTAACAAAGGAATTTATTAAAGATGCAAGTGACGTCTCACTAGAAGCATTAATAGGAGCTTGCAACCTTGCTAACGTATCATCATTATAGCTCTTTTAATTTCTTGCCCATAAATGATTCTTCATGGCGATATTGTAAACCTCGTAGAAAAATCAAATCAAAAATAAAAATAATAAAAACAAAAGGAAAAAATAAATAATATAAAAATAAAGAAAAACACACACATTAGATATATTCACAAACTACCTAAATACAAATGTTAGTGGTGTTTACAAATACAACATGAACTAAGCTAGTCAATTAAATCATACAATGTTCCAAACAACAAGATATAGCATCTATTTACACAAAGAACATATATACACATTTACATATAGATATATAAACATGGCTAAATCAATGAAATACAAGCTTTCATGATATTGTTCCCAGGCAATGACGCAAAAAACTTGATGCATGTTTTTTACTGTAGAAAATACTATTAACAAAGTCCACAATCAATCAAGCTTTAATTAAAATGCTAACTACTAAAACCACACATTCGGGAAAGTATACCCATCGTATAGTATAGGGAATAACAAGTATCGAATCTACATGAATTTAGACTCCTACCTTACTTTACTCAAATTTTTATTATTTAGCCAATAAAACAAATGAATAGAAGTAAATAGAACACTAATCTAATATAGTAGAAAAAATCAAGTCACGCAAGAAAAGTCACAAGGATAATCCAAGAGTGAGAACAAGGAGAAAAGATACGTAAATAGATAGAAATCCTTCAATACACAATAATGATTAACTAACTATTCTCTCAATTTATTATTATCTTGGCATTATGAAGGATTAAAGTAGACCAACTTCATTTGCAATACATGGAATCACTATCTTCTAGTTAAATCTGTGAAAAAATTGTTGAAAAAGACTTGATTCAGGAAAGAAACCACTGATCAAATTGTTCTAAATCATTTGTGTACAATCTTCATTGTCCTGTGGATTGACTCTAGCAATTCACTAAGAGGAAAGGGTCCAGTTGGGCTTTATTTTAGTACAAAGCAGTTGAAACGTTAGTTGAAACATAGAACAAATGAATAGAAGTAAATGAAACACTAATCTAATATACTAGAGAAAATCAAAGTCATACAAAAAAAGTCAAGAGGATAATCAAGGAGTAAGAATAATGAGAAAAGACACATAAATAGATAGAAATAATTGAATACATAATAATGATTGACTAGCTATTCTTTCAATTTATTATTATCCTGGCATCATGAAAAATTAAAGTAGACCCATTTCATTTGCAATCCATGGAATTATTATATTCTAGTTAAATAATTGAATATATTCTATCTCAACTAATTTACCCAAAAGATGCATTAATCAATCATCGCACAAATCCCTATATTCTAGGTAATTTAAAGCATAGAACTAGTCAATAAATTCATATTCTAGCAATCATCAACTAACCTTTGATTACCTAAGTTCTTGACAATTAATCCCTATTTCAAGCAAGCTAAAAGATAACAATATGAAATTAACTAATTGAAGTCATTATCAACCCCTTGTTCAAGCAAGCTAATAATAAGAATCAATCAATCAACTTCGTAATAAAAACAAGTGATAAAATCCCAAGACAAATAATTAACTTATCAAAAATCTAAATTAATTCAAGAAATCATGAATTCCAAAAACAGTGTCGAATTACAATGAAAACGTTAATTACATAATTATTCTAGGAAAAGAAAATAAAGGTAAAAGGAAGAATTATAGACAAGCCATTCTTCTTCTCTTTGAACACCTTGTTGAATAATGTCCCTTGAATGATGAATCTCCTCCTTTTTTGAGTGATTAACAACTTTGATCCTTGTATTCACACCTTTGTCTTGTGATTTCCTTGTTTTAATAAGCTCCCAAGAGGTTAAAATTTATTCCCTAAGAGTTCTGGGCTGAGTGGAAATTGAAAAATACTAAAACTCTAGAGAAATTACCAAGTTCGCGTATAATTGGAAAAGCTCACTGATATGGGACAATCTAGGGACGGTGTCGGCTTTATTTGGCACGACCAGCTCTAGTCACCAGGTCGTGCTCTATTTTTTTGGTGACAAAATGCCCTGTTTCTCTAGATCGAGGCCAGTATTGGTTCCATGGGTCACGGCCGGCACCGACCGTGCTCTGACAACGATGGATTTTTTATTTTTTCGTCATTTTCTGCAATAAAAGTCCAAAATGCCTTTCCAAGAGTAAAATATCAAATATGAAAGAGTATGCCTAGTTATTACCCCAAGTGTATCACAAACATCCTCGAATAACCAGAAAAATATAGATGAATTTTACCCCTATCTGTGTGATTATGTCCTAATTTCATATTATTTGAGTTTGATATTTGATGATTATATGTTGCGTGTATTTAGGGAATTCTGAGAGGTAAATTAAGAGTTTAGGATTGATTAAGACTGAATATCTTGGAAGAATTATATTAAGCTTGAAGTTTATTATGTGAAATTAATGTATATTTATTTATCTACTAGACATGGTGGGTGGTTTTAATCCAAGAAATTAAGTTAGATTTTGCTATATCTTGCTAGAACTCAAGGTAAGTCCCCATATGTCATACTTTCATAAATTAAAGTATACATGTTATATTTTACAATCAAGAAAATTGTTCATAAATCAATTTATATTTATATGAAATCTTAATTATGAAATGACTTATTTATGCAAGTTGTATTTTGTAAATTATATATAATTCTTGTTTGGAAATTGTATATTGGAAAGCATGTTGCTCTATTGTGAAGTAAATAGTGATTTTTTTAATTATAAAATGTTTAAGCATGCTTCATTTTTTTTGGAAATCATATATACACAATATGTTGAGTATTGAGCATTTAGAATTGAAAATTCTCACGCATAAATGAATTGCGAAACACATAGCATGAACTTGAATATTAGCTTCATTTAATATAAAAACTATGTATGCTATTTAGGAGCTATATGTATATGAAAATTTTGGAATAGATAAAATCTTATGATGTATTTTGAATCTATGGAGTAATATTTATATACTGGCGAATATTTTGCATATCAAATTATTTTTAGGAATGTATATGAATTTTCAGAGGTTTTGGGCTATTTTGAAAAATGGCATTGCGCTAATCTATTCATAATGGCATTGTGCCAAACTATTCATTGTGAGTGTGGTTCTTGAGTACTCAAAGGGGTTGTTCACTTATACTAACTTACGCGGTTTGAGAACACTATTCGATCAGTAGACACCTCCGGATTGTGGTCTTGTTTTTTTTTTTTTTTTTTTGTGGGATGTCAGTCATTGTGTGTATACTTATGCTTAGAAAAAAAATCTAAGCAACTCATACAACATAACCAAGTTTTAATTTAAAACACCAAAAATCACTCAAACAACACACATATGACTAAGTATACCTATCGCGTAGTATAGAGTTCTAATTGGCAAGTATTGTATCCTTCGAGTAAGGTCTCAAGTACCGCTACTTTCGCCCTTGTCTAATTGTTTAGCCAACCACAAATCAAAGATATAAACAAAGATAACGGATTGACAAGGGAGTTCACCAACCCAAACACATAAGAAAGGCCATTCAAGTTCCCAAAGTCATCCAAGGAATAAAAAAAGAAGATATATCATGTATTCAAAAGAAATCCCCTAAATAATACTCCACATCAAATACTCAATTTAGCAAAATAAAAATCTAAATCTTGCACCTAACGGTTGGCCTCTTATAAGACACACTCTTTCTCGAGTTATAAGCTTCCTACCCCTAGCCCAATTGATGGGTATCTCTACCTTACTAATCAAACACAATGGAACATTAAAATCAACAATCCATTATAATTTTGAAGGAAAATGGTGTCTCTATCTCTAGGCAACCTGATAACCCATTAATCGCCAAGCTCAATTCATCTAACTGATCTCTCAAGCTAATAAAAGGAAAACCAATGGAGTATATCAATCAATCAAACTCCCAAATCCTACGGATCAATGAAAATGTAGGGAATATACCTTCGGTGTCATCACTGCAATTCAAAATTTTTCCTTCTTGCTAATGGCACGATTCAGCATGCTTTCTATCATTTGTTTGATCATAGCCACTGCAAACTAAGAACATGCTTACTTCCAACAGTATTCACACAAGGAAAGAATCTCGAGAGCCGCCTCGATCTGGTGCTAGCAAGATGTTGCGGCGGCTATGGTTTTGGAGAAGAAGAAAATCACAGAAAAGTTATTTCTGTGTTTTGTGTGTTTTGCACAATCGGTTTCCAGGGAAACTTCAAATACACACACACCAAACCCGTAGCATGTATATCTATCTATATACATCTCACATGGTTCTCAGATTCCTAAAGTAATAGGAATTCCTTTAATTATAATTAGAACTCGTAAGTTCTCATAATTATAATTTGGCCTATAAATTATAACAAATTATAATTTGATCATGTTAGACCAAAGGGCTTTCTTTTATGTTTTGATAAATGACAAACATTGATATGGACTAATATGTGTGACGTGTATGTGATAGGATTTTTTTTGGATTGTGGCATTTTGACCACGGTTCTTCGAAGTCTCAAAAGTTAGATTGCGTAGCAAATCATAGATGATGAAGTCCAAGAAGGATTGATCAAGTTAAGATCCTACCTAAAGGAGTTGCATACCATGAAGACTTGTGAAAAATTATAGACTAGGAAATTATGGTGAAGGTATTACTTGTATTTCCTATGTCTCTTTACCTTAAATTCAATTTATTTCATATTGAAGCACTCGAAGTAATTTCAAAAGAAGGTATTTTTAATCCAGTTTTTTTTATTATAAAAAGAATTTTTAGAAGAAAATTTTTTATTTTATAAAAACCTAGTTGAGTTATTTTGAACAAATCTTGAAATCCAAAACACTCATCCAAAGTCTGTTTTCAAAGTGCCAAAATCTAAAGTTGTTCAAAGTATACTCCTTAGCATAAAGTGATATTTCGAATGCACAATTTGGAGGCACAATATTTCTTCTTATGAGTTTAAAATCCTACAAAACCTGACAGAAATAGCTAGCGGTTGCAACTTTAATTTTTGCCCTTACAAAAGCCATTTAAAATGGGAATTTTAGTAAGGGACTTGTGCTCACACTTTTAGAAACATCCTAACACTCCTGAAAAACTAAATCCCTCATCTACATTATGCTTCAAAATGAGATCTATTGGTCCAACGGTAAAAAGGTAAAGCTGCTCTAGTTTATATATATGTTCAATCTGTGAGCTATTTCTACATTCTCTCTTTAATCTAAATTAGATCAAGGTTCGGGAGGTAAAACCTAGTTGGCATAAGCCTTGATTGCTGAGTGTATAAAGGTTGGGAGTAAAATCAAGTGTGGTAACCCTCTATTATAATATTGGTGTTGCCTACCACCATTAATTTGGAAAAAAGGTTTTAGTGGTTGAGTTGAAATCCTTAAGTGTCTGCTTAAAGTAGTGGATGTAGATTATTTGAACATCAAACCACTATAAATCATTAGGTCTATTCTCTTGCATTTATTTTGGAATTTATTTCTACAATCTTATTGTTCATTTGATCTGAAAAATATGTACTCTTCCTTGCATTACTGATTTGATTAAAGATCTTTATGTAGCAAGGTAAAAATAGTTGTTGAAGCTTTACTTGCCCATCTTTAATATAGTCACTCTTCACGTCATTGAGTAGAGTTATTGAAAGATTCTTGACTACACTCTCAAAAGCTACATAGAATTTCTGCTACTCAGCACACACACACACACACACACACACACACACACATTGCTCGGTTATTTCTTTAAATTTTCAAAAGATTTTAAAAATCTACATTTGTTTGCCATAAACCTTATTCACCCCCTCTAAAGTTTATCAATTGGTATCAGAGCTTGGTCTACATTGCCTTCAGCTTAACAACCCTGTAGCAAAGATCCTGATGACAAACACTTCATCCCTACTGTACATTGAAGGATCTTTAACAAAGAGACCACCATTGTTTAATGTGAGCAATTATACCTTCTGAAAAAATAGAACGGAGATCTATGTATGCTCAATCAATTTTGAGCTATAGAATCTGATTGAAAATGGACCATTTGTCCTGTACAAAACTGTCGATGGTAAAGAAGTGTCTAAACAGAGTGATGAATATGATAATGAAGATATTTAAAAAATGACCTTAAATTTTTGGGCTGTGAATATACTGTATTGTGCCTTTGATGCTAATGAATATAACTAAGTTAGTGGTTGTGATTTAGCCTATGAAATGTGAAAATTATTTGAAGTCACCCATGGGGGGACAAATCAAGTAAATGAATCAAAGTTAGGACTCATAGTCTGTGACTATGAGCTGTTTACTATGAAACCAAATGAGAACATAATTAATATGTTCACTAGATTCACAAAAATTATGAATTGATTAAAGGCGTATGGGAAAATCTATTCCCTTGGAGAGTAAAATAGAAAAATACTCAATGTCTCGCTAAAAAGCTGGCAGCCTAAGACCTTGGCTGCAGAAGAATCTAAGGATTTGAATAACCTACCAACCGAAGAACTGATTGGGTCTCTCTTGACTCATGAGATGAAACTTAAAAGGTTTTAAGAACATGATGATGATGATGATACAAGCAAAAAAGGAAATGCCTTAAAAGCTACTGATGATGAAGCTAAGAGTGAACAATCTGAAAGTGACTATAGCACTGATTTAGACACTAATGAATTAGCAATGGTTGCTAGCAAGTTCAGGAAAATACTTAGAAAAAGCAACTTCAGAAAAGGTAAGAAATTTGTCAAAAACAAGGGGCAAACTTGTAACACCCCACTTTTCCATAATGTAGCAGGCTTCACTTTATGGGATGTCGCCCTGTCTGATTGGTAAGACAAGGGATCTTTATAACAAACTTCATTCAATAGGCAACGAAAATTTTCCAAACTTACTTTTATTGAATAAAGGAAAGTACATAGAATCTGACTTCTAATACATATACTCAAAGGTATAACAGATCCAAGATATAGCATGAGCTTTTTGAGGAGTCCACCGTGCTTCCGCTGCTCCTCGAATTTCAAAAAATTTTAAGAGAAATAATATACGTGTGATGAAAAATAACCCAGTGAGTCTCGTGTATGTTAGTGATTTACAAACAAATAGATAATGTGTTATTAGCTGTAATTTTATAAGCGAAAGCATTGCATTTTTCTATTGAAAACAATTCTGAAACTCTCTAAGAAAGAGTTTATGCAGAATTCAGTCATTTTTGAAAAACCATGTTTCATTTTTGAGTCATTGTCCAAATTTCAGAAAAGCAAACACTTCTCTCAATAGAGAGTTAGCCGGTGTGCAAAGCTCACAAGGTTTGCTTTCGGCATCGCAGTCTTATTGCACTAAGGACACAAGCCCGTAACATTCAACTGTGCATTACCGGAGAGGTAGAAATATCGTCACACTCTACCCAATTCATTTGATTCATCATAGGGGTTAAATCATCATTATTTTTCTAGCTATTTGAGGTTAATTTGAGACACTTTTAATACAATAACTAGTCATATTCCTTCCTATTTTGTATTGCACTTATAAAAATACTTTTATGTAATTTTATGGAAAAAAATGTGAAATTTAAAGCTAATTGTGTAAATTTCCAGCACCAGGTCAAGAAAGTGGACCTGGCGCTGGTCCTATACTGGCATAACAGAGGAAAGCAGAGAAAAAAAGTAGACAAAACAGAGTAAAAATTGAAATTGGAAATTGGAAATTGGAGAGAAAAAGGAGAAAAATAGCTCAAGGATAAGCCACGCACGGCTCGGCGGCTCAATCAAAAGAAAAAACAACAAAGGAAAAAAAGAAGCACAAATTCGGTAGGCCAAATAAGAAAAGCAACAAAGACATAAAATAAAGAGGAAAAGGACAAAAGAAATAGGTGTATCATGCAAACGTCCTGGGAAGGATATGAAAGCTAAGCCTCGGCTCAGCAAGAAAGCAACTGACAGCAAGAAGAGGAGAAAGCATCGTGTGGTGCGCAAGGCAAAGAAAAAAAAAGCAGAGGGCTTTGGCGGCTCAGATGAGCCGACGCAACAACAAATAAGAATCACCTGTTGGCTCAGCAGAATTGAGGGTTTGTGGCTCAATTGAGCCGATGCAAGGAAAACAAGGAAATCAGTTTCGATTGCTTCCGTATGGCTCAATTGAAGGAAGGTGGCTCAATTGAAGCCAAATTCAAGAAGAGAAAGTTGGTTCAATTAAGAATGTCTTCAGTGCATACGATAAAGACAAAATCAAGTCCAATTGTTCTCAATTAAGGCGGTGGACTTCCTTTGTATTAATTAGAATTTTATTAGGAAAATTTCTATTCCTTTTTTGTTTTGGATTTTTAGGAAATTACTTCTTCTTTACTTAGGATTTTTTTAGTAACTTTATAAGCCTATAAATGAAGGCCAATTACCTTAGAAAAAGGGGGTGCATAATTTAGAGCTTAGATATATTTTTATAGTGCATCACCAATATTTTCTCTAGAGAAATTACTCAAGGAGTATTGATTCTTGGAGGAGATTTCATTAGAAATTGAAAGGCTTGTCTATGAGTATCTATCTCTTTCCCTTGTTTTCTTTGTCTTGAACAATGATGATTTTAATTCTTTAATTGTATTTGGATATTATTCTTGGATTTATGATTTTGAGTTAATTTACTTCTTTGATTAATTAATTATTTTCCTTGTATTTGATTACCTGATTTTATTTGATAGGTTGATGGAATTAAATTTATATCTAATGGACTTGAGAAACAAAGTTAGATTGACTTTAATTTAATTTAAATCTTAATGGACTTCTTAAACGAATTTAAGATTGAAGAACTTGAGTAGTCAAAGATTAGTTAATTTCGCCTCGAGTAAAGGGTTATTATCTAATTTCATGTTTATTATCATCTAGAGTATAGGGATAATTTATAAGGAATCGATTTTAATGCATCTTTTGGTTATTTTAGTACAATTGAGAAATCTGCTAATTTAATTAAGAGATAGTAATTCTATAGATTGGGAAAGAAGTAGAGTTTATATAAGGAAGTTCATGACTTGGAAAACGATTAAATTTTATTTTATATTCCTTCATGATGCTAAGAAAATAATTGGTTGTGATAAGTGTTAAATAATTCATGTCATGCTTTTGAGAATAATTATTTACTTACATTTTTATCTCTCCATGCGTTATATATATAAATATATTATTTTTAATTTCTTTATTAATTTAGTTGATAGGTTAAACAACAAATGAAAAGTGATTAGTGTGTATTTGTTTCTTTGAAGATCGATATTCATTAATTCCCTATATTATGCTTACAATGAGTATACTTGCTTGTATGTATATTTTGAGATTAATATTTTAATTAAAACTTAACTAAGGGATGTATTTAAAATTGATGATTTTATGCACAAAAAATTTACGCATCAAGTTTTTGACGTCGTTGCCGGGGAACAATATCATGAAAGATTTGATTTCATTAATTTATCCATGTAAATATGCAAATAGGTAGATACATGTTTATAATTACTAACTTATCTTTATATGTTTGTATATATTGTATATTTAGTTATTTAATTTTACTAACCTAATGTTAATATGAAATATGTGTACTAATTGTATTTTTAATTTGATGGTTTTTACGATAATAATTTTGAGTCAATCCTAATTCTTTTTATTTTCATGTTTAGACTTTTGCTGACACGATATTTTAGACGGACTGAATACAGTTTATTTTATTTTAATTAATTAATTTATATATATATATATATTTGTACTATATTCATGCATTCCATTAGGATAGATTTTATTTATCATTATTAGATTTTCTAAAAAAGATTTAACCAAAAAACAAAATTTGATGTGTCAGAGCTGACTTGGCACCAAGCTAGAAAATGGCCCTGGCGTCGAGCTAGCTGTGCCCAACAGTAATCGCACAAAAAAAAAAAAATCTATTTCGTTTGTTTCCTTACTCTTTTTCTTTTCTTCCCAAATTCTTCCTATTTTGTCTTTTCCTTCCTTTTTCCTTTTTCTTTTGCTTTTCTTTATTTTGTCTCTTGTTTGTCACATGAAGAACCAACCCCCTCCCCAAATTCCTTTCTTTGTGGTTTATTTCATTTATTTATCTCTTCTTTTATCTTATGATTGCTTCTACATGTTAGCTATGTGTTTTTTTTGAATTGTTGCCACTATGGACATCTTGGAAAATAGAGCTTCCTTGTGGTATTTTGCTGTGTTGATTAAAGTTGGTTGACATTGTGCTTTTGATATCTACGCTGGATATTCTCCTTATTTTTCTTGAGCATCGAAAGTTTGGAAACGTTCTTCACTGAAAAGAGAACCATTTGCAAAGTATGTTTGGTTGCAACAAGGAGGCCCTCGTGATCCATTTTGGACAATCTAGAGGCCCATTTGGAGGCTCTACTTCGAGGGGGACTTAGAGGCTTTGACTTTCTATTTTTCTTTTCCTTTGATTTTTATTAAGCTTTTATCTTGTTTTCTTCAAATTCTTTTTTTTTTTTTTGCTTTTACTTGTGGGTTCTTTTTTTTTTTTTTTTTTGTAGGCGTATGTCGCTGGCAATAATTCTTCCAACTTCTTAAAGGATGAACTTTTCTTATATTGGAGCTAATCTGCACTTGGGGAGTATTGCTTAATCTTAT
Organism: Voacanga thouarsii; assembly: GCA_026120185.1. Classification (NCBI taxonomy): domain Eukaryota; kingdom Viridiplantae; phylum Streptophyta; class Magnoliopsida; order Gentianales; family Apocynaceae; genus Voacanga; species Voacanga thouarsii. The sequence goes on along the minus strand of JANUWF010003365.1, from coordinate 2,304,409 downwards.
CATTTTATCATTTTTTGTCCCATCGGAGATGCTTTCGTGTGTTTATTTTTTGCCAATGAGGACATTGTCTAGTTTAAGTATGGGAGAGTGGTTTAGTGATATTCTTGGTTCAATTTTTTATCAATTATCTTGGTGTTTTCTTCTTGTTGAATTATTTTGAAAATTGGACAAACATTTTGCCATCTTGGAAAAAAAAAAATTCTTTGAAATTTTTGAAATTTGAAAGTTTGAAGATTTGGAGCTAAATTGAGTATATTTGTCTATAATTGAATTATGATTTTCTTTTTTACCTTTGGATTTAGATTTTTCATTCATTATGGTTTGATTTTTATTAAAAGGTAAACTTGTGTATTTAGTTGGATTTTGCTAAGTCTTGAGAATTTAAGCAAACCTTGGTTATATTTGGTATTTGAGTTTTGTTTTATTCTTTGATTTTGAATGTGGATGATATGATGAAATATGGGAAGAGTTGTTGACTAATTCTTGTATTATAGATTTAAAGTTTGCTTGATTTTTAGTTTTGAATAAGGAATGTGAAAAAAATTGAGTTGAAAAAAATGTGAGATGAAAAAATGTTGAGTTGGAAAAAAATATATGCTTTTATCTCTGAAAGAAAAAAAGAGAGAGACCTTCTTAAAAGAGGGCCAATACAACAAATGGAAGAGAAGAAATAGAGAAGCATCACACTCACTTGAGGTTATCATGAAGGCAAAAAGGAAAAATGAAAAGAAAGAGCGAAGAAAAATATATGTTGAAAAATTAATGATGACTAGAAGGGAGCTAATATGGTGTGTGAAGAGAAATCCATGCACTTGAGGCAATCAATTCCCTAAGTTGTTGAGAAAAAAATTTTGAGAGAAAAAAAAAAGTGAATGGAGTGTTTTCCTGGTTTCACTAACTCACGTTTTGTAAATTTAAGTTTATAATGTTTGAATTGGTTATATGACTTGACTTGTATGATTTATGTTATCTGTCTTTTTGCTTGAGTAGTGAAATAATTTTCTTCTACTAGATATAAGCTTGTTTAACTTAACATTGATGGTCTTGGGATTATTTGATTTAATACATGAGTTTACAAAGGTTTTTAAAGGGTTGAATGAATGATAATTTTTTATCTAAGGTTTGAAAAAAAAATATGACTTTATTATTGATGAATATGAAAAGAAATAAATTGTTTTGAGTGCTTTGTTTAAGTATTTACTTGAGGACAAGTGAAGACTCAAGTGTGGGGGTATTAATAGGGGTTAAAATCATTGTTATGTTCACAGTTATTTGAGGTTAATTTGAGACAATTTAATATAATAACTAGTCATGTTCCTTTCTATTTGATATTTCACTTATAAAAATGCTTTTTTTATAATTTTATGCAAAAATAGGTGAAATTTGAAGCTAATTGTATAAATTTTCAGTACAGACCCAGCACCAGGCCAAGAAAGTGGACCTGGCGCCGGTCTTATACTGGCATAATAGAGGAAAGCAGAGATAAAAAGTAGACAAAACAGAGGAACAATTGAAATTGAAAATTGGAGAGGAAAAGGAGAAAAATGGCCTAAGGATAAGCCATGCACGGCTCAATGGCTCAACCAAAAGAAAAGGCAACAAAGGAAAAAAAGAAGCACAAATTTGGCGGGCCAAAGAAGAAAAGCAACAAAGACATAAAGAAAAAAGGAAAAGGACAAAAGAAATCAGTGTATCATGCAAACGTCTTGGGAAGGATATAAAAGCTAAGCCGCGGCTTAGCTAAGCTGCGGTTGAGCAAGAAAGCAACTGACAGCAAGAAGAGGAGAAAACTTCATGTAGCGTGCAAGGCAAAGAAAAAAAAGCAGATGGCTTCAACAGCTCAGATGAGCCGACACAACAACAAATGGGAATCGCCTGTTGGCTTAGCAGAATTAAGGGTTGCGGCTCAATTGAGCCGATGCAAGGAAAAGAAGGAAATTAGTTTCAGTGGCTTTTGCATGGCTCAATTGAACGAAAATGGCTCAATTGAAGCCAAATTCAAGAAGACAAAGTTGGTTCAATTAAGAATGTCTTCAATGCATACGACAAAGACAAAATCAAGTCCCATTGTTCTCAATTTCTCAATTAAGGCAGTGGACTTCCTTTGTATTAATAAGAATTTTATTAGGAAAATTTCTATTCCTTTTTTGTTTTGGATTTTTAGGAAATTACTTCTTTTTTATTTAGGATTCTTTTAGGAACATTGTAAGCCTATAAATGAAGGCTAATTACCTTAGAAAAAGGGGGTGCACAATGTAAAGCTTAGATATATTTCTAGAGTGCATTACCAATATTTTCTCTAGAGAAATTACTCAAGGAGCATTGATTCTTGGAGGACTTTTCAGTGGAAATTAAAAGGCTTATCTATGAGTATTTATCTCTTTCCCTTGTTTTCTTTTTCTTGAACAATGATTATTTTAATTCTTTAATTGTATTTGTATATTATTCTTAGATTTATGATTTTGAGTTAATTTAGTTCTTTGATTAATTAATTATTTTTCTTGGTGTTTGATTACTTAATCTTATTTGATAGGTTGATGGAATTAAATTTATATCTAATGGATTGGGAAACGGAGTTAGATTGAGTTTAATTTAATCAATTCTACATATTTGTTAAATCTTAATGGACTTGGGAAACGAAGTTAAGATTAAAGAACTTGAGTAGTCAAAGATTAGTTAATTTTACCTAGAGTATAGGGTTATTGGCTAATTTCATGTTTATTATCACCTAGAGGATAGGGATAATTTATAAGGTACTGAGTTTAATGCATCTTTTGGTTTTTTTAGTACTATTGGAAAATCTGCTAATTTAATTAGGAGATAATAATTTCATGGATTGAGAATGAAGTGGAGTTTATATAAGTAAGTTCATGACTTGGGAAACGATTGAATTTTACTTTATATTCCTTCATGGTGTTAAGAAAATAATTGGTTGTGATAAGTGTTAAATAACTCATGTCATACTTTTGAGAATAATTATTTACTTACATGTTTATCTCTCCATGAGTTATATATATAAATATATTATTTTTATTATTATTTTGATTTCCTTATTAATTTAGTTAATAGGTTAAATAATGAATGAAAAATGATTAGTGTGTACTTGTTCATTTGAGGATCATACTCGTTAATTTCCTATACTATACTTGCGATAAGTATACTTGCTCATATGTATATTTTGGGATTAATGTTTTAATTAAAACTTGACGAAGTGATGAATTTAAAATTGATGATTTTATGCATCCAAAATTTACGCATTAATTCATATGCCTTTGGATTACTATCCAGTCCTCACAAGAGATGTGAAACCCCACCTAAAGCCAACCCTAGAGTAAGGGGGTCGGGATGCATATCATGTTACTTTGCATGAATATGTATATTTTTGAATGATTTTATGTGCTTTAGAATTATGATTTATAGTCTAGAAGGCTTGGTTATACTTATTGAGTATGAAGGGTATAATTTTGCTTGAGGTTAAAATAGGAAGATAGCTTGAAGATTAAATAAGAAGAATATTTGGAATGAGAAAATAAGAACAAGAGCTGTTGTGGTTTAGTGGTTAAAGCCTTGGAATTAATCTCTAAGGTCTTGAGTTCAAATCTCATTATTTAAGTTTTTGTCATGATTATTTTAATTTAAGGTGGGATTTTTGTCTCTTGCATTTCATAGAAAAAAAAAAAATAGGAGTGTTGTCCTAGGGGAGGCATGAAGGAAATGTCCTAATCCTATTCTTATGTCCTAAAAGAATTCTAGAAGAATTCTTGTTCTTCTATTACCTCTAGCTTATCCTAACCTCTTCACCAATTAAGCTTGTTCAAAATTTATCCAAGTCCATGTTTTAATTCCAGAAAATTCAGTAAGGATTTTGGTCTTTGAATTTCGAAAATGGCTCTTAGAGGTTGGAGATTTGACTGAAAATAGGGAAGGAGTTAAGGAAGGTTCCTAAGGGAAATTAATCTCCATGGTTGAACCTTCAAACTCCACTCCATAGTGTTCATCTTCTCCATGGAAGAATTCTAAAACTTTCCAGATTCTTGAGCAGCCTAACCTTCGAAAATCTCAACCATCTTTCTTACTCAATTGCTGCCAGAAAAATGGCCAATTTATTCAATTTGAAGACTAAAATTCTTGTGCAAAAATCGGACTGTACAAAACTGCACAAACCAGAAAAAATTATGGGCAGTTTCGCAACATAGCAGGCCTAGATCAAAGCTGTTTCTTCTGCCTTCAAACCAGTAAATTACCTCTACTTTTTCTTCCATATAGAAGGCCAAAAACTAGCCTTAAAGGACCCTCAAACACCTCTTAAAACCCTCTACAAATCAGCTGGAACATTGTAGAAAATTGCACAGCAAATTCCAACAACCCGTTCGAAACATAACCAGAAAAAAATTACAACCTTGTTCCTTTCAAGCCTTGGTCGAAAACCTCCTCAAAACCTCTGTAAGTTAACCTTTGTTCAGCCATGAACTAAATTCCATTACCCCCTCCGCTGACCTTGCACAACTAGACTCCATAGCCACTCCTCAAATTTCTCCTCCAATCAAACTTCCATTTAAATTCCAAAATTTCCAGCATTTACTCCATGAAAACACACTTAGATTAAGCTTCATAACCAGAAATCCTCCTACCATTGAACTAAGAAATTTGGCCAGCCTTATAGCCCTCTCAACCTTCATTCAATTCAGCAAAACACAACAAACCAGCCGCCCATTTGCAGCTCCAAGAAACCTCCATCAATCAAACACCATTACCATATCTTTTACGTTAAAACACTCCTTAAATTTCTCGATTTGAATTTCAAACAACCAGGTTTTTCTCTCCTCTCTAATCTGAAAATCAAAATCCCAGAACTCCCTCAATCATTCGGCCAGCTCCTTCAGAAATTCGTCCAGTATTTTCTCTCTAATCCTCTCCATTTTCACCAAGAACACACACTACCTTTCTTCAAGCCAAAGACCACTCTAAACACCTCCAATCCCTCCCAAAAACTCTAAAACACTCCTACATACTCCCTAGAGTCCATTTCTGGATTTTATAGCATCAAATTTCGAAAACAAAAATTGACAATCGGATCAAAACCAAAATTTTTCTTGAAGTCTCAAGAACATCATCAAGGTAACCAAGAACAACTTTTGTTCATCTTCTTCCCTTCAATCTTTAACATGTCATACTAATGCTCTCTTTCTCTCTCTCTCTCTCTCTCTCTCTCTCTCTCTCTCTCTCTCTCTCTCTCTCTCTCTCTCTCTCTCTCTCTCTCTCAGCCAAAATGGTTGCTACAACCATCGTCGTTTTCTTCCTCCTCTCTTGGACAATTCAAGACTCTTAAGCGAGTGGATCTTCATAAATCTTCATCGAGATAGTCATCAACTAAGTATTTCTCTTTAACCTTTCATTGGAATTCTGGATTCATGTCTCTTAGTTGTTGATAGGAAGGATAGAATATGAATGGGGGATTGAGTATATGCATATGTATGAAGGAGTTGAGATTGGAGCATGAGAATGATTGATCATGGTTAAGCTTTATGAATTTCCTTATGGATCAATGCATGTTCATCATGTCTTAAGAAGTTATGAATGTTTAAGCATGCCATAATGTTATGTCACCATTGGTGAATAGGATATTATGTTCTTATTTTCATTGAAGCCGTGAGTATGATTATGCTTAGTAGGGATTTGATCGTGTGATAGTAGGTATGAATTTAAGCCTCTGTTCATGAATAGAATAATTTGTTGATTGATGTTGGAGTATATGCTTATGAATCTTGTTAGCAATAGGAAAATTAGAATTATGACCTTGTTGATCCTAGGCTATTTTGATTAGCAAATTTTATTACCCCAATTAAAATTATTACTATATTTTTCTCTCAATATTTCGAAATTCTTAGAATGTTTTGAAATTGGAATATTCAATGAAATAGTGATATTTTACTAGTCAAATAAATGATATTTTTTATTAAAAATAATATATATATGAAACCTTTTATACAAATAAGTAAAATATTAATGATCTTGTAGACCATATATTCATAAATACTATTTATATTTATTTGTTATCTATTAATCAAAACTTGATAAATTTTATTTATTACTAATTATTTACTATGTATCAATTAAGAGATTAGTAATAATTTAATATTTATTTTTAAAATACTATTGAAGAATGACCATTTATTAATATCATCTAGAACTTAGAATTCTTCAACAATTAAACCCTAGTTTATTTATTAATAACAACACTCAATATTTCTTATTTGAACCTATAACTTATTAGTAATTATTTTACAACCCCTAGTTATTTTATCTTATCAAGCTAGTCTTATTTTATAAAATCCTTATGGTCATGATTATAATAAGTTGAACTAAGATTATTTATGTAAGTGAATATAGCTTGAGTATAACCTTATGACTTGTGTTTACCCCATGCGGGGTTAGGTCAGCTTTGGAAGATTTTTGAATTTGCTCAAGCAAAGTATCAGGTAAGCCTCTGCATAAACTTATTTGAAGACAAAAGATTTCTATGGCAAGCCAAATCCGATGTGTATGGACACTCATTTTGTAAATGCAATTAAGGACTGTTTCCTTTCTTGTTTCAGTCAAACAAATCATTTGAAAATAAAAAAAAGCAGTTTTGCACAAACACTAAACTCTTTCTAAAAACCAACTTTGACAAGAATTTTAGAAACTCTTAATTGCTATTTTCAAATAAAGCAATGTATTATCAGTTTTTCCCAACTGGGGCAATCATCGTTGAGTACTCAATAAGGGTAGACTACTATGACTAGTCTTTGAAGGGTTAGGGTAAGTCTCTCAGTAGATGGCCACCTCTAAGGGGTGAGTCCTTCCCGGATAGGATGCCAGTCTAGTAGATCATGCCAGTCCGAGTTCAAAAGTTTCAATCATGTGGACTGTGTATTTCCAGAATGGACAATCGGTAAGTTTGGATGTAGAGAAGGAGGAGTATCTCACCCGGTAAGCCGATCACCTACCTTTTGTCAGTCTGCACAAAGTGTAGCATTCTGACCATTATATGGTGATAGGGCCCAACGTGTGGTAACCCATGACTACCCATTTGAGTGGTTGTATTTATTGTGCACATGTATGGTTTGAAAAGCAAAACGCCACTCTTTATTTTTAACCTTATTTATTGCTTGCCAGCACTTTCTCTTATATAATTTTTACAGCTTGCATACATAAATTGTTTTACCTAAAACACTCAAAGCACACACGGGCTTACTGAGATTTTTATCTCATCACCTTTTATGTCATGTTTTCAGGTCGATCCTGCTGTGGAGATGAGTAGCTAGATTTGTTGCCCGCTTTGAAGAGTTTATGTTATTTATTTTATGTGTTGTTTTGAGAGATGATAGTAATCAATTTATTTTGGATTTGTTCCTGAATTTTTGAGTTGTAAGAAATTCAATTTTAAAGTATTATTTTTATTTTCATTTGTGTGACCTAGTTATAAAGACCCCTTGTCATTTGAACGGGGTGACATTCTCGGCCCTGTTGGGCCTAGGTAGTAGGGTGTTACAAGAAAGGGGGCATGGGTTATCATTTATTGTTTACTTACGTACGGGGACCCATTCTTGTATCGTTCCTCACATGAGAGGGAGCAAGGGGTCAACCAGGCATTTACCAACCCATCCAGTAAGTCCTCAGTCATTTCTATTATGCTATTACCCCATTCAGATTAAGAGAATTGCCAGAACTAGCCAAGTTACTTGGGGTCATCTATCTCCAATGTAAACCAGTACAAAGGTCAGCTCTTGTTGAGTACTCAACGTTTTCACTGGTTCACAAGACCAGTCCAATTCTATTGGCTTACAAGGCTAAATAAATATCCATTGCCGAAGGAATACCAATAAAACATTTTCTGGTTCCAAAATATCATTTTCAAAAGTTGATCCCACTGGCTCACAAGACCAGTTATTAATCCCATTGGCTCACAGGGCCAGTTAATTCTCTTATTCCTAAAGGAATATCAATAAAATAATTTTAGGGATCAAAACACTATTTTTCAAAAGTTGATCTTATACCAAGGGATTGTTTTCCAAAACCGTAGTGAAAAAGAATAAAAAGTCCTTTTTGTACGATAAAATAAATTTTCAAGAGTATTCTTGTCATTTGAAGAATACCCAATTCCAAAAAGAGCATTATTCAGGAATTCTAGAATTTTAATCCAAAAGGAATAATTTAATTTAAGAAATTCTAATGATAATTCCATAATATTCATATCTCACATTTTTCAAAATCCTTTCCATAAAAAGGAACATTAATGTTTTTCCAGAATAAAACATTATTTTGGCTCATAATTAATGAGAAAAAAGCCTTTCAGGTATACATTTATACATAGAAATTATTCATAATTTAAAGTATCCAAAATTCCTTATAGAAAATACTGTTTCCTAAAAACCTCAATAATTTCCAATTCAGAGAAACCATATTTTCCTCAAGAAAACACAAAAGTCCATTAACCTTGTCATAAAAAGGTTTTTAAGAAGATTAATCACTAATTATTAATAATTCCATGTATGCAAATTCATATTTTCCATTCAAATCTAATCATGGCATGATGCCATATCTTCCATAAAGAAACCATTTATTTGTTCAGAGAAGCCAAAAGGATTCATAGAACATTTCTACAATAAAACGTAATTTCACTAATATAAAACAGGATTTGTAAAACTAGTGGGACTCGCCTCATGCCCTATATCAAATAGTCGTAAGTGTAACGTTCCAAGCTTTTCCTCAAGTTTTTAACATAGAAACCTACATTAAAGTCATTTCATTCTCAACTTAGTAAATAAAATCTAGGATAATGGATTACTAGAGTAAAATGAGAGTCATTTATTTCTCATTTTCCCTATTTCCAAATATAATGGAATAATCGTTCCAAAATAACCAAAATCCACTATCCATTTCTCCATCCTTTTCCACACACAATTTAAGGTATCATATGGTCTTTCATCCTTCCTACCTTCCAATAATGCAAACAAATTCAATTCCTTGAATTTCATTTATTCAATCAAAAGCTAGAATTTTTCAGCTTTTCACCCGATTTTGTTTATATCATAACTTTTGATCCACAAGTCCAATTAATGTCAAACTAGTCTCAAAATGTCCCCAAGATATTCCTTTATAATTTTAAACTCATGGAATACCAATTTCCTTTGCCATTTCATTCAATTTTAATCATAAACTCCCAGCTTCTTCATCCCGTCGCTGAACTGGTAGCCCTTGGTATTTATACCATACTTTTTTATTTACAGCTCCGAATCATGCAAAATTGGTCTTAAAATGATTCTAAGACATTTAGCTAAAATTTTGAGGTCATGAAGTTCCAAAACAACAAGGCAAGTTGTACATTTTATTCATTCTTCAAAGTTGCTCGGAAATTCTTTAGGACAGAATTTCTGTTTTTGTTTCCTTCTTCATATAACTGATGAGTAAATTTTGGGTGTATAAAAATCATCAAATTTAAATCCATCCCTTAGTCAAGTTTTAATTAAAACATTAATTTCAAAATACACATACGAGTAAGTATACTTATCGCAAGCATAATATAGAGAATTAACGAGTATCGATCCTTAAAGGAACAAGTACATACTAATTATTTTTCATTCATTGTTTAACCGATCTAATAAAGTGAGAAAATAATAAAAAGATAAATAAAGAAATATATGCAACTCAAGGAGGTGAAAATCTGCAATTTAGACAAAAGCTTTTGAAAATATGATAATGAATCACTTAACCAATATCACAATCAATTATTATCTTGGTTTCATGAAGGATTTATATAAACCATGGAATCACTTTATTCTAGTTAAATTAGTGAACATATTCTGTCTCGACTAACTTATCCAAAAGATACATTAAAATCAATCCTCATATAAATGCCTATATTCTAGGTTATTTAAAACATGAAATTAGTCAATGAATTCATATTCTAGCAATCATCAACTAACCTTTGATTACCAATGTTCTAAACAATTAATCCATTTTCAAGCAAGTTAAGAGATAACATATATGAAATTAATTAATTGAAGTTATTACCAACCTCTTTTTCAAGCAAGTTAATAACAAAAAAATCAATCAATCAACTCCGTAAGAAAAACAAATAATTAAATACCAAGAACGACAATCAATTGATCAAAAGACTTAATTAACTCAATAAATCATGAATCCCAAAACTAATATCAAATTACAATGGAAACATTAAATACATAATTGTTTGAGAAGAAGAAAACAAAGATAAAAGCAAGCAATAATAGACAAGTCTCTTTTTTTCTTCCTTGAAGACTCTCTTAAACAACCCTCCTTGATTTGGTGAATTCCTCATTTAATTAGTGTTTGGAATTTTAGCTCTTGGATTCACCTCCACACACTTATTCCTTGTGTTTTCTCTTGCTTTTATAGGCCTCTTAGATACTAAATTCGTAGTTTTGGAAGTCTTGGCCGGGTAAGATTTGAAAAGTACCAAAATCATTGAAAAATTCTTAAATTCGTGTACAAAATTTTTGCCTTCCAAAGTGGACCTGGCACCGGATCCAGTCGACCTACCTATCGCCAAGTCTATTCCATTCTTCCCCTGAAATTCGCTCTGTTTTCTCTGCTTGACCAGAATAGACCTGGTGCCTGGTCCCTTGGCTGGGCCTGGCGCCAGGTGCATTCTGGAATTTCTTCAATTTTGCTCTAATTTAACTCAAATCTGTACAAATTTATTAAAAATACTTTTTACAAGAAAAATATCAAATAGTAAGAAATACGTCTAGTTATTCCAACAAATGTATCTCAAATAACCTTAAATAACTATGAAAATAATGGTGATTTTAGCCTTTATCACATACTTCTACACTTGAACTTTTGTTTGTCCTTAAGCAAAACACTTTAATCAAGAAAATACAATTTCTCATAACTTTTCAGTTACAATAACTCCCCAACAAAATGGTGTAGTTGAGAGAAAAAATAGGACTTTGCAAGAATTTGCAAGATCAATTGTAGCACCCCATATTCCATAACATAGTGGGTTATATAACTTTGTAGGATGTCACCCTGTCTGATTGCTTAGATAAGGAGTCTTTATAACAAACTTTACTCAAAAGGCAGCGGATTTTTTTTTTTTCCAACATAGAAAAGTACAAGAATTTGGCTTTTGATACATACACTCACGGGTGTAAAAGGTCCAAAATATAACATGAGCCTCTAGGATCCACTGTATTTTCACTGCTCCTCTAATCCTGAATTTTTCAAAGGAAATAATACACGTGTGAGTGAAAATCACTCAGTGAGTCCCGTGTGTGCTAGTACTTTAGTAAAGAGACAAAGTACAAAAAACCCTTCTGGGAAAAACATTTTATTAATTAACTGGAAACAATTCCCATACTCTCTAAAGAAGAGTTTATTTAGAACTTAATTATTTTTGAAAAATTGTGTTTCAATTTCAAATTATTGCCCCGATTTCCACATCACAGGCATTCCTACAACAGGAGGTCGGCTTGTATGCAAAGCTCACAAGGCTTTACCTTCAATGTCACATATCATTGTGCTTAGACAGTAGCCTATAGCACTTAACCATGAGTCGCTGGAAGGGTAAGTACATCGCAGCGTACTATCGAGAATCAAGTTAGTGCATACGCTAAGTATTCAAGTTAGTTCATATGTCAAGTATTCAAGTTAGTGCATACGCTAAATATTCAAGTTAATCATGTATTAGATTCAAGGATTGACAAGTTCAAGAAATTAAGAATTCAAGATTCATATTGTTCATCATGTTTTCAAATCCATAAAAAGGCTCGTACTTGAGCATATTAAGAAATCATTTTCCATATCAGGAAAAATATTGTTGGGAAAAAAAATATCATTTTCTAGAATTTGATCCCACTGACTCGCAAGTCTGATAATAATTCTCATGGGCTCTGCAGGACCAATCAATTCATTCCATAGGCTCATCAGACCAATAAATAATTTTCGGGATCAAAATGTCGTTTTCCAAAAGCCAATCTCATATCGAGAGATCATTTTCCAAAATCATGTTTAAACAGGATAAAGAGTTCTTTTCATACATCAAAACAAGTTTCCAAGAGTATTCGGGTCATTTTGCTCGTACTCGATCACAAAAGTCATTTTCAAGGGTATTCGGGTCATTTTACCAATACCCAATTCCAAAAGACTTTCTGAGGATATCCAAGTCATTTTATCCTTACCCAATTTGAAAAGTGTTCACAAAAGTTCCAATGAGAATATTTCAGTCATTTACCGAATACACGATTCCAAAGGTTTCCATAAAATATTTTAATAAAGACATTGGGATCATTTTTCAAATACCTGATTCTAAAAGGAACTCATTTCAAGAAATCTAGAATTCTAATATGAAAAGATGATTAAATTTAAAGTTTCTAAGCATGTTTCCATAAAATGTTCCAATAAGGGTATTTCAGTCAATTCATGAATATCAGACTCCAAAGTTTACTATTTCTCGAAAATATCAAGTTTTAATCCAAAAAGGACTAAATTCACAAATTCATGCTTTAATCATCCGTTAAGATTTCTAAGCCAAATATGAAGTTCATTCGAGCCCAAAGTGGCATAAGAATAAATCTTGCTCAGATAACCTTAAATATATTTAGGGATTTCTAAAATGGTATAAAACGTTGTATTCCACAGAAAAATAAAGTACACTAGCTTTTAAAAGGTTTTAAAAATTAAGGGGACTCACTCGTGTCCTAAATAAATTTTCCTGTTCACGGCCGTTTGATCACCGTTTCCACCGTTTCCAATGTACCGTTGGTCGTTTACCGATAAACCGACATCAAACATCATTTTTAGGTTAAATTGTGTTTGGTCGAAAAGTAGCAGATGGTTAGCCGATGTCCAACTGACATGCCCGACGGGTAGCCGATGGTTAGCCGACGTCTAGCCAACGTGCCCAATGGGTAGCCGACATCCAACTGACGTTTAGCCGACGGGGCCGATGGTTAGATGACGATTAAGGAAAATATTCAACTTTCATTCACGTCGTTTTTTTTTTTTTTTGTCGTTTGTTTAATTCTTTTGTTTTTCTTCTTCCATATCCTTTCTCCCTTCATATACAAGGGATTAACTCCATATTTCTCCTTTATTTCATCCCAAAATCACATAATTATTCTTCCTTAAGTTCATTCACTTTCCAAGCAAAATCCTGAAATTTTGCTGCTTTGACACACGATTTTATTTCGCACATAACTTTCAATCCACAAATTTGATTTGGCTCTATGATATACCAAAATGACCATATGACTCTTAACCTTAATTATATATAATTTTCTGTTTCCTAGTTCCCATGACATGCTACAGGACAAAAACTGACCCAGTAGTTTTCTAGTTTTTAATCCATTTTCACAAAACAGCTTCACCTACTTGTGATTCTTGATTTATAACACCTATATAGCCCTTAATCCACTTTATTTTCCCTTAAGACAACCTTAATTCTTCATGTTTTTAGGTTCAAGAAAGCCACAAAGTTCTTATGTAAATAACATATAATCAACATCAACGTTAAAAAACAAACATAATCCATTATCTTTAACGTTTAACCCTGTTTTTATCCTAATTCTATCACCTTTCTTTGCAATCATGAACAACCCTTTAAATCACCATTCAAATACCCTTATTTTCCATATAAAATATAGCTTATAGATCCTTCATCCAATCGGTACACACACTTCACACATAAAGTCTCACATAGTACATAATAATCAGTTTGATCATCAGAATTCTCATATTTTCGTGTTATAATTTATATCAAAACAATCACTGTAACAAATTCTACAACTTTAATTCTTGAAGCATAGGATTTTACCTTGTGTATGAGATATTCTATGATGATTTTTGCTCCAAGAATCACCAAACTCTCAAGAACACACACTTTCTCTCTCATTTTCCAATTTTCCTCAATTTTCTCTATCAGTTCTTTCATTTTTCTTTCTTTTCTCTTTCTTTTCTTTCTGCCCTATTTATGGACGAATTTCCTTGCTGAAATTTAGCTCTTCCATCATCATACATGGTCAAAATTGGTGACCATTTGGTCACAAATTGTGGGTTTTTCGCCACGTGTCGCAATTTCATTCGTCCACCTATTTTTTCATTTATTTTGTAAAACTTATTTGATAAATTTTATTTTGTATGAAATCTCATACAACCTCTCATAATATGAAATATGTCCCTATCCACCAATCACATAGTGCTACACGTCTAAATTTTACCCGCATTTCTAATTTTTCTCAGAAATGACCAAAATCAGGACTGAAACAGAAAAATATTTTACTTCACCATTCAACTCCAAAAATTCCACTGAATTCATTGGTAATACTTAAATTCTCTAATTCTTTCTCACTTTGTTCAAATTTGTGGTCAAAGTTGAGGACGCGGTCAAAATGACGAAAATGCCCTCAATAACCCGAATAACATAATTCACACCAAAATATGCATCTCATCGTACTGATCAATTTCCCTTCTCAGTGCACCATCAAATTCTTATTTTATTGACAACAATAGCCTTTCAAAGAATTAGGGTACGGGTAGAACAAATCTACTAATTACATCTAGGTCCTGACAAAATATTATTATACCAAAATATTCATTTTATTACACCGATCATCTTTTGTTCTAGCCATTAATATAAATTCTCATCCTATTACAAGTAGTAGCTAATTAAAGGTAAAATGCGGGGTATTACATCAATGCTTTATGAAAACTCCATTCCAAAATATTTCTGGGTAGAAGCTGTGAATACAACATGCTATATTGTGAACCGAGTTTTGCTAAGGCCCTTTCTAAGAAAAATACCCGTTGAACTTATGTTTGACAAAGTCCCATCAATTTCATATTTCAAAGTTATGCAAATGTTTTGTTCTCAACACTCGAGACAATCTTGGAAAATTTGATAGCAAATCGGATGAGGCTATATTTCTTGGATATTTTTCCAACAAAAAGACACATAGAGTATACAATAAAAGAACTCTATGTGTGGAAGAATCCATATATTTTGTATTTGATAAATCTAATATATATTCCACTAGAAGGGATGATGATTACGTAGGCACTTCAAAGAAAAATGGCATTGAATATTACAAAGCTCCATCACTTGACCACCATGCTAAAGAAGAAGAATTGGAAGAATAGCAAGTTAAAGACAGCGAGCAAAGAACTAAAGATCATGTTGATCAAAACATACCAAAAGAATGGAAGTACAAAATTGAACATCCAAAAGATCAAATTATCGGAGATCAAAACTATGGTGTTAAAACCAGATGGCATTTTGTTGATAATTTTATCTTACTTTCAAGTAATGAACCTGATAGCATTGATGTGGCCTTGAGTGATTATTTTGGAATTATGATCATGCAAGAAGAATTGAATTAATTCGAAAGAAATCAAGTTTGGAAACTTGTTCTTAGACCACTTGACCATCCCGTGATTGGTACCAAGTGGGTATTTAGAAATAAACTTGATGAGCACTGTGTTGTTATTAGAAACAAAGTTAGACTTGATACCCAAGGATTCAATCAAGAGGAAGGTATTGATTACGATGAGACATTTTCACCTATTGCTAGATTAGAATCTATTAGAATGTTGCTTGCTTTTGCATCTTTCAAAGGTTTTGTGCTCTATCAAATGGATATTAAAAGAACTTTTTTAAATGATTTTATTGAAGAGGAAGTATATGTAGAGCAACCCTCTGGTTTCAATCAAGAAAATTTTCCAAATCATGATTTTAAACTTTCCAAAGCTCTTTATGGTTTGTAACAAGCTCCACGAGACTAGTATGAAAGACTTAGTGGCTTGCTTCTTTCAAAAAAATTCTCAAGAGGATTGATTGACACTACTACATTGTTCATCAAAACGAAAATTCTGGTGACCTCTTAATTGTTCAAATATATGTTGATGATATTATTTTTGGGGCTATTAATGAATCTTTATGTAAGAAGTTTGCAAAGACTATGCAGTAAGAGTTTGAAATGAGTATGATGGGAGAACTCAACTTCTTTCTCAATTTACAAATTAAGCAAACCAATAATTGAATCTTTCTAAATCAAGCTAAGTATGCTAAAGAATAGCTCAAAAGGTTTGAAATGAATTGAGCAAAGGAAATCAGTACACATATGAGCATTTTCTTAAAATATAACAAACATGAAAAGGGTAAGAAGGTAGATGAATCTAAGTATTGAGGTATGATTGATAGTCTTCTATATCTCGTTGTTAGTTATCCTGACATTACGTTCTTGGTTTGTCTTTCTACAAGATTCCAATCTTGTCCAAAAGAATCACACGTATGTACTGTAAAACATATCTTTAGATACTTGGTTGGGACACATGATTATGGTTTTGGTATCTTCGAACTAACTCTTTTGCTCTGATAGGATACACGGGTGCAGATTATGCTGGTTGTAAAATTGAAAGAAAGAGTACAAGTGGGCATTATCAATTTCTTGGACATTCCTTAGTCTCTGGTACAGCAAAAAGTAAGGTTGTATGTCTCTTTCAATAACCTAAGCAGAATATATAGCTGCAAGAAGTTGTTGTGCTCAAATTTTATAGCTGAAACCTACTTTACTCAACTTTGGTCTTAATTTTAAGTGTGTTCCTATTCTATGTGACAACACTAGTACTATAAACTTAGTAAAAAAAACCCTATTTATCACTCAAGAACTAAACACATTGGGATTAAGCATTACTTTATTAGAGGTCATGTGCTCAAGGGTGATATTTGTGTTGATATATCCTTTCTAATGATCAACTTGTAGATATACTCACCAAACAACTAGCTAAAGATAGATTCAATCATCTAAGGAGAGGATTCGGCATTACCAGATTATGTAACTAATGTTTTGTTAAAGTTAGTTGTGTATTCTTGCTGGTTCCTGAAGATTTCTGATTTTGGATGGTGATTTTGGAAGCAGTGATTGAACGTAGTGAATCTAAAATCCCCTCACCAGAATCATCTCTCAAGTTAAAATACTCTATGTCAAAATCAGATGGACATTTTGGACTGAATTCCAAGTAAAAAATTTCAGCATCCTATGGCCATAGACAGGAAAATTAGATGAACAATTTCTATGACCAAATTCTTTAAAATTTTAAATTCTAAATATTCATGCTTCTTATCTATTCCAGCTGCAAACTCTCTCTCTCTCTCTCTCTCTCTCTCTCTCTCTCTCTCTCTCGCGTTCAAAATGACTTTTCAAATCCCTGAAAAATCATCTTTTTCTATGTACTTAGTTGCACTTATCTACTCCAATAATTTGTAAAGCCTAAACAATTTCAAAACCACTTGAATTATTTTCTCATTTTCAAAATCTAACGTTGTCATCTTTCTCTATCCTCTGGACATTGTTCTCTCGACACAGCCAGACTAACTAAACCTTCAAACTTTATCTACCGTGGCTAAACTTCCAAAACCCAGTAAAGGCATCGAAATAAAAGCTAAGGAGACCAAGAAAAGCAAAGTAGCGGTAACGAAATTAGTTGTTGCCACTCAATCAGTTGCAAAAAAAAAAAAGGACAATGGAGTTGTTGTTAATGAACCCATTTCTCGAACTGCCTCATTAGAACAATTGCCAGAGGAAGAAAGTACCGATACTCGGTACCTTGATTCCTTGATTCAAAATGTGAGTATGACTATAATAACTAGGTGTCTAGAAATAGAACCATTGTTGTGGGTTACCAAGTTGACGCATTTTTTAATTTTGCAAATGTCCTAAATTTGTTTCAGTCGATTGGCTGGGGAACATTAATTTCTATCAATGAAAAGTTGTACACAAATTTGGTTTGGAAACTTTATTCTAATTTAAGAAGAGAGAGATATGTGGAAACAAGGGATGGATTTTTGGTGCAGTAGTACACATCCCGGGTTGGAGATGTAAATTTTAAGTTTGACCAGCACTTGCTGAATAGAATTTTTGATGGTAGAGGTGGAGAGATATAGTTCTTTGAGATAAATAAAATACCCCAGAGTTCTAATTTGTTTGATTTGAGGAGATTTGAGAGCAAATTCATTGGTGGCAAGAGTTTCAAAAACTTAAGTGACCGCAATACCACATGGCTGAATGGAATTAGCAAACTACTTCACCATATGGTTTCAACCATGATCATACCATGTTTTAGGCACAAAATTTTAGTGGGTAATATGCAGATGGTGTTGACGTTGGCTTTGTCAGAAGGATTACCAATAAATTTTGGGTTATTGGTTGCAAAATTGATAATTTAGTCTCGAAGTACCACAAATAAAGCTTTGCCTTTTGGGAATCTTTTGACTAAGTTGTTTGAACATTTTCATGTTGATCTGACTTTGCTTACCCCTGAGTACTATAAGATTAATGTCTATAGCAAGGTTTCCTTTGAGAAAATAGGGTTTATCCAAATAGACACCCAATCGATTTTGCTTAGGGATGCCACGAATGAAGAAAAGGAGAAACTGATTAAGGCCAAGGCTGAAGTAAAGAAATCTGCATTTGCTGCCCCGGTTTGGACGAAAAGAAAAGCTGAAAGCCAAGAGGAATTTTCAAGTAAGGGCAAGCAAAAGATTGAAGGAAGTGGTATGCCACAAAGCATTCTGGATACTTTAAATCTTTTGTCTGCCAAATTGGATGGTCTAAGTGCAGTACTCAAGACTGAACTACAAAATCTAGGGACTAGATTGACCAATGTGGAAGGATAGCGCTCTGAAATTGTAGCTGTCTCAAAAAAGCAAGCCCCTTTACCAGAGCATGAACCAGAAACCGTCCTCTCTTTACCAGAGAAGGATACTGGTGATGATCAAGCTGAAGAACCTCCTGAAGGACCTCTTGAAGAATCCACTGAAGCACATTTTGCTGCCACAACAACTGCCCCCAATGCAACCACTGCTGGTGTTGATGAAGCTGTTTCTAGGCAAGCCGAAGCTACTCCTAAGAAGGCCAAAACCACTATACCTGGCAGTTTATCAGGCCGTCGATAGAAACATATTGTAGTCAAATGTAAATCTAGCAGGCTGGTTGGACAAATAAAGAAGAATTTTGCAGATGCTAAGCCTAATACTATTATGATTCAGGGAGATATGACAATCGCCAGCAACAAATATCATTTCAAGATAATGAAAAAAATTGGATGATATTATGTTGACCAATTCTTTTTCTGCTCCTATGCTAAACAATTTTTTTTTACTTCCCTATATATTTTTTTTACTGCTACTATGCTGCCCCTACTTCTATTGCTACACTTGTTTCATGTTTTTTCATTGCCTTTCTCTTCTCTATTTATGTTTATCTGCCTTTTGATTCATTGTTTCCATTTTTTTTTTACTGATGCCAAAAAGGGGAGAAAAATATGAATTGAGATACGGATTGAGTGAGATTAGGGTTGAGGATGGTTGGATGGATTGGTAAGATTTTGTTTGGATTGGTGAATGAGATTGGGAGTATTTGTGATACAGTTTGTTGGATTGATTATTAGATTGATGATTGGATTGGTTGTTTGGACCTTGCACAGACATAGGGGGAGTAATTCCGAATTTAAAATCCCAGTTCGAACAATGTTTTTACAAATGTTGTTTGTCTAGATTTTTTTTTTTTTTCACTTTTTAGAAGTCCAAAATCACAAATCCAATTTTATCTATCAATGCATGATATAAGTATCTTTCTACCTACTTCTCATATGCATATAGAAAGGGAAAGCATTAATAAATATATTATATCTTTTACACCTCCATATGTACATATATATATTTGTGTTATATCTTTAAGCTAACGTATTTTATATCAAATGACCATTGCTTGGCTATTTCCTAGTGAAACAGTTCTTTCAAGGAAGGAAGGAGGATATAAAGGTTGGTCAGGCCATAGGCTCGTTGAGCCCGATTTATGAGACTATGCTTAAATTTTTCTAATCTTATCTCATAATTACTCTTTGAGCTTTATGTTAAGAGATCATGCATCAAATAAATATAAACTCTTATATCTCTCAGTTTAACATGTTCTTACAACTTACATTGTTTTTCTTGTCACAATCTATCAAGTTTGTCATCATTCAAAAATGGAGAGATTGTTAGCCCTTTGGGCTTTTCCTATGTTTTGATAAATGACAAATATTGATGTGGACTAACATGTGTGATGTACATGTGATAGGATTTTTTGGGATTAGAGCATGTTTTACCACACTTCTTTGAAGTCTCAAAAGTTAGATTGAAAAGAAACTCATGGATGATGAAGTCTAAGAAGAATTGATCAATTCAATATCCTACCTAAAGGAGTTGCATACCATGAAGACTTGTAAAGAATTATAGACTAGGAAATTATGCTGAAGATATTACTTGTACTTCCAATGTCTTGTTACCTTAAGTTTAATTCATATTAAAGCATTCGAAGTTATTTCAAAAGAGGGTATTTTTAATCCAGACTTTTATGATAAAAAGAATATTTAGAAGAAAAGTTTTTGATTTTATAACAACCTGGTTGAGTTATTTTGAACAAACCTCGAAATCCAAAACACTCCTCCAAAGGCTGTTTCCAAATTACCAAAATCTAAAGTTGCTCAAAGTATACTCCTTGGCATAAAGTGTTATTCGGATGCACCTTTTGGAGGCACAATTTTTCACCGTGTGAGTCTAAAATCCTACAAAACCTAACAGAAGTAGCTAGTTGTTACTAGCAATTGTAATTTTGATTTTTGCCCCTATAAAAGCCATTTAACATGTGACTTTTAGTAAGGGACTTGTGCTAACACTTTTAGAAGCATCCTAATACTCTTGAAAAACAAAATCACTCATTTACATTGTGTTGCAAAGTGAGATCTATTGTTCAAAAGGTAAAAAGGTAAAGTTACACTAGTTGATATATATCTGCTCAATCTGTGACCTATTTCTACATTTTCTCTTTAATTTGAATTAGATCAAGGTTTGGGAGGTAAAACCCAATTGGAGTAAGCCTTGATTGTTGAGTGTATAGGGGTTGGGAGTAAAACTAAGTGTGATAACCCTCTATTGTAATATTAGTATTGCCAACCACCATTAATTTGGGAAAAAAAATTTAGTGGTTGAGTTGAAATCCTTAAGTGTGTGCTTAAGGTAGTGGATATAGATTATTTGAGGATCAACCACTATAAATCATTGGGTCTATTCTCCTGCATTTATTCTGGAATTTATTTCTGCGACCTTACTGTTCATTCGATCTAAAAAATATTGTACTCTTCCTTGCATTCATTGATTTGATTAAATATTTTTATATAGCAAGGTAAAAACGGTTGTTGGCATCAAAATATGAATTAATCCAAATATCTTTAGGATTAATAATCCTTAATAATTAGAATTAACTTATCAATTCTAAATCTGATTAATTTATTAATTTTTTAATTAATAAATCCACATTTAGCAGGTCATGAATCGCCTCTAGCAGTACATCATAACCACCTAAAAGTCTAAAAAGTCAAGTAGCTTAACTTGAACTTTTCAATAGCAAACATTAATGCAATAAACTTCTTTCACTATACAATATCTTACTTGGTTTAGAATGTGAAATTAGTGCCAACTCTCTCCAAAATATTAATTAATTTTGGCCCGAATATTTTAGTACTTGTTCTCGGAATCTATTGCTCATCACGTGTTTCAATTGGAAGTATTTCCAACACACTGTTGTCTTGGACAAAGACTTCTCAAGTAATGATTCCTCCAAGTGGTTATGAGATATTCGCTACTACTATTAGGAATGGTGAATCCTTTATTGATCCTCTCAACTAATTTTGTTACTTCACATTGTACTCAATATCCATCCCACAGGCGGTCTTCTTAGGACTCCAAAGATTGAAATCAAAATATAATGCTTAGCAAACAAAGTACCTTAAAGACCTCAAGTCTAAGGATATTTTCAAATTTGCTATGATGAGATTCTATCACTGGTACTAAATAGTTATTCATATGATTATCTCATAGTTAGGTCATACCATGTACTTATTCTAGTAACAAGCATTCACGTGTTAACTTTGAGTATCACAATACTCACGGATGTGAAAATCACCACTTAATCAAATTTAGAAGTATTACATGTGCTAGTCTTAATGCATTAATAATGTCCTATCTTATTAATACCATGATTATGAATAATTTAAGTATGAACACTATCCAGTGTACTAGGAACTTTATGTTATGATCTTTATCATGATTTTCTTAATACATGTTGCACTTGAAACTTTATCTAACAGTTATATTCATGCAAAAGTATAAATAAAACAAACTGAAAGATAAAAAATACCTTGTATTATTAAATAAATGTGCAATATACAAAATACATGTAATTACCTCTATGGTATAATAATAACACCCATCGCTTGAAATCATTTGGATAGGGGACAACCCAACTAATCAGTCCACAAAAGTCAACACAAGTGATAGAATACAAGAGATAAATTTTTGTTAAACCAAGAGAGATTCAAAATAAAGTATAAAAGAAGTTCAATCCTTCAAATACAATATAGATCTTAGTGAACCCAATCAAAATCAAAGTAAAATTACAAAGAGGGAAAGATGAAAAACTCATAGACAAGTGAATTCTTCTTCTCTTTAGTAGATTTCACTTGAAAATGCCTCATTTCTCTTCCAATGGATGAGCCTTAATCTTTCATTAAGAGTTTCTTGGTATTCTTGAGAGTGTTTTAAACACTGCCCCTTTGCCATATCGTCCAAATGAAGGCCTCAAAATAAGTATTTATAGTGTGAGCCTTGGAAACCATTAAAAATTGTAGAAACAGTGTAGTGTATGATATTACACGATGTCGTGGAAAGTGTTATACATGACACCATGCAAGCTTCATTTCCCAAGTTTTAGCTTCAAACAATATCGTGGCACTTAATTTGTTTATGTGCTGGAATCCTATATGGTGGCGCTCAGTGTGATATGCACGGCACGTTAATCGTCATATCTTTGAAATTTCTAAAAGTCTATAGATGCACGGGGTCGTGTATCGTGATAGGGACATCACTATTGGCCTTAATATCTATGATCTCTAAATCCAGGGATAACATAGTAGCGTGGGCTATGATCTGGCTAGCACTGTGTATGCTTCTCACCGTGTTTTCTTCTCAAAACTTATTTTTCAGTTCTTTGCACTATGTTTTTACTTTGAATTTCAAATCCAATCAACATACATCAAATAAGGTGAAAATAAGAGGAGTAAGTAGTAATTGGTAGAAATTCTAAATACTCTAAAGCACAAATGATGTATAAAATATAGATATAAAGAGCACTCATCACTCCCCCACACTTAAGCTTTTACTTGTCCTCAAGCAAATAATCAAAACCAACCAAGCATCTAATGCAAAAGGCATTTTAACAAGAGTAGAGTTTTAGCAACATTGACTATCATTAGAAATATATTTTTTTTTTTCATTTTAGATGATAATTCAATTCAAGATTACTCAACTAAGCTAAATTAGTGTAAACCCCTATATTTGAATTGATAAAACTAAGGCCATTGAAGTTGAATTAAACAAGTTTATACTTATTCAACGAGCTTCACCTCATCTCCTAGGGCAAGAATACAAACTAAGTGATTTATATAAGCGAGGAATATTGAGCCAACTTAAATTTTATGGCTTCCAATGCTACTGCAATCCAAGTAGTAAACAGATGATTAGTTCATAAGCTAACTTTTGTAGGGTAATGTAAATGTCTATTAGAGATAAATAAATGAAGATCTTTTAGCTACCCTCATTAAACTCTCATTTTCTTTTCTAGGTAAGGTAATGCCAAAGCTTATTAAAGAAATGTTAATAATAATTTTTCAGCTTTTACTTTATCTTACTATATTCACTTATTTTCTTGCCCAATCTATATTTACTTAAATTCAGAGTAAGGACCAGCAAGAAGATCACAAAATATAAATCAATCACAATTCCCTATTTATATTTCATCATAAGTTTCTTATCAATTCCCAAGAAATAAAGGGTCACCATGTTTATTAAAATATAAATAAGGTTCATTCAAATTCTCAAGATTTGGATCATATCATATCAAATATACGCATTTACCTAAGAATATCCTAGTCAAAATAACCTTATACCAAATTCTCATACCAAGAGAAAAAGAATAACAATCCCATATGAGTTCAAAATTTGCTTTAAAAAAAATTATGCCCAAATTTTAAAATCATCAAAAATAATAAGAAAGCTCCATAAACATGATAAAATCCTGAAGAAAATATCAAGAACTCCTCTCCCCCCACACTTAAACTGGACAATGTCCTCATTGGCTAAAATTTACATAATTTAAGCATATCCAATGGGGTTAAAATGAATAAATGGAGAAAAAGTCAGCAATACTCCCGAAGTGACTGTAACTCATTAAACTTGGTAAAATCTTGAAGGAGGAAGGAGATAAGAATTATTCTTTATCTACTAACTTACAAAGCAGAAAATGCAATAAAAGCTCAAAGAAAACTATAGAATAATGAAACACACTAAAAGGTAAGTAAGCAAAATAAAATAGAAGCTATCTACCAAAACAATTCCTAAGAAAGCATATAAATAAAGAAAACACTCACTCCCTTACACGTGAGACAACATTATCCTTATTGTTAGGGAGTGAGAAAACAACTACCAACTAGAAAAACCATACTACTCAAAAACTAAGAAAAAATAAGCAATTATATAAAAACTCAAATGAAGCAAAAACAACATAAAAGACTAAAAACATAAACCAACAAAGCAAAAACAACATAAAAAGCTAAAAACCTAAACCAACTCTCTCTATTCACCACACTTCTTTATCATCCCTTTATAAAGAAAATTAAAACTCAATGAACAAGGTAGGTATGATGAATCATGTGAAACTAAATGAGGTTTTTGGAGGGGGTAAGGAAATGTAAATCATAAATCTTAACAAAATCAAGCATATAGTCCTCCTTTTGCATCTCTCTATACAAACAAACCAATTCTTCCACATATAAATGCAAATAATATCTAAATGGGGCATTAGCAATCAACACATCAATTATCCCTCCCAAAGCATCACCAAAATCAAAATTCTCCAATTTCAAACCTAGTAATGTAGCTCTTAAATAAGTATTCAAGAAATATTTACTTTACAATAGAGTGTTTACAATTGTACCAAGTTATCTCTTTGTTAGTGTGGTGAAAGGCATAATTGGTTATCATGTTCCAAGGACTCTTTGTGATTTATTCTTGAAAATTTTTGTTCCTTAAAGCATTCTTGATCCTTTACATCATCATTGACTTCATTGTGCACCGTGAATTGAGAAGTTCTTACAAAATCAAGTGAGAAAAAGACATTAGAAAACAAAAATGAAAATGGAATCCATCTCTTATCACACCATTTAATAGGGTCTCATGTACTCTCAATTTTTCTTGGGCTTTCTCCACTTGCAAACTCTCCCATAATTATTTTTTCATCTCATTCTCTTTATCTTCATGCGGTAGGTCTTATCATCCCCTCCAAATATATGGGTCATTTTGATGTCTTCCTTCGAAGGGCTTTTATCTTCAATAATTTCCAAAGATTTCTTCATGGCTTTTCCTTCTTGCATTTTATCAATTTTCTTTTTCTACAGCTGGCTTGGATATAGTATACGCAGTTTATACTCTGGAGGCTTCCCCCTCCCCCCCCCCCTTTTAGCCACTTGTTGATTAATTGGTGCTGTTTCTATCAACTCAGTCGGTGCTTTTGCATCCCTGTAGTCTTCATTTTATTTTTCCATAGTGTTTTCATCTTTCTTTCTGTATGTATGCTCTATTGGGATTTCTAATTCTACATCTTTATCTCCAATAATATCCAATATGCTCAATGAAGTATTTTCTTCCTTATGCTCACTCATCTTTGATAGTTGTGCACTTGGACTACTCAATCTTTGAAGGGATATATTGGTATTGGTAACAAAATTGTTCACTCACTCTTCTAGCGATGGCCTAGATTGTGAAGGTAGAGGTGGAGGGTCATATGAGAAGTATTCTTGATTACTCCAATATGCACTTGAAGGCTCACACCCTTCTAACATGTATGCTCTACTCTGCCATTAGTTCTCAAAAGAATAAGCTTTATGATATTAAGAGTAATAACATAAGTGCTCTTCTCCATATAACACACAATTCATGCTTTGGTCCTCCGAGGGAATTATACTCCAAGTATTATCCTCTCACTTAAGGTCCAAAATTATCCAATGAATAAGAAAAGAAGATATATCATGTATCCAAAAGAAATTCCCTAAATTATACTCCACATCAAATACTTAATTTACCAAAATAGAAATCTAAATCTTGCACCCAAGGGTTAGCCTCAAATAAGACACACACTCTCTCGAGTTATGAGCCTCCTACAACTAGTCCAACTAATGAGTATCTCTACCTCACCAATCAAACATAAATGAGCATTAAAATCAACAACCCATTACAATTTTGAGGGGAAATGGTGTCCCCGTTTCTAGGCAACCTTATAATCTATCATTCACCAAGCTCAATTCCTCTAACCCCGCTCTTGAGCTAATCAAAAGAAAGCTAATAGAGTAAATAAATTAATCAAACTCCCAAATCCTAAATTCATCTCTCGAAATCATTAGGATAGGACAATCCAACTAATCAATCCACAAAAGTCAACATAAATGATTGAATACAAGAGATAAATTTTCGTTAAACTAAGAGAGATTTAAAATAAAGTATAAAATAAGTTCAATCCTTCGAATACAAAATAGATCTAAAAGTATCCAATCAAAATAAAAGTAAAATTACAAGGAGGGAAAGATGAAAAACTCATAGACAAGTAGATTCTTCTTCTCCTTAGTAGATTTCACTTGAAGATGCCTCTTTTCTCTTCCAATGGATGAGCCTTGATCTTCCCTTGAGAGTTTCTTAGTGTTCTTGAAGTGTTTTGGAGGCTGTCCCTTTGCCAAATTACCCAAATGAAGGCCTCAAAAGAAGTATTTATAGTGTGAGCCTCGAAAACCCTTAAAGATTGTAGAAACAGTGTTGTTTGCAATGTTGCACAACACTGTGGAAGGTGTTATACATGACGTCATTCATGCTTCATTTTACATGTTTTAACTTCAAATGATGTTGTGAAACTTGATTTGTCTGTGTGTTGAAATCTTACACGGTGGCGTTTAGTGTGATATGCACGGCGTCGTTAGTCCTTAGATCTTTAAAATTTCTGAAAGTTTGCAACTGCAGGGGCCATGTATAGTGACAGGGATGGAGCTATTGACCTTTAGTATCTCCAATCTCTAAATTAGGTGATGACATGGCAGCATGGGCTATGATCTTGCTAGCGCCGTGTATGCTTCTCACTATGGAATCTTCTCAGAACTTCTTTTTGAGTTCTTTTCACCTTACATTTACTTTTAATTTCAAATCCAATCAGCCTACATCAAATAAGGTGAAAATAGGGGGTAAGTATAATCTATAGAAAATTCTAAACTTTGTATAGCACAAACGATTTATAAAATATGTATATAATGAGCACTCATCATCAGTATATGATGTAGATCCATTCTTAGCTAGCAACATATTTTCTAGTAGAGAAAATAGAGGTCAGATATGGGATATTTATGTCGTAAGGCATACCGTGACAATGGTAATTATATGATTGATTGTAGTATATATATTGAGTTAATCATATAATTATATATTGTCAGTTGGACTAAGATCCTTTCGAGTAATATTATTACTAATGGGATAAAGTCTTGTTGGCAGATGATGTAAGATTGCAATATAGATTTTGAAATGTAATTTTTGAAATGTGGATTTTGAAATGTGATTTTATGTTGGAAATGTATTTTGAGAATATGATGGTAAAGGTATGAAAAGTTCAATACGGTTTATATGGGTGTTGTGAATGATCTATCATCTTGAGAAGTAATTTAATTTCCCAAAAATAAAAATATTGCATCTATATTTTTGGTTTTGGTGAATCTCCCATGAATTATCTTGCGTATCCTATTTCGAAGGCATGAAATAATATTTTTCCATATCCATTCTGATAAATTATCATGCTTCATGAAAGTGTTTATTGAAAAATTTCACGTATCACATACAAAACTTACTGAGATATCATCTCGTACAATATTAATTCTTATTTTACAGGAGAATTGGTTTAGGTCAAGACTAAAGATTTTATGTTGATGTTTTCTTAGGACACTATATTCTATACCCAAATATTTTTCTTTGTTGTTAGAGATGTTTTATCTTATAGAAGTTAGTTAAGTTAGATGTTATTCAAGTTCTTATTTATTTTGGCAGGTGGTGTATTATTCAGAAGGCTATGTAATATTTTCACTTTGGAGTTTATTTAAGCCTTGAGAATTTTATTTATTTAGTTATTTTGTTATAAAGATCCCTTGTCATTTAGACAGGGTGATATCTGCAACTTATTGAATCTTGTGGTTGTGAGGTGTTACATATTTTACATCCCTAAACCAAGTGAAATCAGAAAAATAAATTAAACTCTAGGTTTGACTTACTAGATTGGAAGATTTGCCACCAAAATAATGTAACAAGTCATGGTTCTCAGGCATTAAGTCTCTAAAAAATAAAAAATTATCAACACAAAAATCACTTCCCTAAATACCAGACCATATGGAAACACTATACATATTGGATTCATCTCAAACTTTATACAATACAAACATGATGCAATGATTGCATGCTTTTAAGGAGGCCAGAGGAATCTCTTAATTACTTATTGAAATTATTGAACATCAACAACATTAGGTAGTAGTAGTAGTATATAGACATCAACTAAATTATATATAAACATCACCAATGTGCAATAAAGAAAAGCTTATTTGAATAGTATAAGAGTCTATATATATGTCTTTTAAGTTTCCTTTCCTTACAACATACAAAAAACCAGAGTTCCTATTGCAAACAGAAAAATAGAATACTAAAGTTCCATGTAAAAAATCTAATGTACAATACTAGCTAATATAATATTCATTACACTTGTTGAAGGCTATCCATTAGCCACTTTATTAGTGAATTAACATACTCTCCTACTCAAAATGCACCTTATACTTTATTCCTTCAATTTAATCCATTTCAAAACAACATACCACACCTATAGCACTCTAATACAAGATTTCGTAACATCACCATAATACTCATGAAGAAACAATCACAACAATGAGATTCCTTAGACAACCTAGAATTTGTCTTTTTTCCAACATAAAACCTCATGATCTTAAAAAATCAGATTCAACCATCAAACATTGATGTGTAAATTTTAGGTGTATAAAAATTATACAAATTTAAATCCATCCCTAGTCAAGTTTTAATTAAAACATTAATCCCCAAATTATACATATGAGTAAGTATACTCATCGCAGCATAGTATAGAAAATTAATGAGTATCAATCCTCAAGGAACAACTATCATTAGTTACTTTTCATTCATTATTTAGCCGACCTAATAAAATGATAAGAGAATAAAATTGAAAATAATACACACACACACACACACCAACACACACACACACACACATACAACTCAAGGATGAAAGAATATGCAATTTAGACAAATATTCTTGAAAATATAACAATGAATTACTTAGTAAATATTACAATTAATTATCATCTTGGCATCATGAAGGAATTATAATAGAGCCCAAACATTTCCCAAGTTATAGACTCACTATCTCATAATTAAATTAGTAAATTTTCCAACCAAACTAACACAACCAAAAGATGCATTAAACTCAACCTTCAATAATTATCACTATACTTTAGATGATAATAAATATGAAATTAGCCAATAACCCTGTACTCTAGGTGAAATCAACTAATATTTGACTACCTTGGTTCTTTGTTCTTAACTTCATTTTATAAGTCTGTTAAGAGATAACAAATATGAAATTGATGAAATTAAATTAATTCCTAACATCATTTCCCAAGTCAATTAAAAGCAAATCTAAATTTATCAATTCTTCAATAATAACAAGTAATCAAATAGTAAGAATGAAAATAAACTAATTAAATAGATAAATTAACCTAAAAACCATGAATCCCAAAATAATATCAAATTACAATTAAAAAATTAATCACATTATTATTCTAGAAAAAGAAAATAAAGCTAAAAAAAAGAACTCATAGACAAGCCTTCATTCTTCTTCCTTGGAGACCTTCTTGAATAACGCTCTTTTGAGTGATGAATCTCCTTTTTTATGATTGATTGGTAATTTCGATTCTTGGATTCATATGTTTCTCGTGTTTTCCTTGTTTAAATAGGCTCCTAAAATACCAAAATTCATTCCCTAAGAGTTTAAGGCTGAGTACAAGTTGGAAAATATCAAAACTCTTAGGAAATTCCCAAATCTATGCATGATAGAAAAATTCGTTGCCTCTGGATAGCATTAGACCAGCGCCGGCTGTGCACTAGACAGTGACAATTTTTTTGTCATTTTTTTCTCAATTCTGCATAAAATAATCAAAATACTTTTTCCAAGAAAAAATATCAAATATGAAAGAATATGACTAGTTATTATGCCAATTGTATCTCAAAATATCCTCAAATAATTAGAAAATTATTAATGAATTTAGCCCCTATAACATTCTCCCAAACTTGAATCTTTGCTTGTTCTTAAGCAAAGTACTCAAAACAAGGAAAAAATAGGACAATACAAGGATAACTTTCAAAAAAATTTTGATTATAACAAAGTTACAATTCTCCTTCAAACTTAAGACATGACATTGTCATTTTTTCAACCCTTTGAAAATATTTTGCAACTTTAAGTGTTAGATCAAACATACCAAGGCCCTTGAAGTTAAGTTAAGCAAGTTTATACTTTAGTCTAAGAAAAAATTTTCACCCTTCAAGCCAAAATGTAGATAATATAAATCATACAAGTCAAGTTATCTACCCAATTCAAACATTATAAACTTAAAAATTGCACAACTCAAGTAATGATTTAAAGAAAATAATCCACTATTTTTTTTTTCAATGACTTAGGGAATTAATAGCCTCAAGTGAATTGATTTCTCTTCACGCACTGTATTGGCCCCCTTATAGTCATTATACATTTTTTCAAGATGTTTTTTTCAACATTTTTCTTTCTTTGCTCTTTCTTGCCTTTTTGCCTTCGGGATAGCCTCAAGAGAGTTCACCAAATAATACTTGCTACTTCTCTCCATATTAACTTCCTTTTCAGCAAAAGGACTTCAAGAATATTTAAAAATAATAGCATCTTTTTCAACTCAATTTTTGTTTAACTCACATAACAATGAATTTTTCCACTCAATATTTTTCTAACTTTTTCACATTCCTTATTCATTACTCAAAGTCAAGCAAATTTCAAATTTATAATACAAGAATTAGTCAATAACTTTCCCTACATTATCACATTATCTACCTTCAAACTAGATAAGTAAAATAACATTTAAACACTAATGCATAAATAAGATTAATTTACCTTCTCAAGACTTAACATATCCAACCCAATAAACTAATTCACTATTAATAAAAATTCAACCAATTTGAATGACAAAAATCATATCCCAAATAAGAAAGATAATCACAACCTCATTATAAATCAAAGTAATGAAAAGTAAATTTCAAAAAAATTAACCCAAAAACTAGAATATATAGAATATATTTCCAATTCTAAGCTCTTTCCCACACTTAAACTAGACATTGTCCTCAATGCAAATAGAACAAATAAAGTAAAGCCAATGGACCAAAATAAATAGAAGGGAGGAAGTTAAGAAAAGAAAATACTTCCATAACGGACTAGTAGCCTCAAAATAGGTGAATCCATCACAAGAAGCATTGGTGAATACATCTAAAAAAAATAACACAAAAGAAACAAAAATATAAAACTAGAAAAGGAAAATAAACTAAAATGAAACAATAAAAACAAACTAACATCCCAAGAAAAAGTTGGGATTTTGGAAGATTTAATCCATAGATTTAATAAGAACAAGAAGATTTGATGTTGGGTCGGTGTTTTTGAAGGCAAAAATTGATCCAGTGGTGTTTGGAGATGAAGAACTGGCGCAGGATTAAGAGAAAAATTGAGAGAAATTAGATGATTTTGAAAACAAATGGCTAAGCTTGGCCTATTTTGATGGAAGCTGACATTAGCTGGTGGCGGCTCAGTGCACCTGGGTTGGCACTGGCCCAGGTGTGTCCAGCCTAGATAATTTTTTTTTAATTTTATAAAAGCAAAAATACTTAAAAACACACAACCATGAAGAAAATGCAATTATCCTATAAAATTAAAATATAGAAAGATAAACAAAATCAAACAGAAATTAAAGAGATATCCGAAATAAAAAAAGAAAAAGAAAACTTCAAGCAGTGAAAATTCATCTTTTTCAACGGTCTTGATCATGTGGATTCGTTTCGGTGTTCCCAGGAAGAGAACCAGTTTGACGGTCTCCAAGAAACTTGACCAATTACCTAATTTGATTTTCAAGATTGTACATTGAGGACTCTAAATTCCTTATCACAACATCCACTCCTGGAAACCGTGCCTTAGTTGAGCTTACCATTTTGTTAACCAACTTCTTCAATAATGGCTTTGATGGTAGTGCATTGTAGGGTAAGAAGGATTAAGTCCTTTGATTTCCACCAAAATTAGAAGAGTTTTGACTAGGGTGGTTCTGATTGGCCCAAGAAAAATTAGGATGGTTCATTCAATCAGGAGCGTATCTAGTACTACAAGGGTTATTACCTTGTCGCCCATTACTCATGAAAGTAGCTAGTTCTAAGGAATCTTAGGATGAACCTATGATTTGGCACTCATGATTGGGATATGCACTTCTCCATAAAAATCACAATTAACATTCATTACTTGGCCTAGAGAGGGGGTCATCACCATTTGTTCCATTTTCTGCGTAAGTGCCTCAACCTTAGCTTCCAAAATAACTATAGCATCAACCTTATGCACACCTTGAACATGAGCCCTATTCCTCGAATTACCCCATGAGCAATTATTCATTGTAAAGTTTTCCAACAAATTATACACTTTCTCTGGGGTATTAGAATTGATAGTCCTTTTAGCAGATGTATCAACTAACTATTGTAAGGCAATGTTTAATCCACTATGAAAAACTTACATTTGAATCCCTAGGTCAAACCCATAATGAGGACACTTTCTAAGAATCTCATTCTACCTTTCCAAATACTCATAAAGGTTTTCAAAATTTAACACTTAAAAGGCAAATATGTCTGTCCTAAGTTTGGCTGTTCTGGCTAAGGGAAAATACTTTGCCAAAAATTTCACAACTAGCCTACTGGTAGAGATTTTAACCATGATTTAGCTTTATCCCTCAAAAAAAAGAGGAAAAAGCCTTAATTTTATAGCGTCTTCCAAAACACCATTTATCTTGAAGGTATCACAAATTTCTAAGAAACTGACAAAGGAGGCATTAAGGTCTTCATCAGGTAACCCTTCAAATTTTACCATGTTCTGGATCATTTGGATAATGTTAGATTTTATCTCAAAATTATTCGCCTCCACCCTAAGTCTAGTAATGCTCGAGTCCATACTTAAAATCATTGGCTTAACAAAGTCATCCATGATCCTCTTATTATTTCCACTATTAGTACCATTATTGTTTTGGTTAACTTCCTTCTCTCTAGTTGCACTTGCTTGCTTATATCTTTGCCTAAGTGCCCTTCGAATCCTTGTCAAAATTCTTTCAATCTCAGGATCGAAATCCACTGGGTCTCCTTAGAATCGTCACGTCATACACTGAGGGCTAAGACTACAAGGGAAATAAGATGATGAGATTAAAGTATTTACAAATAGTCAAAACATAATTAGCATATAAAGTACAACATAAACTAAGTTAATTAATTAAGGTACATTTATACAAACAACAAGATATAACACTTATTTACACGAAGAATACACACACACACACGCACACACACACACACACACACACACATATATATATATAGCATGGTTAAATCAATAAAATTTAAACTTTTATGATATTATTCCCCGGTAATAATGCCAAAAATTTGTTGCATGAGATTTGAGTGTATAAAAATCATACAATTCTAAATCCATCCCTAGTCAAGTTTTAATTAAAGCATTAATCCTTAAATTATACATACGAGCAAGTATACTCATTGCAAGTATGGTATAGAGAATTAATGAGTATCGATCCTCAATGAACAACTACCATTAGTTACTTTTCATTCATTATTTAACTGACTTAATAAAGTGATAAGAGAATAAAAATAAAAATAAAAATATACATATACAACTTAAGGATGAAAGAATATACAATTTAGACAAATAATCTTGAAGACATGATTATGAATCACTTAGCAATTATCACAATTAATTATTACCTCGGCATCATGAAGGAATTAAAATAGAATCCAATCATTCCCCAAGTCATAGACTTATTATTTCATGATTAAATTAGCCAATTTCCCAATAAAACCAACACAACCAAAAGATGCATTAAACTGATTCTTCAACCATTATCCCTACATTCTATGTGATAATGAATATGAAATTAGTCAATAACTCAATACTCTAAGTGAAATCAACTAATCTTTAACTACCTTAGTTCTTTGTTCTTAAACCCAAGTCCGTTAAGAGGTAACAAATATGAAATCAATGAAATTAAATTAATTCCTAATACCGTTTCTCACATCAATTAGAAGTAAATCTAAATTCATCAATTCTTCAACAATAACAAGCAATCAAATACCGATAATGATAATAAACTGATCAAATAGCTAAATTAACCCAGAAACTATGAATCTCAAAATAATATCAAATTGCACTGGAAAAATTAATCATATTATTATTCTAGAAAAAGAAAACAAAAGTAAAAGAAAAAACTCATAGACAAGCCCTCTTTTTTCTTCCTTGAAGACCTTCTTGAATAATGCCCATTTGAGTGATGAATCTCCTCTTTTATGATTGATTGGCAAATTTGATCCTTGGATTTATATGCTTCTCTTGTGTTTTTCTTGCTTAAATAGGCTCCCAATATGACAAAATTCATTCCTTAAGAGTTCTAGGCTAAGTACAAGTTGAAAAATACCAAAACTCTTAAGAAATTCCCAAATCCGCACATGAAAGAAGGATTCGCCGCCTCTAGACAGCATTGGGCCGGTGCCGGTCGTGCTCTGTTCACGCTTGATGTGCTCTACTTTTTTCGGCTTTTTCCCCTGTTCCAGCCTAGGGCCTACACCAACTCCGTGGGATATGACCGACGCCGGTTGTGCACTAGATGGCGACGGTTGTTGCGTTGTTTTTTCCTCAATTCTACAGAAAAATCACCAAAATACCTTTTCCAAGGCAAAATATCAAATGACTAGTTGTTACATCAAATATATCCTAAAATATTCTCAAATAATTAGAAAATTATTGATGAATTTATCCCCTATCAAACATGTTCAAAATGACAAGATTTTTAACGAAAAGTGATTAAAATATATAATTACCAACCACAGTATTCAACAGTTATAAAATCTAAAAGTAGCTCGGTTTACATAAAAAGTCTTCTTCTCTACCATTTCATGAACTGAAAAATCAAAGCATCTCATTACTAACAATTCAAAGAACTTTACACCAATATCTAGTTGAAGCTATAAAAAATGGTGATGAGGACAAAGTCCCTTTCAAAGCTTATAAAGTTGTTCGTATGAAAATGACGACTACAAATGACTTTATGCATTTCTAATAAAAATGTATCATGTCCTATTGTTAAGTTAATTAGTCTTACTTTTCCAAAAGTAACATAAGTGGACACACGAAAACATATTAATGCTCTAATACACAATGTCTTAGAAATTTTACCTGCTCATTATGGAGATGGTGTGACACGATTAGGAGCTTTTAAATTTGCAATATCTGTATTAGGATTAATCTTGGATGATCCAACTCCAAGAGATGCATTAGAACCACTCGAGGGTGGAATGGGTTATAAACCAAAGGTAGTAGCAATATTCAGATTGATTTTAGACAAAGATATATCCAGTTGCCTTTGAAAATTTACATGCATTTCTTATTTTTCCTTGTCAAATTTTACATACA
Source organism: Voacanga thouarsii (assembly GCA_026120185.1). Classification (NCBI taxonomy): domain Eukaryota; kingdom Viridiplantae; phylum Streptophyta; class Magnoliopsida; order Gentianales; family Apocynaceae; genus Voacanga; species Voacanga thouarsii. Next base: position 2,268,398 of record JANUWF010003365.1, on the reverse strand, counting down.
ACTCCTCTCTTTTTCATTGTATGCATTGCCCAATTCACTCCTCTATCTCAACATGTACTTGCTCTTCTTATGAAGTAATATTCAATGTGATAAGAGTTAAAAGTATCTATATTTGAGTCATTTGTAGTGTATTTATGTTGATTTTGTGTTCAAAGGGCTATTGATTCCTACTACTATGTTTTCTTTTGGTGCAGAATTGTTGGAATAGAGAATGTTAAGGAAAATAGGTGCAAAGTTGACAAAATCTATGCAAAATAGGGTGAAACAGAGCATAGGCAACGCCACTTGACTGCATTTAAATAGAGCTGCTTGTTTTTTACCCAAAACAGAGGAAGCCAGAGCAAAACAGGAGAATTCACTACTCGTCAGCCAAGCAGCACCCTAGAAGGGACTGGGTGGTGCCACCTATTCTTTGGAGTCATGATTTCTGCTTGTAAATTAAAAGGGTGCTTGGTGATCAGGTAGAACTAGTTGCTTTTCATAGTTTGATTCTGAAAAGGGTATTTTGAGCACTTTTTGGAAGGCAGAAACCAATATAAACTAGAAAATGAAACCTTAAAGAGTAGAAATGATCTTAGGGTTCAAAACTTTATAGAAATCATTGCCCTTACACAAGAAAAAGTCGAAAGGCAAGTTGTAAAGAGTTTTCAAGAAAAGAAGGAGTATTATTTGAAGGGATTTTGCAGAGACGAAAAGAATCAAATTTATTTATGAGTTTATCTAATATTTTCTATACTTTTTTTTTTAGCAATGATGTGTTTATTGTTTTCATTATATTTTGGGGATTTGACTTTAAAAATGATGGCTTTGTAATGGATTTTTAATTAATTTATTTTGTGGATAGTGTTTAGTTACTTTATTTGGTTGCTTAAATCAATTGTTTGTTGCTTTCTTCTAATTAACTCAAGAGAAATTAGGGGTGAGTTTCAATTCAATTGATTGCATATTTGTTACTCACCAATTAATGCTAAAGAGAGGTTGAGGGAATAAGGACATGGTAACCAGAAAGGGAATAATATTGCCTAGAAATATAGGTATTTATTTCTTCCATGTGTTAAAGAGAATATTATTACCTAGAGATAGGGTTATTTATTTATTAGATTGGGATTGAGTTTAATGCATATTTGGTTAATTTCATGAGGTAGAGAAATCCATTAGTTGGCTAACAGTTAGGAAATTCATAACTCAAGAGAAAGTAAACTTCATAATTGAATCTTTTATGGCACTAGTTTGGTAACAAAGTGATTAATGGAATATTTAGTAATTAGTGTTGTCTTGAGAGTTTTTAATCCAAATGCAAGTATTGTTTCCGAATTTACTTCTTGATGTCCTTATGGTCAATCTTGTGTGTGGTGTATTTGTGATCGATGTAAGTAGTTGTATTTTTATATCTCTTGTTTGATAGGCTAGACAATAGAATGATGGTGATTAATTGTTCTTGCTTCCTTGAGGATGATACTTGTTGATTATGGTTTTGGTGTGTAGTTTAGGAGTATATAAATTTAAAACTTGGTTATTTGTGGAATTTGAGTTAATATTTTCACACCAAAATTTTCACAAGAAGCATGAGGTGCCTTACTGGAGAAGTAACATAATGAAAGCTAATTTTTTGTTGATTTAATCATGTATAGTTGTAAATATTACTTCTTGATGTATTTAGGTGCCTTGTGAATATTTGTGTTGTATATTTGTATTTTGTATGAAATCATATATTTGAATTGTGTATGAAAGTTGTTAAATTATTTTATGCTGTTGTTTAATTAGCTTTCATTCCTTATTTCGAATTGTAGTAGTTATTATGTTCAATACTAAGGGTATATCTCGTGATTATCTCACTATCTACTTTGTTGTCAGGTGCTGATTTTGGTAGGCATATGAAGCATACTATAAGAAAATGATATATTGGTAATAAAACTTTAGTTAAGAAATATTTTTTATTTCTAAAAATACCCATATTTAGTGAGGAAATTTTTTGTTTATTGACAATAACTTTTTGTCGCTACTAATTACAACCTTTACCAACAAAATTTTAATTTCCTAACTAAAAGTGATGGTTGTAACTAAGAAATAAGTGTATTAACAAGAAAAATTTTAATTTCCCTTCTAATGATACATCATCAGTGACGAAAATTTATTTTCTAACTAAATTTTCCTCACTAATGATGCATCATCAGCAGTGAAAATTCATTTCTTAACTAAAATTATTAATTTTCATCACTATTAACTATATCTTTAACAGCAAAATTTGCATTTTCTAGCTAATACATGTCTTTAAATTTTTAAATATTTACATGGCTCCAAAAATTTTATTGGTCCTTAAATTATTTATAATTGCAAAATGAATCCAAAAAATTACATATTAGTCCCAAAATTTTTGAATGTTTATAATATGACCCCAAAATTTGATAAATTAGTCCTAAATTTTTAAAATATTTACAATATGACCTCAAATTTGGATAAACTTGTCCTTAAATTTTGTATAATCGCAACCCAAAGACTTATAAATATGTCTCTAAATCTTAGAATATTTTTGAAATATAATCCCAAAAAATTTTACAAATTGGTACCTAAATTTTTAAAATTTTACAATACATGATGTATATGTTGGAATATATGCCCGAAATAGATTATGTATTTCTGTATTTTAAAAATTAATAAAATGTTTCATTCATTGATGGTTGTTTATTTACATATATGTGCACATTAAGGTTTAAGTATGTTAGTAAATAATCTACGTGGTTGGGTTATTCTTTCATAGTAAGGTGTAGATTATGGGCTACTAATGTATAAGTGAAAAAATATTCTTGACTGATTGATGAAGTTGGGTAGTTCATCAAGGTTTAGATTATTATACTATAGTTTCTAAATAGGAAATGGTTTACCTTTAATCATTGAGTAGCCTACTTATGCCAACAGTGTAAGCGTATTTAGAATACATAGAATTAGACCACATGATAGTAATCTTTATAAAAGTACTGAAAAAAATAAAAATTGGTATATTGCTGCTACTGCGTGGATGAGTACCCTAAAATTTGAGCATAAGTTGGTGGTCTGATGATGCTGGACTTGTACACTTTGATGTATCATATGTGAGGTCTTAACACAAGGCTGAAAACCTTGTACATTGGGTATATGACTCTAGTTAATTAAGACAGATTTATACAATAGAGTTTTTATACTTTACTTTGTGAAGACATCACCCCCTTGTAATTGTCCAAGGTAATCTAACTAATCTAGGGTCCTAGAAATCGTGGCTAAATATGTATACTTTTGGGTTGCTCCTTGAAATAAATGGTTACATGATGGAAGTCATAGATTATCAGAGTAAGAATCAAAGGATGGTAAAGGTCATTGAGAAAGGTGTTAGTATAATTTTTCTATCTCAATGATGGACGTTACGTAATGTGGTATTTTTCTCATTACACCTATAGGTCGAAGACACTATACTTGTAATATTATTCTTGAGGTCAATATTTTCATATAATGATAAATTAGATATTTAAAATGATAAAATATAACTATTTGTTAACATGGGTATTTTGGTTATTTTAGTAGCCAAGAATAATATGTTTTAGGTCCCCAAAGTTGCTTATGAAACCTTAGTAAATTTATTTACTATATGGGCTGATTGGGTGAATTTAATATTAGAAGAATTATTCCAAGAGTCTAATTAATTATTTATATAGATTAAAATAATTTATTGGGCCAATTAATTGTTTAATTAATTGATTATCTTAGATAATTTTATATTGGGTCCAAGTGGATCATTTAATTAATAAGAAAGATATTTAATTAGTCATGTGCTAATTGAATTTAAAACTTGAGCTTATCAAGGTTAATGGTTGCGGCAATTGTTTCCATGGAAACGTGGGAACCGCCACATTAAAAGGAAAAAAAAAAGGAAAATCAGTGGAATAATAAAAAGAAGAAAAATTGGAAGGTTGTTGTTGTTGTTTGTTTTAAAAAGGTCTCTCGTGTGTGTTTGGAGAGGCTGACTGACACACTATTCATAGAAAAATAAAAGACAACTGTCAGTTCCCTTTTGCTTGAACATGTTCATTCTTTTTCTTTTGAATAAGCTCTCACCAAGATCTTCCTATTATTACCCTAATTCTACTTTCACTGATAGTAGCCCAAAGGTAGTTCGAGAATACTCTAGAAAGTAAAGAGCTAGCAAACTTGGTGTGGGTTTGATACGAAGGAGTCAACGACTAGCGAGAATTTTCGCAGAACAAGTAGTTGATCCAACTCAAGAAGCTCCGTCGAATTCAAATCCGATACTGATTATTCTACCTAAGTGACCTAAAAGTATGTATTCATAGATTTTGGCTCAGAAAAAATTTTAAATTGCAAACTTCCGCTGCATTTTTATTTTTCCGTGATCCTTCAAGTGGTATCATAGATATGGCTATAATTTAGGAGTATTCTTAGAGTTAATAACCTAAAAAATTGTTCCTTTACTAATTAAAAATCCAATCTTTATGATTGTATGGGTCTTTCATGATTTTTTATATGAGTAGATGTTGTGTACGCCTCACGTGTAGAGGCATAGGCACGGGTTAGTATTGGAATAATTAACAACAATGGGTCACAATCAACCAAGTTTTAATTAAAATATTGCCACTAAAACCATATATATATGCAAGTATACCCATCATATAGTATAGGGAATAGCAAGTATCAAACTATAGGAACATAGGCTCCCACCTTAGTTTACCCTAATTTTTATTGTTTAGCCAATAAAATAAAGAAATAAAAGTAAATAAACTACCTATACTTGAGAAAATCAAGTCACACAAGAAAAGTCATAAGGATAATCAAGGAGTGAAAATAAGGAGAAAAGACATTTAATAAAGAAACTTCTCAAATCTATGACAAGTGAAGAAAACATCTTTCGACCAATTGATTCCTAATTCTAAATACTAATATAAGTTTCAAAAGCAAAATCAAAGGGTATGTTCTATCTCCCTAATTAAAACTAAGAATCATTAAGAACAACTAAATTAAATAATTAATGTCCCTATATTCTAGGCAATACTAAAGTCTTTTTAATGGAAGAAATAATACCCTTATATTCTAGGTGATATTGATCTCTTTTTGATTTCCATGTCTTTCCCTTAATTGTATTTTTCAAGTTAATTAAGAGATAACAAGATAGTAAAGTAATTAGTCTCGGATTAGTTAATTCAATACATAAAATCAAGTAATCAAATATTTAGATTTGAAATTCAACAAATCTAGAAAAATTCAACACCAAATCAAAAAGTAAAAATATCCTCAACTACAATTAAAACATATAAATCTAAATTGTCAATAGATTACAAAGAAAAATAGTGGAAAGAAACCACTCATAGACAAGAAAAATTCAATCTTCTCCCTTGAAAGCTTCTTGAGCAATCTCCATTCCTTCTCCAATAGTCTCCTTAATCCTCTTAAATCTTGGTGCTTAATTCAACCGTCTAGGAGTTTTCTAATTATATAGAGTGAAAACTAATTTAATAGAAGTTAATCTATTGTATTTATAGGACTTTAGATTCCCAAAAAGTCAATACAAGAGTTCTAATTTGTTCCTAAATTAATTCTCAAAACATCCCAAGAGAAGTTGCCAAATTCTGTTCAAAAATTCATTTTTCATGTCAAATTCGCGAAATCAGCTCGTACTAGCTCATAGGGATGAATCGGTGTCGATTTTACCTCAGTTTGCATATTTGGACAGATTTGAGCAAGGGTCGGTTCAATTCTGTCTAGGCTCCAAAAGTATTCCGTTTTGGTCCTTTTTTGCATAGAAATTAGTCTTTGCTCTTTTTTTTTTCACTTTTTTTTTACATCTTTTCACCATCTTTTCTCAAGTTTCTTCATCTCATCAATTCTACACAAAAGATAGTAAAATAGAGGGAATTTGTAGTCATTTAAGCTTAAAATCATAATAAATATAGCACAAATGACCCTCAAAATATCTATATATTTAGCCCCTATCGATTTCCCCACATTTAAGGTTTGCTTGTCCTCAAGAAAATAAGAATTAAACACACCAAGCAAATAGCTTATTAACAAGAAGATTTTAATGAACATGGCAAATATAGTAAAGATATTATCTTGTTTTCAACTTAAGGATTCAATCCAACACTTATTCAATCAAGCTAATTTCATGCAAACTAATGTGTTAAGATAGATATCACTAAGGCTATTGAAGTTGAGTTAAACAAGTTCATGCTCATTCAATGTGTTTCACCTCATTCCTTAAGTCAAAAGTGTAAATAAGTGAATCATATAAGTTAGGAATAATCAATTAACTCAAGTTCTACAATTTCCAAACTAATACAATCTGAGTAGCAAACTAGGGGCACTCTCACCATTTCTCTTGTGAATTTATAACCCCAAATGAATAGTTTTCTCTTTACTGTACTCACCATATTAGCCCCCTTAATTTTTCAAAGGATTTTTTTTTCACTCGCACTCTTATTTTCTCTCATCTCACTTTTTCACTTTTGTCTTTTTTTCATTATTTTTTTCTTAGCAGAATAGGCACATACATCCTTTTCTATATTGTTTTTTTTTTTTCAAGACTTTTTTTTTTCTCTCAACCTCACCTCTCGCCCTATTTACTTAAGCTCAGAATAAGGATTAGTTTAGAAAATCATAGCACCAAAATCAACCACAATTTCATACTTATATTTCATCACAAAATCAACATCAATCCTTAAGAAACAAAAATGTCACAACATCTGCAAAAACATAAAATAAGGTTAATCCAAATTCTAAAGACTTGGCATATATCAAGCTCATTATACAAATTTACAAAAAACCAAACTCAACCAAATAAATTTTAAACCAAATTCACATTCCAAAAGAAAAACAATAGCAATACTATAATAGCCAAAAATTGCAATTTTACTCTTAAAAAATTTTAAATTTTCAAAAATTTCCAAATTAGCTCAAAATTTCAAGAAAATACCAAGAAATTTGATAAAAAATTTGGACAAAGAATATCGTCAAACCACTCTCCCGTCCTAAACCTTGACAATGTCCTCATTGGCCAAAAGTCAACACAATAAAACATCTGCAAAGGGACAAAAAATGATATAAGGAGATATAAAGTTAAGCAATACTCTCCAAGTGCAATTATGCTCCAAAAGATTGTAAAACTTGAAGAAGAGAAACAAAAGCTTATCCAAGAAGAATTTATTCCTACCTGTAAAATAAAACACATATAAAAGTACAAAGAAAATAAAAACACAATAAAACACACCAAAAAAATTAAATAAAACAAAAGACTCATAAAAATCCTATTAAAGAAAGTAGGAACATGATCCACTCCCCCACACTTAAACTTGAAAGTATTTTCCTTACAGGGAAGGGGAAAAACACATAAGCACTAGAAAAAAAAAACAACATAAAAATACAAACTATTTCCATTCATCATGTTTTCTCATCATCCATTGATAAAGAAAATTAATGCGCAATTGAGAAAGTAGGAATAATGAATGTAAAAAGAATGGAGGTTTTTGAAAAGGGTAAAGTACATAGAAATCATTTAGCCCAATGAAAATGAATGCATAAACCTTATTCTCTTGCATCTTTTTAGACATATATATCAATTTTTCACTACATGAATGCAAATAATGTCTAAAAAGTGCACAAACGTGAAAATCACTAATCAATCATTCAAAAGAGTTGTCATAACGAAACTTCCCCTCTAAACCTAGTAATGTAGTACATAAAGATGGGATCAAAAAATCATTACTTTACAATGCGTCTACAAATACTAAGTTGCCTCCCACGTGTTGGGGTGAAGGGTAGAATGTTTTAACATAGTCCAACGGTTTTTTAAAATGTATTCTTCAAAAATCCAATTTCCCGAGGCATGTTATACTCAAGACATCATCAATAGCATCATTAGTCTCCAAGAACTGTGAGGTACCTACAAAATCATGTGACAGAGAGAAATTAAATGAATTAGCACATAGAGTAAAATCAAAAACTTCTCTCATCACAATTTTCAATTGTTCCTCATGGCCTCTTTCTTTTTTTTTTTTTTTTTTTGGTCACATTTTTCTAAGTTTTCTTGCATTGATTTTTCTTTTTGTTGAGAATCCGGTGCCGCCTCCTTCAATGCAGCCAGCGCCAATTAACCTATATACGCATCCCATGTTTTTTTTTCCTGAAAATTCTATTTTTCAACTGATTTTGTACACATACTACAAGGGTTTCCGCTACAATATTCAATACATTGGCAGAAATTTCCCCTTGAATCTTCTCAACTAGCTTTGGAAGTTGTGTCATTTGGTGGCTCAGTCATTGGGAAACTTCTCCGTGCCATTTAACAGATAAATTTGTGCTGGCAATAAAATAATTTACTAATGCTTCAAGTGACGTCTCAATACAAACATCAACGTGAGCTTGTATTCTTTCCAATCTATCATCATTGTAGCTCCTATAATTTTGTGCCTAATGCCATGTACTTCTCCAAGAATAACTATTCATGATGATATCAACCTTGCACTCAAAGAAAAATAAAAATCAAATCAAATCAAAATAAAAAAAGAGTCAAAATTCAAACAAACAAAAAACAAAAGCATATACTAATACAAAGACCTAAATATTCACAAAGTACCTAAAAACAAAAATTAGTGATACATACAAATACAACAAAGGCTAAATCAACAAGATTTGAGCATTTCCAATAGTGCCTATCCCCAGCAATGGTGCAAAAAACTTGATGTTTGTTTTTTAGTGTTGAAAAAATTAACAATAATGGGCCACCATCAATTATGTTTTAATTAAAATACTACCACTAAAACCACATATATAGGCAATTATACCCATCATATATTATACAAAATAGCAAGTATCAAATCTATAGAAACTTAGTCTCCTACCTTACTTTACTCTAATCTTTATTGTTTGCCAATAAAATAAATAAATAAAAGTAAATAAACTACCTATACTAGAGAAAATCAAGTCACGCAAGAAAAGTCATAAGGATAATCAAATGAGTAAGAATAAGGAAAAAAGACATGTAATAAATAAACATCTCAAATCCATAACAAGTGAAGAAAAAATATTTCAACCAATTGATTCCCAATCCCTAATACCAATGTGAATTTCAAAACCAAATTTAACTCATTTTATAAGTCATGAAATTCTAGTCTTAGATTAAGCAATGGATATGTTCTACTTCCGTAATTAAAACTAAGAAGCATTTAGAACAACTTAATTAAACAATTAATATTCCTATATTATAGGCAACGCCAAAGTCTTTTTAATGGAAGAAATAATACCCCTGTATTCTAGGTCATATTGATCTCTCTTTGATTACCAAGTCTTTCCCTTAATATCATTTTTTAAGTTAATTAAGAGATAACAAGATAGTGAATTAATTAGTACCAAGTTAATTAATTCAACACATAAAATTAAGTATTCAAATATTTAGAATTGGAGTTCAACAAGTCTAGAAATAACTCAACACAAAATTATAGAGTAAAAATATCCTAAACTACAATTAAAATATATATATCCAAATTGTCAATATATTACAAAGAAAAAGGAAAGAAATCACTCATTGACCCAAAAGCTTCAATTTTCTCCCTTGAAATCTTCTTGAGCAACCTCCTTTCCTTTTCCAAGAGTCTCCTTGATCCTCTAAAAGCTTGGTACTTTATTCAACCCTCTAGGAGTTTCTAATTATATTGAGTAAAAACTGATTTAATGGGTGTTAATCTCTTGTATTTATAGAAGGTTAAATTACCAAAAAGTCAATACAAGAGTCTTAATTTATTCCCAAATCAATTCCAAAGGATCTCAAGAGAAGTTGCCAAATTCTGCTCAAAGATTGATTTTCTATGTTAAATTTGTGAAATTAGTCAGCCCTAGCTCATAGGGATGAACCAGTACTAGTTCTATCTCTGTTTTGCATGGTTGGACAGATTTGAGCTACGCCAGCTTAGTATTTGAGCTAGGGCTGGTTCAATTCTATCCAGGCCCCAAAAAGACTCTGCTTTGGTCCTTTTTTGCACAGAAATTAGCCTAAACTCTTTCTCATGCATCAACCAACATTGGTGGCCTTTTATTTTGCTCTTTTTTCACCTTTTTGACATTTTTCACTATTTTTTTCTCATGTTTCTTCATCTCATCAATTCTACACAAAAGATAGTAAAATAGAGGGAAATAGTGGTCATTTAAGCATAAAATCATAACAAATATAGCACAAATGACCCTTAAAATATATGTACATTTAGCCCGTATCAGGCACTTGTAATTTATTATTATTTGTTTTCCTGTAGAATTCGTGTATGCCTTATATTGAAAGGTATAGGCGATTGACATTGTATGTAAATTAATCTACTGGAATCTTATAACAATATTGGTGCTTGATCATCAGTGAAATCCCATGAAAAAGAGGAAGAAAATTAAACGAATGAAAAATCAAAAGAGAAACAGACGAAGAACAACACTCCTAGGAACACACGGTGACCACCTTGCTAAAGCTGGTCATCGGTTCAGGAAGCTAGCCGTGGCTAACTTGCACTAAGCTGGCCACCGACTTCGTGAGAGGAAAAATGCAAGGCAGCTCAGGCTTGGACTCAAGGAGGTGACTATTTTTTGTGTTTTATGAGAGCAAGCTATGTAACACCCCTACTACTAATGGACCTAAAAGGGGTGGGAAAGTCGCCTCGTCCTAAGAACCAAGGGGCTTTATAATAAGACAAAGAAGGAAAATCTAAATTAATGATAGAAATTAAATAAATTATTACAATGAGAATCTTCAGTCTCTAGTGGCATCTAACCTGCTCAAAGTGATTAACTCCTAAAAATATGATACAAAAAGTGTGAGATTTACATCTCAATAAGCCAGTGTGTGCTCTTGTATAATTTGACATAGTTTCATGTATGCACAGTTGATAAATAATTTTAGAAAAGTATTTGCAAGTCACAATTCAATTTCTCAAAGTAAGGAGTGGTGTTTTCCTATTGTCTCACATTGTCTAAAACAAAAATATCCACTCTAAAAATAGTCATAGCACCATACATTATACACCACGACAAGTGAACGATCAAGATGCCACACATTGTGCAACCTAATACAAGGTGGGTGTACGGCCCACCGGATGAGATACTCCTCCATCTTTCATTCCAAACTCACCGAAATAATAGTCATTACAGACTAGTGCTAGCTCAGACCGACTCAACTTACTAGTATTGTTGCTCTCCCAGATATAGTTCATCTTTCGGAAGTAGCTACCTATCGGAAGACTTCCCCTAACTGACAAAGGTCAGCACCAGTAGCTTACCCTTATTGAGTACTCAACATCATATAATCAATCAAGAATATGTTCAAACTTCAAATCAACATTTCTAAATACCTAGGCTTTGCAAGCATATTTCTACACGTGAGTTTTGAAAGCATTTAATTAGTGCAAGTGAGTGTTTATAAAATGGTTTGGTGTGTAAAAGAGAACAATTGTATAAATTTCAGTTTGTTAAAATTGTTTAGCAAATAGTCTAAGCTTACAACCTAAGTAATCATTTGTAACACATTGTCAAAATATAATAGACTTGCAAGCAAGAGCTTCATGCAAGAAAATCATTTATGCAAGGATTTACTTGAATGAATGATAAGGCCTAAATTAGTCATATTTTTTCTAGTTATTTGAGGCTATTTTGTGATACATTTTGTAAAATAACTAGTCATATTCCTTCCTATTTGATATTTCCATTATAAAAATACTTTTATGTAATTTTATGCAAAAATAAGAAAAAATTAGAGCTAATTGTGTGATTTTCCAGAACAGAGGTGGCGCTAGCCCGAGAAGGATAGCCAGCACCGGTTAGCTACTGGCAGCACAGGAAGAAATTGAATGGAATAGAACATTGAAGTTGGAAATCAAAGAAAGGAAACTCGGTTAGCAATCAGTGAAAGAAAAAGGATGAATTTCGGCTAGCTTCATGGCTTGGGCACGACTGAACGGAAGAAAGACACAAATGCCGATAGCAAAAGAGAACAATTGCAGCAAAGAAAAGCAAACAACTCTGTGGGGCCCAGATGCAAAGAAAAGTCAACAAAAGTGGCTAGAAAATGGACGAAAGGAAATCAAAGGAAGCAGCGAAATTCAGTGGGGGCTTAGTGGCTAAATTGAGCCAGTGCAAGTGAAATAAAGAATGAAGCTTCAGGTGGGAGTCAGCTGCGCAAGAAAGAAGAAGAAGCAATTTCGGTGGCGAGCCGATTGCAACAGCATGACAAAGGAAGAAAAGGGAAATTGGCTCGGCAACAAATCAATTTCGGCGGCTGGACAAATTTTGGACATCTCAATTTCAGCCAATTTCAGCAATTCTAATTCAACATCAGCCTCAGCATTACACGACAAAACAAAATCAAAAGTCCGAATTGAAGTCCAAATCTCAATTCAATTTATCAATTTCAAAGTCAAACGGCGGTGGAATTCTTTAAGCTTTCTTAGGGTTTTATTTTTATTAATCCTTTTTGGTTTTAGATTATTTAGGTAATTTCTTCTTCTTTATTTAGGACTCTTTTAGGAATTTTGTGAGCCTATAAATAAAGGCTAATTTACCTTAGGAAGGGAGGGGTGCACAATGTAGAGACTTAGTTATATTTTAGAGTGCATCACCAATATTTTCTCGAGAGAAATAATTCAAGGAGGGTTGTGCAAGAGGGTCTTCAAAGGAAGAAGTAGGATGCTTGTCTATGAGTGCTTTCTTTTACTTTGCTTTCTTTTTCTTGAACAATGATATGTTAATTGTTTTATTGTAATTTCACATTGTTTTAGATATTCATGATTTTTAGAGTTGTTTAATCTTTTGATTAATTGATTATTATTCTTAGTATTTAATTACTTGATCTTATTACGGGATTAATTGGTTGATTCTTCCCATTAATTCGCTGAGACCAAAGGGGTTGATAGTGGTTTCACTTAATTATTTTCATATTTGTTGTCTATTAACTCGCCGAGACCAATGTGGTTAATTGATGAGAATTAGGTAATTAAAGGTTAATTGATGTCTGTCGAGACCAAGGATTCATTAATTAATGGTTATAAATTCGTCGAGACCAAGGAAATTTAATCAAGGATTGTGTTTAATGTATCTTTTGGATGAGTTAGTTGAGACAAGACCAAGTGATTCTAATTTATCTAGAAGGTAGTGATTTCATGGATTGACCAAAGAAGTGAATCTATCTTAATCCTTCATGATGCTAAGAGAATAATTAGTTATGATAATGATTTGGTACTTTAAGATCATGATTGTCAAAATAATGGTTTGAGTTGCATACTTCTCCATCCTTGACATGTATATATTTTTATTTGCTTTTGTTTTATTTTGATTTTCACTTTATAGAGTCGGTTAAATAATGAAAGAAAAGTGATTAATGCATACTTGTTCCTGGAGGATCGACACTCGTTTGAACCCTATGCTTGGTTAATGATAAGTACGCTTGCTCATATGTGTAATTTGGGGTTAACGTTTTAATGTAAACTTGATTGGGAATGTGCTAAGTTTTTATATGATTTTTATACCCAAATCCATACACATCAATGAACTTCTCAAATAAGAAAAGAAAATGGTTAACTGATTTTCTAGTCCCACAAATCACATTCGTCTGATAATCATATAATGTTGAAAAAAAATTAGACACCAATTCAACTAATACCAAAATACAGTCATCTAATGTCATCAAAGTCCATGACTCTATCACAACATAACAACTTCCCATATACTTATCGGGTGTATGTAAGCAGCGACACCACCATAGTCTTAATCATATTATTTAATCATCAGTTACTCGTATGATCACATGAAGTAAAGGTCATACAAATATCAAGGATAGTTAGATAAATCACAAGATCGGGTAATTGTAATAATATCCCCAATTTCATGCTCATATCAAAAGATTGCCCATAAACCCTTAATATAAACTCTTAATATCCCAAGATTACAACTTCTAGGTATCTTAAATCTCCTTTTGTCATATGAATAATGGAATCATGCTCAAACCAATATAAAAATCATATCTTTCTTGAGTAATTGTCATAATATGATTACACCAAATAGAGCAGCATCACTTAACTATCATATAAACATATACCTACTATAAAAAATATCAAATCACATCATATATCCAACTCCTTAAATAGGGTGACTCAGGTTACCTCTTGTTTGAGTGACTCAAAACAAAACAAAAAAGATGGCTTCTTTGTGATCTTGTTTTGAATCCGATTCGAGAAGAAAGCAAAGCTTGTCCTAAAAGCCAAGGGAGTTCGTGCATTTACAAGGAAAAGGAATGTTAAGGACCTCATCTTGGTCTAGAAGGAAAAGAAAAGAAAAGAAGGAGATTGATAGATCACTTACCTAGTGTGTTTATTGCGAGAAAGAGAGAAAATTTGAGGAAAACTCTAATCTTTTGCTTGAAGGGGAGTGTTGCCATATGGATTGTGAGCAAAAGAAAGCTTTGGCCTTTGGAAGCTTGAGGAGTCTGTGAGTTGTGAGTGGAAAAAAGGTTTTCGGTGCTTGGGTTTTGGAGAGCGAATGATGTCATGTGGTTGTTAGGATTTGGAAGATGTTTAGGTTTTACTACAAGTTCTTTTGTTGATTCGGTTTTGAGAGGGAAGAGACAGCAAGGATTCTAGTTGTTTTGGTGTCAAGAATGACGAGCAATGACCAAAGATTGGTCTTTACTTTTGGGTGTCATTTGAGTAAGCAAGAGAAGAAGAAAAAGAGGTAAAATTGGTCTTTTGTTCTAGTGTAATGAGAGAGAGGCCAAGAGAGAGCAAGAGCTTGGAAAAATTTTCTGTTTTATGTGCGTGAGCAGAGTCTGGCCAAAAGTGTGTATGGAAAGGCTAGGGTTTCAATTAGCTAGAATAGGGTTTGGATGATCTAACTTCAAAAGATATGATAAAGCTTTGGTTTATCAAAGATGATAGGACAAGAGTTTAACTCAAGGGAAAATTCCTATATTCTCTCTTACTTATTTTCAGTCTTAAGGAGGAGTTTTGCTGAAATAAATTCAGCTACTTTAAACTTCCTAAGGTTTGAAATTATCTGTAGAAAAATAGTCGAAAATTTGATTTAAATTCAAATGGAAAAGTTTATCCTAATATTTTTTGAACTCTTCAAAAATCTCATTTATGTAGCTAAGATAATTTTTTTTAACGAAATAAATGAAGTCCAATTGAGCAAATTAGCCCAATTTTTTTGCCAGCTTGTGGACTAGGGAAAATCATCTCATGTTAAAAACATAAATCATATATATTTTTTTTAAAAGAATATCTTTCAATTTAAACTTTGAAAAAATTTTGATAGGATAAAATTTGTTCAAAATAAAAGATAGCAATAAGGTGTTATCTACAATTCGTTTGGAGGTTAAAAGATAAATCTCAAGCTCAAAATTTGAAAATGGAGGCTATTCTTGGCTGATTTTCGGCCATAGAGAAAAACAAGATAAATAAGAACTTAAAATAAGCTCTAGTTGGGTTTCAAATTCCGATTGCTAAACTATAAGCCCAATGCTCTAACCACTAGACCATATAAGATCTTATGTCTACATTTTCAAACAAATACTCATAATTTCCATCACAACTTCAAATATTCCCCACATGAAAATCCTTACTCAAAACTAAAATTCCTAACCAACTAAGTAGTCAAAATAAAATTCTCATAAACTATCAACCATAATAATCTTCAAGCTAGTAGCAAACATATCCATATATGCATTTTGAAGTTCTTATGCACACAATAAACACAATTCTATAAATATTAAAAACCTTTAGAGGGGAAGTGAATAAGGTTTTTGGCAAACTAAATTTTTCGAATCGTCTGATATGCAGAACAACAATAATCATTAAGATTCTTGAACCAACTTTATGGTAACAAAGAAAGCTTGTTAGAATTCATGGACTCCTAAACGCGGAAAACATCCACGAATCCCTTTTGAGGATCCAAGTAAACGATTAAGAAGATCGTAGGTTTGCAGATTTACCTCTGTTATGTGTAATCGATATCCTTCAGTTCCGATTATGCTACTGTGCGTGCAACCCGAACGATCACCAGACGCTGCAGTTGTGCGAACGTCCTCTATCGGATACACACCGCAAACTCACTCGTCACCCAGGGAGTGCTAGCGCCTAGGGTTTTCAGAGGCTTATTTTTCTGGTGGATGAAGGCACGAATTTTACAACAGAATTGGCACACCCCAAAAGACGGCTAGGGTTTTTCCTTAAAAACCCCACTCCGAACCTCTTAGAGTCCAACCCTAATAATATCTTATCGTATTTTAATTTAAATTTAAATTTAATTAAAACTGATACGATAAGATTCTGCCATTATCTCGGTAATTTAACTAATTAATTTACCAAGTCAGATTCTTATAATCTGGACATCATTCAGATACATCAAATGTGGACATATTTCCAGATTCATTGTATCTGGTAGATTTTCTAAGTTCGATTAACTTAGACATGTTTCCAGATTCATCGAATCCGGTTACCAGAAAATAACCTAACAAGTTCGCTTATTGTGTGACCCTATAGGTTCATTTAACATTGGCAGTGTGCCAAAATCATATTTAAATTGGCCCACAAGTTATAAGCGGTTTCTAGCAAAACATTATAACTATCTAGGTTAAATGAAGATTGATGATCTCTTTGAACCAAACCATAATTTTATATTTAGTCCTTTTGTCACATGATATCCAGATTAAGCATAAGGCATGGAGCATGTCATCCTTATTAAGCTCAATCAATTATTTCTTGATTCCATAGTAGACTGTTCAAACAAATGATATCAATATCTTAGATTGATATATTTGAGTACGGCCATGCATTTTAACAGTCTAACTTATCAAGGGGCCCATGGATATCTCTCCCATAATTGAGAGGGACAAATTCCTTCACAATCAATCATATTCCTCTCCTCGATTTATTCTATATCCAACAGTAGTCTAATTTATTATCTAATTAAAAACAACTTTAGACAATGTCAAAATATAGAATTTATCAAGTAGGAAACTATGATGAATTTAGGTTAAAGGACTTTTAATATTATTATGGCTAGAAAGTACTTATGACATGTTCCATGAAGTACTCTCACAGTGGGTTATATCCAATACAATATTCTCTAACATTTATTTATGTTTTGACTTGATATCACAAATATCCATGACCAGTAAAACATAGCCATCTAGTCACAAAGATACTAATCTTAATTTATTATTATTCCAATAATAATAAACGATCAGGGACAGATTTAGAATAGTCATTGTATTCATTGTTGGATTTTACTATTAAGTCACGTACTTGATGACTACAAAACAAAATGCACTATTCATGGAAAGGAAAGCCTTATATTATTATATAAAACATAACGACAATAGTATAAGTACAAATTGACTCTAGGGTATATTCCCAACAAAGCTATCCAAGAACTCTTTGATATATATATTCAGATTCAGACCCGAAATGAAAATGAAATTCAGCAAGAAAAGAGATGAGACACAGTATGTATAGTGGTTCGATCTTCCAAGATCTACGTCCACTACCTTAAGTTCACACTTAAGGAATTTCAACCAGATTTCATTTATTTCACTTAATGCAATCAAACAATACCACATACAAGAGAGGATCACCACACTAAATTTTCCAAAACCTCTCAAACAAACAATCACAACAATGTTCATCCCAACTGAGTTTTACACCACAAACTTATACTACAATATAGATTGAAGATCAATAGAATAGTATATGGCTCACTTATTTGAGTAGATGTTCACTAAGATACAAAGCACAAATACTTTTTCCTTTTACACAATATAAATTCACTTTGAAACTTTTTGATAAAATGAGATTTTTGAAAACTTTGAGCAATAGTGTTTCTTAGAAAAATGTTTCAAAAATCTTGTGTCTAATCTTGCTTAGAGGCTATTTATAAAGCAAAAAAGTGAAGTGCCAACGGCTATAAAAATGGCTATAATTTTCTGTTAAAATTATCCGTATTTTGGACTCAGGTCTCGAACGATGATGCATCCAAAAGATAAGTCCAAAATGCTACTATTTCAAATAGAAATATTTCAACACAGTGTACAGGATTTTGGACGAATCTTTTAGATCCAAAGTATTCAATCCAAAATTCTAAGATTTTCAAAACTTTGAAATCTTCTCCTTTGTGTGCTTCAAGGTAAAGTCAATTGAATCAAAAGGTAAAGAAATATAGGAATTAATAGAAATACCTTAAAAACACTTCCTAGTCTAAAATTCTTCTTATAAGGACTTCTTGATATGCAACTTTATATACTTTGATCTTCTTTTTTATCTTCCATACTTGAATTCAATCATGGAAGAGTTTCCAAACAATTATATCTTAATGCCTTAAAAGAATAGAGGTCAAACATGTCCTATCACAATAGATTACACAAGTTAGTTCATATCAACGTTTGTCATAAGTCAAAATATAGGAGAAAGCCCTTAGGGCTAACAAATATATATATATATATATATATATATATATTAAAAAAATAAAAATAAAGAAATTCTTGTACAACACAATGCCATGCAATGCATGCCCTTCCTCAAAAACTATAGGTGGTTTTGGTCGGGGTATTACAAGCTGGTCCATGGCTTGGAGCAAGCTATGAACCAGCTATGCCTTAAGAATGGACCAGTTCGGTCCAGATTGCTTTTTGTTCAAGTTGTGGTCAGTTTTCTCGGTTTGAGCTTTCCTAAAGAGATTTGTTTTTATATTTCCTTGTAATTTATTTTTCCTTTTGGGTCCTATATCACACGAGATTATTTTTCTGTAATGATTCATTTATTGTGATAAATAATTTTGTAGGAAAATGGTTAGTGAAGAATGAATCACTTTAGGATTAAGCATGATTATTTTAAAGTCATTATTATGATGATTAATCCATTATTTGGTCACATAAGAATTAAAGGATAGAAATAGCATGTAAAAAGTTTATTTTTTGAAAGCATGGCCATTTATTTAATTTTGTGATCAAATGTACAAGTTTTTGAGAAATTAATTCTTTCTCTAGATAAACAATAAAGAAAAAAGTTTTAAAAGGGAACTTAGGAATTTAAAATAAAAAATTCATGATTTATTCTACCAAAGGATAGTATCCGTGATATAGAGAATATTTTGAATTTAAGTATTTTAAATTTAGTTCTTAGAAAATGGTTTTAATTTAAGTAATAAAAATAAAAATTCATGGTTTATTCTCTTAAAGGATCCTTGATATAGAGAATAATGGTTGAATTTTTTTATTTTTAATAAAATTAATAAAAACCAAATATTTTAAAGAAAATATTTTTTTCTCGAAAATCTTTTTTTTTTTCAAAAGATTAAGTGGGTGAAGATTCCCATAGCCCCACGACTTTCATCATGGATTTCTATTAGAGATTGTGGTTATCATTGTGTCATTCGGAGTATAACCCCCATAGAATGGATTTCTATGAGAATCTAGAACTAATGGAGGAATTATAATTAAAGCCATGGATATATGTTGGTATTGGTCAGCCTACGTTGGAGGTATTAATATTAGATTATCCATAGGTAATGTGAGTAGTGGCAAACCTATCAATAGAACTATCTCTAGATCATTAATTATTAAGGAAGTTTAATTAGTGATAGTTATACACTTAACTGAGAAAATTGTTAACCTTCCTATGAAGCTCTATCAATTTTTCTAAGAGCCAATTTTTTTTCATATTTTTTTATAATGGTTTTAATAGGTTAATCATATCATAGATATAATATTATGTTTAAATGTGCATTTTTATGTGTTTTTTCAAAACGAAAATTTTTCTGAATGAAAATTTTTTTTCTAATCAACAGAAATGTCTTGTTTCAGTCCTTTTTTCATTATTCTCATGGAGAATAAGCTTATTGGACCAATTTACATAGACTAAAAAAGAAATCTGAATATACTACTCACCAAGCTTTTTGGGACCGGTCCGACTAGTTGGACTGTGGACTGGCCTCTCAAATGGTTCGGTTCCTTTATTTAACTCGGATAGGTCAAAAATCGTGTTGGATAGTGTAAATCGGTTTGGACCGACCGGTCCAACTGGTTAGACCATGAACCGACTGGTCTGAATTTGAACCAGGCGGTCTATTCATTAAAAAAAAAAATAAAGGGTGCAGATTTTACAATTCAATAAAATTTCGAGCCAAATTATGCAATTCAATAAATTTTGAGGCTTTTGAGTAAAAAAAAATATAAACTAAATGACAAATACCCATTGTTGACCGACAATACCCCCAAATCCAATTTTTCATTATTTTCTTCCTTTCCTCCACGACTGACGGCTCCACTTTCTTCTTCCAGCAGCTTGCACTATAGTGAGTCAGTGATTGCACCGACACCAAGAGGTATGCCTTCAAGAAATTTGTGTTTTATTTGCTTCTAAAAATTTGAATGGCATAGCTCCTTGTTGATGTGTCTTCTGTGAGGTTGAGCACTTCACAGAATGTTGTTTGAGGTTTTGTGAGGTTAAGCATATTGAGGTTGTTACTAAAAACTAACTTAATTGTTTGAGGTTGAGAGCACTTCATTTCTTATGCATCTTCTGTACTTCATTCTATGAGGCTGAGCACTTTCGCTTGAAAAATTGGAATATTGTGCACTCTACATGTTTGATTGTTTGTCCCAAAAGAAATTTGGAATGCTGTGCAAATGAAATTTGACCCCATCGCCAACAGTTTTGTTTCTCGGAACCAGTAAAACTAAATGCAACATTGAAGCTACCAAGGGGAGTATGTCCAAATAAATTAGCCTTCCAATTAAAATATTCCACAATCTGTAGTCATTTAGCGTTTCATACCCTTTGAAAGAAAAGGCATTACCACAACATATAAAAATAGGCACATTGAAAAAAGCACTCAACATTCAATTTGAATATATTTTTAATCTAAGCATTATTTTGCAAAAGTAAGTAAAAGCTAAAAGCAAATGAAAGATACTGAAGCGAACATGAATTGGCAGAGCAGAGAACAAACAATATAATAACACATGCTATTTGAAAGTGGGGGAAAATGATTTTTTTTTTCTAGACTCTATTTTGTTTGGTTGCACTGTACCACAGTAAGGTGAATAAACTTGAAGTTAGTTATTATAGAAACTCAATAACACATGCTATTTTTTTTTTCTAGCCTCTATTTTTTCTAGCCTCTACTTTATTTTAATTGAAGTTAGTTATTATTTCTACATTGAAAATAATTTTATCATTCATATACAGTTTATTCGTTCTTCATAAATTTTATAATAATTTTATGATTCATAAATTTTTTGTTGTATGATTCATACATTTTTTTGAGGAATTTGAGGATTTGTACCTTTATGTAATAACTTAATATGGATTTGAAATTGTGTGTTTGTAATAAATTAAGAATAACTATTACTTTTAATTTTATTGTATGTTAGATTGTTAGTTATAAATTAAGAATGACTATTTTTAATCATGTAGTTGAATGTTTATGTCTTTATACACTTAAATTACACTATATTATTGATCGATTTTATTTTTAAAATAATTATATTTTTAATTTTAAAATTATAATATTTTCGATTCAATTACGGTCCAATTACTGTTGGACTATTAAATCGTGAATTAGTAAATTTTTTGGTTCGATGACCAGTCCGGTTCTGAAAACATTGCTACACACTGCTGAAGGATACAAGTATATTCTGACCAACCCCTACCTTGATATTGGGAAAGATTTCACAGACCAGGATCATGAGGCTGAGATAGCATGGGAAAAAGCTGATAAAATGGCTAGATACTATATATTGGTGATGCGTAAATTTTTGAGTGTATAAAAATCATCAAATTTAAATCCATTACTTAGTCAATTTTTAATTAAAACATTAATCTCAAAATACACATACGAGTAAGTATACTCATCGCAAGCACAGTATAGGGAATTAATGAATATTGATTCTCAAAGGAACAAGTACACACTAATCACTTTTTATTCATTGTTTAACCGACCCAAATAAAGTGAGAAAATAATTAAAAAAATATAAAGAAATATATATAACTCAAGGATGTAGGATTATGCAATTTAAATAATTATTCTAGAAAACATGATAATGAACCAACTAGCAATTCTCTCAATTAATTATCATCTTGACATTATAAAGGAATATAAAATAAAATTCAATTGTTTAACAAGTCATGCATCTCCTTAGATAAATTCCACTTCGTTTGTTAATCTATGAAATTACTATCTTTTGATTAATTTTAACAGATTTGTCAGTCAAGCTAACATAGTCAAAACATGCATTAAGCTCAATTCCTTATAAACATGAAATTAGTTAATAATCATTTGTCAAGGCAAAATTAACTTAATCTTTGATCACTTAGTCCTATAATCTTAACTTCATCGTTCAAGTCCATTAAGATTAGACAAATGCGAAATCAATACAATGAAACTCCTAACATCATTTTGATAAGTCAATTAGAAGGACTCGCATCAATAACCAAGGATAAAAAGTAATCAAACACTAAATATGATAAAGAATTGATCAAATAACTAAATCAACACAAATTCATGAATTAAAGAATAATGTTAAATTACAATAAAAATATTGAATACATCATTGTTTAAGGAAAAGAAAATAAAGATAAAAGAAAGCACTCATAGACAAGCTTCTTTCTTCACCCTTGAAAACTCTCTTGAACAATCCCCCTTAATTTGGGTGAATTCTTCCTTCAATGAGTGATTTAAATTTATGCTCTTAGATCCACCTCTATATGTATATATTCTCTTATGTTTTCTCTTGTTTTTATAGGCCTCTTTGATGCTAAATTGCTTAAGGGATCTTGGCCAAGTAGAAATTAAAAAATACTAAAATCTTTGGAAAATTCATAAATTCATGCACAGGATTTTTACCTTCCAGAGTAGGCCTAGCACCGGGTCACTTCAACCCATCTGGCGCCAAGTATAATCTATTCTTCCTCTGCACTTTTGCTTAATTTTCATTGGCCAGACAGAATGGACCCAACGGTTAGTCTACTTGCTAGACTTGGCGTCAGGTTTATTCTATTTTCTTCTTGAAAGTTGCTTCATTTTCCCTGTTTGACCAGAATGGACCTGGTGCCTGGTCCCTTGGCTGGGCCTGGCGCCAGGTGCATTATGGAATTATTCACTTTTTGCTCGAATTTAACCCAAATCTGTACAAATTTGCCAAAATACTTTTTACAAGCAAAATATCAAATAGAAAGGAATATGCCTAGTTATTACAATAAATGTATCACAAAATAACCTTAAATAACTACAAAAATAATGGTAATTTTAGCCCTTATCAATTGGCTTCCATGTCTAATATTTTTTAGTCTAACCACGAGAACATGCCTATTGCATATGATATGTTTGCATATAAGAGTTAGCCCTCAAGGCAAGAAGCTCTTAAGCCAATCATGAAGACTAGGATAGCTGACATCGGTTTGTGAGCATATACTCAAGATAATTGCTCATTTCAAGAAGACCGAGGTCCTAGAGGCAACTATCGATCTTGAGACCTAATTGACATGGTTCTTAAGACTTTATCAGATTTGTACTCTTAGTTCAGGTTGAACTATAACATGAACAAATTGAGTATGACTTCAACCGAGTTGATGAAAGAACTCTAAGCTACTAAGAAAATCATGAAGCCCATATCAAAGATTTTGGTTACTTGTTCTAGTTCATCTTCTAAAATTAGAGCTCAACCCAAAAAGTTCATGAAGAAGAAGGCCCAGAACAATGCAAGGACCCAGCCTAAGGGATTTAAGCCTGGTTCATCCAAGCCCAATGACAAGAGTTTCAAATGTGGCAAGAAAGGACACTTCAAAAAAGATTGTCCGGACTTCTTGGTTAAGGCCTTCTCAGGTATTGTTCTTTATTTAGAGTCTATTTTGATGGTTGCACTACAAGAAAAATGCACATTAGTGACAAAATGAATTCCTAACTAAAGACTAATTTTTCCTCGCTAAAAGTCTTTGGTGAGGAAAATAGCTTTGATAGCTTTCAGTGAGAAAAATGTCTTCCTCGCTATAGTTAAAGTTTTCAGTAAGAAAAAAATTTGTCACAAAAGGTGAAAAAAATTGGTCACCAAAAACACAATTTTGTCACAATAGCCCTATCAAAGAGAAGGTATTATCCGCAAGGAAATTTTTCCTAACTAAAGAGCAAACTTTTGTAGTAATGAAAATTATAGCGATGAATTAAAAACCACATCTTTCCTCCCAAAACTATTTATCATTGGCTAGGAACATTTCACAGGAAATATTTGTCACGAAAGGCTTCAAATTCCTCCCTAATTTTTTGAAACTTCCTCGCCAAAACTATTTATTTCCTCACCAAAGAAATAAGTTTTTGGTTAGGAAATTTTTGTCACCAACTATATAAATTTCCTCGCTAAAACGCCCTTTTGGCAGGGAATGAAGCCTGTCGCAACTGTGGATGTGCCAGCCGAGTGTTATTTTCTCGCCAAAGGCCCTATTGGGTTGGGAAAATTCTTCATTGGCGAGGAAAGTCTTGTCTAATTTTATTTGAAAATTCCTCGCCAAGGACTATTTTTTCTAGCAAAGGCTTAGGTTTTGGCTAGGTACAAAAATTTCCTAGCTAAAACTTGGGAGGAAATTTTTCTTTGCGAGAACACGCTGATAGTGATTCCTCTATTTGGCAAGGAAATTGTTTGTAAACCTCCTCACCAAAGACCATTTTTCCTAGCGAAAGGCTTAGGCTTTGGCTAGGAAATTTTTGTCACCAAAGCCATAAATTTCCTAGCTAGAACCTCTTTTAATGAGAAAACGTTGCTCATTTCAACCTCATTGGTGAGGAAAAACTCCTCTTTGGTGAGGAAATTTTTGTCACTGTGAAAATTCCTCGCAAAAGACTATTTTTAGGATAGCTTAGGTTTTGGCTAGGAAATTTTTGTCACTAAAGGCATAAATTTCCTAGCTAAAGCCCTATTTTGGCGAGGAAATATTTCAACACTAACTATTCCTCCTTTGCGACTTCCTCGCCAAAGACCATTTTTCCTAGCGAAAGCCTTAGGCTTTGGCTAGGAAATTTTTGTCACCAAAGCCATAAATTTCCTATCTAAAACCCTTTTGGCTAGCAATTTTGGCGAGAAAACATTGCTTTGCAGTGAACCAATCCTGCCCAACTCTACATAAGCCAGCCCAGGCTGCAGGTTTCCTCGCCAAAGACCCCATTGAAGAGGAAAAATTCGCGAGGAAATTTTTGTTGTGAAACTTCCTCGTCAAAGACTATTTTTTGTAGAGGCTTAGGTTTTGGCTAGGAAATTTTTGTAAACAAAGCATAAATTTCCTAGCTAAAACCCCAGGAATTTTGGCGCAGTGAAAGCTTAGGTTTTGGCTAGGAAATTTTTGTCACCGAAAGCTTAAACTTCCTAGCTAAAGAGATGAGCTTTGCCGAGCAATGTATTGACTTGGCTAGAAAAAATTTGACACGGAAACCCCTCATCATTTTTTTCTATTTTATTTAACTTTCCTCATGAAAGGCCAATTTTTTCCTCGCTAAAGGTTAGGGAATTTTGTAGGAAGGCTTAGAATGATCTTTGGCGAGAACGTTTTTCTGATAGTTTTTGTTGAACTTCCTCACTATTAAGATTAAATTTCCTCACCAGTGGCAATAAATTAAATTCATTAAGAATTCCCATGGCAACAAAACTTCAACAAATATATATATATATATATATATATATATATATTCATAACAATTTATCCACCACAATTTATTTATCAAAATTACAATTGGTCAAATAACATAAAAATTTTACATAACAACAACCAATAACCCAAAACTTTAATCTGCCTCTTTCCTTCATTTGCATTCTTTACTTTCCTTCAGCTTTGTTTGCATTCTTTAATTTCCTTCACTTTTCACTTTTCTTCGTAGCCAATATTTTTCCTGAAAATATAATACAAACACAACAAACTATATTAAAAAATATATTATATTATGACCATAAGAACAAGAAAAAAATAGCTCCACACGTGGTAAGCTAAGTCTTTTCCATACAAGAAAATATGATAATGTGGCTAGAGAACTTTGTACTGAGAAGGATATAGTAAGTGTTTTGAAGGATATATTATTGAACTTAAGTTTTAGATTTAGAAAATATGAAAAATTGGCCTGTTGCGATTTAGAAAACCAAAATCCAGCATCACAGAAGTGCGAAAATACAATATTAGCATAGTCTAGACAATAACAGCATGGTATCAACATCACAAAACAATTTTGTTAAAACAAATTAATCCCTCAAATATGCATGAAAGTGGAAAAAAAAAAAAAAGAGGCACTGTCACATAATCATATCAGCAAAACATTAGCAACCCTTAAACCAATATAAACTCTGCTTTCCTATTCTTATTAAGCCCCTTAATTGCTATTTTAACAACAATAAAAGAAATTTCCATCTCCAAATTACAAAAATAGAAAGTACAAAAATGGGCCAGAAAGAAAACAAACAAATTTGAAAAATTAGGATGGACAAAAAGGACAAAAAGTTCAAATAAAATAAAAACCTTAAAATTTACTTGGAGACATACACTATACTACCAAACACACATATATATTTAACAAACTATATGCAGTGATTCATGATATTATGCACAAAACCTTTTGGAAAATAGCCATGAATTCACAAAGCAACTATGAATTGGCAACCAAACAAAGAAAATATAATAAATGTCAAAATAAAATTAGTGAAATTTCCTAAAACCTAAAATAATGCAAATCCTTATAATTTCTTCAATTTTCTTTTCCTTTTACAAATCAAAACTAATTACAGAGAGAAACCAAAACTCATTCAGACATTCTACTTAGCTTCGTGATTGAGGTCAGAGAATGAAAGCTACTATAAAATGCCATATTACGAAATCCCTTTTTAAAAATATGGAAATCAGAGATAGATGGCATGATGAACAAACAAGGTTGAAGAATTTGAACACAGAATCTCTGCATTCGCAAAAGCCAAAGTTAGGGAATATTCTCAACAAAAAAAAAATCATGCAAAGGCTAGGGAAATGGTAAGAGGAGAAATATTGATTTCGGGTGAAAAAAAATCAGCATCCATTGCTCTTGTTTCTGCCTCATGGCGACAACCCCCACTTGCAGGGGAGAAAGATTGATTCCTGGTAGAAAGAAGATTAAAGGAAAGGCTAGAGGAATGGTGAGAGGAATCCAAAAAAGATTGGTTCCTGTAGGTCGGTGTGGTGTTATGTTGAAGCTAGGATAGGGAAGTTCAAAGCTGCCAGAGGGTGTTTATGGGTCTGAGAAGAAAAAGGATAGAAGATTGTTAAATAGTAAACCAAATTTTCACTAATGTTTTTGACGCGACAATGGCGGTAACAAAAATAAAATGGAGGGAACGACAACAAAATTTGGGTGGAATTTTTTGGACATTATTAAGAATTTAGTTTTGTATTAATACTTTCAAAGCAACTCAAATCCAAAATGACATTTTGATATATATATGTTTATATATATATATATATATATAAACATATATATATTTAAATTAATTTTTAAGATTAAATCAATTTTGAGGTAATATAAACAAATTATATTTATGATTGTTTATTATTCAGTTTAAAATAAAAAAATAAGATGAAGTATCAATTGAATTCAATTGAGTTTTTTATTATTAAAAAATAGTTCAATATTTAAAATTATATTTTTAGAATTGAAAAAAAAATAAGGAAAGAAATTTAATCAAATGGAGTTTTAGATTTGTCCAAGTTTAATTCATGTTTTTTTTTAAAAAAAAAAAAATCCTCAGTCAAGTTCATAACTAAATATTATGCGTGTGTGTGAGAGAGGGAGAGAGAGAGAGAGTGTGTGTGTGTGTGTGTGTGTTAGAAATGGACTAAATAATCTACAAACAAAACTCAGCTTGTATTTTTATATAAGTGTAAACAAGTCGAGACAAAGCCCAAGGATTTTGAGCTCAGTTTATTTATTATATTGAACATGTTTGAGTTTATCATTTCAAGTTTGCATTTTCTTTTTTTTTCAAACTCATTCACTTATTCTTTTTCAAATTTTGAATTTTGTTCATAATTAAATCAACGAATGGGTTCAAATAGTTTGAAATGTTCGATTAGTGTTTTTTTTAAAAATACAAGAAAAATAAATTTCTAAAATATAATATTAAATTTTGATGGATTAAAATTATATTATACTTATTATACATATATTATATGTTAAAATTATATAATTTTAGTATTATATTATTCTTGACATTTGAACATATTTCCAAACAAGCTCTTATTCATGCGATTTATTAAACGAGTCTAAATTCTTATTTGAGCTTAACTTGATTGTTAAATAAACGAGGATTATTTGAGAATCTAAGCTTAGTTGTTTAATAACCAATTCTAAGTCAAATAAGAATATTAACTCGATTAATATATATTCAAACTAACATAAAAATGTTCATGAATAAAATAATTAATATAGTACATCATATAATAAATATATTTGTCCTAAGAATGTCAAATATAAAAAATATTTCTTTTATATTAATTATATACAGTATATACTAAACAAATAGTATTACTAAATTTTTAAAAAATATAAATTTAATAATATTAGTGACTTTCAATAAGATAAATTTATTACGGATAAATTATATAGTTGCACAATCAAGACTATAAATTTAAAATCTATTATTTCTTGTTTAATTGAACCTTTTGTACTATTACCTCAAGTCAAATAATTAAAGTGTCTTCCTGTTTGTTTCATTCGTGTGAAATAGATATGTAATGGGTAGTCCGCTAATTAGTATTTAATTTCCAAACAATGTCAATACTTGAGCTATTAATAATAAAGTTTTTTTTTTGAAAATTATCAACTTAAATCTAAAAAAAAAAAAACTATAATGGCTAGTTTGGAAGTTGGAGAGAGAATATTAAAGAAGAGAAATATTAATCAAGATATACAAGAAAAGAAAATAGATAAAATATAAAAGTTCCAAACAAAATATATAAGAAAAGATATATATATATATATATATATATATATATATATATTGAAGCATTTAGGAAAAGTAGTTTTATTTTTCTCTTCACAAATTAAAAAAAAAAATCTATTAGTTTATATTTTAAAATTAAAAGTGGTATTGAATAAAGTAATATTAAAAATTATTGTGTTGATTTTTTTTTACTATGCTTATGTAATTATTGAATTATTATTTTCAATGTAAAAATTATTAATGCTTGGCCCACTTGAAATCTCAAACAGATTGTTTGAACTTGTTGGGGGAAAACATTTAGATATATTTAATATATTAATAATTACCAGAAAAGTAGTTTGATTTTTTTTTTATTTACAGATTTTAAAAAATTGTATATTGTTTATATTTCTTCAAACCAAAGGTCTATAGTACAAGTAAAATGAAAGCATATTTTTTTCTTATCTCAAAAAATTAATTCTTGCCTAAAAACTCCAATAGGGTAAATATTTAGATTGAGTTTTTTTTTTAATCTAATTTTCAGTTGCAAAATTGTTATCGTAGTGGTCTTGTTCACGTGGGAAAAGAACATACTTAAACCTGTGCAGATCAAGTTTTAGCCGTATACCATAAAACCTGCATTCAAGTGTATCTCATAATTCTTGCCTAAAAACTCCAATAGGGTAAATATTTAGATTAAGTTTTTTTAATCCAATTTTCAGCTGCGAAATTGTTATTGTTGTGGTCTTGTTCACGTGGGAAAAGAACATACTCAAGCCTGTGCAGATCAATTTTTAGTCGTATATCAAAAACCTGCATTCAAGCATTGAAATGTATCTCAATAACCCCAAAAATAAGAACCATAAGTAAGGACAGCCCACAACACTTTCTTTTAAATTCAGAACTTGTGGATAACTAATGGCAGGAAACAACTGCAGAACTTAGAAAAGTTTTACATTCAATTCAATGGTTAACCTGAGTGTACGTATATCTCAAGTCCCCACAGATGAAAAATGAGTTGAAAAGAATTTGTAAGTCCAATGCATCATTGCTCAAGAAGCATGTTAAGATTGCATAAGTCATCAGGTTGTTTCTAAAGCACCTATAGAAATGGCTCCAAATAGCAAAATTTAGGCTCAAAATCAATAGTAGTAGTACTTTCATCTGATAAATGTGCATTTTACCCGTTGAATATTTAAATACAATATACTAAATACAATATACATGCAAGACGACCATAAAATTTCTAAGCTTTTTGCTTAGTCCACATTAGCAAAAAGAATACAAGTCTTCCAACAATTCCAAAGTCCCCCCAAAATGCCCCCAAAATTCTTTTGGAGTTCTATAGTTATTCAGAATTATCAACTCAAATCCATCCAAGAAACTACCGGTTAAACATATGCATTCCCCTACCCCACGTACCATATACAAAAATATGGTCAATGTTTCATATATAACTACATCAAACTACAATACAACCACCATTTGGTTTCATAATTCTGTACAAAAGCAAAACAATTGGTCAAATAATACTCTCCTTTATAAAAAATCACCAAAATATATACCCCAACAAATATGGATTGTGGATACCTTATCATAGTAGCAAATAATGTCATATATTTGATATTTCAACTATATCAAACTAAAAAGTCTTTCATGAAGAATATGCCTGATGGTAAACTCAAGGTACATTTCAACTTATCAGTAATAATCCACATACTCATATTTGTTCCAACTAAGAAGAATGCCAAACTGGCTATCTCAGGTACATACTCACGTCTACTCCATTTCAGATGGAACACAACCTTTTATCTAGAAATTCTTAAGATTTTATTACACACATAACACATCATCTACATACAAGACAAAACCTATACAGCAAAATAACATAATATTCACCATTTGCTCCCAGTGTAACATCACCAAAATACAATATACCTGTAAGCCCACTAATTTATGAGCTTCTGTTTAGTTTGCATTAGCAAAAATAATACAGTCGTCAACATTCTCATTAAATCACACCCTCAAAAAAATCATAAGTCTACCAACAATGCTAATGAAGTTTGCTAGTTGTTGGGGGACTTATGATTTGCTCAACAGTTCTGATATTTTTCCTGAACTAATTAATGAGGTGAACTCCTGTGGTCCCCTACCCCACCTATCATATACAAAATCCTACACATCATACAAACAATACAACCACCTATTGGTTTCAAAACTTGTACAGTAGCTTGAGGCTCAAAACATACACCATTTTGCTCCCAACAACTCAAATACCAAATAATATCCCAACTGCTCCAAGTTGAACATCACCAAAAATATCCAACTTATGGGCAAAAGGTAACCTAAAATATAAGTAAATAATGTTAGATACTTGATATCTCAAAAACCTTTTACTCAAAAAATCATTCATAAAGAACCTGAAAATAGGAATTCCAGGTAATAAAATCAACCTGCTCACCAATTTTGAAAATACCCATCCATATTTCATCCTTTTAGAATCTACATATCCATTTCAGATTATAAGATATAATCTTTTCAAATAGGCAGATAGCCAATTAGAATCTGCTCTAATATACAGAAATCGATAGAGTAATAATATACGAGAGATAGATGTTCTGACCTTATGAACATGCAATCCTACAACAGGCTAAGAACAACTGTTGCCCAACATGCTTCATAAGCCAATCAACCTTTGCTTGCTATAATTCCATCTGAGACCGTTGCTCGTCCAATTGTTCTTGTTGTTTATCAATCTTCGCTTGTTGAGCCTCCAACTGGGAGCTTTGATTTTTGAGTAATTGGGTCTGATTACCTAGTTTGATTCTTTGAGCTTCAATTTGTTCTATCTAAGCTTGCATGGTCTGCTGGACATCAGTCGACGATGATTCAGATTCAGAAATAGAATTCCTTTTATGCTTTTTAGGTTTTAGCCCACGCCCACGACCAACAATGTAAACACACCTTTTTCCAAAGACATTCTCACATATTTCTTCCTCATTTCTTATCTCACCATCTTTATTCACATTTTCATTTTTCTTTTGCATCATATGTTGCTAGACAGAAAATTAGAAAGGTTAACAATTCCATTTCCTATGTAGGCAACTAGAAACCACTAACTAGACTTATCTTCAAATGTCACAAAAAAATAGAATAAGAAGAAAGATTTTTTTTTTTCCCATTCACATGTGCTTCCTCAGCAACAGGTGAACTCCAACAACCATTCTTGTCCTTGTATGTAATGGAAAACGTTTCAATTGGACCAGGTCTCATATTTGTTTAAGGATCTTGCTGCAATGAAAAAAACAAGAAATTTAATGAATGGTGTCCAAGATAAAGGAGCAGAAATGGAAATTTTCAAGTCTAAGTATTGAAATTTGAACACAACCCATTCTCGAATTTCATAGCTTGCATTTTTTTTTTAGAGTTAAGACTTAGATACAATTTCAACATGTGAATAGGCTCATTAAACTTGGAAAGACTAGTGGTCCATCATCTCATATTAGCACATAAGAACTATTTGTGAAAAAGATATGTATTCAGAATGTGGAATAAACATAGTTCACATTAGAGTTCAATTTTTACGGCTGAAAATGAAATCAAAGTAGTGCTGGTTCACAAGAGGTCAAGAGTTCCAATAAATTAACCAATACTTAGTGAAGAAGACATTATTATGGTACCATATATTAAGCTATTGAAGAATAATATTTTAGGCATGTAATTATCTATGAATGTTCTATGAATAATATTTTCTTACTTTCATATTTTGAATTCTATTGTCATGGATTCTTGAGACATTCAGTGACCTTAATATTTTAGTCTTTTACAAAATGCTATGCGTATGCAGGAGGCTGTCAGTGAAGAGTAATATGGCATATTGATAAAGAAGCAGAGATCATTATGAAAATGTAGCTTGAAGGAGAGAAGAAGACAATGAAGGAAATGATAAAAGCCACGCAAACACAAGCCTGGTTGGAGAAAGCTAAATTAGAAAAAATTCATAGTTAGATGCAAAATGCATATATAAAGTAGCAGGATACCTTGGGGTGGTGATTCCATGAGTTAATTTATGTTAATTTCTCTACAGAACCAAGAAAGAAAAGCCTCTTCCCCCTTTACCAGTTTCTATTTGGTTTTAGCCTAGATTTTTGTGTAGGGATATCAAGAAATAGTCTCTCCGCTACCTAGTTTGAATAATACTTACGAAGTCATCAATTTTGGAACAAGTTGTATCCTATTCCCTTTCTATTATCATAGGATCCTAAGCACGAGAGCAAGAAATGCATATTATTGTCTAGTAAGTTTTCGCATATAATTCCTAGTGATGGAAGATTTATTGCAATTTTCTGTAACTGAAGGCAACTGGAGTGACCTTTCTACTTCAAGTGTATACCAGAGATATGTGAAATGTCTATCATGATGTTTTTTGGTAGCACATGCTAGTTTTTACCTGCTTCTAAGAAGTTCTTTTTAGGGTGTCACTTTTGATTTGGATTTTGGAGTGGCACCAGCCACTACTTTTGTATAGATATGGTAAAATTAGGTCTCTTTGCATAAATCAAGATGCAGATATTTTACAAACTAATTTCCTAAATAGAACACAGAGGGGAAATGTTGATTCGATTGTACTATCGAATGTATAAAATAGACATCTTCACACGAAATGAAAAATCACAACCTTCAAAGAGACTGTGAAGTATTGAATCCACAGCACTGTCAGGGACAACGTTTGCCAAAAATGTGTTCTACATGTTAAAAAATATATGAATTTAACTCTATTTTGAAAGACTATTTTAGATAGACATTTAGGATTGGCCATTTGAAAAATACATGTCAATCTAGTTGTTGGACAAAGTGGCAGAATGCTTCCTTTTGGAGACGAAAGACATTTGTTCTACTCTGTTCCATAAGTTATAATTAGATGCATTATGAATAGCTGCAGTATATGTATCATCATAGTTATTTGGAAGTGTAAATTTATGAGCGTTAACCCATATATCGGTCATATAGTATCCTAAAAGTTGAAAACAACAAACATATAGATCATAGTAGGTACCTTTACAGGCATATTTCACCATTCAATATACTTATCAGGTAATATAGCACTTAAGTTAAAGGAAAATTGAGAAAATGTTCAAGAATGAATAAACCTTTAGCAAAATCTGAAAACCATTCATGATGGGACATTTAAAGGCCAGATAAGAAAGTAATGCCTTAGACTAGCCTACATATTCCGGTTGCACTTTTTTATGTTTATAGTTCTTACAAGCTGTATCCTAAAGTCTCTTTTTACTTTGAGTGGCGGGTACCATGACTTATCTTAAAATTTTGCTTGTTAATCAGCATAATAAGTTTTATAAGAGATGCCAGACAAATGGTGATGCCAGGAAAAAGTTGGGAAAATAGGAAAGAACAAAGAATTTGTCTATTGGATGTTTAAATGGATTTCAACTTAAGTCTGTGCATATTTCATTCATGTGAAGTATGAATCCACAGAACGCCAATTCTAACTCCTAGAACCAAGCATAATTCAAAAGAGTCCATTGAGGTGATTTAAAGGAAAAATAAATCCTTTCATAGCGTTTCTACGCAATGGACTTTGATCCAAGTTTATGGATATACTTTAGATTCCCTCAATTCTGTGAGTTTGTGGCAGATCTTCCCTAGATGACAAGTCAAGAAAAACAAATTAGATACATAGAAAAACTTCATATTCATCAAAGTAAGGGTAAATATAACATGCCTTCCACTTTAGATCCTTAATGATGTTCTCACATATCTAGCTCCAATCTTCTTGGCGTTCTTCAAATTCTTTTGGAGGATGTCCCTTGCCCACAGTGCCACCTCCCACCTTCTTGTCGTGTTGGTGACACTTATTTTTCCAATTTCCATATATTCGCCCAATATCTGCCTTAACTACAGTTTTCACTTTAGGGTTCTCCATATCTATATCAAATTTATCCTAAAAAAGAAATTCACAGCAAACTTCAGCTGCTTCTCAACAATTCCAAAATTCCAACTCCAAAAACAGAAAGAAAATACCTTCACGAGTCTATAATGACTTTATTTCTCAAGTTTTGGGATGTACTTCCAGCTTTCCACTCTCACAGGTGCATGTTATCTTGGTATACTGACAAGTTCTGTGGCAAAGTTTGAACTCCAACCACCAACAATTCTATTCTCATCCTCAAGAACGTCCACTTTAGGCTTTTGCTTATTTCTATGGATTTCTTTTTCAAGCCTAAAGTTCCTATTAAGACCACGCTTTCTAGAGACTTGAGCAGCTTCTAATACTAATCAATGCCAATGAAACAAATAAAATTTATTTTGAGTCAAGAATCCATTTGGTAAATTTATTTCAATTCAAGATGTAGGAATAACAAGCATTTTACCTTGATCATTGGCATGTCCAGTTGCTTCACTACTTCCTCTAGTTCCTACTTCAATAATATCGAAGAAACAATTAATTTGCCATCAAGTCAAGATTTTTTTTTTTTTTTTTTTGTAGAATGGAATCACAATAAGAACAAATAGAAAGGAAAGTGCATTTTACCCTAAATACTAGCATGTCCACTAGTTGTTTCATTAACTCCTCCAATCCCTATTTCAATAACACCAAAGAAATAGCCAATGTATCATGTGGAGGCTACTATTTTTTATTTTTAATGGAAAGATGTAGGCATAAGTAGAGAAAAATGCATTTTACCTTAATTATTGGCATGTCCAGTCACTAACAGCCCCAGTCCCTACTTCATTAATACCAAAGAAAATTCTTCTTCTTTTTTTCATCCTTTCTATTACTTTAGTGTTGAATGGTAAGATGTAGGAACAACCAATTATTGTTGTGCATTTTACCTTGAGTTTTACCATGTTTAGTTGTTTGGCTAAATGGTCTAGTTCCACCATCATTTTATGATTGCTCACGTGGAGGCTCAACTAGTGCATCTCAAGAAAATGATCGTCAGAAATAATACAGAGGATCTCCTGATGGTGACCCTAGACATTGATCACGCAGAAAATGTAGTGTCTGCGTGGGTGTAACTGGAGGCTCGACCATCATATTATGATGTCGAGCTTGTGCAAGTCACAATAAGAATTCAAATTTTCAACATGATTAAATTTGAATTGTAAAAAAAAAAATTAGACCATCCCACTACTCTTTTCATTCCAAAATAACCTGAAACATTGTCATCATATGGAGGCTAATTAAAATGGATGCTTAGTGCTTCTCGTACTTGGACTTTTAGCCGATATTTTCGTCCCTTACCAAGCATCTCTATGAGAAAAACAATAACAAAGGAAATTAGCAATACTAAATAACATTAATATCATAAGACGACATGATAATTTCAAATTTGAACTAGCTAAGCTCCTTAAGATTAGTGTTACATAATTGAAATATATAAGACTAAAACTTAATCCATCCACCAACCAAGGATCTATGGACAGAAACCATGTCAAGCACAAAAATAAAATAACCACACACGTATATGGCAGTAACACACATTCTAAGAAATTTGAAAAGGGGAAAATCAATGATAATAAAAAATAAAATGGAACAAAAATATGAAGTACATCATCTAAAGAACTATCAACAAATGTGAGACATCTTCACACTGTTGGGAATATGCCCTCTTAGACTAGTTTTTTTTATGAAAATATCGAATATGTTAATAAAAGAATTTATTTGTCGGAAATCGTTTGTGAAATAATTTTCTTTATTTGTGTACATTTTCATTTGGAACAGACCCATTGTGTGTAAATAAGTGATCCATGTGAATGGAGGTCTTTCACAGTAAGGTATGGATCATGGGTTATTTAAACACATAAACAATTGTTCTTAATCGATTGATGAGAATGAGAATCTCATCATGTTTAGGTTATTATGTTATGAATTCCAAATGGGGGATGACTTACCTTTAGCCAGTGAGTAGTCCACTCACTTCATGACATAAGCGTATTTCGAATACGTAGAACAGGACCTATAGTAGTGGTTTCTAAAAAGTACTATATGGTAGAAACCTAGATTATTACTGCTACAGCGTGGACTAGTATTCTATGACTTGAGTATGAGTTGGTGGTTTAGCGAAGCTGGAAGCATATGCTTTGATATACTATAGTTGAGGTTCTATCGGAGGGCCAATATTCTTATATGTTGGCTATGTGTGATTAGTTAGTTAAGATAGACTTATACAAGATAGTTTCTACGCTATATCGCCCCTTGTGGTTGTCCGAGTGATCTAAATATCTAAGGCCCTGGGAAACGTGACTTGGATGTTTGCTTTAGGGTCGCTCCCTTAGAAAACGGAAACACTCTAGAAAGTCGTGGATCATTGGACTAGAAGCCTAAGGATGGTAGATGTCTTTTAGAGAGGTGTTAGTATACCTCTTTCTCTCTAAATGTACGGCGATGTATAGAGGGGTATTTTAGTCATTTCACTTGTAGGTCGAAGATTCTGCTAATGCAGCATTGTCCTTGCGGTCAATATTTTCTTATGGTGATATTAGAAAATATTTAAAATGAAAAATACATCTATTTATATAGTATGAGTATTTTGGTTATTTTAGTAACCAAGGCGATGTTCTTTTTGGTCCTCGAAATAGCCCGTAAGTCCTAATTAATTTTTGGGTTGAGAAAAAGATCTTAGTTGATAGAGTTTTATTTTATTTGGGAAGTCTAATTTATTTTAGACTGGAATAAAATAAATGGAGAGAAATTTATTGTTTGGTTTAATTGGTTAATTAATTATTCAGAACCTGGGTCCAGTTTGAATAATTAAAAAATTAACCAGGATTTAAACTAGAGGAAAATAATTATTATTTAATTATTTATTGGGTTATTGATTTAATTAAATCCCAAGAAATAAATAATTAAAGTTTAATTATTTTTTTGTTCATTTGGATTCATTAATTATTTATTGGGTTATTTATTTAATCCCAAGAAAAATAATTAATGTTTATTATTTTGGACTTTTCGGGTCCAAGAAAAATAAGAAATATTATTTTGGCCCAATAGCTGGATCATAGGATTTTTTCGGACACAGTTCAGAAGAGTTTAGGGTGAAGCCAAAATTTATTTTGTAAATAAAATTCAGGTATTAAATCCCGGGAATATTATTTTTATCAAAATAATTATTTTTGGTTTCATGACTCTTGGCTTTCTGTGTGGAAAAATAAAATAAAAGAAAAAGAAAAAAAATAAAAATGTTTTTCCTGAGACTCTTGGCTCTCTCTCTCTCTCTCTCTCGTGGCCTTTTCTTTCCTGACTTTTGGTTTTCTTCACTAGCCTTTGTATTCACTGAACCAAAGCAGCCAGAGAGGGAACATGAACCATGAGTTTGTGGGAAAAATTGAGAAGCCTTTCTCTCCCAAATTCTGTGCTCACCAACTGAATTTAGGCAATGGTCATATTCCGTGAACTGGAAAGCTAGCATTATTCATTTTCACCGGAGGAGGAAAGCAGCCGAAAGAGGAAGTGCAGTGCACTGGTGATCATGGACATGCAAGGAAGAAGCTGTTCTTGAGCTTCAATTGATTCAACCATGTTCTTCAAGTTTTTAAGGCTCCAAGAGGTATGTTTTCATCCCACCATGTTGTGCCAATACTCTGTTTAATGTTCATGTTCTCCATTTTCGCCCACTGAAGTATGCTCTGTAAATATGTCAATTCCTTCAAGTGGTATCAGAGAATGAATTTGATTAACATAGGGAGTATGTTAGTTAATAAAATTGGAGAAGAACATTGTTTGGAGCTTGAATATGTGAACAAAGGTTTGGCTATCTAGTCAATTCAGTATTAAGGACTTGGGAGAAGCCAGCTACATTCTCGGGATTAGGCTTCTTAGAAATAAGAAGCAGAGAATGTTACGGTTATCCCAAGCGACATACATTGACAAGATGTTGGCCAAGTATAGCATGGACTCATGCAAGGGAGCTCTAATCCCTTGCAGACATGGGTTGTCATTTTCTTCGAAGGACTGTCATAAGTCTCAAGAAGAAAAGGACAGAATGAGTAGGATTCCCTACACTTCGACTGTGGGAAGTCTCATGTACGCCATGTTGTGTACTAGGCCAGATATCTCCTTTGCCATGGGCTTAGTTAGCAGATATCAGTCAAACCCAGGGGAGGTTCATTGGCAAGCTGTAAAGCATATTCTCAAGTACCTCAAGAGAATGAGAGATTATATGTTGGTTTACAAGGCTGATGATTTGGTTCCTACAGGATACACAGACTCAAACTTCCAAGCGGATAAGGATGAGAGAAAATCCACTAGTGGATATGTCTTCACCTTGTCTGGAGGAGCAATTTCATGGAGGAGTATTAAGGAGTCTTGTATTGCTGACTCAACCATGGAAGCTGAGTATATGGCTGCTTCGGAGGCGTCCATGGAAGTAGTTTGGCTCCGAAAGTTCCTTTCAGAACTTGGAGTCGTACCACATGTGGACTGGCCGATTGTGATGTATTGCGACAACACTGGAGTAGTATCGCAATCTAAGGAACCTCGGAACCACAAGAAGGGGAAACACATCGAGAGGAAGTACCACCTGATCCGGGATTTCATCCAAATACGGGAAGTCGTGGTGGAGCATATTGTCTCAGAAAACAATCTAGCAGACCCATTGACCAAGCCTTTGGCTGAGAGAGTCTTCAAGAGACACTTAGATGCCATAGGGGTGGGCACCTATGGACTTACCTAGTCTTAGAGTGCAAGTGGGGGATTGTTGGATTGTATGCCCTCTTAGACTAGGTTTCTGATGTAAAATCAAATATTTTAATAAAACAATTTATTTTCAGAATTTGTTTGTGAATTTACTTTTTTGTTTGTGCACAATGTTCATTTGGAACAGACCCATTGTGTTTAAATAAGTGATCCATGTGAATGGTGGTCTTTCACAGTAAGGTATGGATCGCGGGTTATTTAACACATAAACTTTTGTTCTTAACCTATTGATGAGACTGGGAATCTCATCATGTTTAGGTTATTATGTTATGAATTCCAAATGGGGAATGGCTTACCTTTAGCCAGAAGGTAGTCCACTCACTTCATGACATAAGCGTATTTCAAATACGTAGAACAAAACTTGTAGTAGTGGTTTCTCAAAGTACTATATGGTAGAAACCTAGACTACTACCGCTATAGCGTAGACTAGTACTCTACAACTTGAGTATGGGTTGGTGGTCTAGCGAAACTGGAAGCATATACTTTGATTTGCTATAGTTGAGGTTCTATCGTAGGGCCAATATACTTGCATGTTGGGAATGTGTGACTAGTTAGTTAAGACAGACTTGTACAAGATAGTTTCTGCACTATATCGCCCCTTGTGGTTGTCCGAATGGTCTAAAATGTCCAGGGCCCTGGGAAACAATACTTGGATGTTTGCTTTAGGGTAGCTCCCTTGGAAAGCAAAAACACTCCAGGAAGTCGTGGATCATTAGACTAGAAGCTTAAGGATGGTAGATGTCATTTAGAGGGGTGTTAGTACACTTCTTCATCTCTAAATGTACGGCGATGTGTAGAGGGGTATTTTAGTCATTTCACCTGTAGGTCGGAGACTTTGCTAATGCAGCATTGTCCTTGAGGTCAATATTTCATTATGGTGATATTAGGAGATATTTAAAATGCAAAATACAGCTAGTTATATAGTAGGGGTATTTTGGTCATTTTTGCAGCCAATGCGATGTGTCTTTTTGGTCCTCGGAATAGCCCGTAAGCCCTAACTAATTTTGGGTTGAGGAATTGGTCTCAGTTGAAGAGGATTTTATTTTATTTTTCAGAAAGTCTAATTTATTATTGGACTGGAATAAAATAAATAAATAAATAAATTATAATAGGTGTTGAGAGAAATTAATTATTCAGGGCCTAGGTCCAATATGAATAATTAGGAAATTAACCTGGGCTTAAATTAGGGAAAATAATTAATATTTAATTATTTATTGGGTTATTTATATAGGCCCAAGAAATAAATAATTAAAGATTAATTATTTTGGTTCATTTGGGCTCATTAATTATTTATTGGGTTATTTATATAAGCCCAAGACATAAATAATTAATGTTTATTATTTTGGGCTTTTTGGGTCCAAGGAAAATAATAAATATTTTTCCGGCCCAATAGTTTGGACCTTAGGATTTTTTCCAAATACGGTTAATAAGAGTTTAGGGTTAGGCCAAATAGATTCTCAGGATAACATCCGGGTGTTTTGAAATTTGAAATCCCGGGGATATGTTTATCAGATAATGAGAGACATTTTTTGGCTAACCAATAAACTAGTCTCTGGTAGAAGAAATCCCTAATCCTCGTAAGCTTATCAGAGCCTCACGTGAGTCTCTCTCTCTCAACGTCTCTCTCATTCCTCTGGGTTTACTCCTTGTTCTTTACTAACCAACAGCACGTGAACCAAGGAGAATTGAGACCGTTCATCTTCACCATAGTGTTCACCGACTAGAGGTTAGGCTGAGGAATATTCCGAGAGCTGGAAAGCTTAGCGTTGATGCAAACAAGGCGAAGTAGAAGGTTAGCGGGTGTTCAACCTGAAGCATCTTCAAGTGGACAAAGCGAGGCAATTCCAATCGTTCAATCCGCTCCTACTCAACCTAGAAGGGTTAAGGAGCGCAAAGGTATGATCTTCACGCTTCCGTATGGCCTCTAAGGCTCGGGTTTATTTTTCTCTGTTTTTTTTCCCGCTACAGCATGCTGCCCCTGTTTCAGTCTCCCTCAATGTGGTATCAGAGACACTGGTTTTTGATCAATATAGGGAGCATGGTAGTTAATAAAAATGGGGAAGATGATTATATCTGTGATCCTTCACTGTTTTGGTATAGGATAGATGGATTTGTAAGCTTTACAGTGGAAGCATTGTACCCTCTGCAAATTTTTGGCTTTGATATTTTAATCGTGTAAACCCAATTTTAATGGGTATAGGCGGTTGTGGTTTTGTTTTGGATATTTTTTGTAAGTAAATATGTCCAAAGAAGCCAAAGAAGACTGAAAACGTCGAAGAAAAAAAGGCTCTGCAACTTCACACGGAAACAGAAGAAAAAACGAAGATGAAACACTATTCATAAGCCGCCGATTGGAGCTGAGCCGCCGCCGTTTTGTGTCACGAGCTGCTGACTGCGAGCCAAGTAAGCCGAGCCATTCTCGTGAAATCCAAGCCAATTTCAATTGCAAATGCAATTGGCGCGCGGGTCA
This sequence comes from Voacanga thouarsii, assembly GCA_026120185.1. Taxonomy (NCBI): domain Eukaryota; kingdom Viridiplantae; phylum Streptophyta; class Magnoliopsida; order Gentianales; family Apocynaceae; genus Voacanga; species Voacanga thouarsii. The sequence goes on along the minus strand of JANUWF010003365.1, from coordinate 2,226,233 downwards.
GCGGGGCACTGGACGTGCGAAACGTGTGGAAGCGCGGGTCAATGCGCAGGTCGGCAGCAGAGGACAATCGGGTCGCGGGCGCGGGCTGATCCACGGGTTGCAGCGAAGGCGATCCGGTGTGGCGCAGTGCACTGCGGTCGCGGTGGACCGCAAGCCATGCGGGCGTGGATCTGGTGCGGCTGGTGCACCGGGGCACTGTGAGCCGACAGAGCAATTGGTCCCTGATCTGGTGCATCGGGTGCATGTGGACCGCCAGCGATTTTTCTGTAATTTTTTTTTCTTTTCTTTTTCGTTTTGGGTCCCATACCAGGCGAATTTAATATTTTTGTAATATTTATATTCTTGGAATATATTTGCATGAAAAATATTAGTAAGGGATTTTAGGATTAAACAAGATAATTAATTAATTAATTAATGTGTTTAATTCTATTATTTGGACACTTTGGTTTAAAAAATAGAAAAGTATGAAAACATTTATTGTTTTGAGCATGCTATTTTTTTTATGTACCTATATGTGTTTTTCCTCAAAGACCAAAGTCTTTAGGAAACTTTTTGTATTGACAAGAAAAATATTTTTCTTCAAAAATTAAATGGTTATTTTAATTAGTACAAAAATTAATCCTTGAATATTTTCTCAAAGGATTTAATCCTTGACATAGAAAATACATTGGATTTAGATATTTTTGTAAATTAAAATGGAGAGCCATTTTGTTTTGTTTTGGACTAGAAAAATGATTTTGTCACATAAACTTGAGACCAAAGTCTCTAGAAAGTTTTAATTGGAAAATTTTTGAAATCATTAAGTTTTAACTTAAATAAAATTAGTCCATGGAGAAAATCTCTCAAAGGATATAAGCCTCGACATAGAAATTTTATTGGACTTAGATATTTATTTTTGAGTTAAGGAAAAACTTAATGGAAATTTCAAAAGAATATTTTCCAGAAAACCTTTATTTTAAAAGACTAAGTGGGAGAGGGGTTCCAACAGCCCCACGGCTTCCATCACGGTCCTCATTAGAGATCGTGGATCCCCTCGCGTCACCCTGGGAGTGAACCCGTATAGGATGAGGGTACCACCAGGATCTAGATCTAATGGAAGGATGTAATTAATAACCCGGGGCACATACTATGATCAGCCAGCCCACGTTGGAGGTTATAGTGCGAGGTATGTCCATAGGAAATGAGAGGAAACGGCCATCCCATGATGGAGTTATTCTCTAGACCATTACCTAGAAGGGAAATTAATTTGTGGTGGTTAATACACTTAGCTTAGAAAACTATTAATCTTCCCAAGAAGCTATGTCAGTTTTTCTAAGAGCCAAATTATTTTCAGTGCACAAATTTTATTTTTTCACAAACTAAATTCTTTCTTTTATTTTCGATTTTCAGAAATGGTGGGAGGTTCTTTTAGTCCATTGGTCGTTATTCTCAGGGAGAATAAGTTAACGGGCCCAAACTATGTGGACTGGAAAAGGAACCTGGACATAATACTCACAACTGAGGAGTATAAGTATGTCCTTTACGAGACCTGCCCTATTATCGGGGAAGGTTCCACCGCTGAAGAGCGAGAGGCTGAGAAAGCGTGGAAGAAAGCTGATGAAATGGCACGTTGCTATATGTTAGCTTCCATGTCTAATGTGCTCCAGTCAAAACACGAGCACATGGCTTCTGCATATGACATAAGTCAATCATTGCCAACTATGTTCACAGACAAGAGCCGGTCGACAAGGCAGCAGGCTCTTTGAACTATTGTGAACACTAAGATGGCTGAGAGAGCATCAGTCCGAGAGCATATGCTCAAGATGATTGCTACTTTCGAGGAGGCGAAAATCTTAGGGGCTTTCATTGACCCCGAGAGCCAAGTGGATATGGTTCTCGAATCTCTACCGAGCTCTTTTACTCAGTTCAAGTTAAACAATAACATGAATAAGTTGAACATGAGTTTAACTGAACTGATGAAGGAGCTCCAGATGGCAGAGAAAGTCATGAAGCCGCAATCTTAGGCCATGATTGCTAAGGCTTCTTCTTCAAGAACTGGGCCTAAACCCAGAAAGTTCAAGAGGAAGAAGGGGAACGTAGCAGCCCAGCCCAAGAACCAGCCCAAGAACAAACCAAAGGGCAAGTGCTTCAAGTGTAGGAAAAAGGGACACTGGAAAAAAGAGTGTCCAGATCTTCAGGCCAAGAAAAACTCCACAGGTAATGTTTACTATCTAGAGTCCATATCAATGGTAGGATCAACTTCCACTTGGATTGTTGATTCAGGAGCCGTTGATCATATCTGTAACTCCTTGCAGGGGTTTAAGAAGATAAGAAGACTCAAGAAGGGCGAACATAGGCTTCGAGTGGGTAATAGAGCACAAGTCTGGGCCCTTGCAGTGGGAGAGATGGATCTTATTTTTTATTGTAATATGATAGTGGTTTTAAAGGATATTTTATATATACTTGGTTTTCGTCAGAATTTGATTTCAGTTGCAAAACTTATTAATCAAGGATATTCTGTATCTTTCCATTCTGGTATTTCTATCAATAGAGATGGAGAAATTTTATGTACTGGGCACATGTATGGTAATCTGTTCTTTTTAAACCCTATTAACAACCAATCAAATAACGCTCATTCTGAACCTTTAACTAAGAAGAGAAAGACCAAAATCAATGATTCATACCTTTGGCATCTAAGGTTGGGTCATATTAACTCAACCAGGATTCAGAGGCTAATCTATGATGGGCCTTTGGACTCATTGAGATTGGAAAGTTGGCATCAGTGTGAATCCTGTCTGATGGGAAAAATGACCAAAAAGTCTTTTTACACCAAAGGCGGATAGAGCCAAGGAGGTGTTGAGTCTTGTTCACACTGATGTGTGTGGTCCATTGTCTACACCAGCTAGGGGAGGTTTTGAGTACTTCATCACGTTCACAGATGATTGTATGAGGTATGGTTACATTTACCTGATGAGACGCAAGTTTGATTCTTTTGACAAGTTCAAGGAGTTTAAGGCTGAAGTGGAGCGTCGGACAGGTAAATTAATCAAAACCTTACGATCGGATCTTGGTGGAGAGTACCTCCTAGGTGAATTCAAGGACTACATGGTACATCATGGGATAGTATCCCAACTCTCTGCGCTGGGAACACCCCAACAGAACGGGGTAGCTGAGAGAAGGAATAGGACGTTAATGGAAATGGCCCGAAGCATGATATCTCATGCTACTCTTCCAGTGTCATTTTGGGGATATGCCCTAGAAACAGCGGCATATATTCTGAACTTGGTGCCTTCCAAGTCAGTACCTAGGACTCCCTATGAAATGTGGACTGGGCGTAAGCTAAGTCTGAATCATCTCAGGATTTGAGGACGCCCAGCTTATGTACTGATCAAGGGAGACAAGTTGGAACCAAGATCAGAATTATACTATTTTGTTGGGTATCCAAAAGGGACAAAAGCAGGTTACTTTTATCATCCTAAGGAGCAGAAGGTACTAGTCAGTACCAATGCTAGATACTTGGAAGATGATCAAAGTACTTCCACTAAAGGTTCAACGAGGTTGGAACTTGAGCAGAAGTTATCTACGGAATCAACTTCTTCTGACCCGATTCTGGAACAAGAAGAGGCACAGCCTCAAGAGCCTGTGCAAATGGAGCCTTGTCGTAGTGGGAGAGTGTCTAGAGTTCCGGATAGATGGACAGGAGAAGCCTTTGAGCTGGTCTTCGACCATCAGGAACAAGACCCCACTAGATATGAGGAGATGCAAATCTGTGGCATGAAGCAATGAAAGCCGAGATTGAGTTTATGTACCTCAATCAGGTTTGGGATCTTGTAGCTTCACCTGAGGGGATAAAACCCATTGGGTGCAAGTGGGTATACAAGAGGAAGAGAGGAGCGGATGGGAAGGTGAAAACCTTCAAAGCTAGGCTTGTGGCGAAAGGGTATACTCAGAAAGAAGGAATCGACTATGAGAAAACCTTTTCTCCGGTAGCCATGCTTAAATCCATCCGCATCCTCCTTGCCATCGCATGTCACTATGACTATGAGATATGGCAAATGGATGTTAAGACGGCATTTTTAAATGGCCATCTTAGAGAAAACATCTATATGTCCCAACCGGAAGGCTTCATTACTGAAGACCAGGAACACATGGTTTGCAAGCTTGAGAAGTCCATTTATGGACTTAAGCAGGCATCGAGAGCGTGGAACATTCATTTTGATGAGACTGTAAAGTCTTATGGTTTTATTCAAAACAAAGATGAACCATGCGTGTACAGGAAACTTGAAGGCATTAACGTGATTTTTCTTGTCCTGTATGTGGATGACATTCTACTCATTGGAAATGATGTAGGGACATTGTCATCCATAAAGGTTTGGTTGTCTAGTCAATTCCGTATGAAGGACTTGGGAGAAGCCAGCTACATTCTCGGGATTAGGCATCTTAGAAATAGGAAGTAGAGAATGCTAGGGTTATCCCAAGCTGTTAGAATTCGTGGACTCCTAAACGCGAAAAACATCCACGAATCCCTCCCGAGGACCCAAGTAAACGATTAAGAAGATCTAAGGTTTAAGAATTACCTCTGGTTGCTGTAATCGAAATCCTACAATTCTGATTGCGCTGTTGTACGTTCATCCCGAACAATCACCAGACGCTGCAGTATGCGAACGTCCTCTATTGGATACACACCGCGAACTCACTCGATACCCAGGGAGTGCTAGCGCCTAGGGTTGGAAAGGTTTTTTTTTCTTTTCTGGTAGAGAATAGCACGAATGTTCTCAACCGAAAAATTGGACTATTGAAAAGACGGCTAGGGTTTTCTTAAAAACCCCCGAACCTCTTAGAGTCCAACCCTAATAATATCTTATCATATTCTAATTTAAATTCAAATTAAATTAAAACTGATATGATAAGATTCTGCCATTATCTCGGTAATTTAACTAATTAATTTACCGAGTCAGATTCTTATAATCTGGACATCATCCAGATACATCGAGTGTGGACATATTTCCAGATTCATTGTATCTGGTAAATTTTCTAAGTACGATTAATTTAGATATATTTCCAGATTCATCGAACCTGGTCACCAGAAAAATAACCTAACGAGTTCGCTTATTGTGTGACCCTATAGGTTCATTTAACACTAGCAGTGTGTCTAAATCATATTTAAATAGCCCACAAGTTATAAGCGATTTCTAGCAAAACATTATAACTATCCAGGTTAAATGAAGATCGGTGATCTCTTTGAACCAAACCATAAATTTATATTTAGTCCTTTTGTCACACGATATCCAGATTAAGCATAAGGTACGGAGCATGTCATCCTTATTAAGCTTAATCAATTATTGCTTGATTTCATAGTAGACTGTTCAAACAAATGATATCAATATCTTAGATTGATATATTTGAGCACGGCCATGCATTTTTAACAGTCTAACTTATCAAGGGGCCCATGGATATCTCTCCCATAACTGGGAGGGACAAATTCCTTCACAATCAATCATATTCCTTTACTTGATTTATTCTATATCCAACAGTAGTCTAATTTATTATCTGGTTAAAGACAACTTTAGACAATGTCAAAATATAAAATTTATCAAGTAGGAAACTATGATGAATTTAGGTCGAAGGACTTTCAATATTATTATGGCTGGAAAGTACTTATAACATATTCCATGAAGTACTCTCACAGTGGGTCAGTCCAATACAATATTCTCTAATATTTATTTATGTCTGGACTCGATATCACAAATACCCATGGCCAGTAAAACATAGCCATCAAGTCACAAACATACTAATCTTAATTTATTATTATTCTAATAATAATAATCGATCAGGGACAGTTTTAGAATAGTCATTGTATTCATTGTAGGGTTTTACTATCAAGTCACGTACTTAATGACCAACAAAACAAAACTCACTATTCAAGGAAAGGAAAGCCTCATATTATTATATAAAATATAATGACAATAGTATAAGTACAAATTGACTCTAGGGCATATCCCCAACACAAGCGACATACATTGACAAGATGTTGACCAAATACAGCATGGACTCATGCAAGGGAGCTCTAATCCCTTGCAGATATGGGTTGTCATTTTCTTCAAAAGACTATCCTAAGTCTCAAGAAGAAAAGGACAGCATGAGTAGGATTCCCAAAGCTTCGGTTGTGGGAAGTCTCATGTACGCCATGTTGTGTACTAGGCCAGATATCTACTTTGCCATTAACTTAGTTAGCAAATATCAATCAAACCCAGGGGAGGTTCATTGGCAAGCTGTAAAGCATATTCTTAAGTACTTCAAGGGAACGAGAGATTATATGCTGGTTTACAGGGCTGATGATTTGGTTCCTACAGGATACACAGACTCATAATTCCAGGCGGATAAGGATGAGAGAAAATCCACTAGTGGATATGTCTTCACCTTATCTGGAGGAGCAATTTCATGGAGGAGTATTAAGCAGTCTTGTATTGCTAACTCAACCATGGAAGCTGAGTATGTGGTTGCTTCGAAGGCGTCCATGAAGCAGTTTGGCTCCGAAAGTTCCTTTCAGAACTTGGAGTCGTACCACATATGGATAGGCCGATTGTGATGTATTGCGACAATACTGGAGCAGTATTGCAATCTAAGGAACCTCGGAACCACAACAAGGGAAAACACATCGAGAGGAAGTACCACCTGATCCGAGATTTCATCCAGAGACGGGAAGTCGTGGTGGAGCATATTGCCTCAGAAAATAATCTAGCAGACCCATTCACCAAGCCTTTGGCTGAGAGAGTCTTCAAGAGACACTTAGACGCCATAGGGGTGAGCACCTATGGACTTACCTAGTCTTAGAGTGCAAGTGGGAGATTGTTGGATTGTATGCCCTCTTAGACTAGGTTTCTGATGTAAAATCAAATATTTTAATAAAATAATTTATTTTTAGAATTTGTTTGTGAATTTACTTTTTTGTTTGTGCACGATTTTCGTTTGGAACAGGCTCATTGTGGTTAAATAAGTGATCCATGTGAATGGTGGTCTTTCACAGTAAGGTATGGATCGCGGGTTATTTAACACATAAACTTTTGTTCTTAACCTATTGATGAGACTGGGAATCTCATCATGTTTAGGTTATTATGTTATGAATTCCAAATGGGGAATGGCTTACCTTTAGCCAGTGGGTAGTCCACTCACTTCATGACATAAACGTATTTCGAATACGTAGAACAGGACCTGTAGTAGTGATTTCTCAAAGTACTATATGGTAGAAACCTAGACTACTACCGTTATAGCGTGGACTAGTACTCTATGACTTGAGTATGAGTTGGTGGTTTGGTAAAGCTGGAAGCATATACTTTGATTTGCTATAGTTGAGGTTCTATCGTAGGGCCAATATACTTGCATGTTGGGTATGTGTGACTAGTTAGTTAAGACAGACTTGTACAAGATAGTTTTTGCACTATATCGCCCCTTGTGGTTGTCCGAATGGTCTAAAATGTCCAGGGCCCTGGGAAACATGACTTGGATGTTTGCTTTAGGATAGCTCCCTTGGAAAGCGGAAACACTCCAGGAAGTCGTGGATCATTGGACTAGAAGCCTAAGGATGGTAGATGTCATTTAGATGGGTGTTAGTACACTTCTTCCTCTATAAATGTACGGCGATGTGTAGAGGGGTATTTTAGTCATTTCACCTGTAGGTCGGAGACTTTGCTAATGCAGCATTGTCCTTGGGGTCAATATTTCCTTATGGTAATATTAGGAGATATTTAAAATGCAAAATACAGCTAGTTATATAGCAGGGGTATTTTGGTCATTTTAGCAGCCAAGGCGATGTGTCTTTTTAGTCCTCGGAATAGCCCGTAAGCCCTAACTAATTTTGGGTTGAGGAATTGGTCTCAGTTGAAGAGGATTTTATTTTATTTTATTTTATTCAGGAAGTCTAATTTATTATTGGATTGGAATAAAATAAATCAATTAATTAATTAAAATAGGTGTTGAGAGAAATTAATTATCTAGTTTAATTGATTAATTAATTATTCAGGGCTTAGGTCCAGTATGAATAATTAGGAAATTAACCTGGGCTTAAACTAGGAAAAATAATTAATATTTAATTATTTATTGAGTTATTTATATAGGCCCAAGAAATAAATAATTAAAGATTAATTATTTTTGTTCATTTGGGCTCATTAATTATTTATTGGGTTATTTATATAAGCCAGGAAATAAATAATTAATGTTTATTATTTTGGGCTTTTTGGGTCCAAGGAAAATAATAAATATTTTTTCGGCCCAATAGCTTAGACCTTAGGGTTTTTTCCAGATACGGTTAACAAGAGTTTAGGGTTAGGCCAAACAGATTCTCAGGATAACATCCGGGTGTTTTGAAATATGAAATCCCGGGGATATATTTATCGGATAATGAGAGACCTTTTTTGGCTAACCAATAAACTAGTCTCTGGTAGAAGAAAACCCTAATCCTCCTAAGCTTATAAGAGCCTCACGTGAGTCTCTCTCTCTCAACGTCTCTCTCCTTCCTCTGGGTTTACTCCTTATTCTTTGCTAACCAATAGCAAGAGAACCAAGGAGAATTGAGACCGTTCCTCTTCACCATAGTGTTCACCGACTAGAGGTTAGGCTGAGGAATATTCTGAGAGTTGGAAAGCTTAGCGTTGATGCAAACAAGGCGAAGTAGAAGACTAGCGGGTGTTCAACCGGAAGCTTCTTCAAGTGGACAAAGCGAGGCGATTCCAGTCGTTCAATCCGCTCCTACTCAACCTAGAAGGGTTCAGGAGCGCAAATGTATGATCTTCACGATTCTGTATGGCCTCTAAGGCTCGGGTTTATTTTTCCCTATTTTTTTTCCTGCTATACCATGCTGCCCCTGTTTCCATCTCCCTCACTATTAACAGTCAATCAAATAACGCTCAATCTGAACCTTTAATTACGAAGAGAAAGACCAATATCAATGACTCAAATCTTTAGCATCTGAGGTTGGGTCACATCAACTCAACTAGGATTCAGAGGCTAATCCATTATGGGCCTTTGGGCTCATTGAGATTGGAAAATTGGTCTCAGTGTGAATCTTGCCTGATGGGAAAGATTACCAAATGGTTTTTTATCCCTAAGGCGGATAGGGCCAAGGAGGTATTGAGTCTTGTTCACACTGATGTGTGTGGTTCCTTGTCTACACCAGCTAGAGGAGGATTTGAATTCTTCATCACTTTCACGGATGATTGTACAGGGTTTGGTTACGTTTACCTGATGAGATGCTAGTCTGACTTTTTTGACAAGTTCAAAGAGTTTAAGGCTAAAGTAGAGCGTCGGACATGTAAATTAATCAAGACCTTACGATCGAATCGTGGTGGAGAGTACCTCCTAGGTGAATTCAAGGACAACATGGTATATCATGGGATAGTATCCCAACTCTCTGTGCTGGGGACACTCCAGCAGAACGGAGTAGCTGAGAGAAGGAACAGGATATTGATGGAAATGGTCAGAAGCATGATGTCTCATGCTATTCTCCCAGTTTCTTTTTGGGGATATGCCTTGGAAACAGCAGCATATATTCTAAACTTGGTGCTTTCCAAGTTAGTATTTAGGACTCCCTATGAGATGTGGACTGGGCGTAAGCCAAGTCTGAATCATCTCAGGATATGGAGTTGTCTAGCTTATGTACTGATCAAGAGAGATAAGTTGGAAACAAGATCAGAATTATTCTATTTTGTTGGGTATCTAAAAGGAACAAAGGGTGGTTACTTTTATCATCCTAAGGAGCAGAAGGTACAAGTTAGTACCAATGCTAGATACTTAGAGGATGATCAAAGTACTTCACGAAAGGTTTAACTAGGTTAGAACTCGAGGAGAAGTTATCTTCGGAAACAACTTCTTCTGACCCGATTGTGGAATAAGAAGAGGCACAGCCTTAAGAGCCTGTACAAATGGTGCCTTGTCGCAGTGGGAGAATGTCTAGGTTCCAGATAAATGGTATGGAGAAGCTTTTGAGCTGGTCTCTGACCATCAGGAATAAGACTCCACTAGATACGATGAGGCAATTGCTGATACCAATGCGAATCTATGGCATGAAGTAATGAAAGCCGAGATTGAGTCTATGTACTTCAATCAGGTTTGGGATCTTGTAACTTCACCTGAAGGGATAAAACCCATTTTGTGTAAATAGGTGTACAAGAGGAAGAGGGGAGCTGGATGGGAAGGTGGATACCTTTGTTGCTAGGCTTGTGGCAAAATGGTATACTCAGAAAGAATGGATTGATTATGAGGAAACATTTTTCCCCAGTGGCCATGCTTAAATCCATCCGTATCTTCCTTGTCATTGCATGTCACTATAACTACGAGATATGGCAAATGGATGTTAAGACGAAATTTTTTTAAATGGCCATCTTAGCGAAGACATCTATATGTCCAAACCGGAAGGTTTTATTGCTAAAGGCCAAGAACATATGGTTTGCAGAAGTCCATTTATGGACTTAAGCAAGTATCAAGAGTGTGGAACATTTGTTTTGATGAGACTGTGAAGTCTTACGACTTTATTCAAAACGATAATGAACCATGCGTGTATAAGAATCTTTAGGGGTTTAATGTGGTTTTGTATGTGGATGACAGTCTATTCATTAAAAATAATGTAGGGTCATTGTTATCTGCAAAGGTTTGGCTATTTAGTCAATTCAGTATGAAGGACTTAGGAAAAGCCAGCTACATTCTCGGAATTAGACTTCTTAGAAATAGGAAGCAGAGAATGTTAGGATTATCCAAGTCGCATACATTGACAAGATGCTGGCCAAGTGCAACATGAACTCATGCAAGGGAACTCGAATCCCTTGCAGATATGGGTTGTCTCTTTCTTCGAGGGACTGTCCTAAGTCTCAAGAAGAAAAAGACAGGATGAGTAGGATTCCCTATGCTTCGGTTGTGGAAAGTCTCATGCACGCCATACTGTGTACTAGGCCAGATATTTGCTTTGCTGTAGGCTTAGTTAGCAGATATTAGTCAAACCTGGAAGAGGTTCATTGACATGTTGTAAAGCATATTCTTTAGTACCTTAAAGGAACCTTGCAACCATAAGGAGGGGAAGCATATAGTGAGGTAGTACCACCTAGTCCGAGATTTTGAGAGATGGGAAGTCGTGGTGAAACAGATTACCTCCGAGAACAATCTAGTAGATCCATTCACCAAACCTTTGGCTGAGGGTCTTCAAGAGACACTTTGACACCATTGGGGTGGGCACCTATGGACTTACCTAGTCTTAGAGTGCAAGTGGGAGATTGTTGGGAATATGCCCTCTTAGACTAGTTTTTCTGATGAAAATATCAAATATGTTAATAAAAGAATTTATTTGTCGAAAATTATTTGTGAAATAATTTTCTTTATTTGTGTACATTTTCGTTTGGAACAAACCCATTGTGTGTAAATAAGTGATCCATGTGAATGGAGGTCTTTCATAATAAGGTATGGATCATGGGTTATTTAAACACATAAATAGTTGTTCTTAACCGATTGATGAGAATGGGAATCTCATCATGTTTAGGTTATTATGTTATGAATTCCAAATGGGGGATGGCTTACCTTTAGCCAATGAGTAGTCCACTCACTTCATGACATAAACGTATTTCAAATACGTAGAATAGGACCTATAGCAGTGGTTTCTAAAAAGTACTATATGGTAGAAACCTAAACTATTACCACTACAGCGTGGACTAGTATTCTATAACTTGAGTATGAGTTGGTAGTTTGGCAAAGTTGGAAGCATATGCTTTGATATACTATAGTTGATGTTTTATCGGAGGGCCAATATACTTGTATGTTGGGTATGTGTGAGTAGTTAGTTAAGACAGACTTGTACAAGATTATTTCTACACTATATCGCTCCTTGTGGTTATCCGAGTGATCTAAATATCCAGGGCCCTGAGAAACGTGACTTGGATGTTTACTTTAGGGTCGCTCTCTTGGAAAGCAGAAACACTCCAAGAAGTCATGGATCATTAGACTAGAAGCCTAAGGATGGTAGATGTCTTTTAGAGATGTGTCAGTACACTTCTTCCTCTCTAAATGTACGACGATGTGTAGAGGGGTATTTTAGTCATTTCACTTGTAGGTCGAAGACTCTTCTAATGCAGCATTGTCCTTGGGGTCAATATTTCATTATGGTGATATTAGGAAATAATTAAAATGCAAAATACATCTATTTATATAGTATGAGTATTTTGGTCATTTTAGTAGCCAATGCGATGTGTCTTTTTTGTCCTCGAAATAGCCCGTAAGTCCTAATTAATTTTTGGGTTAAGAAAATGATCTTAGTTGAGAGAGTTTTATTTTATTCGGAAAGTCTAATTTATTATTAGACTGGAATAAAATAAATGGAGAGAAATTTATTATCTGATTTAATTGGTTAATTAATTATTCAGGATTTGGGTCCAGTTTGAATAATTAGAAAATTAATCGGGAGTTAAACTAGAGGAAAATAATTATTATTTAATTATTTATTGGGTTATTGATTTAATTAAATCCCAATAAATAAATAATTAAAGTTTAATTATTTTTTTGTTCATTTGGGTTCATTAATTATTTATTGGGTTATTTATTTAATCTCAAAAAAAATAATTAATGTTTATTATTTTGGACTTTTCGAGTCCAAGAAAAATAAGAAATATTATTTTGGCCCAATAGCCTGGACCATAGGATTTTTTCGGACACAGTTCAGAAGAGTTTATGGTAAAGCCAAAATTTATTTTGTAAATAATATTCGGGTATTAAATCTCGGGAATATTATTTTTATCAAAAAAATTATTTTTGGTTTCATGACTCTTGGCTTTCTGTGTGGAAAAATAAAATAAAAGAAAAGGAAAAAAAATAAAAATGTTTTTCCTGAGACTCTTGGCTCTCTCTCTCTCTCGTGGCCTTTTCTTTCCTGACTTTTGGTTTTCTTCACTGGCCTTTGTATTCTGTGAACCAAAGAAGCCAGATAGGGAACATGAACCGTGAGTTTGTGGGAAAAATTGAGAAGCCTTTCTCTTCCAAATTCTGTGCTCACCAACTGAATTTAGGCAGTGGTCATATTCCGTGAACTGGACAGCTAGCATTATTCGTTTTCACCAGAGGAGGAAAGCAGCCAGAAGAGGAAGTACAGTGTACTGGTGATCATGGACGTGCAAGGAATAAGCTGTTCTTGAGCTTCAATTGATTCAACCATGTTCTTCAAGTTTTTAAGGCTCCAAGAGGTATGTTTTCATCCGATCATGCTGTGCCAATACTCTGTTTAATGTTCATGTTCTCCATTTTCGTCCACTGAAGCATGCTCTGTAAATATGTCAATTCCTTCACACACGACACTTCATATGATAAGAGATGCATAATAATGTGGATTGACATTAATTAGGAAGGTTTCATTGCGAAAAAGTTGGTGTGAGTGGAAACATATAGATTGACAATAATAATATACCATTACTACTGCATTAAGGTAGGTGCAAAATAACTTTGGATATATCCCTCAAACATGTGCAGTGACAACCTAAGTACATTCAACAACTACTATTAGATACTTGTACTTTCTTCATCCTCAACCTCACTAGTTGAATGTTCATCCTCAGTTTCCTTATCATTTATAAAGTCTTCAAATTGATGGACTGCATCTTTAATACAATGTACTATTTGAGATTCCATGTCAGTCCTATGGAGTGATTGTACTTCATATTCATCCACAACAACTAGTGCATCTAAACACTCAAATTATTGGTATGTAAAGTCTGTATTATCTACTAAGTCATCTAGTGAAGCTTTATTTCTGCATTCAAGTAGTGTTGGATCCCATAAATATCGATGATCTGCTACCAAAGCCACATGCCAATCTCCCATTAGTTTAGTGCCACAAGCAAAAAATACTTAAGCTGCCTAAGATGCCAAAATGTAAGGCTCACCTTTATACCACTAATTCTTCAAATTCATGCTTGTGAAGTACCTATCACAATGGATTCTTCTAGTCTCAAACCACTCACATTTGAACAACACTACAAGACAATTTTCACTGTATATTAACACCACAACAAAATTTAGTTTACCATATAAGTCAACAGCTACTCCATTATGCTCCCCTTCTACTCAAACACCAGAATTTTGGGTTCTCCAGCATCCATCATGCTCATTTTCTAAGAATTTCACTCCATTAACAATACACCCTGTATATTCCATTACTTGCAAATCGGGCCCACATGATAATGCATATAACTCATCATTTATCTCAAGAGATCCTTGATTTTGCAGTAGTTCAATCTAGAATTCCAAAAAAATTAATCAGTTAAACCTTCAAAATCAAATTTTTAAAAGTTTAATACTTAGTATATTCATGAGAGTGATAATGACTTACTTTTTTCTTGAACCAGACAGCAAAAATATGCTTTTGTGACTCTATAACATTATGGTGACCTTTACTCTTTAGCTCATTCTCATGTTCCCCAAAAATAAAGTTTTAATAATAGTCATTATTTTGAGAGAAAAGCAGTAAAAAAGGAAAATGTATCCATTCAGATGATTGGATAGATAACTTATACCAAATATGGCTCCACTTCTTCACAATTATTCAGAACATATCAATGAACGAGATCATGCTCATCTCATGTCAATCTAACACATCCACGGGAGCCAAACAGACATACATTATCTAAGAAAATAGATCCAGTGTTGGATTCCTTTTCCCCATCACAATTATGAGATGTTCGATTAAATTTCGTCTTACCTCCATCAAGGTACATTAAACAAAAAGTTTTAACTTTTATTGACTATATATGCCTCTGCAATTAACCCTTCTAGATAAGCTTTATTACTGTCCTATTAAGACTTCTAAGGTGTCTAATTCAAACAATAGGTATATTAGTATTGAACTTCAAACCAGTTTTACTACAAAAGGCTGAGGGATTGAATAAGAAATTAAATAACCTTTCGAATGGATACATCTACCTATCTTGGACTGGACCTCCTAATTTCGCTTAAGAGGTAAGTGAATTGACATATAGATCATGATATCAAAAAATGCTGTGGGGAAAATCATTTCTAACTTGCAAAGTATGACAACAATGTTCTCTTGGAACTTCTCAATAATTTCTAACTTTAATATTCTTGAACATAATTCTTGGAAGTATTTACCTAACTCACACACTAGTGTGTACAACTATTTGTTCAAGAACCCATGCATTCTAACAGGAAGCATCCCTTGTAGAAGAACATGACAATTATGACTTTTTAACCCCGAAATACTACTATCTTTGATACTCACACATCTTGAAACGCGTATCCTTCTGGATATTTCACTGCTTTCAAAAACTTACAAAATCCTTGCCTTTCCTTTTGAGATAATGTATAACATGCTGGACGCTTCACAAATTTACCATTCCTAAGCTGTAAGTGCATTTATGCCTAATATTCATATTTTCCAAGTCAAAACGAGCCTTGTAAGTATCTTTTGATTTTTTTAGAGTTCATTAAAGTTCCCATCATACTTTCCAAGAAATTTTTCTCCAAATTCATTGGGTTAGTGTTATGTTGTGACTTATGTATAACCCAATATGGCAATTTAAAAAATATACTCTTCTTAGACCAATTCCGTTCTTCTGGGGCACGCTTTCTTTTCTTGATACTTGGATTTTTTTTTTCTAATTTAACATTTTTCACCACCTGTAATTGTTCTAATATTTCAGATCTAGAGAGTTCTCTTGGTTTTGGTCTCAACCCATGTTTACCATTGAACTTGCTACCATTCTTGCGCCATTTGTGATTTTGAGGCAGAAATCTATGGTAACTTAAATACCTAAATTTACTCCTTAATGATTGAGAGAAAGTTTCATCATTGCAATGTAGGCATGCTAACTTTCCTTTTGTAACCCAACCAGACAAGTCACCATAGGCAGGAATATCACTTACTGTCCACATTAGAGCTACATGCATTTAAAAGGATTTTTTTGTTACAGCATCAAAGGTTCACACTCCGACACTGCACAAATCCATCAACTCTTCTATTAGAGGCTTAAGATACACATCAATATCTTTTCAAGAAGACCGTAGCCTCGGAATAAGTAGTGATAATTGAAAATTTGACTCCCTCTTAAACTCCTATATTATATATTATTAATATAACGGGCCACATATTATACAAAGTGCTCATATTGTTGAAAGGATTGATGCCATCACTTAACAATGCAAGACGAATATTACAAGAGTCATAAGAAAACCAAGGATAATTTTCATCAAACTCCTTCCAAGCTTCCCCCATTCGCAGAATGCCTAAGAAACCCAAATTCTTCAACAAACTTTTTCCTTATGCTACCTCATATGTGAAGCAATTTTTTTGGACATGAACAGCCTTTGAAACCTAGGTGTAAGTGGAAAGTACCGGAGGATCTTAGAGGGAATTTTTTTTTTCCTTTTCCGTTATCAGTCTTATACCTCTACTCTAGGCATTCTGGGCATTTATCACTTTTGTCATACTCATTCCTAAAAAGAATACAGTTGTTCTTACATTGCATGAATCAATTCACAGCCTAAACCAATTTCTTTTAGAAACTTCCTTGCCTCAAAGTAAGAAGATGGAACTAAATTACCATTAAGAAAAACATCCAACAATAGTTCAAGTAGCATGGAGAATGATTTATTACTCCATTGATTCAACACCTTGATGTGCAACAATTTCACTATGAAAAGCAAAATAGAATATTTTGTGCATCCTGGATACAACTTTCAGGTTGCATTCTTTAACAATAAACTAAACTAGTCTAATCCATCTCTTATGTTATCACGACTACTAAAGTATTAACTATTTGTTCCCCCACTGAAGTCTTCATGCATGAAAGTCCCCATCTGAATATCTTCTAGGATTTCAAGCATTTCATCATCACTATATTTGATTTCATTATTGAATCCTTCATTGCTATTAGCATCATCACCATCCCCCTCTTGACATAATTCCTCACTGTGAAATCTCCAACAAATATAAGTACTATCCATTCCCTTATTTAACAAATGATTCTTGACAACAGCTAAGCAATGCCATAACACATTTCTACATACTCTGCATAGACACCAAACCCTTGTATTAGAGCCTTTCTTCTTTTTCACAAACTCTATAAATATGTCCACGTCTTTGGTATATTGTTCGAACCATCTATCATCAACATTTATCCAACTCTTATCCATTTTTCTATCTACAACAGTGCTACTTGAAAAACCTTAGGAGGGTGAATAAGATTTTTGACAAATTTAAAATGCTAAAAAAAAAAATTATGCTTATAGGAAAGAGCTCCTTCGAATTTTTTACCAAAGAAACTTGCAACAATGAAAGCTTTTTGAAATGACTTGAGAATTTCCTACACTCTAAATAAAGCAAGATGCTCGATGCAATTAATTTTGGAATAAATATGAGTTGGTGAGAATAATAAAGATTTCTTTTGAGGAACATAAAAAATTCATGCAAAGACGATTGCAGCTGATTGAAAATTAATGCAGAGAGAGATAACACAAGATTTATAGTAGTTCGATCTACCAAGATCAACATCCACTACCTTAAGCTCACACTTACAGATTTTTAACCAAATTTCATTCACCCAACTTAATGGTATCAATCCGTACCAAATACAAGAAATGATCACTACACTTAATTTTACCCAAAACCTCTCAATCAACCAACAAATCAAAGTTCACCCCAAATGGGTTTCCCATGCCAACCTTGATACATCAAGATGATTAAAGAAATGGAATGAAAATAGCTCACTCTTTTGAGCAAATATACAAAATAAATGAGCTCAAACAATCTTTACCTTTTTGACGCAATTTGATTTTCCTTTGAAGCACTATGAAAAAGGAGATTTTTGTTTTCTATAGAGCAAGCGTGTTTCTTAGAAGAATAGGAAAAAAATCTACTTTCAAATCGAGTTTTAAAACCTTTAATAGAGGCACAA
This sequence comes from Voacanga thouarsii, assembly GCA_026120185.1. NCBI lineage: Eukaryota > Viridiplantae > Streptophyta > Magnoliopsida > Gentianales > Apocynaceae > Voacanga > Voacanga thouarsii. The sequence goes on along the minus strand of JANUWF010003365.1, from coordinate 2,208,321 downwards.
AGTAGAGTTCCAACGGCTAAAAAATGACTAGTTTTCACTGTCAAGTTTGCCAAAAACTTGGACTCAAGTTTCGGATGATGGTTGCATCCAAATAGTAAGTCTAAAATGGCATTTTTTTTTTCAGGCAAAATTGATTTGATACTATTCACAGGATTTTAGGTTAAGCTTTTGGATGCAGGGTCACCCAAATTACTCCATCCAAAATTCTGAGGAGTTCAAACTTTGAAATCTTTTTGTTTTAGTGCTTCAAGGTAGAATTAAACTGAATTATATGGTAAATAAGACAGAGGAATTTATACAGAGAATACCTTAACAAAGATTCCTAGTCTAAGGTTCTTCCACAACGAATTCTTGGTATGTAATTTGTTAAACTTGATCTTCTACTTGATCACCTAGTATCGGATTCTATTGCTTCAGAGTTGCTTAGCAATCTTATTTGTACGCTTTGGAAGAATTGAGGTCAAACATGTCCTATAATAGGTAGATCACACAGGTTAGTTATCATCAATGTTTGTCATAAGTCAAAACACAGAAAAACGCTCTTAAGGCTAACAATCTCTCCCTTTTTGAGTGATGACAAACTTTATGGGATTGTGATATAAAGAATAATGATATGTAGAGTACGGACATGTTAGGCCTAGAGAAATAAGAATATTTTTCATTGAAATACAATCTCTCATCATAGGACTCAAAGAGTGTTTATGAGATTAAGATAGAAAATTAAAACGTGTACTCATAAACATGGACTAATGAGCCTATGACACAACCTACCACACGACTATTCCTTAAAAGAATAGTCGCAGTAAAAATTGTATGAATATGTACACACAGATGTATAGTAAATAAATCATGAAATACTCCCTATTAATATATGCATATATAAACATATGTAAAATATGAGATCAAGAAGTGCGATTTTTAGAGAAAATTGGATTCAAACTTTGGACGACCAAAAAGTGCATCCAAAACTAGGTGGAGTGAAACGATGGAACTTTTGGACGATAGGTTTTGGTTGTCCAAAACATATGTCCAAAATAGGGTAAAGTTAGACAGAAATTGTCTCTTTGTTAAAACTTATTTTGGACTGAACTTTTGAATCAAAAGAAAATGTTTGTCCAAACCCCCCCTATATATGTGTAGGAAACAACAAGTTATTAGAATTTTTTATCCTGCCTAGTTTTCTCAAGAAATTTCAGACTTCAAGGAAGGTTTTATGCAATGAAAGATAAATGAAAAACTATCCTTATCATCTAAGATTTTTAATCATAGAGCATATCATGATAGTTTTCAAAAGCAGATTGATCAACAACCTCAATCTCAATGATACATTTATACCAAAAAAAAAAAAAAAACTTTGACTGGAAACAGGATATCAAACTGGTTTTCAATGAATCACTTTAAATCTTTTTGGACAGCAACAAATTATGATCATAATCAGTCAAAGATCACAAATCATGTTCATCATAAACAAAAAAAAAAAAAAAAATCCACAGCATGTTCAGAATTTGCATGAATTCTAAAGAAGGTTTCACAGGATCTTACAAAATGTTCAGAATTTGCATATAAATCTGTTGCAGTGCAAAGTATAATAACTATTTCCAATTCATAGCACAACACTGCACAATCATCAGTTCATCCAACATTAGTTCAATTAGTGCAAAAAAAAATCAGAATACTTAATAATAGCAACAATTAATCAGTAGTGCAGTGCAGAATTAACAACATAGCCTACATGTCACAACCACAGAGATCACAATAGCATAGCATAGTGCACAAACTACCATTTTTTTCAAGTGCACATACTTAGTGCCACAATCACAGCAATCCCAGCTATCATTTACAATCACAATCTCAGCTATCATTTTTCTCTCCCTTTTGTCTTCAATCAAGATGGAGAATAAGGAGAGTAATCAGTAAATATATGAAGCAAAAAAGATTGTATAAATGAAGCACTCATAAACTAAGCAGAAACAGTAGTTAAAGGACAAAAAGAAAATTATTCAAATACTGGGCAAAAATAAAGATTGTTCGATGAAAAACAGAGAGAAGTTTCTGGTAGAGGGAGGATGGAAGGCAATCTCCTGATCCAATCACTTAAGAAATATGAACAGTCTTGATTTTGGACCCGACACCCTTTTTGGAATATTGTCCAGTAAGCTTACTAGATTTTCGCTTGACCACCACATGTTTTTGTCTCTTTCTAGATGAGACAGAGAGTTTAATATGGGTGCTACATCTTCCTGATGTGGGGATTTTTCTCTGCCTTTCTTAGGGACTGTCATTTCCTCAGCTTGGTGTTCTTTGTAGATGCTTCTTTGGCCTTAGGAACAAGTTGTTCTGTAGTTGCCTTTGCTAGGGATGATGCTGATAGAGCAGACACTGGTTCATCCTTTTTAGCCTTTTTTCCACAACGGTAAGCCTATTTCCAAGAGTTTAAATCTCTAAACTAAGGTTATCCAATTTAATAACTAGGGAATTTATGGGGTCCAGAATGCTTTTAGTTATGCCTTTATCCTAAGTCCCCTATTTACTTCTGCTAGAGGACTCAGCTTAAGCTACTGTTTCAGCTTTCCTTTTAGTCCCTGCAAATTGAGTTGTTCCTTTCCCTTCTTCCTTAATTTTTAGCACTTTTGCTTTCTCCTCATCGGAGAGATCTCTTGGAAGAACTCATTTCTGATCCACTAGAATAAAAATCATTCTTTCAAATGATTTTGCATTATACACAGTTATTTTTACCTATCCAAGTCCAAACTTGTCCAAATCTACATTGAAATGTCTGAATATTTTGGTCAACAGATTGCCATATGGAAGTGCCTTAAGTGAAGTTTTCCTTGACTACATCATTAATTTAACTGCTAAAAATCCAAAACCAATTCGTTCCTCAGACAGAGCCAACATTAGTATCATTTGCATGATACTTGAGGTTTTATGTCCAAAGCTCGAGGTAACCATGATTGACACCATATGGTGTAACACTCTTCCAGGGCCATTTAACCATTTGGTGTTTCAATCACCTGAGTTTTTGAAACTCTTTCCACCAAAAAATCTTTCTTCAAATCTCCCCAAGTCAAAAATGTCTGTTCCTTCAGGGAACTTGTTCATCTCAAAGAACCGGATACCCCCATCTCTTACACCAAAAATTCAGTTCAGCAGTCTATGATCAAATTTAATATTCACATACCCAACTCTAGGGTTGTACCATTGCACCATGAACCCTCATTCGGTCTCCTCAAGTCGCCCCTTTTTCAGATTGGCATAGAACTCCCAAACCAATAAGGTGTACAATTTCCCATCAACTGAGGTTATTTTAGAGTCGAGTTTTTCGAATAGTGCATCCAAAATCTGCGTCAAAAAGTTGTGTCTTCAGTGGTTCTGCAAAATAAGAATAGAAGTTCTTTGGCAAGCATGTTAGTCATATGATATTTGTAATTCCTAAATATCTTTTCAGATTATTGAATCTTTCTTTAGCCAGAGATTTTGTGAAAATATCTGTAAGTTGTCATTCAGGTTTGGGTATAAAATTAGTGCCAACTCATGCTAGAATATAATTAGTTTTAGCCTAAATTTATTAGTACTTGATCCATAATCTATTACTCAACATATATATATCAATTTGGAACTATTTTCAACATATAGTCGTATTGGCCAAGGACTTCTCGAGTAATTGTTCCATATAAGTGGCCATGAAATATATGCCCTTACTTTTAGGAGTGATGAATGCTTTATTAACCCTCTCAACTACTTTCGTTTACTTTACGTTATACCCAATATCCATCTTATAGGCAATCCCGTATGAGACTCCAAATATTAGAATCAAAGTATAACGCTTGGTAAACAAAGTACCTTGGAGATCTCAAGTCTAAGGATACTTTCATATTTACTATAATGAAATTCTATCACTAGTATTAAATAGTTATCTATGTGATTATTTCATAGGTAGGTCATCCAATGAATTTGTTCGCATAACAAGTATTCACGTGTTAATTTTGAGCATCATAATACTCAGCATGTGAGAACAAATACTTGACCCAATCAAAAAAAATAACACGTGCTAGTCTTTGTGCATTAATGATGTCCTATCTCATTAATACTGTGACTAGGGATAATTTAAACATAAGTACTACATAGTGTAGTAGGAATGTCACATTATGATCCCTACCATAATTTTCTTAACACTATACTATTTGCTTGGGACTTTATCTAACAGGTTTATACACATATATGCGAAGTAATTAATTATATTGAAAGATAAAAAATACATTTTATTAATAAATGTGCAAAATATATTGTACAAATAATTGGTTCTAGAGTAAAACTCTAACAAAACCTCATTTGCACTAGACCCAATTATTCATGTATCTAATGCCGAATGACTGAACATGACTATCATGTTCTTTTGGGGTAATGCCTTAGTCACTATGTTCTGATCAGTGAGAATTCTCTCTATCTTTGAACTTTTTCTATCAATAATTTCTCTAATCAAATAATAGTATCTAAATTGAACATATAGCCTGATTGTGACTCGTAGTCATTATTATCAGTTTGGAAATTTGTATTAGTACACATTTTAACTTATAGGTCACCTTCTCCATATACCAAGAATACATCCTTAGTCCTTCTTAAATACTTAAAGATATCCTTGACAGCCATCCAATAACCTTCTCTAGGGTCAAATTGGTATCTACTCGTCAAACTAAGAACACAAGATACATCAAGCTTAGTACATATCTTAGTATACATGATAAAACTAATAGCTGAAGAATATGGTATTCTACTCATGTAATTCTTTTCATCTTATATCTTAGGACACATAGATTTTGATGTGTCATGGGTAAGAATCCCTTTTGAGATTGATACATACTAAACCTCTTTAGCACTTTATCTATGTCTGTAGACTGTGAAAGGCCAAGAAATTTTTTTTTATCTATGTCTACAGATCTTTATTCCAAGAATATAAGTTGCTTCTCCAAGGTCTTTAATGGAGAACTTCTTAGGTAACCAAATTTTTATTGATGGTAGAATACAAATATCATTTCTTATGAGTAATATGTTATCTACAAAAAGCAATAGGAAAATAATTGCACTCTCACTAACCTTCTTATATGCACAAAGCTCATCCATAATTTGTATGAAACTAAATTCTTTAATTGGTTCATCAAAATAGATATTCCAACTCCTAAAAGCTTGCTTAAGTTCATAAATGGATCTTTGCAGCTTGCACACATTTGTGTGATTTTTAAATGTAAAACTCTCATGTTCTGTTATGTACACTTTCTCAATCAAATTTCCTTTGACAAAAGCTATTTTCACATCCATTTATCACATCTTATAATCATAATGAGCAGTAAGTGCTAGAAATATTCTTATGAATTTCAGTATAGCTATTAGTAAAAATGTTTCGTCATACTCAATACCTTATTGTTGACAATAACTTTTTTGCAACTAGTCGCACCTTATAAGTAATTATTTTACCATTCATGTCGGTTTTCTTTTTGAAAATCCATTTGCACCCTATGGGTTTTCTCCCTTTAGGTGGATCAACCAAAGTCTAAACTTTATTGTCATACATAGAATCCATTCTGTCTTTATGGTTTTGTGCCATTTGTCAGATTCTAAACTCTTTAGAACTTCCTTGTAACTAGTATGCTCATCTTCTTCCATGAGTAATGCATCATTGCGATCACTTCTAAGAAATCCATATCTCTCAAGTACTCCATTTATTCTACTTGACCTGTGAGGTTCTTGTGTATAGAAAAGCTCATCTGTTCTATTGATGCATTAATTTTGGGTATATAAAATCATCAATTTTAAATCTATTCATTAATCAAGTTTTAATTAAAACGCTAATCTCAAAATATATGTGAGCAAGTATACTCATGGCAAGCATAGTATAGGGAATTAACGAATATCAATCCTCAGAAGAACAAGTATATACTAATCACTTTCATTCATTGTTTAACCTATCAACTAAATTAATAAAGAAATAAAAATAAAAATAAAAATTATATATATATATATATATATATATATCATAGAGTGAAAAACATGTAATCATATAATTATTCTCAAAAGCATGACATGAATTATTTAACACTTATCACAACTAATTATTTTCTTAGCATCATGAAGGAATATAAAGTAAAATTCAATCGTTTCCCAAGTTAAAAACTTACTTATATAAACTCCACTTCTTTCCCAATCCATGGAATTACTATCTCTTAGTTAAATTAGCAGACTTCCCAATCGCACTAAAATAACCAAAAGATACATTAAACTCAATTTCTTATAAACATGAAATTAGCCAATAACCTTATGCTCTAGGCGAAATTAACTAACCTTTGACTATTTAAGTTTTTTTATCTTAACTTCAGTTTCCAAATCCATTAAGATTTAACAAATATGTAATATTGATTAAATTAAACTCAATCTAACTTCATTTTCCAAGAGAACCATGTCCACTTGGCTCTCGGGATCAATAACAGCCCTTAGGACTTTTGCTTCTTCAAAAATAGTAATCATCTTGAGTATGTGCTCTCTAACTAATGCTCTCCCAGCCATCCTAGTGTTCATAATCATACTAAGAGCCTCTTACCTTGTGGATCGGCTCTTGTCAACGAACATAGCACCCAATGACATGCTATTTTCATAGGCAGCGGTCATGTGCTTATGTTTGGACTGAAGCACATTTGATATGGAGGCCAACATGTAGCAACGAGCCATCTTGTCGATCTTCCTCCATGCCTTCTTAGTCTCTCACTCCTCATTAGTGGAACTCTTCCTTAATCTTAGGATAAGGATCGTATAGGACATACTTATACTCTTCCACAATGAGTACTATATCCAACTTCTATTTCCAATTTACATAATTTATGTGAAACCCCACCTAAAGCCAACCCTAGAGTAAGGGGGTTGGGATGCATATCATATTATTTTGTATGAATATATATATTTTTGAATGATTTTAAGTACTTTAGAATTATGGTTTATAGGTTAAAAGGCTTAGTTATACTTATTGAGTAGGAAGGGTAAAATGGTAATTTTGCTTGAGGTCAAAATAGGAAGATATCTTGAGTATTAAATAAGAAGAATATTTGGGTGAGAAAATAAGAACAAGAGTTAGTGTGGTTTAGTGGTTAAAGCTTTGGAACTAATCTCTAAGGTCATGAGTTCAAATCCCATCACTTAAGTTTTATTTATGATTATCTTAGTTAAGTTTGAATTTTTATTTTCTTACATTCCTTAAAGATAGGAATGTTGTCCTAGGGGAGACATGAAGAGAATGTCTTAATCTTATCATCATGTCCTAAAAAGAATTCTAGAGGAATTCTTGTCCTTTTATTACCTCTAGCTTGTCCTAACATCTTCACAAATTAAAATTGTTCAAAATTCATCTTTTAATTCTAGAAAATTCTGTGAGAATTTTTTGACTTTGAATTTTGAAAATTGATCTTGGAAGGTGGAGGATTGACCGAAAATAGGAGAGGAATTAGGAAGGGTTCCCAAGAGAAATCAATCACCATAATTGAACCTTCAAACTCATCTCCATTGTGTTCATGTTCTTGATAAAGGAAACCTGGAAATTTTCTAGATTTTTTGAGCAGCCTAGCTCCCGAAAAACTCAGTCAAGTTCCTTGCTCATTTGCTGCTAGAAAAATGACCAATTTATATAGCTTGAAGACTAAAATTTCAGTGCAAATTCGAATTGCACAAAACTGCTCAAAACCAGAAAATGGAGCTCTTTTTCCCGCCTTCGATCCAATAAAACTCCTCCGCTTTTTTTTTTTCTAGAAAGAAGGCTGGAAACCAGCCTTAAAAGATCCTCAAACATTTCTCAAAATTCCCTACAAACCGAGCTAAAGAATTGCAGAAATACTACACAGAAAAATCAGCAAACCATTTGAACCTTAGAACCCCTTGAAACAAGAAAAATTCCAGTTTTGTTTTCTCAAAGGCTTGGCCGAAAAACCTCCCTCAAACCTCTGTAAAATGAACCTTGTACAACCATGAACTGAACACCATTAACCTCTCCACTTATCTTGAACACTTGGACTCTATAACCATACCTCATATCTCCTAAGATCACTCCATTCAAACTACATTTGAACTTTAAAAATTTCTAGCATTTTGCTCCATGAAAACACCCTTATATTAAGCTACACAACCAGAAATTCCTTTGCCATCAAGCTCTGAATTTTGGCCAGCCTTAAAGCCTTATCAATCTTCATTCATTTCAGCAAAACAAACCAGTCCAGCTGGCTCCATTGAAGCACAAAAAAACCTCCATCAATCAAACACCATTAACATATCCTATACCTCAAACCACTCCTCAATTCCCTCCATTTAAATTTCAAAAAAATCAAATTATTCCCTTCCTCTCTAGCTGAAAACTGAAACTCCTAAACACCCTAAACCATTCGGCCATCAGTCTCCCAAATTTCGTGCACACTTTTTCTCAAACGTTCTCAATTTTTACCAAGAACACACACTGCATTTCTTCAAGCTAAAACCCACCCTAATCACCTTCAATCCCTCTCAAATGCTCCAGATTACTCCTACATACTCCCTAGTGTTCATTTCTGGTATTTATAACACCAAAACTCACAAACAAGAAATTGTATTCGGATCAAAAACCAGTTTTCTCATGAAGGTCTCAAGAACATCATTAAGGTAACCAAGAACAACTCATTTGTTCATCTTTTTCCATTCAACCTTTAATGCACCATACTAATGTCTCTCTCTCTCTCTCTCTCTCTCTCTCTCTCTCTCGGCCAAAATGGTTGATCAACAACCATGGCTGTTTTTTTTTTTTTTTTTTTTGTTCTCTTAGACAATTCAAGACTTTCAATCGCGTGAACCTTCTTAAGTCTTCATCGAAGTAATCATCAATCAAGTATTTCTCCTTAATCCTCCTTTTTAATTCTGCATTCATGTCTCCTAGATGTTGATAAGAAGAATAGAATATGAATGGGGGATTAAGTGTATGCATGTGAATGAAGGGATTGGGATTAGGACATGAGAATGGTTGTACATGATTAAGCTATATGGATTTTCTTGAGAATCAATGTATGTTCATCATGTCTTAGGAGAATTATGGATGTTTAAAGCATGTTAGATATTATGACACCTATGGTGAATAGAATTTTTATATTCTTATTTCCATTGAAGCCATGATTAATGATTATGCCTAGTAGGAATTTGGCCATGTGATAGTATGTGTTAATTTAAGCCTATGTTCATGAATGGACTAGTTTATTGTTTGATGTTGGGATTCATGAATCTTGTTTAGCAATAGGAAAATCATGATTATTTTCTTGTTAATCCTAGATTATTTTTAGTAACAAATTTTATTACCTTAATTAAAATTATTACTATGTTTTTTCTTTAAAGATTTCGAAATTCCTAGGAAGTTTTGGAATTAGAATATTAAATGAAATATTGATATTTTATTAGTCAAATAAATAATATCTTTTCTTAAAAACAATATGTGTGTGTGTGTGTGTGTGTGTGTGTGTGTAATAATAAATAAGATCTTTTATATAAATAATAATAAATAAAATATTAATGATCTTGTAGACCATAGTTTAAACTTTTACCTATATTATTTATATTGAAGTTTATTTGTTATCTATTAATAAAAAATTTAATATGATTCATTTATTATTAATTACTATTTATTTATTATCTATTAAATATTAATTAATTTATTATTTATTTATAATAATACTATTTAAAAATTACCATTTATTAACATTATTTAAGACTTAGTATTATTCAATATTCAAACACTGGTTTATTTATTAATAATAATACTCAAGATTTATTATTTGAACCTATAACTTATTAGTAATTATTTTACAACCCCTTGCTATTTTAACTTATCAAGCTAGATTTATTTTATAAAATTCTTTATCATCTAGCCTTAAAGCTTAGGATATTAAGGTCATGGTTATAATTTGTTGAACTAGGGATTATTTATATAAGGCAAGTACAGCTCGAGTATAACCTTATACCTTGTGTTTACCCCAGGCGGGGTTAGGTCAGCCTTGGAGGATTTTTGAGTTCAAGCAAGCAAATGATCAAGTAAGCTCCTGCATGGAGTCATTTGAAGACTAAAATTATTGTGGCAAGCCAAATACGATGTGTATGGACATTTATTTTGTAAATGCAATTAAGGACCGTTTTTCCTTTTTATTTCAGTCAAGCAAATCATTTGAAAAATTAAACAAGCAGTTTTATACAAAATGCTAAACTCTATCTAAAACCCAACTTTGACCAGAATTTTAGAAACCCTTAATTGCTATTTCCAAATAAATTAATGTATGACCAATTTTCTCCCAAGTGGGATAAGCAACGTTGAGTACTTAATAAAGGTAGACTATTAGGACTAGTCTTTGAAGGGTTAGGGTAAGTCTCTCAATAGGTGGCCACCTTTGAGGGGTGAGTCCTTCCCAGATAGGATGCTAGTCTGGTAGGTCATACCAGTCCGAGCTAGCAAGTTTCAGTTATGTGGACTATGTGTTTTCAGAGTGGACAATCGGTAAGTTTGGGTATAGAGATGGAGAAGTATCTCACCCGGTAGGCCGTACACCTACCTTTTGTCAACATGCTCAACGTGTGACATTCTGACCGTTATATGGTCGTGGGGCCCAATGTGTGGTAACACATGGCTACCTCTTTGAGTGGTTGTATTTATTTTGCACATTTATGGTTTGAAAAGTAAAATGTCACTCTTTATTTTTAACACTTATTTAATGCTTGCCAGCACTTTCTCTTATAAAATTTTACAACTTGCATACATGAACTGTTTTGCCTAAAACACTCAAAGCACACACAGGCTTATTGAGATTTTTATCTTATCACCTTTTATACCATGCTTTTAGGTCGATCCAGCTGTGGAGGTCAATAGCTAAATTTATTGCCTATGATTTGAAGACTCTTTATTATTTTCCTTTTGTGATGTTTTGAGAGATTGTTGCAAACAATTTTTTTTGGATTTGTTCATGTATTTTTGGATTGTAATAAGTTTAATTTTAAATTATTTTATTTTATGTGACCTAGTTATAAAGACTCTTATCCTATGGACGGGGCGACATCCCCGACCCTGTTGGGCCTAGGTAGTAGGGTGTTACAATTTAGACCCGTTAACTTATTCTCTCGGAGAATAATGGCTAAAGGACTGAAAAAATCACCATTAACCATATTTCGAAAAAAAAAAAATCTCATTTTGTGCAAAAATAAATAATTTGTGCACTTTATTCTCATGTTATATTCAGATAATAGTTAACCCTATCACTATTATTTATAGCATGAATAATTCAACTCTTAGAAAATCTAACATAACTTTGTCTGAAGATTAACAGTTTTCTAAGTTAAATGTGTTAACCACTACTAATCTACTAGCTTTCTAGGTAATAATCTAGAAAATAACTCCATTGATAGGATTGTCTTATACGGGTTCACTCTCAGGGTAACACGAGGAGACCCACAATCTCTAATGAGGACCGTGATGGAAGCTGTGGGGTCGTTGAAACCCCTCTTCCACTTAATCTTTTAAATAAGGGTTTTCTAGAAAAGTATCCTTTGGAAAATCTTCATTAAGTTTTCTCTTAACTCACATAAAAAATCTAAACCCATAAAAATTTCTATTTTAAGGTTAATACTCTTTGAGAGATTTGCCATAGATTGATTTTATTTAAGTTAAAATTTAATGGTTTCAAAAAAAAATTCCATTAAAAAAAATCTTACTCGAGACTTTGGTCTCTAGTTTTATGACAAAAATGTTTTCATAACAATTAATTAAAATTGGTTTTCCATTAACTTTCACAAAATATCTAAATCTAAATATTCTCTATGTCAAAGATACAAAAACTTTAAGAGAATAAATAAGGATTAATTTTGTTCTAAGTTAATAAATCTTTTAATTAAAAAAATATTTTTCCTTGTCAAATTATTTTTCAAGACTTCGGTCTTGAAAACGTGTACTTAGGTAGGCCTAAAAAGGAAATAGCATGCTCAAAAACTATAGATGCTTCCTATGCGTTTTCTATCTTTTTAAATTCTAAGTGTTCGCATAAATAGATTAAACAAATTAATTTAATTAATTAATAATCTTGTTTAATCCTAATCCCTTTACTACTTTTTACCTGCAAAATATTACCAAAATATGACTATTGCATAAAAGTAACCTTGTGTGATATGGGACCTAAAAGAAAACAAGAAAAATTACATGGCAAAACAGCAAAACAAGATGCTCTAGGACCCAACCCGCTCCAAGAACTAGACCAACACGAAAAAGCCCAAACTGCGGCCTAATTGCGAGTGGAAGCTGTGACCGGCTAGTACCAAGCTATGGCCAGCTTGGAGCCTAAACCGCTGCCCGGTTTGCAACAAGCCATGGTCGGCTAGGTCCCCAAGCCAGTCGCCGGCTTCATTTGCTATTCCTCTTGGTCCTAGCCCGGCTTCAACCCCAAGCTGATTATTGTCTCCCTTGTTGAATCACATAGCCGCAGACTGGCTTGAGTCAGCCACTGGTCAGCGTGCTCCTGAAACAACACCATTCTGCTTTATTTTCCCTCTGTTCTTCTTCTGACTTTTCCACCCAAACGATCTCTAGGCTTCGGTTGATTTACAAAAACATAAGAAAATCTTAATCTCCTAGAAAAATCAACAATCACTTATACCCATAAATTCCAGGCTTACACAAGAACTCTACAAAAGCCATTAAATTATAGAAATACTATGTCTTAACGATAAGACTTACAATTGTTTTATCCCATCCTAGAAACATAAAGGATCACAGATAACAACCAACAAAACATCTTGCTAATTTTATTTAGCATAAGTATGTTTCTATTAGCCAAAAAACCCTGCTTTGATACCACATGAAAGTGGATTGGGCCAAACAAAACACGCAGACACAACAAAAACAAACAACGCAGCGGAAGTTTAAGTGTTTTATACCTCGGGGTTTTTCAACGACCTTTGACTGCTTCAGTTGTATAGAATGACTGGGATCAACCAGCAAAGTTTGTTCAGCAGTTTCTGGTGTAAAACCCACAAACCTTCGGCTTCTACTCATGAACGCTAAGCTTTGGAATCTCAGAAAATCACCATCACCTAAAACAACCGGTGAAAGTAATGTGGCTAGGAAAACTCAAGTCTTTCTTGACCGACTGCTAGAAAATAGTATCAAGAAGTGAGGTCTTTCTTTTCTCTGTCGTTTTTAAGAGAAAGATTAACGCATAAAGAAAAAAAAAAAGGTATAGTGCAAAACCCTACCTAAAGCCAACCTTAGAGTAAGGGGGGCAGGGTGCATATCATATTATTCTGTATAAAAATATATATTTTTGAATGATTTTATATGCTTTAGAATTATGGTTTATAGGTTAAGTAATACTTATTGAGTAGGAAGGGTAAAATGGTAATTTTGCTTGAGGTCAAAATAGGAAGATGGTTTGAGGTTTAGATAAGAAGAATATTTTGGGTGAAAAAATAAGAATAAGAGTTAGTGTGGTTAAGTGGTTAGAGTTTTGTGAATTAATCTCTAAGGTCATGAGTTCAAATCTCATCATTTAAGTTTTATTCATGATTATCTTAGTTATGTTTGAATTTTTGTTTTTCTTACATTTGTTAAAGATAGGAATGTTGTCTTAGGGGAGACATGAAGAGAATGTCTTAATCATATAATCATATCCTAAAAAGAATTCTAAAGGAATTCTTGTCCTTGTTATTACCTCTAGCTTTGTCATAATATCTTCACAATTTAAATTATTCAAAATTCATTAAATATTTTCTTTTAATTCCAAAAATTCTGAGATAATTCATTAGCCTTGAATTTTGAAAATCAATCTTGAAAGTTAGAGGATTGGCCGAAAATAGGGAGAAGAATCCAAGAGAAAAAAATCACCATGGTAGAACCTTCAAACTCATCTCTATGATGTTCATGTTTTTTATGAAGAAAATCTGGAAATTTTTCAGATTTTTTAACAGTCCAGCTTTCAAAAAATTTGGCCAGTGTTCTTGCTCATTTGCTGCCAAAAAAATGGTCATTCCATGTAGCTTGAAGTCTGAAATTTCTGTACAAAATTTGGATTGCATAAACCGTACAAAACCAGAAAAATTCTTGTACAATTTCACTGCACACCAAGCTGAGATTGAAGCTGTTTTTCTTGTCATCAATCCAGCAAAACCTCCTCTATTTTTTCTCCAGAAAGAAGGCTGGAAACCAACCTTAAAAGACCCTCAAACACCCCTCAAAATCATCTACAAATCGGGCTGAAGAAATGCAGAAATTCTGCACAGAAAAATCATCAACCATTCAAACCTTTGAACACCTTGAAACCAGAAAAAAAATTCCAGTTTTGTCTCCTTAGGCCTAGGCAGAAAAACCACCTTCAAACCTCTGCAAAATGGACCTTGTTTATCCATGGACTGAACACCGTTAACCTCCACACTTACCTTGAGTACTTGGACTCCATCATCACACCTCAAAAGTCTCCTAAGATCACTTTATCCAAAACACATTTGAACTTCAAAAAACTTCCAGAATTTGGTCTATGAAAACACTCTTGTATGAAGCTACAAAACTAGAAATTCCTCTGCCATTAAACACTGAATTTTGGCCAGCCTTATAGCCTGAACAACCTTCATTCCCTTGCCATAAAACTTATCAGTCCAGCCGGCACCATTGAAGAGCAAAGAAACCTCTATCAATCAAACACCATTAGCTTATCTTCTACCTCAAACAACTCCACAATTTTCTCTATTTGAAGTTCAAATAAGATTAGATTATTCTCTTTCCTTCTAGCTAAAAACTGAAACTCCTAATCACCCTAGACCATTCATCCAACGTCATTCCAGATTTCATGCATCTCTTCTCTCAAATTCTCTCAATTTTCACCAAGAACACCAAGAATACCAAGAACACACATTACACTCATTCAAGCCAAAACCTACCCTAAACACCTTCAATCACTCTAAAATACTCCAGATTACTCCTACTTAATCCCTAGTGTTCATTTTTGGTCTTTATAACACAAAATCTCGCAAACAAGATGGGGGGGGGGACAAAGGAAGTATGCTTGAACCGAAAAAAAAACAGAGAGAAAAAAACGCAAGCCTTAGAGGCCACACAGAAGCGTGAAAATCATACCTTTGCGCTCCTTAAGCCTACTAGGTTAAGTAGGAGTAGATTGAATGACAGGAATCGCTTCGCTTTGCCCACTTGAAGAAGCTTCCGGTTGAAAACCCGCTAGCCTCCTACTTCGCCTGGTTTACATGAACACCAAGCCTTTCACCTCTCGGATTATACCACAGCCCAACCTCTAGTCGGTGAACACAACGGTGAAGAGGAACGATCTCGAATCTCCTTGGTTCTCTTGCTATTGATTAGCAAAAAAACAAGAAGAACAACAAAGGAGAGGTAACGTGAGAGAGAGAGAGCTAGAAGTAAGAGCTTATTTTTTAGTTAGGAGATCAGGGTTTTCTTTTTCCAGAGACTTGTTCTATTACAGCCAAAATTAGGTCTCTCAATATCTGATAAACAAATCCCTGGGATATTATATTTCAAAACACCTGGATGTTATCTTGAGAATCAGTTTGGCTTAACCTTAAACTCTTCTTAACCGTATCTGGAAAAAACCCCAAGGTCCAAGCTATTGCGTCGGAAAAATATTTATTATTTCTCTTGGATCCAAAAGGCCCAAAATAATAAACATTAATTATTTATTTCCTGGGCTTATATAAATAACCCAATAAATAATTAAGGAGCCCAAATGAACCAAAATAATTAATCTTTAATTATTTATTTCTTGGGACTATATAAATAACCCAATAAATAATTAAACATTAATTACTTTTCCTAATTTATGCCCAGGTTAATTTCCTAATTATTCATACTGGACCTATGCCCTGAATAATTAATTAACCAATTAAACTAGATAATTAATTTCTCTCAACTCCTATTTTATTTTATTTATTTATTTTATTCCAGTGTAACAATAAATTAGACATCCTGAATAAAATAAAATAAGATCAAATAAAATAAAATCCACTTGAACTGAGACGAATTCCTCAATCCAAAATTAGTTAGGACTTACGGGTTATTCCGAGGACCAAAAAGACACATCGCTTTGGCTGTTAAAATGACCAAAATACCCCTACTATATAAATAGATGTATTTTGCATTTTAAATATTTCCTAATATCACCATAAGGAAATATTGACCCCAAGGACAATGCTGCATTAGCAAAGTCTCTGACCTACAGGTGAAATGACTAAAATACCCCTCTACACATCGCCGTACATTTAGAGAGGAAGAAGTGTACTAACACCCCTCTAAATGGCATCTACCATCCTTAGATTTTTAATCCAATGATCCACGACTTCCTGGAGTGTTTCCGCTTTCCAAGGGAGCTACCCTAAAGCAAACATCCAAGTCATGTTTCCCAGGGCCCTGGACATTTTAGACCATTCGGACAACCACAAGGGGCGATATAGTGCAGAAACTATCTTGTACAAGTCTGTCTTAACTAACTAGTTACATATACACAATACACAAGTATATTGGTTCTACTATAGAACCTCAACTATAGCATATCAAAGCATATGCTTCCAGCTTCATCAGACCACCAACTTATACTCAAGTCGTAGAGTACTAATCCACACTGTAGCGGTAGTAGTCTAGATTTCTATCATATAGTACGTTTAGAAACCACTACTACAGGTCCTGTCCTACGTATTCAAAATACGCTCATGTCATAAAATGAGTGGACTACTCACTGGCTAAAGTAAGCCATTCCCCATTTGGAATTCATAACATAATAACCTAAACATGATAAGATTCTCAGTCTCATCAATAGGTTAAGAACAAATATTTATGTGTTAAATAACCCGTGATCCATAACTTACTGTGAAAGACCACCATTCTCATGGACCACTTATTTAAACACAATGGGTCTGTTTCCAAATAAAAATTATGCACAAACAAAAAGTAAATTCACAAACAATTTATGAAAATAAATTCTTTTATTAAAATATTCGATTTTACATCAGAAACCTAGTCTAAAAGGGCATACAATCCAACAATCTCTCACTTGCACTCTAAGACTAGGTAAGTCCATGGGTGCTCACCCCTATGGCGTCTAAGTGTCTCTTGAAGACTCTATCAGCCAAAGGCTTGGTGAATGGATCGGCTAGATTGTTTTCTGAGGCAATATGTTCCACCACGACTTCCCGTCTCTGGATGAAATTCCGGATCAGGTGGTACTTCCTCTCGATGTGTTTCCCCTTCTTGTGGTTCCAAGGCTCCTTAGATTGCGATACTGCTCCAGTGTTGTCGCAATACATCACAATCGGCCTGTCCATATGTGGTACGACTCCAAATTCTGAAAGGAACTTACGGAGCCAAACTGCTTCCTTAGACGCCTCCGAAGCTGCCACATACTTAGCTTCTATGGTTGAGTCAGCAGTACAAGACTGCTTAATACTCCTCCATGAAATTACTCCTCAAGACAAGGTGAAGACATATCCACTAGTGGATTTTCTCCCATCCTTATTCGCCTGGAAGTCTGAGTCTGTGTATCTTGTAGGAACCAAATCATCAGCCCTGTAAACCAGCATATAATCTCTCGTTCCCTTGAGGTACTTGAGAATATGCTTTACAGCTTGCCAATGAACCTCTCATGAGTTTGACTGATATCTGCTAACTAAGCCCACGGCAAAGCAGATATCTGGCCTAGTACACAGTATGGCGTACATGAGACTTCCTATAGCCGAAGCATAGGGAATCCAACTCATTCTTTCCTTTTCTTCTTGAGACTTAGGACAGTCATTCAAAGAAAATGACAACCCATGTTTGCAAGGGATTAGAACTCCCTTGCATAAGTCCATGCTGTACTTGGCCAGCATCTTGTCAATGTATGTTGCTTGGGATAACCCTAACATTCTCTGCTTCCTATTTCTAAGAAGCCTAATCCCGAGAATGTAGCTGGCTTCTCCCAAGTCCTTCATACTGAATTGACTAGACAGCCAAACCTTTATAGATGACAATGTCCCTACATCATTTCTAATGAGTAGAATGTCATCCACATACAGGACAAGAAAAACCACATTAATGCCTTCAAGTTTTCTGTATACACATGGTTCATCTTCGTTTTGAATAAAACCATAAGACTTTACCGTCTCATCAAAACGAATGTTCCATACTCTCGATGCCTTCTTAAGTCCATAAATGAACATCTTAAGCTTGCAAACCATATGTTCCTGGCCATCAGCAATGAAGCCTTCTGGTTGGGACATATAGATGTCTTGGCTAAGATGGCCATTTAAAAATGCCGTCTTGACATCCATTTGCCATATATCGTAGTCATAGTGACATGCGGTGGTAAGGAGGATGCGGATGGATTTAAGCATGGCTACCGGGGAAAAGGTTTCCTCATAGTCGATACCTTCTTTCTGAGTATACCCTTTCACTACAAGCCTAGCTTTGAAGGTTTCTACCTTCCCATCCGCTCCCCTCTTTCTCTTGTGCACCCACTTGCACCCAATGGGTTTTATCCCTTCAGGTGAAGCTATAAGATCCCAAACCTGATTGAGGTACATAGACTCAATCTCGACTTTCATTGCTTCATGCCAAATATTTACATCGGCATCAGCAATAGCCTTCTCATTTCTAATGGGGACTTGTTCCTGATGGACAGAGACCAGCTCAAAGGCTTTTCCAGTCCATCTATCTGGAACCCTAGACACTCTCCCACTACGACGAGGCTCCACTTGCACAGGCTCTTGAGGCTGTGCCTCTTCTTGTTCCACAATCGGGTCAGAAGAAGTTGATTCCGTAGATAACTTCTCCTTAAGTTCTAACCTCGTAGAACCTTTAGTGGAAGTACTTTGATCATCTTCCAAGTATCTAGCATTGGTACTGACTAGCACCTTCTGCTCCTTAGGATGATAAAAGTAACCTCCTTTTGTCCCTTTTGGATAGCCAATAAAATAGCATAATTCCGATCTTGGTTCCAACTTGTCTCCCTTGACCAGTACATAAGTTGGACAACCCAAAATCCTGAGATGATTCAGACTTAGCTTACGCCCAGTCCACATCTCATAGAGAGTCCTAGGTACTGACTTGGAAGGCACCAAATTCAGAATATATAACGCTGTCTCCAGGGCATATCCCTAAAAAGACACTGGAAGAGTAGCATGAGACATCATACTTCGGACCATTTCCATCAATGTCCTGTTCTTTTTCTCAGCTACTCTGTTCTGCTGGGGTGTTCCCGACGCAGAGAGCTGGGATACTATCCCTTGATGTTCCATATAGTCCTTGAATTCACCTAAAAGGTACTCTCCACCACGATTCGATCGTAAGGTTTTGATTAATTTACCTGTTCGACGCTCAACTTTAGCCTTAAACTCCTTGAACTTGTCAAAAGAGTCAGACTTGCGTCTCATCAGGTAAATGTAACCATACCTCGTACAATCATCCGTGAAAGTGATGAAGTACTCAAAACCTCCTCTAGCTGGTGTAGACAACGGACCACATACATCAGTGTGAACAAAACTCAACACCTCCTTGGCTCTATCCGCCTTTGGTGGAAATGACATTTTGGTCATCTTTCCCATCAGGCAGGATTCACACTGAGGCTAACTTTCCAATCTCAATGAGCCCAAAAGCCCATCATGGATTAGCCTCTAAATCCTGGTTGAGTTAATATGACCCAACCTTAAATGCCAAAGGTATGAAACATTGATATTAGTCTTTCTCTTCTTAGTTAAAGATTCAGACTGAGCGTTATTTGATTGGTTGTTAATAGGGTTTAAAAAGAACAAATTTCCATACATGTGCCCAGTACATAAAATTTCTCCATCTCTACTGATAGAAATACCAGAATGGAAAGATACAGAATATCCTTGATTAATAAGTTTTGCAACTGAAATCAAATTCTGACGAAAACCAAGTACATATAAAATATGTTTTAAAACCACTATCTTATTACAATAAAAAATAAGATCCAGCTCTCCCACTGTAAGGGCCCAAACTTGTGCTCCATTACCCACTCGAAGCCCATGTTCGCCCTTCTTGAGTCTTCTTATCTTTCTAAACCCCTGCAAGGAGTTACAGATATGATCAGTGACTCCTGAATCAACAATCCAATTGGAAGTTGATCCTACCATTGATATGGACTCTAGATAGAAAACATTACCTGTGGGGTTTTTCTTGGTTTGAAGATCTGGACACTCCTTTTTCCAGTGTCCCTTCTTCCCACATTTGAAGCACTTGCCATTTGGTTTGTCCTTGGGCTGGATCTTGGGCTGGGCTACTGCATTCCCCTTCTTCCTCTTGAACTTTTTGGGTTTAGGCCCAGTTCTTGAAGAAGAAGCCTTAGCAATCGTAGCCTTTAACTGCGGCTTCATGACCTTCTCCGCCATCTGGAGCTCCTTCATCAATTCAGTCAAACTCATGGTCATTTTGTTCATGTTATAGTTCAATTTGAACTGAGTGATGGAGCCTGGTAGAGATTCGAGAACCATATCCACTTGGCTCTCGGGGTCAATGACAGCCCCTAAGATTTCCACCTCCTCGAAAGCAGCAATCATCTTGAGCATATGCTCTCGAACTGATGCTCCCTCAGCCATCTTAGTTTTTACAATAGTTCGAAAAGCCTCCTGCCTTGCGGGCCGGCTCTTGTTCGCAAACATAATAGCCAATGATTGACTGATGTCATATGCAGAAGCTATGTACACGTGTTTTGACTGGAGCACATTAGACATGGAGGCTAACATATAGCAACGTGCTATTTCGTCAGCCTTCTTCCACGCCTTCTCAGCCTCTCGCTCTTCGGCGGTGGAACCTTCCCCGATAACAGGGCAGGTCTCGTAAAGGATATACTTATACTATTTGACTGTGAGTATTATATCTAGGTTCCTTTTCCAGTCCACATAGTTTGGATCCATTAACTTATTCTCCCTGAGAATAACGGTCAATGGACTAAAAGAACCTCCCACCATTTCTGAAAATCGAAGAATAAAATAAAGAATTTAGTTTGTGAAAACAAAATAAAATTTGTGCACTAAAAATAATTTGGCTCTTTGGAAAACTAACATAACTTCTTGGGAAGATTAACAGTTTCCTAACCTAAGTATATTAACCACCACAAATTAATTTCCCTTCTAGGTAATGATCTAAAGGATAACTCCATCGTGGGATGGCCGTTTCCTCTCATTTCCTATGGACATACCTCGCACTATGACCTCCAACATGGGCTGACCGATCATAGTACGTGCCCCGGGTTATTAATTACATCCTTCCATTAGATCTAGATTCTTGTGGTATCCCCATCCTATACGGCTTCACTCCTAGGGTGACGCGAGGGGGCCCACGATCTCTAATGAGGACCGTGATGAAAGCCGTGGGGCCGTTGGAACCCCTCTCTCACTTAGTCTTTTAAAATAAAGGTTTTCTGAAAAATATCCTTTTGAAATTTCCATTAAGTTTTTCATAACTCAAAAATAAAATATCTAAGTCCATTAAAATCTCTATGTTAAGGCTTATATCCTTTGAGAGATTTCTCCATGGACTAATTTTATTTAAGTTAAAACTTAATGATTTCAAAAATTTTCCAATTAAAACTTTCTAGAGACTTTGTCTCATGTTTATTTAACAAAATAATTTTTTTCTAGTCCAAAACAAAACAAAATGGCTCTCCATTTTAATTTACAAAAATATCTAAATCCAATATATTTTCTATGTCAAGGATTAAATCCTTTGAGAAAATATACAAGGATTAATTTTTGTACAAATTAAAATAACCATTTAATTTTTGAAGAAAAATATTTTTCTTGTAAAAAAAAAAAAGTTCCCAAAGACTTTGGTCTTTGAGAAAAAGACACACATAGGTACATAAAAAAAATAGCATGCTCGAAAACAGTAAAAGTTTTCATATTTTTCTATTTTTTAAACCTAAGTGCCCAAATAATAGAATTAAACACATTAATTAATTAATTAATTAATTAATGATCTTGTTTAATCCTAAAATCCCTTACTAATATTTTTCATGCAAATATATTCCAAGAATATAAATATTGTAAAAATATTAACTTCGTCTGGTATGGGACCCAAAATGAAAAAGAAAAAAAATAAAAAATTGCAAAAAAAAAGCTGGCGGTCCACTGCACCGGCTGCACCGGATCCGCGCCCGCATGGCCTGCGGTCCACCGCGCCGCACCGGATCGCCTTCGCTGCAGCCTGTGGATCAGCCCGCACCCGCGACCCGCTTGCCCTCTGCTGCCGACCCGCGCGTTGACCGCGCTTCCACCCGTTTCGCACGTCCGGTGCCCTGCTGACCCGCACACCAATTGCAAATTTTGCAATTGCAATTGGCTTCAATTCATGGAATTGGCTCGGCTTACGCGGCTCATCAGCGACCGGCTCCTCTCACAGAAACGCAGCGGCTCGGCTCCACTGCACGGCTTAGGAATAGTGTTTCTTCTTCGTTTTTTCTCTTCTTCCGCCCGAAAGTTGTAGAATGTTGGATTGTATGCCCTCTTAGACTAGGTTTCTAATGTAAAATCGAATATTTTAATAAAACATTTATTTTCATAAATTATTTGTGAATTTACTTTTTGTTTGTGCACAATTTTCGTTTGAAACAGACTCATTGTGTTTAAATAAGTGATCCATGTGAATGGTGGTCTTTCACAGTAAGGTATGGATCACGGGTTATTTAACACATAAACATTTGTTCTTAACCTATTGATGAGACTGAAAATTTCATCGTATTTAGGTTATTATGTTATGAATTCCAAATGGGGAATGGCTTACCTTTAGCCAGTGAGTAGTCCACTCACTTCATGACATAAGCGTATTTCGAATACGTAGGACAGGACCTGTAGTAGTGGTTTCTCAAAGTACTATATGGTAGAAACCTAGACTACTACCGCTACAGCGTGGACTAGTACTCTACGACTTGAGTATGAGTTGGTGGTCTGGCGAAGCTAGAAGTATATACTTTGATTTGCTATAGTTGAGGTTCTATCGTAGGGCCAATATACTTGCATGTTGGGTATGTGTGACCAGTTAGTTAAGACAGAGTTGTACAAGATAGTTTCTGCACTATATCGCCCCTTGTGGTTGTCCGAATGGTCTAAAATGTCCAGGGCCCTGGGAAACATGACTTGGATGTTTGCTTTAGGGCAGCTCCCTTGGAAAGCGAAAACACTCCAGGAAGTCGTGGATCATTGGATTAAAAATCTAAGGATGGTAGATGCCATTTAGAGGGGTGTTAGTACACTTCTTCCTCTCTAAATGTACGGCGATGTGTAGAGGGATATTTTAGTCATTTCACCTGTTGGTCGAAGACTTTGCTAATGCAACATTGTCCTTGGGGTCAATATTTCCTTATGGTAATATTAGGAAATATTTAAAATGCAAAATACAACTGTTTATATGGCAGGGGTATTTTGGTCATTTTAGCAGCCAAAGCGATGTGTCTTTTTGGTCCTCGGAATAGCCCGTAAGTCCTAACTAATTTTGGGTTGAGGAATTGGTCTCAGTTCAAGAGGATTTTATTATATTTGATTTTATTCAGGATGTCTAATTTATTATTAGACTGGAATAAAATAAATAAATAAATAAATAGGAGTTGAGAGAAATTAATTATCTGGTTTAATTGGTTAATTAATTATTTAGGGCCTAGGTCCAGTATGAATAATTAGAAAATTAACCTGGGCTTAAATGAGGAGAAATAATTAATGTTTAATTATTTATTGGATTATTTATATAGACCCAATAAATAAATAATTAAAGATTAATTGTTGTGGTTCATTTGGGCTCATTAATTATTTATTGGGTTGTTTATATAAGCCCAGGAAATAAATAATTAATGTTTATTATTTTGAGCCTTTTGGGTCCAAGAAAATAATAAAATTTATTTTGGCCCAATAGCTTGGACCGTAGGGTTTTTCCAGATACGGTTAAAAAGAGTTTAGGGTTAAGCCAAATTTATTCTCCGAATGACATACGGGTATTTTGAAATATGAAATCCTGGAGATATATTTATCAGATAATGAGAGACCTAATTTTTGCTAACCAATAAACAAGTCTCTGGTAGAGGAAAACCCTAATCTCCCTAACCTACAAGCCTCATGCAGCTCTCCCTCTCTCTCAGACGTCTCCTTCTATTCTCTGTCTTCTTCTTGTTTCTTTGCTAATCAATAGCAAGAGAACCAAGGAGAATTGAGACCGTTCCTCTTGACCATTGTGTTCACCAACTAGAGGTTGGGCAGAGGAATATTCCGAGAGGTGGAAAGCTTGGCGTTCATGCAAACAAGGCAAAGTAGAAGGCTAGTGGGTTTTTAACCGGAAGCTTCTTCAAGTGGGCAAGGAGAAGCAATTCCTGTCATTCAATCTACTTCTACTCAACCTAGAAGGCTTAAGGAGCGCAAATGTATGATCTTCACGCTTCCGTGTGGCCTTTAAGGCTTGCGATTTTTTTTCCTTCTCTATTTTTTCCCGCCAGTGCATGCTCTCTGTTTTTCGTCCCCTCAATGTGGTATGAGAGCCAATGGTTCTTTGATCAATTTAGGGAGCATGGTAGTTAATAAAAATGGAGAAGATGATTATACCTGTGATCCTTCGCTATTTTGGTATGGGATAGGTGGATTTGTAAGCTTCACAGTGGAAGCATAGGCTACTGTAAATTTTTTTTTGGCTTTGAAGTTTGATTTTGTAAACCCAATTTTAAGGGGTATAGGCGGTTGTGGTTTTGTTTTGGATGAGTTTTTGTAACTAAAAATGTCCAATGAAGCCAAAGAAGATTGAAAAAGTCGAACCAGAGAAGCCTATGCAATTTGCGCGCGGAAAGAAGGAAAAACGAAGAAGAAACACTATTCCTAAGCCGTGGAGTCGAGCCGAGCCGCACTGTTTATGTGTCACGAGCCGCATCCTTCCAGCCGCTAGAGCTGAGCCGTGACTGTAGCAATTGAGCTGAAGGCAATTGAAATGTTGCAATTCAATTGCAACAGCTTCCGGGTCGCGCACGGGCAATCAGATCAACGCGCGGGTCATGAGCAGAAAGGCAGCGGAGCAGGTTGCGGTTTCGGGCAGGCTCCATGGGCTACAGCGATGGCAATCTGGTGCGGCTGGTGCACCGGGGGCGTTGTGAACTGACAGAGCAAATGGGCCCTGATCTGGTGTGGCAGGTGTACATGGACCGGCAGATTTGTTTTTTGCAATTTTCTTTGTTTTTTTTTTCATTTTGGGTTCCATACCACGCGAAGTTAATATTTTTGCAATATTTATATTCTTGGAATATATTGCATGAAAAATATTAGTAAAGGATTTTAGGATTAAACAAGATCATTAATTAATTAATTAATTAATTAATTAATGTATTTAATTCTATTATTTGGACACTTAGGTTTAAAAAATAGAAAAGCATGAAAACGTTTATTGTTTTGAGCATGCTATTTTTTTTATGTACCTATGTGTGCTTTTTTCTCAAAGACCAAAGTCTTTGGGAACATCTTTTGACAAGAAAAATATTTTTCTTGAAAAATTAAATGGTTATTTTAATTTGTACAAAAATTAATCCTTGAATATTATCTCAAATGATTTAATCATTGACATAGAAAATATATTGGATTTAGATATTTTTGTAAATTAAAGTGGAGTGCCATTTTTATTTTGTTTTGGACTAGAAAAAATGATTTTGTCAAATAAACTTGAGACCAAAGTCTCTAGAAAGTTTTAATTGGAAAATTTTTGAAATCATTAAGTTTTAACTTAAATAAAATTAGTCCATGGAGAAATCTCTCAAAGGATATAAGCCTTGACATAGAGATTTTAATGAACTTAGATATTTTATTTTTGAGTTATGAAAAACTTAATGGAAATTTCAAAAGGATATTTTTCAAAAAACCTTTATTTTAAAAGACTAAGTGAGAGAGGGGTTCCAACAGCCCCACGGCTTCCATCACGGTCCTCATTAGAGATCGTGGGTCCCCTCGCGTCACCCTGGGAGTGAAGCCGTATAGGATGGGGATACCACAAGAATCTAGATTTAATGGAATGATGTAATTAATAACCCGGGGCACGTACTATGATCGGCCAGCCCATGTTGGAGGTCATAGTGCGAGGTATGTCCATAGGAAATGAGAGGAAACAGCCATCCCACGATGGAGTTATCCTTTAGATCATTACTTAGAAGGGAAATTAATTTGTGGTGGTTAATATACTTAGCTTAGGAAACTGTTAATCTTCCCAAGAAGCTATGTCAGTTTTCCTAAGAGCCAAATTATTTTTAGTGCACAAATTTTAATTTGGTTTTCACAAACTAAATTCTTTCTTTTATTTTTCGATTTTCAGAAATGGTGGGAGGTTCTTTTAGTCCATTGGGCGTTATTCTCAGGGAAAATAAGTTAACGGGTCCAAGCTATGAGGACTAGAAAAGGAACCTGGACATAATACTCACAGCTGAGGAGTATAAGTATGTCCTTTACAAGACCTGCCCTGTAATCGGGGAAGGTTCCACCGCCGAAGAGTGAGAGGCTGAGAAGGCGTGGAAGAAGGCTGACAAAATGACACGTTACTATATGTTAGCCTCCATGTCTAATGTGCTCCAGTCAAAACACGAGCACATGGCTTTTGCATATGACATCAGTCAATCATTGGCTACTATGTTCGCGGACAAAAGCCGGCCCGCAAGGCAGGAGGCTCTTCGAACTATTGTTAACACTAAGATGGACGAGGGAGCATTAGTCCGAGAGCATATACTCAAGATGATTGCTGCTTTTGAGGAGGCGAAAATCTTAAGGGCTGTCATTGACCCCGAGAGCCAAGTGGACATGGTTCTCGAATCTCTATCGGGCACCTTCACTCATTTCAAGTTAAACTATAACATGAACAAGTTGAACATGAGTTTAACTGAATTGAAGAAGGAGCTCCAGATGGCGGAGAAGGTCATGAAGCCGCAGTCAAAGGCCATGATTGCTAAGGCTTCTTCCTCAAGAATTGGGCCTAAACCCAAAAAGTTCAAGAGGAAGAAGGGGAATGCAGCAGCCTAGCCCAAGACCCAGCCCAAGGACAAACCAAAGGGCAAGTGCTTCAAATGTGGTAAGAAGGGACACCAGAAAAAGGAATGTCCAGATCTTCAAACCAAGAAAAACCCCACAGGTAATGCTTTCTATCTAGAGTCCATATCAATGTTAGGATCAACTTCCACTTGGATTGTTGATTCAGGAGCCACTGATCATATCTGTAACTCCTTGCAGGGGTTTAGAAAGACAAGAAGACTCAAGAAGGGCGAACATGGGCTTCGAGTAGGTAATGGAGCACAAGTCTGGGCCCTTGCAGTGGGAGAGTTGGATCTTATTTTTTATTGTAATAAGATAGTGGTTTTAAAAGATATTTTATATGTACCTGATTTTCGTCTGAATTTGATTTCAGTTGCAAAACTTATTAATCAAGGATATTCTGTATCTTTCCATTCTGGTATTTCTATCAGTAGAGATGGGGAAATTTTATGTACTGGGCACATGTATGGAAATTTGTTCTTTTTAAACCCTATTAACAACCAATCAAATAACGCTCAGTCTGAACCTTTAACTAAGAAGAGAAAGACCAATATCAATGATTCATACCTTTGGCATCTAATGGTGGATCATATTAACTCAACCAGGATTCAGAGGCTAATCCATGATAGGCCTTTGAACTCATTGAGATTGGAAAGTTGGCCTCAGTGTGAATCTTTCCTAATGGGAAAGATGACCAAGAGGTCATTTACACCAAAGGCAGATAGAGCCAAGGAGGTGTTGAGTTTTGTTCACACTGATGTGTGTGGTTCGTTGTCTACACCAATTAGGGGAGGTTTTGAGTACTTCATCACTTTCACAGATGATTGTACGAGGTATGGTTACATTTACCTGATGAGACGTAAATCTGACTCTTTTGACAAGTTCAAGGAGTTTAAGGCTGAAGTAGAGCATCGGACAGGTAAATTAATCAAAACCCTACGATCGGATCGTGGTGGAGAGTACCTCCTAGGTGAATTCAAGGACTATATGCTACATCATGGGATAGTATCCCAGCTCTCTGCACCGGGAACACCCAAACAGAACGAAGTAGCTGAGAAAAGGAACAGGACATTGATGGAAATGGTCCGAAGCATGATGTCTCATGCTACTCTTCCAGTGTCATTTTGGGGATATGCCCTGGAGACAGCAGCATATATTCTGAACTTGGTGCCTTCCAAGTCAGTACCTAAGACTCCCTATGAGATGTGGACTGGGCATAAGCCAAGTCTAAATCATCTCAGGATTTGGGGATGTCCAGCTTATGTACTGGTCAAGGGAGACAAGTTGGAACCAAGATCAGAATTATGCTGTTTTGTTGGCTATCCAAAAGGGACAAAATGAGGTTACTTTTATCATCCTAAGAAGCAGAAGGTGCTAGTCAGTACCAATACTAGATACTTGGAAGATGATCAAAGTAGTACCACTAAAAGTTCTACGAGGTTGGAACTTGAGGAGAAGTTATCTACGGAATCAACTTCTTTTGACCCGATTCTAGAACAAGAAGAGGCACAACCTCAAGTGCCTGTGCAAATGGAGCCTCGTCATAGTGGGAGATTGTCTAGGGTTCTGGATAGATGGACAGGAGAAGCCTTTGAGCTGGTCTCCGACCATCAGGAACAAGACCCCACTAGATACGAGGAGGCTATTGCTGATGCCGATGCAAATTTGTGGCATGAAGCAATGAAAGTCGAGATTGAGTCTATGTACCTCAATCAGGTTTGGGATCTTATAGCTTCACCTGAAGGGATAAAACCCATTGGGTGTAAGTGGGTGTACAAGAGAAAGAAGGGAGCGGATGGGAAGGTGAAAACCTTTAAAGCTAGGCTTGTGGCAAAAGGGTATACTCAGAAAAAGGGAATCGACGATGAGGAAACTTTTTCCCCGGTAGCCATGCTTAAATCCATCCGCATCCTCCTTACCATCGCATGTCACTATGACTATGAGATATGGCAAATGGATGTCAAGACGGAATTCTTAAATGGCCATCTTAGCGAATGCATCTATATGTCCCAACCGGAAGGCTTCATTGCTGAAGGCCAGGAACATATGGTTTGCAAGTTTAAGAAATCCATTTATAGATTTAAGCAGGCATCGAGAACATGGAACATTCATTTTGATGAGACTGTAAAGTCTTATGGTTTTATTCAAAACGAAGATGAACCATGCGTGTACAGGAAACTTGAAGGCATTAACGTAGTTTTTCTTGTCCTATATGTGGATGACATTCTACTCATTGAAAATGATGTAGGGACATTATCATTTACAAAGGTTTGGCTGTCCAGTCAATTCAGTATGAAGGACTTGGGAGAAGCCAGCTACATTCTCGGGATTAGGCTTCTTAGAAATAAGAAGCAGAGAATGTTAGGGTTATCCCAAGCGACATACATTGACAAGATACTGGCCAAGTACAGCATGGACTTATGCAAGGGAGTTCTAATCCCTTGCAAACATGGGTTGTCATTTTCTTCGAAGGACTGTCCTAAGTCTCAAGAAGAAAAGGACAGAATGAGTTGGATTCCCTACGCATCGGCTATAGGAAGTTTCATGTACGCCATACTGTGTACTAGGCCAGATATCTGCTTTGCCGTGGGTTTAGTTAGCAGATATCAGTCAAACTCAGGAGAGGTTCATTGGCAAGCTGTAAAGCATATTCTCAAGTACCTCAAGGGAACGAGAGATTATATGCTGGTTTACAGGGCTGATGTTTTAGTTCCTACAGGATACACAGACTCAGACTTCCAGGCGGATAATGATGAGAGAAAATCCACTAGTGGATATGTCTTCACCTTGACTGGAGGAGCAATTTCATGGGGGAATATAAAGCAGTCTTGTATTGCTGACTCAACCATGGAAGCTGAGTATGTGACAGTTTCGGAGGTATCCAAGGAAGCAGTTTGGCTCCGGAAGTTCCTTTCAGAACTTGGAGTCGTACCACATATGGACAGGCCGATTGTGATGTATTGCGACAACACTGGAGTAGTATCGCAATCTAAGGAGCTTCGGAACCACAAGAAGGGAAAACACATTGAGAAAAAGTACCACCTGATCCGAGATTTCATCCAGAGACGGGAAGTAGTGGTGGAACATATTATCTTAGAAAACAATCTAGCAGATCCATTCACCAAACCTTTGGCTGAGAGAGTCTTCAAGAGACACTTAGACACCATAGGGGTGGGCACCTATGGACTTACCTAGTCTTAGAGTGCAAGTGGGAAATTGTTGGATTGTATGCCCTCTTAGACTAGGTTTCTGATGTAAAATCGAATATTTTAATAAAAGAATTTATTTTCATAAATTGTTTGTAAATTTACTTTTTGTTTGTGCACAATTTTCATTTAGAACAGACCCATTGTGTTTAAATAAGAAGTCCATGTGAATGGTGGTCTTTCACAGTAAGGTATGGATCACGGGTTATTTAACACATAAACATTTGTTCTTAACATATTGATAAGACTGGGAATCTCATCATATTTAGGTTGTTATGTTATGAATTTCAAATGGGGAATAGCTTACCTTTAGCCAGTGAGTAGTCCATTCACTTCATGACATAAGCGTATTTCAAATACGTAGGACATGACCTGTAGTAGTGGTTTCTCAAAGTACTATATGGTAGAAACCTAGACTACTACTGCTACAGCGTGGACTAGTACTCTACGACTTGAGTATGAGTTGGTGGTCTGGCGAAGCTAGAAGCATATACTTTGATTTGCTATAGTTGAGGTTCTATCGTAGGGCCAATATACTTGCATGTTGGGTATGTGAGACTAGTTAGTTAAGACAGACTTGTACAAGATAGTTTCTGCACTATATCGCCCATTATGGTTGTCCGAATGGTCTAAAATGTCTAGGGCCCTGGGAAACATGATTTGGATGTTCGCTTTAGGGTAGCTCCCTTGGAAAGCAGAAACACTCCAGGAAGTCGTGGATCATTGGACTAGAAGCCTAAGGATGGTAGATGTCATTTAGAGGGGTGTTAGTACACTTCTTCCTCTCTAAATACATGGCGATGTGTAGAGGGATATTTTAGTCATTTCACCTGTTGGTCGAAGACTTTGCTAATGCAACATTATCCTTGGGGTCAATATTTCCTTATGGTGATATTAGGAAATATTTAAAATGCAAAATATAGCTGTTTATATGGCAGAGGTATTTTGGTCATTTTAGCAGCCAAAGCGATGTGTCTTTTTTGTCCTCAGAATAGCCCGTAAGTCCTAACTAATTTTGGGTTGAGGAATTGGTCTCAGTTCAAGAGGATTTTATTATATTTGATTTTATTCAGGATGTCTAATTTATTATTAGACTAGAATAAAATAAATAAATAAATAAATAGGAGTTGAGAGAAATTAATTATCTGGTTTAATTGGTTAATTAATTATTCAGGGCCTAGGTCCAGTATGAATAATTAGAAAATTAACTTGGGCTTAAATTAGGGGAAATAATTAATGTTTAATTATTTATTGGGTTATTTATATAGGCCCAAGAAATAAATAATTAAAGATTAATTGTTATGGTTCATTTGGGCTCATTAATTATTTATTGGGTTGTTTATATAAGCCCAGGAAATAAATAATTAATGTTTATTATTTTGGGCCTTTTGAGTCCAAGAAAATAATAAAATTTATTTTAGCCCAATAGCTTGGACCGTAGGGTTTTTTCCAGATACGGTTAAGAAGAGTTTAGGGTTAAGCCAAACTTATTCTCAGAATGACATCCGGGTGTTTTGAAATATGAAATCCCGGGGATATGTTTATCAGATAATGAGAGACCTATTTTTTGCTAACCAATAAACAAGTCTCTGGTAGAGGAAAACCCTAATCTCCCTAACCCACAAGCCTCACGCAGCTCTCCCTCTCTCTCAGACGTCTCTTTCTATTCTCTGTCTTTTTCTTGTTCCTTTGCTAATCAATAGCAAGAGAACCAATGAGAATTGAGACCGTTCCTCTTCACTATTGTGTTCACCGACTAGAGGTTGGGTAGAGGAATATTCCGAGAGTAGGAAAACTTGGCGTTTATGCAAACAAGACGAAGTAGAAGGCTAGCGGGTTTTCAACCGAAAGCTTCTTCAAGTGGGCAAGGCGAAGCGATTTCTATCGTTCAATCTACTTCTACTCAACCTAGAAGGCTTAAGGAGCGCAAATGTATGATCTTCATGCTTCCGTGTGGCCTTTAAGGCTTGTGGTTTTTTTTTCCTTCTCTGTTTTTTCCCGCCAGTGCATGCTCTCTGTTTTTCTTCCCCTCACAGAGACCATTTTTCTTCATATTTTGCCCATATCTTTGGCTTCTTTGGACATTTTTACTTACAAAAAATCATCCAAAACAAAAACACAACCGCCTATACCCATTAAAATTGGGTTTAAACAATCAAACCTTAAAGCCAAAATTTATTATAGAGATGCCTATGCTTCAACGATGAAGCTCACAGTTATGCTATCCTATACCAAAACAGCGAAAGATTACAGGTATAATCATCTTCTCCATTTTTATTAACTACCATGTTCCCTATATTGATCAAAGAACCATTGGCTCTGATACCACATTGAGGGACGGGAAAATAGAGGAAGCATGCTTGAACCGAAAAAAAAACATAGAGAAAAAATGCAAGCCTTAGAGGCCACACGGAAGCGTGAAGATCATACATTTGCGCTCCTTAAGCCTATTAGGTTGAGTAGGAGTGGATTGAACGACAGGTATCGCTTCGTTTTGCCCACTTGAAGAAGCTTCCGGTTGAAAACCCGCTAGCCCCCTACTTCGCCTGGTTTGCATGAACACCAAGCCTTTCAGCTCTCGGAATATACCACAGCCCAACCTCTAGTCGGTGAATACAACGGTGAAGAGGAATAGTTTCGAATCTCCATGGTTCTCTTGCTATTGTTTAGCAAAGAAACAAGAAGAACAACAGAGGAGAAGTAACGTGAGAGAGAGAGAGAGAGCTAGACGTGAGAGCTTATTTTTTGGTTAGGAGATCAGAGTTTTCTTTTTCCAGAGACTTGTTCTATTAGTCAGCCAAAATTAGGTCTCTCAATATCTGATAAACATATCCCCCGGATATCATATTTCAAAACACCCGGATGTTATCCTGAGAATTAGTTTGGCTTAACCCTAAACTTTTCTTAACTGTATTTGGAAAAAATCCTAAGGTCCAAGCTATTGGGTCGGAAAAATATTTATTATTTCTCTTGGACCCAAAAGGCCCAAAATAATAAATATTAATTATTTATTTCTTGGACTTATATAAATAACCCAATAAATAATTAATGAGTCCAAATGAACCAAAATAATTAATCTTTAATTATTTATTTCTTGGGCCTATATAAATAACCCAATAAATAATTAAACGTTAATTATTTCCCCTAGTTTAAGCCTAGGTTAATTTCCTAATTATTCATACTGGACCTAGGCCCTGAATAATTAATTAACCAATTAAACTAGATAATTAATTTCTCTCAACTCTTATTTTATTTTATTTATTTATTTTATTCCAGTCTAATAATAAATTAGACATCCTGAATAAAATCAAATAAAATCCTCTTGAACTGAAACCAATTCCTCAACCCAAAATTAGTTAGGACTTACGGGCTATTCCGAGGACCAAAAAGACACATCGCCTTGGTTGCTAAAATGACCAAAATACTCCTGCCATATAAACAGCTGTATTTTGCATTTTAAATATTTCTTAATATCACCATAAGGAAATATTGACCCCAAAGACAATGTTGCATTAGTAAAGTCTCCGACC
Source organism: Voacanga thouarsii (assembly GCA_026120185.1). Classification (NCBI taxonomy): domain Eukaryota; kingdom Viridiplantae; phylum Streptophyta; class Magnoliopsida; order Gentianales; family Apocynaceae; genus Voacanga; species Voacanga thouarsii. The sequence continues at coordinate 2,174,516 of JANUWF010003365.1, read as the reverse complement.
TACAGGTGAAATGACTAAAATACCCCTCTACACATCGTCGTACATTTAGAGAGGAAGAAGTGTACTAACACCCTTCTAAATGACATCTACCATCCTTAGGCTTCTAGTCCAATGATCCACGACTTCCTGGAGTGTTTCCGCTTTCCAAGGGAGCTACCCTAAAGCAAACATCCAAGTCATGTTTCCCAGGGCCCTGGACATTTTAGATCATTCGGACAATCACAAGGGGCGATATAGTGCAGAAACTATCTTGTACAACTCTGTCTTAACTAACTAGTCACACATACCCAACATGCAAGTATATTGGCCCTACGATAGAACCTCAACTATAGCAAGTCAAAGTATATACTTCTAGCTTCGCCAGACCACCAACTCATACTCAAGTCGTAGAGTACTAGACCACACTGTAATGGTAGTAGTCTTGGTTTCTATCATATAGTACTTTTAGAAACTACTACTACATGTCCTATCCTACGTATTCGAAATACGCTTATGTCATGAAGTGAGTGGACTACTCACTGGCTAAAGGTAAGCCATTACCAATTTGGAATTCATAACATAAGAACCTAAACATGATGAAATTTCCAGTCTCATCAATAGGTTAAAAACAAATGTTTATGTGTTAAATAACCCGTGATCCATACCTTACTGTGAAATACCACCATTCACATGGACCACTTATTTAAACTCAATGGGTCTGTTCCAAACGAAAATTGTACACAAATAAAAAGTAAATTTACAAATAATTTCTGAAAATAAATTTTTTTATTAAAATATTCGATTTTACATCAGAAACCTAGTCTAAGAGGTCATACAATCCAACACAAGAATTGACTATCGAATCAAAAACCAATTTTTTCTTAAAGGTCTCAAGAACATCATCAAGGTAAATAAAAAACAACTTCCTTGTTCATCATATTTCATTCAACCTTCAATGTTCCATACTAATTCTCTCTCTCTCTCTCTCTCTCTCTCTCTCTCTCTCTCTATATATATATATATATATATATATATATATATATATATATATATATCGGCCGAAATGGTTGATCATCAACCATGACTGTTTTTTTTTCCTTGGACAACTTAAGACTCTCAATCGCGCGTGGACCTTCTTTAGCTTCATCAAAGTAATCGATAATCAAGTATTTTTCCCTTAATCCTCCTTTTTAATTCTAAATTCATGTCTTTTAAATGTTGATAGGAGGAACGGATATGAATGAGGGATTGCGTGTATGCATGTGGATGAGGGTGATGGGGTTAGGACATGAGAATTGTTGTATATGACTAAGCTATATGAATTTTCTTGGGAATCAATGTATGTTCATCATGTCTTAGGAGAGTTATGGATGTTTAAAGCATGTTAGATGTTATGACACCTATGGTGAATAGGATTTTTATGTTCTTATTTCCATTGAAGCCATGAATGATGAATATGCCTAGTAGGAAATTAGCCTTGTGATAGTATGTGTTAATTCAAGCATATATTCATGAATGATTTAGCCTATTAGTTGATATTTGGGAATGTGTTCATGAATCTTGTTTAACAATAGGAAAGTTATGATGGAAGATTATTTTCTTGTTAATCTTAGGTTATTTTTATTACCAAATTTTATTATTTTAATTAGAATTATTATTACATTTTCCATAAGAGTTTCGAAATGTATAGGAAGATTTGAAAATAAAATATTAAATGAAATATTAATATTTTATTGGTAAAATAAATAATGTCTTTTGTTAAAAATAATATATATATATATATATATATAAAATAGTAAATAAAAATTTTTAAATAAAATATTAGAATTAATTAATAACCTTGTAGACCTTAGTTAAAACTTTTACCTATATTTATAAATATTATTTATATTAAAATTTATTTGTTATTTGTTAATAAAAATTTTAATAAAATTTATTTATTATAAATTTTATTATTCATTACTAATTATTTATTATCTATTAATTATTAATTAAAAATTAAGTGTAATTTATTATTTATTTATTTATAATAATACTATTTAAATATGACCATTTACTAATATTATTTAGGACTTAGTATTATTTAATATTTAAACACTAGTTTATTTAATAGTAATAATACTCAAAATTTATTATTTGAACCTATAACTCATTAGTAATTATTTTAGAACCCCTAGTTATTTTAACTTACCAAGTTAGATTTATTTTATAAAATCATTTGTCATCTAGCCTTACAGCTTAGAACATTAAGGTCATGGTTAGTTATGGTTGTATCTAGTTGAGCTATGAATTATTTATGTAAGATGAATATAGTTCAAATGTAACCTTATGCCTTGTGTTTATCCTGGGCGGGTTAGGTTGACCTTGGAGGATTTTTGAATTCAAGCAAGCAAAGGATCAGGTAAGCTCCTGCATAGAGTTATTTGAAGACAAAAACTTATTGTGGCAATCCAAATTCAATGTGTATGATCATTCGTTGTAAAGGAAATTAAGGACTGTTTTCCTTTTTATTTCAGTCAAGCAAATCATTTGGAAGTTAAACAAGAAATTTTATTCAAAACACTAAACTCTTTCTAAATCCCAACTTTGACAAGAATTTTAGAAATCCTTAATTGCTATTTCCAAGCAAAACATTATATGATTAATTTTCTCCCAAGTGGGACAAATAACGTTAAGTACTCAATAAGGGTAGACTACTAGGACTAGTCTTCGAAGGGTTAGGGTAAGTCTCTCAGTAGGTGGCCACCTCTGAGGGGTGAGTCCTTCCCGAATAGGATGCTAGTCCAGTAGATCATACCGGTCCGAGTTAGCAAGTTTCAATCAAGTGGACTGTGTGTTTCCGGAGTGGACAACTGGTAAGTTTGATTGTAGAGATGGAGAAGTATCTCACCCAGTAGGCCATACACCTACCTTCTGTCAGCATGATCAATGTGTGGTAGTCTAATCAGTAGCATACTCAACGTGTGGCATTCTGACCATTATAATGTCATGGGGCCCTACATGTAGTAACACATGGCTACCTCTTTGGGTGGTTGTATTTATTATACACATGTATGATTTGGAAAGCAAAACCACACTCTTTATTTTAACATTTATTTAATGCTTGCCATCGCTTTCTCTTGTAAAACTTTTACAACTTGCATGCATAAACTGTTTTACCTAAAACACTCAAAGTACACACGGGCTTATTGAGATTTTTATCTCACCATCTTTTATACCATGTTTTCAAGTCGATCCTACTGTGAAGGTTATTAGCTAGATTGTTGCGTATGATTTTGAAGAATCTTTACTGTTTTCCTTATGTAATGTTTTGAGAAATTGTGACAGACAATTTATTTTGGATTTGTTCATGTATTATTGGGTTGTAATAAGTTTAATTATAAAGTATTCCTTTTATTTTATTTTATGTGACCTAATTATAAAAACCCCTTGTCCTATGGATGAGGCGACATCTCCTGCCCTGATGGGCCTAGATAGTGGGGTATTACATATAAGCGATAGAGAGAGTCTGTGAGACCAAAAAAACACATCTAACTAGGATTTCTCAAACTACACTAATCACGTATATTTGTTATCCCAAGATTTCAAACCCTAATAGAATACGTATTAGTGGAGTCTATCCACTCACATGACTTAGCCAGCTAGCCCAAGTCGAATTAGGCCTGGGCCTAGTTCATGAATCCCTTTGTCCAATCTATTGAGCCAGCCTTAAATCATTTGTTTATTCTTATACTAATAAAAGCTCATAAATAAATAATTTAATTAACCCAAATAGACTAAGTTAATTTCTCAAGCTTTTTCTAGTTTAGACCCAAACTAATCCTAATTATTCAATCTGGACTCAAACCCAAAATAATTAATTAATTTGCTAAATCAGATAATTAATTTATTTTTCTTTTAGACCTTTAATTTATTCTAACCCAATAATAAATTAAGCCACCTAAATAAAATAAAATCCTCTTTATTTAAGATAATTTTCTTAGTCCAAAATTAATTAGGACTTACAGACTATTTTAAGGACCAAAAGACACATCGTCCTTGGCTAATAAAATGACCAAAATACCCCTACTATACAAACAGCTGTATTTTGCATTTTTAATATTTCCTGTTATCACCATAAGAAAATATTAACCTCAAGAACAATGTTGCAAGTAGCAATATCTCTGACTTGCAGGTGTTATGACCGAAATACCCCTCTATGTAATACCATTCATTGATATAGGAAAAATATACTAACGTCTTTCTCCATGACTTCTACCATCCTTAGATATCCAGTCTGATACTCCTCCACTCTCAGTACGTATCCGCTTATTTCTAAGAGCTATCCAAAAGCATACAATACTAAGTCACATTTTCAGGGTCCTAGATTATATAGATTATCCTGGATAATCATAAGAAGGTGATTTCTTCATTTAGGAACAGAGAAACTATCTTGTATGAATTTATTTTAACTGACTAGTTACACATATCTAACATACAAGTATATTGGTCATATAGTAGAACCTCACCTACAGTACATCAAAGTATATACTTTTAGCTTTACCAAACTACCAATTTATACTCAAGCCGTAGGATGTGAGTTCACGCTATAGCAGTAGTAGTTTGTGTTTCCCTTATTTTGGTACTTTGAGAAACCACTACTACGGGTCCAATTTTAAGTATTCCAAATACGCTTATACTCTAAAGTGAGAAGACTATTTACTAGCTAAAGATAAGTCGTTCTCCATTTGGAATTTATAGTATAATAACCTTTATCCTGATCAGATTCTCATTCTGATCAACTAATTAAGTATTAAGTTTATGTGTTAAATAACCCATTATTCATACTTTATTATAAAAGACCTCCATTCATATGGGTCACTTACTTAAACACAATGAGCCTTTTCTAATAAAATTGTGTATAACAAATTAATATAAAGCACACAAACATTTTGAGAATAATATTTTTATTTATTTCATCAAATTTACTTCTGAGACATAGTTTAGAGGTTATATATTCCAATAGAGCTTAGCAATGTCTCCGATCTACAGGTGTTATAATTAAAATACCCCCATATATCAATCCATCATTGAGATAGCAGAAATATACTAACAACTCTCTCAAGTACATCTACCATCTTTAGACATCTAGTCCAATAATCCATGACTTCCAATATATACCTACTTATTTCTGGGAGCTACCCAAAAGCATACAATATTGAGTCATGTTCTTAAGGTCTTGGATTATTTAGATTATCATGGACAATCACAAGAGGGTGATTTCTCCAACTATAATCATAGAAGCTATTTTGTATGAGTCTGTCTTAACTAACTAGTCACACATACCGAACATAAAAATATATTAGTCCTATGATAGGACCTCACTTATAGAATATCAAAGTATATGCTTCCAACTTTGCTAGACCACCAACCCATACTCAAGCCGTAGGGTATTAGTCCATATTATTGTAGCAGTACTCTGGGTTTCTCCTATTTTAGTACTTTTAGAAACCACTACTATAGGTTCTGTTTTATGTATTATAAAAACGCTTATACCATGAAATGAGAGGACTATTCACTAGTTAAAAATAAGTTATTCCCTATTTAGAATTTATAATATAATAACCTTTGTCCTGATGAGATTCACATTCTCATCAACTAGATAATAACTACTATTTATGTGTTAAGTAACCCATGATCCATACTTTATTGTGAAATACCTCCTTTTACATAGATCATTTACTTAGACACAATGGGTCTTTTCGAACAAATATCGTGTATGTCAAATTAAAGTAAAGAACACAAATACTTTGAGAATAAAACTTTTGTTCATTACATCGAATTTTACATCAAATACATAGTCTAGATAGTATACATTCCAACAGTCTTTTGGTCTTTACAATGGTCCGAGAACTTTTCAAAGATACATAATGGCTGTTTTTTAGGGACTAGTGTAGGATATTATAGAATTTTTTGGATGAGTTTTTTTGTTTTTGGAGATTCTTTTGATTTGTGCTTACAAAACTTGGAAAATGTACTTTAAAGATGCGAGGAAACTAACCTTATGCTCAATCAGAAACATATCACTTTATGATCCAAGAAGGTATCATTTTAGGGCATAAAATTTCAAGGAAAAAGTATTAAGTACTTGAACACTCAAAGGGACGATACTCTTGTACTTGCTTTTGTGGAATTGTGAATGATTTCTTATTGGTGGCAACCTCTGGAGAGTTGATGCTTATCTATAGGGGTGACAATACTTGTCATGTAAAGCCATCCTTAGCTAGCACAAGCTTCCAAATGGAAACCTTAGAGGCAGACATAGGACATTCGGGCCTGAGGTAATGAAGAAAAAAACGATGGAAGTAAACTCTCTCAGTTCGCTAATCACCTACTAGTGACTTGCAAGTCACTTTGTGTAAGTGTAATAGGTGAATCACACCACAAGATATGTATGGTGGGTGAAACATACATATGTGATATCTTGAAAATTTGGGAAATGTTATTAATGAAAATCTCAACATGTGAATTTTATTTGTTCTCACATTTTTTTTTTATGATGATTTTTTCAGAAATGTGGAATTATCCCGAAATGAGATATTTGAACTCTATTTCAAGGACATTTGATATATTCTCCCACATGTTTTATTGAGAAAATTTTGAAGACATATTTTGAGATTCATAAAATTACTGCGCATGCATCGTGAAAAGAATTTTTGAAAAGTTACCTACATACACTATAGGATTTATTAAGATATCTATCTCACATTGTTTATTATCATATTTTAAGGGTGAATGAATTTATATTTCTAACACTTGTATTTATTCCATACTTCGGATGTTCCTGAAAATCTATGCCATGAGACTTGTAATATATTTGGGATTTATATTGAAGTTTGATTGTGAATTTATTTAAGTTTTGGATTTATTTTATTTATCGTGTTATAAAGACTTCTTGTCACTTAAACAGTGTGGCATCCCCAACCTTTGGCAAGTTGCTTAGTAGTGGGGTGTCACATAATATGTGAGTTTATATGCGATTGACTTAATTGGATAGGTGTTAGGCTAGACTCCAAGGTTAAAAGAAGGGATAATACCTCAACCATATTCACAATGGTGTTGGGTTGATTTTTGCTTGAGGAGAAGTTATAGCTTAAGTGAGGGGGGAGTGATGTATTTTATTATTGTCGTTCTTTTCTATGTCATGTATGGTACATTTGTGAAGAAATTATAATTATATGACTACTCACCCCTACTTGTTCACCTTATTTTATGTAGGAAAGCTAAATGAGAAGAGGATTAAGAATAAAGGTGAAAAGTCAAAAAAGTGAGCTGAAAGTGCCAAGCGGTGCCTCCTAGTTCATATAAGGCGGTGCCACCTAAAAGTACTAGAAATCAGAGAAGAACATCTGAGATCTACTGGTGGCACTGGGGTTATAGAAAGCAACAATGCCTAGTGAAGCCAAGCTAATAGAAGAGAACCTCTAAGAGGTGGTAGGGCCACTAGGGCTAAAGAAAGTGACAGCGTCTGTCATCGCGTTCTTGGTAATTCAAACTAAAGAAAGTGACAGCGTCTGTCATCGCGTTCTTGGTAATTCAAAAACCAAGCAATTCTGCTTGGCCCATACCAAGCAAGGCTGCTTGGTCTACAAAGTTTCACTCTATTTCAAGCTATGAAATTTTTGGAAAAGAGACTGTAAAAAGAAAAAGAATAGAAAACCCTAGGCTACTAGAAAGGAATAGGGGAGAGAAAGAGAAAGAATAAGAGGAGTATTGCTCAAGAGAAATTTGTAGGAAAAGAAGAGAATGACTTGCCTATGAGTATTTCTCTTACCTTTTTCTGTAATTTTGTATTGACAATGTTAATTTGAATGTTTAATTGTATTTGGAGGGTTAAACCCAAGATTGTGACTGTGTTGAATTTTTCTTTTTGATCAATTAATTTCAATTCTAGTATTTGATCACTTATGCTTATTAAATTGAATCGACTGTACTTATTCAATTGATTTGATTTAAGTTATCTTTTGATTAACTAGAGAGACGATATTAGAGGAGAAAACTAGTAATCAATGAGATCATAATATCACTTAGAGATAGGGATATTAATTTCTTCCTAGTTTACCTTTGGTAACTTAAGTTTAATTGAACTTAATGTATCCTTAGATTAAAATTAATGAAATAAAGATATCCATTAGTTTTACTGAAGTGTAGGAAATCCATAATTTGAGAAATAGTGAAATTCATACGTGCAACCCATACTGGTACTAAGTTAGTTGTTTAGTTGTCCTGAGCGTATATTCATTATTGGTCTATTCTTGGGGATTTCATCCAAATACATGTTTATTGCTCCTTCTCTAACTCTTTGATATTCTTGTAGCCAATCTTATGCAGGTTAAATTCGTATTCTATTCTAGTAGTTTAATTATTTCATCTCTGGAATCAATAGGTTAAGCAATATAATTAAAATGAGTAGTGGTACTTGCTCTTTGAGAATCAATACTTGTTAGATACCCTATACTATACATTTGCGATTGGTGCACTTGTCCTATTGTGTGTGGTATATAATTTTGATATTTAACATATTATTTTAAAATTTGATTATTTGTGAACCTGTTAATAATATTTATTACACCCCAAAAAAAAAAAAAAAACACAACGTAAATCACTAGCAACTCAAACAAGGTGAACTACACTGCTCTAATACCAGTTGTGTGGTCTGGTTTGTCAATCTACTATGTTATTGTTAAACTTTTTCCCTATTATTGTTGTGTTAGTTAGACAATCAACAATAAAAGTTCAATACACCGAAATTGGCAACATAACTTGGCTTTAACAAGCCTACATCGACATGGCCTTACCTAATAATAAATTAAGATATACTAAATTTTAATCAAAATTAAAAGGAATACACTTATTTTAATCATCTAATAATTCTTATTGGACTCTAATAAAACACTCCGCCTGTGTTCCTGTGTTAAACTCCTTTATTAGACCCAACTCTCTAACTCAAGCTGCATTGCTATAGCATGGGCTCTTCCTTGACGCACCAAATCCTTTTCACCAAAAAGGTAATTGAGATGATTCAGGTTGATTCAATCTCTCCCCAAAGATATGTTTTTGATGTAGTAATAACTTGAATCATGAAGCATATGTTGACAACCAAATCTAGAATACTTTCAAGATCATATGCTTCAGAGCTACTCATAATATTTCATGAAATCCACTCTCTATTGCTTTGCTCACTCTTCTGAATAATGCTCTCTTAGTTTTGTCTCTTCTCTCTTGCACGAAGCCGAAGTTCATTTGATCTTTATATAAGAGTTGCAATAAAGGATTTTGTTTTCTTATTGAATTAAGATATTGCTTAGAAGATACTTATAATAATCTTCCATATCTTCACAATTTAATCTCTATAGAATTCCATATTTTCACGGCATATCTTTTACAAAGATTTCTGAATAAATTCTGCTAGATCTTCTAGAAATTTTTTCCCATTCCAAGGCAAATATGTTTTGTTTCAAGCACTGACAATTACTCATTAAGTAAGTATCCAAATTCGAGTTCGGCATTGTCAAAAAGGCAATTGCCATAACAATCTGAACAATAAGAAAGTGAATCACATTGGATATCAAACTTCGTTGTGGCCCAATTGAAGACATAATCAACTAAGCGCCAATGTTTTGAAGTCTGCTCCATTATTGGAACCTTTTCCTATGAAATATCTGAAGACAGCAATAAAATGGCCATCTGAAAATTTCAAAAAAAAAAAAAAAAAATCATATAGAACAAGATATTCTTAGGTTTCCACATGAAACTGATCTAGCAATATCATAATGAAAAACAGATACGATCTATTGAATTCTCTCCTCCTATACATCCACACCAAGAGGCAGGCGAGACGACAATTTGCCTTTGAATATCATCCATCTAGAGGTATTGGTAGATCATCCACCTCCACCACATGAAGGACTGGTTCTGCAAGGGGAAGTTTGAAAATAAAGCATTTTAAACCTTATCTTGGGTTACAATTTGCAAAGCATGCTGGACTGGATTTTGATTCTGGATATAGTACTGGATTGGGCTTGAAAGAAACCCATTGGATGGAAGTTATTCACACGCCTTGTTCGAATTAAGGTCGAAGATCATTTGAAAATGTAATAGGTTGAAGATCATTGGACCGAACATTATGGGCTATTGAATGTGGAAAGAAGCGGAATTAAAAAAAAAAATGGAAATACCTGCGCAATTATGTAGAACTTCAGCATAGAATAGCCCACTGAACAAATCAAAATTGCTTGAATTAGTCAAAACTACTTATATTGCAATATGTAAAATATTGCAGTATTTTACTTAGATAAATTTCTTGATCATTGGACCTTTTCTTTCTTTCTGTCTTTCTTTGGAGATTTTACTTTCAAAATTTATCTAACGAGTGAAATAATCTTACCCCACATATATGTACTTATTTGGACACCAGTGACAAAGCAACATGTGAATGGCAAAGAGACTTTGATAGGAGAACTCTAATTAAAGGGAGGCAAGGTGGACATTTTTTTGCAGCCAATGTGTGTGTGAAGTAAAAAGTGTCCACTTCTGTACTTTTCTGCTTCAAAAATAAAATGGAAAGTAGAAATCTTGCCTTTAATCTTTTCTTGTTCATTTTGTTGTTTTATATATTTATATTGAAATTTAAACTGCTCTAGTTAGTTCACTTTCCCCCTTTTTTTAAATAAATTCTTCACGAGGGAGCTTCATTCTTTTTGGTTTTTTAATAATAAATTAAAAGTTAAATTACTTTACTTAGTTCGTTATATTACTCGTTGGAAAAATTATTAGATCATCAAAATAAGAACAAAATTATAAATTGAAGAACATAAGAAATTTAATTTAATACTTTCATAATTTTGTTTGACTTGTAGAAGGAAAAATGCAACTAGAAAAAAAAAACTTATAACATAAAAATAAAGTATTAAACTAATAGTTACAAATGATGGGTAAAAAGATAGAGTGTATTTGTCATCCGCTGCAAGAGAACGGAAATAAAGGGGACTGTCACTAAAAAAAAAAAGGAGGAAAAATGATGCGATCCTAGAAAGAAAATGATCTTTAGGAAGTAAACCTACCAAAGTTACTCTGATCGATAGGTTAGTATCAAAAGTAAAAATAAATAACGGGAAATAAGACTTTGAATGGCTTGGTAAATACTCTTCCCATTTGACATTATCTGTTATTTTTATAAAGTTAAAATTATATTTATTATTTTTTAATTATATCTTTATCATTTATTATTTTATTAAATTATAATATTAATTTATTCAAATTTCAAAGTGATTTTACAATTTTTAATAATATTAATTAATTTTCAAATTTTTTTTAAAAAAACTTTACAATCTTAATTCAGTTTTTTTTTTACGAACACCATAAATATTAGAGTTTTTAAATTTGTATAACTTGTGTAATCGTAATACTTATTTAACAATTGAAGAAATAGTAAATAGAATAAATAAGATACCTTTGCCACGGTAAAAAGTGTTGTTTTTAGTGAGGGACATTATTGAATTGGGATTCTTTCCAATCTAAAAGTTTAATTTAATTTTAATTTTTTTATTTTTAAAAATTGAAATATATTTATAATATATTATTATTTTCTTTGTTTAATCTTACTTAAGTCCTACCTCAACTTTATATATTTTATAATTTTTATTATATTTAAATAAATTAATTTCAAAATAATTACTTTACAAGTACATCAAGTTTTCAACACAAATTTTTTAAGGTAAAAAGCCTATCATTAAAGGAAACACGCGTAAGATTTTGACAAATAAAATATATTTATTTTATTTTTAATAAGGAGCAACCGACAAAAGACTTCAAGAAAGAATATTTGTTTTCTTTGCGGAAGGCAACAAGGAAGCTCAAGGAAAGCTGTTGTTTGTGTTTTTTTTTTTTTCTATTTGTTTGTATTTTACTCACTTAAATTTGGATTGTGGTAATTTTCGGTTATTATAGATTTTATTTGTGTAACTTATTCTCTATTTAACAAAAAAAAAAAAAAAGAGAATATTTTAATTTATAATTTATCCTTGTCGCTACTGGTTATGTCTTTTGTGTACATTTTTTACACACTATTTATTGGTTTAACGGACTGAAGAATAGGAAACAACATCCCTCCTCATTTATTGGCTCAAAGGTTAGACTCTTTTCCTCCCTCCCCTGGTTTGATAAGTTTACCATTAATCGTGGGTATAGATTCACATCTCTATCCTCTTAAAAAGAGGAAAAAAAACAAACTGGTGTTTCGTTAAAATAATCATTCAAATCCATACATTGCGTAGAATTTGATCTTTTAAATACACTACTAAAAAAAAGGTTTTACTAACATATTTTTAATGACACTTTTTATAAAGTGTAATAATGTAATAGTTATAATGACACTAACTTTTTAAGTGTTATTATATTGAATCAATACGACATAGTTGTATTAGGTAATGTACTGTTATTACACAATTTTGTGTCAAGAAAAAAAATTAGATTTTTTCTAACACTTTAACATGCTCAGACGCACAAAAGCGTCACTATAGATCTATTTAATGACGCTTTTTTGCGTCATTATACCCTTTTTTTTTCTAGTAGTGATAGAAGATTGTGATAGGCTCAAAAACATAAAAAAAAATCAAAATTCTGAGTTGACTTTCAGAATATGTCTCGTGTTTTTGGAATTGATTACTTAGTCAGGGAAACAAATACTCTTTTCATATTATAATATAAGTCGTTAAAGATTATTTTTGTTATTCTAAATTATAAGTCGTTGAAAACTTTTCAAGAAAATTTTAAAACTATTTTTATATTATTATTCTTATTTATTGTTCTTTTTCTCTCTCTTTCTCTCTCATCTCTTCTTTTGTTTTCAAGACATTAAAATAGAAGTATTTTAAGAAGAAAAATATAAAATCACCTTATTTTTTAAAATCTTAATATGTATTAAATTAAATCAAATAACTTATATTATGAAACGAATAGAGTATAATGTTTGGTTTGAACACCACATTTTAGGTGGTCCCAAATGAAAGAATGCGCATAGAATAATTTTCACATCAATAATCTTTTGGTGGTCTTTATGATTTTTGGTTTGCCACACAATTGGTAACTTGTAAGTGCAATAGCATACACAATCTTGGAGACAATCACAACATAGCATCACGATCCGTGCCAAAACTTGGGTTTGAAATACCTAAAGATAACTTGATTTTGACATTAATAGAAAGCTAGCCATTAAAACGGATCACTCTGTAGTACTAAATGCAAAGTTGCTTGAATAGTAATTTTTTTTTTTCAAATTTTATAATGATTTATTTAATAAAAAATAGTAAGTTTTAATAAGAAAATGGTAAGTTTTATTTAAATTTAATATTGTTATGTAATTGTTTTAATTTAGTGTTTTTTGTTAAATTAATTACTGTATTTCTTTACTGCCTGCACTAAATTATTTATTGTCAAATCTAAAAAGTAATTATTTTGAGATTAATACACTTCAAAATTTTTTTTTTTCTAAGTTAAAATACTCCAACACCCTGCAACTTGTTCAAAAGTCTCCTCCGTCATTGAATTATTTGAAATAAAGTAAACTCCTCTCTGTAAATTAAATCGATCACTAGTCATCCTTCCGTCAAAATTCTCTATTAGGGCTAATAAAATTTACCATATATTTATCTTTTAACATTTCTAAGTTTCTTGTGTTCTTTTTTAACCACCCACCATCTCTTTCCTTCTTTTATCGATGCACAACATGCCACAGCAAAATGTACAGTAGTCAATGCAAAAGTTTTTGTTCAGTCATAGCTTCCGCACCCCCCGCCCCCTCCCCCGCGCCGTCTTCTTTCACAAAATAACACCTTCCAGACACCATTACTGCTGACACCAGCCGATACAGGAAAACCCGAGAGCAGGAAAAAGGGCACACGGACTTCCACCTCCATAGTTGTAGAAAACACTACACAATCTAAAATTAGAAACCTAGTTGTTAGGATCTAGTTAGATAAGAAATAATTTGAGATAAATTTTATAAAAAATATATTATATTTTCTACAACACTGTATTGTATGAATTCTAAAGTGGCATTTCGACTCTCGCTTTGATTATCTTCTTCATTTTCTTTAATTTGACGACTGTATTTTTTTTTATTCCTTCGATAGCTAATGATATAAATCCCTTAATCACTTTTAAAGTTATATTATCACCAATGAAATTCTAATATAACAGAAATTACTATCTCGAATACTTTATTTTTTGCTAGAGACATGAGATAATATATTATGGATTTTTATATATTTGCAAAATTATTTTAGCCATTATTTTTGTAGACTAGATTTTTATAGATTATATGTATAAAAGAATTTGTACTTTTCTAAAAAATATTAAAAATACAATATATATATATATATATATATAAGTATCTATATAATACGGTAATTTATAAATATCAAATCCATATATAAGTATCTATATAATACAGTAATTTATGAATATCAAATCTATCTCAATTTTTTTCACGTTAAATACCTTTTCTTTTGATTAAAAAAAAACAAATTATATAGTGTATCACATTTACATACGCACTATTCATCTTTTATAATTTAGACAACATTTTCCATACACCTTATGCTTTAGATACTTGGTCTATGGTTTATGTATTAAAAAAAATTTTGATCGTCAATTTACGTTATTTGGTTATAAAAGAAAAGTAGAATACAAGTAAATTAGGAGAGAGAGCTCTCCATGAACAAATTGAAACATAAATCAAGATAATTTTTATCATTTATTTCTCTTCCGTTCTAATCAAACAAAAATAAAAGTGAATTATATTTATTTTCCATATTGAAATTAAAAAATCCCCTCCCTCTTCCCTTTTCCCGTCCCCCCCTCCTAACGTAGGGTCATTTGGTGATAAAAAAACATCCTCGATAAATTATAGATGTTGCTAACCCCAAGCAACCCTCTGATGAATTTTAGTGCAACTAAAGCGCGGGTAGATATATGTAGTCCTAATTGTTACCATGATCATAGAGTGTGCAATTTGTATGATTGAGTAAGCATCATCAGATCTTCTATAGCATAATACTTTGGGAGACATTATCAAACTGTAATAACCCATGAACCACTAAATTTAACTGTTACAAAATTGGCAACTAGATTGATCAAAAACATTTGGGGTTTTTTTTTTTTTTTCATTCACTCACACACATTCCCTTATATTCACTAGAAAAAAAATACTAAACTTTTATTCGCTAAACTTAGAAAAATGCTTCATTATAGTGGTGATATGAATGTTCTAGGATTACTTTCTAAGAAGATTAATTTTGATTGCAATAACTTTTTTTTTTGTCCCCTCAATAAAATAATTGATGTTTGACTGGTTATTGCCAACTTTGAAAATGTTTTTACATCTTAAAGCGAATTGTATTGTCAGACAACTTTTCCTGCATTTACTTCTCGAAAGCAACAAAAAAAAAAATGAAAGTGCGGACTGTTTTTCTTCTTGTTGATGCCTTACTAGATTATCATTTCACTTATCTCACAAGAGGAAGAAGGAATAATTAATTCACTCAAATTGTTGAATTCAACTCAAGTACCGCGTAAAGCCGGCCCCTTGCATACGTAAATGAATTTTTTTTCCCCTCAAATACGGAGGCTTAAAAAATATTTTTGACTAAAGCAAATGTATAAAAAAAAAAATGCAGAACAAAACAAGGGAAGGCCTTTGCTTGTGGAAGATCTCTCAGTGGATAGCTTTATGCAGAGAGTATGATTTTTTAAGTGAATTATTGTAATGTTCAAACAAAATTACAGCAAAATTTATAAAAAGCTATGCGTATCTCCAAAGTTTGATGCATACAAAGGTTGAATAATGTAAAGTAATTAATACTGGATATTACATTCTTTGAATTGTTTTTGTTAGAGGAGTTATCAACTTGCGTCAAATCGACCTTTTGTTTTATCCTGCAAATTTGTCAAAGGATTGAGATTGGATGAATTAAGGTCTAGTTTAACTTAAAGATAATATTTTGTATAATTCAGTGCTTATCAATGACATATTTTGATATAGACAACTAGTTATAATACTTAAAAAAAAAAAAAAACTAGTTATAATATGCTCAAGTGAATCTAAAGTAATCGTTAGCACACACCAAGACATAACTTTTTCCTCCTATACTTTCAATTTGTGTTAGTCCAAATATATCTATATGTAAGAGTTCAAGTGTGGCAGATATTGTTACCAGTTGTACTTTTTTGTATGAAGATTTGACCTTTTTGCAGGTTTGATATGACCTACAAGTTCTTTTGGCATTCCTTCCTAGTTTGGGCATTCTATGCAGTGCGCCTATTGAGCTAAGTTTAGCCATCCCTTCAACGTTTAACACGTAATTTCTAACCACTTTATTTTTTGAGCCATCACCAAAAGTAATAGAACCACCTATTATGTGCTCGTAGTTTACAAGAAATTCTTTTGTGCCGGTCATGTACTTAGAGCAACCACTGCCAAGATACTAGACATATTCCATAGTGGCTTTCAAAGAAACACGAGTAGCATGGGCTTTATCGCCATTCTTTCTAATCCATATATGTTTAATGTTCAATACTTTTCTACCTTTGTCAAAGTCTAGCTTGACATGCTTTAAGCCCTATTAAATATCCTTAAACTTTTTAAAGCAATTTTTTTAATCTATGAATTGCAAGAGAACAATAATCACAACAAATAAGGGGTTTCTTAAGCTTAGATTTAAATTTCTGCATGTCTTTCTCCTCAGTAACTATCGGGTTTTGCTTTCCAACCTTGTTAAATCATAATAGCCAAGTCTATTTTTGTCATGAAGGGATCTTCTAAAGGAAAGAACTTCATCCAACTTCACTTTTCCAGAATTTAACCTCTTCATATATTGCTTAGCATCTACTATTTTCTAATTAGTTTCTTCTAGGATTTGACTACTAACTTTCTAGTTCTCTTTACTTTGTTAAACATGATGCTGAAGTTTTCCGATCTCTTGTTGTCGTGAGCTGTTTATTTGTTGAAAAATTTGTTCTTCCCTTTTTAGTGACATTTTCAAATTTATAAATTCAAGCCATTTTGAGTAGAGTGACTCATATCCTTTAATAAGCTTCTTAAAATCTACATCCCTATCGTCAAATTCGTCAAGATCATCATCATCTTCTTCGTCAGAATTGTTGTCTTCATGAATTGGACTCTTTTCAACAACAACATTAAATATATCAAATATATCATTGAAGGCAACATTTCTTTCTTGACATTCATAATTGTTTTCATCCGATCTAGCAATATTTAGATATTCTTGATCATTTTCAAAATCATTCAAGTCGTGTTATAGGACTTGCTTTTTCACTTCTTCAATGTGTTAGGACATTCTACCTGAAGGTGTCCATAGCCATTGCATTCCCTACATTTAGGTCCTCTCAATCTACTTTCACTTTTTGAAGATTTATGCTCAATATTGTTCTTATATTGAATGTGGTTTCTTGTTGAACGGTTTATTTTTCTATTTTTTTCTCCTTATGAGTTTGTTGAACCGTCTTGTCAAAAGACCGATTTTATGATCGAGCCCTTGTTGTCATCTGAGTTATATTCAACTTTTAAACCTATTCCTTTCTCCTTTGATTTTGACCAAATGTGTATCT
Source organism: Voacanga thouarsii (assembly GCA_026120185.1). Classification (NCBI taxonomy): domain Eukaryota; kingdom Viridiplantae; phylum Streptophyta; class Magnoliopsida; order Gentianales; family Apocynaceae; genus Voacanga; species Voacanga thouarsii. The sequence goes on along the minus strand of JANUWF010003365.1, from coordinate 2,156,870 downwards.
CATAAGTTTGGAGAGATCCTATAAAATCATCTAATCACATCTTTGACACATCATTGCATTCTTCTATCGTTGCCACTTTTGCATCAATCGAGATTGAAGAGATCTCAATGTTTTTGCATACTAAATTTTCTTTAGAATATCTTTCACCAAGTTAAAAAGCCTAATATGCAATGTCTCCTAACTTGCTACTGAACGCTTCAATAGTCTCAAGATCACCCATCTTTAGTTCTTCAAAATGTGATGTTAACATCTGTAATTTTGATATTTTAACAGTACTCCGTACAAGTATGCAATGCATCCCATGCATATTTGATAGAATCACATGTTAAAATCAATTTGAACTAATCAAGATTAACAATAGCAAATATTGTATGCAACACTTTATCATTTATATTGTAAAGATGATGTTTAGTGTCTATCCACAAATCTATCGGCTTTGGTTATTCCACTCCAATACTGATATTTACCATTGTTGAGGGTTTCCACCCTTGTTTAACAACTTGCCAAGTAGCATTGTCAAGATTTTTATAAAGATTCTTATTCTAGTTTTTTAGTAGGCATAATTTGTAATATCCTATCTTTTATACCCTTACAAATTAAGGAATGAACATTAATTTTGAGCATATAATACTTATTAGATTATATTTAAGTGGCATGCTTATTTAATTTCTTAATGAATGTTAAGTATGCCTATGAGATAATCTGAACAATTTACATTTACTATTATGAATACTTTGCTAATATGAGTGGTGCATGGATTCTTGATTAAATTGAAGTATTACTTACAAGGATATTATTTCAATTATTTTAACAAGAAAAATAAATTTTACAAATATTCTAAACTCTATTTTTAAATAATTTTGACTCTTGACTAATTGAAGTCCTTAGTTAACCTAAAATCAATTTATTTTGACTAGACTTCGACTATTTTGACTAAACTTCAATTATTTTGACTTTACTACTCAAAGATCAAACTTTAGGAGCCCTAAAAATATTTGAAATCCCTATCTTACCCTTCTAGGTGTCGCCATTCTTGGACTCATCATGGCTTTTGATTTCTTTTTATCTTAGCCATCCATTCTATCCAAATCATGGCCTTTTATTTCACCTATAATACAAACAAAACCATTTCAACCATTCATCATATGATGCCCTAAACAAAACCCAAAAAATCATATGTTCCCTAGCTCATTCGGCAGCCTCATCTCTCACTCTAAAAATATTTTTTCCCTTCCTCTCTTTTTGGTTGAATCTTTATCCTCTTTCTTCTCTTGTATTTTCCTTACTCTTAACTTAAGAACTCCATCTATAAACTCATCAAGAAAAAGGCTTCCTTGCTAGTTTTAAGAGCTCTTCAAAGTATTGAGTCAAGAATCCTAAGAAATAACATTAAATACTCCAATTTTTTCTTCATTGCTTTTTGGCCAAAAACTTCTTTCCATCTTCCTCTTGATTTTTCTCTTAAAATACCATGGGGCTTGGCTGAAAACTGGAAGATGGAAGTATTCTCTAGCTATTTCCAAGGTGTTATAAACTAGTCTCCAAGAGATAACACCAAAAGAACCCATCTTGCCTTCATTTCTCATCATAGCTAAAACTTAGGGTTTCTGGGCAGATTTTGTAACCTAAAAAAAAAGAGCTACCTTTATTTGTGTTTATGTTGGAAGTTTGTTATGGACGTAATAGAGACGTATACTACTAAGTATGTTTGGTTTTATACGGGAAAAATAGGAAGATTTGATGTTGTTATCATGCTTACTATTGTTATGCAAAAATAAAGGCTTGTTGCTGGAAATGTCTATGATTTAAAGTTGTATTATGAATGAGCATGTGAATATTTAGGATTCTAATAGGGACTATTTTTTATGTTAAATATATTATTTAAGAAGTCTGGAAGAGTTGTCCTTGCATGTATTTGATGTTAAGAACAAGAATTTATACTCATTTGAAATTGCTATGTACCCTGCTGAAATTCTGTGCAAGAGCTGTGAATTGATTGACTAAAAAATGTGTCTTCTTGGTTGATCTGATTATAGCCTTTTATAGTTTGAAACTTCTACATTTAAGGATAGTTTTAGAATATTAATAAGAATTATTGAAAAGCTGCTTGTAGATTGATCACAACTAATTTTTGAAAAATATTGCACAAAATTGTCAACTAAGTTACCGTAGCAATGCATTATGTTGAGACTTTAAAGTAATCAATTTTTAAGCATAAATTTGAGGAAAATTTTTTGTGATAATTTTCTACACATGATAAGGTTCTAATTTAAAATTTTTGAAGTAAAAACAAATTCATTTGCTTAGTCAAACAATCAAATTGTTTGATACCTTATTTTGCTAAAATAAAGCAGAATTTCTAATTAGGTTGGAATTTGGATTTGTTTGAAATTTTCATATAAATCTTATGAAAAACTAATTTGATTTGATTCTATGATGTTTAAGGAATGTTTATGGATGTTTATATAAGTGCATTGATGCTTGAATTAAATTACGTGATTGATACGACTTGTAGACGTAAATTTGGTTACATGTAGGAGTCCTTGATTATTGTGAAATCAATTAATAATTTGATTAGCTGAGCATGATTAAGTGATAATTGCATGTGACTCTTGTGTGGAGGATTAACTACTGTAATGTGCTTAGGAATTAGTGATTAGGGTTGATAAGCAATTGTACCAAATATTGACATGGTAAACTAAGAATTACGATTTAAGTTAGAACTCTCTTTGATGGAGAATGAATTATGAGTTGATTTATGGTTTGTTTGGATGCTAGATGTGCTGGAAGTTGAGGATCAAGCACAAGGCAATTGATCTAGAATCATTTGAATTTTTACTAAGCACAAGTCCTTGTATTCATATGAGAACTTCTTTCATATAAATGCTTTTAAAACTTGTAAGTCCTTGTATTTGACTAAAATTATTTCATGCAAGACATAAATCATTGACTCAAATTCCTGAAAATACCACGTGTGAAATATTTTGGGATATTGTACATTTTCACTTATTATAAAATAATTTATATTCATGATATTTTGAAGTTGCCTATATTTGAGAAATAAGTCCATACATATACTCATGACATGCTTATGCATGATTTACTCTATAAAGTCATCTTATGGATATTTTATATATGTATGAAACTATGCATTAAACATTATGAGAAGCATATGGAAATTAAATTTATGCATTTTCATTCACGCAAATATTGCAAAAAAATCATGACATGAACCTTAGATTGTGATGGTTTCAATTATTATTTATTTTATAAGGAAAATTATGAGTCTTGGACTAATATGCCTTGAATATATTATTAGAATACGTACATTATATTTTAGTATTTTGGGGAAATAGTATGATTCTAGAATATGGTCACGATGAAAATTGAAATTGTGTTTTATGACTGGAACAATATTTTGGGATAATAAAACTAAAATATTCCATAAATGAATAGTAATTTCTTGAACCACTTGAATTGTAATAAGAACTGAATAGTCAATAGGTAAAGCTTTTATACTAATTCACGTTAGATTAAGAAAGACTTCCAATAGGTTAGCCATTTCTAAAAATTTATGTTTTTTGAAACGGGGTGATAGTACTAGATGGCTAAACCTACTTCTTGGTTAGCAACTCGGTTTCATAAGTAAATCAAAGGATAAATGTCGGACATCCACTTGATAGAATTATGAGAGATGGTAGAGTATTCTCTCAGTAGGAATGTACATCTATATGAAATTTGGCACTGTATATGATTTAACTATAGAGGAGGTATCATGATAATTTTTTTGTAATAGTACGGTATCTAAAGGATACACGATATGGGATAATAGTTTAATGCTTAGAATAATCTTAATTTCTAGGTTTATATTGAGTCTAAGATTAGGCAATAGATTTATTTCTGGATTAAGAATAATCTTGACTTTGTTGATTTGTGGAATTTGATTTCTTGGACTAGGGTGATGATGTTTGCTATAGGATGGTTAGGATGATACAAACTACTCATAAGATGATGGGTGAAGACGTATACCGGCACAATAGTTATAGATATGAAGACATTATATTTGTCTTCCTCTAAATCTGAAGGGGTGGACTTGAATCATATAATTGAATTGTTCAATAGTGATGTTTTGGTGGCCCTCGGAATTAAGGTTGAGATGCAACCACCAACTCTCAAGAGCAAGGATTCCAACAAGGTAAAATATGAAAATCTTAAGCTAGAGGTCAAGGAAGACCCAAGAGATGGAAGACTTGAATAGAAGATTAAGATTAACTATGCTAAAAATGACATTGAGGAGGAAGAAGAGCTGGGAAATGTTCTAGTATAGAACAACCTAGCTATAGGCCTTCATACGGGGATTTCAGATCCATAGTATGAGTGGTTTGAAGAAGAGTATTGAGTTAGCATTGGTTGAGGAACCTAAGAAATTAGAAATTGGTGCAATTCGAGATGCTTCTTTTTTGACATTTATTTCCTACTAATGTTTATGTTTATATTTATGTTTATATCTATTTGTTGTTAAGATTATGGAAACTTTAGTTATTTTCAGACTAAGATATGTACGAATCCTACATTGATAGGGTTTAAATGTATCTATATTTTCCTAACTATATTTTTCTACCTACATGTTGGAAAATAGAAAAAAACAGAGAAATTAAAGTAAAAAAATTTGAATGAGTAGAAATGAACCAATGCCGGGCCTGCTCTATTTTCAAGGCTATGGAATTCTTTGTAATGCAAAATTTAGAAATTCCTAAAGGATTCTTTTGGAAATTGACTTAAGAATGGGAAAGGACTTTTGTGGACCAAATTTAGCAATCAAGAGGCCAATATAAATATGGAAAAACAAGCCAAACATATGAATTCAAAGAGCAAAATTGGAGATTGATTATTAAAGAGGAAAATTCATCAAGAATGAGTATTGCTTTTGGAGAAGTCTTTATTGGAGAGGAATAAAGGCTTGTTTATGAGCTCTTGTCTTTTTCCTTTGTTTTCTTTTTTCTTTTTGAACAATGTTAAGTTTAATATTTTAATTATATTTAGAAGGTGTTTTAAAGTTTATGACTTTGTATTAAGTTTGGCTATTTGATCAAATACTTTGCTAATTTCTAGTATTGATTTCTTTGTATTTGCTTGATAAATTGATTAGTTATTTCTTCCTTCTAATTAACTTCAGAAAGAGATTAGAAAATATTTTAATTTAATTAATTCTATATTTGTTATATCTTAATTAACGAGAGAGAGAGAGAGAGAGGTTAAAAAAATGAACTTAAGTAATCAAGGTTTGTTAATGTTACCCAGAAATAGAGATTTTAATTGATTTCATATTTTAATATCACTTAGAGATAGGGATATTTGTTAAGTAATTATTTTTAATACATCTTTTTTATTGTTTCGGTGAGGAAGAGATATATACTAATTTAATTAGAAGATAGTGAATCCATAATTCAAGAGAAAGTGTGGAATCTACTTTATAATTCCTTCATGATGCAAGGATAGTAATTGCTTGTGATAATTTCTAACTTGATCATTATTATACGTTTAAAAGATTCTATCTAAATATTTTTCTTTCTCTCCTGATTTTTATTTTACTTGAGTTTATTTGGTCACTTTAGTTTGTTAGGATAAACAATGAATGGAGAGTAATTAAAGTTACTTATTCCTTAAGGGTCGATACTTGTTAATTTCTTATGCGATACTTTGCGATGAGTATACTTACTCTATATGTGTGAATTTGGAATTGACATTTTAATTAAAACTTGATTAGGAATGCATTTGAAATTAAATAATTTTTATATACCTAAATTTAATGCATCAAGTGTTTGGTTCCGTTGTCAGGGATTAGCAATATTATAAAAAGATTGAGTCCTGTTGATTTAGTCATTTTTGTATTTGTAAATACTACTAACTTTTGTATTTAGATAGTTTGTGAATATATATAACTTGTGTGTTTTTTCTTTTGTTTGTAATTTCTATTATTTTTTCTTTCACTTTATTATTTTTATTTTAGACTTGATTTGTGTTTTGTAACTATGAGGTAAAACTATCATCATGGACAATTATTCATGGAAAAGTATGTGGCCATGGGCGGAAAATCAAAATATCTACAGTGATGATAAGTTGGCAAGTTTACAAGCTCACACTGATGCTTTTAGTAAGATGTCACTTGAAGCCTTAATGAATTTTTTTGTTACTAAAATAAATTTATTCATTAAGTATAAAAAAGAATCTTCTTAACGAATGAGCAACCGAAGAATGCAACTAGCTAAACTCGTTGAAAAGATCCAAAACAGGGCATTAAAAATCATAGAAAAAAAAAGAGGATGGTGCATAGTAAGCAATCGCTGCCAGATTTAGTAGAGGAGACAGCGTTAACTGCTCAACACAAAGCTAAACCGATGAGGGGAAAATGGCCAGAACATTTAGAGCCAGAAGAAGTGCAAAAAGGATAAATTTTTGAGCCACCTTTGGAGTTATTTGGAGCAAATTTGTGCCCTTTAAGTGAAGAATCCATAGTAGCCCATAAAATTGACCAAGAAGAGAGAGGCCATGAAGAGAAATTACAATATGTGATGAAAAGAAACTTTGATTCTAGTTTATGCTTTACTACTTCTAATTTCTCTTTGTCATATGATTTTGTAGATACCTCTCGATCTATGGAGCATAAGGATGCCATTGATGATGCGTTGAGTTTAGCATGCCTTAAGAAGTTAAATTTTTCAATGATGTATCCTACAAAATCCTTGGAGGATGTTGACAATGTTTTACTATTCATCCTATTTAAAGGGAGATAACTTAGTATTTGTAACTAGTGCCTCGAAAGTAAGGTTTTCTTGTTGCAATCTCTAAAAACTACATTACTAGGTTTGAAGAGGAACTTTCATTATGATAATTCTTTAGAATGGTTAATTGGTGACTCTAATGTTGGTGCACTCTTTAGACTTCCTTTAAATTCATGTTTAGCAAATTTGATTAATGCATCTATAGAGACTAGAGGGAAGGGAGTTTATGTATCTACTTTCTTTGAGACTAATGCTTTTCATGTACCCTACCCCTTATAAAAACCTCATTTCTTTCAACTTTCATTATACCTACCTTTTCTAATGAGTATTAATTTATTTAATAAAGGGCTAATGATGATGCATGATGACTGCAAAGATTTGTGTCTTTGTTTTAGTTTTGTTTTATTTTTTGGTTTATTTAGGTCTATTTGTCATTGTCATGTCTTGTGTAGCGTGGTTTTTTTTCTAGTTATGTGTCTTCCCCCCTCCCCAATAAGGAGAATATTTCCCAACTTAGGTATGGGAGAGTGAGTTGTTATTTTTATTTGTTTTCTTATGATTTTTAGTCCTTTGCTTTATTTGGTTTCCTTCTATTTTTAGTTTTATTTCCTTTATGCTAATATGTATATTTTCTTTTGTAGGTTTGAATAGATTCTTCTTCAAACGTTCTATTCTTTTTTCCAAGTTTTAACATCTATTAGAGAATATTTAACTTGGGGAGTATTGCTTAACTTTATCCCTCCATATTATATCTAGTCTATTTGGAGGTACTTTATTATGCTGATTTTTTGCCAATGAGGACATTATCCAATTTAAGTATGGGGGAGTAATTTAGTAGTATTTTTTATCCAAAATTTTATCAATTTCCTTGGTGTTTGTTGACATTTTGAGCTAATTTGAAATTTGGATTAACATTTATTTAGTTGAGTTGAGTTTGTGTAAACGTGTATATTTAGTGCAATATAAGTAAGTCTCAAGAATTTTAGTTAACTTTGTTTATTCTTTAGTAATTGAATGAAGCTTTTCCTTGTGATTTTGGTTGTGGAATGATGCGATGAGTATAAGAAGAGGTTTATTAGCTGATTTTTGTTTTGTGGTAATTTCTAAACTTGTCCCAACTTTGAGTTTAAGTAAATAGGGGAAGTGAATGAAAAAATAGATATGCAAGTGCCTGAAATTGGTTGCTTTCTCTTGAGTGAAAAGAAAAGTAAGGTGAAAAAAACAAGAGTTGAAAAAAATGATTGAAAGAAAAAGGTTTAAAAAAAATGCTTCTATCTTTCAAAAGAAGAAAAGTTGCATTAAGAGAGTCAACATGGTGAATGAAGAGAAGTCCGCTCACTTGAGGTTATGAATTCCCGAATCTAAAAGAAAGAAAAAACGATGAATGTAAAAAAAATGAGTGAGAAAACCTCTTGTGTGCAACTCAAGTTGTAGAAGTTTAGAGTCGTGAAACATGAATTGGCTTGGTAATTTTGGCTTATATAAATTAAATTGTCTATTGTCTTAATTCCAAGAGTAAAATAATGTTTAATGTGTTGGTATGAATTTGTTTAACTTAACTTCAATAGCCATGGTTATATCTATCTTAATACATGAGTTTGGCTGGATTTAGATTGATTGAACAAGCATTGGATTGAATCCTTAAGTTGAAAAAAGGATAGTATCTTTACTAGATTTGCTATAATCACCAAAATTCTATTATGAGAGTTATTTACTTGGTATATTTAGTTCTTAATTGCTTGAGAACAAGTAATAGTTTAAGTGTGAGGGAGTTGATAAGGTAATTTGGACTATATTTTATAAGTCATTTGTGTCATATTTGTTATAATTTCATGTTTAGATGGCCATTAATTCCCTAATTTACCATATCTTTTATGTAGGATTTGTGGAATGAAAAGGTACACAAAAAGATGATGAAAAGTTATCAAAAAAGGTGGAAAAAGAGCAAAACAAAAAGGCACCAATATCAGTTAGATCAAAGGAATAGACTCCAACCAATTTCTACTCGAAAAGGGCAAAAAACAAAGCACTTTTGGAGCTCGAGTAGAATTGAGCTGGCATTGGTTGGTAGGGGCAGCCCTTGCTGACTCTATTCTATCAACATGTGCAATATTGGCAAGGAGCTAGTGCCAGCTGCTTGGGAGTAGCTAGGGCCAGCTGGTTTTAGCAATTTGGCGAGGAAAAAGAGTTTTTGAATATTATAGAAACCAAAACACCTATTGTGATAAAGCCCCTTTTCTTCTGTTCCCCTACGTGAATTATCATTTGCAGTAGCCTACGTACAACACAAAATCTAATAGCTTCCTTAATCGTCTTGCACCGCCACTTCCTTTTCCTTTTCAATTATAATAACGGTTTCCAAAACTTTTTAGCAGTCCAATTCTTAACATAGTGGATGTCCATGACTAATTAAATGGCTCTTTTATTAATTAATTGATCAACTTAGATCTAATATAAATTTATCCAAGATAATTAATTAATTAACTAATTTAATTAAATTGGCACAATTAATTATTCTAATCAAAATAAATAGTTGTTAAACTCCTAGAATAATTCTTTCAATATTAATTTCATCCAAAAAGCTCATATAGCAAAATAAACTTTACTAAGGTTACTTGAGCTATTCTAGGGACCAAAAGACATATTATTCTTGGCTACTAAAATAACTAAAATATCGTTGCTAATAAATAGCTATATTTTATTATTTTAAATATTCTATTTATTATCACATGAAAATATTAACTCTAAGAATAATATCGTAAGTGCAGTGTCTTCGACCTACAATTGTAATGATGAAAATACCCCTCTACGTGACACCTTTTATTGAGATAAGAAAATTAGACTAATATATTTCTCAATGATATCTACCATCCTTTGATAACTAGTATAATAATTTATGACTTCTAGTATGTACTCTCTTAGGAAGCTACCCAAAATTATATATACTTAGTAACATTTTTCAAGGTCTTAGATTATTTAGATTATCCTAGACAATCACAAGTGGATGATGTCTTTACAAAGTGAAATATAGAAACTCTACTGTATAAGTTTATCTTAATTAACTAGAGTTATACACCCAATGTATAAGGTTATTAGCCTTGTGATAAGACTTCTCACATCATACATTAAAGTGTCCAAGTCCAACTTCACCAGACTACCAATCCATACTCAAGTCTTAGAGTACTCATCCATGCAGTAACAGTGACAGATTAATCTTTATTTATAGTACTTTTGTAATGATTACTATCGCATAATCTAATTCTACATATTCCAAATACGCTTACGCTTTTGGTGTGAGTGGACTATTTACTGGTTAAAAATAAACTATTCCCCATTTAGAAATTATAGTATGATGATCTAAATTTTGATGAAGTGTCTAACTTCATCAATCGATTAAGAACAATTTTACTTATGTGTTAGTAACCCATAATCTACACCATATGTAAAAACACGACCAAATTTCGTAAATTACTTACTAATATACTTGACCAATCTAAACTTGAACAATATTTTGTCAATATAAGCAAATTGGGATAAACCTAATATTCTTTACTTCCTATCTTTAAGAAGCTTTATACCAAGAATGTAGCTAGCTTCTCCCATATCCTTCATGCTAAATTGACTTGATAGTCAAACCTTTATAGATGACAATATCCCTATATTATTTTTAATGAGTAGAATTTCATCTATATAAAGTACCATAGAGGATATATTGTTGCCATCTGACTTACTATACATACACAGTTCATCTATGTTTTGTATAAAGCCATCAGAATTTACAGTCTTATCAAAATGTATGCTTTATGTACGTGATACTTTTTTAAGTTTATAAATGGACTTTTTAAACTTTTAGACCATATGCTTTTGGCTTTTCGCAAGGAAGCTTTCAGGTTGGGTTATATAGATGTATTCGCTAAGATACGCATTAAAAAAGACTATTTTGACATCCATATACCACATCTTGTAGTAATAATGACATGATGGCCAATGGACTATGAATAAACTTAACCATAGCATTAGGTAAAAAGGTCATCTCATAATCGATCCATTCTTTTTAAGTATAACCTTTTACAACTAACATTACTTTATAGGTTTCCATCTTTTGATCTGCACCACTTTTTCTCTTGTATACCTACTTGCACCCTATAAGTTTAATCCCTTCAAGTGCAGTGATAAGATCCCATACTTGATTAAGCTATATAGACTCATTTTCTTGCATCCAGTGCTATTTTCTATTTCTCTGCATCAACATCAGTAATTGCCTCATCATATCTAGTGAGATCATGTTTCTGATGGTCGAAGACTACATCAAAGACCTCTCCAATCCATCTTTTTGAAACCCTAAATATCCTTTCACTACGATATGGCTCAATCTATATAGAAATATTTGGTTTTGTCATTTTTGGTTCCTCAACTAGAATACTAGAAATTAAAGCGTCACTCAACTTTTCTTCCAATTCCACCTTATTCGGAACCTTATTAAACGCACTTTGTTTATCCTCCAAGTATCTAGCATAAATACTCACAAGTATCTTTTGCTCTTGGGATAATAAAAGTATCTATCCCTTGTTCCTTTTAGATACCCCACAAAGTAGCACAATTCTAATCTTGGGTCCAGCTTACTTCCCTTAGTTAGTATATAAGTTGGATAACCCTATACCTTGAGAGAATTCATACTGGGATTGCATCTAGTCCACACTTATAAGGTGCCCTAGGTACTGATTTGGAAGACACCAAGTTTAAAATATATGTTATTCTTTCTAAAGTATATCCCCAAAAATAAATATAAAAAGTTGCATGACTCATCATGCTTCTGACCATCTCCATTAGAGTTTTATTTCTTCTCTCAACTACTTCATTTTGCTGGGGAGTTCTATGTGCAATTAGTTGAAATACTATTCCTTGATGTACTAAGTAATCCTTGAATTCATCAAGTAGATAGTCCCTACTACAAGCTGATCTTAACTTCTTGATTAATTTACCTGTTTGATACTTTACCTTAATCTTAAACTCCTTAAATTTATCAAAAGAGTTAGACTTGCGCTTCATCAAGTAAATATAACAAAAACATATGTTATTATCCGTGTATGTGATAAAGTATTCATGATTTTCTCTAGCTAGTGTAGACATAGGATCACAAACATTAGTATGAACTAACTCCAGTATTTTCCTTAGCCCTTTTCGCCTTTTGAGTAAAGGATTTTTTGGTCAATTTACCTATAAAACAAGATTCAAACTAAGACAATTCCTCCAATTTCATTGAGTTTAAAGACTAATTTTAGATTAACCTCCGAATTAGGATTTATATGTCCCAATCTTAATGCTAAAAATATGAGTTATTTGGTGTAGTCTTTCTCTTCTTATTATCGAATTCTGTCTGAGCATTATTTATTTAACGACTAATAGGATTAACATAGAAAAGATTATGATACATATTTCCAGAATAAATAATTTTTCTATCTTTACTAATTGAAATACTAAAATGGAAAGAAATAGAATATCTTTGATTAATCAATCTTGAAACTAAAATCAAATTTTATTTAAAACCAGAAACATATAAAATGTCTTTTAAAACTAAAACTCTAATAAAATTAAATAAAAGCTCTAAGTCTCCCACTGCTACGGCCTACACTTGTATTCTGTTGCACACTCTAAGTTCATGCTCTTTTCTACTGAGTCACTTTATCTTACTAAACTCTGGCAAGGAGTCACAGATATGGTTAATGGCTCTAAAATCAATAATTTAAGTGGATGATGATACACTATCAAAATTGTGAAACCTCAATCGAAACCAACCTTAGAGTAAGGGGGTTGTGATGCATATCATATTTTATTGCATATTTAAATATATTTTTATATGATTTTATGTGCTTTGAATTTGTATTTTATAGTCTAGAGGGCTTGGTTATGATTATTAAGAAAGAAGGGCAAAATTGTAATTTTTGCCTGAGGAGAAAATAGGAAGATAGCGTGAGGATTAAATAGGAAAAATATTTTAGAGAGAAAATAAGAACAAGAGTTGTTGTGGTGTAATGGTTAGAGCTTTGGAATTAATTCTTGAGGTCATGGATTCAAATTCCATCATTAGAGCTTTAGCATGATTAAATTTTATTTTTGCTTGAGAAGTGATACTTTCGACCTTAAGAGCTTTAGGGTAGAGTAGAGATGTTGTCCTAGGGGAGACATGATAAGAGTACTCTAATCCTATTCTTTTACCCTACACAAAAATTCTTAAGGGAATTCATTTCTTCTTGATTTTTAATTTCTCCTAATTCTCAATTCATTAGGTTGGTCAAATTTGTTCTAACTAATTTCATTCCAGAAAATTCAGTGAAGTGCTATGGCTTTGAAGGTTCAAAATGTCTTAGTGAAAGACATCTTATGGACCAAAAATGTGGAAGGGATGGGAAAGGTTCCAAGAGAATTAATTCTCCTAGTAAACTTTCTAAAATTTCACTCTAGCTAGGTTCATTTTCCTTCATGTAATAAACTGAAATTTTTTTCAGCTTCTTGTCCCTTCAAGATGTCGAAATTCTCAGCCATTATTCCCTCCCAAATGCTGCCAGAAAATGGCTCTTTTGATCAGCTTAAAATTTGAAATTTTTTGTTGATTTCGGGTTGCACAAATGCTTTGCAAAACCAGAAAATTTCTAGGCAAAATCATAGCTTTAGTAGTCCTAAACCAAGATGTTTTCTCCTAACTCCTTAGCCACGTTTTTCTTCCATGAAGTAAGTTGGAAACCAGCCATGAAAGGCTTTTGAAATCTCCTTCAAACTCCCTGAAACCTGGCTGGAAAACGACAGCCGAAACTACCTAGAAAAATTCCAGCAATAACGAAAATTCTGTACAGTAATTTTCCAGCTTTGTTTCCTAATTTAGCACTGGCCAAAACTCCGTCTTTCTTCTGCACAAACCACTCTTAAACAGTCATGAACTGAACTCCATTGTCTTCCCCAAGCTTCTGCACGAAAATCAGGCACGGCTGCCCGAAAATATCTATAGCAAATCACTGCAATCCTGCCTTGATTAGATACCAAAATTCTAGCCATATTAATTTAGCAACCTTCAAGGTAGATTTGTTCAAACAACTTCATATTCTCTAATCTTTGATCTCTAATGAATATATATATATATATATATATATATATATATATATATGAATAATCATGCTAATGGACCCTCTTCTTCTCTTTTTTCTCTCTCTCTCTCTCTCTCTCTCTTGGCCGAACCTCTCTCCTTCTTGGCCGAATGGCTCTTCACCAATAGCCATGTTTTCTTCATCTCTCTTGGACAAATCTAGGCATCTAGGAGTTGAGACCCATTCGAAACTCCTTCAAGGTACTCATCAATCAAGTAAGTCCCCTCAACCCTCTTTTTAGACTCTAGATTCATGTCTCTAGAGTGATATTAGAAGGAGATGGGCTATGATTGTGGTTTAAACATGTGTTGTTGTGATGAGTTGAATTCGAAGCATGAATAGATATGTGTATATGATGGAGTTGGGGTTGATGCATGTGATGATTTATCTTGGATGATATTATGGTGTTTTTAGGGTTTAATACATGTCTCCATGTCTTTGTGATCAAGTATGTTAGAGATTATGTCACCTATGGTGAATAGGATTTATATTCGTGTATGATTATTAAAACCATGATTATGTTTATACTAGTTGAGGTTGGATAATGCCTTAGTAAATTTAGATCTATGCCTATATGCATAATTTGGATTATTTGATGAATTGAAGAGGTGTATATGTTCATGATTGTGGTTAGCAATAGAATTATGATCATGATCTAGTTGTCTCTAAGCTAAATTTTATTTCTTCAATAAAATGTTTAATATTATGAATTTTGCTAGTAATTTTGAAAAACGTTAAGAAGTGTAGATTTGGATTATTATATATAAAATAAAGGTATTTTAGTCAAATAAATAATAGTTTTACTAGAAAATAAAATATATATAGATATTATATAAAATGATAATATCAAATAAAGCCTTTTATGAAAATAATCATAATAAGTAAAAATATTAATTTTGTAAGTCTTATATTCATAAATATCATTAAAATTTATTATCTTTCTTTTAATCAAAACCTGTTAAAATTTATTTATTAGCTTTCAATCAAGACCCATTAAAATTTATTTTCAACTAATTTTTGTTAGCAATTATTTTCAAACAATTAATTATTAATAAATCATTATTTTACCTAATACCACCTAGGACTCTTCATCAAATAAACTCTAAATCTTTCTTAGTAAGATTTAAACCTTCAACTTATTAGTACCTATTTACCAAAACTCTAATTATTCTAAATATCAAATTAGACTTAGCTTATAAACCCTTTTATTTATTATTTTGCCTTAAAGCTTGGGACACTAGGATCATGATAGTAGTGAGTTGAGCTAGTTTTATTTGTGAAAGTGAATCTTGGCTTGAGATTGATTGTGATTTATATTTACCCCAGGCGGGGTTGGGTCAGAGATTGAAGATTTTTATTTTATCTTAAGCTAAGGATCAGGTAAGCTCCTACATTAAACCTAATTGATGTAAAATGTTTATTATGGCAAGTCAAATGTAGAGTGCATGGACACTCATTTCTGCAAAGGCAATTGAGAATTGACTTCTTCCTTATTTCAGTCAAATGAATTATTTGAAAATCAATAAGCAGATTTACTCAAACTCAAAATTCTTTCTAAAATTGATTTTGATAAAGATTTTGGAAACTCTTAACTACCATTTTCATGTGAAACTGTGTTTTGTTCATTTTTTCCAAGTGGGATACGTTCGTTGATTACTAAATAAGGGTGGACTATTAGGACTAGTCTTTGAAGGGTTAGGGTGAGTCTCTCAGTAGGTGGCCACCTCTAAGGGGTGAGTCCTTCCCAGATAAAATGTCAGTCCAGTAGGTCGTGCCGGTCCGAGTTAGCAGTTTTTATTTCAGTCAAGTGACTGTATTTTGCCGGAATGGACACTCGATTATTGTTTGGGTATAGAGAAGGAGGAGTATCTTGCCCGATAGGCCGATCACCTACCCTTTTTTGTCAGTCTGCATAAAGTGTCGGCATTCTAATCGGTTATGGGGCCCAACGTGTGGTAACTCATGATCATTTCTTTTGAGTGGTTGATTTTAATAATTATATATGGCTGGAAGCTAAAACGCCACTCTTGATTTTAACTAATGTTTATTGCTTGCCAGTAATTCTTTTATAAAGATTTTGTACTTTGTATTCACGAACTGTTTTCACTCGACACTCAAAGCACACATGGACTTACTGAGATTTTTGTCTCATCACCATTTTTACCATGATTTCAGGTCAATCTTGCTGTGGGGATGAGTAGCTAGATATTGTCTGCCTTGGAAGATTTTTGCTGATAATTTATTTTGTGTAATGCTTTGGGGAGATGAGAGTGGATAAATTTTATTATGGATTTGTTTTTGGTATTTATGGATATATTCTTGGATTTATTCTTAGGTTGTAATAAATTTTAAGTTAAAGTATTATTTTTATTCCGCTATTTTATTTGTGTGACCTAGTTATAAAGACCCATTGTCCATTGGACGGGGTGACATCCCCGACCCTGGTGGGCCTAGGTAGCGGAGTGTTACAAAAATAGACTCTAAATAAAGAGTAATACCTTAAGAGGACTTGGCTAAGAAATTCGGACAATCTTTTTTGAAGTGTCCTTTCTTGCTACACTTGAAACACTTATCCTTGGGTTTGGCAGTGGGTTTGGACGGACCGGGCTTAGATTTCTTAAGCTAGACCTCTACATTATTATAGGCCTTTTTCTTTTTAAACTTTTTGGGCTAAGCCCTAATTCTAGAAGATGAACCAGAATGAGTAACCAAAGCCTTTGACATAAGCTTTATGATTTTCTCAATAGCCTAAAGTTTTTTCCATCAACTCTATTAAAGACATACTCAACTTGTTCATATTAGAGTTTAATTTAATTGAGAGTATGAATTTGGTAAAGTCTCAAGAACTATGTCAATTGGCTCTCAGGTTCTATTATAACTCCTAGGACTTTGTCTTGCTTGAAGTGAGTAATTATCTTGAGCATATACTCACGAATCGATGCCCCCTCAACTATCTTAGTATTCATGATTACTCTAAGAGCTTCCTGCCTTGCGGGCCGGCTCTTATCAGCAAATATGGTGTGCAATGATATATCAATATCATATGTAATAGACAAGTTCTCGTGTTTAGACTAAAGAACATTGGACACGGAAGCTAAAATATAGCATCTAACATTTTCATTGTCTTTTTTCATGCCATTTCAGCCCCACGATCCTAGTTCGTGAATCTTCTCCAATTTTAGGATAGGGATCAATCAGAACATCATTGTACTCCTCTATTGTGAATATTATGTTTAGATTCCTTTTCCAATCTACATAATTTGGTCCATTAAACCTATTCTCCTTGAGAATAATGGACAAATAATTGAAACCAGACATTTCTATTGATTGAAAAAAAAAACTTTATTTAGAAAAATGTTTGTTTTGAAAAACATATACAAATGCCCATTTATACATCGTATTATATCCATGATATGGTTAACTGATTAAAACCATTATCAAAAATATAAAAAAATTAGCTTTTAGAAATATTAATAGAACTTCATAAGAAGGTTAACAATTTTTTAAATTAAGTATAAAACCATCACAAATTAAACTTCCTTGATAGTTAATAATCTAGAGATAGTTCCAGCTGAAGGAAGAAATGGAAAAACACATGCACATAGAAGCATAAAAACAGTATAGTGGAAGAATATATATACCTCTACATTTTCTCAATATTTGCTTAGGCTGAGCAGAGGGAGTCATTTGAACTGCTTCTGGCTAACTGCTTGAAGCTTCTGATTGTTGTCCCGTGAGCCTTTGGCTCCTTCTTATTTAATACGGATCCTTCAATCTTTCGAAATATACTACTATCTGAATAGTCTGTGAACACAAAGAGGTGAAGAAAATAGTCTTTTTCCTTTAGCTGATTGCTATTGAGCAATAATAAAAAGAGGCAACTTTTGTTTTTTTTTTTTCTTCTGTAACAGAAGATGAACAAAAAAAAAAAAAAGGATTTCAAAGAGAAAAGAGTGGTTGGCTCAAAGAAGAATTATGATTACTCTCATCACGCAGAGTCCTATGCTTTCATGTATAACTCCTGAATCCCAATCACCTCTGATAGAGTCTAAATTAGTCATGTTTTTTCTAGTTATTTGAGGCTCTTTTGTGATACATTTTGTTCAATAATTAGTCATATTTCTTCATATTTGAGATATTACCCTTGAAAATGTATTTTGTTCATTATTACAGATTTTTAGGGTAAAACGAAACAAAAACGTTGCAGAATAGAGGAGAGGCGGCGCCGACTAGGGCTCTAGAACCGGCACCGGTCATGCACTGATTGCACGAACTTCGAAGCAACAAAAAATTATCAAAATAGAGCGCAACATAGGGGAACTGACGCCGGCTGCATTCTGGTCTTCATTGTACAAAATTTGGAGAAAAATCAGCGAACGAGTAGAGAAGTAGAACACAATCGCGTCGACTCTGAGAGCCAAGGCAGTGCCAGCTGTGCCCTGAAAATAAGGCGGTGCTTGATTTTTTCTATCCGATTTTTGATAATCTGTGGAGTTTTAGTATCTTCAAACTTTTACTCAGCCAAGAACTCTGTACTTACGAGTTTAGGCACTTCCTAAGCCTATAAATAGATGAAAAACACAAAGAAAAATGGGAGAATTCATTGATCGTTATAGAAAATTATTCAATCAAAAGAGGAATTCTGCAATTCAATGAGGGTTATACAAGAAGGTCTTCAAAGGAAGAAAAAAGAGGCTTGTCTATGAGTACTTTCTTTTACTTTGTTTTCTTTTTCTTGAACAATGATATGTTAATTGTTTTATTGTAATTTGACATTGTTATAGATATTCATTATTCTTAGAGTTATTTGACCTTTTGATTAATTGATTATTATTCTTGGTATTTGATTACTTGTGCATATTACGAGATTAATTGGTTAGGTCTTTCTATTAACTTGCTTGGACAAAGGGGTTGATGGTGGTCTCGATTCATTAGTTTCGTATTTGTTGGCTTTTAACTTGCTTGGATAAAGGGGTTAAGAGTAGGGATAAAGTAATTAAATGTTAATTGATGTCTACTAGGATATGGATTCATTAGTTAATTTCATGCATAATTTGCCAGAAATGGGAATTAAATCAAGGACTATGGTTAATGCATTTTTTGGGTAAGACTGGTTGAGACAGGATATGTGATGCTAAGTTATCTAGAAGGTAGGGGTTCATGAATTGGACAAATAAGTGAATCTATATTATCCTTCATGATGCCAAAAGAATAATTAGTTATGATAAAGATTAAGTACTTTAGGTTATGTATGTCAAGATAATGGTTTAAGTTATACAATTCTACATTTTTTACATGTATATATTTTTATTTTATTTTATTTTATTTTATTTTATTTTATATTTATTTTTCACTTTATCAAGTCGATTAAACAATGAAAGAAAGGTGATTAATATCTACTTGCTCCTTGAGGATCGACACTCGTTTGAACCCTATGCTTGGTTAATGATGAGTACGCTTGTTCATATGTGTATTTGGGTTGAACATTTTAATTTAAACTTGATTAGGAATGTGCTTAGTTTTTGTATGATTTTTACACCTAAGTCCGAACACATCAAGTTTTTGGCGCCGTTGCCAGGAAACAATAGCATGAAAGCTTGGATTTTGTTGATTTAACCATGTAAATATACAAATAAGTATATATGTTCTTTGTATAAAGAAGTGCCATATTTTGTTGTTTGTATAATTGTATTTTACTTTCACTATAGGTTGTAAATACATAAATAGGTAGATACATGTTAATAATAAATAACTTGTTTTTGTATGTTTGTATAAATTGTATATTTTGTTATTTAATTTTACTAACCCAATGTTAATGTGGAATATGTGTAATAATGATATTTTTAATTTGTTGATTTTTATATCTATAATTTTGAGTCAATACTAACTCACAATATTGGAGACGAACTATTTTATTAGTTATTTCTTTATTTACAATTTTTACTTTTAGTTTAATTTAGAAATTCTTATTTTAAATGTATCGTGGTCATGCATTCAATTAGGATGGTTTTTAGTTGTCAAAAAAAAAAAAAAAAGAGCATTAGTGTATTGATTGGCAAAATTACAAGCTCACATTGATATTTTTGGTGAGACATCATTAACAGTATTAGTGAATTCTTTTGTTGCCAATACAAATGCATCTGTTCAATGGTATGAAGAAGCTTCCCAGCAATTGTGAGATCAAAGGAAACACTTAGTTAAGATTTTTGAAAAGAATCATAAGTTCATGCTGGCCCATACACTCGAATAAAAGAATCTCCCAAAAGATGAGAGATCCTATGAGGGACAACTATCCAATGTGGGAAGGGAGGTATTCAATTCTTCGCTATGTACTAATAATCCAAATCTCTCTTTATCACATGATTTCTTAGGTTCCTCTTTTTTCTTGGAGAACATGGGTCCAAATAATGATGTGTTGAATTTATCATGCTTCAAGGAGTTGGATTTTTCAATACTATATCGTAAAAGTCCTTGGAGGATGGTGGTAATTTTTACTCTTTATCCCATTCGATGGGAGGTAACTTAGTTTTTGTACATGTGTCGAAAAGTAAGGATTGCTTGATCCCATCCTTAAGAACACAATTGCTAAGTTTTAAGGGAGAATTTAATTGAATTTTTTTTTTTGAAGGGTTAATTGATGATTTCAAAGTTGATGCATCCATTAGATACCATGTGCACTTATGTATTGGAAAAGATATTTATGTGTCTAAAGGAACATTAGGGAAGGAGGTTTATGTGTTTGGCTTTTGCTGAGACAAAACGTTTTCATGAACCTTCCATTTTTCAAAATCTTCCATTCTTCATTCTACATTCATCATGCCTATCTTCTATTTTGAGCTTTAATTTCTTTCCAAAAGGTTTGATATGGAAGCATGATGGGTGTAGAGAGTTTGTGTTTTATTTTTATTATTTTAGTCTTTTTCTTTAGTTTGTTTTCTTTTAATTAGGTATGTTTTTATTTTGTTATTATTTTTCGTGTGCTTTTATTTATATTTTGTTTTATAGGCATAAAGTCCTCTGGGACGAGCCATTCTCTTTACCTCAAGTTTGGATATCTATTGGAGCATTATTACACTTGAGAAGTATTACTTAAACTTTCTCACCCATTATTATTTTTAGTCCCTTTGGAGATGCTTTCTTGTGCTTATTTGTTGACAATGAGGACTGCTTCCAACTTAAGTGTGGAGGAGTGGTTTGGTGATAAACTTTGTCCAAGTTTTTATCAATTTTATTTTGAGAACAAAGTTTGAAAAATTGGAGCTGCTCCGTCAAGGAAGTATTTTCTTTCTTATCTTTTCCCCGTTATTTTTGGTCCCATGGCATTGTTTATTCTTTGTTCTATTTCTTTGGCCATTGAATACAATGTCCAGTTTAAGTATGGGGGAGTGGGTCAATTGAAAATCCTTCTATACATCATTCTTGTATCCTTTATCCTTCTTGTAAAACTGAAAATTTTCAAATTTTTCTGATTTTTTTAAGATTTCAAGCTGTATTTTTAATGTATGTCTTTATGATGGATTATAGAGTATATTTTCTAGATCATTTATGACTTATGCATGACTTTTTGCACGCACTTGGACGAAGTAGTTCTTGAACTAATGCTTTGCATTGTTCTTAAACCTGTTTTTCTACTAAAATTCATGGAGCATTCTAGAACTTACTTGAATACCTCTCGAGGTGAAATAAGCAAGACAATCATGATTTAACTTAGGGATGACGGTAATAGGCTTTCTTTGGATAGTTTGAGCTTTTCAAGCCTACCTATTGTCATATTATCCCTAGTGCCTATTTTGAGCCTAAATGTTGATTTCTTTCATTAAAACCCGTCACAATATTTTTTGTCCATTGCTTGTTGCTGAGAGTTTGAATGATTTTCCAAATCTTTATACTCTTGATGGATGAAAGTATGTGTAAGAAAATGTTGATGAAGAACGCTGGGATAAAGATCATGACTTGTTACTTTCAGTCATGGATCAATAATGAGTTGAGTTGGAAAGAGGAAAGGGACGGAAGAAAGAGAAGAAAAAGAAAAGAAAGATTGAAAACAAGTGAGAAAAAATAAAAATAGCAGCAGTGAAAGAAAGGAAAAAGAAGAAGAAGAAAGATCACAAAAGGAATGGTGATTGAACTATACAAGCTAAGTTCATCTTAAATCTTTGACACAATTGCTAGAAATTTGAGTGATCTTGTGGAAGGAAAAAAAAAAAAAAGAGTTGATGAAAAAGAAAAGTTGAAAGAAAAAGAGAAAAAATGTAGGATTTGCTTCAGTGGAGTTGTAATTGCTATACAAGGTTATGGTTTGATTGATTCTTGGAATAGGAGAGCAAGAGGAGTTGGAAATTATTGATTCATTTTGTTTATCCTTTTCTTGTGAACTATCAATTTCTTTGATTTTTGATTCTCCTATATCATTCGTTTGATAGCTACATTACAAGTCTTTAGCTTTACATTACAAGCTTAAAAGTCCTATTTGATCTAAGTAGAACCATGATATGTCTTGCATTAGTGGAGAGAGTGTATGAAAAGTAAGCTTATTCTTTTTGAACTAAATTCTTTCCAATGGTTTGAGGATATTGTGAAGTATTGTGATGGTTCTACTGAGTCATTTATCACTAACACAAGTCTTGCATTTATTGTGAAAGATGTAATATTATGTTTTTTATGTTCTTGAATGAAGAAAGCATTGAAAATATGGTTTTGAAATTGATTGAGTGATTTGTTAAACTGTGTGTTTTCCTACTTGTTCTTGATACTTTGCTTGAGAACAAGCAAAGAGTTAAGTGTGGTCGAATATGATAGGGGCTAAATTAGTCATATTTTTTCTAGTTATTTGAGGCTCTTTTGTGATACATTTTATTCAATAACTAGTCATATTTCTTCATATATGAGATTTTACCCTTGAAAAGATATTTTGTTCATTATTACACATTTTTAGGGTAAAGCGAAATAAAAACGTCGTAGAACAGAGGATAGGCGGCGTCGGCTAGGGCTCTAGAACCGGCGCCGGCCATGCATTAGATTGTACGAATTTCAAAGCGATGAAAAATTGTCAAAACATAGGGGAACCGGTGCCGGCTCCAAGAGTCAAGGCGGCACCGGCTGCATTCTAGTCTTCATTGTGCAAAATTCGGAGAAAAATCGACGAACAAGTAGAGAAGTAGAACACAATCGGCGCCGACTCCGAGAGCCAAGGCGGCGCCGGCTGTGCCCTGAAGATAAGGCGGTGCTTGATTTTTTCTACGCGATTTTTGGTAATCTGTAGAGTTTTAGTATCTTCCAACTTTTACTCGGCTAAGAACTCTGTACCTATGAGTTTAGGCACTTCCTAAGCCTATAAATAGATGAAAAACACAAAGAAAAAGGGAAGAATTCATTGATCATCATAGAAAATTACTCAATCAAATGAGGAATTTTTCAATTCAAAGAGGGTTGTACAAAAAGGTCTTCAAAGGAAAAAGAAGGAGGCTTGTCTATGAGTGCTTTCTTTTACTTTGTTTTCTTTTTCTTGAACAATGATATGTTAATTATTTTATTATAATTTGACATTGTTGTAGATATTCATGATTCTTAGAGTTATTTGACATTTTGATTAATTGATTGTTATTCTTAATATTTGATTACTTGTGCATATTACGAGATTAATTGGTTGAGTCTTCCTATTAACTTGCTTGGACAAAGGGGTTAAGAGTAGGGACAAAGTAATTAAAGATTAATTGATGTCTGCCAGGATATGGATTCATTAGTTAATTTCATACATAATTTGCCAAGAATGGGAATTAAATCAAGGACTATGGTTAATGTATTTTTTGAGTAAGACTGGTTGAGACAGGATATGTGATACTAAGTTACCTAAAAGATAAGGGTTCATGGATTGGACAAAAAAGTGAATCTATATTATCCTTCATGATGCCAAGAGAATAATTAATTATGATAAAGATTAAGTACTTTAGGTCATGTATATCAAGATTATGGTTTAAGTTACACAATTCTACATCCTTGACATGTATATATTTTTATTTTATTTTTTTATTTTTATTTTTCACTTTATCGAGTTGATTAAACAATGAAAGAAATGTGATTAATGTCTACTTGCTCCTTGAGGATCTACACTTGTTTGAACCCTATGCTCGGTTAATGATGAGTACGCCTGCTCATATGTGTGATTTGGGTTGAACGTTTTAATTTAAACTTGATTAGGAATGTGCTTAGTTTTTGTATGATTTTTATACCCAAGCCCGGACACATCAACCTCGTTAATCGACTATTATCTGGGAATTCAAAATTTGAACATCACAGCACTCCTTAATCATCTGCAGTGTAGTCCCAAAGCCTATGCTTTGTTAAGCCTATAAACAAACTAAGGCTTAACTTATGGGCCTATGGTCCAATCCATTGAATTAATTAATCTTAATTATTCCTGGACTAATAAAAATCTAATAATTAAATTAATTATATATAACCCAAATGGCCTAATTAAAATCTCAAGCCTTACCTAGTTCAGATCAGGCCAACCTTAATTATTCAATTTGGGCTTAAGCCCTGAATCTTTAGCTGTCCAACTAAACCAAGCTAAAAAAACTCTCTTTAGACCTTTTATTTTATCCTAGCTCAATAAATAAACTAGGCTAATAAAATAAAATCTATTAAAAATCATTTTCCTCAACCCAAATCTATTAGGACTTATGGGCTATTCCGAGGACCAAAAGACATATCGCCTTGACTATTAAAATGATCAAAATGCCCATACTATTAAAATAGACGTATTTTGCATTTTAAATATTTTCTAATATCACCATAAGAAAATATTGACCTCAAGGATAATGCTGCATTAATGTCGTCTCCGACCTGTGAGTATAATGACTAAAATACCCATCTACATATCGCCGTATATTTAGAAAAGAAATATACAAACACCTCTCTAATAACATCTACCATCCTTAGATCTTTAGTCCAATAATTCACGACTTTCTAGAATGTTCCCACTTTACTAGGGAGTTACCCTAAAGCAAACATCCAAGTTATGTTCCTCAGGGTCTTGAATAATTAGGTCATTCGAACAGGTAATATAGTGTAGAGGCTATCTTGTATAAGTCTGTCTTAACTAACTAGTCATATATACCTAACATACAGGTATCTTGGTCCTATGATAGAACCTCAACTACAATATATCAAAGCATATGTTTCTAATTTCGTCAGACCACCAATTCATACTCAAGCCGTAGAGTATAAGTCCATGCTGTAGTAGTAGTAGTAGTCGCGTTTCTACCATATAGTACTTTTAGAAACTATTACTACATGCCCAATTTTATGTACTCGAAATATGCTTATGTTATGAAGTGAGAGGATTACTCACTAGCAAAATGTAAGCCATTCTCTACTTGAAATTCATAACACAATAACCTTACCATAACGAGATTCTCATTCTTATCATTTGGTTAAGAACAATCATTTATGTGTTAAGTAACCTGTGATCCATACCTTACTGTAAAAGACCACCATTCACATGGACCACTTATTTAAACAAAATGGATTTTTTTTCAGTATAATTATGCATAAATAATAATGTAAATTCATAAACAAACTTTGAGAATAAATCATTTATTAATATTAATCAAAATTACATAAAAAAACTAGTCTAAGAGGGCATATATTCCAACACCATCGATAGGATAGCCACTACTTACATTAGCTACGAATAATCCAATGCTAATACCTCCAACATAGGCTAGCCGATACTAACATATATCCACAGTTTTAATTATAATTCCTTCGTTAGTTCTAGATTATCATGAAAATTCATCATATAGGGGGTCATGCTCAAAATGATGTGAGAATAACCACATTCTCTATCAGGAATTTGTGATGGAAGCCGTAGGTCCGTTACAACCCTTCTCCTACTTAATCTTTTGAGAAAAATAAGTTTTTGAGAAAAAAGTTTTCTTTAAAATATTTGATTTTTATTGACTTTAGTAAAACTCTAAAAATTCAACCATTATTCTTAATGTCAATGATAAAATCCTTTAAGAGAATAAGCCATAAATTTTTATTTTTACTACTTAAGTTAAAACTATTTTCTAGAAACAAAATTTCAAATATTTAAATTCAAAATATTCTCCATGTCAAAGATAATACCCTTTAGAAGAAAAAATCATGAATCTTATTTTAAATTTCTAAGTTCCCTTTTAAAATGTTTTTCTTAATTGTTTTATTTAGAGAAAAATTAATTTCTGAAAAACTTGTGCATTTGCTTACAAAATTAAATAAATAATCATGCATCCAAAAATAAATTTTTTACATGTAATTTTTATCCTTTAATTTGACAAGAAAACCATTATTCTGTTGTAGTATATAATAGCAATCAAAGAAGAAGAGAAAACACAAGGTAGATGCATGAAATTTGAAGAGAGATTCTCATAATTTAGTCATGAAAAACAAGAGAGAAAATTCATGAAAATATTTTGAGGGGTTGAGAAGCATACATCATTAATGAAAAATGTTAAATCCTTTTATTAAAGTATGCTTCCAGTTTAAGTTATCAAGAACAACAATATGCAATCTTTTTGAAGGACTTAAATCAATCTATTTAATCTTAAAATCAAATACTTTTCTGTTGAAGTAAAATAAAGTACTGGGCTACTGTAGGAACGAAGATTGAAAGGTGTTCAATCATGGAATTGGGTCCAGTAAAGGGTGTTCTGGAAGTTTGACAGAAAGAGCATTGTTTTGTGTTCTATTAAAATACACTAAGGATCACTTAGTGATTGAGATAAGTGTTATGTTTGTAACTTTAATTAAAGTTTTAATAGCTATTTTTTACTGGTTTAGGACTCGTAGACGTATGCTTGTTTGATACCCAAACTGCGTTACCAATTTGCTATGTTTATTAAACTTCATATTTTATAGTTTGTTAAATTAACGTCACTACAATATGAAAGTTTAACAAACCACAAGAGATTAAAAATCCAAACCTACCAAGTGGTATCAAAGTTGTTCATTGTGTTGAAATTACTATTAATTTAGTAGGTGAGATCTTGATAGTTAGTTTGGAAATCATGTTTGGACCAGTTGATGAAGGAAACTCCATCACACGACCACCATTACTGAAAAGAATAAATTATGCATATTGGAAGACCATGATTAGAATCTTTATTCGAAATCAGTAATGTGATGTATAGAAGGCTTTTGAAGTTGAATGGAAACTACCAACAAAGGCGGGAACCAGTGCTGGAGTACCTGAAAAGAAACTAATCTCAGAATGAACCAGAAATGAGTGTCAACTTGCCACTGCTAATGCTAAGGCTTTTAATACCATCTTCTCTACAATTGGGCAAGAAAAATACAAGTTGATCTCTAGTTGTAAATCTGTTAAGGAAGCATAGGACAAATTGCAAACAATATTCGAAGGAATCAGTACTGTTCGGAGGTTAAAAAGACAACTACTGATAACTCAATTTGAGGAGTTAAAGATGGGTAAACATATGACCATAGCCATGTTTGAAAACAAATTGAGAGATATTGCAAATCAGACATATCACCTTAGTGAAGTCTATTCAGAAAAGAGACTGGTTTGGAAGATGTTGAGATTTTTACCATCAAGGTTTCAACCCAAAGTAGCAACCATTGAAGAATACAAGGATGTGTCAATAATGTAACTAGACGAACTAATGGGATCCTTGCAAACATATGAGATGAACCTTGAATTGCAACCAAAACCCAAAGAGAAAGGAATGGCTTTGAAAATTGAAGTTGATTCTGACAACAACAAGTGTTTCAATGATAAGATTAGACATTTGACAAGATAGTTTAACAAACTACTGAAGAAAGAAAAATAGTTCAACAAGCTATTCAACAGGTTTTTAAACAAGAAATATGGGTTTCAACAAAAGACGTTTGAGCAAAAATTTTCAAAAAGTAAGAGTGAATTGAAAGGACCTAAATGCAGAGAAAGTGGTGGAATTACTCATATGATTGCGATAATATTAAGAATAAGATGAAGACCAATTCTTGCAACATAATTTCATGTAATGATGAAGAGGATTTTGAATATCTTTATAATACTAGTACTGAAGGAGATGATGAAGAAGGTCAAGTCAATAATGTTGCATTTAATATTGTTGTAAAAAAGAGTTAGCAATTCTAATAGCGATCTTAACAACACTGAAAATGAGCATGCAAAGCTTATAGAAGAGTATGAATTGATGTATTTAAAATGGCTTGAACAAGTGAACAGTTGAACAAAGTGTTGAAAAAAGAAATTCAGAGACGTTAATAAGTGATCAGTTCATAGTAACAGGAGATGGAAAAACTTCAACAGCAAGTCCAACAAAGCGAAGAAAGCTTGAAACTTAGTAATATGAAAATGGAGAATATTGAGCAAGCCATCAAAAGGTTGAACACAAGAAAAGAAAATTTGGACGAAATTCTTTTATTTGAAAGATACCCTTATAACAAAACTAGACTTGGTTATGATAAGTTGAAGAAGGCTGCTATTAAAAAATAAACTTCTACAGTTGTTGAGAAGAAAGAACAATTGAGGAAGTTTAAACCTAAGTCTAGAAAATCCCTATTTATTGTAACTATTGTTTTGCTGCAGGTCACAGGTGGAAACAATGTTTAAAGAGGTTCAAAGATCTTCGACACGGTAGGAAGCTTGTCAAACCCAAGCTCGACAAAGGTAATAAAACATTGAAAGAGAAACATGTATGGATTAGAAAGAATGACCTCAATGCACATACTGCTCATATTTCTTTGAAAGTTGTAATGGAGGATAAGGTAGGCTTGTGGCATAAAAAATTGCATCATGTCAATTACAAGCTATTAAATATACTGAATCTATAGATCATGTTAAACTAGAAAACAGATGAAATCCTCACAAATGAGAGGATAATTCTTCTATTTTTCATTTATAATAATGATTTGGCCTTTTTTGCTGCAAAAAAGGGAAGAGCAAGGTAAGGCTTAAAATGTAAGGCTACAAATGCAAATGCAAAAGGACACTATTATACTTAGGGAAAGTTGATATTCAGGAGGACTTTTACAATCTATGGTAATTGTGGTATCTCATGTTAAATAGCTCTACTGCATGTTGAAAACTCTTGACGATTGTTGAAGACGCCTTGTTAAATATTGGGTTTGCATCAAATAATGCCAAAGGGAGAGATTGTTACGGAATTTTCTTGATGTATTATTGGCAATGCGAAGCTATGAAATCAAATAGAAACCATGCATGCTACAGAGACGAAGCCAAAAGAAAAATGGCATAGAGACAACACAGTAGAAGAATTAAATTTTTTATACCTCCGCGCTGTAAATTTTTCCTTGGCTGTAAAGAAGATGATAAGCGAACCACTAGAATGGCTTCTTCTCTTGACAAAAATTCTGGTTGAAATCCCGCGATCCGTTTACTTCTTCAAGGCATGAACGCCAAACCCTTTTGACAACTCAAAATATTCCACCGTCTATTACTTGTTGGTGAAACAACTTAGGCGAGAAAAATCTTATCTCACAACAATTCTTGAACCTTTGCTATTGATTAGCAAAATCAAGAAAAACAAAGAAGGAAAGAAACGCACGAGAGAGAGAGAGAGTAGAAGAAGGCTTCTGTTTTTTTTTTTCTTTCTTTCGTGTGTTCTATGTCTTTCCCAACAGAAACCCACGAATATTAATTGAACATAACCAAAACACTGGGGTTTTGATATTTCAAAACTTCCAGAGGCTATCAACCGAAGAGGTTTAACTTAATCTAAACTCTTATGTTCCATGAAATAATAAAAAACCATTTAGTTCAGGTTATTGGACCAATAATAATTTATTACTTTCTTTGGACCTAATGAGCCTAAAATAATAATCATTAATTATTTATTTTCTGGGCCTTTTAAAAATAACTCAATAAAAATTAATGAGCCCAAATGAACTAAAATAATTATTAAAGCCTTTTTTTTTACTAATTTAGATCCAAATTAATTTTTCTAATTATTCAATTTGGGCTTAGACCATAAATTATTAATTAACCAATTAAACTAGATAATAAATCTAATTTCTCTCATTCTTTTATTTTATTCTAGTCCAAAATAAATTAGAATTCTTGAATAAAATAAAATTCTTTTTTTTAGACTGTTTCCTTCATTTAAAGTTAATTAGAACTTACAGGCTATTCTGAGGACCAAAAAGACATATCGCCTTGGCTACTAAAATGACCAAAATACCCTTGTTATATAAATAGCTATATTTTGCATTTTAAATATTTTCATATATCACCATAAGAAAATATCAATACCAAGGACAATGCTGCGTTAGCTATGTTTTCGACCTACAGGTGAAATGACTAAAATACCCCTCTACACACCGCCGTGTATTTAGAAAGAAAAGATTGTACGAACACCTCTCTATAAGACATTTACCATCCTTAAGATTCTAGTCCAATGATTCACGACTTCTTGGTATATTTTTTCTTTCTGAGGGAGCTACCATAAAGTAAATATCCAAGTCATATTCCTTAAGATCTTGGATAATTAGATCATTCGGACAACCACATAAGGCGATATGGTGTCGAAACTATCTTGTACAAGTCTATCTTAACTAACTAGTTACATATATACCCAACACACAAGTATATTAGTCCTTCTAAAGAACCTCAACTATAGTATATCAAAGCATACGCTTCCAGTTTCGTCAGACCACTAACTCATACTGAACCTGTAGAGTACAAGTCCACACTGTAGTAGTAGTTGTCTAGGTTTTTATTACATAGTACTTTTTAGAAGCCACTACTACAGGTTCAGTTCTACATATTTGAAATATGCTTGGGTTATGAAATAAGAAGACTACTCATTAGTTAAAGATAAGCCATTCTCTATTTAGAATTCATAATATAATAACCTTGCCATGATGAGATTCCTATTCTCATCATTCGGTTAAGAATAATAGTTTATGTGTTAAGTATCTCATGCTCCATATCTTACTGTGAAAAATCTCAATTCACATGAACTATTTACTTAAATATAATGGGTCTTTTTCAATAAAAATTGTACACAAATATAAGGAAGATTTCACAAATAATTTTTGAAAAAAAATACTTTTATTAATACAAGTAAAAATTACATCAGAAACCTAGTCTAAGAAAGCATACATCCCAACAATCTCCCTCTTGCACTCTAAGAGTAAGTAAGTCCATAGGTGCTTACCCCTATGACGTCTAAGTGTTTTCTAAAGACTCTCTCCACCAAACGCTTGGTGAAAAGATCTGTTAGATTGTTTTTCAAGACAATCTATTCCACCAAGACTTCCCGTCTCTGGATGAAATCCCAGATCATGTGGTACTTCCTCTCTATGTGCTTTCCTTTTTTGTGGTTCCTAGGTTCTTTGAATTGTTATATTGCGCCAGTGTTATCGCAATACATTATAATCAGTTTGTCCATTTATAGCATGGCTCTAAGTTCTAAAAGGAACTTTTGGAGCCAAACTACTTCCTTGGATGCCTCCGATACTGTCACATACTCAATTTTCATAGTTAAGTCAGCAAGACAAGATTGCTTGATACTCCTCTATGAAATGGCTCCTCCAGACAAGGTGAAGACATATCCACTAGTGAATTTTCTCTCATACTTATCTGCCTGGAAGTCTAAGTCCGTATATCCTATAGGAACCAAGTCAGCAACTCTATAAACCAGCATATAATCTTTCTTACCCTTAAGATACTTGAGAATATACTTTACAGCCTACCAATGAATCTCTTCAGGGTTTGACTGATATCGGCAAAGCAGATATCTGACCTAGTACATAGCATGGCGTACATAAAACTTCCTATAGCTAAAGTATAGGGAATCCTACTCATTTTATCTTTTTCTTCTTGAGACTTTGGATAATTCTTTGAGGAAAAAGACCATCTATGTCTGTAAGGAATTAACGCTCCCTTGCATGAGTCCATGCTAAATTTAACCAACATCTTATCAATGTATGTAGTTTGGGATATACCTAAAATTCTCTACTTCTTATTTCTAAGAAGCTTTTTTTCGAAAATATAACTGGCTTTACCCAAGTCTTTCATACTAAATTGACTAGACAGCAAAACCTTAGTAAATGACAGTGTCCTTACATCATTTCTAATGAGTAGAATGTCGTCTACATACAGTACAAGAAAAATCACGTTTATGCCTTTTAGTTTCTTATACACACATGGTTCATTCTCGTTTTGAATGAAACCGAAGATTTTACAATCTCATCGAAACGAATGTTCTATGCTCTGGATGCCTGCTTAAGTTCATAAATGAATTTTTTAAACGTACAAACTATATGCTCTTGGCTTTCAGCAAGAAAGCCTTCTGGTTGGGACATATAGATGTCTTCACTAAGATGGCCATTTAAAAATGTCATCTTTACATCCATATGCTATATCTTATAGTCATAATGACATGCGATAGTAAGGAAGATACGAATGGATTTAAGTATGGCTACTGGGGAAAAGGTTTCCTTATAATCGATTCCTTCTTTTTGAGTAAACCCTTTCGCCACAAGCCTAGCTTTGAAGATTTCCACCTTCCTATCCGCTCCCTTCTTCCTCTTGTATACCCATTTACACCTAATGAATTTATCCCTTCAGGTGTAGTTACAAGATCCTAAACTTGATTGAAGTACATAGACTTAATCTCAACTTTCATTACTTCATGCCATAGGTTTGCATCGGCATTAGCAATATCCTTTTCGTACCTAATGGAATCTTGTTTCTAATGGTAGGAGACCAGGCCAAAAGCCTCTTCAGTACATTTTTCTAGAACCCTAGATATCCTCCCGCTACGTTGAGACTCCGTTTGTACAAGTTCCTGAGGTTGTGTCTCTTCTTATTTTATAATCGGGTTAGAAGAATTTAATTTAGAAGATAACTTCTCTTTGAGTTCCAATCTTGTCGAATCTTTAATGGATATACTTTGATCATCCTTCAAGTATTTAGTATTAGTACTCACAAATACTTTTTACTCATTGGGATGATAAAAATAACCACCATTTGTACCTTTTGGATATCTAACAAAATAGTATAATACCGATCTTGGTTTTAACTTGTCTCTCTTGATCAATACATAAGTTGGACAATCTCATATCTTGAGATGATTTAGACTTGGTTTATGCACAGTCCACATCTCATAGAGTGTCCCAGGTACTGACGTAGAAGACATCAAGTTCAGAACATATGCCGCTGTTTCTAAGACATATCCCCAAAAATCACTAGAAGAGTAATATGAAATATCATGCTTCAGACCATTTTCATCAATATCCTATTCTTTCTCTTAGCTACTCCATTCTGTTGGGGTGTTCCTAGCGCAGAGAGTTGGGATACTATCCTATGATGTACCATGTAGTCCTTGAATTTACCAAGAAGGTATTTTCCACCACGATCCGATCGTAAGGTCTTGATTAGTTTACCTGTCCGACGCTCCACTTTAGCCTTTAAACTTTTTGACCTTTTCAAAAGAGTTAGCTGGCATACATAATCATACCTTACACAATCATCTATGAAAGTGATGAAGTACTCAAACCACTCTCTTTCTAGTGTAGACAAAGGACCACATACATCAGTATGAACAAGACTCAGTACTTCCTTGACTCTATCCACCTTTTGGGTAAATGACCATTTGGTTATTTTTCTCATATGATAAGATTCACATTAAGACCAATTTTTCAATCTTAATGAATGTAAAGGCCCATCATGAATTAACCTCTGAATCGTAATTGAGTTAATGTGACCCAACCTTAGATGCCAAAGATATGAGTCATTGATATTAGTCTTTCTCTTCCTATTTAAAGATTCAGATTAGGTGTTATTTAATTTATTATTAATATGATTAATGAAGAATAGATGTCCATACATATGCCCAATACATATAACTTTTCTATTTCTATTGATAGTACCAGAATGAAAAGAAGTAGAATATCCTTAATTTATTAGTTTTACAACTGAAACCAAATTTTGTCTAAAACCAGGAACAAATAAAACATAATTCAAATTAACTATTCTATTACAATCAAAAGTGAGTTCCAGTTCTCCCACTGCAATGGCCCAAACTTGTGTTCCATTTCCTACGCGTAGTCCATGTTCGCCCTTCTTGAGTCTTCTAATCTTTCTAAACCTCTGCAAGAAGTTATAGATATGATCAGTGGCTCCTGAATCAACAATACAAGTGGAAGTTGATCCAACTATTGATATAGACTTTAGATAGAAAACATTACCTGTAGAGTTTTTCTTAGCCTGAAGATCTGGATACTCATTTTTTCATTGTCTCTTCTTCTCATATTTGAAACATTTGCACTTGGATTTATCTTTGGGCTGGGACTTGGGTTGGTGCATTGCATTCCCCTTCTTCATCTTGAAGTTTCTGGGCTTGGGCCAATTCTTGAAGAAGAAGCCATCATACCTCTAGCTTGTGGCTTCATGACCTTTTCTACCACCTAGAGCTCCTTCATCAACTTAATTAAACTCATGTTTAACTTATTCATGTTGTAATTAACTTGAATTGAGTAAAGGAGCCCGACAGAGATTCGAGAACAATGTCCACTTAACTCTCGGGGTCAATGACAGCCCCCAAGACTTTTGCTTCTTCGAAAGCAGCAATCATCTTGAGCATATGCTCTCTGACTGATGTTTCCTCAGCTATCTTGGTGTTAATTGTTATTCGAATAGCCTCCTGCCTTATTGGCTGGCTCTTGTTCGCGAATATTATGGCTAATGACGTACTTATGTCGTATGCAGTTGCCATGTGCTCATGTTTGGATTAGAGCATATTTGACATATAGGCTAGCATATAGCATTGTGACATCTCATCAACCTCTTTCCATGCTTTTCAACCTCACACTCCTCAACGGTAGAACCTTCCCCGATTATACGGCAGGTCTCGTAAAAGACATACTTATATTTCTTGGCTTTGAGTATTATGTCCAGGTTCCTTTTTCAATCCACATAATTTGGACCGTTAGCTTATTCTCATGGAGAATAGTGACTAAAGGATTGAAAGAACCTCCACCAACTATTTCTAAAATTTGAAAAATAAAAGAAATTCTCAAAATTGTGAAAATAAAATAATTTTTGTACACTTTATCCTCATATTAAACTGATAATAGCTAACCCCATTACTATTTTCTTTAACATGATTAATTTGGCTGTTAGAAAAACTGACATAACTTTTTAGGAAGATTAACAGTTTCCTAAACTAAGTGTGTTAACCACCACAAATTAATTTTTCTTCTAGGTAATGATCTAGAAGATAACTTTATCGAGAGAATAGCCGTTTATTAATACATATCTTATGGACATATCTCACATTATAACCTTCAATGTGGGTTGGCTAATTATAGTACATGTCATGGGTTATTAATTACATCATTCTATTAGTTCTAGATCCTTGTGGTATCTCCATCCTATACGAGTTCACTCCCAGGGTAATGCGAGAAAATCCACGATCTCTAAGAGGATTGTGATGGAAGCCGTAGGGCCATTGGAACCCCTCTCCCACTTAGTTTTTTAAATAAGGATTTTCTTGGAAAAATATCATTTGAAAATTTTTAATTTAGTTCTCTTTTAACTTAAAATAAAATATCTAAATTCATAAAAATTTATATGTCAAGGTTTATATCTTTTGAGAAAATTTTCCTCATGGATTAATTTTATTTAAGTTAAGAACTTAATAATTTCAAAATTTTTCCATTTCAAATTTCTAAGAGATTTTGATCTCAAGGTTTTATTTGATAAAAATATTTTTTCCTATGCTAAAATGAATTAAAATGGTTTTCCATTTTAACTTACAAAAATTTCTAAATTCAAAATATTTTCTATGCCTAGGATAAAAAACCTTTAAGAAAATAACCAAGAATTATTTTTTGTTTAAGTTAAAATAACCATTTAATTAAAGAAAAATATTTTTCCTAGTCAAATAAAACTTTTCAAAGACTTTGATCTTTGAGAAAACGTACACATAGGAATCGCATGCTAGAAAACTGTAAATGTTTTCATGCTTTTCTATTTTTAATCATAAGTGTCCAAATAATAGAATTAAACACATTAATTAAATTAATTAATGATCTTATTTAATCCTAAAAATCCTTTAATATTATTTTTTATGCAAAATATTTAAAGAATATTAACTATTATGAAATAATAATTTCACTTGCTATGGGACTAAAAACTATATATATATATATATATATATATATATATATATATATCTTGGTCTTGTGCACCCATCACATTAGATCATGGCCCATGGAAAGACCCATGGACCATGATCCACAGGCGGGTGCCCGTGACCCATGGCCTACCCGCATCAATACCCGACCACCATCCTGGGCATGATGCAATTGCATCCTACCCAGGATGCTCTCTGCATTGCCGAGCCAACTCCTATTTTTTTTTTTTTTGCTATTTCATCTACAAATTTTTCCAAAACACTACAACTTCTTTGCAATCGATCCAAGGCGGCTTCTTGTTACATTTTTCATAAAAATAAACACCATATCCGCTTATACCCTTTCAAATCAGGTTTACACAATTGCTAAACAAAGCAACAAAAATTTACAGAAGATCTTAAACCTCAACCGTGAGGTGTATAGGGCAATTTACCTATACCAAAACAGCGAAGGATCTTAAGCATTTATCCAAAAATAATCTTGCCAATCTTATTAACTAGCATACATCAATCCTAAGCCATTCAAAGCATCAACTCTTTGATACCACTTAAAGCTATGAAATCAAACAGAAAGCATGCAAGCTATAGAGACGAAGCCTAAAGAAAAATGGCACAGAGACAACACAGTGGAAGAATTAAATTTTTTATACCTCTGCGTTGTAAATTTTTCCTTGGCTGTGAAGAATATGATAAGTGAACCACTGGAACGGCTTCTTCTCTTGACAATGATTCTAGTTGAAATCCTACGATCCGTCTACTTCTTTGTGGCATGAACGCCAAACCCTCTTGAGAACTCAGAATATTCCACCACCTATTACTTGTTGGTAAAACAACTTAGGTGAGGAAAATCTTGTCTCACAACAATTCTTGAAACTTTGCTATTGATTAGAAAAAAAAAACAAATTAGGAAAGAAATGCACGAGAAAGAGAGAGGAGAAGAAGGCTTCTGTATTTTTTTCTTTCTTTTGTGTGTTTTGTGTCTCTCCCAACAGAAACCCCTGACTATTCACTGATCATAACCAAAACACTGGGGTTTTGATATTTAAAACTCCCGGAGACTATCAACAGAAGAGGTTTAGTTTAGTTTAAACTCCTCTGTTCCGTGAAATAGTTTAGGCTATTGTGTCAATAATAATTTATTATTTTCCTGAGACCGAATGAGCCTAAAATAATAACCATTAATTATTTATTTTTTGGGCCTATAAAAATAACCCAATAAATAATTAATTAGTCCAAATGAACTAAAATAATTATTAAAGTATTTTATTAACTAGTTTAGGCCTAGGTTAATTTTTCTAATTATTCAATCTGGATTTAGGTCCTGAATAATTAATTAACCAATTAAATTAGATAATAAACTTAATTTCTCTTTTTTTTTAATTTTATTTTAGTCCAAAATAAATTAGACTTTTTTAATAAAATAAAATCTTTTTTACTGAGACAATTTCCTTGACCTAAAATTAATTAGGACTTACGAGCTATTCCGAAAACAAAAAGACACAACGTCTTGGCTACTAAAATGACCAAAATACCCTTACTATATAAATAGCTATATTTTGCATTTTAAATATTTTTTAATATCACCATAAGACATTTACCATCCTTAAACTTCTAGTCCAATAATCCACAACTTCTTAGAATATTTTTGCTTTCTGAGGGAGTTACCATAAAGTAAATATGCAAGTCATGTTCCCTAGAGCCCTAGATAATTAGATCATTCGAGCAACTACAAGTGGCGATATGGTATAGAAACTATCTTGTACAAATCCATATGAACTAACTAATTACATATACCCAACACACAAGTATATTGGTCATTCTAAAGAACCTCAATTATAGTATACCAAAGCATACACTTCCAACTTCGTCAGACCACCAACTCATATTCAAGCTGTAGAGTACAAGTCCCCGTTGTAGCAATAGTAGTATAGGTTTCTATCACATAGTACTTTTTAAAAACTACTACTACAGGTCCAATTTTACGTATTCGAAACATGCTTGTGTTATGAAATGAGAAGATTACACATTGGCTAAAGGCAAGTCATTCCCTATTTAGAATTCATAACACAGTAACCTTGCCATGATGAGATTTCCATTCTCGTCATTTTGTTAAGAACAATAATTTATGTGTTTAGTATCCCATGGTCCATACCTTGCTATGAAAGACCTCCATTCACATGAACCATTTACTTAAATATAATGGGTCTTTTTTTAATAAATATTGTGTACAAATATAAGAAAGATTTCACAAATAATTTCTGAGAAAAATACTTTTATTAATACAAGTCAAAATCACATCAGAAACTTAGACTAAGAGAACATACATCCCAACACAATGTTTGAGCAAAACAAATTAAAGTTGGATTAACAAAATAAATCTCAAAAGATAAGAAACTAATTCCAGAAAATCTTGGTGAAGATCTAATATTTTTTATTTGGAATCTTTGTGAAGATCATGCTATGAAGTTATAGAATATTTTTTGGATTCAGTATGAATATATGGAAGGTCTTGATAGGTATCTTTTAGGTAATATCCTAATTCAATAGAGAAACAAAGTTCTTCATTGTCGTTGTCAAAATTGGCATCTGACATGCTTTTGCAATAGAATTGAAGCTTCTTTAGAAATTACAATATTGGTAAGGTTTTGGCACTGTAATAATTCAGTTGGAGTAGGAAAGGGATTCCAGAGAATCTTAGATGAATTTTAGTGAATATCTAATAAAGATTTTATAACTAAAATATTATGAATCCAAGTGGGATTGGAGTTGCGAAGATTTAGGAAGCTGCAAAGCTAATACAGATTCCTAATTTAACAAGGAAACTACTACTGTGTTGCAATATATAATAGTGACCAAAGAAGAAGAGAAAACATAAGGTAGATGCACGAAATATGAAGAGAGATTCTCATAGTTTGGTTATGAAAAATAGGAGAGGAAATTCATAAAAAAAATTTGAGTAGTTGAGAAGCATATGCCATTAATAAAGAGTGTTGAATCCTTCTGTTAGTATGCTTCTAGTTTAAGTTCTCAGCAACAATAATATACAATTTTCTTAAAGGACTTGAATCAATCTATTTCATTTTCAAATTAAATACCTTTTTGATAGGAAGGTTTTTTGAAGTCAAACGAAGTACCAGGCTGCTGTAGCAATAAAGATTGAAAGGAATTCAATTGTGGAGTTGGGTCCAACAAAGGGTCTTCTAAAAGTTTGACAGGAAGAGCACTGTGTTGTATTCTATTAAAGTCCACTAAGAATCACTTAGTGATTGAGATAAGTGTTATTCTTATAACTTTAATTAAAGTTTTAGTAGATTTTTTTACTGGTCTATAGGACTCGCAAATGTAGGCTTGTTGATAGCTTAACTGCATTACCAATTTGCTGTATTTGTTAAACATTTTATTGTACAATTTGTCAAACTAAACACAGGAGATTGATGATCTAAACATAACAACATTCATACTTAATTGCATCCCATATCTTTTTTGCTGTCTTCATGAATTTGCAGACATCATACAGTCAATCTAAAAGTGTATCCATGAAATGGCCATAACACAACACTTCATCTTCTTCTCTTTGCAAGTTTCATTTTGATTTCCTCAGAATCATCTTCTTTTTTTTTTTTTTTTGAGTAGAAACTAGTGGCAAAGTAGGATCAAATATGTAGGATACTTTAATATTAGTAAGAGAGAACATCATCACATCTTTTCATCTACTAAAGTTTGTTGTCGTACTGTCGAGCCTATCTAATTTGGGGACTTAATGATTGATTGTTTGGAGCATATAATCTCTTGAAGACTCTATAGTTCTCAATATTAAATAACACCTTAAGATTGTTGGTATCTGTCGATGTTTCAAGAGAATATAATAAAAAAAAAAAAAGAAAGAAAGAACTCTTGAGGCATGTATTACACTTCTTTAAAATGTTATTTCCTCCTACTACACCAAGTATTTGCAAACGGTTTAAGATAAAATTGTTGGATTGTATGCCCTCTTAGACTAGGTTTCTGATGTAAAATCGAATTGTTTAATAAAAGAATTTATTTTCAGAAATTGTTTGTGAATTTACTTTTTGTTTGTGCACGATTTTCGTTTGGAACAGACCCATTGTGTTTAAATAAGTGATCCATGTGAATGGTGGTCTTTCACAGTAAGGTATGGATCACGGGTTATTTAACACATAAACATTTGTTCTTAACCTATTGATGAGACTGGGAACCTCATCATGTTTAGGTTATTATGTTATGAATTCCAAATGGGGAATGGCTTACCTTTAGCCAGTGGGTAGTCCACTCACTTCATGACATAAGCGTATTTCGAATACGTAGAACAGGACCTATAGTAGTGGTTTCTCAAAGTACTATATGGTAGAAACCTAGACTACTACCGCTACAACGATGGACCAAGTACTCTACGACTTGAGTATGAGTTGGTGGTCTAGCGAAGTTGGAAGCATATACTTTGATTTGTCTGTAGTTGAGGTTCTATCATAGGGCCAATATACTTGCATGTTGGGTATGTGTGACTAGTTAGTTAAGACAGACTTATACAAGATAGTTTCCGCACTATATCGCCTCTTGTGGTTGTCCGAATGGTCTAAATTATCCAGGGCCCCGGGAAACATGACTTGGATGTTTGCTTTAGGGTAGCTCCCTTGGAAAGCGGAAACACTCCAGAAGTCGTGGATCATTGGACTAGAAGCCTAAGGATGGTAGATGTCATTTAGAGGGGTGTTAGTACACTTCTTCCTCTCTAAATGTACGGCGATGTGTGGAGGGGTATTTTAGTCATTTCACCCGTAGGTCGGAGATTTTGCGAATGCAAGCATTGTCCTTGGGGTCAATATTTCCTTATGGTGATATTAGGAAATATTTAAAATGCAAAATACAGCTATTTATATAGCAAGGGTATTTTGGTCATTTTAGCAGCCAAGGCGATGTGTCTTTTTGGTCCTCGGGATAGCCCGTAAGTCCTAACTATTTTTGGGATGAGGAATTGGTCTCAGTTGAAAAGGTTTTTATTTTATTTTATTTTATTTTATTTTATTCAGGAAGTCTAATTTATTATCGGACTGGAATAAAATAAATAAATAAATAAATAAAATAGGAGTTGAGAGAAATTAATTATCTAGTTTATTTGGTTAATTAATTATTCAAGGCCTAGGTCCAGTATGAATAATTAAGAAATTAACCTGAGCTTAAATTAGTGGAAATAATTAATGTTTAATTATTTATTGGGTTATTTATGTAGGCCCAAGAAATAAATAATTAAAGATTAATTATTATGGTTCATTTGAGCTCATTAATTATTTATTGGGTTACTTATGTAAGCCCAGAAAATAAATAATTAATATTTATTATTTTGGGCCTTTTGGGTCCAAGAAAAATAATAAATATTTATCTGGCCCAATGGCTTGGACCTTAGGGTTTTTTCCAGAGATGGTTAAGAGGAGTTTAAAGTTAGGCCAAACCGTTTCTCAGATAACATCCGGATATCTTGAAATCCCTGGGATATGTTTATCGTAGATTGAGAGACCTAATTTTGGCTAAAAACATAAACAACTCTTTGAAAGAAAAAAAACTCTAACTTTTCCTTTCCCAAGCAAGACTCACGTGAGTCTCTCTCTCTCTCACAAAACTCTCTCCTTCTTCTTGTTTTTCTCTTGTTCTTTGCTAATCAATAGCGAACGAATCCAGGAGAATTGAGACCCTTCCTCTTCACCATAGTGTTCACCGACTAGAGGGTAGGCTGAGGAATATCCCGAGAGTTGGAGAGCTAAGCGTTAATGCAAACAAGACGCAGTCGAAGGCTAGCGGGTGTTCAACCGGAAGCTTCTTCAATTGTGCAAAGCGAGGCGATT
The DNA here is from genome assembly GCA_026120185.1 of Voacanga thouarsii. NCBI lineage: Eukaryota > Viridiplantae > Streptophyta > Magnoliopsida > Gentianales > Apocynaceae > Voacanga > Voacanga thouarsii. Next base: position 2,114,922 of record JANUWF010003365.1, on the reverse strand, counting down.
CCAGTCGTTCAATCCGCTCTTACTCAACCTAGAAGGGTTAAGGAGCGCAAAGGTATGATCTTCATGCTTCCGCATGGCCTTTATGGCCCGCGTTTAATTTTTTTTTTTTTTTGTCTCTGTTTTCCCGTCCATGGCTTCCTGTGCTGCGTTTTGTCCATCAAAGTGGTATCAGAGCCACATGTTTTGATCAATATAGGGAGCATGGTAGTTAATAAAATGGAGAAGATGATTATACCTGTGATCCTTCGCTGTTTTGGTATGGGATAGATGGTTTTGTAAGCTTCACAGTGGAAGCATAGGACCCTCTGTAAATTTTCTGGCTTTGGTGTTTTAATCGTGTAAACCCAATTTTAATGGGTATAGGCAGTTGTGGTTATGTTTTGGATGAGTTTTTATAAGTAAAAATGTCCAAAGAAGCCAAAGAAGACAGAAAAAATTGAAAAAAAATGCTCTGCAAATTCGCGCGGTGAAAAACGAAGAAGACGACACTGTTCATAAGCCGCCGAGCCGCCTCCAAGCCGCCGAGTCGAGCCGCAATATCTGTGAGTGGAGCCGTGCTGCTGGAGCCGCGAAGCCGAGCCAATTGCCAGTTAATTCGAGCCGGTTGCTGTGAATTTGCAATTGCAAATTTCTTCAATTGGCGCGCGGGTCAGCGGGGCTCCGGACGCGCGGATATGGGCGCACGAGCGGGCGGGAAGGCGGAGCGGGTTCTCGGCGGGCGGCGGTCGCTCCACGGGCCGAGGCAGCGTCTCGATCTCGGTGCGGCTGGTGCACCGGGGGCGCGGTGGACCACGGTGTATGTCGGGCGCAGATCCTGTGCATCCGGTGCAGTGGACCTCCAGCGATTTTTGCAATTTATTTTATATTTTTTTTCCTTTTTCGTTTTGGGTCCCATACTAGTGAAGTTAATATTTTTGCAATATTTATATTCTTGGAATATATTTGCATGAAAAATATTAGTAAGGGATTTTAGGATTAAACAAGATTATTAATTAATTAATTAATGTGTTTAATTCTATTATTTGGGCACTTAGGTTTAAAAAATAGAAAAGCATGAAAATGTTTATTGTTTTCTAGCATGCTATTTTTTTATGTACCTATGTGTGCTTTTCCTCAAAGACCAAAGTCTTTGGGAACTTTTGTTTTGGCAAGGAAAAATATTTTTCTTTAAAAACTAAATGGTTATTTTAATTGGTACAAAAATTAATCCTTAAATATTTTCTCAAAGGATTTAATCCTTGACATAGAAAATATATTGGATTTAGATATTTTTGTAAATTAAAATGGAGAGCCATTTTGTTTTGTTTTGGACTAGAAAAATGATTTTGTCAAATAAACTTGAGACCAAAGTCTCTAGAAAGTTTTAGTTGGAAATTTTTGAAATCATTAAGTTTTAACTTATATAAAATTAGTCCATGGAGGAAATCTTTCAAAGGATATAAGCCTTGACATAGAGATTTTATTGGACTTAGATATTTTATTTAAGAAAAACTTAATGGAAATTTCAAAAGGATATTTTCCAGAAAACCTCTATTTTAAAAGACTAAGTGGGAGAGGGGTTCCAACGGCCCCACGGCTTCCATCACGGTCCTCATTAGAGATCGTGGATCCCCTCGCGTCACCCCCGGGAGTGAACCCGTATAGGATGGGGATACCACAAGGATCTAGATCTAATGGAAGGATGTAATTAATAACCCGGGGCACGTACTATGATCGGCCAGCCCACGTTGGAGGTTATAGTGCGAGGTATGTCCATAGGAAATGAGAGGAAACGGCCATCCCACGATGGAGTTATTCTCTAGACCATTACCTAGAAGGGAAATTAATTTGTGGTGGTTAATACACTTAGCTTAGGAAACCGTTAATCTTCCCAAGAAGCTATGTCGGCTTTTCCTAAGAGCCAAATTATTTTCGTGCACAAATTTCATTTTGTTTTCACAAACTAATTTCTTTCTTTTATTTTCGATTTTCGTAAATGGTGGGAGGTTCTTTTAGTCCATTGGCCGTTATTCTCGGGGAGAATAAGTTAACGGGTCCAAACTATGTGGATCGGAAAAGGAACCCGGACATAATACTCACAACCGAGGAGTATAAGTATGTCCTTTATGAAACCCGCCTCGTTATCTGGGAAGGTTCCACCGCCGAAGAGCGAGAGGCCGAAAAGGCATGGAAGAAAGCCGACGAAATGGCACGTTGCTATATGTTAGCTTCCATGTCTAATGTGCTCCAACCAAAACACGAGCACATGGCTTCGCATATGACATTAGTCAATCGTTGGCAACTATGTTCACGGACAAGAGCCGGCCCGCAAGGCGGAGGCTCTTCGAACAATTGTAAACACTAAGATGGCTGAGGGAGCATCAGTCCGAGAGCATATGCTCAAGATGATTGCTACTTTCGAGGAGGCAGAAATCTTAGGGGCTGTCATTGACCCCGAGAGCCAAGTGGACATGGTTCTCGAATCTCTACCGGGCTCTTTCACTCAGTTCAAGTTAAACTATAACATGAACAAGTTGAACATGAGTTTGACCGAACCGATGAAGGAGCTCCGTATGGCGGAGAAGGTCATGAAGCCGCAGCCTAAGGCCATGATTGCTAAGGCCTCTTCTTCAAGAACCGGGCCTAAGCCCGAAAAGTTCAAGAGGAAGAAGGGGAATGCAAAGAGCCTCAGCCTAAGAACCAGCCCAAGGACAAACCAAAGGGCAAGTGCTTCAAGTGTGGAAAGAAGGGACACTGGAAAAGGAGTGTCCGGATCTTCAGAGCCAAGAAAAACCCCACAGGTAATGTTTACTATCTAGAGTCCATATCAATGGTAGGATCAACTTCCACTTGGATTGTTGATTCAGGAGCCAATGATCATATCTGTAACTCCTTGCAGGGGTTTAGGAAGATAAGAAGACTTAAGAAGGGCGAACATGGGCTTCGAGTGGGTAATGGAGCACAAGTCTGGGCCCTTGCAGTGGGAGAGCTGGATCTTAATTTTGATTGTAATAAGATAGTGGTTTTAAAAGACATTTTATATGTACCTGGTTTTCGTCAGAATCTGATTTCAGTTGCAAAACTTATTAATCAAGGATATTCTGTATCTTTCCATTCTGGTATTTCTATCAGTAGAGATGGAGAAATTTTATGTACTGGGCACATGTATGAAAATTTGTTCTTTTTAAACCCTATTAATAACCAATCAAATAATGCTCTGTCTGAACCTTTAACTAAGAAGAGAAAGACCAATATCAATGATTCATACCTTTGGCATCTGAGGTTGGGTCATATTAACTCAACCAGGATTCAGAGGCTAATCCATGATGGGCCTTTGGGCTCATTGAGATTGGAAAGTTGGCCTCAGTATGAATCTTGCCTGATGGGAAAAATGACCAAAATGTCTTTTACACCAAAGGCGGATAGAGCCAAGGAGGTGTTGAGTCTTGTTCACACTGATGTGTGCGGTCCATTGTCTACACCAGCCAAGGGAGATTTTGAGTACTTCATCACGTTCACGGATGATTGTACGAGGTATGGTTACATTTACCTGATGAGACGCAAGTCTGACTTTTTTGACAAGTTCAAACAGTTTAAGGTCGAAGTGGAGCGTCGGACGAGTAAATTAATCAAAACCTTACGATCGGATCGTGGTGGAGAGTACCTCCTAGGTGAATTCAAGGACTACATGGTACATCATGGGATAGTATCCCAGCCTCTGCGCCGGAACCCCCAGACAGAACGGAGTAGCCGAGAGAAGGAACAGGACATTGATGGAAATGGTCCGAAGCATGATGTCTCATGCTACTCTTCCAAGTGTCCTTTTGGGGATATGCCCCGGAAACAGCGGCATATATTCTCGAACTTGATGCCTTCCAAGTCAGTACCTAGGACTCCCTATGAGATGTGGACTGGGCATAAGCCAAGTCTGAATCATCTCAGGATTTGGGGGTGTCCAGCTTTATGTACGGATCAAGGGATACAAGTTGGAACCAAGATCAGAATTATGCTATTTTGTTGGGTATCCAAAAGGGACAAAAGGAGGCTACTTTTATCATCCTAAGGAGCAGAAGGTACTAGTCAGTACCAATGCTAGATACTTGGAAGATGATCAAAGTACCTCCACTAAAGGTTCAACGAGGTTGGAACTGCAAGAGAAGTTATCTATGGAATCAACTTCTACTGACCCGATTTTGGAACAAAAAGAGGCACAGCCTCAAGAACCTGTACAAATGGAGCCTCGTCGTAGTGAGAGAGTGTCTAGGGTTCCGGATAGATGGACTGGAGAAGCCTTTGAGCTGGTTTCCGACCATCAGGAACAAGACCCCGCTAGGTACGAGGAGGCTATTGCTGATGCCGATGTAAATCTGTGGCATGAAGCAATGAAAGCCGAGATTGAGTCTATGTACCTCAATCAGGTTTGGGATCTTGTAGCTTCACCTGAAGGGATAAAACCCATTGGGTGCAAGTGGGTATACAAGAGGAAGAGAGGAGCGAATGGGAAGGTGGAAACCTTCAAAGCTAGGCTTGTGGCGAAATGGTATACTCAGAAAGAGGGTATCGACTATGAGAAAACCTTTTCCCCGGTAGCCATGCTTAAATCCATTCGCATCCTCCTTGCCATCGCCTGTCACTATGACTACGAGATATGGCAAATGGATGTCAAGACGACATTCTTAAATGGCCATCTTAGCGAAGACATCTATATGTCCCAACCGGAAGGCTTCATTACTGAAGGCCAGGAACACATGGTTTGCAAGCTTAAGAAGTCCATTTATGGACTTAAGCAGGCATCAGGAGCATGGAACATTCGTTTTGATGAGACTGTAAAGTCTTATGGTTTTATTCAAAACGAGGATGAACCATGCGTGTACAGGAAACTTGAAGGCATCAATGTGGTTTTTCTTGTCCTGTATGTGGATGACATTCTACTCATTGGAAATGATGTAGGGACATTGTCATCTACAAAAGTTTGGCTGTCTAGTCAATTCAAGTATGAAGGACTTGGGAGAAGCCGACTACATTCTCGGGATTAAGCTTCTTAAAAATAGGAAGCGAGAGAATGTTAGGATTATCCCAAGCGACATACATTGACAAGATGTCGGCCAAGTACGAAGCATGGACTCATGCAAGGGAGCTCTAATCCCTTGCGGACATGGGTTGTCATTTTCTTCGAAGGACTCGTCCTAAGTCTCAAGAAGAAAAAGACAGAATGAGTAGGATTCCCTACGCTTCGGCGGTGGGAAGTCTCATGTACGCCATGTCGTGTACTAGGCCGGATATCCGCTTTGCCGTGAGCTTAGTTAGCAGATATCGATCAAACCCGGGGAGGTTCATTGGCAAGTCAGTAAAGCATATTCTCAAGTACCTCAAGGGAACGAGAGATTATATGTTGGTTTACGTGGTCGATGATTTGGTTCCTGCAGGATACACGGACTCGGACTTCCGGGCGGATAAGGATGAGAGAAAATCCACTAGTGGATATGTCTTCACCTTGTCCGGAGGAGCAATTTCATGGAGGAGTATCAAGCAATCTTATATTGCCGACTCAACCATGGAAGCCGAGTATGTGGCAGCTTCGGAAGCGTCCAAGGAAGCGATCCGCTCCGGAAGTTTCTTTCGGAACTTGGAGTCGTACCACATATGGACAGGCCGGTTGTGATGTATTGCGACAACACCGGAGCAAGGTGTCGCAATCTAAGGAGCCTCGGAACCACAAGAAGGGGAAACACATCGAGAGGAAGTACCACCTGATCCGGGATTTCATCCAGAGACGGGAAGTCGTGGTGGAACATATTACCTCAAAAAACAATCTAGCAGACCCATTCACCAAGCCTTTGGCTGAGAGAGTCTTCAAGAGACACTTAGACGCCATAGGGGTGGGCACCTATGGACTTACCTAGTCTTAGAGTGCAAGTGGGAGATTGTTGGATTGTATGCCCTCTTAGACTAGGTTTCTGATGTAAAATCGAATTGTTTAATAAAAGAATTTATTTTCAGAAATTGTTTGTGAATTTACTTTTTGTTTGTGCACGATTTTCGTTTGGAACAGACCCATTGTGTTTAAATAAGTGATCCATGTGAATGGTGGTCTTTCACAGTAAGGTATGGATCACGGGTTATTTAACACATAAACATTTGTTCTTAACCTATTGATGAGACTGGGAACCTCATCATGTTTAGGTTATTATGTTATGAATTCCAAATGGGGAATGGCTTACCTTTAGCCAGTGGGTAGTCCACTCACTTCATGACATAAGCGTATTTCGAATACGTAGAACAGGACCTGTAGTAGTGGTTTCTCAAAGTACTATATGGTAGAAACCTAGACTATTACCGCTACAGCGTGGACCAGTACTCTACGACTTGAGTATGAGTTGGTGGTCTAGCGAAGCTGGAAGCATATACTTTGATTTGCTGTAGTTGAGGTTCTATCATAAGGCCAATATACTTGCATGTTGGGTATGTGTGACTAGTTAGTTAAGACAGACTTATACAAGATAGTTTCTGCACTATATCGCCCCTTGTGGTTGTCCGAATGGTCTAAATTATCCAGGGCCCTGGGAAACATGACTTGGATGTTTGCTTTAGGGTAGCTCCCTTGGAAAGCGGAAACACTCCAGGAAGTCGTGGATCATTGGACTAGAAGCCTAAGGATGGTAGATGTCATTTAGAGGGGTGTTAGTACACTTCTTCCTCTCTAAATGTACGGCGATGTGTGGAGGGGTATTTTAGTCATTTCACCTGTAGGTCGGAGATTTTGCGAATGCAGCATTGTCCTTAGGGTCAATATTTCCTTATGGTGATATTAGGAAATATTTAAAATGCAAAATACAGCTATTTATATAGCAAGGGTATTTTGGTCATTTTAGCAGCCAAGGCGATGTGTCTTTTTGGTCCTCGGGATAGCCCGTAAGTCCTAACTATTTTTGGGATGAGGAATTGGTCTCAGTTGAAAAGATTTTTATTTTATTTTGTTTTATTTTATTTTATTCAGGAAGTCTAATTTATTATTGGACTGGAATAAAATAAATAAATAAATAAATAAATAAAATAGGAGTTGAGAGAAATTAATTATCTAGTTTATTTGGTTAATTAATTATTCAGGGCCTAGGTCCAGTATGAATAATTAAGAAATTAACCTGAGCTTAAACTAGGGGAAATAATTAATGTTTAATTATTTATTGGGTTATTTATGTAGGCCCAAGAAATAAATAATTAAAGATTAATTATTATGGTTCATTTGGGCTCATTAATTATTTATTAGGTTACTTATGTAAGCCCAGAAAATAAATAATTAATATTTATTATTTTGGGCCTTTTGGGTCCAAGAAAAATAATAAATATTTATCTGGCCCAATGGCTTGGACCTTAGGGTTTTTTCCAGAGATGGTTAAGAGGAGTTTAAGGTTAGGCCAAACTGTTTCTCAGGATAACATCCGGATATCTTGAAATCCCGGGGATACGTTTATCAGAGATTGAGAGACCTAATTTTGGCTAAAAACATAAACAACTCTTTGAAAGAAAAAAAACTCTAACTTTTCCTTTCCCAAGCAAGACTCACGTGAGTCTCTCTCTCTCTCACAAAACTCTCTCCTTCTTCTTGTTTTTCTCTTGTTCTTTGCTAATCAATAGCGAACGAATCCAGGAGAATTGAGACCCTTCCTCTTCACCATAGTGTTCACCGACTAGAGGGTAGGCTGAGGAATATCCCGAGAGTTGGAGAGCTAAGCGTTAATGCAAACAAGACGCAGTCGAAGGCTAGCGGGTGTTCAATCGGAAGCTCCTTCAACTGTGCAAAGCGAGGCGATTCCAGTCGTTGAATCCGCTCTTACTCAACCTAGAAGGGTTAAGGAGCGCAAATGTATGATCTTCACGCTTCCGCATGGCCTTTATGGCCCGCGTTTAATTTTTTTTTTTTGGTCTCTGTTTTCCCGTCCATGGCTTCCTGTGCTGCGTTTTGTCCATCAAAATTACCTCTAGAATACAATAAGAATGTTTGAGAAATAGAGATAGAAAATATTTTGATTTCTTACTAGAAAGATCAACAATCATCTACATCCAATTTAGAGAAGAGACATGCAATTTATAAGAAAAACTATCTCCAACAATCATCAGTCCATGAACTCCAATGAATTAGTCAAGTAATAAATAAGCCTTAGATCATGATTGGCTAAATCAAATTATCAATGACATTTGTTGTACTATGGTCATGCCCGTCATGCCCGCAGGTCGTGGCATGATCATAACACTAGAGTATTTCTCCAATAATACAAAATCTTATATTAAAACTTAAACAACCACACGTTTTTCAAAAAAAAATTGTATAATATTAAAACTAAATCTTCCCAAGATAAGTCTAACCAAAACCTACATACAATCTATCCAACTCATTACACAAAGGGGAAAGAAACTAATTTTATATTTGCCTGATCAAGTACTTAAGTAACATGGTAGAAATTTAATAAATAAATAAAAATAAACTACTAAACAAAATCTTGAGTTTCGACCTCATACTACATCTCACAAACATTCCTAGTAATAATTGCCTTCGTACTATTGTTCACTATTAGAATCTGAAAGGAGAAAAATAGAAGGATGAGCTAATAACATGCTTAGTAATTAATCATAAACTATTTCTCCCAAAAAAAGGTTATTACACATATGCATAATATACATACATATATATATATATATATATATTTAAATACACATACACACAATAAATAGGTAATAAGTATTGGACAAGATGGAGAGGGCTCTATTTCCCTTATGAGGAAAATGGATTGAATATTTGGAGTCTCACAGATCTTAATGTGGCTTATTCTTTAAAGCTCTGGTGGCGGTTCAGGCAACAAAATCCTTTATAGGCCAAATTTTTATGGCATAAGTATAATTTTAAAGACATACATCCTTCTCTACTTTCTTCTTAGGCGCTGTCTTCTTCTCCCTGGAATTGTCTATTGAAAGTTCACCAGCTTGGAGAATCATTTATGTAATTTTCAATTAATTCAAAAAGTTCTTCTTTTTGGTATTACAACTGGCTGGGGCTTGGCAAGTTGGCTTCTCTTAATTTTGAGATCTCTCACCTAAAATTATGTGTTAAGGATTGTGTTCGAAATGGATTTTGGAATGTTTAGATGCTTTTTACTGTGCTTGGCTTATCTCTTTTATACTAGGTTTTGAAGATCAGACCCCCTTACTTGCATGAAGAGGATGACTGCATGATTTGGCAATTGGAGCCCTCAGGAAATTTTCCTCTGGTATTTGCTCAGGACAGCACTTGGCCTAAGCAGTATCCCGATCTTGTACTAGCATCTATATGGAATATAAGGATTGAGAAAAAGTGAAAATTTTTCTTTGGCGTCTTTACAATGGGTTCTAGTGGTGGATAGCATAGTTCAGTCTCTTGATTTTGCCTTTTACTCCTGGTGTAGTTTATGTCATTCCTCAATTGAAACATATTTCCATTTATTTGTGGACTGCCGAGTTGATGCGTTAAATAAAATCATGTAATTTTTGTATCCATTCCCAATTAAGTCTAAATTAAAACATTAAACCCATATTACACATAGGAGCAAGAGCACTTATCATTAAGTATAGTGTAGGGAATTAACGAGTATCGATCTTCAAGGAACAAGTACATACTAATTATTTTTCATTAACCTACCAATTAGAAAGATAAAGAATAAAAATAAAAATAAAGACAAAGATAAAATACATACACAACTCTTTGAGAGAAAATGATGTAATTAAATAGTTACTCTTGAAAGCATGACAATAAATCATTAGCAATTGTACAACTAATCACTTCCCTTTACATCATGAAGGAATTTAGTATAGAATCCACTCTCTAGTTATGGTTTCACTAGCTCTGAGTCAATTTTAATGGACTTCTGTCTCACTAAAATAATGCAAAGATGCATAAAATACAATCCTTGATTATTATCCCTATCTCTAAGTGACAATGGCATAAAATCGTTAATTCTCCTATCTCTAGGTGAAATCAACAACTTTTGATTGCTTAATCTCACTTAACCTCGCTTACGAGTTAGTTAAGAAAATAAATCAAGAATTGAGCAATAAAGACCATCTCCTAATCTCTTTCTCAAGTTAATTAGAAGAGTGATTCAATCTTATCAATTCACCATTAACAAAAAGTAATCAAATACTAAAAAAAAATAATCAATTGGACAAAAGACTGAATTAATTTATCATCACAAATCTAGAAAAATATTATTTAATTACAATTAAAACATTAATATCATCATTGTTCAATGAAAAAGAAAACAAAGGTTTTAGAAAGAACTCATCGGCAAGCCTTCTTTTTCCTCATCTGAAAACTTTCTTAGATCAATGCTCCTTCGAGTGATTAATTCCTCTTCAATGATTGATTTTAGCTTTAATTCCTTGGATTCATATCTTGTACACGAAAATAATTGAAAGAATTAACCCTACTATGTATATGGTGCACTCTTAATATTTTCTCAACTTTTCATTATGCACACCCTATTCCCTAACGTGAATGGCATTTGTTTATAGGCACAAGCATTTTCTAAAAATCCAACTACACAAGAAGTATTTTCCTAATAGGCTTGTAAAATCTACACAGAATCCACCCAAGTCCACCTCTTTAATTCACTAAGTCAAAGATAAAGAAAATCTGAGCCATGCCTTTGTATTACTTTTGTTGAAGCCAATCTTACTTCGAAGCCTTTTCTTTGTATTGAAGTTGTTTATTCTCTGTCGAGCCAACTGAAGAATCCAAGCCATTTTTCTTTTATTCAATAAAGTTGCTAGCCGAGCCATTTTCAAGCCACTTACGCCAACTTTACTTTTCCTTTATTTCATTGACCGAGCCCGTTTCTCTTGCTGAGCTGCATCTTTCTTTTTCAAGCCGCCAGCTTGCCTGAGCCATTCCTTTTCTCCGTCGAGCTAATTTCTTCCTTGTTTGAGCCGGCTGCCCAAGCTGAGCTTTTCTAATCCAGCCGCAACTTGTCCTAAGCCGGGCATGGCTTCTCTCACATAATTGGTGCCATCCAGTCGTGGCTTCTAGGCAGCCACCCATGGATCCTCTCACAAATTTCTTCAAAGTGGGCTATGGTTCATGTGCAACCACTCGTGGCTTCACTCACACAATTTCCGTTTTTGTTCTTTTGTTGGGCCAGTCATCAGTTCAAAAGCTTGAACCATCATCGGTTCAACTCTATTTTTAAAGAACCAAGCCAGAGCCAGTTCAGGTGTTATGGGCAGGCACTAGATCCATTCTGAATTTGCAGAATTTAACTCTAAATTTTGTAATTTCTACACAAAATCACAAGAACACCTTTCTACAGGCAAAATATCAAATAGGAGGGGGAATGACTAGTTATTAAATCAAATGTATCACAAAATAATCTCAAATCACTAGGAAAATATAGACAAAATTAGACTCTATCACATTCCCCCATACTTAAACTTTGCTTGTCCTCAAGCAAACAAGAATTAAACACACCAAGCAAATAACTCATGAACAGGACAAAACAATTCATCAAAATTATTCATAGCAAATTCATCTACAATAAAGCATAACCTTCTTCCCCACCTTAAACATAAACTTGTTATTCACTCAATCTTTTCAAAACCTTACAAACTCATAAATTAAACCAAATAATCCTAAGGCCATCAAAGTTAAGTTAAACAAGTGCATATTCAATACAAGAAAATTATTCTATCCCTACACAAATCATATAAGTCAAGCTATTTAACCAACTCAAGCATCATTAAGTCAAATTTTCACAACTCAAGTAATAGAATAAGGACACACTCCACTCTTCTTTTTTTTTTTTTTTTTCAATGACTTAGGGAATTAATAGTCTTAAGTGAATGAATTTCTCTTCACACACTGTATTGGACCCCTTCTAGTAATAATCATTTTTTCAGCACTTTTTCTTTCTTTTCTTTCTTATCTTACCTTATTGCCTTCAAGATAGCTTTAAGAGAGTACACCGAATAATACTTTCTACTTCTCTCCATATTAATCCATTTTTCAACAAAAAGTCCTCAAAAATTCAAAATAAGAATTTTTTTTTTTACTCGAGATTTTTTTTCAACTCACATAACAATGATTTTTTTTTTCCTCATTGCTTTTGTTCTTTCTATTGTTTTCTCCCATTCCTTAGTCTCAATTCAAAATTAAACAAATTTAAATCCAAAAACAAAAATTAATCAACAACGTTTCCCATATTTCATCATGTTATCCACATTCAAACTCAAAAAATAAAATAAAAGTCAAATACCAAATATAACCAAGATTAACTTATATTCTTAACACTTAGCAAAATTTAACTTAATACACAAGTTTGATTTAATAAAAATCCAATTGTAATGAATGACAAATCCATATCTAAAGTTGCAAAGAAAAAGTACAACTTTAACATAGGCAAAAAAATTTCATGCTAAAATCAATTTTTATGCAAAATCATGTAAAAATCTAAAAAATCATCCCGCTATCCCAAATTTCACGCACTTGATAAAGCATTGAATTCTTCCTCCACACTTAAATTGGATATTGTCCTTAATGACCTAAAATAGCACAATAAAGCATATCCAAGAGACCAAAAAGAGAAAGAGAGAAAAAAAAAAGCAATGCTTTTCAAGGCAGATGAGCTTCAATAAGAATAAAATTCATTTTCTAAAATTTAAAAGAAGCATCGTTAGTAAAAGGGGAGGGATCAAACCTACAAAAAGAAAAATCATTACACCAAGTAAAAGTAGAAAAAGAAAGTAAAAAGAAAACTAGTTAAGGGAAATAAAACCAAATAAAAGCAAACTAAAAAGAACATGAAAAATAGAGAAGAAAATTAACAAAGTTAATAACCCCCTAAAGTAGAGCCTCTAAATGGGCCTGTTGGTTGTCCAAATGGGCCTCAAAAGTGTCACCAATGATCTCCATGAATGTCGTGATTGAACTTGAAACAACAAAGGGTATATTGCATTGTTGTTGCTTGTTTGATCCTTAGCAGTCTTACTCAACAACAAGCACAGCTTCCAAAAGAATTTTGCAATTAAACTCAAAACACAACACAATTTTTTTTCTCAAAAATCTCCCTTTAAAATTTTCTGCTTCACAACAAATCCGTCCACTTCATCACAAATCCATAGGTCAATGAAAGCAACACAATTTCATATCACCATTCCAACACTTTGACTATAACAGTCAAGCCAAGAATAATATCACAAGCAAACTCACAAACTATCCAAGATCAGCATAAGGTCAAAAATTCTAGAAAAATGTATAGGACATTTTAGATGACAGAAAAGCATTAATAGACCATTGTATGCATATTTCTCACATCACAACAAACATATTTTCAAGCTAAGCAAAATTGTTCTGAAAATTAAATATAAAAAATTCCAAGAAATTAAAGAGGATCTAGAGTAATTGAAGAAATTGAAGAAAATAGTAGGGAAGAAGACACTCGGTAAAAGGAGAAAAGAAGAATAAAAAAATGGGAATGAAAATGAAAAAGGAAAAGGAAAAATAGAAGGAATAGGGGCCTGTCGTCCTTAGCCAAACCAAAAATTCTTTCTTTTTCTTTTTTTTAGAAATAAATGAAAACTATCCTAAAATTATGGAAGAATGTAATACGATGAAAACAAGAATTCACAAACTAAAAATAACACAAAAATTAAAAATTATCCTAGAATAAAATAAATTCGCTTTGTCTACAATGTCTTGGTTGCTTGGTGTAATATAAATAAGAGTCAAAACCTGAAAAAGAAAGAAAGTTGGTATTGACTCAAAATTTACGACTTAAAAATTATAAAATATTTAAATACAATTAATACACATATTCTATATTAATATCGAGTTAGTAAAATTAAATAGGAAAATATACAACATACAAAAACAAGTTAGTAATTTTGGATGTATCTACCTATTTACATATTTACAAAGAACATATACACATAGTTAGCTATAGACATGGCTAAATCAATGAATTTCAAGCTTTCATGCTATTGTTCCTCGGCAACGGTGCCAAAACTTGATGCATTAAATTTAGGTAAATAAAAATCATACAATTTTGTATACATTCTCAATCAAGTTTAATTTAAAACATTAATCCCAAATTATATATATGAGTAAGAGCACTCATCATTAAATATAGTATAAGGAATTAACGAGTATCGATTTTCAAGGAACAAGTACATACTAATTACTTTTCATTCGGTGTTTAACCTACCAATTAGAAAGATAAAGAATAAAAATAAAAATAAAGATAAAAATAATATATATATATATATATATATATATATATATATATATGAGAGAAAAACATGTAATTAAATAGTTACTCTTGAAAATATGACAATAAATCATTAGCAATTGTACAACTAACACTTTCCTAGGCATCATGAAGGAGTTTAGTATAGAATCCACTCTTTCTTGAGTTATGGTTTCACTATCTCCGATTCAATTTTAGTGGACATCTCTATCTCGCTAAAATAATGTAAAGATACATAAAACACAATCCTTGATTATTATCCCTATCTCTAGGTGATAATGGCCTGAAATCATTAATTCCCCCATCTCTATGTAAAATTAACAACTTTTGATTACTTAATCTTACTTAACCTCTCTCTTGAGTTAGTTAAGAAAATAAATCATGAATTAAGTAATAAAGACTATCTCATAACCACTTTCTCAAGTCAATTAGAAAAGTGATCTAATCTCATTAATTCACCATTAACAACAAGTAATCAAATTCTAAGAAAATTAATCAATTGAACAAAAGACTGAATTAATGTATGATCACAAATCTAGAAAATAATATTCAATTACAATTAAAACAATAATCTCATCATTATTCAAAGAAAAAGAAAACGAAAGTTTTAGAAAGAACTCATAGATAAGCCTTCTTTTTCCTCATTGGAAAACTTTCTTGAAACAATACTCCTTCGAGTGATGAATTCCTCTTCAATGAATGATTTTAGCTTTAATTCCTTGGATTCATATCTTGTACATGAAAATAATTGAAAGAATTAACCCTATTATTGTACATGGTGCACTCATAATATTTTCTCAACTTTTCATTATGCATACACCATTCCCTAACGTGAATGGCATTTATTTATAGGTACAAGGATTTCCTAAAAATCTAACTGCACAAGAAGTAGATTCCTAATAGGCTTGTAAAATCTATAGAGAATCCACCCAAGTCCACCGCCTTTAATTCACTAAGCCAAAGCTGAAGACAATTCGAGCCATGCCTTTGTATTCCCTTTGTTGAAGCCAATCTTACTCCGAAGCCTTTTCTTTGTACTGAAGTTGTTTACTCTCTACCGAGCTAACTGAAGAATCCAAGCCATTTTTCTTTTATTCAATCAAGTTGCCAGCTGAGTGATGTAGTGATATTGCATTGAATATTTTGGGTGATTTTTGGATTAGATCATGTTATAATTTAATACAATATGAGGTTTATTTGGATAATTTACTCTCTTTTGTCGTGATTTGATTTTTCTAAGGACTTGAATGAAAAAACACACAAGTTGTAGGGTTGAAGAAGTAATTTTCAAAAGATCTTATGAGAAGAGTTAAATCCGGCACCGGATTCATCAATCAGGGGCCGGATTGAACTCTCCAATGGGCTCCAGTGAAAATAAAAGCTGAAAAGAGCGAATTTTGGAGTAGGAAGCCATTAGGGACGAATTTTGTTCAGTTTCTTTTGACATTAGCTTTGGGTATTATCTTACTAGGGTTTTTTGGTTGTAATTTTGAGAGGGTTTTACATTGTTGGACACATACTGGAGGCTATTCGGGGACAAATATGGAGATTATATTAGTATACTGTGATGTTTTCTCATACCTTCTCTTTTAATTTGTTCTTGAATTTCTCTTCAATTATGTATTAAGTTCTTATTCTAAGGCCATGATGTAGCTAGTATTGATTGTTATATTATCTTGTGATTCTGTTATTTGAAAGGTGTTAGTAAGTCTTTGCCTGATTATTGTACTTAAAGCAATTGAATGCTTGATCACCATTCAGATTGATTTATCATTAACTTGGAAAATTTGAAATATGACTTAGTTAATTAGGACAGGTAATTAGACCACAAATTACATGTGAAATAGAAATATATTTGCATGGTTTGTGTGATCATTTTAATGTTATGTTCTTAAATACGTTTCTTTGAATTGAATTCAACATAGAAATATAGTTGGGAGGAATAGAATTAATATACCTTGAAAGAAGATATTGGTTAATTCTGGATATTGATTAACTGATAAAGTACACTCTAGAATAATGAGTCACGTTGGTAATATAAGAGTTAATCTAGTAAGATCATGTGCCTTAGATCATCTCATTATAATCTTTATCCAGGAAGAAGTGCTAGTTTAATTATTTCAATTTAATTCTCAAAACAACAATCATTGGAATCTTTATTTTTTTTAATTCAAATTAGAATTAATTTAATTGTAAGGAGTTTTAATTTCTAATCTCTAGGGGATGACCTTGTTACTATAAATAAGATCTAGTACACTTGCTAGTGCTCCGAATTGGTTATCAAGTTTTTTGCGCCGTTGTCGAGGATTAGTAAATTAAAATTTTCTTCTTTTGATTTTGACTCTGATTTGATTTCTGTTTTTGTTTTTATTCTCTCAAATGTGCATATTGTGGATAAATTTTAAGTGGTGCATGTCTAGAAACCGTACTACAGATTTATACCATTTGATCCAGAAGTTGAGCGTACTTGCAGGCAAAATCGAGCTAACCAGAGGGCTGAAGAAATGGCCAATAATGGAGGAAATCAAACACATGATGATGGGCCAAAAAATCCATTACAACCATTGGCTCCCTTGGGAGTCAATAACTCAGCCCATCAGCGATTAAGGGATTTATAGACGCTCACTATTACTACCAATCCGTCATGTATTAGGCTAGGCAATGCTGCAAGGAACAATGAGTTGAAAAACTTCCATCTTCATCTACTTCCAACTTTTAATGGATTGGAAGCTGAGGATGCTTTGGGATTTCTGCGTGAATTCTACAGTACAGTGTAAACATTCCCCTTGAACAATCTATCCAAAGAGGAACTCAGGCTCAGATACTTTCCATATTGTTTAAAGGGGGATGCTAGACAATGGCTACTAGGTTTACCCGAAGGATCCATGAGCACTTGGGATGAGGTCTATGAGACATTCATATTTAAATAGTATCCGTCTCAAAAGACCATAGATTATAGAAGCAGGATTAATTCTTTCACACAAAGAGAAGGAGAGGCATTTCATGAAGCATGGGATAGGTTTAAATTGTTATTGACCCAGTGTCCCCACCATGGTTTCTTTCTTTTATTGATTACTCAATTTTTTTATGAAGGACTAACTCCTATGTGTCAGATTTTAGTAGATACTGCTACAGGTGGATATCTAGGAGATAAAAATGCTTAAGAGTTGCAAAGTATCTATAACAATTTAGCAAGAAATTCTCAACAAAAAACAGTGAGAGGTAGAAGAGCTGCAGTTCATGAAATCTATACTTAACCTGACATTGCTTCAAAGCTAGCAGAGCTAACTAACCAAGTTAGCCTATTGAGGACTCAAGAAGGGAGTAGCACTAGAGAGATATGTGCACTTTGTGGACTGCATGGGCATACTACTAATTTTTGTATGAATGTTGGTAGCCACCCGTCTACGCTGGAGGAAGAAAATTATATGGGAGTTCAGCGACAAGAACCATCCCAAAGGAATGACCCATTTTCAAATACATATAATCCAGGATGGAGGAATCACTCAAACTTTACCTGGAGAGATCAGAATATGCAAAGGCAAGGAGCACCTCCTGGATTCCAGCAGAATAGGGTACCATTTTAACAGATACAAGCACAACCTCCACAACATTCACCTCCGACTCCAGAAAAGTAGCTACAGTTTGAGGAGGCTATCATGCAATATCTGTCTAAGCTAGATGCAAAGATTGATCAAGTGGCTAAGACTAATCAAGCTTCCATTCATAATTTGGAAGTTCAAATGGGTCAATTTGCAGATGCAATAAAGGAGAAAGTTCAAGGAAAACTACCTAGTGACATAGAGCAAAACCTTTGAGAGTAACTCTATGTCGTGACTCTTCGTAGTGGAAAACGACTTCAAGAAGTGGAGAAGAAGAAAGAAGAGTCAAAGGAAAGTAAGGCAGAGGAATTAGTGATCATGTCGAAGGAGGATGATTCTAAAAAGGGAGACTCTAAACCTTATACACCTCCTAAACCTTATGTTCCTCTAATTCTATTTCCTTAAAGACTAAAGAACTAAAATGTAGAAAAATAATTCTTTAAGTTTCTTGAAATTTTTAAGAAATTGCATATTAACATTCCTTTTGTAGAAGCACTGGAGCGAATGCCAAGGTATGCCAAGTTCTTAAAGGACATCTTAACTCATAAGCGCAAACTCGATAGTCATGAAACGGTGATGTTAACTGAAGAGTGCTCTGCTATTCTACAGAGGAAGATGCCTTAGAAAATGAAAGATCCAGGGAGTTTTACTATTCCTTGTACTATTGGGAAATTGCAATTTAATAAGATATTATGTGATTTAGGTGCAAGTATAAACTTAATGCCTTTATCTATCTTCAAGAAACTAGGTTTTGATGAGGTTAAACCAACTAAAATGGTTTTGCAACTAGTAGATAGGACTCTAATTTATTTGTGGAGTATAATTGAAGATGTACTAGTGAAAGTAGATAAATTTATATTTCCTGTTGACTTTGTTGTTGTGGATATGGAAGAAGATAAGGAAATACCTCTCATCTTAGGAAGACCTTTCCTAGCTACAAGCCGAACATTAATTGATGTTCAACAGGGTAAGGTCATCCTTAGAGTTCATAAGGGAGAGGTCATTTTTAATGTTTATAAAGCTACAAAATATCCTACAGAACGTGATTCTTCTTATTCTATTGATTCTATTTCTCATACAATTCAGGAAAGTGTAAAGGAAACCACTTCTAATGGTCTTGTGGAGTTATGTTTACAGGAAAGTAGTGAGGAAGTAGAAATGAAGGAAGCGATGAAACAATGTGTCATGTACCTGGATGCAAGACCTCCTGATCTTTCCTACAAAGGGCATAAATATGAAGAGCTAGAGAAACTTCACATGGAAGCCTATGAGAATGCCTGTCTCTACAAGGAAAGAACTAAATGGAATTATGATAAAGAACACTATTTTGGTGAATATTTTGATCGTGATAAGTGTTCCTTTCATGCACATAAACCGGCGCTAGATTCCATGCGTATGCCCAAGTCGGCACAGACAGAGAGTTTCTAGCACCTGATTCATTTGAATCAAGCACAGGATTGCCGTCGTGCATTCAAATCGATTCAAGATCAACTAATTCCTTCATCACAAGGGCGGACAGAAAATTTTTGGCACCGGATTGAGATCAATCCGGTGCTGGAATGATCTCGAACCATTAAAAAAAAAAAATCGAGGGCGTACAAAAAATTTCCGGTGCCGGATTGAGCTCAATTCGGTGCTGGAATGAGTTTGGAGCAAAAAAAATAAAAAAACCCCTGGTTTTCACTCTCTCATTTCTTCACCACCGACACTGTGGCTAGCCATTCACCATCCACCACTGCCACCGTTTCTGTATTCTCAAGTGGCTCTGATGATTCGAATGCCTGCAACCCTCGTCCTGTTATGTCTTTCCTCACAGGGAAGTTGATTTCTTTTCTCATTTTTTTCACTTTTGTTGCTATCATTGAGGACACTGTTAGCTTTAAGTGTGGGGGAGGCATTGCATGTTTCATGTTTTACTTCTTTGGGGTGAAAATTTTCTTTTTCAAGCTCTTCTTGGTGCATGTCTCTCGTTTATATTGATAAAGCATTTGTTCTATACTTTTTATAATTTATGCATGACTCTTTTTGCACACCATGGACCTTTGTAATGTATGCAAATACTTTTCAATATTTTCAAGTCAGATTGTTTTGAAAATTCTCTTGTTGATGCTTCTAGAACTTACTTTAATACCTTTCGAGGTGAAATAAGAAGACATTCATAATTTTGCTTAGAAATGACGGTCACAGGCCTTCTTTGGATAGTTTGAGCCTTTCAAGCTTACCTTGTGAATTGTCCCTAGCACCCTTTTTGTGCCTAAATGTATTTAATTCTTTCATAAACTAGTGAATATATTGACCTATTATTTCCTTGTGAGGGCTTGATTCATATTCCAATTCTTTTATTGCTCCATGGGATAAGGGTACAGGTTTGTGAAAGAACATTATAGCTTTAAGTAGAAAGATGTTGAGGGAATATCAGGATTGGTTTACACTGTTATTTTATGTTGGGTTGCTATCCTCGGTTTGCCTTGAGTACTATCATCTTTAGGGCCATATTCAGTGCTATGTAGGCATTTAGAATGGAAATGTACTGACACTATGGACCTTGTGTATCTTGTGTGACCTCGTGTATCTGTGTAAGTGCTGGAAAAAAAAAAAAAAACAGTTATTTAAAAAAATAGAAAAAAAGAAAAGAAGAGCACAAGTGTTGTTCTAGGTAAGTTGTAAGGTTGTCATGGTAATGAATTGTCACAATACTGAGGGTTTTGCAACAAGTGCAATAGTGAGGATACAAAGAGTGATTAGCATACATCTTGATTATGGTATGAGGATTTGGGAATTGAATGTTGGTATGTATTGGAGCGAGTAAAGGATTGGAATTTTTGCTATGCTTTGTTATCACCTTTTTCTTGCAAGTTCTTTTCTCTTTGTATGTCGTTATCTTATATCTTTTGATTGTTAGCCAATTCCCTTGCCTTACATTACAAGCACTGAAGTCCTACCTAATCTAAGTGGAATCATGATATGTCTCAATTAGTGGAGAGAAAAAGTATGAAAAGTAAGCCTATGGAATGCATATTTTATTTAAACTCGACTTTTTGAATGATTTGAGAACATTGTTGAGTAATTGTTTTGCACTGCGGGGTCTGATTTCACTAACACAAGCCTTGCGTTCGTTATGAGGAGTACTTGAGCATTTGTTTTATTGGCATGAACTGGAAAAGTATTTGAGCAATGATCTTGAAACCCATGTATGTTGCCAATTTGATTTAAACCTAGTTTTACTTGGGGACAAGCAAACATCTAAGTGTGGGGGAGTTTGATGTAGTGATATTGCATTGAATATTTTGGGTGACTTTTGGATAGATCATGTTATAATTTAATGTAATATGAGATTTATTTGGACAATTTACTCTCTTTTGTGGTTATTTGATTTTTTTAGGGACTTGAATGAAAAAACACGCAAGTTGCAGGGTTGAAGAAGCAAATTTCAAAAGATCTCATGAGAAGAATTAAATTCAGCACCTGACTGAACTCTCCAACGGGCTCCAACGAAAATAAAAGCCGAAAAGAGAAAATTTTGGAGGAGGAAGCCATTAGGGATGAATTTTGTTCAGTTTCTTTTGACATTAACTTTAGGTATTATCTTCCTAGGGTTTTTTTGTTGTAATTTTGAGAGGGTTTTACATTGTTGGACATATATTAGAGGCTACTCGGGGACAATCTTGGAGATTGTATTAGTATACTGTGATGTTTTCTCATACCTTCTCTTTTAATTTGTTCTTGAATTTCTCTTCAATTATGTATTAAGTTCTTATTCTGAGGCCTTGATGTAGCTAGTATTGATTATTATATTATCTTGTGATTCCGTTATTTGAAGTGTGTTACTAAGTCTTTGCCTGATTGTTGTACTTAAAGCAATTGAATGCCTGATCACCATTCAAATTGATTTATTATTAACTTGGAAAATTCGAAAGATGACTTAGTTAATTAGGATAGGTAATTAGACCACAAATTACATGTGAAATAGAAATATATTTGCATGGTTTGTGTGATCATTATAATGTTATGTTCTTGAATGCGTTCTTTTGAATTGAATTCAATATAGAAATATAGTTGGTTATTTGGAGGAATAGAATTAATATATCTTGAAAGAGGATATTGGTTAATTCTGGACATTGATTAACTGATAAAGTACACTCTAGAATAATGGGTCACGTTGCTAATATAAGAGTTAATCTAGTAAGATCATGTGTCTTAGATCATCTCATTACAATCTTTATTCGGGAAGAAGTGCTAGTTTAATTATTTCAATTTAATTCTCAAAACAACAATTATTGAAATCTTTGTTTTCTTTTAATTCAAGTTAGAATTAATTTCATTGGAAGGAGTTTTAATTTTTAATCTCTGTGGGATGACCTTGTTACTATAAACAAGATCTAATACACCTGCTAGTGCTCCGAATTGGTTATCACCGAGCCATTTCTGAGCCACTCAAGCCAGCTTTGATTTTCCTTTATTTCATTGACCAAGCCAAGCCCGTTTCTCTTGCTGAGCCGCATCTTTCTTCTTCAAGCCACTAGCTTGTCACCAAAGCTTCATCCTAGTAATGGATAGATCACCTATCCTTTTCTTTGTCGAACCGCCGAGTTGATTTCTTCCTTGTTTGAGCCAGCTACCCGAGCCAAGCTTTTCTGATCCAGCCGCACTTGTACTAAGCTGGGCATGGCTTATCTCACATAATTGATGCCATCCGGCTGTGGCTTCTAGGCAGCCACCCACGGACCCTCTCACAAATTTCTTCAAAGTTGGCCACGGTTCATTTGCAACCACCTGCAGCTTCACTCACACAATTTCTTTCTTTGTTCTTTTGTTGGGCCGGCCGCCGGTTCAAAAGCTTGAACCATTGTCAGTTCAACTCTATTTTTACAGAACCAAGCAAGGGCCGGTTCAGGCATTATGGGCAGGCACCGGATCTATTTTGAATTTGCACAATTTAACTCTAAATTCTATAATTTCTGCACAAAATCACAAGAAGACCTTTTTACAAGCAATATATCAAATAGGATGGGAATGATTAGTTATTAAATAAAAAATATCACAAAATAGTCTCAAATCACTAGGAAAATATAGACAAAATTAAGCTCTATCACTAGTAATGGCTCGTATTTGGTCTATGTTGGCTGCTCGGCTTGGTATTCGGAACGTCATTTGTTCATAGTCCTTCTCTAGTTTCTTTCGGACCTGGTGGTTTCATGGATCAATGGATACTCGTTTACATAGAGTCCCTTTTCAGCTTTTCTGTGGGAAGTTTGGAAGGGGAGGAATGGTTATTTTTTTAATGGAACTTCTCTCTGTTCTTCAGTCTTGATGTTTAGGATTGATCAATTCATTCATCTAAATCAAAAGGGCCTTCGCTAAGGCTGTTATGAGACACTCCTTCATTGAGTTGGTTCATTGGATTGGTGGAAGTGCTGCGGACTTTGTTCTGAATGTGGATGGATCTGTTAACAACATTCTAGAAACAACCGGTGCTGGGGCCATCTTGAGGACTGGTCTTGGTATTTTCTTGGCTGCTTCTAGCAAGCCAATTATGGTGCATGATGCTTTGGAGGCCGAAGTTGTTGCCCTTGTAGAAAGTCTGAAGTTAGTTTCTCAATTTTCAATTTCCTCAGTGAAGATTCAGACAGACTCACAGCTGCTAGTCTCTGCGTTTTCATCTTTGTGAAAAAAGACTTCTTCATTCTCATGATCAGCTCTCGCGCCATATCCGTTGGCATCTTCAGCAGTTACAACATTTTTCTATATCTCACTTTTACCGCCAAGGAACCAGGCAACAGATTTCTTGGCTAAATTTGCTTGCTCTTTGGATGCTATTGTGATGTTTTCTTCGTTTTCGAATCTTCCGAGACCGCAAAAGGCTTTGTGCATTCTAGATAGGGATCATGTCCCATCTGTTCGTTCCTTTATTCCTGTTGATTTTGATTCTGGATAATTGTAATTGCTGTATTTTTTTTTTCTATAAATAAAGCTTCGGCCTTTTGTTATAAAAAAGTTATAACTATTACCTAATATTCAAATTTAAAATATTTTTATAGCATATTAAAAAATATATAAGTTTTTATTTACATAAATAACTCATTAATTCTAGAAAAAAAAAATAACTCATTAGATTTCAAATTACTCCCAATTTTTATGAATTTTGAAGTTTTTAATATATTAAATAATTTTTTTTTTTCAGGACTCAAACGAATTAATGTAGCAAAACCATATATATATATATTGGTAAAGTCATGCAAAGATGCCTCGCACTTCGTGCCCCCAACAACTCTGACACCAAATTCCTTTTTCATATGCATTCCTAGCTCCTCGCAGTCCCGACCAGACCCGACCAGCGACTGCCGGTACAACCAAATTTTGAAATTTTGTTTTGTTTTGAAACCATAACACATTTCTTTGGACAGAAAATCATTTTTTTTTTTTTCAAAAGCAAAATACCCAAAATCTAAGAAACTGAACAGATATGATACATCAATACAACGTAGCACAAAAAATGGTAATGAATATTGAAATATATATAAGAATGTTCGTTCAACACAATTCACGTAGCTATTATCCTGTTTTATCTTATTTAGTTATAAAAGTTTAAAACGGCTCTTACCCCACTTAATTGGTAAAAAAAAATTAAAATTCCATCTTATATAAATTTCAAAAAGACTAGTTGAGTCTTAACATTGTTTCAAAAATTTTGCTTAACCCACCTTAAAGACTTCACATTCAAAGAAACATAAATAGGTTCCATTATTTACAAAATTTATCCAGTATATTCACAAGAATTAATCTATGTATAACGCACAAAACAAAATATAAATTACATAACATGTATTAATTAATTAATCAAAATATATACTTTGAGAAAATATGATATTTTATTCGAGATTTTTAACCAAAACTAATGTTTTTATTGTATTATTCGTAAAAGAATATAAAAGACATTTATTTTTACTTACTTTTAATTGTCGACGTTTGAAGATTATAATAGTATTTTTCTCATCAAACATGAATTAGACTCTCCCTATCTTTGGCTCTTGACAGCTACATAGAAAATAATGATATTTTTCACAAACTCCTATATTTTACTAAATCCTAGGGTTAAATTTTTTCTCTCTTTAATAATTTCACCAAAACCCTATTTACTTAAAGTATTGACCAATAAGATTTTTGGTTCTTGTTGTGTTAGAATTCTAACTCAAGGTATTAATAAAATTTAAAATATCTCTATAAACAAAAGATTTTCAAAAAACGTCTTGTGTTAAATTTATATTATATTTTATTTCTCTCTCTTTTATCACTACTTATCTTCTAATAAACTCATGAGCATCGTTTGATGGGCATACGAGAAAGTAAAATTGCAGAATTTAAATTTTCAAAAAGTGAAATCATAGAATATAATTTCAAATAAATTGCATCACTCTGTTTGGAAGGTTAAAAAATATTAAATTAAAATAATATAAAATATTTTTAATACTTTAGAACAAAACATTATACATATAAAAATTGTTAAAATTATTTTTAAATATTTCTCATATTATTGTACAACTTAATTATATATATATTAAATAGTTATAATAAATAAAAATATATAAATAATGTTTCACATATTTAAAATATATTTTATTTTATTTTATTTAATATTCTAATTATTTTTTATGTTGAGTTTAAATTATAATATTAATAGAAAATATTGTTAAATTAAAGTATCTATGTAAAACTCAATAAATTTTCATCTTTTGTAATTAATTCAATCATGATATAATTTTTAAATTAAAATTTTATACTTATTTAAAAATGTGTAGCCTTTTAAATTTTTGAAAATATATATATTAAAATTAAGAATATAGAAATTTTTAATGCACTATTAGGCTATGAAAGGAGAAAGAATTAGTAGGGAAAAAGGTGAGAAGTAAATAATGTAGATAGGAATAAATTTTCTTATTTATCTTTAATTTTTAATTTTTTTAATCTTTTATTATTAGAATCCTTGAAAATAAATCTCAATACCACATCGTAATAAAGATTCATTTTCTTAGCATTCTGTATTTATTTTTTCAGATTTAAGAAATCAAATTTCTTTTATAAACCATAAAAAGTGAACTAAATACTAAAATTTAAAAATAAAACACATGATTATTTTCTCAAATTACTTTCCTTGACAATCAAATAAAGCATTAAGATTTGACACATTCGCAACAACAATCAAGTCTCAAGAATCCAAAGCCGTTAAATGCTTGAAAAATTAAGCTTTTTCTTAAGAATAAAATAATTTTTTAAGGAAAAAGTAAAAGTGGCCCGAAACATGATCCTCAAAGAACCAAACCAACCCAAATCTTGCTTCTATATATATTCTCAGTTCCTTCTGCTGATGCCTTCATTGAGCGGTTTCTCATGTGGATAGCATTTCCAGTTCCATAAGGATAGGTGTTCTTTCAAGAGATCGATCATTTTTGCTTCCATTTTCACAACTTCAAAGCTCCACAGAAGTCATACACAGAGGTTAGTTCTGTTCCTACTTTGTTGCGCGGAAAACTTGGTGAGGTTTCTATAATTTTGAAACAAAAACGTGTTTTCAACTGGTAGAGAAAGTAATCCGCAGCCAGAGAGCGGATCGGGTGGTTGCGAATTAGCCGGCCGATTACTGTTTCCCCGTTGAATTGCTATGTGTACTTTTGCATTTTTAACTGTGAAATTCTGCTTCTGCCACTAAAAAAGTGAATAATATGGTCTGGCTTTTGCATGCAGAATCATGGCTGGAACTCAAGAAGAGAAGGCCGAGAAGAAGCTTCAGAAAAGCTATTTCGATGTGTTGGGCCTGTGTTGCACATCGGAAGTAGCATTGGTTGAAAGAATTCTAAAAAATCTTGACGGAGTGAAAGATATTTCAGTCATTGTTCCTTCAAGGACAGTAATTGTTGTCCATGACCCTCTTCTGATTTCTCAGATGCAGATAGGTATGACTTTCTCTCATGGGACAAGCTACAGTGTCGTAATGGTTCCAGTAGTAACATTCATGAATTGAATTGATAACTAATTTGATAAAAATTTTAAGTTTTAATATGAATATGGTAACTCCGTAAATGAATTTTTGGGCTTTACCAAAAGAATCAGATTTATAGTTTTGTCATTGCCAGCTACATGGTGCTAATTACAGGGTGGTCCTTTTCTTTCATGTGTGAAATTAATTACCATATATCCTCTGCTTTTATTTTACTCCTATTTCATCCATGATTTTGATCGTCGAATGACTTCCTCAATTTGAACACAACCACATTCTTATTTCCGAGACACTAAAGGAAGAACACAAGAAAAGAAATAGATGCAAGAATGAGAAGGGTTTATAGAATGTTTCCCTCTCCTGCATAAGGTTTGTTGAGATGGTATATACAGTGGGACTCTGAAATTGTTGATGGAATCGATCAATTAGACAGCAAGAAAGTTAACATTTATGACAAAAGAAGTAGGCCAGGTTGATGGAGTGTTACTTTAAAATGAAAAATAACAAATACATACATCTTTTTCATCATTCTGATGTTGTTTGGCTTATTTAGTTTATTGCTGTGTTCTTTGAGTAAATCTTCTTTCAGTAACTCATGATCAATACTCATTGCTTTAGAAAGAAAGTAGAAAAAATGTTGTGTCATGATTTGCTCGAGGAAAAAGTGATCGAGTTATTGAACCTTTTTTAACTTGAATATCTTTAAAAAAAAAAAAACTCTTATATCAGTACAGATCTACTAGTTTTCTAACTTTATTTATTACGCACTCCTTTATTTATGGGGTTTCAGTGAAGGCACTGAATCAAGCAAGATTAGAAGCCAGTGTACGAGTACAAGGCGTGAAAAACCTTAAAAAAAAATGGCCAAGTCCATATTCAATTGCTTGCGGAGTGCTACTTCTACTATCTCTTCTCAAGTACATCTACGCTCCGTTGCACTGGCTGGCCATTGGAGCAGTGGCTATTGGTATAATATCAGTTGTTTTAAAAGCTATAACAGCTATTCGCAATCTCACATTTGGGGATGTCAATATTCTTGTTTTAATTGCAGGTAACTAACTTTCTTCCTTTCTCCCTCTCACTCTTCAAATTAAATAATAACATGTCATTTTTAGCATATAGACACTTTAATGAAGTATGATCAAGATTTTTTGTGTGTATATATATATTACTACTTATCAACTTGATAATTTATTCAAAAATTGATAGCATGTGGGGTAGGCATTGGGTAGCTTGGGAGTGACTTAAGGGAAGGTCGGCATAATTTATTGTTAATTAGTTTGTTTATCAAGCTTCGCTATCTTGTGCTTGTAAATGTCAATTTATGACTGCTAGAGAAATGTTGAATAAACTGCATAGAAAAATAAAGGATGAAAAATACATGTATATATGATTTTTTTTTTTGAAGGAAAAAGATATTACCTTAATTAGTTGAGACCAAACCAACCTTTACAAAGTGAACAAGATCTATGAGATAGCTATCAAGCCATATAACCCGGTTACCGGCGGTTTCTTTTCTTTTTTTTTTTTTTTTGGGGGGGGGGGGGGTGCACTAAGGTGGTTTTGTGCATAAAATAGATTATAAAAAGGAGCCACATAGGAAAAAAAAAATTAGTGTATTTAATTTTTAAAATTTGGAACTTTTAATATTTTTATTTTTTTCTTTTGTCATTATGGTCCATAACAATAATCTTTAATTTTATTAAAAATCATAACAATAAAAAAAATTTACTAATTTCAAATTTTAAAAATTAAATAACTTAATTTTTACAAAAAAAATGTAATCACTTTTGCCTTTGTCTCTTTTTCCCTTTAGGTGGGGAGTGGGGTTGCCAGTTGGAACCGGTGGGCTTTCAATGGAAAGGCCCGGGAAAAATGAATTGAGACTTTGCTTATTAATGTGGCAACATAAGATGCCTGCTTGTTTTCATATTTGGGATTGAAGAGCGCTAATCTGGAGACATGGCAATCAATATATAAAATAATGATCTTTCACATTCATGATTCTTGTAATGTCAATGGCTCCTTTGAGTCCATGCACCAGCAGGCAGCCAGAAAGGAATGATACAGCTTGCTTTTATAAATTTTATGTTATGTCATAGCTGAAAGAGGTTTTTATTTATCCTTCTTTACATATCAATGGGGATGAAAACTCCCATTTCCATATTTAATTATATTTAGAGATGAATTAAATATGGAGATAAATATTTATCCATCTTGACAGGTGACATCTCTCACATTCAAGATTGGAAGAATTTATTCTTATATAAAATATATTTTCATCTATGTTGAGAACAATTTAAAAATAATTTTATTCTATTTTGTCTCCAATTAAAAAAAAAAAACTAGTAAAAAATAGAGATAAAAAATTATCAAGTCGAAACAGTTCTCTTTTGATAAAATTGAAAATTGAATATTTAATTATTACATATGGAGACTTTGCTTATTAATATGTCAACATAAGATGCCTGCTACCAGCTGGAAAATAATCTTACAACTTTCATTGCATCAACAGCAGTTGGGAATTTAAATTTCAATTTTTCCTAAATACCTTTTAGCATGAAACCATTTATATGATCTGATGGATTATTAATTCATGTTAATTTACTGATTCTTTCATATATAATTCCCCTACTGTCCCAACTCAAATGTATTTGATTTTATATATAAAAATTTAAAAGAGATTGACCAATCTTATCTTTACTGATGAAAAAAATTGGTTCTGATATCCATAGGCTACTAAACTCGTATCTTTCTAATTAAGGCAACTAGTTATCAAAAGTAATAGAATATACTCCCTCCGTTCACTTTTATCTATCCATCTTAATCGATTCACAAACTTTAAGAAAAATAAAGTTTTTCGGTTAATTAATTAACATTTCTTATTTTACTCTCAAGGAATCTCTCTCTTTATTAAGGAGTAATCAAATTCTAAAATTTTATGTGTGGTAAGCATATTTAATTTATTTTTATTTTTTACTACAAGTGCACAATATTTATTGTATTAAAGAGTGATATTTGTGAAAAAATAGTAATTAATATCATCTTGGTCAGGTAATGGAACAGATAAATTGAGACGAAAATTTTAGTTAAAATGGACAGATAAAGGAGGACGAGAGGAGTATATTTATTTTAAAGAAATAGACATTTATTTTAGGGCTGGAAAATATAATTTAGATGCATTGGAATAAAGGAAGATGAATATAACGTAAGGAATGGTGTGTTTCTTTATTGAAGCTGTAATAGGTTCATTGAACCATGGAAATATGGACGTGGATATTTGAGTTGAATATTATTGCACGCAAGTTTCTTATTAATGTTGTAATATTCTTTTCAGTTGGGGGGTCAATTGCTTTGAAAGATTACTGGGAAGCTGGAACAATTGTCTTCTTGTTCACCATAGCAGAATGGCTAGAATCAAGGGCAAGTCACAAGGTTTGTTAACAATATAAAAACTTCCTAGATCTTTTTGCCTTCGCACTGTTTGTAGTCTCTTTCTTAATGACTAATGGTGTTGATGAGTAAATATACAATGGATTTGGTAATTTGAAAAACAAAAGCAGTTGCTACCAGTGAATGTGTTCGATTCTATGTTTCAACTAACGTTTCAACTGCTCTGTGCTAAAATAAAGCCCAACTGGACCCTTTCCTCTCAGTGAATTGCTAGAGTCAATCCACGGGACAGTGAAGATTGTACACAAGTGATTTAGAACAATTTGATCAGTGGTTTCTTTCCTGATTCAAGTCTTTTTATTAGATAGGATGACAGTAAATATTTCTTCATTCGTCTAGGCCACTGCTGCAATGTCATCACTAGTCAATTTGGTTCCTCAAAGGGCTATTCTAGCTGAAACTGGTGAGGAGGTCAATGTTGAAGAAGTGAGAGTGGATACTATTCTTGCTGTAAAAGATGGCGAAGTTGTGCCAATTGATGGAATAGTTGTTGAAGGGAATTGCGAAGTAGATGAGAAAACTCTAACAGGAGAATCATTTCCAGTTCCGAAACAAAAAGATTCCACTGTTTGGGCTGGCACCATTAACGTAAATGGTAATGCCACTACCATTTGTTATTCTGTTGTAAATCATTTAACAAATTGCAAAGACTAATTTGCGCTGATTTTTGTGTATACCTTTTCAGGGTACATTAGTATTAGGACTACTGCTCTGGCTGAAGATTGCGTTGTTGCTAGAATGACAAAGCTCGTTGAAGAGGCACAGAACAATAAGTCAAGAGCTCAAAGATACATAGACAAATGTGCCCAATATTACACACCAGGTTAGTAAGTTTGAGACAAAATTAAATAATAGAATTGGAACAGGCATTTTGCTGCAGCAAAGTAAGAGGAAGATATAATGGAACAATGTGATGTCTTTTTGAACTTAAGAATTTTTGTTAATATGTGTTTTCAGCTTCTTATTCACTTTGCTGCCTTAGGAAAGCATTCCATTGTCGGTTTAACATTTTGTTTGCCCATGCTATATATTCAGAAGTTACCTCAAAGGAAAATCCTTTCTACCAAAGAGATTTCATATATTCCTCAAGAATATATTCTCGCTGAGTTTTCATCTTATGATAATTGATAACTCCTTGCAGCAATTGTGATTTTATCGGCCTGTTTGGCTATAGTTCCAGCTGTGCTAAAAGTTCACAATCAGAAGTATTGGTACGGCTTAGCTTTGGTTGTTCTAGTGAGTGCATGTCCATGTGCGCTCGTCCTCTCCACTCCTGTTGCCATGTTCTGTGCGCTTACAAGAGCCGCAACAACAGGTGTTTTCTTTAAAGGAGCAGAGTATCTTGAAATCCTTGCTCAAGTAAAGATCATGGCTTTTGACAAGACTGGGACAATTACTAGAGCAGAATTTGAAGTGACAGAATTTAGAACTTTGTTGGATGATACTAACCTAAACACTCTACTCTACTGGTAAAACATACAAAACCTTTTACCTCTCAGCTGCTACTAGTTGTTGTTGTGTACAATATACAAGAATCCTTTGTCAAAAATAAATGCTGATTTTAAATGCATATTATATTTTCATTTTTCGTTAGTAAGAACATATGAAAAGAGAGAATTATCAAGCACCAAAACTTTCATCAGGAAACCTTTAGAAAATGCCAAGTTATGTTTCATTCATCATTATGATACATTGTTTTAGGAACTATATATTGAAGACAAGTTCAAAAGTAACTACAAGAAACGTACAGGAAAATGGTATATACTTATCTGTCATTCAACTGCTGATTTCATAATTTTGTTAACAAAAAAGAAAAAAAAAATCAGGGTTTGGATTCTTTATAGAGAAATTTGAATTCATTAGGTTTTCTATTAATACATGCAAAATATACTAGCAGATATACTAGATTGTAATAAGTAATAAAATTATGCATATATTATTGTTCGCAGAAAGATTATGATCACTAATTACTACTCCGTAAATTCAATATTGTGTCACTAATGTCTACATCCTGAACATTTTTAGGGTTGCAAGCATTGAAAGTAAGTCAAGCCATCCACTGGCAGCTGCTTTGGTTGACTTTGCACACTCACATTCAGTTGAACCAAAGCCCGATAAAGTGGAGCAATTTCAGAACTTTCCTGGCCAAGGAATTTATGGTAAAATTGATGGGAAAGATATCTACATTGGGAATCAAAAGATCTCTTCAAGATCAGGGTGTGCGTCTGGTAATCTATTGACCTCGTACTTGCTGAAATGTGTCATACAATATCTATGTATCTTAAGATGAAAATGGATTTATCATCCTCTTTATGACCTAAAAGGAAAAAGTTATTGTTGAAGACAAATGATATCTGGGTCTTATTGAATTCATTCTAAATAACTTCATTTTTAGTTCCAAACCTGGAAGAAAATGTTGTTGAAGGGAAGTCCGTCGGCTACATATTCTTGGAATCAAGGCCTGCTGGAATTTTCTGTCTCTCTGATGTTTGTCGAACTGGAGCAAAGGAAGCACTCCAAGAGCTAAAATCAATGGGAATTAAAACTGTTCTGCTCACAGGAGACTCTTTTGCAGCAGCCAGACATGCACAAAATCAGGTGAACACTTTAACTTCATTAATTGCACAGAAAGGGTCTTGGATGGACCATTTGCAGAATTACTATGCTAATTTCATCAATTCAAATCAATTGCTGCTGATAAATCATTATTTAACAAAGATTCTTGCACCATTCCGTTTTACTTTCCTGCTTGAATGGTGGATGTGCTTATTTTAGGCTCAGTCTGCTCTTGTAATGAATCAGAAGATTGGTTTTCTGATCATTGCATTTACCATCTTGAATATTTATCGGGGTGCATTTTTTCTTATAACTACATTACGTGATCATGAATCCAACGTTATGATTGCAGCTGGGGGGTGCTCTGGAAGAAGTTCATGCAGAACTCTTACCAGAAGACAAGGCGAGAATGATCAAGGACTTGCAGAAAGAAGCATGCACAGCAATGATTGGTGATGGCCTCAACGATACTCCTGCCTTAGCTACGGCTGATATTGGGATATCAATGGGAATTTCTGGCTCAGGTCTTGCAACAGAAACAGGCAATGTTCTTTTAATGACAAATGACATTCAGAGGATATCGAATGTCACACATCTAGCTAGAAGAGTCAAAAGGAAAATAATTGAGAATATCTTCCTCTCAGTTATTACAAAAGTTGCCATAGTAGCCTTGGCCATAGCTGGTCATCCACTTGTGTGGGCTGCTGTACTAGCCGATACTGGGACATGTTTGCTGGTAATCTTCAACAGTATGTTTCTTTTGAAAGGAATGATGGGGCACAAAAGAGAATGTTGCAAATCGTCTGCTGCTTTACTTCATCGCGAAAATAAGGACAGAGTGAATGAACCAGCACACAATCATAAATCTTGCTGCGGTGATCGAAAACTACAGACAACCTGTATGGTGCAGACATGTTCTTCCAAGATTAGTGCTCCAAGATGTCGGTCATCAAACACCAGCTCTGAAGAAGCTCAAAAGCATCAGGATTCCAGTGACAAGAAAAATTGCTGTGGGCAAGGTAATCAAAACAAACATGAGAGAAAACAATCTGATAGAGCTCACAAACATCAGGACCGCAGTGACAAGCACAGTTGCCAACAAGGTAATCAACACAATGACATGGAACACTTGAAACTTCCAAGCTGCGACCATGGCACTCATGACGTAGGATCAGAGATACATCATCATGGAGAAATTAATTGCTCAAACACAAACAAAAGGAACAGTGATGGCACAGTTGATGCAGGGGCACATGAAATAAAACAGTGTCACCACGATAACCGCAAAACAATCTCGTGTCATAGCAGTTCCTCCCAGTCATCAATTGTAGCTCATTCTACTGCTGACAAGCAATGTCAGGAGAAATCCTGTCTAAATCATACAAATGATCCCCCCACCACTGATGAAGAAATGGGCAACGTTGCTCAATTTTGTTGCCAGTCTCATCCATCAAATATTGTTCGTTTAGAATGCAAGAGTCATGCTGCAGCATGTGGTGCAAAACAACTTTCGACCATCAATATTATTGAAGATGATCACCACGGTGGCCGCAGAAACATGAAATGTCCAAACCTCAACAACATACAACTGGGTAGATGTTGTCAAAGTTTCAGGAAAGAATGTTGTGCCAAGATTTCACATTTTGGGGCTAATTTTAGAGGGAGGTTGTCAGAAATAGCTATTGAATAATAAGATATAAAATGAACAGCCGTAAGAACGATTATATTTGTAGCAATTATATCTCCTTCTTTAATAAGCATTTCCTTTAACTTTCTGTATTTAATTTCTCCCTGAAGTATTGCTGTTGCTGGGATTGGTTCAGTAGAATATCTAAAAGTTAACGATCTACCACCTCATAATTTTTTTCAACATCCATGGCTAGAGAGATTCTACATCAAAGGTGATAGGAATCGTCCAGGCATGAAGGCCAAACTAAAGAAAGGGGAAGGACGACAAAGACATAATACATGGCTCCATGAGTGTAGCTCATTTTCAAAAGACTTTAAGGTGTATTTCAAGATTCCAAGTCAAGGATGAAGAAGGTTGTCAAGCAACGGAAAATTAAAGAAGGGCCAAAAAAATCAAAACTTAGACAACAATTGGTATGGAGGGCCAAAGGAATACAAGAAAAGGTTGAAGAGATAAGTTCGTGTGAAGACCAGGACACAACTAGCGCCGGCTCAACCCAAGCAACCGGCGTCGGCTTATCACTGGAACAAAATTGTTTCGATTCCAGCACACAATAGGTGCTAGCCTTACTAGTACATCCGACGCCAGCTCTCTTTGGACAATGCCCTATGTTGCTAATTTTTCTTATTTTGTTTTATTTTTGTTTCTAATTTAATTTTCACGACTTTTGACACGTAATAGATATATTTTAGACTTACTTAGGAGATGCATGGCTGAGATTACATCTCTTATTTTCTAGGTTAAGTTAGTTATCTTTATATATGTCTCCTTACTCATGGGCAATGTTAATGTGCACTGACATTTAGGGATGTACTAAAAGTTTGTATACTAATTTATTTGAAGTCATTGCTTGCTATATATTAGTAGGTTTTGTCAAGAACTTGAGATGCAATAAGTACATTATAAATATAGAGTATTTTGTCATACGGAATTTAGGAGTAGGTTGTAACGTTCTATTTTTATGACTTGTTCTTAGACTTGAAAGGTCACCAAGGGTAAGGACCTACTCTTTGTGGCTAAGAAACTCATTTGCTAGACCAAGGTAAGGCCCATTGCATACGCATTCATGAAAATTATTTATAAAAAGGCATAAATTCCTATATATTTATAAAACCTTATGTAAATTATTTCTTTTGGAAACTTTCTATAAAATGAAGCTCTCTATTTTTGGAAACCTTCTATACTAGATTCTCTAAATCCATTATACTGTCTTTGGAGCAAAATTACTTCTTGCATTGAGCAAACAAACTTGTGTTTACATATTATGCATACAAAGTTGCAAAAATCATAGCATGACTCTTATTTTTGCAATTGGCTCCACTAATTGAGTATGTTGTGCGAAGTGTGATAACGGAAAATGTGCTTACTTTGAAAGTTGCTGTGAAAGCTTTATGAAAATGAAATTGTGGAAATGTTGAGTACTCAATGGGAGCAAGACATCTATACTAGTCTTGATTGGATTGAGAAGGTCTCCCAATTGGTGGCCATCTCCGGGGGATTAACTCATTTTGATTGGGGCACCATTATAGGAGAGTTGAGCTAACGACGGGGCTTAACGAGGAACCGACGACTAGACGTGAGATAACCGGATGGGATTGGATAAGAGATGGAGAAGTATCACACTCGATAGGCCATGACTCACATCTATCCAGTAGAATAGACAAGCACTATGCTACACCTTTCGGGTGTGAGTCATCTCTGCCCCCATTCATCATGGTAGAATAGAGAAGCACTGTGCTATACCTTTAGTAGGAGTCACCTCTGCCCCATTCACCTTAAATGAAATATTGAAAATGATTGCTCCAAAATCACAAGTAGAAAGTCTTGGAAAGTATGATATGATGGTTTACGAAAATGTTTGTTCAAAGCACGACTCTTTGCTTGATGATATGGATATGTTGTAAAGAAATATTTCTATCCCTTTGAGCATGCATCATGAAAAGTTTTACTTGGTCTGATTCACACATGGGGCTTACTAAGATTTCTTATCTCACACGATTTTAAATTCATGGTTTAAGGGTACCTCGATTTCTACGCAGGTAGGGAAAACATTGATTAGCAGTGCAAGACTTGTTTATCTTATTACTTTAACATCAAGATTATGAACTTTGTTTTTTTCAAGCTAGTAAGCTTTGTGTAAGATCTTGGACAGGAATTGTTTTAACCCATCGCTCAATTCTTTTAAGTATTTTGATTTATGCCTACTTTTCATTATAAAAACCCCTTGTCCATAGGACGGCACGACATTCTCGATCTGTTTGGGTTACATAGGTAGTTAGGGTGACACATACTGGGCTTGCATCCAATCCACATATCACAAGGTGTCTTACACACTAACTTGGAAGGCACCAAATTCAAAATATATGTTGTTATTTCTAGTGCATATCCCCCAAAAAGAAATAGGAAGAGTTGCATGAGTCATCATACTTCTGACCATCTTTATCAGAGTTCTATTTTTTCTCTCAACTACTCTATTTTTCTGGGGAGTTCTAAGTGCAGTTAGCTGAGATACTGTTCCCTAATGCACCAAGCAACCCTTGAATTCACTAAGGAGATACTCTCAACCATGGTCCGATCTTAACTTCTTAATTAGTTTACCTGTTTGATACTCTGCCTTAGCCTTAAACTCTTTGAATTTATCAAAAGAATCAGACTTGCACCTTATCAAGTAAATGTAATCAAAACTCATATGATCATCCATGAATGTGATAAAATATTCATAACTTCCTCTAATTGGTGTAGATATAGGAGCACAAACATTAGTATGAATTAGCTTTAGTATTTGCTTGGCCTTTTTTGCCTTTTAAGTAAAGGATTTTTTTGCCATTTTACCCATAAGCCAAAATTCACACTGAGGCCATTCCTCCAATTTCAATGAGTCCAAGGACCTATTTTAGATTTACCTCTAAATCTGAATAGGATTTATATGTCATAATCTTAAGTGTCATAAATATGAGTTATTTGATGTGGTCTTTCTCTTCTTATTATTAGGTTCTGTCTAAGTATTATTTATTTGACAACTAATAGGATTAACAGAGAAAAGATTATCATATATGTTTTCAGAACAAATAAAATTTTCATCTCTACTGATTGAAATACCAGAATGGAAAGAAACATAATATCCTTATTTAATCAATCTTGAAACTTAAATCAAATTCTATTTAAAACTAGCAACATATAAAATATCTTTTAAAACTAAAATCCTATTGCAATCAAATAAAAGCCCCAAGTCTCTCACTGTTTTGGCCCACACTTGTGCTCTATTACCCACTCTAAGTCCATACTCTCCTCTAATGAGTCGTTTTATCTTGTTAAACCCTTGTAAGGAGTTATAGATATGGTCAGTGACTTTGAAATCAACAATCCAAGCGGATGATGATCTGACCATAAAATTATACTCTAAGTAAAGAGCAATGCTTGAAGAGGACTTGGCAAATAAATTTGGACAATCTTTCTTGAAGTGTCCTTTCTTGCCACACTTGAAACACTTGTCCTTAGAATTGGCATTGGGTTTGGACGGACCAGGCTTAGATTCGATAAGTTAGGCCTTTGCATTGTTCTGAGTCTTTTTCTTCTTGAATTTCTTAGGCTGGGCCCTAATTCTAGAAAATTAACCAAAATGAGTAACTAAAACCTTTGACACAGACTTTATGATTTTATCAGTAGCCTAAAGTTCTTCCATCAACTCTATCAAAGATATACTCAACTTGTTCATATTAGAGTTCAACTTAAATTGAGAGAGCAAATCTAACAAAGCCTCAAGAACCATGTCAATTTGGCTCTCAGGATCTATCATTGCTCCTAGAACATTGGCCTCCTCAAAGTGAGCAATCATCTTGAGAATGTGCTCGCGAACCGATGCCCCCTCAACTATCCTAGTGTTGATGATTGCTCTAAGAGCTTCTTGCCTTGCAGGTCAGCTCTTGTCAACAAACATGGTGCGTAATGATATATCGATATCATATACAATAGGTATGTTCTCGTACTTAGACTGAAGAACATTGGACATGGAAGCCAACATATAGTATCTAGCCATTTCATCAGCTTTCTTCTTAGCCTTCTCAATCTCATGATCCTGGTCTATGGAATCTTTCCTAATTTCAAGATAGGATTTGGTCATAACATACTTGTATTCCTCTGCTATGAGTAGTATGTTAAGATTCCTTTTCCAGTCCATGTAATTTGGTCTAGTTAGCTTATTCTCTTTGAAAATAATGGACAAAAGATTGAAACTAAATATTTCTGTTGATTGGAAAAAAAAAATCATTCAGAAAAATGTTTGTTTTGAAAAATATAGAAAACTGTACATTTACACATCATATTATATCTATGATATGGTTAACCTATTAAAACCATTATCAAAAGTATGAAATTCAGCTCTTAGAAATATTGACAAAGTGTCGCAGGAAGGTTAACAATTTTCTAAGTTAAGTATACAACCATCACAAATTAAACTTCCTTGATAGTTAATGTTTTAGATATAGTTCCATCGATAGGATGGCCACTACTTACATTACATACGAATAATCTAATGTTAATGCCTCCAATGTAGGCTTGCCGATACTAACATATATCCATAGCTTTAATTATAATTTCCCCGTTAGTTTTAAATTCTCGTGAAAATCCATCCTATAGGGGTTATGCTCAGAATGACGCGAGCATAATCACAATCTTTAATAGGAATTCGTGATGGAAGCCGTGGGGCCGTTAGAATCCCTCTTCTACTTAATCTTTTAAGAAAAATAGGTTTTTGAGAAAAAAAAAACTTTTTCTTTAAAATATTTAATTTTTATTAAATTTAGTAAAAATCCAAAAACTCAACCATTATTCTCTTTGTCAATGATAAAACCCTTGAAGGAAATAAATAATAAAATTTTATTTTTGCTACGTAAGTTAAAACTATTTTCTAGGAACTAAATTTAAAATATTTAAATTCAAAACATTCTCCAAGTCAAGGATAACACCCTTTGGAACAATAAATCATAAATCTTATTTTATATTCCCAAGTTCCTTTTTAAAACGTTTTTTCTTAATTATTTTATTGAGAGAAATTTTTCATTTATCAAAAACTTGTGCTTTTGATTACAAATTAAATAAATAGCCAGGCTTCCAAAAATAAACTTTTTACATGCTATTTCTATCCTTTAATTCTTATGTGACCAAATAATGTATTAAATATCATAATAATAAAATGAAAATGATCTTGTTTAGTCCTAAGGTGGTTCTTCCTTTACTAATTAACCATTTTCATACAAAATTGTTTATCACAATAAATAAACCATTGCAAAAAAAAAAAAAATAACTTCATATCATATAGGACCCTAAAAGAAAAGAAAATTACAAGAAAAATATTTGAAAAATAAATTTGCATAACTCTATGGAGAGGACCTACACTATGCAATCCAAAGAAGAAAAACAAACTGGTAACCAAGCCGTGGACCGGTAAATCGCACCACTGTTTAGTCTTTTTTAGCCGGTCCATGGCTTGAGCAAGCCATGGACCAACTTGCTCCCCTGAAACCACAAAACTAGTCACCAGCTTCCATTCAATCTTGGGCTAGCTTGTTGCCTTTCTTCTCACATAGCCACGACCACCTTGAGCTTTCCCTGGACTAACTTCCTTTGGTTGTTTCTTCAAGCCGATGGCCAGCTTGCCTCCATGTTGGCCGAGGCTGGCTCCTCAAACCTGTGACTGGCTTTTTCCCTAGAATGTTGTTCTTCATCTATTTCTCCTCTGTTTTTCATCCATTCAGTTTCATTCCTTTTTCCAGTGGGATTTCATTGTTTGATCTGGCACCAATATTGTTACAAAATTCGTAGATAAAATTTAAATATAATATCAATCTCCTATACATTTTAAAATGAGACGTACACGAATTCTACGGAAAGCGATTAACAATAAATTACAAGTGTCTATACCTCCACACGCAAGACTACACAACATCTACCCATATCAAAAACCACGAGGAATCGATATAATCACAAAGATTGAATTTTTAATTAGTAAAGGAACCACCTTTTCGGTTATTAACCCTAAACATGCTCCTAAATTATAGCTATACCTCGATACCACTTGAAGGATTGCGGCAAAATAAAAACGTAATGAAAGTATGCAAATTAAAATTTTTTTCCGCGCCAAAATATAGGAATATTTACTTTAAAAATTTTTCCGAGCCAAAGATTGAATTTTTAATTGGTAAAGGAACTACATTTCCAGTTATTAACCCTAAATATGCTTCTAGATTATAACTATGACTCGATATACAGTACAAGAAAATGATACATTAGTGACATTTTTTTTTTTTTAGTTAAAGTTTTGTCGCCAAAAGTACTCTTTAGCAAGAAATTTTTTTTTTCAGTGACAAAAACTTTTTATTGTTATTGATTAAGACCTTCGGCGGTAAAATTTTTATTTCCGAATTAAAAGTGATGGCTTTAGCTAGGAAATAAGTGTATTAGTAAGGAAAATTTAAGTTTCTATATCATTAGCAATGAAAATTCATTTCCTAACTAAATTTTCCTCGCTAATAATGCATCATTAACGATGAAAATTAATTTTCTAGCTAAAAATATTAACTTTTATCACTATTAACTATACATTTAACTACAAAATTAAAAATTTTGTAAATTGGTCTTTAAATTTTGTATAATTATAAAATGACCTCAAAAATTTGTGAATTGATCCCTAAATTTTAAAATATTTATAATATGACCTGAAAAAATTTTATAAATTGATTCCTAAATTTTCAAATATATAAAACATGGCCCCAAATTTTATAATTTGCTCCTCAAATTTTGTAAAATTATTAAATGATAACTAAAAATTTATAAATTGGTCATTAAATTTTAGAATATTTAAAATATAATCCCAAAAATTTTACAATTAGTCCACAAATTTTTAAATATTTATAAATGCATTATATTTTAGGTTGATTTATAGAAATTAAGCTAGATTATGTGGCAAAATATGTCCAATTTCTTCAAATTTAGTCATAATACATTTTTTTAAGCAAATTTAATAAATTTGACGGTTGAATCTTTAATTTGATAGGTCTATCCTTGTAAATGCATTAGGTTTTGCATATTTTTATAATGATTATGCAAGATTAGGTGGAAAAGTATATTCGATTACCTTCAAATTTGGTTATAATATGTTTTTTAGTAATTTTAACAAATCTAGCAGTTGGATCATTAATTTAATATACCTATCTTTGTAAATGTGTTAGGTTTCAAGCATTTTTATAGAGATTGTGCTAGATTAAGTTGCAAAACATATCTAATTACCTTTAAATTTGGTCCTAGTATTTTTTTTTTAGTGATTTTATCAAATTTAACGGTTGGATCGTTAATTTGATATGCTTATCTTTTTAAATGTGTTAGGTTTTTGTATTTTTATAGAGATTATGCTGGATTATGTGCCAAAACATATTCAATTACCTTAAAACTTGGTCATAAAACATTTTTTTTATAGCAATTTTACCAAATCTAATAGTTCGATTGTTAATTTGATATGCCTATATTTGTAAATGCACTAGGTTTGAACATTTTAATAGAAATTATGTAAGATTAGATAGTGAAATATATCCAATCAAATTTCATTATAATATGTTTTTAAATAATTTTAACAAATCTAACAGTTGGATCGTTAATTTGATATGTCTATCTTTGTAAATGGGTTAGGTTTCGAACATTTTTATAGAGATTATGCTAGATTAAAAGGCAAAACATATCCGATTACCATTAAATTTGGTCATAATACTTTGTTTAGTGATTTCATGAAATTGAATAGTTAGATTGTTAATTTGATATGCATATCTTTCTAAATGTGTTAGATTTTCTGTATTTTTATAGAGATTATGCTAGATTCTGTGTCAAAACATATTCGATTGCCTTAAATTTTGGTATAATACTTTTTTTTAGCGATTTTACCAAATATAGCGGTTATATCGTTAATTTGATATGCCTATCTTTATAAATGTATGAGGCTTTGGGCATTTTACTAGAAATTGTGTAAGATTAAATGGTAAAATACATCCGATTACCTTCAAATTTGGTCATCATATGTCTTTTAGTAATTTTAAGAAATCCAACAGTTAGATCATTAATTTGATATACTTATTTTTGTAAATGTGTTAGGTTTTGAGCATTTTTATAGAGATTATCCTAGATTAAGCAGCAAGACATATCCAATTACCTTTAAATTTGGCCATAATACTTTGTTAGTGATTTTATCAAATCTAACGATTGGATCATTAATTTGATATGCCTATCTTTCTGAATGTGTTAAGCTTTCTGTATTTTATAGAGATTATGCTAGATTTTGTGCCAAAACATATTCGATTACCTTAAAATTTGGTTATAAAACTTTTTTTAGCGATTTTACCAAATCTAATGGTTAGATCGTTAATTTGATATGCCTATCTTTGTAAATGGGTTAGGTTTTGAGCATTTTTTATAGAGTTTATGCTAGATTAGGTGACAAAATATATCATATTACTTTTAAATTTTATTCTAATACTTTTTTAAGTGATTTCATCAAATCTAATAGTTGGATCGTTGATTTGATATATCTATCTTTCGAAATGTGTTTGATTTTTTGTATTTTTATAAAGATTATGCAATATTCAGTACCAAAACATATTCGATTGCCTTAAAATTTGGTCATAATATGTTTTTGTAATGATTTTATCAAGTCTAACGGTTGAATCGTTAATTTGATGCCTATATTTGAAAATATTTTAGGTTTCAAGCATTTTTATAGACATTGTATTTGATTATATGGCACAATATATCCAAATACCATCAAATTACTTTTTTTAGTACTTTTAGCACATCTAATAGTTATATCGTGAATTTGATAATGTCTTAGTTTGAGTGTGTGTGTTGTGTGTGTGTGTGTACATACATACATACATACATACATACATACATACATACATACATACATACATACATGTGTGTGTATATGTACATATATATACATACATATACATATAATATATATTATATGTATATGTATGTATATATATGTACATACACACACACACACACACACACACACACACACACACACACACACACACACACATATATATATATATATATTCATAAATATATTTACATGTTAATACACACACACACACACACACACACACACATATACATATACATATATGTGTGTGTGTGTGTGTGTGTATGTGTGTGTGTGTATCAATATATTAATATAGGAATATTTGTATATATGTTGGTCCTTAAATTTTTATATTTTCAAAATTATCTCTAAAAAATTTTAAATTAGTCCCTGAATTTTTTAATATTTTAAAAATGGCCCCCAAAAATTGGCATATCAGTCCCTAAGTTTTTAATATTTATTGAATGACTACAAAAAAAATTTAGATTGGTCACTAAAATTTTAAATATTTACAATATGACCTACCAAACTTTTTGCAATTATTCCCTAACATATATGTGTGTGAATATATAAGTATATATGCACACACACACACACACACACACACACACACACACACACACACGCACACACACATATATATATATTTAAAATAGGTAATAAATAAATTAATTACCATTTAAAATTTTCCAAATGTACATAGTTGCCTAAATTATAGCATATTATTGAATAATATGTATTGATAGTAAATTTATATGATTATTTATATTTTATTCCATATATATGTAGTATATGTTGGGTTTTACTAGTAAGGGAGTGGTATCAGAGCAACTTGCTAAACGATTAAGTTGATTCATCTGTGTTAATCGTATTGTTGTGGATATGTATGATATGTGTGTGTGTGTGTGTGTGTGAATTTAAACGGTTTATATCAGTATGTTTGCATGATTATGATTTTAGAATACTTAGCATACAGACTGCCTGAATTAGGTTTAATATGTGCGTCTTAG
Source organism: Voacanga thouarsii (assembly GCA_026120185.1). NCBI lineage: Eukaryota > Viridiplantae > Streptophyta > Magnoliopsida > Gentianales > Apocynaceae > Voacanga > Voacanga thouarsii. The sequence goes on along the minus strand of JANUWF010003365.1, from coordinate 2,070,462 downwards.
TGGCCTGATCAGACCAGATTAGTTGCAGATTGTCTGTAAACTGATCTGTTTTAATATGATATGGTATCGTAAGCATGCTATCCGTCGTTCTATATTTGCGAATTGTTTATATTAATCGGTCATGATAATATGTTATCTGTATGAATATGATTAAAGAGGAACGCAGATTATCTGTAATATGAAATTTCACGGCGATGATTGTGTGTTATTCGTTTGAGTTTTGATTGTAGTTGTGAATTATTTTGAATAGTGCATAGTATGGCCCGTTTTATCCCAATGTGATTGGTAGGTTACATTATAGTTGTTTTAAGTTGTAATTTTTAAATACAGCCTGCGTGTCATTTTTCGTTGTTGTAAAATTGTATTGCTTTCCTAGAATAGGAATTATTTTAATTTTACTATCAAATATAAAAGAAGACGGCGACCTACATTTACAACCGAGGAGGAGTATGCTCAAGGCATTAGAGAATGCTTAAGGAGTTCATATACCTAGATTGACCGTTTTGATCTTCACTTTGCTCGTGATGATCAACATAGGTTATGGCCATGCTATGTCACTTTTATCTATGTCCTGCATGCATATTTGATATGATTATTTCATGCTTACTACAATCAAGTTTTTATTTTAAAAAAAAATTAAGTGTTAAATGCCTTCCAAAATCAAACACTTATTATTACTTGGATCATCATATGGTCATTCCTGCCAAAGTAGGATACTTTTGATTATCTAAGTGAGACAAGAAGAAAAATAGTTTTCCATATGTTTGATATGGTTTGACTTAACTGGGCTATCAAAATGGTTTTGGGCCTAGGGCATTATATGAGATAAATTAGCCGGGACATTTGATGCCTATCTCATTTAAAATTTGAGTTTTATTTAATTATAAGATTAAAGCCAAAGCTTACTTATGATTAAAATAAAATATTTATGAAAAATATATATTTTTTTCCCACAACGAAACATCAAAATGTTGAAGTTTCAAAAGTTTAAATGTTTTTAGTGGGAGTTTTTCATTAAAGCCTCAAAATTAATTACTTTGCATATTTTGTATGTAGATAATGGCAACAAACAGTTGGAATAATTCATTGCGATTTGTGCTCGAGAAAGACAAGCTTAGTGGGATTAACTTTCTTGATTGGGCACGAAACTTAAGAATTGTTCTTAAGCAAGAAAAAAGGCTCTATGTTCTTGAAAATCCTATTCCCCCTGCTCCAGTAAATAACGCCTCAAAAGCTGAAAAAGATGCTTATAGTAAGCACAAAGATGACTCTAACGATGTTACTTGCCTCATGCTAGCAACCATGAACTCTGAACTTCAAAAACAGTTTGAAGAAGTAGAGGCATATGACATGATTGTGCATCTCAAGGAAATGTTCCAAGAGCAAGCATGAAAAGAAAGATTTGAAACTCACAAGGCGTTAAATGCATGTAAGATGGTTTCTTGCACCTCGGTAAGTGCTCATGCCCTTAAGATGAAGGGCTATCTTAATCATCTTGATAAGCTTGGAGCTCCTGTTAATCATGATATGGCCACAGATTTGATCTTGGGCTCATTACCTCCTGAGTATGACCAGTTTGTCATGAATTTTAACATGCATAATATGGAGAAATCCATTACTGAATTGCATGGGATGCTAAAACAAGCTGAACTGAACATTAAGAAGAATACTCCTAGTGTTCTAATGGTTCAAAAAGGGAAAGAAAAAAAGAATAACCAAAAGGGCAAAGTCATGGTTAGTAAGGGCAAGGACAAGACAAAGTCCAAGTTCAAACCCAAACCTAAGGCCAAGACACCAAAGGAGGGAGCTTGCCACCATTGTGGAGAACAAGGACATTGGTTAAGAAATTGCAAGCTCTATTTGGAAGCAAAGAAAAGGAAGGACAGTAAGACTGTCACTTCAGGTATTTATGTTATAGAAATTAATTTATCTATTTCTGATTCATGTGTATTGGATACCGGTTGTGGATTTCACATTTGTGTAAATGTGCAGGGTCTAAAAAGGAGTAGAGCCTTGGCAAAAGGCGAGGTGGACCTACGAGTTGCGAATTGAGCAAAAGTTGCTGCAGTAGCTGTAGGAAATTTTGAATTAATTTTACCCAGTGGGCTTATTTTAGAACTGAATAATTGTTTTTATGTTCATGCTATGAGTAGGAATATTATTTCAGTTTCTTGTTTTGATTTAGAAGGTTTTGAATTTGTTATTAGGAATAACATTTGATCCATTAATAAAAACGGCATTTTTTATGGAGATGCTTCATTATCAAATGGGCTCTATATTCTCAATCTTTGTGGATCTTCAAACAACGCTATCTATAATATAAATACTAAGAGATTGAAATCCGATGATTTAAATCAGACTTACTTCTGGCATTGTCGTTTGGGTCATATAAATGAGAAACGCATAACAAAGCTTCATAATGATGGGCTTTTAAAATCGTTTGATTTAGAATCTTACGAAACATGTGATTCTTGTTTATTAGGCAAAATGACTAAAGTGCCTTTTAAGAGACAAAATGAAAGGGCAATTGATTTATTGGGCCTAATACATACTGATGTATGTGGACCAATGAATACACATGCTAGAGGAGGATTTCAGTACTTCATTACCTCTACAGATGATTTTAGCAGATATGGCTATCTGTATCTGATGAAACACAAATCTGAATCGTTCCAGAAATTCAAAGAATTTCAAAATGAAGTACAAAATCAGCTTGGCAAAAATATCAAAACACTTCGATCAGATCGAGGTAGTAAATACTTAGGTCACGAATTTGACGAGCATCTTAAAAATTGTGGAATTATCTCCCAATTAACTCCACTTGGAACACCTCAATGGAATGGTGTATCTGAACGGAGACATCGGACTTTATTAGATATGGTTCGATCAATGATGAGTCAAATTGATCTTCCAATCTCCTTTTGGGATTATGCCCTAGAGACTGCTGCATTCATACTAAATCGAGTTCCATCTAAATCGGTTCCGAAACGCCATATGAGATATGGACTGGGAGACAACCTAGTTTGTCATTTCTCAAGATTTGGGGTTGTGAAGTTTATGTAAAGCGATTATTATCTGATAAACTTGCACCTAAATCGGATAAATGCATATTTGTGGGGTATCCTAAAGAAACTAAAGGATATTAATTTTATCTCCCAAAAGAAAATAGAGTAATTATTGCTCGAAATGGATTCTTTCTTGAAAAATAATTTATTTCCAAAAGAATCAGTGAGAGTAAAATACATCTTGATGAGATTCGAGAGCCACAATTAGTACCTTAACCGAATAATGAACCTCGATTAGATGGCTCACAAGTTCAAGATGAGCTTACTTCTATAGAACAAGACCTCGAAGATCTGATAGGGTTCGTCAACAACCTGAGAGATATGAATTTCTCATCACTGACGATCACAATGTGGAGCTTATGGTTAATGATGAGCCCACTTCCTATCAAGAAACCATTAAGAGTTCTGACTCTGGAAAATGGTTAGAGGCTATGAAGTCTGAGATGAAATTCATATATGATAACTAAGTTTGGACTTTGGTTAATCCACCTAAAGGTTCAAAAACCATTGGGTGTAAGTGGGTTTTCAAAAAGAAAACAGACATGGAGGGAAATGTGCATACTTACAAAGCACGACTGGTTGCAAAAAGTTATAGACAAACTCATGGTATAGACTATGATGAAACATTTTCACCAGTTGTAATGCTTAAATCTATTAGAATTCTTCTTGCCATAACAGCATATTATGATTATAAGATTTGGCAAATGGATGTCAAAACTGCGTTTCTTAATGGAAACTTACTCGAGGATGTGTACATGACACAACCTGAGGGTTTTGATGATCCTTTGAATTCTAATAAAGTGTGCAAGCTTCAAAGATCCATTTATGGATTGAAGCAAGCATCTCGAAGCTGGAATCTTCGGTTTGATGAAGCAATTAAAGAATTTAACTTTATTAAAAATGAAGATGAGCCTTGTGTCTATAAGAAAACAAGTAAGAGTGCAATAGTCTTTTTGGTACTTTATGTTGATGACATCTTACTCATTGGAAATGACATCCCAACTCTACAAAGTGTAAAGACATGGTTGGAAAATTATTTCTCAATGAAAGACTTAGGTGAAGCTGCCTATATTCTAGGTGTAAGGATCTATAGAGATAGATCTAGAAAGCTAATTGGACTAAGTCAAAGTACATACGTTGACAAGGTATTGAAAAGGTTTCGTATGCAAGACTCTAAGAAAGGATTCTTGCCAATGTCACATGGCATTAAGCTCAGCAAAACTCAAAGTCCATCTACGAAGGATGAAGAAGAGCGCATGAACAAGATACCATACACTTCCGCTATAGGGTCTATCATGTATGCCATGTTATGTACTCGACCCGATGTGTTATATGCATTGAGCATGACGAGTAGGTTCCAGTCAAACCCTGGAGAGGCACACTGGACTACTGTCAAGAACATACTGAAGTACTTAAGAAGAACTAAAGATATGTTCTTAGTTTATGGAGGACAAGAAGGTGAGCTAGTTGTAAATGGTTACACTGATGCTAGTTTTCAGTCCAACATTGATGATTACAGATCGCAATCAGGTTTTCTATTTTGTTTCAATAGAGGTGTTGTAAGCTGAAAAAGTTCAAAGCAAGATACCGTGGCCGATTCTACTACAGAAGTTGAGTATGTTGCTGCCCCAACTGCAGCTAAAGAAGCAGTTTGGATTAAAAAGTTCATTATAGAACTAGATGTAGTTCCAAGTATTGTGAACCCAGTGGATCTCTATTGTGATAACAATGGAGCCATTGCACAAGCTAAGGAACCAAGATCACATCAGCGATCCAAACATATACTTAGACGTTTTCATCTCATTCGAGAAATTGTTGATAGAGGAGATGTCAAAGTATGCAAGGTATCAACTGATGACAATGTTGCAGATCCACTGACAAAGCCTCTCCCATCGTCTAAACATGATTGTCATACCAGATCAATGGGATTACGGCTTATGCCAAATTGGTCTTAGTGCAAGTGGGAGACTGTTGGGGATATGCTCTAGAGTCAATTTGTACTTATACTATTGTCGTTATATTTTATATAATAATATGAGGCTTTCCTTTCCATGAATAGTGCGTTTTGTTTTGTGGTCATCAAGTACGTGACTTGATAGTAAAACCCAACAATGAATACAATGACTATTCTAAATCTGTCCCTGATCGTTTATTATTATTGGAATAATAATAAATTGAGATTAGTATGTTTGCGACTGGATGGCTATGTTTTACTGGTCATGGATATGTGTGATATCAAGTCAAATCATAAATAAATGTTAGAGAACATTATATTGGATATGACCTACTGTGAGAGTACTTCATGGAACATGTCATAAGTACTTTCTAGCCATAATAATATTAAAAGTCCTTTGACCTAAATTCATCATAGTTTCCTACTTGATAAATTCTATATTTTGACATTGTCTAAAGTTGTCTTTAATTAGATAATAAATTAGACTACTGTTGGATATAGAATAAATCGAGGAGAGGAATATGATTGATTGTGAAGGAATTTGTCCCTCTCAATTATGGGAGAGATATCCATGGGCCCCTTGATAAGTTAGACTGTTAAAATACATAGTCGTGCTCAAATATAACAATCTAAGATATTGATATCATTTGTTTGAACAGTCTACTATGAAATCAAGAAATAATTGATTGAGCTTAATAAGGATGACATGCTCCGTGCCTTATGCTTAATTTGGATATCATGTGACAAAATGACTAAATATAAAACTATGGTTTGGTTCAAAGAGATCACCGATCTTCATTTAACCTGGATAGTTATAATGTTTTGTTAGAAACCGCTTATAACTTGTGGGCCATTTTAAATATGATTTGGGCACACTGCCAGTGTTAAATGAACCTATAGGGTCACACAATAAGCGAACTTGTTAGGTTATTTTCTGGTAACCGAATTCGATGAATCTGGAAACATATCTAAGTTAATCAAACTTAGAAAATCTACCAGATACAATGAATCTAGAAATATGTCCACATTCGATGTATCTGAATGATGTCCAAATTATAAGAATCTGACTCGGTAAATTAATTAGTTAAATTACCGAGATAATGACAGAATCTTATCGTATCAGTTTTAATTTAATTTGAATTTAAATTAAAATATGATAAGATATTATTAGGGTTGGACTCTAAGAGGTTCGGAGTGGGTTTTTTAAGAAAACCCTAGCCGTCTTCTTGTGTGTGCCAATTCTGTTATAAAAATTCGTGCCTTCATCCACCAGAAAAATAAGCCTCTCAAAACCCTAGGCGCTAGCACTCCCCGAGTGACGAGTGAGTTCGCAGTGTGTATCCGATAGAGGACGTTCACACAACTGTAGCGTCTGGTGATCGTTCAAGTTGCACGCACAGCAGCACAATCGGAACTGAAGGATATCAATTACACATAACAGAGGTAAATCTGGAAACCTACGATCTTCTTAATCGTTTATTTGGATCATCGGAAGGGATTCGTGGATGTTTTTCGCATTTAGGAGTCCACGAATTCTAACAATATATACATATATGTTTATTAATATATTTATTTATGTGTTGTATGTGTGTGTGTGTGTGTGTGTGTGTGTGTGTGTGTGTAAATATATGCGTGTGAGATATATGTGTGTGTGTGTGTGTGTGTGTGTGTGTGTGTGTGTGCATATATATATATATATATATATATGTTGAAAATATTTTTAGAAAATATAATGTATGAGCTTTTTTTTCTTATTGATCTATATGTATAAAATTATTTAATAAAATTGATGACATAATTAACATCATATAGATTTTTAAAATTATTTAAATATAAAAAATAACTTATTATATTAAATAATTTGTTTTAATAGTAAATTTAATATGATTATTATATTTTGTTATAATATTAATATTTTAAAAAATTAAAATTGAACTTTACAAATCGTTTAAGTAAATATATATATATATATATATATATATATATATATATATATATATGACCAAACATGAAGCTTGGCCCAGCGATTGAGTGTGCGCATTGCACTCCCGCCGGACTAGGGTTCGAGTCTCACAATTGCAAAATTGGAATGGATTTCTCACAAGGTGCAGAATTGGAATGGATTGGTGAAATCCAGTATGGAAGGAGTAGTGTGTGCACGGGTTCTGGGAAAATTTAAAAAAATTAATTAGATTGTTGCGAGCAGAACGAATAGGACTTGCTTTGGAAGAAGAGATTTGTTACCGAGCCTTCTTATTGGCAATAACAAGAGCATCTCCCAATACTCAAAGCTTCATTTCTGAAGCAAGTTTTCAAGAAACTACTCAAGTTTTAGCAATAGCAGCTCTCCGGCACGTATCAATTGATTGAAAGGTCTGAAAGAGAGCATTGTTTTGGGCGAGGGATGATACCCGTCGGGACCGGGTTCAAAAGATTAGTACACCCTTCAAAACAAGATAACAAGATTCCTTTGGAAAAAAAAAAAGAATCTATCGGTGTGCAGTAAAAAGCAGTACGGTGTGGTGTGTTGCACAGGTTCTGGGAAAATTCAATAAAAAAATAATAATTCATAATGACTCTTTTTCAAGAAAACTTTCCTCACCAAAGGTGTGACTGTTTCCTCTCCAAAGAGTGAAAGTTTCCTAGCCAAAGAGTCATGCTATTTGGCGAGGAAAACTTTTGTTGCCAATACCTCGCCAATGATAAAAAAAAATTCGCTATTGATTGTTTTTTGTGATAAAGTTTTCCTTGCCAAAAAGTTATAAAAATATTTTTATACGTTGTGAAGTAAAATTGACCCTTTAGTGACAAAAATTTTTATCGCAAAAATATAATCATCAGTGAGAAAACCACTCTTTTGGTGACAAAATTTTACAGTTTTTGTGACAAAATGTTTCCTAGCGAAAAGTTGGAGCTTTAGCGAGGAAACAATTTTCCTCACTAAAAAGCTTTGTTTTGTCGCCTGAATGCTTTAGCGACGGCGCTTCAGCGACCAAGTGGTGACAAATTTTTTTTCCTCGCTAAAGGGCTTTAGCGAGAAAAACTTTAGCGAGGAAAAAAGAGCCTTTAGCTAGGAAATATTTATCACGGAAGACAATTTTTTTTGTAGGGATACTGCTTGAAGGATCATGGGAAAGTAAAAACATAATGGAAGTATGCAAATTAGAAATTTTTTCAAGCCAAAATTTAGGAATACTTACTTTTGGGACGCTTAGGTTGAATAACCGGGGTCAGATTCGAATTCGACAGAACTTCTTAGATTGGAACATTCACTTGTTCCACAAGAATTTCAGCTAACCATCAGCTCCTTTGCATCTAACACGTACCGCATTTGCTAGCTCTTGATCTTCTAGAGTATTCTCAAACTTCTTATGGACTACTACCAGTGAACGTAGAATATAGGATGAAAGAATGGAATAACAAGGGAGAGCTAATGTTCAAAAGAAAAGAAAAACCGAAGAAGGATGACAACTATCTAAGGAAGAACAAAGCTCATTTTCTTCTATTCCCCTACATGAATTATCATTCACAGTAACCTGCATACAACACAAAATCCAATACCTTCCTTATTCGTTTTGCACCGCCACTTCCTTTTCCTTTTCTTTTTATTGTGACGGCTACTTAGGTTTCTAAAACCTTTTAGCTGTCCAATTCTTAACCTAGGGGGCTAGAGTTTTTCCTAATTAGCCTATGACTAATTAAATAGCTATTTTATTAATTAATTAATCCACTTGGGCCTAATATAAAATTTTTCAAAATAATTAATTAATAAACCAATTTAATTAAATTAGCCTAATTAATTATTCTATTCTAAATATATAATTGGACTCCTAGAATAATTCTTCCAATATTAATTTTATCCAATAAGCCTATATAGCAAAATAAATTTTACTAAGGTTACTTGAGCTACTCTAGAGATCAAAAGACATATTATTCTTGAAGGATTAAAATGGCAAAAATCATCAAAATGAAAGCATGCTTGGAAAATGAAAAATTTACCTCTATGATTGAATAACCATCTTCGCACTAGTGTAGATATCTGTACAAAAATATTTGAGGTTATTGCATCACGTCCTTGTAAACGTCTACCGTGTCTCATTCACAAAATCGGGGTTTTGACAAGCTTTCACCGAAGCTTTCTGTCAATTGGTTTTTTATTTCTATCAAAGGAAAAATGAACCTATTTTCTCTGTGATTGAAAATGAACTACGAAGTCCTCTAAACCTATCCTTTCCTTCAATTCATTTTCATTCATTTCAATAGATCCCCCGAAAGAGAGTTCATTCGCGTGCAAACAGAAAGTATCCATGCTTTTTGTTATCTTGCTTGCGAAACAACACCGGTTCCATCCCGTGTTGTTTTTTAATTTAATTTAATTAATAATTAATTAATTTTATTTTTTAATTTTATTTTACTCTTGGTCTTATTTATTGGGCCAAATAAAATTATTTATTCTTAGGTTTGAACACTCATAAATAATAAATCTCAATTATTCATTTTTTTGGGCTTTATTAAACAATACAATAAATAATTAACAAGCTCAAATAGACCAATATAAAATTTCATACCTTTTATCTAATTTATATTTAGATTAATTTTTTAATTATTCAATCTGGGCCTTGGGCCCTGAATAATTAATTAACCAATTAAACTAGATAAAATAAATACTCTCTCTCGGACTTTTTATTTTATTATAGTCCAATAATAAATTAGACTAATAAAATAAAACTCATAATTATCAAGACCATTTCCTTAACCCAAACCTTTCAGGACTTAAGGGCCATTTCGGGGACCAAAAGACACATCGCCTTGACTATTAAAATGACTAAAATACCCCTACTATATAAATAGCTATATTTTTCATTTTAAATATTTTCTAGTATCACCATAAGAAAATATTTACCCCAAAGACAATGCTGCGTTAGCAAAGTCTTCGACCTACAGGTGTAATGACTAAAATACCACTCTACGCATCACCGTGCAATTAGAAATGAACAGTATACTAACACCTCTCTAATAAACATCTATCATCCTTAAACCTCTAGTCTAATGATCCACGACTCCTAGAATTTTTCACTTTCCAATGGAGCTATCCTAAAGTAAACATCCAAGTCATATTTCCTAGGGCCCTGGATAATTAGACTATTTGAACAGTCACAAGGGGCGATATAATATAGAATCTATTTTGTACAAGTCTGTCTTAACTAACTAGTCACATATATCCAACATACAAGTATATTAGTTCTACGAAAAAACCTCAACTACAGTATATCAAAATATATGCTTCTAGCTTCGTCAGACTACCAACTCATACTCAAGCGATAGAGTATTAGTTTACGTATAGCAGTAATAGTCTAGGTTTCTTTTAAATAGTACTTTTTGAAACCACTATTACAGGTCATGTTCTACGTATTCGAAATACGCTCATACTATGAAGTGAGCGGACTACTCACTGGCTAAAGGTAAGGCATTTTCCATTTGAAATTTATAACCCAATATCCTATACATGATGAGATTCTCATTCTTATCAATCGGTTAAAAATAAACATTTATGTGTTAAGTAACCTGTAATTCATACCTTACTGTGAAAGATCACCATTCACATGGATCACTTGCTTAAACATAATGAGTCCTTGCCAACTGAAAATTGTACACAAATAAAATGTAAATTCACAAACAAATTTTTAGAATAAATTCTTTTATTAATAAATTCAATAATTACATCAGATAAACTAGTCTAGATGGCATATATTCTAATAATATTCTCTTACTTGTACTCTAAGACTAAGAAAGTCCGTAGGTACCCACCCCTATGGCGTCTAAGTGTCTCTTGAAGACTCTCTCAGCGAAAGGCTTGGTGAAGGGATCTGCTAGATTGTTCTCCGAGGCTATTTGTTCCACCATAATTTCTCGTCTCTGAATAAAATCCCGGATTAGGTGATACTTCCTCTGGATGTGCTTCCCTTTGTTGTGGTTCCTGGGTTCTTTGGATTGCAAGACTGTTCTAAAGTTGTCAAAATACACTACAATCGGTCTGTCAATGTGTGGCACAACTCCCAAGTTTTGAAAGGAACTTCCGAAACCAAACTGCTTCCTTAGATGCTTTCGAAGCTACCACATTCTTAACTTCTATGGTTGAGTCAGTAATACAAGATTGTTTGATACTCCTCCATGAAACAGCTCCTCCAGACAAGGTGAAGACATACCCGCTAGTGAATTTTCTCTCATAATTATCTGCCTTTGAGTCTATGTATCCAGTAAGAACCAAGTCATTAACCCTATAAACCAGTATATAATCTTTCGTACCATTGAGGTACTTAAGAATATGTTTTACAGCTTGCCAATGAATCTCCTTAGGGTTTGACTGATATCTACTATCTAAGCCTATAGCAAAGCAAATATCTGGCCTAGTACACAACATGGCGTACATGAGGCTTCCCACAGCCGAAGCGTAGGGAGTCATACTCATATTGTCTTTTTCCTCTTGAGACTTAGAACAGTCCTTAGAATAAAAAGATAACTCATGTCTGCAAGGGATTAGAACTCCCTTACTTGAGTGCATGTTAAACTTGGCCAGCATCTTGTCAGTGTCACTTGGGATAATTCTAGCATTCTCTACTTCCTATTTCTAAGAAGCTTAATCCCGAAAATGTAACTGGTTTCTCTCAAGTCCTTCATACTAAATTGATTAGACAGCCAAACATTAGTAGATGACAATGTTCCTACATCATTTTCAATTAGTAGAATGTCATCCACATATAGGATAAGAAAAATCACATTTATACCTTCTAATTTTCTATACACGCATAGTTCATCCTCGTTTTGAATAAATCCGTAAAACTTTACAGTCTCATCAAAACAAATGTTCCATATTCTAGATGCCTGCTTAAGTCCATAAATGGACTTTCTTAAGCTTGCAAATCATATGTTCCTGGCCTTTAACAACAAAACCTTCCAGTTGAGACATACAGATGTCGTCGTTAAGACGGCCATTAAGAAATGCCGTCTTGACATCCATTTCTCATATCTCATAGTCATAATGATATGCAATGGCAAGGAGAATACGAATGGATTTAAGCATAGCTACCGGAGAAAAGGTTTCATCATAATCAATTCCCCCTTTCTGAGTATACTCTTTCGCCACAAGCCTAGCTTTGAAGGTTTCTACCTTCCCATTCGCTCCCATTTTCCTCTTGTATAGCTACTTACACCCAATGGATTTTATCTCTTCAGGTGAAGCTACAAGATCCCAAACCTGATTGAAGTATATAGACTCAATCTCGACTTTCATTATTTCATGCCATAGATCTGCATCGGCATCAGCATTAGTCTCCTTGTATCTAGAGGGATCTTATTCCTGATGGTCAGAAACCAGCTCAAAAGCCTTTTTTGTCTATCTTTTTGGAACTCTAAATACCCTCCCACTACAACGAAACTCTATTTATACAGGTTCTTAAGGATGTGCCTCTTTTTGTTCTATAATTGGGTTTGAAAAAGTTGATTCCAAAGATAACTTATCTTCGAGTTCCAACTTTGTTGAACCTTTAGTAGAAGTACTTTGATCATCCTCCAGATATCTAGTATTAGTACTTACCAGTACTTTCTGCTCCTTGGAATGATAGAAGTAACCTCTTTTTGTCCCTTTTAGATACCCAACAAAGTAGCATAATTTTGATCTTGGTTCTAGCTTATCTTCCTTGATCAGTACATTAGTTGGACAGTCTCATATCTTGAGATGATTTAGACTTAGCTCACGCCTAGTCTACATCTCATAGGGTGTCCTAGGTACTGACTTGGAAGGTACCAAGTTCAAAATATATACCGCTATTTCCAAGGCATATCCCCAAAAAGAGACTGGAAGAATAACGTGAGACATCATACTTCGAACCATTTCCATTAATATCATGTTCCTTCTCTCACTACTCCATCCTGCTAGGGTGTACCCGATGCAGAGAGTTGGGATTCTATTCCATGACGTACTATGTAATCCTTAAACTCACCGAGGAGATATTCTCCACCATGATCCGATCGTAAGGTTTTGATTAGTTTACCTGTCCAACGCTCCACTTCAGCCTTAAACTTTTTGAACTTGTCAAAAGAATCAGACTTACGCCTCATTAGGTGGACATAACCAAACCTTATACAATTATCTGTGAAAGTGATGAAGTACTCAAAGTCCCCTCTAGCTTAAGTAAACAAAGGACTACACACATCAGTATGAACAAAACCCACTATCTCCTTGACTTTATTAGCCTTTTTGGGTGAATGACCTTTTGGTCATTTTTCCTATAAGGCAAGATTCACACTGAAGCCAACTTTTCAATCTTAATGAGTCCAAGGGTCCATCATGGATTAACCTCTAAATCCTGATTGAGTTAATATATCCTAATTTTAGATGCCAAAGATATGAGTCATTGATATTGATCTTTCTCTTCTTACTTAAAGGTTCAGATTGAGCGTTATTTATTTGATTGTTTGTAGGTTTTAAAAAGAATAAGTTTCCATACATGTGCCCTGTACATAAAACTTCTCCATTTTTTCTGATAGTAATACCAGAATGGAAAAAAATAGAATATCCATGATTTATTAGCTTTGCGACTGAAATCAAATTCTATTTAAACCCGAGAACATATAAAATATCCTTGAATACAACTATTTTATTACAATAAAAAATAATATCCAACTCATAATACCCCACTTTATATAAAGAATATGCATATGGTAGTCTTGTTTAAGGCTACGAATTAATAATATTATTCTTAGTGCTATAGTATAGTCATCACTAGTATTATTATTATATATTATTATTATTGTTCCTATTATTATATCTTAACATCACTAATAATAATAATAATATTATTATTATTATTATCATTATATTATTACTATTATTATTATTTTATATCCATTACTATTATTATTTTATATTTATTATTTAATACCATTATTTCGTAGCAATATTAAATTATGGTATTGTTATATTCAATACTTTATATTGCTTTTATTGTATTACTATTATTATTATACATATAAATAATATAATTAATATCCTAAATATCTTAGTTATGATCATATTATATAAAAAGATAATTTAGAGGGCCCACAAGAAGTAAATAAGGATGGCCCACAAGCATGAAAAGCTTGACCAAGTTGGACCACCTTTTTTACTTCATTTGACCAAGCTTAATTAAGCTAATATTGATTTGAGCAAGTTAACCATGGTTGATTATGCATGGCCATGCAAGATTAGAAAATATCTATTAGTTCTTGAGAATTCTAGGAATTTCTACAAGATTCACCAATGCTCTTTTAGGTTCTAAATAATTCTAAGACTTTCTAGGATATTCTATAATTTTCTCTTAGATTCTATAACGATCTAAAATCTTCTAGAGTTGCCAAATCACCTTAACTTTTTTGCTAAGACCAAAAACAAACTATATAAATAGGGATAAGGGGAGGTAGGATTCGGCCAAGAGGAAAGCTGGAAGAGAGAATAGAAAAGTAAGGAAAAGAAAGAAAACAAGGAAGAAAGGAGGAAAAGCAAGGAAAAAGGAAGAAGGCATCTAAGTCTAGTTTGAAATCTTAAATAAGGTGAGGTTATTTTAGTTTATTATAAAGAAAGCTATGAGTAATAAAGATTTATTTTAAGCTATGCTATATTTATTTCTTGGATATTTAGAAGGAAATGAAATAGGATTGTATGTATAGTTGGTATTTGGAGAAAACAAAATAGAAAATATATATCTAAGGTTGATAGTTGGGAAGAAATAAAATGAAAATGGTATATAGGTTTGTGGGGGAGTTGGCCAGATAAATGGAGAAGGAAAAGTGTAGTTTTGATGACTTGCATAAGCTGTTTTGAAGCACTTGGATGACTAGAATTTGGTTAATAAAACAAAGAAAGAAAAGCTATAGAAGAAACAACAAGAAAATGTTAAAAAGGAAAAGATTTGTTTCATGGCTATTTTGGATTGCTGAAAAATACTGGATGGGAAAGCAAGATAAGACAGCCTTATTAAGGTATGAAAAAAGGGTTTGAAAGCATTAGATGTGGTAGGATATGTTGAAGAAACCATAGGAATAAGTTAAAACAAGTTAAGCTTCTAAACTGCCATTTTGGACCCCAAACTCTGTGCAGTGAGTTTAACTGAAAAACTGAACGAAATGGAAATGATTTTAAATGTCCCATGAGCTGGAGTTGATAGAGAAATGTCCTAGGAGTGTTTTGGAAGTAGTCTCACCTCATTTGGACCTATATTGAATAAGTTATGCATAGAACATTGGAAGATGGCAAAGCTGTAAAATAAGAAAACCATAAAAATCATTAACCAACTTATTTCTTTAAGAAATTATAGAAACATTATTTGAACCCATTAAGTAATAATAAAGAAATATACTATGGGTGTAGGTGAACCAAGTCAAAGGAACCCCTTTTTAGGGCTACAAAAGGATACTACTTCGGCCTAGTATACAAGGTGAGTCCCCTGATTTTAAAACCCCGTCGGCTATGTGATTTTCTGATAAAGTTGAATGTTTCTCTGATATAGTCCATATCTCCTTGATATAATTGAAGCCTATAAACCCAATTTACTTGGTATTTGCACAATATTTTAATAAGTTTTCCTTATGCTCAGATGCTCCCAAGATGATTTGTATATCATTTTGATAGCTTTTAAAATAAACACTCGGGTGATGCAAAACTTTTAGAAAACGATATTTGGCCCTAAAAACAGTTTCTTAGAATTACCTTTGGGGAGAGCAAACTCCTTTGAAAGGAAGTAGACTGATCATATGGGTCAGTGAAGACGTTGAGTACTTAGCGAGGGCTTTGACCTTTGTACTAGCTCACGTTAGAGATAGATGAACTTAAATAACCCGGTCCAGTTATGAGGTTTATCTTACTCCAAACGGGGCGATAGGACAATGGAATTAGCCGTCCCTAGTTAGCCGTTTTGAGCCTGGCAATTACCTATTGTTTATGATAGTGGATTGTACACAAGATACCGAGCGGGGACACACGGTGTGTTCAATCTCTTACCACCTCGTGGTGACTGATGTCAGGATTGGGACCCCTGGCTTACGGTGACAAGTAAAAGATCCCTAAGTGCTAGGTGAGTTGTATACCTTCATTCACTACTCCGGCATAACACGGGTGACGTACTGTAAGGCGTAGTTTCTGGCATAAGAAACTATGGAACCAAAGGCGAAGTTCTTTGAACTTTGCACGCAGGTCACCCTTCTAGATAGAGAAGAACCCACTTTTATTAAAATTAGGGGCCATATGTTTGGAAACTATGTTTTTCTTATGTATAAGACAAATTGAACCCAAATCCATCACTTACTTCTATTTCCCAGTTATAAAGTGATTTTCAGTGAAGAAATTGATAATTGATTTCATAAGAAAAACACTAGCACACACGGGACTCACTGAGTATACCACTCACACATGTGTCTATCTTTTCTATTTTTTTAGGAATTGAAGCTAGGGAATAAACGACGGTACTTCCAGTACTTTGCCTCTAGCAGTGGCTAGTAAAACTTTTGGAGTGATCATTGTACATAGTCTATGTAATATCTTAGCTTATGTATTATGGGAACTATGATGATGTACCTATCTTGTCTTATATACTTATGAAACAAAAGAGCATGTTTCATATATCTACTTAAGTTTCAACTTTTACTCGCTTACCTTAAGTTTTAAATCGTTATAAAGACCCCTTGTCTAAGAAATCAGGCAGGGTAACATCCTACTAGAATCTGGCCCATTCCAACGAAACTATGGGGTGTTACAATTGGTATCAGAGCCCTAGCAATAGAGTTTAATTTGCATTTTGTGTGTATTATTTGTGGGAATAGATAGAAGTTTGATTTGACTAATCTTTTGTAGGTATGGCTAATAGCGGCGATAAAGGGAAGAAGCCAGTAGAAGAAAAAGGACCCTAGAGATGGACTGTGGGAGGAGGGCGAGAGTTCTCACCCGAAGAAGAAGAAAATAAGGACTTTTCTATGATCATCTGTCTTTGGGCCTTATTACTACCATAGCTCCCTTAAAGGTCCAGGATCACGAGGAAAGAGTTAAGGACCATCACAGGGCAATAATGTAGGAGATATGACTAAAGAGCCTGAAAAGATAGGAAGTTCCACCCAGCCGGCCGTACCTGAAGAGGCTATAATTCCTTCTGACAAATCTGATGATGAAGTGGTCGAGGTAGTCGTAATATCCTCTAATGAGTCTGCAGTAGAAGACGATGAGAATGAGGTAGTTGAAGTGGTCACTGTATTTTCTGATGAGTCAGCCATAGAAGAGGATGTTGCTAGCGATTCTGATTCCGATAGTAGCATGAAGGATGCAGACATACTAGGCCCAGGATCTGATACTCCTGAGTATTATTACGTATCGACCGACTCGGGACCACCTGTTTCTAGTGATGATAGCGAGTAGGAGGACTACTTAGAATGTTTTAGTATGAGTAACACCTGCTGTACATATTGAGTACGTATATTAGCAGAAGGAAATAAATAAGCATTTATAATATCTTATGTACTATAACCCTACAATTTTGTTGTAATATACCAGGGTGTTATGTTTCTATATTATGATAATGCTCCCCTCTGACATACCAACCTAACTCAATTGTTAATACTAATTTAACTAGGAGAGCTTATTGTCTTTATTATGCTGCCAAAGCGAACTACCCGTCATCATCCAGAGGAATCATTTACCAACAATTTAGCCAAGGAAGCAGCAGTCGAACCTCTGGGAAATACCATGATGCAAACTTTTCAGAAAATGACAGAAGTATTACAACATATGACCGAGATAACCTCCAGGGAAGGACGACGAACTAAAGTCGAAGCAGATCAAGCTTTAGAACGATTCCTAAAGTTTCAACCCCTTTCATTCTATGGTCGACCTAAGCAAGAACAAGAGGCAGAATCCTGAATAGAACAAATAGAGAACATATTCGCAGCTCTAAGTTACTCAGAGCAGCGAAAGGTGCAATTTGCTACGTTCAAACTTCAAGGATCAGCACGAGATTGGTGAACACGTAAAAAGGAGCAGAAGGAATGGACATGGGAAGAATTTCGGGCAGAATTCAAGAAAGAATTTATACCATGTTGGGTTGTCGAAAAGCAAGAAGATGAATTTCAAAATTTTAGACAGGAGGGGAGGACAGTAGGGAGGTACGCTGTTGAATTTACACGACTTTTTAAATATTACCCCCTCCTAGTGAAAAATAAATCAGATAGAACTCGCCGCTTTGTGAAAGGTTTGCGCCCAGAACTTAAGAGGGTATTGCTTAGTATGACCCCAAATAATTATAGTGCCACAGTGGAAATAGCTTCAAGAGTCAAGGAGGCGGATTTGGAGCAAACTCTTATCGGTGAATATCATGGCTAATGATTGGCTAGGGTCATATACAGTGGCCATGTGTTCGTGTTTTGACTGAAGCACATTAGACATAGGGGCCAACATGTAGTATCGAGTTATTTTGTTGGCCTTCTTCTATGCTTTTTCAATCTCACGCTCGTCAATGGTGGAATCCTCCATAATAACAGGGCAGATTTCAAAGAGGACATGCTTATACTCCTTAGCAGTGAGTATTATGTCCAAGTTTCTTTTTCAGTCTACATAATTTGGACCAATTAGTTTATTCTCACGGAGAATAACGGCCAAAGGACTAAAAGAACCTCCACCAACCATTTCTGAAAATTCGAAAATAAAAGAAAATTCAGTTTGTGAAAACAAAATAATTTGTGACTTTATTCTCATATTAAACCCGATAATAATTAACCCTATCACTATTATCTTTAATATAATTAATTTGGCTCTTAGAAAAACTAACATAGCTTTTTGGAAAGATTAACAATTTTCTAAGCTAAGTGTATTAACTACCACAAATTAATTTCCCTTCTAAGTGATGATCTAGAAGATAACTCCATCGTGGAATGACCGCTTCTTCTCATTTTCTATGGACATTCCTCGCACTATAACCTCCAACATGGGCTAGCCGATCATAACACGTGTCCCGGGTTGTTAATTACATCCATCTATTAGTTCTAGATTCTTGTGGTATCTCCATTCTGTACGAGTTAACTTTTAGGGCTACGTGAGGGGACCCACGATCTCTAATGAGGATCGTGATAGAAGCCGTGGAGCCGTTGAAACCCCTCTCCCACTTAGTATTTTAAAATAAGGATTTTTCTTATAAAATATATTTTGAAAATTTCAATTAAGTTTTTGTTTAACTCAATATAAAATATCTAAAATCATAAAAATTTCTATGTCCAGATTTATACCCTTTGAGAAAATTTTTCATGGATTACTTTATTTAAGTTAATAAACTTAATAATTTCAAAATTTTCCAATAAAACTTTTGAGAGATTTTGATCTCAAGTTTAATTTGACAAAAATAATTTTTCTTGTTAAAATTCAATCAAAATGGTCTTCTATTTTAATTCACAAACATATATAAATTTAATATATTTTCTATGTGAAGGATAAAATTCTTTGAGAAAATATCAAAGAATTAATTTTTGTTCGAATTAAAATTAACCATTTGATTTAAGAAAAATATTTTTCTTTGTCAAAGACTTTGGTCTTTGAGAAAACGCGCACATAGGGTACAAAAAGAAAATAAGCATGTTAGAAAACTGTAAATGTTTTCATGCTTTTCAATTCTTTTAACCTAAGTGTCCAAATAATAGGATTAAATACATTAATCATACAAAATATTCAAAAAATATTAACTATTGTAATAAAAATAACTTCGCCTGCTATGGGATCAAAAACTATATATATATATATATATATATATATATATATATTTGGGTCAGGTCGGGTCCAGTGCACCTGCCACATTGGATCACAGCCCATGGGAAAAACCATGGGCCAGCTGCACGGTCAAAATTGTTGACCGCGTAGCAAAATAAATTGCAATTGCAAATCAATTGCATTCGTCGCTAATGGCTTCTGTGAGGAAACCTTTTTCATGCCTTGGGGTGGCGTGCGGCGTGGAGCCGCAGCTCAGCTACTCCATACATATCAACGGCACAACTCGGCTCGAAGTCGGCTCGGCTTGGCGGCTGGCTTGCATAGTGCCTTCTTCTCCAGAAAGATTCCTACGTACTTTGTTTCGATTTTTTCTTTCATTTTAAATCAAAACTCATTCAAACAACCACCTATACTCTTAAAAACACTGGGCTTACACGAAGCAATCAAAATACATTATTCCTATACTTCCACTCATGAAACTTACAGAGAAACTACCCACACCAGTAAACACGAAGGATCACAGATTTCAATCAAAACAATTTTTTTTTTTGTTTTAGTTAAGCCTAGCATGCTTCCAACATTTGCCAAACCATGGCTCTGATACCAATTGAAGGCTTAAAATGGCAAAAATCATCAAAACAAAAAGCATGCTTGGAAAACAAAAAATTTACCTCTATGATTGAATGGCCCTCTTCGCACTGGTGTAGATGTCTGTACAAGGATATTTGAGACTCTTGGATCACATCTTTGTAAACGTTTGCTATGTCTCATTTACGTGAAGCCTTTGATCTTCCGAAATGATACCCGTAGCACAACTGATGAATGCTTAAAGATTGGGTTTTGACAAGCTTTCACCGAAGCTTTCTATCAATTGGTTTTTTATTTCTATCAAAGGAAAAATGAACCTATTTCCTCTATGATTGAAAATGAACTATGAAGTCCTATAAACCCATCCTTTCCTTCAATTTATTTTCATTCATTTCAACAGATCTCCCGAGAGAAAGTCCATTCGCGTGCAAACAGAAAGCATCCATACTTGCTATTATCTTGCACATGAAACAACACGGGTTCCATCCCGTGATATTTTTTTTATTAATAAATTAAATTAATAATTATTTTATTTTATTTTATCATTAGTCTTATTCATTGGGTCATATAAAATTATTTATTCTTGAATTTGAACACCTATAAATAATAAATCTCAATTATTTATTTTCTGGGCTTTATTAAACAACCCAATAAATAATTAACAAGCCCAAATAGACCAATATAAAATTTCATAAATTTTATCTAGTTTATATCCAGGTTAATTTTTTAATTATTCAATCTGGGCCTTGGGCCCTGAATAATTAATTAACTAATTAAACTAAATAAAATAAATACTCTCTCTCGAACCTTTTATTTTATTCTAATCCAATGATAAATTAGACTAATAAAATAAAACCAATAATTATCAAGACCAATTCCTTAACCCAAATCTTTCAAGACTTAAGGACTATTTTGAGGATCAAAAGACACATCACCTTGGTTACTAAAATGACCAAAATACTCCTACTATATAAATAGCTATATTTTGCATTTTAAATATTTTCTAATATCACCATAAGAAAATATTGACCCCAAGGACAATGCTGCGTTAGCAAGTCTTCGACCTACAGGTGTAATGACTAAAATACTTCTCTACTCATCACCATGCAATTAGAGAGGAATAATGTACTAACACCTCTCTAATAGACATCTACCATCATTAGACCTCTAGTCCAATGATTCACGACTCTGGGAATATTTTCACTTTCTAAGGGAGCTACCCTAAAGTAAACATCCAAGTCATGTTCTTCAGGGCCCTGGATAATTAGATCACTTGAACAGTCACAATGGGCGATATATCATAGAAACTATCTTGTACAAGTTTGTCTTAACTAACTAGTCACATATACCCAACATATAAGTATATTAGTTCTACAAAAGAACCTCAACTACAGTATATCAAAGTATATACTTCTAACTTCGTCAGACTACCAACTTATACTCAAGCGATAGAGTATTGGTTCACGCTGTAGCAGTAATAGTTTGGGTTTCTTTTAAATAGTACTTTTAGAAACACCTATTATAGGTCCTATTCTACTAATTCAAAATATGCTCATGCTATGAAGTGAGTGGACTACTCACGGGCAAAAGGTAAGCCATTCCCCATTTGAAATTCATAACACAATAACCAATACATTATGAGATTTCCATTCTCATCAATTAGTTAAGAACAAATATTTATATGTTAAGTAACATGTGATCCATACCTTACTGTGAAAGACCACCATTCACATAGATCACTTATTTAAATACAATAGGTCATTTCTAATCTTAAATAGTGCACAAATAAAATGTAAATTCACAAATAAATTTTGAGAATAAATTCTTTTATTAATAAATTAGATAATTACATCAGATAAATAGTCTAGAGGTATATATTCTAACATTTCTTGGCTACTAAAATGACTAAAATATCCCTGCAATAAATAGGTGTATTTTATCATTTTTAACATTCCATTTATCACCATATAAAAATATTAACCCCAAGAATAATATTGCAAATGTAACGTCTTTGACCTATATTGAGATAGAAAAATTTTACTAATAACTTTCTCAATGATATTTACCATCATTTGATAACTAGTTCGATAATCCATGACTTTCAGTATGTACTCACTTATATCAGAGAGCTACCCAAAAGGATACATACTCAGTCACGTTTTTTAGGGCCCTGGATTAGTAAAATTATCCTAGACAATCACAAGGAAGTGATGTCTTGATGCGTAAATTTTTTATGTATAAAAATCATCAAATTTAAATACACCCCTTAGTCAAGTTTTAATTAAAACATTAATTCTAAAATATGCATACTCATCGCAAGCATAGTATAAGAAATTAATGAGTATCGATCCTCAAAGAAACAAGAACACACTAATCACTTTTCATTCATTGTTTAACCGACCAAATAAAATGATAAGATAATAAAAAAATAAAGAAAAATCTATATAATTCAATGATATGAAAATACGCAATTTAGACAAAGGCTTTTGAAAACATGACAATGAATCACTTAGCACATATCATAATCAATTATCATCTTGGTCTCATGAAAGATTTAAAATAGACCTACTTAGTTTGCAAACCATGGAATCACTGTTTTCTAGTTAAATTAGTAAACATATTCGGTTTTAACCAATTTATCCAAAAGATACATTAAAATCAATCATCATATAAACCCCTATATTCTAGGTGATTTAAAATATGAAATTAGTCAATGAATCCATATTCTAGCAATCATCAACTAACCTTTGATTACCTAAGTTCTTTAACTATTAACCCTTTTTTCGAGTAAGTTAAGAGATAACAACTATGAAAGCAATTAATTGAAGTCATTATCAACCCCTTTTTCAAGCAAGTTAATAACAAAAATCAACCACTCAACTTCGTAGGAAAAATAAGTAATCAAATCCCAAGACAAATAATCAATTGATAAAAAAAATAAATTAATTTAAGAAATCATGAATCCCAAAAATAATATCAAATTACAATGGAAAGATTAATTACATCATTATTTGGAAAAAAAAAACAAATGTTAAAAGAAAGAACTCATAGACAAGCCTCCTTATTCTCCGTTAAAGACTCTCTCAAATAATACTCCTTAAATGGTGAATCTCTCCTTACTTTGAGTGATTGGAAGTTTAGATCCTTGGATTGTCTTGTGTTTTTCTTGCTTAAAAGGACTTTTTTTGTGCTAAAATTTGTTGCTTGAGAAGTCTTGGCTGAGTAGGATTCAAAAAAATACCAAAATTCTTTGAAAAATACCAAATTCGTGCACAGAATTCACTATCTAGACTGGACCTAGCATTAGATCCCTTCGACCCACCTGGTGCCAAGTGTGTTCTATTTTGCTCCTGAACTTTGCTCTATTTTCACTATTATTCCAAATTGGACCAGGCGCCTAATGCACTATCCAGACCTGGCGCTAGGTGTAATATAAAAATTTTACCTTATTGCTCAAAATCAACTCAATTATGCACAAATTTGTCAAAAATACTTTTCACAAGCAAAATGTCAAATAGGAAGGAATACACCAAGTTATTACATCAATAGTATCTCAAATTAATCTCAAATAACTACGAGAATAGTGATGATTTTAGTCCCTATCTATTCCCCCACACTTGAACTTTTACTTGTTCTCAAGCAAAAACACTTAAGCCAAGAAAATCATCAAGAAACACAAGCCTTTACTCTTCCTAAAATTTGAAACATAACAAGGATTATAACTTTCCTCAAACTTTAGATAAAACTCTTGTCATTCATCAAACATTTTGAAAACAATTAAAACTTTGAAACATTTGATAAGACATCACAAAGCTCTTGAAGTTAAATTAATCACATTTATACCTTAGACTAAGAAAATTATTTCACCCTTCAAATAAGAACATAGATAACATGAATTACATAAGTTAAGCTATCTACCAACTCAAGCATTATAAATCTAAAAATTATACAACTCAAATCATGATATAAAGAAAGCACTCCAATTTTTTTCTCTCCATTTTTTCTAATGACTTAGGGAATTGATAGCCTCAAGTGCAATACATCTATGGAGGGCCTATACATCTTTTCTACTATGATTTTGTTTTGTTGGTAACTTTAATACCAGATTTAACAAGTAGGGTTACAAAATTAGGTAGGCTGGGTAGGTAGAGGCTCAAAGGAAGGTGTAAACGAAAATGAAGCTCTAGCTCTCTTAGCCCCAGGTGTCAATCCCCTGGGTCTCCTAAACATGATATACATGGGATAATGGAAAAATGGTAGTATATAGGAAAGGAAATAAGACACCCTCAAGATCACTCTTTACACCACAATCGACCACAACCCTCAACCATCTCACAATCACAACAGCACTCAATACAACCACCATCTCAACACAAAACACCACAAGATAGTCAATAAAATACAACACAACCTCCTCCTACAATACCTGCAAGAAATATAGCCATTGTCCAATCCCAAACACAATATCAATATTCATGATCAAATCACAATGTTCAATAGCTACCAATTAGCAATGTAAAGCCCATAATCACAATGCTCAATTAGGAAAGCCATCCATATCATAATGTAAAGCTCATAATCACAACACTAAGTTAAACATGAATAATTATCATATATAATGGTAAGCTCAAAATTACACACAAGAGAGGCATGCTCAATAGCTTCCAAAAGATGAAAAACATGAATTGCATCAACCAAATATTATTGTTAACCATGCACCCATACTAACTAAGCCTCAAAGAAAGCCAAATTTGCATTCAATCCATCCAACCAAAAATAAAAAAGAATATTTTGACCAAAATTCATAGAACAATGCCCAATAATCAATACGAAAAATTGAACCATAGAAAGTATAGAAAAATCATACCACAATGATCTCCAATGTATGGGCAATGATTCTATGCAAAAAGATTGAAGAAATCGTGCACCAAATGGAAAGATTGAAAAATAGATTTTGGGAGAAAATATTGGATTCCTAGTTTTAACCAAAAACTACAAGAATAAAGTGATGATTTTGTATTTGGAAAATGTTTTGGTAGGGTTGAAATTAACCCGGTGGTGTTTTAGAGTTGGACCCAGTGATGGGTTGAGAGAAAAAACGAGAGAGATAAGAGTTATTTGAAAAAAAAAATGGCTAAGAATGGTCGTTGATTAGCTTATGGTCGATCAGACCTGACATTAAGACCAAGGACTTGGCCTGGTGTCAGGCCCATACTATCTCGGCATTGTTTTAGCCATGCTAGCCCAGCGCCGACAAAGTTCGGGCCTGGTGCCAGGTTAGCTCTAACTGGCCAAATTTCTTTTTAATTAATTAATGAAAAAAACAATAATTAAAATATGAAATCATGAAGAGAATTCATTCTAGAAAATAAAAAAGACAGCAAAATGAATAAAAACACGCAAAAATTAAAGAAATGTCCCAAAAAACCAGAGCAATAAAAACCATCGTTTTCCACAGTCTTGGTCACGTGGATTAGTCTCAGTATTTCCCAGAAGGGATCTCGCTTGACGATCTCCAAGGAGTTTAGCCAGTTGTCCAATTTGATTTTCGAGGTTGCGCATGGATGCCTCCAAATTTCTCATGGTTGCATCCACTTATTGAAACCGTATCTCCGTACTACTTACCAATTAGTTAACTAACTATTCCAGTGATGGCTTAGATGGTGGTGCATTGTAAGGCAAGAAGGGTTTAGCCCTTTGATTCCCAAAATTATAAGAAGTTTGCTTAGGTTAGTTTTGGTTGTTCCATGAAAAGTTAGGATGATTCCTCCAACTAAGGTTGTAAGTAATGCTATAGGGATTATTACCTTGTTGTCCATTACCCACAAACGCAACTTGTTCTAACGACTCTTGTGATGACCCCATATTTTAGCACTCATAATTTGGATGCCCTTCCCCACAAAAATCATAATTTACACTCATTACCTATCCTTGGGGAGAAGCCATCACCATTTGCTCCATCTTTTGTATCAGTGCCTCCACCTTGGCCTCCAAAGCCGCCATTACATCCACCTTGTGCATACCATACACACGAGCTTTTGACCAGAAACTACCCTAAGCATAGTTGTTCGTTGCAAGATTTTCAACCAGATTAAACACCTCCTCTAGGGTTTTGGAATCAATGGAACCTCCTGCGGATGCATCAACCAATTGCCTTGTAGCAAAACTTAAGCTACTATGAAAGATTTGCATTTGCATACCTAGCTCGAACCCATGATGAGGATATTTTCTAAACATCTCCTTAAACCTCCCCTAACACTCATAAAAATTTTTAGTTTTAAACTGTTGGAAGGAAAAAATATCGGTCATAAGCTTGAATTTTCTAGCTAGGGGAATATATTTTGCTAAAAAAATTTCAGTCAAAATATTCCAAGTGGTGATGGATCCGGCTGGCAAAGATTTTAACTAAGATCTTGCTTTATCTCTCAAAGAAAAAGGAAAAAGCCTTAGTTTGATAGCATCTTCAAAAATACCATTCATTTTAAAAGTATCACAAACTTCTAAAAAGCTCACAAGGTAGGTATTAGAATCTTTCTCAAGTAGCTTATCAAATTGTACCATGTTTTGGATCATTTAGATTATGTTGGGCTTTATCTTAAAGTTTTTAACCTCTACCTAGGTCTCGTAATACTCGAGCATATACCCAAGATTGCGGGTTTCACAAAATCGTCCATAATCCTCCTGTTACTACGACTACCATTACCACCATTATTGAGTTGATTAACCTCCATGCCGTCTTTTACTCTTTGTCTAACAACCTTTCGAATCCTTGTTAATGTCCTCTCGATCTCCAAATCAAGATCTACTATGTCGTCTTTAGATTGTTGGGTCATAAACTAAGGGCTAAATCTACAGGAAACAGAAGATAATGAGATGATAGAATTTACAAGTTAATCAACTATGTACACTTATGAATTAGGTTACTCAAATTACAACATAGTGAAATTAGGAAATTACAGTTATACAAATAACAAAATATGGCACCAATTCATACAAGGAACATATGTACATATTCACATATTTACATATAGACATATAAACATGGTTGTATTAACGAAATCCAAGCTTTCATGATATTGTTCCCTGGCAACGACGCCAAAAACTTGATGTGTAAATTTTGGGTGTATAAAAATCATCAAATTTAAATCCATCCCTTAGCTAAGTTTTAATTAAAATATTAATCCCAAAATACACATACAAGCAAGTATACTCATCTCAAGCATAGTATAGGGAATTAACGAGTATCGATCCTCAAAGAAACAAGTACATATTAATCACTTTTTATTCATTATTTAACTGACCAAATAAAGTGATAAGATAATAAAAATAAAAATAAAGAAAAATCTATACAATTCAAGGATGTGAAAATATGTAATTTAGACAAAGGCTTTTGAAAACATGACAATGAATTACTTAGCACATATCACAATCAATTCTCATCTTGGTCTCATAAAGGATTTCAAATAGACCCACTTCATTTGCAATCCATGGAATTACTATCTTCTAGTTAAATTAGTGAACATATTCTGTCTCAACCAATTTATTTTAAAATGCATTAAAATCAATCCTCATATAAACTCCTATATTTTAGGTGATTTAAAACATGAAATTAGTCAATGAATCCATATTCTAGCAATCATCAACTAATATTTGATTACATAAGTTCTTTAACTATTAACCCACTTTTCAAGCAAGTTAATAACAAAAATCAACCACTCAACTTCGTAAGAAAAATAAGTAATCAAATCCCGAGATAAATAATCAATTGATCAAAAAGACTAAATTAATTCAAGAAATCTTGAATCTCAAAAGCAATGTCAAATTACAATAGAAATATTAATTACATCATTATTCTAGAAAAAGAAAACAAATTAAGGTTAAAAGAAAGAATTCATAGACAAGCCTTCTTCTTCTCCCTTGAAAACTCTCTTGAATAATGCTCCTTAAATGGTGAATCTCTCCTTATTTTAAGTGATTGGAAGTTTAGATCCTTAGATTCACTACTTTTTCTTGTGTCTTTCTTGCTTAAATAGGCTTCTTTGATGCTAAAATTTGTTGCTTGAGAAGTTTTAGCCGAGTAGGATTCAAAAAAATACCAAAATCCTTTAAAAAGTACCACATCCGTGCACAGAATTTGCTTGTCCAAACTGAACTGGCACCAAGTCCTTCGACCTACCTGGCACTAGGTGTGTTCTATTTTGCTGCTAAAATTTTCTCTATTTTCATTATTATTCACATTGGACCTGGCACCTAGTGCACTATCCAGACCTTGCACCAGGTGTAATTTAGAAATTTCACATTTTTGCTCGAAATCAACTCAACTCTGTACAAATTTGTCAAAAATACTTTTCACAAGTAAAATATCAAATAGGAAAGAATACGCCTAATTATTACATCAAATGTATTTCAAATTAATCTCAAATAACTAGAAAAATAGTGATGATTTTAGCCCCTATCATGTGTTCACAAAATGAAGTATAGAAACTCTATTGTATAAGTTTATCTTAATTAATTAGAGTCATACACCCATCAAACAAAGTTATTAGCTTAGCGATAAGTCCTCACCCAGCATATATTAATGTGCACAAATCCAACTTCACCCAACCACCAACATATACTCAAGTCTTAAGGTACTTGTCCACCTAGTAACAGCGACAGACCAATCTTTATTTATTATAGTACTTTTTTAAAGATTACTATCGCAAGCTTCAGTTCTACATATTCCAAATATGCTTACACTATTGGCGTGAGTAGACTAACCATTCCCCATTTAAAAATCATAGTATAATTATCTAAATTTTGATAAAGTGCCCAACTTCATCAATTGATCAAGAATAATTTTTTGCGTATGCGTTAGTAGTCCATAATCTCCACCTTATTGTGAAAGCACAACTCAATCACGTAGATTACTTATTAACACACTTAGATCTTTATGTGCACATATATGTAAACCAATAACCATTAATGAATAAAATATTTTATTAATTTCTAAAATACAAAAATACATAATGCATTTTGTACATACATTCCAACACTACTATGGCACATCAATACTCGACCTCTCAGTCTTTTAAAATATGACCCTACCTGTTCCTAGCTAGTAAAAGCAATGAATTTAGGATTTTAGTCTTTCCTTAACTCACTGCTACAAAACAGTATCAAGAAAACAATCTTTAAAACTTCTACTATAAAGGAACCAAGAGAAAACTACACTCAGATAAAAGCAATGAGCTTTCTTAGAGAAGGGAGAATGACCAAAGAGAGAGAGCTCGTGGGAACAAGTGTGGCTGCCAAGAGTAGCGGGACATCACCAGATTATTTTTCTGAAGATCACTTTAGGGTTTTTTTCATTCTGTCTTAACTGCAAATTATCCAAAATAACTTAATCCCAACTAAAACCCTATCCCATACATAAGTGACGGCTAGTCAGGGCTCCCTAAGGCCCTAGCCAGCCAACCCAAGCCCAACAAGGCTAGGGTTTTCATCTTGGACTTCTGATCCAGTCTATTGGATCAAGATATTTGTATTTATTTAATCTTGGACCAAAACAAGTCTGAAATAAATAATTAAATAACCCAAATAGACCATGCCTTTCTCTTATGCCTTTTTTTCTAATTCAAACTTAGTCTAAGTTTAATTATTCAATATGGATTCAAGCCTAAATAATTAATTAATCAATTAGCTAGCTTTATTCTCTCTTTGGGCCTTTCATTTTATTCTAACCCAATAATAAATCAGGCTTACTGAATAAAACAAAACCCTCTTTATTTAAGACCATTTCCTAAGTCAAAAAATTAATCAGGCTTTATGGGCTATTTCGATAACCAAAAGATACATCGTTATTAGCTATTAAAAAGACCAAAATATCACTAATATATAAATAGCTATATTTTGTATTTTAAATATATTTTATTATCACTATAAGAAAATATTGACTCTAAATACTGCATTTAACAATGTCTCTGACCTATAGGTGTTTTGACTAAAATATCCCTCAATGTAACGCTAATAACAAAGAGAGGAAATAATGTACTAACACCTCTCTAAATGGGCTTCTACCATTCTTAGACCTTTAGTCTGATAGTCTACAACTTCTTAGAATATTTTCACTTTACTAAGGTTCTATCCTTAAGCAAACACCCAAATCAAGTTCCTAGAGCCCTGGATCTATAGACCATCCGGATAGTCATAAGGGGTGATATCTCCCGTTAGGAGTATAAATACTATCTTGTATTAATCTGTCTTAACTAACTAGTCATACATACTCAACATACTAGTATATTAGTCCTACAATAGAATATCACCTATAATATATCAAAGTGTATGCTTCCAATTTCGCCAAACCACATATCCATACTCAAGTTATAATAGTCTGGGTTATTGTCCATATTCTAGCAATAATAGTCTGGGTTTTTCTTATTTTAATATTTTTAACAACTACTATTATAGGTCCAGTTCTACATATTTGAACCATGCTTATGCCATGAAGTGAGAGAACTACTTACTAACTAAAGTTTAGCCATTCCCACCTAGAATTCATAACATAATAATCCTGTCATGATGAGATTCTCGCTCTCAACTTGTTAAGACAATCAATTTATATGCCAAGTATTACACAATTTATACCTTATTGCGGAAGATCGCTATTTATATAGATCTTTTACTTAACATAATGGATCTTGAAAAACCTTAGAGAGGGGGGGGGGGATGAATAAGGTTTTTGGCAAACTAAGGAAAAATTAAATTGTCCAATTGCAAAACAAGATTCTTGGACCAACTTTATGGAAACAAGTAAAGCTATCCAAGAACTCTTTGATATGTATATGTTCATATTCATACCAGAAATGGAGATGCAATTCAATAATAAAAGATATGAGACACGGTATGTATAGTGGTTCGATCCTTTAAGATCTACGTCCACTACCTTAAGCTCACACTTAAAAATTTTCAACCAGATTTCATATTCTCCACTTAATGAAATCAAACAATCCACCATACATGAGAGGATCACCATACTAGATTTTCCAAAACCTCTCAAACACACAATCACAACAAAGCTCACCCCAATTGGGTTTTACACCATAACCTTGCTCTACAATAGAAATTGAATATTAATATAGCAGTAAAGAGCTCACTTATTTGAGCAGATGTTCACTCGGATATAAAGCACAAATACTTTTACCTTTAACACAAAATGAATTCACTTTGAAGCTTTTTGATAAAATGAGAATTTTGAAAACGTGGAGCAATAGTGTTTCTTAGAAGAGTGTTTCAAAAATCTTGTGTCTAATCTTGTTTAAAGGCTATTTATAGAGCTAAAAAGTGAAGTGCCAATGGTCATAAAGAAACGGCTATAATTTTCTCTTTAAACTTATCCGTATTTTGGACTTAGGTTTCGGACGACGATACATCCAAAAGGTAAGTCCAAAATGACACTTTTTCAGGCAGAAACATTTCAACACAATTTACAGGATTTTGGATGAATCTTTTGGATTCAAACTATTTAATCCAAAATTCTGAGTTTTTCAAAAAAATTTGAAATCTTCTCCTTTGATGCTTCAAGGTAAAGTCAATTGAATCAGAAGATAAAGAGATATAAGAATTAATAGATATACCTTAATAACACTTCCTAGTCTAAAGTTCTTCTTATAAGGACTTCTTGATATGCAACTCCATGTACTTTGATCTTCTATACTTGAAATCAATCACGAAAAAGTTGCTAAACAATCATATCTGAACGCCTTAGAAGAGTAGAGGTCAAGCATGTCCTATCACAGTAGATTACACAAGTCAATTCATATCAATATTTGTCATGAGTCAAAACATAGGAGAAAGCCCTTAGGGCTAACAATCTCTCCCTTTTTGAGTGATGACAAACATAAAAAAAATACAATATGTTGAGTGAACCTATTGATAGAAAGAGATGCAAATAAATAAAATGCAATCTCAGAGAGTAAGTCTCAAAGAGAGCTTGTAAAAAAAATTATCTTGTAAACATAACTCAATGAGCCTAAAGCCTTTCATATCTCTTTATGAATACTCAAAATGATTTTGATAAAGAAGAAATAGCAGACAAGTCATATGATAAGATACTCCCCTAAATATTTACTTATATGAATATTTTAACATAAGAGGGAAAAACAAAAATCAAGATACGTCCAAAACATGTGTCCAAAATAGTTTTGGAAGAATGTATAAAACAAGTCTTTTCAGAAATTCATTTTGGATACAGATTTAAGAAGTCCAAAAAAGGTATGTTCTTAATTTAAAATGACTTCTTAGAAGAATATTTGTTTGGATAAAAAAAATCTGAGTCCAAAACTCTCCCTGACTCAATGTACGAGATAATGGATTTTCTGATTTTTCAAGGAATGTTTTAAAGAATCTATCTGACTAAAATTTTGATTTTATCATAGAATCTACTCTCAGAGATACCTTTAACATAAGAAAAATTCTTTTGAATAAAAATTGAGTAACCATAAACTAAATATCATAAGCAGAAGTTTAGTCAGAAAATTATTCCAACTATCCAAGCAGAAGATTTTCAGTGAACATATTCAGTAAATCCAGTACATCAGTCAGTTATGTTGTTTAGATCAAATCATATCAGTTCTTCTCATAATAGTTCATATCATTTAATTTTAGTGCATAACAATTCATAACAGTTTATATCAGTAACGGTTCAAGCAGTTTATATCAGTAACAGTTCATGCAATTCATATCATAACAGTTCAGTTCCCAGATATTTCCATATATCATTAGTTCAGATATTTCCAGTCATACAGTTCATCTTTTTTTTTTAGTTCCCGGATAATAGTTCAGAGTTCAGATCCCAAATATTTCCATATATCATCAGTCATATGCCATCAATTCATGCAGTTCAATGCCATCAGTTCATGCAATTCATTTTTTTCAGTTCCCGAATAATAGTTCAAAGTTCAGATCCTAAATATTTCCATATATCATGCAGTTCAATGCCATCAATTCATGGCAGTTCAATGCCATCAGTTTATGCAGTTCATCTTTTTCTCCTCCTTTGTCATCAATCAAAAAGTAGAATATCATAAGGAGAGCATAACATAAACAGATAGGAAATATGCTTAATATAAGAAAGATGTTGAAAGCAAACAAGTATCCAGAAGTAGCAATAAGTATCCTAAAGCATAATCTAAAAAATAGAAAAGTAACTTGCTCAAATTTACAGAAAATAAATTGTTTGAGAGATCATCAGAAGATCATTCTACCCAACAGTGCTGCGTAGAAGATATTAATCGTTACAGCTTTCAACCTGGCGCCCTTCTTAGAGTCTTGACCTGCAATTCTGTTTAATTTTCTCTTTAGCACATCATGCTTCTGTCGCTTTCCAGAAGATTTTGGCTTAGAAGAAGCAGGAGGAGCCACTATTTCCTTCATGGGAGATGGTTGCTGAAATGGTTCAGGAGTATAGTCCTTTTCTACAACAGGCAGATCAGATTCTTCCTCTAAGATAGGTTCATCCATTTCTTGAGCAGATACTGTTGGGGAAGATACTAGAGCAGTAGGTTTAGCAGGCATTTCAACTGCAGATATTCTATTTCCAAGACTTTGAATTTCAGAGCTGAGAAGGTCTAATTTCACAACTAAAGAATTAATTGCACCCAGTATACTCTCGGATAAGCCTGCATCCTGATCTTTTCCTTTGGTAGAAGATTCTGCCTGAAGAACATCATCAATTTTCCTTTTTGTTCCTGTACCAGGAACAGAATTTCCTTCACCTTTAATCTTCATCAAATTTTCCCTTTCCTTTCCCACAGTATCTCTCAGCAATTTTCATTCATTATTTTCCCTCACTTAACCTATCCTTTCAAAAGAATCAAAGCTGTAAACATTTGTCTTAGATGAATCACTCGAAGTAGAATTTAAATCAACTTGAAAATAAGTAAACACTTTGGTCAGCAAATTTCCATAAGGTAAAGCTTTACTTAAAGTATTCCTTGATTGCAACATCAATTTTGTTGCCAGAAACCCGAAGTTCATCTGCCTACCCTCTGCTAGAGCCAACATAATTATCAACTGCAGAATGCTTATTGAAGTC
The DNA here is from genome assembly GCA_026120185.1 of Voacanga thouarsii. NCBI lineage: Eukaryota > Viridiplantae > Streptophyta > Magnoliopsida > Gentianales > Apocynaceae > Voacanga > Voacanga thouarsii. The sequence continues at coordinate 2,036,005 of JANUWF010003365.1, read as the reverse complement.
TTATGCCTATAGCTTGGCACTATCATGGTAGACACCATGTGATGTAGCATTCGTCCAACTTCATTAAGCCACTTCGTGCTTCTGTTTCAAAAATTTCCAAAGTTCTTCACACCAGTAAAGATTTTCTCAAAATTTTTCAAAACAAAAATATCATTTCCTTCAGAAAACTTATTCAACTCAAAGTATTGAATTCCAGCATCTCTCGCATCACATATCCTATTCAACAGTTTATGATCAAACTCAATGTCTTTGCCTTTCACCTTCGACACATACCACCGAATCATGAATCCACCATCAGTTTCTTCAAGTCTACCTTTTATTAAATTAGCATAAAATTTCCAGACAAGATGAGTGAACAGTTTCTCATATCCAGAATATTTCACAGATTCAGAAAAGTAGAATGATTAACACGATAACCAAATATAACTGTCCTGTCCCTCGATACCCAATCATTATACTTAGATAAGCATTTAGAGTCAATGAAGCGAGGTACCTGATTTTTAGAACTCATTTGTTCTGGAGAAGACTCAGAGGAATCATACTGAGATGCAGAGAAGTCCGGTTGAGGAGAAATTTCTTTTTCTTTTACTGTGCTTGAACCTGAAACCTTTTTCTTCATCCTCGGAGATGATTTTTTACCCTTATTTGGTTTTGGAACTGAAGATTTTGTCTTTGCCATCAAAAATATTAGGGCTTTTCTTGGGCTATTAGTTTTTGAAGAGGAAGAATACAGATGATTTTTGGAAAAGACGGTTACAAGGGTTTTGAGAGGAAAATTAGGATGCTTTGAATGTTTTTTGAGTAATGTGAAATAAAGTGTGATGTGTATGAATTTGGGTATAAAAGTCATATAAAAATAAGTGCATTCCCAATCAAGTTTAACTAAAACGTTAACCCCAAATTACATATATGAGAAAGCGTACTCATCATTAAGCATAGTATAGGGTTTCAAATGAGTATCGATTCTCAAGAAACAAGTATGCAGTAATCACTTTTTCTTACATTGTTTAACCAACTCAATAAAGTGACAAAGAATAAAAAAATAAAATAAAATAAAAGAATATATACATGTCAATGATGGAGAATTATGTAACTCAAACCATTATTTTGACAAACACGACCTTAAAGTACCCAATGATTATCATAACGAATCATTCTCTTGGCATCATAAAGGATTAAGATAGATTCGCCTCTTTTCCAATCCATGAAATCACTATCTTCTAGACAAATTAGCATCACATATCTTATCTCAACTAATTCACCCAAAAGATACATTAAACACAATCCTTGATTAAATCTCCATATCCTGGCAAATTTAAAGCATGAAATTAACCAATAAATCCATATCCTAGCAGACATCAATTAACTTTTAATTACCCAATTCTTAGCAATTAACCCATTTTCTAAGTAAGTTAAGAGACAAAAAATATGAAATTAATGAATTGAAACCACCATCAACCCCTTTTCCAAGCAAATTAATAGAAGAAACAACAAATTAATTTCGTAATTAGCATAAGTAATTAAATACCAAGAAAAACAATCAACTAATCAAAAGATCAAAGTAACTCTAAAAATTATGAATACCGAAAATAATGTCAAATTACAATAAAATAATTAATACATCATTGTTCAATAAAAGAAAACAAAGTTAAAATAAAGCACTCATAGACAAGCCTCCTTCTTCTTCCTTCGTAGACCTTCTTGTACAATCCTCTTTGATTTGATAGATTTCCTCTTTGAATTTGAGTGATTTGATGTTTTGATCTGCGAATTCTCCCATTTTTCTTGTGTTTTTCCTCTATTTATAGGCTTTAGAAGTGCCTAAATCAGTACCTCTAGCATTTCTAGCCGAATAGAAGTAGGAAAATACTAAAACTCTGTAAATTGCCAAAAATACACACGAAAATCAAGGCACCGCCTTAGTACTAGTGCACAGCTGGCTCCGCCTGTCCTACCTAGGGTCGGCGCCGGTTGTGGTCTGTTTCTCCATCCGTTTGTCTATTTTTCTTAATTTTCATGCCAACTCTTCCATACTATAGCTGGCGCTGCCTCTAAGCTTCCAATCGACGTTGGCTGTGTTCTGTTCAACTCTATTTCACCGATTTTTTATCGCTTCGAAGTACGTGCCAACAGTACGTGGCTGGCGCCAGTTCTCCTCTCATGGCCGGTGCCACCTTTATTCTGTTTAGCGACGTTTTTACTCTATTTTATCTCTAAAATTTGAAATAATACACAAAATACCTTTTTAAGGATAAAATCTCAAATATGAAAGAATATGACCAGTTATTGAACAAAATATATCACAAAATGGCCTCAAATAACTAAGAAATATATGACTAATTTAGGCCCTATCACATTCTCCCACACTTAGTTCTTTGCTTGTCCTCAAGTAAAATATCAAAAAGAAGTAGGAAAACACAAGTTTTCACAAAATCACTCAATCAATTTCAAAATAATATTCCCAATGCTTTCTTTATTCAAGACAACAAAACATATGCTACTATACCTTTCATAACAAATGCAAGACTTGTGTAAGTGAAGAATGACTAGTAGAACCATCTCAACACTAAACATCATTCTCAAACCATTGGAAAGAAGTTAGTTCAAAAGAAATATTCATTCCATAAGCTTACTTTTCATACACTCTCTCCACTAATCCGAGACATATCATGATTCTACTTAGGTTAAGTAGGACTTTTAAGCTTGTAATGTAAGGTTAAAGGGTTTGTAATATAGCTGTCAAACGAACGATATAGGAAAATCAAATATCAACGACAATGAGAGTTGGCAAGAAAATGATAAACAAAATGTACCGATAGATTTCAAACTTTTCTTGCTCTCCTATCACAAAACCAATCAAAAACCTATAACCTTGTATTGCAATCATATCACAGTTCAAGCAAATCTTGCATTCTTTTCCTCAACAATTCTTAACTCATCATTCATATTGCACAAGATCATCAAAAATTTCAACAATTTTTACTCCAGCTCTCTTCCTGTGCTCTTCTTTTCTTTCTCTTTCAGCTTTTCTTTTTCTTTTTCTTTTCAAATGCTACTTTTGTTTGTTTCTCAGTTTTTTTCTTTCAACATTTTCTAGCAACTTTTTGTTTTTCTCAATCTTTCTTCCTCTTTTCTTCCTCCTTTCTCCTTTTACAACTCCAACTCAACAATGATGCATGACTTAAAGTAACAAGTCATGACATTTACACTAGTATTTTTCCTCACACTTCTTCTACTTGTACTTTTATCCATCAAGAGCAATCAAAGATTTAGAAGAATTATCAAACTTTCAGAAAGAAGTAATGGACAAAGTATGATAACAGGTTTTAAGAAAGAAATTAACAATTTAGGCTCAAAATAGGCACTAGGAAAAATATAAAATAGGTAGGCTTGAAATACTCAAACTATCCAAAGAATGCCTATTACCGTCATCCCTAAATTAAATCATGAATGTTTTTCTTATTTTGCGTCGAGAGGTATTTAAGTAAGTTCTAGAATGCTCAATGAATTTTAGCAGAAAAACGGGTTTAAGAACAATGTAAAGCACTTGATCAAGAACTACTTAGTCCAAGTGCGTGCAAAAAGTCATGCATAAGTCATAAATGATATAGAACATATGCTCTATGATCTAGCACAAAGATATGCATTAAAAATACATCTTGAAAGCCTAAAAAATTAGAAAAATTTTTGAAAAATTTTGCTCAAAAGGTTCAAAGAATTTCAAGAAGAATGAAGCATAGAAGAATTCCATTCTAACCACTCTCCCACACTTAAATTGGATATTGTCCTCAATGGCCAAACAAATAGATTAAGGAAATATTGCCATAGGACCAAAAATAAAAGGGAAAAGATAAGAAAGAAAATATTTCCGTTACAGTGGGCATTCTCCTACACAAGAGTTGAGTTCCAACAAAAAGAAGCATTGTCGAAGTACCTAAAAAGAAAAATACAAAAGAAACACACCAAAACATAAAAACTAGAAAAGAAAAATAAACAAAAAGTAAAGAAAATAGGACAAAAAAGAAAAGTACAAGAAAAATAATAACAACATAAAGACACACAAAAATAAAAGAAAATAAACTAAAAAATCCTAAGAAAGCAAATTGAGACGCGACTCACTCCCCCACACTGAAGATGAAAAATATTTTTCTTATTTGAGAGAGGAAAAAAAAACCTTAACAAAACCAAACACAAAACAAAGATACAAACTCTTTCCACTCATCATGCTTCCTTATCAAACCTTTGGAAAAGAGATTAAAGCTCCAAGTAGAAGATAGGCATAATGAATGTAGAAAGAATGGAGGATTTTGAAAAATGGAGGGTTCATGAAAACGATTTGTCTCAGCAAAGCAAAGCACATAACCCTCATTCTCTAACATTCCTTTAGACACATAAATATCTTTTTTAACATATGAGTACACATGGTATCTAACGGATGCATCAACTTTGAAATCACTAATTAACCTTTCAAAAGAATTTTCACAATTAAAATTCCCCTTTAAACTTAGTATTTGAGTTCGTAAAGATGGGACAGGAAAATCCTTACTTTTCAATGCTTCTACAAAAACTAAGTTACCTCCCATCAAATGGGGTGAAGGGTAGAATTTGTCAACATCCTCAAAGGGTTTCTTAGAATGAATGATAAATCCAACTTCTTAAGGCATATTTGCTTGTTTGAAGAATAAAGGTCAAACATGTCCTATCACAATAGATTAACAAATTAGTCCATATCAATGTTTGTCATAAATCAAAATATAAAGGAAAGCCCTTAGGGCTAACAATCTCCCCCTTTTTGAGTGATGACAAACATGATACTTTTGATATGTAAAGAGAGAACATGTTGAACGAAAAAGGTGCAAATAGATGCAATTTCACTGTATAAGTCTCATAGAGATCTTATAATAAAAAATTTGTAAACATATCTCAACGATCCTAAAGCCTTTCATATCTCCATATAAATATTCAAAATGATTTGACAGAGATAGCAAATGATAAAATACTCCCCCTAAATATATGCTTATGTGAATATTTTAAACATAAGAGGGAAAAGCAGAAGTTACAATTTATTCATCCATAAAGTGTATCCAAAATAGGTTTAGAAGAACGAGTGTTTTCAGAAATTCATTTTAGATAGGGATTTTGGATGTCCAAAATATTTTTCAATTCAGTAGTACTGCTTATGAGAACATTTGTTTTGGATTCAAAATATCTGAGTCCAAGACTCCCCCTGACTCAATGCACGAAAATCTTATCACAGAATTTAGTCTCAATGATGCAAATATCATCTAGAAATCTGTGTTTTAGAATAAAACTGAACGTCACAAACTGAGGGGGTTTTCAGAAAATTTTTTGTGAACAGTGAGTCAAAACATATCAGTGATTTTCATAACAGTTTTGATTTCAATGCATAACTATTCATATCAGAAGTAGTCCATGAAATTTGTAACAGTTCATGCAGTTACTTGGAATTCAATAACAGTCTTTTTCTTTCCCACAAACAGTTCCAAATTATCATAGCAGTTCTTTCACAGATCCAAATAATCAGTCATACATCATCAGTCCAATTTCAGATACAGAACATAAGTCATGCCCAAAATTCAGTTCATACATATAACATTAGTCATGCAGAATATGTGCAAAACATAACTTTTTCTTTTCTCCCTATATCAATTTCCATATCAGATTATTATGCAGATACCATAACTTTTTCTCCCCATATCAACATATAGATCGTCAGTCATGCAGATATAACATTTTCTCCTCATCAGTTAATGCATGCAGACAATAACATTTTCTTTGCAAACCATAACATTTTCTTTCTCCCACTTTGTCATCAATCAAAAATAATCATAGCAGAAGGAGAGTAAAAGAAAAAAAATAGATGGATAATATGCATAAAATAGGAAAAAGCTTAGTATCCAGCAGAAAGTATATTAAGGCATAATGTAAATGACAGAAAAAGTAAATTGTTCAACTGGTGCAGAAGGTAATTAGCAAATTTTGCTGCCTAACAATGCTGTCTAGGAAATATTGATTGTTTCACCCTTTGAGCCAGCACCCTTCTTGGAAAATTGACCAGCTATTCTATTTGATTTTCTTTTCACAACCACATGTTTCTGTCTTTTTCCAGAGGGTTTAGGCTTGGGAGAAGATGGAGGAATCTCGGTCTTCTTTAAGGGAGAAGGCTGTGGAGATGGTTCAGGAGAAGGTTCAGGAGAAGGAGCCTTGTCATCCGCAGGTAGTTTAGACTTGTCCTCTGAAGAATGCTCAGCTTTTTCATGTTCAGATATTGAAACAGAAGGCTTAGCAGATTGCTCAATAACTGAAAGTTTGTTTCCAAGGCTCTTGATTTCTGAACTAAGAGAATCCAATTTCTCAGCAAATGAGCTGATTGCTCCCAGAATACTTTCAGACAGACTAGTGTCTTGAACATTACCTTTACAAGAAGATTCTACCTGATGAAGTTCATCAATTTTTCGTTTAGTACCAGAACCAAAAATAGATTTTCCTTCTTCCTTAATTTTCATCATATTTTATCATTCTTTTCTAGTAGTTTCTCTAAACAATTCCCAAGAATTATTTTCTTTGACATATCCCATTCTTTCAAATGAATCAAAACTGCAAACATTTGATCTTGAAGGATCACGAGGAACAGAACTTAAATCAACTTTAAAAAATCTGAAAACTTTTGTCAACAAATTTCCAAATGGAAGAGTCTTGCTTGATGTGTTTCGAGACTGCAACATAAGCTTGGTTGCCAGAAACCCAAAATTTATTTGCCTTTCCTCAGCTAAAGCTAACATTATCACCATTTGCAGAATACTTATAGAAGTCTTATGGCCAGAACTAGGGACTATTATTGTTGACATCATGTGATGCAAAATTCTACCAATGCCATTCAGCCATTTAGAACTCCTATTCCCAGAATTCCCGAAACTTTTCCCACTAGTTAATAGTATTTAAAAATTTTTCAGATAAAAAATTTCCTTTCCCGTAGGAAACTTGTTTAGCTCAAAGTATTGAAACCTAGCATCTCTAACATCACAAATTCTATTAAACAGTCTATGATCAAATTCTATATCTCTGCCCTTTACTCTTGACACATACCATCGAATCATAAAGCCTCCTTTAGTTTCTTCCAATTTCCTTTTCCTCAAATTTGCATAAAATTCCCAAACTAAAGGGGTATATGTTTTCTCATCAACAGATCATAATAAGCTACCCCATCCAATATGATCAAACATATCTAAAATACTAGACAAGTTCAAAAAGGCAGAATGGTTAACCCGATAACTAGAAATAACAATCTGATTTCTTGATACCTAGTCATTGTATTCAGTATCACAATTGGAATCAAGAAAACGAGGTACCTGATTTGCAAAACTCACTTGTTCTGTAGAAGATTCTGACGAATCATAGTAGGAAGCAGAGAACTGCGGTTGAGGAGAAGATTCCTTTGCTTTTGTCTTGGTTGAAACCGAAGCCCTTTTCTTCATCATAGGAGATAATTTTTGCCCTTTCTTTGGTTTTGGAATGGAAGATTTAGTTTTAGCCATCGAAAGATTGAGGCTTTTTCTGGGCTTTTGGTTTTTGAAGAAGAAGAGCACAAATGATTTTTGGAAGAAGAACGGTTACAAGGGTTTCGAATGAGAGAAAACCAAATTGCTTTGAATGTCTAGAGTAATGTGAGAATAAAGTGCTTTGAAAACATAAGTTTTTCTAAGGAGTTTCAAAAAACGTGCGAATCAATTTTTTGAAATTCAAAATTCAGAATAAGAAGAATATTAGTAATGGATTTTGGAACTAGACTCGATCCGAAATTATCATCCAAAAGAGTGTTTTCCCGAAATGCATTTTGGATGTAGGAATTGGATTCTAATACTGTGTCCAAAATAGTGGATGAGGTATTTTAGATGTAGAATTTTGTTTCCAAAACCTTTTCTTCACAAATCCTGCACAAAGAAAACTTATACCACATGGTTAGTTATCAAATTCTTGTAATTCCTAAACCTCTTCTCAAATTGTTGAATCTATCCTCAGCTAGAGGTTTAGTGAAGATATCTGTAAGTTGTTCATCCGTTGAGATATATTCAACGCACACATTGCCTTTGAGTACATGGTCTCGGATGAAGTGATGTTTAACTTCAATGTGCTTTGTCCTCGAATGTTGCACTGGATTTTTTGTTAGATTGATAGCACTTGTATTATCACACAATATCGTTACACAATTAAAATTAAGATTAAAATCTGGAAACGTATATTTCATCCATAAGATTTGAGCACAACAACTCCCGACTGCAATATATTCAGCCTCAGTGGTGGATAAGGATACACAAGCCTACTTTTTACTATGCCATGACATTAGAGAATGTCTAAGAAATTGACAGTGGCCACTAGTACTTTTTCTTTCAACTTTACACCTTGTATAATCTGCATCAGTATATCCTATAAGATCAAAAATATTAGTACGAAGATACCATAATCCATAATCATATGTGCCAATCAAGTATCGAAGTATGTGTTTAACTGCACATAAATGTGATTCATTTGGACAAGATTAAAATCGAGTACAAAGACATACTGAAAACATGATGTCTGGTCGACTGGGAGTAAGATAGAGTAAACTCCCAATCATGCCTCTATACTTGTGCTCATCTACTTTCTTACCCTTTTCATCATGATCAAGTTTAATGGATGTACTCATAGGTGTGCTGATTTCTTTTGCTTCATTCATACCAAATCTGTTCAGCAACTCTTTGGCATACATAACTTGATTTACAAAGATACCGTCATTAATTTGCTTAATTTGCAATCCGAGGAAGAAGTTTAGTTCTCCCATCATACTCATCTGAAATTCTTGCTGCATAGTCTTCGCAAACATATTGCACAAAGATTCATTAATAGCACAAAAAATAATATCATCAACATAGATCTGAACAATCAGTAAATCATCAGGGTTATCAGATTTAATGAACAAGGTATTATCAATCAAGCCTCTGGAGAATCCTTTTGAGATCAAGAATCCACTAAGTCTTTCATACCAAGCCCTTGGAGCTTACTTTAATCCATAAAGAGCTTTAGAAAGTTTGAAAAGATGATTTAGAAAGTGCTCATGAATAAAGTCTGAAGGTTGTTCAACATACATTTACTCCTCAATAAAGTCATTTAGAAATGCACTTTTGACATACATTTGATAAAGCATGAAATTTTTTAAGGATGCAAAAGCAAGTAACATTCGTATAGATTCCAGTCTAGCAACAGGTGCAAATGTTTCATCATAATCAATGTCTTCTTCTTGATTAAATCCTTGGGCAACCAATCTAGTTTTATTTCTGATTACAACCCCACTTTCATTAAGCTTATTTTTAAAAACCCATTTTGTACCAATAACAGGTCAATCATGAGGTCTAGGGACAAGTTTCCAAACTAGATTTCTTTCAAATTGATTCAGTTCTTCTTGCATTGCAATAATCCAAAATTCATCATGTAAAGCAATATCAATGCAACTAGGTTCAATATTTGAAAGAAAAGCAAAGTTGTCAACGAAATACCATCTAGTTTAAACTCCATGGTTTGGATCTCCAATAATTTATTCTTTTGGATGACCTGATTTGTATTTCCAATTTTTCGGCAGTTGATGATTTGCAGAATCTTCGGTTTGTTCTTTCTCTTGTTCAATCTGTAATTCTTCAATCTCTTCTTCTTTTGCATGAGTATCTAATGGTGAAGCTTTAACATGATCTAACTTAACTTCATTTCAATTCCCTACATCATCGCCATCTCTTTTTGAAGTATAAATGTTATATTCATCAAATACAACATGCACAGATTCTTCCACACAAAGTGTTCTTTTATTGTATACTTTATAAGCCTTTTTGTTGGAAGAATATCCAAGAAATATAGTTTTATCGGACTTGCTATCAAATTTTTCAAGATTATCTCTCGTATTTAGGATAAAACATTTACATCCAAATACTTTAAAATAAGAAATAGAAGGAGTTTTATCAAACAAAAGTTCAAATGGAGTTATTCTCAAAAATGGTCTTAACATAACTCGATTTATTATGTAGCACACTGTGTTAACAGCTTCCGCCCAAAAGTATTTTGGAAGAGTATTTTTACAAAGCATTGATCTAGTCATTTCTTGTAAAGTCCGATTTTTTCTTTCAACAACACAAATTTGTTGAGGAGTTTTAGCAGCTGAAAAATTATGAAAGACTCCATTTTCATCACAGAAGTGAGTAAATTCATTGTTACAAAATTCTTTACGATTATCACTTCTAATAGAAATCAGTTTACATCCAATCGAGTTTTGGACGGGCTTTATCAGTTTTGAAAATTCAGAAAAGACTTCATCCTTTTGTCCAATAAATAAGATCCAAATAAATCTAGAGAAATCATCAACAAGTACATATGCATATTTCTTACCTCCAAGACTAGCAATCCTCATGGGTCCAAACAAATTCATATGAACTAATTCGAGTGGTTTTGAGATAGAAATCATTTTTTTTTTTTTTGTTTAAAAGAGGTTTTGATTTGCTTCCCAAATTGACATGCATCACAGATTTTATGTTTATCAAATTTCATTTTTGGCAATCCCCTAACAAGTTCTTTTGAGGACAGTTTATTTAACAAATCAAATGATACATGACCTAATCTCTTATGCCAAAGATAATCATCATTGTCATGAACGGATAGGCATCTACTTCCATTAGTTACAAGGTCATTAAGATAAAACACATATACATTTCCCATACATTTGGCAGTAAAGATGATTTCAAAATTTCCACTGTCAAGTATAGAGAAAGAATCTTTTACAAAAATGACTTTGCAACCATTGTCACAAAGTTGACTAATGCTGAGCAGATTATATTTCAAATCATCAATAAGTAAAACTTTCTTTATAATTGTCAAGAAACTTTTACCAATATTACCAATGCGAGAATATTTCCTTTCTTCTTGTCTCCAAATATAACGAATCCTTCATTTGTGGTCTGAATATCTTTTAACAAGGCTGCATTTCCAGTCATGTGTCTTGAACAATTGCTGTTCAAGAACCACTTGGTGAAGCTTAAAGACCGTGCCTATACATGAGAAGAATGGATGATTTTTGTACCCATACTTTCTTGGGTCCATGAAGGTTAGTAACATTTTCTTTGATTTTCCAAAATGTAACTTCACCGATTTGAACTTTCTTTTGATAAGGCATCTTGAAACTGTATGTCCCAATTTTTCACAGTATGTGCATGCTTTGTATGTGCCGTGAGAAGAAGCAAGTTTAACATATTAAGACTTGTTCTTTTTATTTTTATTCTTATGTTCATATCCTAAGCCACTTTGATTTCCCGCAAAAATAAATATGGGCTTGCAAATTTTGTCTTTATCCTCATATCTGTATCCTAACCCACTTCGATTACCAATTTGATGATTAGTTCCAAGTAACTTTTCCAGATTACTTTTACCTTTTGTGAATTTTTCAATACAATTGGTAAGATCATTTACTCTAATCTTCATATCATCAAATGTGCTAACCATGCATTCAAGAATTTGAATTTTATCACACAATTTTTTGTTTTCCAGAGATGCATTGTGCAAGATTGTCATGATCACATCTTTCTCAATTATAGCACACATATGTGTTTCAAGAGACATTTTATAGTCATTCAACAATGCTTCATTTTCTTTCACCAGACTTTTAACCTTCAACTTTAATTCTTTATTTTTTCTGGACAGTTTTTTTAATTCAAAAAACATATTACATAATAACTCATTAGGATCAACATGCTTTTCAGTCATAGATATAAGTGAATTAGACATGTAGTCTGAAGGTTTACCTCATTTTCCAACGCCATGAAGCAAATGTTGACAGTTTCTCTTCCTTAGATTCCTCATTTTCAGACTCAGCTTCATTTAAATCCCAAGCTCCCATCAATCCTTTACCTTTATTTACCTTCAGGTCTTTCTTTTTCTTAAACGTTTTTCCTTCCTTACCTTTTGCAATTAAACAGTCCGCAATGAAGTGATCCGTGCTTTTACATTCAAAACATTGAGGTTTGAAACCAGAGGTTTGTCCTTTCTTTCTTATAAGCTTCCTTCCTCTTTTGTAGTTTCATTTGTTGAATATTCTTCTGAATTTCTTTGCAATCATTGCTAAATCATCATTGTCCATCTCCGTGTTTTCACTGCTTTCCGAAAGACTTGTTTCTCCATCTTCATTTTCAGCCTTTAGCGCAATTCCTTTTTTGCCTCTATCATGATCATCAGATTCATGAAATCTTTTAAGCTTCATCTCATGAGTTAAAAGAGATCCGATCAACTCTTCAGTAGGTAAGGATTTTAAGTCCTTGGATTTTTCTATAGCAAGAGTTTTAGGCTACCAGCTTTTTGGTAAAGCATCAAGAATTTTTCGATTTTATTCCCTAAGGAAATAAACCTTTTTGTAAGCTTTCAGACCATTGAGATATTAGTAAATCTTGTGAACATATCAATGATGCTTTCATTTGGCCTCATAGTAAATAATTCATAGTCATGAATTAGAAGCTCCAATTTTGATTCTTTGACTTGGTTAGTCCCCTCATGGGTAACTTCAAGTAATCTCCACATATCATGAGCTGAATCACAACCACTAACACGGTTATATTCAGTCGCATCTAGTGCACAACACAAAATGTTCATAACTTGAAAATTTAGAGTCATTTTCTTATTGTCTTCCACACTATACTCGTCATTCTATTTAGGTATTTTTATGCCATCAATCACATTTGATAGAATAAAAGGACCATTCTCTATTAAACTCCATAACTCGAAGTTAATATAACACACACAAATTTTCATTCTATTTTTTCAGAAAGTATAGTTGCTTCCACTAAACAAAGGAGGACGATTTGTTGAAGACCCTTCAATATATGGAAGAGAGGATGAACTTGCCATTAAGATCTTTTCTACAAGGTTGTTAAACCAAGAGTATGTAGACCAATCTCTAATACCAAATGAAAAACCTTAGAGGGGGGTGAATAAGGTTTTTGGCAAGCAAAAACAAATTTTTTGATTTATCTAAAATGTTGAATAATGATGATCACCAAAATGCTTGGACTAACTTTATAGATTCATAGAAAATTATCCAAGCACTCGTAGATGTATATCCAGATTTAGACAACAAAAGAACATCAAAAGCAGTACATGAACAACTGAATAAAATGAGACAAGAGATGTATAGTGGTTCGATCAACAATGATCTATGTCCACTACCTTAAACCCACACTTAACGATTTTCAACCCTATTTCATTAACCACACTTAATGAAACTGTTTCACATACAAGAAATGATCACCATACTAGGTTTTCCACAACCTCTCAGTCACGCCAACACATCAAGGATCACCTCACTAGGTTTTACTTCATAACCTTAATACAAACACAGAACAAGGATCACCCCAATGGGTTTTACCACATAACATTGAACATAAATCAACACAAGGCTCACCTCTATGGGTTTTACACCACAACCTTTCACTACAACAGAGATTTGAATATCAATAGAAAAGTAATAAGCTCACTTTCTTGAGTAGATGTTTACTCGGATACAAGGCACAAATACTTTTATCTTTGATACACAATGAACTCACTTTGAGGCTAGATAAAAGGAGATTTTTGAAACTATTGAGCAATAATATTTCTAAGATGAATGTTTCAAAAATCTTGTGTCTAATCTTACTTTAAGGGCTATTTATAAAGCTAAAAAGTGGAATGTCAACGGTCATAAAGAAACGGCTATAAATTTTCTGTTTAAACTCATCCATGTTTTGGACTCGGGTTTTGGATGATGATGCATCCAAAATGTAAGTCCAAAATAGCACTAACCAGACAGAAACTTTTTAACCCAATTTACAAGATTTTGGATGAACCTTTTGGATTCAAACTGTTCCATCCAAAATTCTGTGATTTTCAAAACTTTGAAAATATCTCCTTTGAAGCTTCAAGGTAAAGTTAAATGAATCAAGAGATAAGAAGACCGAGGAATTAATAGATATACCTTAATAACATTTCCTAGTCTATCATTCTTCATAAAGAACTTTCTTGATATATAACTCCACAAACTTTAATCTTCTCATTTCATCTTCTATTCTTAATTTCAGCGATGAAGGAGTTGCCAAGAAATCTTATCTAAAGACTTTTGAAGAATAAAGGTCAAGCATGTCCTATCACAATAGATTAACAAGTTCGTCCATATCAACATTTGTCATAAACCAAAACATAGAGGAAACATAATCTATAGTGAGGCGTCAAAGAACGATTTGGGTTGTGTGCTAATACAGAATGGGAAGGTCATAGCCTACACATCAAGATAATTAAAGCCTTACAGGTGAAATTATCCCACTCACGATCTTGAGCTAGCTGCAGTAGTTTTTGCTCTAAAGATCTAGAGGTACTACCTATATGGAGAATCTTGCGAGGTGTTTATGAACCATCAAAGTTTGAAATATTTGTTCACCCAAAAGGAACTTAATATGTATCAGCGGAGATAGCTAGAATTGCTTAAGGACTATGATTTAAAGATCAACTATCATCCGGGGAAAGCAAACAAAGTAGATGATGCATTGAGTAGGAAGAACAATACCCTAGCAGCTATGATCACTCAACAGAAGCAATTGATATTAGAATTTGAGAAATTAGAAATCGAAGTAGGGGGATCTACGAAAGGATATTTAGCAGCTTTGACGTTGCGACAAACCTTGGTGGAACGTATAAAGACGACCCAAGGTATGGATGCTAGTTTAGAGAAGAGGAAGAAGGAAGTCCGTGATGATCAGCAGACAGATTTCCAATTTCATGATAATAGGAGTTTGAGATTTAGGGAAAGATTATTTGTACCTCACCATCCAAGTTTAAAAGTTGAAATTTTGAAAGAAGCATAGAACTCTAAGATGTCAGTACATCCCAGTAATACTAAAATGAATAGGGACTTGAAGAGAAACTTTTGATGGAGTAGAATGAAGAGGGAGATAGGGGAATATATTTCTCAGTGTATGGTATGTCAACAAGTGAAAGCTGAACATCAAAGATCGGAAGGATTGCTAAAATCTTTAGAGATAGCTGTATGGAAATGTGAGTATATCACTATAGACTTTGTTGTTAGGTTGCCAAGATCAAGGTTGGGAAATGATACTATTTGAGTAATTGTAGATAGACTGACTAAATTCGTGCATTTCTTGTCAATGAAGGCTACAGCAACAATGGATGAGTTGGCAAAGACGTATATGGAGGAAATAGTGCGGTTATATGGCATACCAGCTAGCATTGTGTCTGACAAGGATCTACAGTTTATTTTACAATTTTGGAAGAGCCTTAATAAAGCTATGGGGACTACAGTAACTCTTAGTACTGCATGTCACCCACAAACTAATGGGCAATCTGAACGTACTATTCAAATATTGGAGGATATGTTGCGGGCATGTGTGATGGATTTCAAGGGTAGTTAGGTTGATCATTTGGTGTTGACAGAGTTCTCTTATAATAACAGTTATCAAACAAGTATTGGAATGGCTCCATATGAGGCATTGTATGGGAGGAGGTGTAGATTACCGGTATGTTGGGATGATGTGGGTGAGAGGATAATTATTGAACCGAAATTAGTACAAATCACCTTGGAGAAAGTGCCATTGATCCGCGAGTGAATTAAGGCAGCACAAGATAGACAAAAGAGTTGGACAGACAGCAAAATATGACCATTAGAGTTTAAGGTAGGAGAGAAGGTACATCTCTGAATTTCTCCAACTAAGGGGGTGAAGAGGTTTGGAAAGAGTAGAAAGTTAAGTCCGCGTTTTGTAGGTCCTTATGAGATTCTAGAAAGAGTTGGGGAACTCGCTTATCGTTTGGCTTTATCACCGGCACTGTCTAAGATGCATGGCATTTTTCATATTTCTCAATTAAGGAGGTACATTTCAAATCCGAGTCATGTGCAAGAGGCTGGACCATTGAAAGTGACTAGAAACTTATCGTATGAGAAGATTCTTTTGAGGATTGTAGATCGTAAAGAGCAAGTGTTGCGAAGACGTATCATCCCCTATGTCAAGGTCCAGTGGGCAAATCATACACCTCGTGAAGCTACATGGGAGTTGGAGGAGGATATGCGCAAGAAGTATCCCTCTTTGTTTGACCTGAAAGGTACGTATAAGTTTCAAGGATGAAACTTTTGTAAGGGAGTGGAATGTAAATACCTAACCCAATTTATTTTGGATTTTGTATTCTAACCAAACCATAATGTGATTCTTTTTATTATGGCCCATGAGATAAGATAACGTATAGGCATTAGGGGTCATAGGAGATTTAGTTAAATTGATGGGATATGTTTGTTATTTAGTATTTTTGAAAGTTAAACTTACGTCTTAATCTAAATGATGTTCTTTAATTTTATCATCAATTGCCCAAAACGATCATTCAAGGGTTCCAAACTCTGGGGAAGAAAGCTCTGACTTGCTTTAATCTTGAAAGTGAGTTCTATGGATTTCGACTCTTAATTCAGTTAGAGATTGAGAAGTAAATATTAAGAGGTTCTTTTCCTCTTGATTTATAGAACTCTAGAGAATAAGGTTCACTGATTCATTGGGTGTTAATTCCTTAGATTAGAGTTGGTATTGTATAGTTTGATATTAGAAAGCAATTAAGTTAAGTAATTAGTTTGGATTGGAGATTTTAGTTTGACCTCTGAGGTAAGTAGTTCTGACATCTTTTGTCTTAAGGATATTATGAGTGTTATTTTCTATACAAATTGAGAATTGAGTTTAGTTATTTTGGTTTGGTTTTGAATAATATAAACATGTGTTTTGTGTGTGATATGTGTGTAATGGCTCATGAATCTAGGAGATGGGAGGATGAACATGTTCTAAAATATGTGTATGTGACTGAAATCCCTCTCAATCAATAAAAAATCTCAGTTTGGCCTCCCTGATGGGATAAACAGTTAAGATTGATATCAATGATCCTCTTTCTAATCTAAAATTCATGAGCATCTATTTGTTGTAATGGGTTAAGACTGTGATAAGTACTTCAACTTTTCGTTTGTAATGTTTAAAGGAAACAAAGAAGTTTAGAATTTTACTAGATCTGTATGCTATGTATGTGTATGTAATTACGTATGTAAGAAAATAAAGAGAGTACCACAATAATTGATGGAATTGAAACATAGGTTTTGAATGGTGGCTTATGGAGTGGTTGCTAAATTACCTTGGTTTTCATGTTTTCCCTTGTTTGAAATTGCAATGTGTGGCGGAGCTTGAACTGTTTTTTTGTTGGCCTCGAATAGAAAAGGTTTTCGTTATTTCCACTGTCTTTAATTGCCTTACTTAGGACGTACAAAAAAAAAAAAAAAACAGTCAGCATGGCTTCTACAAAAAAAAAAATGGGTTGTTCTTGTTAACTGCAACCGCAGCATGGCTTCTACAAACTTTCCTTGGTGTGGGGACATTGCTATTCCATAAAAAGAAAAAAAAATGATTCTACCTTATCTACCATAGTAACCATGAAGAATGTCATTTGGGTGGGCCATGGTTGGAAAAGGCAAAATTATTTTACTTGCCTTATTTTAATATTACTATATTTCTTATTAGTTTATTATTAATAGTATTTCGTTTGAGGACTTACCATATTTTGTTTTAAAATACAGCCATGCTTATATCTATTTAAAAGTGAATTAAATCTATATTTTATTTTAAAATTTAATTATCATTTGTGTTTCATTTGTTGGAATGTATGCCCTCTAGACTAGTTTTCTACTATCATTATCGATTTTATTAATAAAAGAATTTATTCTCAAAATTTATTTAAAAATTTACATTTTATTTATACACGATTTACATTTAGATAGGACACATTCTGTTTAAGTAAGTGATCCATGTAGATGGTGGTCTTTTACAGTAAGGTATGGACCACGGGTTACTTAACATATAAACGTTTGTTCTTAACCGATTGATAAGAATAGGAATCTCATCATATTTAGGTTATTATATTATGAATTCCAAATAGGGAATGGCTTACCTTTAGCCAGTGAGTAGTCCACTCACTTCATAGCATGAGCGTATTTCGAATACGTAGAACAGGATCTGCAATAGTGGTTTCTAAAAGTATTATTTAGAAAAAATCCAAACTATTACTGCTACAACGTGGATTAATACTCTATCGTTTGAGTATGAATTAATGGTCTGACGAAGCTGAAAGCATGCACTTTGATATGCTATAGTTAAGGTTCTTTCGTAGAGCCGATATACTTGTATGTTGGGTATCTTTGACTAGTTAGTTAAGACAAACTTGTACAAAATAGCTTCTGCGATATATCGCCCATTGTGACTGTTCAAATGATCTAAATATCTAGGGCCCTGGGAAATATAACTTGAATGTTTGCATTAAGGTAGCTCCCTGGAGTTGTGGATCATTAGACTAAATGTCTAAGGATGGTAGATATCTTTTAAAGAGGTGTTAGTACACTCCTCCTCTCTAAATATACGGCGATGACTAAAGGGGTATTTTAGTCATTACACATCTACGTCGGAGACTTTGCTAAACGTAGTATTGTCCTTGAGGTCAATATTTTCTTATGGTGATATTAGAAAATATTTAAAATGCAAAATAAAACTATTTATATAGTAGGAATATTTTGGTCATTTTAGTAGTCAAGACGATGTACCTTCGGTCCCCGGAATAGCCCTTAAATCCTAACAGATTTGGGTTAAGAAAATAGCCTTGATATTTATAGATTTTATTTTATTTTATTTAAGTAGTATAGTAGTCTAATTTATTATTGGACTAAAATAAAATAAAAACCCAAGAAAGAGTATATATTTTATCTAGTTTAATTGGTTAATTAGTTATTGAGGGCACAATGCCCAGATTGAATAATAAAAAAAAATAACCTAGTTATAAACTGATAAAAGGTCTGATATTTTATATTGGTCTATTTGGACTTGTTAATTATTTATTGGATTGTTTTATGAAGTCCAAAACATAAATAATTGAGGTTTATTATTTATAGGTGTTCAACTCCAAAAATAAATAATTTTATCTCGCCCAATGAATGAGATCAAGGATAAAATAAAATTTAAAAAAAAAAAACAACACGAGATAAATCCTATATTGTTTGGCGTGAAAAGATAACAAAAATAAGATGGTTTTTGTTTTCACATACTTGGGCTCTCTCTGGCAATTTTTTTTTTTTTTTTTTTAAAAAAAGAGGAATCAAGATCATTCGAAGATTCAGTCTGAGTATCTTTCACCGGTTTTGGGAGAAACAGTGGCTATATATCGAAAGATCAAAAGTTTCGCATGAATGAGGAGGAGTAGACGGCTTGCAAGAGTGCAACTAGAGGTGTTGGGAGAACCAGTGGCTTCAAGCATTCAGCAAGAAGTGATCCAGACATCTTCTTCAGTGCCAACAAGGTCATTCAAACACAAAAGTAATCAACTTTCATGCGATACTTTGTATTTTTTTTTTGTTCAGTAAACATGCTTTTGGTTTCATCATTTTTGCCATTTTAACCTTCATCATTAATGTGGAATAATATCTTTTTATTTATGTATATAAAAATAATATATTTGGGGTCTCATCTAATTATTTGATACTATTCGATATGTTTTATTTAAAGGATATATGATGTAACATATTCTTTCCCAAGAAGATATTTGGACTATTTATTGGACTAGTATAGCTCACTCTCTATTTATCATTTCGCAAATTTTGATCAGAAATATGAAGAGAATTGTGCAAACAGATGGGATTAGACTATACTTTTAGACTAATTGACTTTTTGAGAGTTTTATTTATTATTATTGCTTGGATTAGATAGTGTTGTTCTTGTTAATCCTTCATTAAGGTTGAACAAGGCATTAGTTGTATTGAAGGTTTTATATTTTGTTCATGGGATTTTATTGTAGGTCCTAAATGTATTTTTTTTTTTCAGGATGTATATTTCTCGTTTCTTTGGAAATAATTAGTTCCTATTTAAGTGATTTTTTTTTTAGTTAGAGGCCTGGTGTCTCTTTGGAGATGCTGCCATGTGGCGTTTCGAGTACAAACTCGGGTTTGGATTCGGGACATTACATTATGCAAGCACTAAAACTTTCAAACACATAATTCATGCACTCAAACGGTACCCTCAGTAGACTCACGTTCATCGGTACGAAGTATAGTCATGGATGGTGAATGCAAGGATAGAGATTGAAGCAGCTTACTCAGATCAGCACGATCTATAATCACAGCAACATGAAGAAAAACAATAAAGAAAACCAAAGCCCTAGAAAAGGGGAGAAAAAACCCTAGAGAGAGAGAGAAGAGCCCTAGAGAGGGAGATATTTTTTAATTGATTTTAGTTAAAGAATGAAAATTTGGTTCTTGAAAGTTATTTAAATTTATGCTAAAAGAAAGGTCACTTAAATAGTGCAAACTTGCCAAATGAGTGTAGTAAAAGTTTTAACATAAGATGTACGTAGTATGCTAGGGTATTTGTAGCATTTTTGTTTTGGGAAATTTGGAAGGCTTGGACCAAGGTTATTTATAAGGAGATTAGATTCTCAATATAGGGTTTGAGGAGGAAGGTTTATGGTTCTATTGCGGATTTTTCTCAGTTGTAACCTCTTCGCAAGCCTTTGGTTAATGTTGATCATTTGCCCTTTCAGTGGAGGGCTTCTTCTCTTCAGTATATTACTCCAGTTTACTGGCTGGAATCAGTTACGGATGATGTTATAGTGAATGTGGATGATGCATCTAAAGGAATTCAGGTCAATCAGGGTTAGGGATGGTTATTAGGGATGCCGCTGGGGGTTTTATTCTTGGTTTTGCAAAGAATATTGGTCATACTACGAATGTGCATTCTGAGATTTTAGCTGTCCTCTATGGTTTGCGTTAGTGTGTGAGGAATCATTACATGCATGTGGTGTTACAACCGGATTCATTATTGGTTATTAATCAACTTAATGGTGTTTGTGCTAAGCATTGAAGTATAGCTCAGCGTTTAGGAGGATTGAGTTGCTTCAGGATTCTTTGTTATCATGTTAATATCTTCATGTTTATAGGGAAGGCAATGGGGTTGCAGACTATTTGGCTAATCTAGCTGTGTCACTTCTGATGTTCTTCTTTTTAATTCATTTACATCTCTTCCTGCTATGGTTTAGGGTTTGTGTAATTTAGATAGGATGCAAATTCCTTCAATTCGTGTCAGGTCTTTTGTATTTAAATGATTGTTTTTTGTTTTTCATATTGACTAGAGGTAAGATTCATATGTTTCCCTCGTATATTCTTTTTATATTATATAATAAATAAGTAGGGGTCTGCCAAATCTGCCACCACCCCATGTGATATTTAAAAAAAAAACATAAGATGTAGGTAGTAAAATATTTAGAGCCATAATTTAATGCTGTATTAGATATTGGACATTAATTTTATAAGAGGGTTAATTTTACACTCTTTCTACTTAAATTCATATCCAAAACTATTAATGTATATTAATACGACAAAAGTACTCTTCTTCTAATTTTAAAATCTTGTTTCACTCGTCTCTCCTGTTTTAACTCTTAAATACACACAATATTCTTTAGCAAGCATCAAATTAATCTAAAAAATTCAAGTTAAATACAAGCAAATAGTACATAAAATTGTGCATTAACTACATTGTTAATAAATAATAACTTCAACAAAAATTGAAATTCATATCTTATCAAATACTGAAAGTTTTATTCTTTCCCTATTCCTCTTTCATACTTTAAGAAACTCCTAAAAGTATAGAGAAATAATAATCTGATTTTCATTTGATTAAGAGAATAGTTATTGATTTATTTGTTCTTAGAACTATGCACTTTTATTATAAGGATATATCAAACATTAATAAATCACCCATTGACGATTTCATCAAAGAAAAAAAAATGAGAATATTGAGGATACACATCAAAAGAAAAAATATATATGATTTTTTAAGATAAAGAATACGATTAGTAATAGTTTAATTTTTATTAGTTATTTTTTATTAGAAGAGTTTATTGCAATTTATTCCCATTAAGTTAGGGGTAATGACACTTTAATATCACAAGTTATAAAAAATGTGTTAGAGGTCCATTGATCGCTAGTCAATAACGGTATTGACTAATAAAAGTTACTTTTATAATAAAATGTCAATTTTGTATATGCTAATTATAAGATACCCAAAATAACCATTTGGATTTATTGTAATTTACCTCCATTAAGTTGTGATTCTAATACTTTAATACCACAAGTTGTAAAAAATGTGCCAAAGATCCATTAACCGTTAGTCAATGACAGTATTGATTAATGGGAATTACTTTTGTAATAAAATATTTATTTTACACATACTAATTATAAGATACCCACAAAAAAAATCCTTTAGTTGAATGAACTTGATACATGAAGTATTTTTGGACCTATAGTATTTTTTTTTTATAATTTTTAGTATTAAAATATCATTATCAATTTAATAGGATAAAATGCTAAATTAAAGTTTTAATCAACTTCCTGAAATTAGAAGTATCATATATAATTTTGTCAAGACCTAAATACGATACAAATTTAAACATAACATACCTAAAATAAAATCACGAATTAAACTAGAGAAATATCATAATGTATTTTTAGCTTTTCTTTTCTTTTCTTTTTTTGTGAGAAAAATATTGGTGAAATATGATAATATTTTTAGGTGGTTTTGCTTTTTTTTCAAGAAAAATATATTGTTATAATTTCGTAATTTTATTTTAGATCTATTATGTTTGAATTTGCATTGTATTCAAATCTTAACAAAGTTGTATATGATATGTCTACTTTTAGAAAGTTGGTTGAATAATTAATTTAATGTGTTTGTTGAATTTTATCCTATTAAATTGATAATGATACTTTAATACTGAAATTTGTAAAAAGTATTATAGATTTACAAATACTTCATGTGTTAAATTTCGTCAATTAAAAGATTTTTTTGGTATCTTGTAATTAGTATGAGCAAAATATATATTTTATTACAAAAATAACTTTCGTCAATCAATACCGTTATTGACTAAAAGTCGATGGACCTTTAGCTCATTTTTTACAACTTATGATATTAAAGTGTTATAATGCAAACTTAATAGGGATAAATTACAATAAATTCAAAGGGTTATTTTAGACATCTTATAATTAGTATGGATAAAATAGATATTTTATTACAAAAGTAACTAGGTTGATGCCCGTGCGTTGCACGGGAGTATAGCTTTTGTAAAATTATTATTTTGGATTAAAATATAATTAGAATATAACTTGTTTGAATATTAAAATAAATAATAAAATTAAATAATCTGAAACATATATTAAGACTAATATTTAATTTCAAATCCATCACTTTTAGTATATTATGTATTTGTAATAGTCTTATGGATTTTTTTGCACAGTCCTTGTCAAGTGGTTTAATGTAATATTATTTGAGTGTCCTTCCTAGTTCCTTTTTTTTTTTTTTTTTGTTTCTTTTTTTCACTTTGGGGTGGATGGTGTTTGGGGATGAATATTTAAATCTTGCCTTAACTTTTACTACTAACAGGTACTTCTATTCTTATTTATGCTAAATTTCTTATCTTGTAATTCTCTAGGTTGAATCTGAAATTTTTTGTCTCCATGATGGGTTGTCTCCTTCAGTTACGGAATTTTGACCATGTGCAAGAAGTTCTTCATGAGGGACCCATGTGTGATCTCTTGTGGTCTGACCCTGATGATCATTGTGGTTGGGGGGGCATATTGCCTAGGGGTGCTAGATATACATTTGGCCAAGTAACTGGCTTGCATTTTAGAGTTGCAGACTTTTTATATCATCCATTTTTATTTAAGTTAAACATTCTTATCACTTGATTTAAACAGGACATTTCACTTCTTGTTGAGCTGTGGAAGTTTCATAATGTAATTGCTGTATTGATTCATGAATTATAAGTTGTGCTTTCAGGATATTTCATTGATCTTTCTGATCATAATCCAAATTCTCACTCAGCTAGGGATCGTTTGGTAACAGAGACCATTCAAATGCTTAATAAAAAATAAAAAATGACCACCTACTTTTGCCAAACACAGTATTATAGAAGCTTATGGTTTTCAGGAATCACATTATGCAAATGAGGTGTCAAAATAGCCCTTTGAGGTCATCAATCCAATCGTCTGTGGAAGTTAACTTACAGTTTAAGGGTGAAGAAATAGATTGAAGCATAGACTTCCACAAAAAAAATCACAAACCATCATCTTTGCATCACTATGGTTCTGGACTTTGTCTGGTGACCTGGTCCAGATTGTTTGGAATATTAGATTATAAAGGAAGCTAGTATATCCATAATGTTTCACTCGGTTATAGCCCCTGCCTCAAATACAATTTGTTCCTCCATAGTCGAAATATCATCTGAACAAAGTAGTTGAAATTATGCATTCCCTGAAGTTTACTAGTTTTATGTCTTTGACAAGCTTGCAGAGTTTCTGTCTCTTATTGTATAGCTGTGCATCAAGTTGTAGTGATCATTGTCCGGTGTTCATGTATATGGAGTAGCAAAGCAAAACACTGAAATTCTTGATATATAAGCTTCTTAGTTGCCACAGTTCCCATGTTATAATCTGATTCATGTCTAATCACTATTCTTGAATTTAAACTTAATGTTCAACTCATGAACTTATCATCGTTAGCTAAAAAGTGAAAAAGTGAACAAAATATTAGGTTGAAAAATCAAATCTCTGCAGATCTAGTCTTGCTAGTGATTTCTTTGCAGAAGAAATTTCATCCATTCATATTAATATATCCCTAACTTTGGCCATCTGGTTTGTAGGCTCAAATTATGCAGTCTGACTCTGGCAGAATCAAAATCAAAGTACCATTTCCGTTCCTTCTGTTTTCTGAAATTTAAGACTCTCAACTCTAGCTAAACCCATTCAAGTCAAACAGTTTGCATTTTAAAGCTGCATCAGTTTCGTCATCAGTGTTTAGGTCAAGTTTAGGTGCAAAGAAAGGTAATTTATACTCTTGCGAAGGCCTTTGCTTCTCAATTGCAACAGCATCATGCCTATGGGAAGGTTGGTCAAAGAATTTGGTATCTTTCTGTTTCTCTAACTCTATTCTCTAAATAGGTGTTGTTGGTATTCCATCTTCCTCCTTGAAGTCCAATGCTCATGGACAAATTACTATAGTTTTTCTCCATAGAGCATGCCTTTTCTACTTCCTCATTCACTGCTACGAGAAACCTTCTCTTGTCTTTCAGGTCTTCACACCATCTACATTTAGGCTGCTGTAGGTTGGTCTCATTGCTGATGTTTTGGGACTCCATGACAGTTCTAAAATTTAAAGGTCTTATCACCACCTAATTATTAGGCATGTCTTGGTCCCTCAGAGGACCTTCACATGAGGTCAAGTAGCTGTCCATTGAGCAATCTGGGGTGTTTGTATCTGCTGGGGACACAGATCAGAAAGTTCTTTCATATCTGAAAATGCAGAATTCAAGCACTGTGTGGAGACTTTAGAGACCAGTTCTTATAACTGAACCTTGGCATCCTCTAATCCTATAGACCCCAAGTTCTGTCTTCCAAGTATTTCCTGTGCTTTCTCAAGCACTGCCTGTAAATACTTTCCTTGAGCCTCTATTCGTAGCTGTAAGTGTCATTGCACCTATGTTATTGAATAGAAAAAATTAGAAGTTGCAAAGAGAATTATCAAACTGGTTAGAGACATGCAAGAAAGACATTGGCTTCCCAAACCTTTTTGCAACTTTTGTTTCTTGAAATGATAACAACTTGGATAACAGTTTTCATTTGCAAGTATTGCATCTAGAATTATGTTATGTTGTGAATGCATTCTTTCATTGTAGATTATAATGTTTGTGAATGGGCACCCAATTTTTATTGGTCTTACAAATATCATTGCTACTACTATTACTGCTACTGGTGAAAAGAGGGAATGGGATGGATTGCTTGGGATGCAAAGGTTTATTTGTTCCTTCTGTGGCAATGTCTGTTAATGTCTCTATAATCTATCCAGGGATGAAAAAGGAAATATATTTCATGTTGACTGTTAAAAATAAGAAATTGAATGTATCTTTACCTCAAGTTCCTCATGAAGCCTTCTCTGCACTTCAATTTGCATCTGTATTGCTTCGCTTATATGTAAGTTTTTGTATATATGTTTCATAACCAGAAGGCTTTTAGCATGGAAATAGATCATGATAGTCAAAGACACAGGCAGACATAGCTTCATAAACTATACCCATATCATCAGAAGTTGAATCAAAGCTAAACCGCACTCAAAACATTGAACAACCATCAAATTACATTATAGTAAATTTTAAAAATCTACACATCTTCCAAATAAATGGCACCAAATGAAAGTTGGGAAAACCAATAATTGCATAAATTAAAAACACGAACCACCAAGAATAGAACACACCATGATCAATATAGTACTCGTTCCTCAATATATTTTCCAAACGATTGAGTTCCTTCAGTGATTTCCTTGTCCATTGGCTCCATTGACTTCTTTTTTGGTTCCTATTTCCAAAAAAACATTCAAAAGTTCAAAAAAAGACAGAAATAACATTTTTATATGTCACCAAGTTAATCAAAGAAAAAACAAAAAAGAGAACAGATTTTTGCACCAAATGCCAGAGTCCAAGAGTTGACACTTCCTTCAAAAGTATAAAATGTTTCTGAAAGTTGATACTCTTAGAAGAGAAAATCTTAAAAGACATGCCAAAATGGAGATTCATATATACTATAGATAGAAAAGAACAAAAATCACAGAAAAGAAAAATAGAAAAACTTAAAGAATTTGAAACTTATATCCTTACTTGATCTAAATGTGTAGTCGATTTAGCTTTGCCTAGTAAATCACAGAAAAGAAAAGTACCAAATAAAAAATTTCACAGAATTGGTTGCCATTAAAAATGGAGCCAATAAGAGGAAAAAATGAAGTAGACAAAATTGCAATAGAAAATGGAACTACAAGGGAAGCCTTAGACGCACGGTGAGGTTGATGTGACCAAACCAACCTCAATGGCAAAACCTTTGTCATAGTGTTTCTAGTAATCGGCTTGAGGATTGATCCATTCAGGCTCTACAATTTCCATCCTTGCCTTTTTCGGAGTCTCGGTTGATATGTTGTACTTCTCATCTCTCTCTAGGATGAGGTCTAGCCTCACCATGCCCAAGTTCACTAGCTGTGGCGACATCATCAGTGCTGGAGGACCGAGAGGAAGCTTATCGCCTACCAAAGTATTCCCACATTTTGAATCACTATTTACATGTTAAAAAGGTCATGACCCTTGAGATTTAACTTGAATTACCCGAACCAATGAATCTATAAATGGCTTTTCATTTACATAACCCTTGAGATTTAATTAGGAAAATAATAGATAAATTCATGCACTAATTAATAGATTTTGGAATAGAATTCTCTTATATCTCTACAGCTTCTATTGAATTCAAGTCTATGTGTCAGTATAGGACTCTGCCAATTGTCGCTGCAGGAGCATTCCACAGCTACTATATATATATATATATATATATATATATATATATATATATATATATATATTTCCGTTAGTCAATATCGTCGTTAACTAACGGCCAATGAACCTCTAACGTATTTTTTACAACTTGTAATATTAAAATGCACCAATTCCTAATTTAATAGGAGTACATTACAATAAACCTTTTATTAGAATAATCAGTTTACAAACAAAAATAATAATGGCAAAGTGTATTGGAATTAAGGATTATGAATGATATTTTTCCTCAATCTCTCTCTCTCGATCGATCGATTTCCCCGTCAACTTTTCACCCTTGGTTGGGTCTACCTTGAATTTCCACTTCCTTAATCTTCTGTCTGATCTTGCTGTCAATGGCCCTATTACCCCACCCGCAAGTTCTCATTCAGAAGCCTTTTCCTTAGCTGCACTGTCAAAAGAGTAGGCAGGATAATTTACCTATATTATTGTTATCTTCAGGGGTGCGACCAAGGATTGAAGTAGAGGATGAAAAAGAAAGAGAGGGGGGAGAGGGGGTAAGACTGAGGAAAAGAAGGGGGGAAAAAATGAATAAGATTTTGGTTTTTATTTAATTATTGCTATTTCTGAATGCCCTCCAAATAAATATGTGAATGACATGTATAATATAGTATCACTTAATGCTTAAAATAGACTGAAGTAGAGATAGAACCATGTTAGAAGATAAATTTTTAAAAATTTTAAAAGGGGAGTGAAATGTAAAATTTAAATACATTTAGTTCAAAAAAATTTAATTGATTAAGATAAAATCAAAATATTTAAAAGTTTTGGAAGGGTAGGCGCCACCCTCCGTCCTCTCTAAATCTATGTTTGGACAGAAAAGTAAAGTTTAAGTCATTTTTAGAATTCAAAAATAAAAATCAAAATTTTTAAATAAAAAAGGATAAAATTCAAAATAAGTAAAAGTTTATTGAGAATTCGTAATTTTCGACCTTCCACAAAACACCGTATGGGCTTATCACACAAACTGGGCTGGGAGTACAATTTAAATGGTACCTACATGGCTAAATTTAAAAAGGAACAAAACTTTTTCAGGAATTTCTCATCAGATAGTTGCTAGATTACTAAAAAGGCAGAAATCATTTTCCTATATATATAAAACTAACAAATTACTAGTTTTTTTTTTTTTTCTTGTGTTTTTTGGGGGAGGGGGGACACAGAAGGCGATAGGCATTTCGCATGATAAGAGCCGTAGATAAACTTAAGAGGCATATCATAGTATGAAAGAGTTGAAGAAAAGACAGATTGATATATGAGCTCTTCTTTAAAACTTAGCCGACCTCAAAGTATGTACATTTATTTTTTTTGTTGTCGTGGTTTCACATGTGACACAAGTAGTTGATTCAATCGTTAGTCCTAGAAATGGTGATTATTGCTAAGATAAATGATGGAGAAATTTGGGAGACAAAGACAGCAAGACCGGGTAGTCTTCCAGAAGCAACCTATTCTGATCAAGACAAATTTGGAGTAAAATATTGGATGAACTTCAATGTTCACAGAAATTGACAAATCTAAACCGTCAATCAACTTGGGTCAAAGTCCAACAAGTTGCAAGTAGGCCATTCAAACTTCGCATGTTTGGTACATCTTTCCGTCTTAATCAATGGCCTTTTGATCAATTTCTTATTTTCACGAATGGGACCTTTTGTTTTACTCTAATAACATTTGCGTTCCTACGTTATCTTGTGACACATTTGTCCAAAAAAAAAGAAAAATTTGTGATTATTTTTAAAATGTTATGAATATATTAGTGGAAGCTCCACTAATTATAAATTTATGTAAACTATTAGAGAATTAGTGGAAGCTTCACTAATTAGTAAAAGTTCTACTAATTATGAATTTTTATAGATGTCCACCATTTAATGGAGACATCACTAATTAAGATTAGTGGAAGATGATGTATTCCGCTAATTAAGAGCTCTATAAATAGAGCTATTCTCTGAGCTTGAAATACACCATCATTTTGTGAAAGAATTGTGAGAAAATTGTGAGAAAAAGAAAGAGAGAGATTTGAAGAAATTCTTATGTAAAGAATAGTTAGAGTTTTATTACTGTGAAGTGTGTAGATTTTTTTTCTAACACTACCCAAAATTTATAACACGTTATCAGCACGAGTCTCTACCGTTACAAAAGTCAGAAGACGAAGCATGAGTCTCTGTCGTTACCAAAGCCAGAAGACATGTACGCATTTATTGATTTCTATGGCTAACCTCGTTAAACTCGAATTTGTAGCCCTTGATATTTCTGAAAAAAATTATATGTCATGGATTCTTGATGCAAAAATACATCTAAATGCTGAAGGCCTTAGTGAAACTATTCAAGTAAATAATAGTGTATCAGCATAACACAAGGCTAAAACTTTGATTTTTATTCGTCGTCATTTCGATGAAAATTTGAAAATGGAATATCTTACCGAAAAAGATCTATATGTCCTGTGGGTAAATTTAAAAGAAAGATTTAACCACCTGAAGATGGTCGTACTACCCACTGCACGGTATGAATGGTTGCACCTGAGGTTGCAAGATTTTAAAACCGTGAATGCATATAGCTCCGCAATGTATAAAATTATATCTTAGTTAAAATTATGCGGAGAAAAAGTGACTGATGAAGATATGCTGGAGAAGACATTCTCCACCTTTCATGTCACGAATATTGTCCTGCAGCAACAATATCGAGAAAATGATATACCAAATTTACAGATTTAATTACTACCCTCCTCATTGCAGAGAAAAATAATGAGTTATTATTGCAAATTTATGAAGTTTGACTAATTAGCTCAACAGCACTCCAAGAAGTGAATGTTGTTGGCTCCAGCAAAAGCCATTGTTATAGTCGTAGTTGTGGCAGTGGCCGTAGTTATGGTCATGGACACACTCGATATTTCCCTTAGCACAGAGCAATACTGGCCACCTAAAATGGAATAGAAAGGATAATAAGGGAAAATGATATTTCCATTAATAATAAGTATTACATATTTGAGATGTTACATTCAGATATCAATATATACTATACTATTGCTAACAATTCAGAAAAAAAAATCTATCTCCTCTTGATCATAAGCCTTGTATTCACTTGCATTTCCTTTATTCATCTCACTGGTATTCACGTGAACTTGAGGATGGATGCTTATAGTTGCTCTTTTTCAATTGAGCTGACAAATTGAGGATGAATGTTTGTAGTTGTTCTTTTCCATGTTTGTATTAGAGGAAGACAAACAGGTAGCAATTATGAATTTCAGTTCCTCTTCTTCGGCATCCTCCTTCTCTTCCTTCTCCCTTAGGCTAGCATCTAGACTAGCAGTAGAATTAGCCGTGAAGTTACTGCGCAATGAGTTTTGAAATTTTCTCATCCCCTTAAGTTTTTTATTATATTTGGCCTTAAAGCATGCTTATCTCTATTTTTGTGTTTGGTCCTTCAACCGCGTGTCAGGATTTTCTTCCACCAACTTCTTCTCACGTTCCAATATCTCAATGGCTTCTCTGAACTTCTTCTCAGCCATATGTCCTCCTTCGTCTTTATCTCGCTCCTGTAAATCGAAGTGATATCATCGGTAGAGATACATTCATTCCAGTCATTATTTACGTATAAATCTTTCATAATTTCATACTTGCAAATTACAAGTGTGTGTGAGACAGAACCTCAACATTTTTTATTAGAGTCTCCAAACTCATCAACTTCTTGTGAGGCCATCGACAAATTCCCAACTCCCTACATATGTTCTTGAGAGGGGTTAAGCCAATATTCAATTCTTTGGCCGCGCTCTTGATTGGTAGGTAAAAGTACTGCAAAATGGTTTCTTTTGATAGTGTCTTGGAGCTATTGCCCTTCTCCTCTCTCTGCCTCCTAATCCTCTCATTCTTCATAGGAATTTCGTCTGCAATAATATCTTAAACTTTGACATTATGCATTTCATGGGTCCTCACTCCGAATTCGTTGCCAAGACCACTCATTATTTCTCCTAGAAAAAGAAAAATAATATCAGTAAAGGTAATACTATGTAAAATCCATATTTGAATGTATGATAACCTGGAACCAAATTCTGACTTTGTTCAAAATCTATTAAGAAGTAGAAAGGATCATGCACAAGCATATCCTCATTCAGATGAACAACATCAAAAGCAGTCTCTTGAATGGGTAAATCAAATTGAAAATTCAAAGCAGCATGTCTAGAACTACCACTGATTTACATCATAACAAACCAAAAGAGAGTTTAATTTTATTATTTCATTAGTAAGCACACTAAAAAAAAAGGAAGCTCTCAAAGGTATCTCACCTAAAATTAGGCAGAAGCGGTTGGCTTGGAAAATTAGGCGAAAGCGGTTGGCTTGGAAAGGAAAATACATCAAAATCTTCTGCGTTAGACCTGACATTAGGCAGAAGACGTTAGCTTGGAAAAGAAAACACATCAAAATCTTTTGCGTTAGAAACCAAGTCAAAATTTGACTATGTCTCAAATGAATTACGAGTCTTCATATCTGCTTTGAGGTTTTTTTTTGTTTTTTTTATGTTTACTAATGGCTGATGACTGAGATATATATCAATATATATATATATATATATATATATATATGTACGAGGAAGAAGAAGAGGTAGATGATATGTAGAGGGACGAAGGAGAAGAAAAGACAAGGAGGAAGGGAAAAAGATGGTACCGGGAAGAGTGAAAAAAAAAGAGATTTTTTTCTTGGCATTTCCTACTTGTCATTATGTTCTTGCATTTCTTTTTCTTTTCGCTTATTCTCTTATGAAATCATTATTCCCTAAATTAGGGGGAGAACAGAAACAGTATAAGAAATATCTTGATTGAACGACATCATTAAATTATCTTGATCCGCGTACAAGCGCGTGTGAATTTGAAGTTCAAAAGATAATTCATTTGTAAAGCATTGCAAATCAAATGCCAAACGCTTTTGTTGACTCCAGAAGAGTAACAAAATCGCATATTCCAGCTATAAATGCTCCTATTCGAATTGAAATTCCAACAGAATAAAAGATTATACATATAGCTGCTGAGCCAAAAGCATGCCAGAAGCATGGCTGACCTCTTGGTTCTAAAGATAAAAATCCTCGAAAGAAGAGAGGATAAAAGGATCCAGATGATCATATTAGAAAAGAATGATAAAGACTAAGAGAAAACTGATGACAAAGAACCAAAAGTTGATGAAAGTAACACTGAAATTTCTATCAATTATACCACTTCCGGTAGAAGTTAGAATCGGATAGAAACAATTATTGATAATATGTTTGCATATAATATATCTCTTGATGTTATACAGGATAATGATGATCCTGAATCAATATCAATTGATGAATATTGGCATAGAAAAGATTGGCTACAATAGAAAGATGAGATTCAATCAGAGTTAAATGCACTGACACAATGTGAAGTCTTCGGACCTGCAGTCTGAATACTAGAAGGTGTAAAACCTGTTGGCTATGAATGGATATTTGTGGGAAAGCGCAATGAAAATAATGAAATCATACGAAATAAAGTACGGTTAGTAGCCCAAGGTTTTTCACAAAGACCAAGTATTGATTATAATGAAACTTATTCTCTTGTTGTTGATGCTATTACACTCCAATATCTTATCAGTTTTGCAGTACATGAAAAGATAGATATACGTCTATTAGATGTTGTCACTGCTTACTTGTATGAAAATTTAGAAAATGATGTTTACATGAAAATCCCAAAAGGATTTCATATGCCTGAAGCATATAAATATTATTCTCATGAAAATTATTCCATCAAGTTGTAGAAATCATTATATGGCTTGAAGCAATTTGGGCGCATGTGATTCAATCGTCTTAGTGAATATTTATTGAAAGCGGGATTTAAAAATGACCAAGTATGTCCATGTATTTTTATTAAGAAATCTGGTTCTAAATTTGTGATATTAACTATATATGTTGATGATATTAATCTTATTGGAACTCCTGAAGAGCTCCAAGAAATAATGGATTATTTAAAAAGAGAATTCAAAATCAAGGATTTTGGTAAAACTAAATTTTGCCTTGATTTACAAATTGAACATCTGGAAAGTGGAATATTTATTCATCAATCAACATATACAACAAAAGTTCTCAAAAGATTTTACATGGACAAAACACATCCATTGAGTATTCCAATGATCGTCCGGTCATTAAATGTGAATAAAGATCCTTTCCGACCTCAAGAAGATGATGAAGAACTCCTTGGTCCTGAAGTACCATATCTCAATGCAATTGGTGTATTGATATATCTTGCTAATAATACACGACCTGATATTGCTTTTGCTGTTAATTTATTAGCAAGATTTAGTTCTTCACTAACACGACGACATTGGAATGAAATTTAACAAGTCCTTCGATATCTCCAAGTAGCTACTTCTTCAAATCATGTTGACAGTATAGCCATGCATGAAGTAAGTAAAGAATGTGTATGGTTACGATCAATGATTCATGATATCCGAGAAAGTTATAGATTATCATCTATCAAAGATATTCCAACTCCTCTTTATAAAGACAATGCCATTTGTATAACTCAAATACGAGGAGGATATATTAAAGGAAATCGGACAAAATATATTTCACCAAAATTCTTCTTTACTCATAAACTCCAGAAGAAAGGTGAAATTGATGTGTTACAAATTCGGTCATGTAACAACCTCGCAGATATTTTTACGAAGACTTCACCGACTACAACATTTGAGAAGTTGAAATATAAAATTAGTATGCGTCGGTTCAAAGATTTAAAGGAAGTATATCATCGGGGAGAGTAATAAACAGACATATAAAATAGTGTACTCTTTTTCTTTCATTAGATTTTTTTTTCCCACTGGATTTTTATCTAGTAAGATTTTAACGAGGCATATTCTTTATGTAATGAATGGACATACAAGGGGGAGTGTTATGAATATATTAGTGGAAGCTCCACTAATTATGAATTTATGTGAACTATTAGGGAATTAGTGGAAGCTCCACTAATTATGAATTTTTATGGATGTCCACCATTTAGTGGAGACACCACTAATTAAGATTAGTGGAAGATGATGTATTCTACTAATTAAGAGCTCTATAAATAGAGCTATTCTCTAAACTTGAAATACACCATCATTTTGTGAAAGAATTGTAAGAAAAAGAAAGAGAAAGATTTGAAGAAATTCTTGTACAAAGAATAATTAGAGTTTTATTAGTGTGTAGATTTTTTTTCTAACACTACCCAAATTTTATAACATAAAAAACTTTCTTTAAAAATAATCAAATGTAAGAATGCACGATTTTTTATCCTACTTCCAAGAAAGTTTATGCACACCCTCACAAACACACATATAGATATGTGAATATGTTTACATACAATAATGTGTTAGAACTAAAAAAATAAATACGTATGTACTTAACAATCATAATTCGATTATTTTTAATATAATAAAAATAAAAAATACTTATAAGATTTAATACAAAAATTTATATTATTTTAAAAATAATATATATATATATATAATATATATTTAATATATTGATATATAAATAAGGAGATTTTTCGAATATTCTAAAGTAAGAATAGTATTATCTCCCGTCACAACTCACAAGCAAGAGATAGACGTTAGACCAAATGGCTCGTCGACTTAAGTTAACAAGTTATCACTTTGTACTTTTTTAAAATTTTTTTAATTTTTAATAATAAAGATCTACATTTGATATTTAAAAATATATACAAGACTTCTGTGTCCGGAGATATTTGAATCCAAAATATTAATATGAAAATTTGAACAGTAATCAACTTAACCAAAAGCAGCGTTATCACTTTGTACTTGCATTGGTTCTTTGCACTGTGTTACTTTTCCAATCAATATATGCCAATAATTGCAAAGGTTTTCTTCTTAAATATTATTGCGAAATTGCTCCTTTCTGACATCATTCTTGCATGAAGTTGGACTTTCCTGCTCATATTGCTGCTGCACAAGATAATAAGAAGAAATTTAGATTTGATTTGGTTAGATAATTTTGTAGAGGAGGACGAGAAATTAATATATTAAAAATTAAAATAATAATATTGATTATATTTTTAATATTAAAAATTTTAATAAAATAGATAATGATTAATAAAAAATAAAATAATAAATTAAATTAATTATTTTTTTTTTCTTTTTTCTATTTTTTTTATTTTCACTCTGACTAAATAGGATAAGAATAAATATATTACCTTTCTCTAACGAAAGTAAAATATGTTACTCCTCTCCCCCCCCCCCCCCCTCCTTTCTTCTCCCCCTTCCCTTCACAAACCAAACCAAGCCTTAGGCTAGAACTGAACAATAATTCCATCTAAATGAAAATATTAAATAAAAATCAATTTAAATAATTTTTAATGTTCAAAAAATTTTCATCTATTTATAAAATATTATATTTAATTTTCTTAACCACATATTAATCCCTTATATTTTTTAATTTATCAATTTAAATAAATTCTTTTTTAAAAAATTGCAACCAAATATACCTTTATATTCTATGGTGGACCAAAATAACGTGGCGTACTACAAGCAAAGAAAAGGAAAGAAAAAAACTTTATCAGAGCGATGATACACTGACTGTATGAATACTAACAATTAACTATCATATATGCTTATTAACCATATATTTTTGCCATTTTTACTACTTAAACTCAACTCATAAACAATACATTATGTAATAATTAATAATATTATTTGATGATATCACATCAATTATATCATCGACATAATAAAATTTAACTTAATAAAATCTGTATTTTACATTTAAATTTCAAGATTAACTTGTGGAACAGTAAACACAACAACAACAAAAATAAATAAATAAAAAGAAAAATATGTCGGCCACAATACATAGATAACTACAAGAATTATTTCTCGCAAAACAATTTATCTTTGAATTTTTCCCCCCCCATTAACTGCAATACATTTCATGGGCATAATCAGCATGTGGTGCCCCTCAGAATCTATCGGCTACGGCTGAAATGGTGTTTAGTCGCCATCAAGTTATACATCAATCCTATAATGAGAAGCCCACTTCTTTAATTCATAGAAACGTGTAGTCAAACCTATCATCTATGTGACTTTTTCTTGCAAGCCCTTGGTTCACATTAGAAGGAAATCCTTTGTGGTCCGAGTTGGCCTAAAGCGATTTCCATTATTATTGATAATTTAAAATATTTATTTTTTAAAAAATAAAATATAATATTATTTTTAAAAAAAATATTCATTTGAAAATTTCTGTATATTTAAAATAAGATGTACGAGTTAACATCAAATGTAGACGTATTGGTCATTCTCAATTCTACGATTGCTTTACCAAGCCTAGATTCACATGGAAGATGTCTGTGATTCTATGTGAAAACTGTTTCATTTTCTAGTTGGTGATGTTGAGGCATATGATAAAAAATGTTGTAGGTTTCGGATACTCGGGGAATGATATTGAAGCTTTTTTATTGACTTGTTAGATTCTTCATCATTAGTTAAGTTACTAATTTATACATTTTTGGACAACCAATCTTCACTAGAATGCATAAGGATTATTGTGATTCTTCTTTACAAACATATATAAATCTTACAATCACGATTATTCATTATACTCGTATAATATTTTATAATAAATAAATTATTTATATGATTTTTTAAAAATATTTTATTAACCGTTTATCTTAATATCTATTTCAAAAATAAAAAATTAAAAAAAAAAAAACTACTCACACCCACTAGTCTTATTGATATTTCGCTCTTACAGAAGAAACGGAAAGAGAAAATTTTTATGCCAGCCAAAATTTTTAAAGTTAGTTGTCCGTATCTCTAAAGGTCAAACAAGGACAAAAAACGTGCTAAGACTAATAGGAATCCCATTGCAATCATTTCACATTATAAAAATTTGGATTATTTATTTATTGTATGCAAGAACAAGACAAATATATTTTGTTTATTTTTTGGCAACTATTTTCGATAAGAAATTTTGTGATGCAAGTGTGCTACCAAGTCATCTTTACCAGGACGACCTATACTTATCACAGATTCACAATTATGTCCTCGTATACATGAGGCAATTCATGACAATGTGGCATTGAACCTTTTTCCTGCTAGTTTCTTTAAAGTGGGGAACAACTGGCTACATTCCTGTAGTCTTTTGTTTTAATACCAATCCTCGTTAGATGAAATAAGATTCCCATGCTAGAGACAGGTGTTTCTGTATAATACTTTTTTTGTTTCATATTATTTAATATTTTAATAATTTATATATAAATAAAAAATATTAAAACTAATAAGTTTTTTTATATTTTTAAATTTATTTATACTAAATATAAGAATTACTAATTATTTACTAATTTTTTATTTTTCATTAAATATAATTTGACTAAATTTAAGAGTAGTATTAGAAAGTATTAATTATTAATGTATAAGAATATATAAAGAGTCAAATATTATGAAATAAAATATAAAAATTAAAAAATCATATATATATATATATATATATATATATATATAGGAGTTGCGAAAGCCTCCTATTATGATACATGACACTCTCTTTTTTTTTCTTGGTGAAGAAATTTTAAAGAGTTTTTTTAATATTAGGATTATCTGAATTCAATGAATTCAGATAAGATGGACGTAATCAAAGTTATGTTCACCTACGCATTACTCTTCGTTCGCATCTATCCGTTCCTTTATAAGAAGTGTTATCGGTTGTCTGAATTTGATAGAATTGTTCTTGGATAATAAATTCAGTGATATCCTGATACCAGAACAAAATTGTATTGCCACAAGGAAGCATGATCAAGCATATTACTCTCTAGAAAATTACTACATTCGTTTATATAACATAATCGGACCGTTAAGAAATGAATGAGGTATGCTCCATCGATTCCCCGGCTATGTCTTCATGTATTTGAGGTTTCTCCTTCCTACCAATCAACCTTCCCGGATTCTCAACTGCAGTCTTCCAAGACGGCACTTAATTAGCACTGATGAGTCTGCCCCAATTTCTACCCCCTCAACAATCCTCACATTTCCTAATATGGCTATGGCAGTCCCAATCAGGACACCATTGCTGATCTTTGGAGGCCTATCGCCACAACATTTGCCATCCCACCTAAGGTAACAAACATGGTGCAGTACAGACAAATCGTTCTCAACAACTGATGATGTCCCAACGCATAATCTCATTGAAATTGTTACGCAAATTGAGCATTACATGGATCAAAATTTAATGAATAGTCACCAGTTGGACTCTGAATATTGGAAGAACTATCATCAAGAACTATTTTAGCCAAAGATTTCCCTACTGATGCAGTTATAAAGTTCAGTTATAAAGTTCCTTAGTTATAAATTGTTACCAAGGATTTTTTGTGGCAACCAAGATAAAGCTACCCATGAAGTAGGAAAATCCATGAAAGACTTTCTTGAAGTGAAATTCGTACATCGATAGGTGAGTCCTTTTATTTACTCTATTTAATAGTTATACATGAGATTCATTGGTGATGCCGAACGATATTTGAAGTTATGGTTTTATATGTCTCTTTTTACTTATTGACTTCACATACATTTCATTCCTTTCAAAAGAAAAACAAATTATTTTTTAATATAAGAAAATTGAGAAAATTACTGAAATTATCCCGTGCAATGCACGGGCACTAACCTAGTGCCCTAATAATATAAAACGAATAAATAAAATTTACAAAAATGTAAGCCTCATTCATATATATATTTAGGTTTAATCATATGGTACAAGTATATCGGGTGATATTATGCAATATATAATAACAACGAAATAAAATAATTATGTTCTATATAGCTAATGTAAAAGATCATACATTTTTTTCTCTTTTTCTTTGTACAAAAATGGAATTATTTTTCTCTGGCAAAGACTAAATGTATGGTTCGTGGAAAAATTTAGATAAAAGAAAAATGGAAAATGAAAATAGGGATCATGATACAAGGGGCTGCCTTTTAACTCCATCCAAAGCAATGGCAATAGTAATCAAACTCAGAGAAATTAGTTTATTTGATTTTTAAAATTTAAAATTTATAATATTTTTATCATTAATGATTTTTTTTTACGATTATGATCATTAATGAAACTTTAGTATATTAAGTAGTTTTTAATTTTCTTTTTCAGTATAATATATTAGGGATTATAATGTCAATTCTTAATGTCATTAGTAATCAATTGGCAGAAAAAATTATTAAAGATCAAAATATTATAATTTCTAAATTTTATAAACTAAATAAATTAATTTCTCTGAAGCTTACAAGGTAGGTCAACAATTTCCAGATTCGAAAATCCGGCATGAAAAATTAGCAATCACTATATCAGAAATAATTATCATTTAATATGCGTCATGATTAAGAGTTCTCGGGAAATTCCAATTTTCATTATCATCAGAATGGTGTTTTTACATAAATATTGTTGGTCCCACTTTTATCATAAATACATATATATATATAGAGAGAGGGGGGGGGGGTATGTAAGAAGGAGGCGGGGGATTTTTTTTTTTTGGTTTAAAGTGATCTGAGTCGAACATAAAATCAAGAAAAAAAGTGTTCTACCGCTAAGATAAATTCTTGCTCAAATTTATCATAACTCGTCTTTTTTTTTTTTTTTTTTTCACTTTAATAGGTTAATCCCCGTCTTTCCAAGAAACAAAAAAGACCACTTATACTATACCATAAATCAAAAATTGGGGGTACAAGTTGTAAAGCTACAATATATATATATATATATATATATATATATATATATATATATATATTTAACAACTCAAAACAGATAACTTGTTTGTAAATGACAAAATATATGTTCTCACCAAAAGAAACATTATAACCATAGGCGTGCCCAAAATTTGTACATCGAAGACTATTAGTTGTCTTGAATTATTGCAATGATCTGAATTGATAATTCAATTTAAAATTTTGAGAATATAATCCGAATGGAAAATTTTTGAGATTTCTGGTAGTAGTGGAAGTATAATAAAGCTATACTTTAAGGTACAAGTTGTAAAGCTATAAAATGAAAAAAAAAATAGAAATAATTTAAGGTATCAAAACAGGAAAATACTTGGATGAACCTAGTCCATCGTAGATCACCACTTTAAAGTGTTATATATTTTTAAAAGTGTTGAACTTTCAATGTACATAATACAACATTTGAAACAATAATTTACGATGGATCTAATCCACTCAAATATTTCCCCTCAAAATAGACTTGTGACTTGTATATAAATGACAAATATATGTTCTCACAAAAAGGAAAAGTCATAACCATAGGCATGCCCCAAATATGTATATCAAGGACCGTTGGTTGCCTTGAATTATTATGCCAACTTGAATTGTTGATCTAATCTGAAATTTTGGAAGCACATCGGCCCAAACATTCTGCTATCACCACAGATCTCTTTGGGGATGCAGAGGCAACGCCTCCGGTAATATGGTAATATATATTTTTTATAAATATATAATTTAGAAAATTATAATTGTAAGTTTTTTTATAACAGTTTTTTTAAAAATAAATAATAAATTTCTCTATACTTCTATAGACATAAGTCATATTAATCAAATTATATAAATCTTATATGTCTTTTAATTCTTCTATTATTGTATTTTTCCGTAACAAAGACACAAAGAGACGTTTGTCTTTTTTCTGTGAACGTTCTGGAATATCTAGTACTCTTCCCCTCAAACCTGGACCAGTCGAGCCGCTTAAAAACAAGCCTGTCAATATTGAAGGACCAAGTGAATCCAGTAGAGACAGAAGAGTGGTTGACAATGCAGCTTTGGCAATGAACCTATTGCTATAAGGGAGACAGCAGTGGAAGCTCAAAACTGGTCCTTGCACAATTATTCATGGCGGGCGGGCATTGCATGATAGATTTGGGCTACGTAACTATATTGCCAAATTTATACAAATACGTCATAAAAAAATAATAATATAAATAGTTGAAATTTATACATAATTCTTATTAGATTATTTAGTTATTAAAATTAACTCTTCGTGGGGAGAAAGAGTAGGGTTTAGTAATTGAATTATAAATACTAATATAAATATCAAATTATTGTGAATTTTATTCAAAATAGAATTAATAAATATAAAACTGTAAAGTACTAGAAGAGGAGAGAAAAGAGAGAATCACTTATATATGATTTTATTGATTATTCGTTTGTTTACATATGACCCCTATTTATAAAAGTTTCGATACAGAATCTGAAAAGTTAAGAAATGAATTTCATAAATGCTATCTTATCTCATCCATTAATAACCTTAGGAAAACGAACAGTCACATTATTTTCAAGATAACGAACCTTCACATTATCTTCAAGATAACGAATAGTCACATTAATAGAAAATGAACAGCCACTTAATATTTTCATAACACTCACTACAAGAAATCATTGTTTTTCCTACCAATATTTCCTACCAAATATTAACAGTTTTGGTAGGAAATTGTATTTTCCTACCATTTTTCGTCCAAATCTAAGTGGTCGGAAAAACCCTCGTCGGAAAAAAATTTCCGTCCAACTTGTGGTATATGGTAGGAATTTGGGACCCAAATTATGGTAGGAAGTTTGGTATGTGGTTGGAAATCTATGAATAAAAAAGATGATTTTTTTTCCTACTAAATTGGGTTGGTAGGAAAAAATGTAAACACTTTCTTTCCAAAAGATTTGGTAGGAAAATTTTTTCATAAAATAAATAAATTTTTCATCCAAAATATTTGGTAGGAAATGATTTTTAAAATATAATATTTTCGAAAAATATATTAAAAATTATTTTCATAAAATAAATAATTTTTCCATCCAAAATATTTGGTAGGAAATAATTTTTAAAATATAATATTTTCGAAAAATATATTAAATTTCCTACCAAATAATTTGGTAGGTAAAATTATTTTCATAAAATAAATAATTTTTCCATCCAAAATATTTGGTAGGAAATGATTTTTAAAATATAATATTTTCAAAAAATATATTAAATTTCCTACCAAATTATTTGGTAGGAAATTTTATTTTTAAAAAATAAATATATTTCCATCCAAAATATTTGGTAGAAAACATCATTTCGAAATTATTTTAGAATTAATATTAAATTTAGAAGAAACGTTTATTTTTTTTTTAAATTTCCAACCAAAATAGTTGGAAGGAAATGTTTTTGAAAAAATTTTCCTACCAAATATTTTGTAGGAAATGGAATTTTTTTCCTACCAAAATGTTTGGTAGAAAATTTAATCTTCTTATT
This sequence comes from Voacanga thouarsii, assembly GCA_026120185.1. Classification (NCBI taxonomy): domain Eukaryota; kingdom Viridiplantae; phylum Streptophyta; class Magnoliopsida; order Gentianales; family Apocynaceae; genus Voacanga; species Voacanga thouarsii. The sequence continues at coordinate 1,993,237 of JANUWF010003365.1, read as the reverse complement.
AAATGGTATTGTTTCTTCCAAAACTATTTGGTAGAAATAACATATTCCTACGTTATAGTTTTGGTTGGAAATAATTTTATGTGGATTTTTTTTTTGTTGCTACCACATTTTTGATCAAAAACAAAATCCCTGTACAAAATTTTAAAATTAGTTTTATAACTAAGTACCAACAAAATAATGTGAATAAACAAATTCCAATAATATTATATTCTAAAAAAGTATATATCCTGAATCCAAAATATACTCAACAAAACATGATTGTAAATTGTCAACTTAAATTTTCAACAACTCTAAACTATATAAGTAATTGTCAACCAAATCTTGAACAGGAAGAGCCAGAACTCCCACGTTTATCTGAATTAAGTTGCATAAACTCCTTTACTGCAGCCATTAACTCCTTTTTTTTTTCCTAATTTGATTTGTTAAATGCAGCTATTAACTCTTCCTTGTCTTAATTTGATCTGTTGAATGCATTCATTAGCTCCTCCTTGTCTTGGTTGGATTTGCTAAATGCAGTCATGAGCTCCTCTTTATCCTCACTTGCTTTTTGGAGTTGCTCCGTTAAGGTTGTAACTTGAGTTTTAAGCTGCTCAATCATCTCCATGTAGTGAGAGGAATGGTTTTGACTGTCACTCCGTGCTCTAAATGTTCGTGAAGAAGATGCTTGGGTGAGTGTATGTCCAACTGAACCAAGGCCGTAAACATGTCCATGTCTTATGCCACCAATAGTTTCTAACCATATTGCTGTATGATTAATTGTGGGAGGCCTACTTGAGTCACTGTCTTCTATATTTGCCGATGTCTCATTATAAGCTTTATCATATAACTCATGACCTCTCTCCTACAAAAAATTAAGCATGTCATGAGGCTCAATAGGAACATAACAAACTGTAAAGCAGTCTATGATCTCAAATTCCATAATGAACAATACATAATAACTAAGTGTTAGAGATGAAAAGTATTCTAAAAACATGACCTTTTGTTGTTGATAACATATGGGGAGATCTACTTTTATAAAGACTCATAAATGCAAGCTCCTCAAAAAGTTCAACTATATATATGGAAAAAGGAATATCTTTTTATTTCTCCAAGTTCAAGGTGTTGGCTGTAGAAAGTGCTAGACTCCACAGAGGTGCACCTTCAAGCTCCTTAAAATATGAATTCTTTATAGACCTCAATTGCTAAATTCAATTTGAAGGGTTAAAAGGGTTTGACATTTCGCTAATGATTTACATACCCAAGACATTAAACTAACACCAGTCATGCAACAAAGGAGGTCAATTTCGAAGTTTAAGATTATCCACAATTTGACCAAATTTTTCTTTTTTGTTTTTAATCATTTCTCAAACCCATGGTCAAATTCAAGTACATATAGCAACAAGATAATGCATGTTTTTGTAACCAATTTGAGCACCATTATTTACACATGAATGCACTTACAGAAACAATTCGAGCCCTCTCATCCACAAATGTCCGAACAGTAATATTTGGCCTATCTGTTATGTTCTCCTCCCCTTCATCGCCAATAGCTGATGGAGCACTTGGTTCAATACGAGAATTTTTCGACAAATGAGCATAATCATGCAATTCCAAATGAGTGATTTCCCTGTTTAGCTTATTCTCCTGGGAAAAAAAAATTATGAGTGTTCATAATTGATAGTGTATTTTGTAAAATAGTTTACATGGAAATCAATTCCTACCAGCCTCTTTTTTGTCAAAGAAAATGAAATTGAGCCACTTGTATGCTTTGAAGGACCAAGTCCATCTCGATCCATATTCTTGTTTGATTTATTTTTTGCCGAGATTTTTTTAAATTATTCTGATTCCCAATACTGTGTATACTTGTTATAAACTTCCTCTGACATCCATGGTGGTCTCCCTGTTGTTCGTGCCTCATATAGTGTGTCATTCAGTCTCATTTTCCCTTTTTTTTCAAATGTCAACTTCACATAAGGCTCCATTTCAGGATCCCAAGTACAATATTTCTGCATTTCATTAATGTAAGTCACTAAAATATACTCATAACAATTTTGCCATAAATATATTTAACTCATCAAGTAATACCTTAAACTCCTCAAACCACAAATCCCTCACATTCTGTGGCACTTGTTTCCAAGTTGGATATGCATCTTCAAACTTACATTTGAAACAAATAGCTAATTTCTGCACCACTTTATCACTATCAATGCAATCAAATCTGTAATTGTCAAAACAAATATGATAAGCATATAGTAAGCTTTTATGTGAGAAATTATACAATAAATATGGAAATTATAAATATTTAATTATATAATAATATATTCTCTATATTAATCTAAATAAAATATTCTTACTCTTTCCAAGGTGGAGAAACATTGACATGTAACTTTTTATTCAGTCGAGACTCCGACTGTTCCTGTTGCTCAGATCCCACAGAGGGTGCAATTGTGTCTGGAATAGAACTCGGATCATGATTTACGGAAGGTGATGATACATCATTATCTACAACATGCGGAGGTTGTGGTGGAGGCACAGATTGGAGACATTCTACTCTTCTCTTCCTTCTTCCTGTCATTCCTACTTGATGATAGCAATAAAGTCCATGATTGTTAAAGCTGTCCCCCCATATGGCTGAATATTTTATTCACTTTCCCTTTCTACAATGCCATTTCAAGAAACCAAACTGTTTTTTAGCTATGTTGTTAGTGCTAATTTTTGTTGAATGGTTAGCAGTTAAAGAATATTATAAGCATATAGCCCTTCCAATTTTGTATACAAGAGATTGAGGTACATCATGCCATTGTATAAAGCAAGCTCCATATAGCATTTCAGTGCAGCAAAATCAGATTTAGTGCAGAATTCAATGCAAAATGCAGTGAGCAAAATCATATTTGTACAATGATACATGAAAGACTCTATGGTTACCAAATTCAACATATATTTCCTCCAACATAAAATGCCTTTGATCAAACCTAAGTTAATGAAGATGGGGAGACAGCTTTAACAATCATGGAATAAGAAATCATTTCCAGCATTTCCAGCATTTCTACTCTTCAAATCAAGTCAAATTTGTCCTAAAATGTTCCTATGACACTTATCTATAAAGTCCACTGCATTAGGGTCCAGAATTAATGGCCATTTTTTTTCAGTTTATTCAGTGATCAGACTGCAACAAAATTAGAATTCAGTGCAGTAAAATCAGAATTCGTTGCAAAATTCAGTGCAGCAAATCAGAATTCGTTGTAGGTTGATTTTACAACATTTGTTCTTGAGTCCTTTCCACTTCCTACCAGCTGTATGCATTTTCATAATGCAGGATGGGTGAAGGTTCAGGTGTCCTGGTGTTGGAGGTGAGTTAATTAGTACACTTAAGTATGGTACACAAATTTTATTTATTTCTTTATGTTTTGTTCAACTGCTCACATTCTTGAAGCATGACTAAAGTTGCAAATTCCTATGATATTTGGTAATTTTCTTTGACATGGATGTTATTTTTTAATTTTTGTCATGATCTTTACTTGAGAAGCAGAGATATGTATGCTAGTCACAACTAAAAACATGTCATGGGCATGTGGATACAACACTTCTCTGAATGTAGGATATAAAACATCAAGGATTAGCTGATAGAAGCTTATATATCTGAGTTACAATTGATAGGCATTATTTTAAGTGTTAAATGTTACTATCTTGATTGATACTTGTCCAATTTAACTGAATTTGATTTACTTGTTTTTATTTATTTATTTATTTTAGTGGTGGTGTTGATGAGTATGTGTTTGGCATGCTTTTGTTGATCATATGAAACAGTGGTATCCTATTCAATTTTCAATTACATAATGTCTCCTATGTCTTCCACACTTTTGACAAAGAGGTAACACTTGAGTTTGATAGGGGTTGGAATGCCCACTTGTATTTTTTATAGTCTGGGTTGGAGTATCAAATAGGTCAACGAGAGGGGTTGAAGAAGTTTCAAATTAGTAGTACTTCTTAGGTTATGGCTGCTAAGATACAGGTAATTGTTTTTGCTTGGGGTGAAAATGTGTTTGATAATTAGGGAAATCAAAATAAGCCATACCTATCAATCCTCCCCTGAGTTATTGATGAATGAACTAATCCCTAAGGTGTTGATATGGAACTAATCCCTTTCTTATTGGAATGTACTCTCATGCAGATTCCTAACTTTCAAAATTCTATATAAATAGTCATTTTATAACCAATTCCCTTTACTGCATTCTCATTATGCATCTGAAAGGGCTTTCCTTAGTGTTATTCTCTACTTAGTTGCTAACCATATTCTATGGCCCCTGCATTGTTTTTCTTTTTCTCTATCATTTTCTGCATTTTCGTTCTCTGCTTTGCCGGAGTAGGTTGGATTTCCTCTTTGGGGTTTCTTGTTTCTGTTTTGGTTGTCTCTTTAGGGGTTGGTTTTTGGTTGTTGGGGGGAAGGGGAGTGGTTGGGGAAAATTATTTTTATCATGCTAATATTGTGATGTAAATATAGACTTCATCCATTTGATTATTTTTGGATGACGATCGGCCTTCGTCTCGATCAAGTGGATTATATTAATGCTCATGCTACATCTACACCTCTAGGTAACTATCTATTACAGAGCTCTGTGCTGTAAACTTCCAGAAATTGGTTATATGAGATGTTGAATATTTATTTGTACATCACCAAATATTTAGGTGATGCAGCAAAATCTAATGCAATAAAGGCTGTATTTTCCGGTCATGCAACATCGACTGCTTTGGCTTTGTCCTCTACAAAGGTAATCTTTGAAGTAATAGGCATACAATTGTGCTGTAAGATAACATGAAAGGAAAAAATAAAGTATCAAGGTCATTTTTGTATACCTAGTACACTAATATATGCATGCAGAAATAGTAGGACGGAGTATTGTCAGGAAAGTAATGTCTTCTATACTAGGGTGAATCATAATATTTTGCTCTCGCTGTACAAGGACACATGAAAGACTCTATGGCTACCAAATTGAACATATATTTCCTCCAACATAAAATGCCTTTGATCAAACCTAAGTTAATGGATATGGGGGGGCAGCTTTAACAATCATGGAATCATAAATCATTTCCAGCATTTCTACTCTTCCAAATCAAGTCAAATTTGTCCTAAAATGTTCATATGACACTTATCTATAAAGTCCACTGCATTAGGGTCCAGAATTAATGGCCATTTTGTTCATTTTATTCAGTGACCAGACTGCAGCAAAATCAGAATTCAGTGCAAAATTTTGTGCAGCAAAATCAGAACTCGTTGTAGAATTCAGTGCAAAATGCATTGAGCAAAATCAGATTCAGTGTAGAATTAAAATTCTGTGCAGAAATAAAAATTAAAAATTCAGTTTCAGTGCAGCAAAATCAGATTTAGTGCAGAGGATGTACACAATTGTTCCAATTCAGCACAATTGTTCTAAAGATTCACCTTCCATACCACAAAACACATATATCACTTTAACCACCAACCATTACTTCAAATGATCCTAAGGAATATTCCTGAATACCATCCAAAACAAAAATGCAAACTTAGGTATAACCTGTTCAAATCAAACCAAGCTGTACAATGACACATGAAAAACTCTATGGTTACCAAATTCAACATATATGTCCTCCAACATAAAATGCTTTTGATCAAACATAAGTTAATGGAGATGGGAGGACAGCTTTAACAAAAGATATCTACAAAATTCAGTCTTGGTAAGTCAATAGAATACTCTACAATGAACTGCTTTATCCTGTAATAGTAGATAAATTAATGAAATTAAGAAAACCAGACAATAAACACGAGGCTGGTTCAAAGCATGGAGGTAGGTTTATGTGAGTATAGTTGTAATGCTTAAAAAAAAAAAAAAACTTATGCTATCTATTTCCTGTCTTTGTTTCTTGAACCTTATCTCATTTGTTCCAATTCTGGACTGCTATGGTTCAACTAGTAGAGATTAGGAAAGCCTAAAATAATTTAGCCAAACTGTATCCGGTTACTCTTGTTGTGGACCAGAGGATGTAGAATTAAAAATTCAGTGCAGAGTTGAAATCAGATTCAGTGCAGAATTACAATTTAGTGCAGCATTCAGTGCAGCAAAATCAGAAATCAGTGCTGAATTCTGTGCAAAATTCAATGCAGCACTTGCAGAATTGTGTAGCAAAATGCAGTGTAGCAAAAACTAATTCAACTAGTGAACCTTATCCTATTTGTTCCAATTTTGGACTGCTATGGTTCAACTAGTGGTTATTTTGGCCTATCAACATTTGCAGATTTTCATTAGTTTTGTTCACTTGGTTCTGAAAATAATGAACACTTGCACAGTAAGTAAAGTCCAATGAGTGCTTGACTTTCTGCATATTACACATCATGACAAGCTTAAAAAAAACAAATTAAGAAGAATTCAGTTCAAAGAGGACTGAATGCCTTCCCAACTACCAGTAGAGATTGGGAAAGCCTAAAACAATTAAGCCAAACTGCATCCGGTTACTCTTGTTGTGGACCAGAGGATGTAAAATTAAAAATTCAGAGTAGAGTTGAAATCAGATTCAGTGTAGAATTACAATTCAGTGCAGCAAAATCAAAATAAAGCGGGATAATGGAATTATGCACGAATTTTAACTGTTTATGCAAGAAATTTAACTGTTTACAGACAGATCCTCTGTTAACACTTTCAACAAGAGCACATGCATTCGCAAACATAATTTACTCCACAGGTACAGTTTGATATCACAAGCAAAAAATCTGAATTAAAGCATAATGGTGATCACATATGGATATCTAGGACAAGGAACCTGTAAAAGATCGATATGCAATAAGATATGGTTCACGCCTTACCAGACTAAGAAAAACTGCACTCATCATGGCCAAAAGTTTACAATTCTGGTCAGCAAATTCTGCCAATCTCTGACTACCAAGGCATATAAAGGCTAAGCTTAGCTCACAAAAAGGGAGGGGAAGGGGAGGATGGAGGAGGGGAAATTCTTCATCTAACTGAGTCATATCTATATTCCTTATTTAAGGTATTTAACTGTATGTCATTTCTCAAGCCTTTGGACAAATCATTAGATTATCTTGCCAATAAAATTCCAATAGGGTCAATCTCAAGATGACCTGTTTATCAAAACTAACCCTGATTTGCTAGAGTTTACTAGGTCATCCAATTTTCAGATAATTTCTCTCCTCATTCTCCCAAATTTCAAGCACCAAAGAAGGAATAAAAAATTCTTACCTTTGAAGGACTCTCAAAGTACCTGTTGATTGTTAAAAGAAAAGGAATTATTCCTTGAAAAGGAATTAACTCATGACACTGTCCAGATTCTGTATCTAATTTCAATAGACAAATTATCCCAAGAACAAAATTGAATACCAATCAATAAGACAAAATATAACAAAACCTAAATCGTAATCACTTAAATCAACACTGAATAGAAAGATCCTGCTCAGGCATATAGTTATGCTTTGGAGTCCATTGGTGTACCTTTCCTAAAATAAGAGGAACTAAAAGCGTGAGAAAAAGGCTTCTGAATAACTACTCTGCTGCAATAGATATTCCAACTCCAGAAGCTATCAATCTTGAGATTGAAAAAGGTACCTATGTGAAAAAACTAAATAAGGATGATATACAAAGATGAGCCAAAATAATAAATATCATATTACACAATAATCTGATACAACTGACATATATATATAATCCAACTACTCAGATGTGAAAGATACTATCAGGCAAATTTATTCAATTCCCTGATTTGTTTCAAAAGTATGAAAACAAGGACAACTCTAACATGGCTAAAGAGGGAGACACTAAAATGGACAAGAAAATAACTATGTATCAACGTATCAAGGGAACCATGTCCAACAGTCCAAGTTAATGTTAAAAACTGAACTCCCATATATTCTTTTTGCTAGGTTTCTAACCTAAGAAAGGTGCACTGAACTCCCATACTTGATCGAATCCTTATTCCATTTTAGATTGGTTCATTGCTAGTAATTAATGCATTACATCTTTGATCACAGTAAATCCTTATACAATCTGCATTTTGGTTTTTCCAACTTACTACTGCAAGATCAAATAGAAACAGAAACAGAAACAGAAACAAAATAAAAACATAAACATAAACAGAAAAAAGGAAGAATACAAAACAGAAGAAACAAAAGAAGGCAGTCAACAAAACAAAAACAGAAACAAGGACAGAAGAATACTGAACAAAACAGAAAAATAAATAGAATCAGATTACTCCCAGGTCTGGCAGTCAACAAAACTTGGATATAGTTCAATTATTGTATTCTAGAAATGCTTACTCAGATGCAAACTGCTCAAAACCTCGTTCCCCCACCTAACTCCTAACACACCCCACACTCAACCATACGATCAATAGCACCAAAACAACACAAATAGAAACCATTAACATTAAACCCAAACAACAATATAAATAAAACCCAAATATTTCTGCAAAATAAATCACTTTTTTCTGCAGTATATTCAAATCAAAATCCTAGTACATATCCATATCAAGATAAAGATTCAGACAATACAAGGGAAAACACAGGAAGCTTACCCATTGTATCCTCTTGACAGTAACAAGGTATTTCGATCCCCTTACCGTCTTCTTAGCACTCTGTTAACTATCTTCCCACCCGCTTTGCAAAACGACAACACAGGCGGAGACGGAGACGGAGACGGAGACAGTTCTACCCGAATAAACAAAGAACAGCCCGGTTCTGCCCGAATAAACCCCTAATGTTTGGCCTACCACTACCAAATTCTCTACCGCCGGGAATGATGACACAGACGGAGACGGTGAACTGTGGGAGTCGTGGGAGGAAGAGGCAGAACCGGGAAGAAGAGGGGAAAAAAAAAAGCGCCAAAACGAGGAGGGAATGGGGGATGATTTCCAAAAAAAAAAAACAAAAATGGTTTTTTATATTAATTATATGAGCCTTTGACATAAGATTATCCCAATAAATAGGTATGATATTACATATACTTTAAAAATAATGATTATTAAAATAAATTAATAGTCAAATCAAATAACCATTTGTGACTAGAATTCATTAATCGCATCATATAATTTTAGACTTACTTTAATATAAGATAGGTTAATGTTAAAAGATGGATCAATGTTAGGCTCACTTCAATATTTTGACGGAATGACTAAATCAATACATGAATCATTTAACTCAAAAAGAAAAAGTAATACTCCCTCCATCCAAAATTGCATATCAACATTTTTAATTGATGTCTGCAATTGAATGTTCCCTTATAATAAATATATTTTTCCACCAAATTTCTACTAACAATCTTCTTAATTTAAAGGAATTGCATGTCACTAACTAAGCTTTGGGTCCCGCAACTAATTAATCACAACTACAATAAGGATAATTAACTAATTTTTTTATCAAGTCAAAAGTGAATATTCAAACTGAAATGGAGGATGTACCTATTTAAATTTTTTAAAACCAATATGATACTTCTTTTCATATTTTATTTATTTATTAAAAAGTAAAAAGTCTAGAGATACATCAACTACTTTTTTATTAGAACATTTGATGAAATTCTTTTTGTAACCAAATGTAAATAACCCAAAATGACAAAAATATTACATTTACTTTATCTAATAATGCTAATTACATTCTAGCAACATGTTAATATATCTTAGGAAAATTCTTCAAAAATTAATTTACTATGTTCATTTTTTAACTATCTTTTTCAATTGAATTAAAAATTAGGATGAATATTTTTGAAAAATTTATTTCATACCAATACTAATGCGGTCAAAATTTTTTTTTTTTCAGTTTCCTCCCAAATACAAATTGGTTACAACATATACTTGAAGTAGAATAAATATTAAATTAAATTTTCAACCAATAATTTAAAAATTAATTAAATATCCAACATCAAATTAAAGTGGTCAGAAAATAATTATCCATTTCCTACCAAATATTATATTTTGGTTGGAACTTACATTTTCTTCAACAAAAAAAATTAAAATTATAAATTTAATTACTTTCCATCTCTGAGAAACAAAATATAAATTTTTTGGAGAACTAAATCATATTTCCTAGCAAATTTCAAGATGGCTGAAAAACGGAATTTACTCCTACCAAAATTACTTTTTGTTGGAAATTACATTTTATTAAACCAAAAATATTTTTAAATCATAAATTTAATTTTCACCTTTGAGGAATAAAATAATTTTTTTAGAGAACTAATTCATATTTCCTACCAAATTTCTAAATGGTTGGAAAATATATTTTAAACTCTTGCTAATATTAATTTTGATTGGAAACAAATATTTTTTTGAAGAAACAAAATGAATAATTTAAAATTTTCATTTACTACCAATATAATTATGTAATCGGAAATGCATTTTTACTTTCCTACCAAAATAGCATTGGTTGGAAATAATTTATTATTTTCCTACCACATCTCAATTTGGTAGGAACATTTTTACTATTGTTCCTACCGATAAACTTTTGGATGTAAATGTAGCTATATTTTCCTACCAAAATTGTATTGATAGGAAATAATTTCTCATTTTCCTACTACATTGAGATTCGGTAGGAAAGTTTTTATTAATATTCCTACCCATAAATGTGTGGACGGAAATGTAGATATGTTTTCCTACCAAAATATAAGTTGGACAGAAATGTAGTTATATTTTCCTACCAAAATAATATTGGTTGGAAACAATTTATTAGTTTCCTACCAAATCTCAATTTGGTAGGAATATTTTTACTACTATTCCTACCCATAAACGTTTGGATGGAAATGTAGCTATGTATTCCTACCAACATGTAAGTTGGACGGAAATGTAGCAATATTTTCCTACCAAAACAACATTGGTTGGAAACAATTTATTAATTTCTTACCACATTTTAATTTGGTAGGAACGTTTTTATAACTATTCCTACCCATAAATGTTTGGATGGAAATGTAGCTGTATTTTCCTACCAATATATAAGTTGGATGGAAATATAGCTATATTTTCCTACCAAAATAGCATTGGTTGGAAATAATTTATTATGTTCCTACCAAATCTCAATTTGGTAGGAAATGTTCTACTACTATTCCTACCCATAAATGTTTGGACGGAAATATAGGTATGTTTCCTACCAACAAGTACGATGGAAGGAAACTATAACTAGATTTTCCTATCAACATGTACTTTGGATGGAAATATCATTAATTTTGCCTACCAAAATGTATGTTGTTGGAAATTGGATAGAAATGTAACTAAAGTTTCCTACCAATATGTATGTTGGACGGAAATGTACCTATATTTTCCTACCAACAAGAATGGTGGATGGAAATTTCCAATCCCATTTCCTACCAGCTACTTTATTGGTCGGAAATGGGTAGCCGATTTGCTACTATTTAGCTTTGGTAGGAAACGTTTGGTAGGAAATAGCCTGTTTTGTTGTAGTGACTCCCCATTGGATGTTCATTTTCAATCACTTCGAAAAATGCCTCGTTAAAAACCTTCATAGGAAAAACCCTATGGGACAAAAATCTAGTGAAGGAAAAGAGTACACTTTCCGTTCTAGAGGGAATACTGTCTCATTAAAAACCTGACTAAGAAAAACCCAGTAGGGAAAAACCTTAGTTAGGGAAAAAGAGTACAGTATACATACTCCCCCTCTTAATAACATCTTCAAGATGACTTTATGTCCTTCAACCGACGCATTCCAATTTTATGTACTAATTTTTCAAATGAAGCAGTCGGCAATGCCTTAGTGAATAAATCTGCCAGATTATCACATGATTGAATCTGTTGCACATCTATTTCACCTCTCTTCTGAAGTTCGTGAGTAAAGAAAAATTTTGGTGAAATATGTTTTGTCCTATCTCCTTTAATATATCCATCTCTTAATTGAACTATACAAGTTGCATTATTTTCATAAAGAGGTATTGGAATTTCCTTTTCAGAAGATAATCCATAATTTTCTCAGATGTAATAGATCATTGATCTCAACCACACACATTATCGACTTGCCTCATGAATAGCTATAATTTCAACTTGATTAGAAGAAGTAGCTGCTATGGATTGTTTTGTAAAGCGCCATGATATAACAGTACCACCACATGTAAATAAATAATCAGTTTGAAAACGTACTTTATGTGGATCGAATAGATAACCAGCATCAGTATATCCAATCAACATTGGACTGGTTCTATTTGAATAAAATAATCCAAGATCCATTGTCTCTTGAAGCTATCTTAGGACATGTTTAATCTCATTCCAATGTCGTCGTGTTGGGGAAGAACTAAATCTTGTTAATAAATTCACAAAAAATACTATATCGGGTCTAGTATTATTAGCAAGGTACATCAATGCGCCAATTGCACTGAGATATGGTACTTTAAGACCAAATAGTTCTTCATTATCTTCTCGAGGTTGAAAAGGATCTTTATTTATATCTAACGACCTCACGACCATTGGAGAACTTAATGAATGTGTTTTGTCCATGTAAAACCTTTTAAAACTTTTGTTATATATATTAATTGATGAATAAAAATACCATCTTCCAGATGCTCAAATTGTCAATCAAGACAAAACTTGGTTCTGCCAAAATTCTTAATTTTAAATTCTTATTTCAGACTATTTCTTGCTTTTTGGAGTTCTTCTGAAGTTCCAATAAGGTTAATATCATCAACATATATCGCAAGTATCACAAAACCAAATCTAGATTTCTTAATAAAAATACATAGATATAGTGGATCATTTTTATATCCTAATTTCAATAAATATTTACTAAGACGATTATACCACATGCGTTCAGACTGCTTTAAGCCATATAATGACTTTTGTAATAGAATAATTTCCACAAGGGTTAGAATTATATGCGTCAGGCATACTAAATATTTCTGGAATTTTCATATAAATATCATTATTAAGGTTCTCATATAAATAAGCAGTCACAACATCTATTAGACGCATATCAATCTTTTCACGTACTACTAGACTCACAAGGTATCGAAGTGTAATTACATCCACCACAGGTGAATATGTTTCATCATAATCAAGACCCGATTTTTGCGAAAAACCTTGTGCCACAAGTCGTGCTTTATATCTTACGACTTCATTATTTTCATTTCGCTTTCGCACAAATACCCATTTATAACCAATTGCTATTACACTTTCTGGTGTTCGGACTACAGGTCCAAAAATTTCACGCTTTGCAAGTGAGTTTAACTCCGATTGAATTGCATCTTTCCATTTTGACCAATTATTTTTATGAAGACATTCTTCAACTGATGTTGGTTCAAGGTCCTCATTATATTTTAACACTTCAAGTGTTATATTGTATGTAAAAACATAATCAATAGTTATTTCCGTCCGATTCCAACTTCTACCAAAAGTTATATAATTAATGGATATCTTACTATTCTATTCACTATTTTCAGATATTTGGATCTTTTCATCAGTTTTCACTTGATCCCGTTTTTCCTAATTCTTCAATTGGATCATTCTGATCATTTAATCCTCTTTTCTTTCGAGGATTTCTATCTTTTGAACCAATGGGTCGTCCACATTTTTAACGTGTTTTTTATTCAGTAGCTATAGGAATTGTATTTTGTCATGTTGGGACTTCTATCCAAATAGGAGCATCTATAGTTGGAATATGCGATTTAGTTACCCTTGTAGAGTTAGCAAAAGAATATGGCAGTTGATTTGCAAGTCTTTGCAAATGAATGATCTTTTGAACTTCTAGTTCACTTGCACTTGTGCGCGAATCTAAATAATTCAATGATGTTGTCCAGGCAAGCTCCTTTTTATGTGGTTTATGTTTTCTCCTTAATTTAGGAAACAAAGTTTCATCAAAATGATAATCAACAAATCTTGCTGTGAATACATCATCTGTCAATGTTTCAACGTATCTAGTTATAGAGGGAGAAACATATCCAACATATATTCCCAACCTTCTTTGAGGATCCATTTTAGTACGTTGATTTGGTGCTATTGGTACATACACAGTATACCCAAAAATTCTCAAATGAGCAATATTTGGCTCGAAACCAAAAGCCAATTGTAAGGGAGAAAATTTGTGATAACTTGTTGGCCTTATGCGCACAAGTACTGCAGCATGCAAAATAGCATGTCCCCAAGCAGTTGTAGGAAGATTTATTCTCATTAATAACAGTCTAGCAATTAATTGTAACCGTTTAATGAATGATTCAGCTAGACCATTCTGAGTATGAACATAAGCTACTGGATGGTCAATAATAATGCCAATTGACATGCAATAAGCATAAAATGTTTGGGAGGAATATTCTCTAGCATTATCTAGACGGATCCTTTTGATAGGATAATCTAGAAATTACGCTCTTAAGCGAATTATTTGGGCAAGCAATCTCGCAAACACTAAGTTGCGAGTTGATAATAAACTGACATGCTACCATCAGGTCGATGCATCAATTAAAATCATAAAGTATCTGAATTGCCAACATGGTGGATTAATTGGTTCACGTATATCACTATGAATTCTTTCTACAAATACTGGAGATTCAAACTCCACTTTTGTTGGAGATGGTTTAATAACCAATTTCCCTTAAGAACATGCAACACATGAAAATTTATCAGATGTCAAAATCCTTTGACTTTTCAAAGGATGACCATGCATATTTTTAATTATCTTTTGCATCATAATAGCTCCTGGATGACCTAAACGGTCATACCAAATGATAAATGTAGCAGAATCAGTAAACTTCTGATTTACTGAATGATGCACTTCAATTGCATGGATTTTGTGCTATATAGGCCAGATGAAAGAGATGGTAGCTTTTCTAATAAAGATTTCTTACCTGACATTATTTGAGTAATACAGAGATACTCAAAACCATTTTCTTCCATTGTTTCAATGTGATATCCATTTCAGCGAATATATTTAAAACTTAATAAATTTCTTCGAGATTTTGAAGAAAATAACGCTTTAAGAATAACAACATGTGTTCCTCCGGGTAATACAATATTAGTTCTTCTAGAGCCTTCAATCAATTTTACACTATCACCTATAATATTAACATTTGTTTCTCTCATCTGCAGGTAAGAGAAATATTTTCTATCTTTTAATATGGTGTGTGTTGTACCACTATCAATTAGGCATATATCTTCAATGCCACTTGTATATCCAGTAAGCGGAATAATAGCCATTTGGGTATAACAAAACATTTATAAATTTAAATACTCAAACAATAAAAACTTTAAACGCTAATTACTATTACAATGCAAAAAATATAAAATATAAAAGAAACATATTAAAAGTAAACTTTTAATTCTTTTGAACACTTCTATCACCAATCAAATGTTCAATTCTTCCTTTAGGATGCTTAAAGAAATCAGCCACATCTAAATGAGTTACATCAACATTAACATTGTCAAGGTTGATATCATCATCATCATGAAGAAAATGTTGTAGAGTAAAATTTGCTTCAGCATTTTTGCCTTTCTTCTCAATAGACACCTGATACAGATATTTTACAGTACGACAGGTACGAGACCAATGACCTTTCATGCCATAGCGATAACATTTATCTTCATAATTTTTAGGAACATCATTTCCTTTTCCTCTCTCATTAGTTTTTGGCCACTTCTAGCAGTTGTTATTATTTCTCGTAACTTTGTTTTGACTATTACAATCATAATGAATATTTTTATCACGACTATATATACATCCACGGTCACAGCCATATCCACAACCACGACTTCTTCCAGGGCCAAAATTACGAGTTCTAACATTATTCACTTCTGGGAATGGAGTAGAACCTGTTGGTCGAGCTTTATAATTTTTCATTAATAACTCATTATTTTGCTCAGTTATGAGAAGACAAGATATCAATTCTGCATACTTCTTAAATCCATTTTCTCGATATTGCTGGTGTAGGAGCACATTCAAGGCATGAAAAGTAGAGAAAGTTTTTTTTAACATATCTTCATCAGTAATATTTTCTCCACACAGTTTTAGCTGCGAGTTAATTTTAAAAATAGCAAAATTATACTCACTAATGAATTTAAAATCTTGTAATCGCAAGTGCATCTAGTCATACCATGCCTTTGGAAGGACGACCATCTTCTAGTGATCAAACATTTCTTTCAAATTAGTCCACAAAATAAGTGAATTTTTCACGGTAAGGCATTCAACCTTTAAGTCATCATGAAGATGATGGCAGAGAAAAATCATAACTTTAGTATCATTTTGTGATGATGATGGATTTCTTTCTACAATGGTATCTGCCAGACCTATTGCAGTTAAATGCATTTCAGCATCTAGTGTCCAAGATAAATAGTTTTTCCCAATAATATCAAGAGTAGCAAACTCAAATTTGGTGAGATTTGCTATGTAAATACAAAATCAAATAGAAAAAGTACTTACATTCCCCTTTTGTTCTAGAAAACTTAAAAAAAAAACCAGACTTCTTGATTGCATAAATCGAGAGAGAACTTCGATGGTGTTGGCTTGGTTATCACCTTCAATAAAACAACTTCAATAGTATCACCGTGATTGTAACCTTCAGTAAAACAACTTTGGTAGAGTCTAGTACTGATAACGTATTGTGAATTTGATTCAAAATAGAATCAATAAATATAAAACTGTAAAGTACTAGAAGAGGAGAGAAAAGAGAGAATCACTTAGATACGATTTCATTGATTGTTCGTTTGTTTACATATGACCCCTAGTTATAAAAGTTTCGATACAGAATCTGAAAGGTTAAGAAATGAATTTTATAAATGCTATTTTATCTCATCTATTAATAACCTTAAGAAAATGAACAGTCACATTATTTTCAAGATAATGAACAATCATATTAATAAAAAATGAACAGTCACTTAATATTTTTATAATACAAATAACGTATTTTAATATTATTAACACTAGAGAGGAATCATTCCGCCTTCCAAGTATCATTAGTTAATACTCCGTACAAGATTCATTTTGCATATACAAGTATCATGTAATAGACTACTTTTCCTTTTGCCGTATTTATCCTTCCAAGTGTCATTGATAGCTTCCCCGTTTGATCCTCTAAGCATTAATTATGTTCGATCTTTTATCGAGAGTGAATCGTCTAAACATTAAAGAGTAGTATGTTAGTTATAGTACGTGTTTAGATGCGATTGTTACACTCTTAAATCTTTTCATCTCTTTCTTAATTATGATAAATTAATAAGACATTATAAAATAATATTCCTATTTCACAATATAAATCGTTTTAGACTTAAATTTTTTTTATAATATAAGTCATTTTACAAGTTATATAAAAATTTATTATTATTTTTTATCTCTATACCTCCATACAATCTCTCTCTTTCTACTAATTATGATCCAACTCTCTTCAATTACCAAAGTAGATAAAGAGTTTTTAGAAGTTTAATTTTAAAACTATTTAGAATTTATGAACCATTAATTCTTATGCATAAGTCTAAAACGATTTATATTGTAAAATAAATATAGTATATCAATAATAGAGGCACTCCAAAACGGTCCGCGCGAATTTAAGGGGTGGAGCCGCTCGTTAAAAATTTTTTAAAAAATATAATTGTTTTAAAAATAAAAAATTTAAAAAATTCTTTAAAATTTTATAATTATTTTAAAAATTATAATATTATCCTCCTAGTATTACTCCCTCTAACCCTAAGTTCCTGGTTCCGTCTCTTTGTTTTATTTTTCACTCATTTACCTAAAAACGAAACTATTACTAACGGGACAATTAAGGAAAGTCATTTATCTGTTCATCTTTTTCAACTCTTTCTCATTTTTACTCAACTTAGGCATCCTAATATGAAATAGACAGTTATGGAGACCAAAACAGTTGTTACCTTCTTCACTAATTACCTGAAAAACAAAATAAAAAAAAAATTATCTATATCCACGGTTTTGCCAGCTACACCCATTATATATATATATATATATATATATATATATATATATATATATATATTTATTTATTTATTTATTTTTTATTGTATAAGAATTGATGCGATCAATATTCGGACTAATTTTGTCCTAACTTGTAAACATAGAAACCCAAATTTTATTTTTCCTTAATTTAATCAAAACATAAATTGCAGTTAAGTGCACCCAAACCCAATGTTTAAACATATCTGCATCGAGAGGGAAAATCTCCATTCATCTTAAGTTTGAAGCAAAACAGATTATCACATTCCAATTTAATATGATAGCCCGTTTCGAAAGTTAATGAAACCTTGTTCATAACGATTAAAAATACGGAAAAGAATGCGAACTTCCAAAACTCACCAGAATTATCCAAGCGGGACTGCCTAAATTATTGGACCTTCAAAGTTTTTGTGCCTGTCTTTTAGTGCCTCTGCTGTCAATGACGTCATGGCAGTGGATTATTAGATGTTAGTTACAAGTATCTCCACAAATTACTAAGGCAAGCCCGGATGGTACTATGAAGCTTGCGGGTTCCAGTATATAGCTTCAAAGTTGTCTTAGTTTCCATATTGCGTACTAGAAACGAGTTGAAGGAAAAGGGTAGTGACCTGTGAGTGATTATGGACGAGAATTCTTCCGTCAATGGCTCAGAGAATGGTCTTGTTAGGATTAAAGAGCCCAACTACAAAGGTGTCAAAGCCATGCCTTTTATCATAGGTAAAATTCATGCTTTAGTTGGTGGATGCATGTCTAATATGAAGTAGTTGTTTTCTTGTTTGTGTGGTTTCTTGATTGCTCAAAGTTCGAGAAATATGGCAGGAAATGAAACGTTTGAGAAGCTGGGAACTCTTGGAACTCAAGCCAACCTTTTGGTTTATCTGACCACCGTCTTCAACATGAAGTCGATTACTGCAACGAACGTCATCAATGTCTTCAATGGCACTTGCAATTTTGGAACCCTGCTCGGAGCTTTCTTATCAGACACTTATTTCGGCCGTTATAAGACTCTTGGCTTTGCCTCAGTTGCCTCCACCTTGGTATCCATTTTGCAATCTTCTATGACATAATCCTGTACTTGAATAGCTTGTGTATTTGATGCTTGAAAACTACGTCAGAATTGCGTCCATTCTAAGCCTTACCATATGAAGGTTTAACTTCTCCGGTTATTCTCAATACATGCAGGGCACACCACTTGTGACTTTAACTGGATTTAAGTAAAATCCAGATATTCAAAATAGAGAAAAAAAGAACAAAAATCAAATTGAAGAAGATTTTCATTGATGCGTTTAATTATGATAAGATAAAACTAATATAACTATATGAATAACAGGGGATGCTTATGCTGACACTAACAGCTGCAATTTCAAAGTTGCATCCTCCTTCCTGTGAAAATGACAGCCAAACATGCATACGACCAACAGCAGGGCACCTCACTTTTCTATTCTCTTCATTTGCACTCCTAGTGGTTGGAGCTAGTGGAATAAGGCCATGCAATTTGGCCTTTGGAGCTGATCAATTCAACCCGAATACAGAGTCTGGAAGAAAAGGAACCAACAGCTTCTTCAATTGGTACTATTTCACCTTCACATTTGCCATGATGGTATCACTGACAGCCATTGTTTATGTGCAATCAAGTGTGAGCTGGGCTCTGGGATTGGCTATTCCAACATTTCTCATGTTCTTATCGTGTGTCTTCTTCTTTGTGGGCACAAGAATGTATGTGAGAGTCATGCCACAGGGTAGTCCATTGACAAGTATGGCTCAGGTTATGGTGATTGCAATTAAGAAGAGAAAACTAAGCTTACCTGATCAGCCATGGGATTCTCTCTTCAATTACATTCCCCCGAATTCAATCAACTCAAAGCTTTCTTACACAGATCAATTCAGGTAATTTACTTTTAGACTGAAATTTGTTCCATCTTTTATGACATGTCTGCGTAATCTTTTAAGATTCTTTGTACACAACACGCAGAAAATGACAGTGGTAGTGTATATGAGATCAATCCAGACTCGTTTGAGTTCTTACAGGAGCCTGATTTTTGTCACTAAACGAAGCTCAACGGTGTAGCAATCTTTTGCTGTCTCAGTCTAAAATCTCTGTTTGAATTTCGTACGGGATACAGATATAACCTAGTACTAAAATGGCGCACTAATTTGACATTTCTTTGAAAAAAATTTCCAGTTAGTTCTGACTAGGGAGATTCATTCAGGTGCCTAAACAAAGCAGCAATCAAAACCTCGGAAGACCATCTCAACCCGGATGGCTCGGCATCAACTCCATGGAGACTTTGCAGCATGCAGCAAGTGGAGGAAGTGAAGTGTGTCGTCAGATCGATTCCTATATGGATTGCAGGTGTTATATACTACGTCGTACTTAACCAGATGCAGACCTATGTTGTCTTTCAGGCCCTCCAATCCGATAGACGTTTAGGCAACAGCAACTTCAAAATCCCAGCAGCATCTTACTCAGTCTTCAACATGTTAAGCCTTAGTATATGGATTCCCATATATGATCGATTGATCGTCCCATTTTTTCGTAGACTCACAAAGAAAGAGGACGGAATAACAATTCTTCAAAAGATGGGGTTCGGATTGGTTGTTGCAATAGCCACGATGATCGTATCCGCCTTGGTTGAGGATCGGCGAAGAGTCATTGCTCTTACTAAGCCGACAGTAGGCGTAGCAGACGGAAACGGTGACATTTCTTCCTTGTCTGGCTTCTGGTTAGTACCTCAGTTGGCACTAGCAGGGATTTCAGAGGCATTCACTGTCATTGCTCAAGTTGAATTCTTTTACAAGCAATTCCCAGAGAACATGAGGAGTTTTGGAGGGTCATTCTTGTTTTGTGGTTTTGCATTGTCTAGTTACTTGAGCAGTTTCATGATATCCATAGTCCATAGAGTAACACGAAATTCATCAGCTGATTGGTTGGCCGAAGATCTTAACAAGGCTAGATTGGATTACTTCTACTATTTGGTAGCTGGTTTGGAGGTCGTAAACTTGGGGTACTTTATTCTTTGTGCTCGTTGGTACAGTTACAAAGGAACAGAAAGTGACCGTGACATCGCCATGGAAGAAATACACCCTAAAAAACCTATGGTTTGATTACGTTTTTACATTGAATAAAATGGCTTAGACTCGATTCAAGGATGCAGAAGATACATCCAGAGGATGGGTCGCGGCTCAAGTTTCATCGTTTGTTGGGTTTTCCCTCGCCTTTCCCACTAGATAGCCCCCCAAAAATACAAAAATATGGCAAATATCTTTTTGTAAATATTCTATTCTGTTTTAGAGATAAAAATCAATATAAGAAAGAAAATTTATATGCTCCTTGGCTTCCATATTTTCTCTATTTTCAGTTATTTTGGTTCTGGGGAAGCCATGGTGCAAAGTTCTTTAGGTCCAGACATGCTGTTTTTACTTGATATTTCAATAAGAAAAATAAAAAATAAGTCAAACATACCAGGCATT
Organism: Voacanga thouarsii; assembly: GCA_026120185.1. Classification (NCBI taxonomy): domain Eukaryota; kingdom Viridiplantae; phylum Streptophyta; class Magnoliopsida; order Gentianales; family Apocynaceae; genus Voacanga; species Voacanga thouarsii. The sequence continues at coordinate 1,971,891 of JANUWF010003365.1, read as the reverse complement.
TAGGAATCACTATAGATTTATAATTATACAATGTGTTAATTTTAAAGGTATGTGGCCTTAAGCTATTATTTATATGGTAAAAAAGTAATTGACCTTTTCCAGAGCTTTTTTTTTCCCCCTTTTTTTTTCTTTTCTTTTCTTTTCTTTATTTCTTGTGTATGTATGTGAAAGGGCTTGGTTTCTATTTATTTAACAAATAAAAAAATTTATACAACGAGGGGTTCTCACATCCCTGCTTCCAGAACCAGTTTGGGAAAACCTTGCCGTGATGGATTCGAACACTAATATTGGACAAGAAATCATCGACGAAATGCACCTCTCTCCAAGTGCGAGCCACCAAACAGACAGTCCCCAAGTTGATGCTCAATTTAAGACAAAAGGTATTAATGCACTTCTCAATAGCAGTCAGATCAGCCTCGCCATCTTAGGCTGATCAAAATAGTGACCTTTGAAAGATTTCAGACCACAAATCTGAATTTCTAGTAGAATTAAAGCTCTACTTGCTAAGTAGTAGTAGTGAAAGAGATTTGCATTTATTGTATCACTAACAGAGTAGCACTGTTGTCAACAATTCTCCAAAGGAAAACGATCTGGTCTCTACGGTCTATTCTCCAAATGCAATGGAAGACTTTGATCAGTAGTTGACATTGGGCATATGGGCTGTTTTCTTTTCCTTTTAAATGTTTCTCAGGGTAGGGTACCTATTCTATCTTTGGAGGAGCAAACCACAAGAAATGTCGCCAAATATACATTCTCCAGGTATGCTTCGAAGATAAGAATATCGAAGTTAATATTTATATTTCTATTTTTTAAATATTTAAAAATAAATATTTACTTTCTTAAAATAAATATTTTATTCTTTTAAAATTTAATAACAAACTTCGCTCTATTAATACATAAGTCTTGATTACTAACTTTTTTAATTAATAAAGATAACACTGTTTTTTAATTGGACTAGATTGATCAGTCAGACCGATCAAACTATGAACCAGCACTCTAACTGGTTCGATCTTTACTTTGAATCATTTTTATTTAAAACCATTCTATTTTGTGCAAACTGGTTCGAATAGTGAGCATGTTTGTTTTCATTCTTAAGAATTATATTATATTATTAATTAATTTTATTCTTTAAAATAATTATATTTTAAATTTTAAATTATAATATTACCAGTTCAATTGTAGTTAGATTATTTAACCGTGAACTAGTAAAATTTTAGGCTCGATGTTTGATCCGATTCTCAAAACATTAAAAGATAATATGATAATTTTCTTATAATTAAGTACCCTCTTAAGTCTTTATATCAAGCAAAAATAGGATATTTAATTAAATTGATACAAATAGTGTAATTCGATTCTGTCCTTGCCGCAGAATGGGCACACTGCAACTATCAGTCCTCTTGGATTGGAAATTTATTGCAAGAGCACGAAACAGAGACAGTCCAAGAACCAAAAAGAACAGCACAGCTGCTTATCTTCATGTGTTGTACTATTATTTTTCCACTTGCATAATATGTATGTTGGTGATATAATTTTGGATGGTGTTTAAGGCTGTGATGTTTCAACAGCACTCAAGAAAGAGCCCATCCTCTTTGTTATTATCAATATTGTGAATCATTCGTTGTATTTGCTTGTATATTTTAGCTGTGTGTATGTTTTCTTTTGAAGGAAAACTTATAGTTTCCAATGTTACTAAGTACAAATTTGAACATTAAATTATTAGATTCTCAGCTGTTAAACTATAATGTTTATACTGTTTTTATTGTTTGCTTACTTGGTCAACCAAATGAAAAAAAATAATACAAATCTATGCCTCTTCTTCATATCTTGAAAATGGAAGCTGCTCTCTATAAGGGAAAGGAGGAGAATGTCTCAAGTAGTAAGGCGTCCATATTTTATGGCTTCCGTTTAATGTCTCATGGTCTTAGTAGATTCTAAACCGAGAGGAGCACTAAAGTCCGGCCACCATTTACCTTTAAAACAGTGATTATCTAATTTTTTGAGCTTGATTTGATATATGTACAAGCAATAAAAACTTTCACAATAAACAACTTAAATGAAAAATTAAGATTAAAATGACCTATGTTTGTGGAAATCATTATTAACCAAACCCAAACACATAAGCATACAAAAATAGAGATTTTTACAATTCTCACAAATCTTAATAAAATAATGAAATTCAACAAATAATTTATTTATATCTATATTTCTAACTCAACTCTCTGCGACTGCTGATTAATACTTGACAAGATTCTTTTATATCGGATGCTAAAACTAGAAAGTATTGATAATAAATCCATATAAAATTATGATTATTGCTCAATGTGAAATGGATTGCAATACAAAAATTCTAACACAATAGAGTTATAGCATCAAACAAAATTTTCCATATATAAGGAGAAAATTTCTCAGTCATTGCTTATATAAAAGGCAAGGCCACCAATGGAATTTTGCCTGATATAATAATAATACAACCAACCAACCAAGAAAAATGTACTTCACATCAAATTCAAATTCAAAATAAATATCTAATCATCCATGACCTAGAATTTGCATTGAAACAAATCATATCCGCCAAACCAATAACATAAATAATCAAAGCTCTGTGTTGATCCACTTTAAAATGGACCTAGTGAAAATGAGTTTTAGTTATAAATCAAAAATGGAAAAATGTGCACCAAGCATTGGGTAATTGACAGATGTTATCAAATGATAAATTTCACTTAGTGGTCCATCCACCTAAAAGTGGGCACCTATAAGTAATATTTTCTTTTAATCTAGAAACAATACTAAACATAATAAAGCAATTACAATCCATTGCAAGAGTGAAAATATTCAGGTCATTTGAAAAGAATAGTGAAGGCAATTACAACATAAATGATCATAGAGGCCTAATTATTAGGAAAATATTTTCTAAACAAAAAAAGAAGAGGAAAAAAAGGATCATCGATTCACAATTAATGAGATTCCCAAGAATGGGAGGAACTAGTAAACTAATTGGACTTCAATCTAAACCGTTTGCACACAAGGGTTTATTTGCTATATTTATTGAAAGTTATATGTGTTATATTTGAGGCATGCACATAATGACATGTTAGCCTATGTAATCCATGAAGTATTTTATTTTTTTCTCCACACCCTTGTGCATTGCCTCTGCACCTAGTTGCCTTCGAGTAGCTTCGGGTTCTCACTACATTAGTTAGTGAAGTGGGAGTACAAAGGGGATGGAGGAGGTGGTGAATGGCACACAATGGTGGTGGTAGATGACAGGCAATGGCCAAAGGACCACAATGGCAAAAGCAGGAGGATTTCCCCCCCCCCCGCCCCCCCCTTTTAACGCTAAATACTCTATTCATCATGGATTTGATGCCTACATCTCTATTTTAAATATATAGAAATGAATATCTATTTTTTTCTAAACTTTTTATAGCTAACCATTTCTATTTGAGGAATACATACTTTACTAGTCCATGGGTCATACTACTAATATTTTTAATCAATAAGGATGGTATGACTATTTTGCTAATGGTCAAAATTCTTTACTGAATTGTTATGCTAAGTTAAATAAGGCAGTTAAATTCAGATAGATAGAAAATAGTGATTTAAAAAATTGAACTCAATATCTAACTAAGTACGTTAATGGCTGGCCATAAAATATTTCATTCTCAAAAGGACAAAAGAACTGTTTAAATATTTTAATGACAAAAGTGAAACGTTTTATAGAGACTATATAGACAAATTTCCCCTACATATCTATATATATATATATATATATATATATATATATATTTGGGTGAAATTTTTCCATAGATAACTGGATCAAAGATGAATTTCATAATGTTAAGCAAATAGTTGCAAATGATTAACATAGAGAAAATAAATTGACAAGGTCTAATCATCTACGTATATGGCCATTATTTACCAAAAAGTATCAAAGAATTTTCTTTCTCTTTTTACTTTTTTTTTTTTACCTTTTTCTTTTTCCTTGTAAAGAGATCAAGCTATTGAATTTATTAGGAATTACTCGCCCATTTATGTATTGAGGAATAACAGATCTCATTCTTTTAATTTCAATATGAATCCAGGGCATGGCTTTTCTGTTTAGGTTAAAGGGATAAAAAGTTTAACTTAAAAGATGTGGAGGAATCTTTTCCATGTCCATCAGTCTTGTTCTGAATTATAGAGAAGAGATACGTGGACGGAAGCATAATAGTCACACCCTTTCTACTTGACTAATAAAAACTGCAATAATACTTTTTAGATAATTAAAAATATATATATTAATTTCTTTTATAACAGAAAACAAAAATATACCGTAAGTCAATAGACATATTTTAATTCATTGAACTGTCACTTTAGTTATCTAGAGGAATTAAAAATTAGCACTTTATCATCAACATATAACAGCTTTACTTTTTTTTTTCTTCTTTAAATACCAAGTCTCCATTCCTTGTCGCATTCCAAATAAGGCAAGGGCCTACGTCAACCTTTGTGGAGTATTTTATTCCACTTTTCCAGTCAACACACAACTTAATTCATTTGACTATTTTTCTTTACTTCTAAAAGTTTCTGATTTATTAGGGGATAGAGGATGTAAATCCAACTCAAATCTATAGCTTAATAAGAAATTTGTGATACATCTGATTCATTAAATTATCGTATTGTCACATCTACTTTTACGAGTTAGGTGACTATTTTGACAAATATTGCTTCTAATATATAATTTCATTTTGAAATAATTGTCATTTAAAAAATATTTTTAAATATATACCATTTTAAAAATTTTAAAATATATTTATTATCTTTTTTTTTCAACTTGTAGTCTTATATATCCTATCTATTATATTACTTTATTAGAGAATCACATTAATTAGTTTTCTAATTTTTCAAAAGGGTTAATATAATCCTTTTATCCGATAATTAAGAGTTTTTAACAGCTTTTTTTATTCTTATACAAAAATATTAAACAATAGCTATTTTAAAATAGAAGTAATATTATTTGTTGTCCAAAATGTCATCATTTACTAGTAGAAAGGTGTAGACATTAAAAGGGTTGTGGTGGCAAAGAAGCAATTTAAGTTGACTTTTATCCACTGTCCCGTGGATTCTTTTTTTTTTTTTTTTTTAAAGTTGACTTATATCCATCTCTTGTTAGACGAGTTTTTTATTGAATTCATATAAGCTTTAAATATATATATATATATATATATATATATATATATATATATTTATAAGGTGTGTTCAATAAAATTTAAAAGTGTACTTAAGAGGGATTATATTCAATTTTTTTTTATAAAAAATATAAGTATAATTTTAATTTTATAAAAAAAATGTGGATTTTCAAATTTTAATATCTCGATCACTTAACGTGAATAAAAAAACTATTAAATACAATTAAAAATCATTTGTATTTGATTTATTTTTTGTCAATTTTTTTAAAATCAGTATTCTTTTAAAAGGAATACCAATCCAAGTGCACCCTTTAATTTTTTTTCACTCAAAAACCTCCAAAAAGTGGTTTGCTTTTATTTATTTAAAAAAATAATACATATAAAGTTGTTTGTGTACTAAGAATAAAATTTTATACGAAATCTCCTTATTTTTTGTTTGGTAAGCATTCCGTATTTCGGAAGTGTTTGTTTTTTACTTCTATGTCGTGGATTCTGTTAGGAAATAGGATCTATATACTTATATATCAACCAAATTAAATCTTATAAGTACGTGAAAACGAGTCATACTTTTATAGATATTATTTTCAACAATACGATTCTTGAAGTTTCCGAAATCCCCTTACTTTTTGTTTGGTAAGCATTCCATATTTCGGAAGCGTTTGTTTTTTCCTTCCACGTCGTGGATTCTGTTAGGAAATAGGATCGATATACTTATATATTTACCAGATTAAATTCTATGAGTACGTGAAAATGAGTATCTTTATAGATATCGTCTTTAACAATACGATTCTTGAAGCTTTAGCCTTCTGATAATGCTCCAAACCCCCAAACCTTCTCTAGTGTAATCTCCTAGATCAAAAAATTGCTAATCGTATTCTTCTTCCTCTCTCTGTTGAGGGTGGACTCACACAAAAATTGAGAGAACAAGAACTTTGTTTTTCACATATGTCGAAAATAGAGTCATAAACTAATATGTATAATTAACTCTACCTCAAAATACGAATCCTAATAGAATAAGAAAAGTATAGTTGGGTATAATTATTTTCACTTATCTTATTCCATCTCAAATACGATTTTTGGTTTCCTATAATTTTCATTAATAAATTATAATTTATTATTGTCTCATAATTAGGAGCCACTGAAGGGACCTGACCGGATACAATTAGACTAAGCCCTAATAAATTATTTTGTCAATAAAAATAATTTATTAATTACGTTCCACTCCACTAAAAGAACGTAACTGCACTCTTAGTCTAATCGCAATTATTGGAGTTAATAATTATATCCAATGATTGATCAATCCAACAACTTACCCACGTCGATCAATATAATAGTTTAATAAGGTAGTATGACCACAGTGCCTCTCATTCAAATCCTCAATTCTCATCTTCAATTTGATAGTACCATGTGACCACGTTACACTTACATATTGAATTCAATAAACATTATTGAATTACTAAGCTCAAATTTAACTGTCCATTCGAAGAACTCATGAGAAAATGATCTTACCTATTAAAGGTGATGGATTCCATATTACATAATAATTATTTCATATTTATTTCACTTTAATTCCCCATATACTGAGATATTGATTATTGAGTTAATCTTACTCTTTGGTAATTCAAGGAACTTTAAGTTAGTAAGTATAAATAATTGTTTACTCAGGATTAAGGGATTATGTACAACAATTTTTTAATGTTTTATTTGTCTGGTCTATTCCACAAATAAACATTGATGGTTCATCTAATAAATCAAAATATATCCTCAAATTTATTACTAAAGTCAAAGATAGACTTCAATAAAATTAAGACGATCTTACTAAAATAAATTTTCGCGAATGATTTATTTCGAATTAAATTATAAATCAAGTTTTTCTAATAAACAGTTGATTTATAATATCTAAATAATTCGTGGACCAAACAGGATCATACATACATACATACATACATACATACATGCATACATACATACATACATACATACATACATACATACATACATACATACATACATACATACATACATACATACATACATACATACATACATACAAACATACATACATACATACTTTATTTAATTTCAAAATACAAATATTGTATTTACTCGATGGGTATATCTAACAAAATTCTCCCACTTGTCTTAGAGTAAATGAGACATGTCAGAAATACCTATACTTTCTATATGACTTTCAAAAACAGTTACAGGTAAACTTTTAGTAAAAGGATCCACAAGATTTTCAACAAAAGGAATCTTGCATACTTCTACATCTCCACGTTGAACAATCTCTCTAAGTATGTGATATTTACGTTCAATGCATTTATCACGCTGATGGCTATGCGGTTCTTTTACATTTGCCACTGCACCACTGTTGTCACACACAAACTAATAGCTTGAGATGCAGAAAGAACCACCTCAAATTCTATCAAAAACTTCTTTAACCATACTACTTCTTTAGCTGCCTCACAAGCCGCCACATATTTAGTTTTCATTGTAGAGTCAGCAATACAAGATTGTCTGATACTTCTCCGCATGACTGCATCACCACTTAAGGTGAAAATAGAGCCTGAAGTGGACTTGCGAAGATCTCTATCAGTTTGAAAATTAGAATCAGTGTAACCTATAGATATCAATTCTGGAGTTGAGTAAACTAGCATATATCATCGAGTTCTGCGAAGATACTTGAATATATGCTTTATAGCTGTCTAGTGTTCTGGTCTTGGATTTGATTGATATATATTGACCATCCCAACAGCATGACAAATGTCTGGACGAGTACAAAGTATAGCATACAAGAGACTTCCTACAATTGATGTATAAGGAACTCGTTTCATATACTCAACTTCATTACGAGTTTTAAGACTATGCCTCTGAGATAACTGGATTCCATGTCTGCAAGGCAATTAACCTTTCTTATAATTTTGCATTGAAATTCTTGCCAATATTTTGTCAATATATGAAGTTTGGGATAAATCTATCTGTCTATTCTTTCTATCCCGAAGGATCTGAATGCCCAGAACATATCTTGCCTCTCCCAAGTCCTTCATATTAAACTGTTTACCCAATCAATTCTTCACCAATGTTAATATCCTTACATCATTTTCAATGAGAATGATGTCATCAACATACAGTATAAGAAAAATCACCTTACCATCTATAATTCTCTTATAGACATAAGGTTCATCAAGATGCTGATTAAAACTATAAGATTTAATGGCTTGATCAAATATGATATTCCATGATCTAGACACTTGTTTAAGCCCATAAATTAACTTATTCAGCTTGCAGACTTTATGTCCTTGACCTTCTTGGATAAAACTATCTAGTTGTACAATATAGATACATTCGTCAAGATTTCTATTAAGGAAAGCTGTCTTGATTTCCATTTGCCATACTTCATAGTCAAAATGAGCTACAATGGATAAGAGGATTCTTATAAACTTTAGCAACCACAGGCGAGAAGGTTTCCTCATATCAATACCTTCTCGTTGGGTATAACCCTTAGCAACCAATCTAGCTTTAAAAGTTTTTACTTTTCCATCTACTCCTCTCTTTCTTTTGTAGACTCATCTGCACCTAATAGGTTTTACCCCATTAGGCAAGTCCACAAGTTCCCAGACGGAGTTAGTGTACATGGATTTCATTTCTGAATCCATTGCACTCTTCCAATGGCCTGCGTCTATATCCTCCACAGCTTCTTTATACGTAGTGGGATCCTCTTCTTCCTCAAAAGAGATTGCTTGAAAAGCTTCTCCATAGAGTAAGTATTTATAGGGACATCAAATGACTCTCTCACTACGTCTAAGTTGTGGAGGTTCTTGAATGATTGAACTTTTCTCCTCCTTGTTAACTGGAACTAGATTTGCTGATTCCTCAATGACTAGATTTGAACAGGGACAGGAAATTCTTCTACTCTATGTACCGAAGAGCCAGTGGGTATAGAAGGTGTAACATCTATTTCTCTCATACTTGAATCTGGCATGTTAAGTGGCATAGATATGAATCCACCACGTGAATCTTGAGTATAGTTTTCTGTAACCATTTGCCTGGGATTATTTCCCTTTATTTCTTCTAAAATAACCTTACTCTTGGATCCACATTCTTCTATGTACTTGTTCTCTAAGAAAATTATATTTGTACTTACAAATATTTTCTTATCTTGAGGATTATAGAAATAGTATCCCCTTATTCCTTTTGGAAACCTAAAAAATAGACATAAATTTGATCGTGATTCCATTTTATCCATCTTTCTCTTTAGCACATATGCAGGACAACTCCAAATACGGATATGTGTCAAATTAGGCTTCCGCCTATTCCACAATTCCAATGGAGTCTTACGGATAGACTTTGATAGAACCATATTTAATATATATGTCGCAGTTTGCATAGCATATCCCCAAAAAGATGTACTGAGTGTAGAGAAGCCTAGTATTATTCTGACAATGTCTAACAATATCCTGTTTCTCCTTTCTATCACTCCATTTTGTTGAGTAGTGCCAGGTGCACTTAGTTAGGATAAAATCCCATTTTCTGACAAGTAAGATCTAAAGTCATGAGATAGATATTCTCCACCTTGATCTGATCGAAGTATCTTAATATTCTTTCCTAACTAATTCTCAGTCCCAACCTTAAATTCTTTGAATTTTTCTGAGGCATCAGACTTATGAGTCATTAGGTAAATATTTCCATATCTTAAGTAATAATCCGTAAAAGTAATGAAATACTCATACCCACCTCTAGCTTGGATACTAATTGGTCCACATATGTCAGAGTGCACTAATTCTAAGACTTTATTAGCTCTATTTTCTTTGGAAGGAAATGATCTTTTGGTCATTTTACCTTCCAAACAAGATTCGCAAACTTGAAAAGGTTCCACCTTTAAGTCAACCTTCTTTTACAAGTCTTTGAATCCTATTTAGATTAATATGACCAAATCTAAGATGCCATAAGAGAGTCTCATTAGTAGGAGATAATTTAATGCGTTTGTTAGTTTCAATATAATATAATGAGCTATTAGTAGGTTTCAAAACATACAGATCATTATTTAAATATCTACGACATATCAAAGAGTTATTCAAAAATATTTCTACTGATAATTTATAAAATTTAACGAAATATTTTTGTTTAAATAACAAAGAAACTGAAATCAAATTTCGATAAATGTCGGGAATATAATAACAATCTTTCAAAACTAAATGTTTATTATCAAAATAAAGGTAAATATCTCCAACAGCTCTTGTAGATATCATTGATCCTATGCCAACACTTAGAGTATGCTCTCCTTCATTAAGATGTTTGATTATTTGGAACCCCTGCAATGAATTGCAAATATGGTTTGTGGCTCCAGAATCTACTAAGTATTTGTAGAATCAATCATTAAACAAGTTTCAATGTAGGATAACTCACTAATACCTTACTTGCGTTTAGCTAAGTAATCTGGACATTATGTCTTCCAATATCCTTTTTGCTTGCAGTGGAAATATTTGCCTTTGGGATTTTCATCCATTCTTGCTTTCTTAACCTGCTGCTTATGCTCTTTTTTATTATTTTACTTCCTCTTATGTCCTCCTTTGCCCTTAGACTTTGAAGAGGAAGATCCAACATGAGTTAGAACAAAAGCGTTGACACTTTTCACTTTTAGGATAGCTTCAGCGCTCTTAAACTCCTTCATTCAACTCTGTAAGAGATATCTCCATTTTGTTCATGTTATAGTTAACCTTGAACTACGATAACATATTTGGAAGAGTTTCTAAAGCTATATCAACTTAAGTTTCAAGCTTAATTTCAGCCCTTAAGACCTCTGCCACGTTAAACTAAACGATCAATTCTAACATATGATCCCTCATGGGTGTTCTAGGTTTCATGCGCATATTCATTATGCGCCTCATTGCTGTTTGGCGGACCTGACGTCCTTTTTGCTCAAACATTTGCTGGAGGCTTCTCATGATTTCTGTAGCAGTTGTCATGTTCTTATGTTTCTAATGCAACACATTTGAAATAGATCTCAAAATGTAGCAGTGAGCCATCTCATCAGAACTCAACCATTTATCATATGCCTCTTTTTTTTCATGCGTATACTATTCAGTAGGCTTAGCAGGACACGGTTCAATTAGCACGTATTTCAGCTTCTCAACAGTGAGTATGATTATGAAGTTCCATTTCCAATTAATAAAATTTTCTCCAACCAATTGGTTCTTTTTTAAAATTACGAATAAATTGTTGGAAGTCATTTTTTTGAAATTAAATAAAATAAAACATATAAGCCATTCATCATATCAAGATACATATCAATATAAAATATTATAGCATGATGCATGATCAATATGATAAAATTTTAAGTAGTAATAAAAATTATTATCAAAATACAATAACCTAAAACTCTACAGTAACATGTACCTCTATAGAAGATAATAATGTAACTTATAGTTAGGTTAGGATCTACAACCTAAAACCCAAAATAATATGTAGCTCTATAGGAGATAACAATATAACTTATAGTTAGGTTTGGATTATCCCACTAAAATTAATATATCTTGTTTCTAAATGCAATATTAGTCTTAGAGATGTTAATATTTTGGCCATCATAGACATTATTTGAATATTCTATAGGAAGTCCTTATAATATCTTTGATTTAAGTGTAACCCCTATATTCAAATATGTATGTATGTATGTATGTATGTATGTATGTATGTATGTATGTATGTATGTATGTATGTATGTATGTATGTATGTATGTATGTATGTATGTATGTATGTATGTATGTATGTATGTATGTATGTATGTATGTATGTATAAAGTTTCCAATCCAATCACATCATCTATAGGGTAATTATGAATGAATTAAACTTAAAAAAAAAATTGATGTCTAATTTAGTAACTAATAAAACGTAACCTTCCTATAGGGAGACCATTTAAAATGGAAGGTTACGTTTAAATATAGGGGCTAATAGGGAAGGCCTAAGGTTAATTAAATTAACCATTTTACACCTTTTTTTAATATTTAATAAAAAACATTAATTTCTTTATGCATAACTAAATAGTACCTAGAGCAATATTAATGTAAACTATATGGTATGTTAATATGAATGATACATAATTCAATCAATATTAAATAGTAAAAACTATATAATAAAAATCAAAATAATTTTATGGCCAACCTAGACTCAAAAATAAAATTGTAAAATAAAAATTGAAAATCTAATTGGCTAACAAAATAATCAACCTTCAATCTTCTGCAATATTAATTTGTTGAAGCAAAATAATTACACAAGGTCTTTTATGGAATGTTGGATAGAATGTTATGCCTCCATATTGGTGGTTTAGGGATCAAATCCTAGCTTTCTCGACTGCCACTTCCTCCCCCCCCCTTTTTTTTTTATTAAAAGAGGCATCAGGCTTGCGGCTGGGCCACGCTGGCTAGCCCAATCTCTGGGTCGTAGGCACTACCTAGGTCACTGCTCCATCAGGGTGCTGGTTCTATTATCTGTGTTTCAGCTTTGCTCCAAAATTTTAGCTTCCAGATTTATATTTTTTAAATATAAAAATAAAATAAATCAAAAGAAAACTCAAAAGGGAAACATGGAGATGTAATCCACCCCCTTTATTACAAGACTCCATAATGCTTATACATATTCACTGAATCAAAAACTATGGCTATAAAATTATTTTTGAACAGAATTAATCAAATCATTCATCATGAACATAAATGCGTTATTTCTACACCACTCAACTAAATATATGTATAAAAGCTTTAATCTTAATACGTAAATGCATATCAAAACCTGTCTCTGATACCAATTGTTAGAAAATATAAATAATTATTTTTTCAAGATTAAGGTATTATGTACGACAATCTTTTAATGTTTTATTTGTATGGTCTATTCTACAAATAAACATTGATGGTCCATCCAATATAAAATATATCCTCAATTTTATTATCAAAGGTAAAGACAGACGTTAATAATATTAAGACGATCTCACCAAAGTAAATTATCCAAATTTATTTTAGATCACGGATGATTTATTTCGAATTAAATTATAAATCAAGTATTTCTGTGTTTAACAAATAAATAATTAATTTATAATATCTAAATAATTCGAGGACAAAACAGGATCATACATATATATAAAAATATAAAAACATACTTTATTTAATTTTAAAATACAAATATTGTATTTACGCAATGGACATATCTAACAAAATTCTATTTACTAACTTGAAGTTCCTTGAGTTACCAGAGAATGAGATTAACTCAATAATCAATATCTCGGTATCTTAAGAATTAAAGTGAAATAAATATGAAATAATTATTATGCAACATGGAATTCGTCACCTTTTGTAAAACTCTACCTAAACCTACCATAGAGTAAGAGGGATGGGATGCATATCATGTCATCATACATAAAATATATCTCTTGAATGATTTTGTGTGCCTTAGAATTGTGATTTATGGGTTATGTGATTTATTTGTGCTTGTTCAGTAGAAAGGGTAAAAAGATAATTTTACTGGAGGTCGAAATAGGAAGATAGCTTGTGGCTTAAATAAGAAGAAAATTTGGTTGAGAAAATAAGAACAAGAGTTAGTGTAATTAAGTGGTTAAAGCCTTATGATTTAATCTCTAAAATCTTGAGTTCAAATCTTATCACATCACCTAAGTTTTATTCATATTTATCTTAACCAATGTTTGAATTTTCTTCCTTCTTACATTCTTTAAAGTTAGGAATGTTGTCTTAGGGAGACACAAGGGTAATAACTTTAACCATGTAAGCTTGTCTTAAAGGAAATTTAAAAGAATTTGTATCTTCCAGTATTTTAGCAAACAATGTCCAAGAATATTTGAATTTGAAATAATTATTTTTTCCTTTCATTAATATTCTTATTTATATTAGAAAAGTTTATGGACTTAGAGTTTAATTAAATTTCATCTCTTAAACCTCCATATGACCGAAGATTAAAGGGGAATAGGTTGGTTGACTTCTTCTAAGATTAAACTATCATGATTTAATTCTAAAGAACCATATTTTACTATTCTTATTTTGGTACAAAAAGCTGGAAATGTTTTCCAGCATTTCTTCTTGTTTAAAAATCAAAATTTGCAACAAGAAGTCTTTCTTTTCTTGCCAATAAAATAGCTCTTTGGGAGGACTTAACTTAAAGCTGGATTTTTGCAGCAATTGTGGCTTCAAGAAATATGAAAAATTTCTAGGAAACAACATGTGTTCTTGGCCATAACAATGTCCATCCAAGATCTTCTTCTTCTCTTCTTTCTTCTTTCATTTTCTTCTTCTTCTTCTTCTTCCTCTTCTTCTTCAAGATTGATGGCTGTAAATCACCATTAGAAGACCTTGAAACACTCCTAGTTTGTAGCTTCAAATCTTTTCAAAAACTAAGCTAACAAACTATCCTAGAACTCTTGAACACTTGGAGCATTAAACCAAAACTTTTTTCCAGCTCTCTTAGCTAAGATAAAAATCAATTTCTCTCTTATTGCTTCACCATTTTCGGCCACTATGGGTTCCATAGCTGAACTTACTTTCTTCTTCATCAACCTTGGCCATTAAAACACCATTGGAGCACCTCAAAACACATTCCTAAATTCACTCCATTCAAAACGATTTAAACTTGAAATTAAAATAAGATTTTTGCTCCCTAAAAATCCTCACCTACCTAAGCTAGTCAACCAGAATTTTATTTCCTCTTGCATAGTTAATTTCAGCCAGCTTAAGGTCTTGTTTAACTCTTCATTTCATTCCATAACTCAACCAAAATTGGTGAATCTCCATTGAAGCAATAGAGACCTTTAAAGAAGAAATCACCATGAACAAATCTTATACCTCAAACTACTCTACATTTCTCTCCTTTTGAATTTTGAACTAGCTAGATTTGCTCTCCCTAGAATAACTGAAACACTCCCCTCTCTAGCAAGCCATTTGGCCACCCAAACCAAGAACACTCTCATTTTTCTCTCAAACTCTCTCTTAGGTTTTCAAGAACACACACTACACATCTTCAAGCCTAAATCATTTCTAAACATCTCCAATCACTCCCAAACTCTCTAAACCGTTAGTATTCAACTTATATTATTCTTTAGTGTAGTTTATAACACCAAAATACACAAAGTTGGACCTTCAAGTGGATAAAACCACCCTTTTTGTTCAAGATTCGAGGAACACTAAAAAGGTAAAATAAGAACAATCTTCTTGTTCTTCTTCTTTTCTTCAACTTCTATATATTCTTATCTTCTTACTCTCACTCTTTTCCTCTCACTCTCTCCCTCTTTCTTAGATGAAATATTGATGAACAACCTTGGACAATTTCAGATCATTAAAGCCATCAAGCACTTGAGGTTCTCCCTTGACAAGTAACATCTTCAACTTCAAGCGACATCAAATAAGTATTTTAAATATAACTCTTCTTATTTATTTTTATTGAAGTTAAGATAGGTAGAATGATGTGATTGGATTGTTGATTTGTTGGAGACATGATAGAGACATGTATATCATATGAAGATAGTGATTGTATGATTTGGTGGTTAAGTGGGTTTAAGGCTATTGCATGAGGTATATGAAATTGTGGTTTGTGATATGATAAACTTGGGAGTAGATTTGTGTTATGAGTTCATACGTCATTAGCAGGAGTTAGTTTGATAGAGATTGTTGCTATCCATGCCATGCTTATGCACTTATGTTGTTAATTTAGCTAGAAAATAGCATACTAAAAATTATTACCAGTTTAATACTATCCTTATTGTAATATATGTTAATTCAAGTCTATTTTTTAGATAGATTGATATGTTATTTGTTGAATCCTTGTGTGTATGAATATGCCCATGGATTTTCTCAAGCAATAAAATTATTGTACCAACTACCTTTATTATTTTTAGAATTATTCTTGTTATCATTATTATTAGTATTATTTAATTTAATGTACTAAATTCGAAAAACACTACGTAGCTTCGAAATTAGAGATCATTTAAAATATTATTATTTTATTAGATAAATACATAAAATATTTTTATTAAATATAAATAATAATATATTGGGATTAATTAATATCAAATATCTTTTGTATTCATATTATTTTTAGTTAGTCTTACTAAAACTTTTATTTACTCTCATAAATATTATTTATATTAGAATAATTTATTTATTATTAATTTTAATTGTTATTTATTATTTATTACTTATTAATTAAAATTAAGTATAATTTATTATTAATATTACTTATTATTTATTATTTATTACCAATATTATTTAGGATTTATTATTACTCATTATTTATTATTAATATTACTCATTGTTTATTAATTTTTAATAAATAGTTAAAATTATAAATTATTATTTATTTATTATTATTAATACCTATTTATTTTAACTTATTAAAATAATTTTATTTTATAAAATATTTTATCAACTAGTGTTAAAGCTTAAGGCATTGTTGTCATAGCTATGTGTTGTTGTAGCTAACTAAACCTAAGAGCTATTTATTTAAGGTAAGTATTGTCTAGATGTTGGGCTTATACCTTGTATTTATCCCAGACGGGGTTAGATTGCCTTGAATTATCTTGGATGACTTTTGTACCCAAGAAGAGCAAAAGATTAGGTAAGTTCCTACATAAAGTTGTTTGAAAATCAAAGTTACCTTGGCAAGTCAAACTCAATGTATACGAGAATTTGTACTGTAAATGCAATTA
This sequence comes from Voacanga thouarsii, assembly GCA_026120185.1. Lineage (NCBI taxonomy): Eukaryota > Viridiplantae > Streptophyta > Magnoliopsida > Gentianales > Apocynaceae > Voacanga > Voacanga thouarsii. The sequence goes on along the minus strand of JANUWF010003365.1, from coordinate 1,955,027 downwards.
TGGAAATTTTTCCTTTTTTTTTTCCAGTCAAACAAACCATTTAAAGTTGAACGAACAATTTTATACAAAATGCTATTGAAAATCAACTTTGACAAGAATTTTAGAAACCATAATTGCTATTTCAAAGAGAATCATTGTATAATCTTTTTTTTTTTTCCCAAATGGGCAATCATAACGTTGAATACTCAATAAGAGTAGACTATTAGGATTAGTCTTTGAAGGGTTAGGGTAAGTTTCTCAATAGGTGGCCACCTTTGAGGGGTGAGTCATTCCCGGATAAGATGTCAGTCTTGTAAGTCGTACTGGTCTGAGTTAGCAAGTTTTATCAGGTGGACTATGTATTTTCAGAATGAACAACTGGTAAGTTTGGGTATAGAGATAGAGAAATATCTCACCCGGTAGACCATGCACATACCTTGTGTCAATATGCACAAAGTGTTGCATCCTAAACGTTCTTTTGTCATGGTGCACAAAGTGTGGTGTCACGGCTACCTCTTTTGAATAGTTATATTTATTGTATACATGTATAATTTGAAAGGAAAACACCATTTTTCATTTCTGAAAATTTATTTAAGGCTTGCCAGTACGTTCTTTATGAAAATTCTTAACCTGCATACATGAATTGTTTTACCTAAAACACTCAAAGCACACACGGACTTATTGAGATTTATGTCTCACCACCTTTTATACCATGTTTTCAGGCCAGTCCTGCTGTGAAAGTTATTGATTGGAGATTGCCTTTATTTTGAAGACTTATTTCTTTTCCTATATATTTCATTTGAGAGATTTTAGCAGATATTTATTTAGTTTTGGAACTTGTTCATGTATTGCTTAGGTTGTAATAAGTTTAATTTTGAATTATTTCTTTCATTTTTTTTGGGTAAGATCTAGTTATAAAGACCCCTTGTCCTGTGGACGGAGCGACATCCCCAGTCCTAATAGGGTACGTAGGTAGTGGGGTGTTACATCTTTAATAGACAAGATCATTTCCTCATGAGTTCTTCTAAGGGATAGTTAAATCTGAGTTCAATAATTCAATAGTGTCTATTAAATTCAATTTGTAAATGTGACGTGGTTACATGGTACTGTCAAATTGAAGATGAGAATTAAGGATTTGAATGAGGGGTACTGTGGTCATACTGCCTCATTCAAAGTATTATATTGATCGATGGGGTTAATTTGTTGGATCGATCAATTATTGGATATAATTATTGACTCCAGTAATTACGATTAGACTAAGAGTGCAGTTACGTTCTTTTAGTAGAGTGGAACGTAATTAATAAATTATTTTTGTTAAAAAAAATTTATTAGAGCTTAATCTAACTATATCCGGTCAGGTCCCTTCAGTGGATTTGTTAGACCAATCAATAATTGGATTTAATTATTAACTCCAATAATTGCGATTAGCTAAGAGTGCAGTTACGTTTTTTTAGTGGAGTGGAGCATAATTAATAAATTATTTTTATTGACAAAATAATTTATTGGAGTTTAGTCTAACTGCATCCGGTTAGGTCCTTCATTGGTAAAATCTGCTTCATAATAATTCACAAACTTGGCATATAACTTTGAAATTGGAGTTTCAATAAATTTGTTCTTCTTCTTTCAACTTTTCTCTTTTCGCATTTGACTATGGTGTTTGCAAATTTCTATCTCAAAAAAAAAATACTTCAGTGACTTTTTAGGAACATATGAGTTTGATATATATCATGTAAGAGGCACTTTTTCTTGCAAATCTCTATAAAAAATATTTCAATTCGAGTATAATCTAGCATAATCTCTATAAAAATGCCCAAATCCTAATACATTTATAAAGATAGACATATCAAGTTAACGATCCAATCATTAGATTTGATAAAATGATTACAAAAAGTGTTATGACTAAATTTAAAAGTAATCAAATATGTTTTGTAACATAATCTAGTTTAATCTCTATAAAAATATCCAAAATTTAACATATTTACAAAGATAAGCATATCAAATTAATGATCCAATTAATAAATTTCATAAAATCGCTTTAAAAAAAAGTAATACTACCAAATTTAAAGGTAATCGAATGTGTTTTTCCACAAAATCTAGTATAATCTTTATAAAAATGTCCAAAATCTAACACATTTACAAAGACAGGAATTTCAAATTAACGATCGAACTATTAGGTTTGATAAAAATCACTATAAAAAGTATTATAATCAAATTTAAGGGTAATCAGATATGTTTTTCCATACAATCTAGAATAATCTCCATAAAAATACCTAAAATCTAATGCATTAACGAAGATAGGTTTATCAAATTAATGATCCAATAATTAGATTTGTTAAAATTACTTAAAAATATTACTATGACTAAATTTGAAGGTAATCGAATATATTTTGCCATCTAATCTTTGCATACTCATTAAAAAATACCCAAAACCTTATGCATTAACAAAGATAGACATATTAAATTAACGATCCAACCATTAGATTTATTGAAATTGCTAAAAAAAAAAAGCATTATGACCAAATTTGACAGTAATTAGATTTGCTTTTCCACATAAGCTAGTTTAATCTCTGTATAACAATCCAAAATCTAATGCATATACAAATATTTAAAAATTTAGGGATTAATTTGTAAAATTTTTATAATTATATTTTAAATATTCTAAAATTTAATAGCCAATTTATAAAATTTTTTATTGTAATTTTACAAAATTTAAGGATTCATTTTTAAAATTTGGAGTCATGTTTTATATATTAAAAAATTTAGGCCCAATTTGTAAAATTTTTAGGGTCAAATTATAAATATTTTAAAATTTAGGGACCAATCTATAAGTTTTGATGTCATTTTGTAATTATATAAAATTTAAAGACTAATTTACAAAATTTTTGGGGCTATATTATAAATATTTAAAAATTTAAAGATAGGTATTAGTTAGGAAATATAAATTTTATCGCTAAAAGTATAGTTTATAGTGATAAAGTTATTATATTTAATTAGAAAATGATTTTTCATCACTGATGAAGCATTATTAGCGAGAAAAATTTACTTAAGAAATGAATTTTCATCGCTGATGATGCATTATTGGCGAGGAAACTTAAATTTTTCTCGCTCAACTTATTTCCTAGTTAAAGCCATCACTTTTAATTAGAAAATAACAATATTATTGCTGAAGGTCTTAGTCTTAGAGTGCAAATAAGATATTGTTGAAATGTACACCCTTTAGGCTAGTTTTCTGTTGTAATTATCGATTTTATTAATAAAAAAAATTATTTGAAAATTTACATTTTATTTGTACATGATTTACATTTGGATAAGACCCATTATATTTAAGTAAGTGATCCATGTGAATAGTGGTCTTTCACAGTAAAGTATGGATCATTGGTTACTTAACACATAAACGTTTGTTCTTAACCGATTGATGCGAATAAAAATTTCATCATGTTTAAGTTATTGTGTTAGGAATTCTGAATGAAGAATGTCTTACCTTTAGCCAGTTAGTAGTCCACTCACTTTATAGCATAAGCGTATTTCGAATACATAGAACACGACCTGTAATAGTAGTTTCTAAAAGTACTATTTAAAAGAAACCCAAACTATTACTGCTATAGCATGGACTAATACTCTATCGCTTGAGTATAAGTTGGTGGTCTGACGAAGTTAGAAGTATGTACTTTGATATGCTGTAGTTAAGGTTCTTTCATAGAGCTGATATACTTGTATGTTGGGTATATATGATTACTTAGTTAAGACAGACTGGTACAAGATAACTTTTGTGATATGTCGCTCCTTGTGACTGTTCAAATGATTTAAATATCCAGGGCCCTAGGGAACATGACTTGGATGTTTGCTTTAGGGTAACTCCCTTACAAAGCGGAAACATTCCAGGAGTCATAAATCAAACTAGAGGTCTAAGGATGGTAGATGTCTTTTAGAGAGGTGTTAGTACACTCCTCCTCTCTAAATGTAACATCTCTAAATGTACAACGATGCGTAGAGGGGTATTTTAGTCATTACACCTGTAAATCGGAGACTTTGCTAACGCAACATTATCCTTGAAGTCAATATTTTCTTATAGTGATATTAGAAAATATTTAAAATACAAAACACAACTATTTATATAGTAGAGGTATTTTGGTCATTTTAGTAGCCAAATGGATATGTCTTTTAACCCCCGGAATAGCCCTTAAATCCTGACAGATTTGGGTTAAGGAATTGATGTTGATAAATATGAATTTCATTTTATTTTATTTTATTTAAATAGTCTAATTTATTATTGGACTATAATAAAATAAAAGATTCAAAAGAGAGTATATATTTTATCTAGTTTAATTAGTTAATTAATTATTCAGGGCCCAAGGCCCAAATTGAATAATTAAAAAATTAATCTAGATATAAACTAGATAAAATGTCTGATATTTTATATTGGTGTATTTGGGCTTATTAATTATTTATTGGGCTGTTTTATGAAGTACAAAAAATAAATAATTAAGGCTTATTATTTATAGGTGTTCAAGTCTAAGAGTAAATAATTTTATTTGGCCCAATGAATGAGACCAAGGATAAAATAAAATAAAATAAAATAAATAACACGGGATGAATCTCGTATTGTTTGGTGTGAAAAGATAACAAAAATGAAATGGTTTTTGTTTTCACACACTTGGTCTCTTTCGGGCTTTTTTTTTTTTTTTTTTTTGAAGAAGAAGAAACCAAGAACTAAGACCATTCGAACAATCCAAGATTTTTGCTTTCACCGGCAGTTGTCAAGGAGTGGCTATATTCCGGAAGCTCAAAAACTTCGCGTGAATGAGAAAGAATAGACGGCTTGCAAGAGTGCAACCGGAGGTGTTGGGAGAACCAGTGGCTTCAAGCATTCAGCAAGAAGGGATCCAAACATCTTCTTCAGTACCAATAAAGTCATTCAAATACAGAGGTAAACAACTTTCATGCGATGCACTGTATTTTTTTGTTCAATAAGTATGCTTTCGGTTTCATCATTTTTTGCCATATTAACCTTCAGTTTTATCAAGGAAATATCTGGGAAATATATTTTCACATATTTTTATGATAAATCACTGACACACAAGGGACTCACTGAGTGATTTTCACTCACACCTATTTCGCTTTATTTTTCCTAGGATCGGAAACTGGAACAAAACTAGAGTGAACACTATTCCTTTTTGCAGGGTCTGTAAACTCTTCAGTTTGTATATGTAAATTATATAGATGCAGTGAACAGACCTATATACTTTGTTTTGGGTTGTGTAATACAATATGAGTTTTGTGTGGCTTTTGTTGTATTTATTATTCGCGTTGCTTTGTTTGTTATAAAAACCCCTGGTCTAGGAAATTGGACAGGGAGACCCCCAACAGCACTACACGTTTTTGCTATGATTTCTGTTAGGGGTGCTACAATTAGTATCAGAGCAACATTCATAGGATATTGATAGGATGAGTTATTGAGGAAAAGGTTAATAAGGAGTAGGATATAAGGATGATTAAGATTTTGGTGAACGATCCTAATCTTGAGAATTTTAGTGATAAGGTTGCACCAAAAGAGTAGGATGGTCACCATTATGATATACTTGAGACCAACCCAATTTTTCTAGTCATGAACCTTCTATATCAAGTAGCAGTGGAAATGAGATATAGGATAATATGATGTATGTTTTGGCCAGCTAGATGTATTATACACCCAATTTTGCTTTGATAGTATCTTTTGATGAGATACCTATATTTCCTACCACTTGTGTTGCATTTACCTTATATGGTTAATTGAGTTGTATTGCAGAAACTTATAGATGCCACCTAAACGAGCAACTCGTTGACACCCCGAATCACCTGCCGATGGTTCCTCAATAGGGAGAACCCAGTTTATGACCTTAGATAATGCAATGTTGAATACCTTTCAGAGGATGACAGACACTTTGCAGTGAATATCGGATAATCCTAACAATCAAGAGCGAGAGGACGAGATGGCAAATGAACAAGCCTTGGAGCATTTATGAAGTTCCACCCTCCCCAATTTCATGGTAAACCTGATTTGGAATAGGAAGCTGAGTCTTGGATTGAGCAGATGAAGAACATCTTCGTTGCTTTAAGCTATTCTGAACAAAGAAAGATACAGTTTGCAACGTCTGACTTCAAGAACCTGCCCAGGACTGGTGGACTCAGGAGAAGGAACAAAAAGAGTGGGGTTAGGAATATTTCAAGGCTAGTTTTAAGAAGGAATTTATTCCTTGCTGGGTTGTGGAACAAAGAGAGGATGAATTTCAAAATTTCCACCAAGGAGGTTCAACAGTGGGTCAATATGCAGTAGACTTTACGTGACTATCAAAATATTGTCCTCTGCTGGTGCAATCCAAAGCTAACAGGACAAAGCAATTTGTGAAATGATTGCGACCAAACTTAAGATGAGTATTGTTGAGCATGGATTCGGCTACTTATAGTGCTGCTGTTGAGATTGCTTTCAGGATAGAAGATGAATTTCAAAATTTCCACCAAGGAGATCGAACAGTGGGTTAATATGCAGCAGACTTTATGCGACGATCGAAATATTGTCCTCTGCTGGTGCAATCCAAAACTGACAGGACAAAGCAATTTGTGAAGGGATTGCTACCAGAGTTAAGACGAGTATTGTTGAGCATGGATCTGGCTACTTATAGTGTTGCGTTGAGATTGTTTCCAGGATAAAAGGTGAGGATATTGATCAGGCCAAGCAAAAGAACAAAGGCGGATTCAAGAATACTATTCAAAAGAGAGTTGGAGGATCGCGATGGCAAAAGAAGGGAAACATTCCAAGGAATGGAAATGTGATGGGAGGAAAATAACCCCTGAGGTGCTTCAACTGCGGTAAAGAAGGACATAAGATTATCAACTATCCACACCCACGGCGGTCATCTAGATAGACTAGTTCGAAGAGAGGATATGCTAGCCAAACGCCAAGACCAATAAAGGAAAATCCAGGATAAGCTTTTACCTCTAAACCAGGACCTAATAAGCCCCAAGTGAACACATGAGTGGTTGCATTAGACAAAGTGAAATCTGATACCGCAGCTTTGGTAGAAGGTAAGCTTTCTGCTTATGATAAGAAAGCTCAAATTGTAATAGACCCAAGTTCTACGCATTCTTTTGTTGCAAATCCTTTTCTTGAATCTATGGGAGTTAAGAGTGAAGCAGTTCCATATGAAATGATTGTTAGTACACCCTTGGGGAAACAAATGAGTAGTGATCGAATATATCTAGGGTGTAAAATCTTGGTGGGTGACACCGTGTTAGGAGGAGATCTGATATGTTTGCCTCTAGAGTATTATGATGCTATTTTAGGAATGAATTGGTTGTCCCGACACGATGCCCAAGTGGATTGTAGGCATAAAGTGGTGCGATTTTGTGTACCATGGAAACTTGTATTACAATTTGTTGGAGAAATTAGGAAGAATGATAATTTTCTGATATCAGGAATCAAGGCACGGAAATTGTTCCGAAAAGGGTGTATGGGGTACTTAGTTTATCTTATGAATAAACTAAATGAAACAAAGAATTCGGAAGGTATTCCTATAGTATGTGAATACCTGGACGTTTTTTCCATGAAATTGAAGGAATTGGCTACGAAGAGGGAAGTAGAATTTACCATTAATTGATTTGTTGTCAACGACAAAACCAGTGTCCAGAACTCCTTATAGAATGTCGCCGTTAGAATTGAAAGAAATTAAGAAGCAATTAAAGGAGTTGTTGGAACAAGGTTTCATTTGGCCCAATACGTCTCCTTGGGGAGCACTAGTGCTATTTGTGAAAAAGAAAGATGGAATATTGAGGATGTGTATAGATTATTGTGGTTTAAATGAAGTGACAATAAAGAACAAATAACCATTACCTATGGTCAATGAATTATTTGATCAGCTATAAGGAGCAGGATGCTTCTCTAAGCTGGACTTGAGGCAAGTGTATTACCAAGTTCGTATTTGAAAGAGGATATTCTGAAAACTGCATTTAATACGTGATATGGGCATTATGAGTTTGTTGTAATACCATTTGGCGTTACTAATGCTCCTACCACATTTATGGATTTGATGCATTGAGTGTTCTAACTATACTTGGATAGCTTTGTTGTGATTTTTATAGATGATATTTTGGTATATTCTGCAAACCCTTAAGAGCATAAAGTACATCTTCGAAGGGTGTTGGAGAAGTTACGGGAAGTTAAGTTATATGCCAAATTCAACAAGTGTGAATTTTGGTTAAATGAAGTGGCATTCTTGGGACATGTAATATCCAAGGAAGGAATCACTGTAGATCCCGCAATGGTGGTGAATTGGAAACGTCCGAAAAACCCAACTGAGGTGCGAAATTTTCTGGGATTGGCTAGATATTATAGGAGGTTTGTTGAAGACTTTTCTAAAATTGCCTTACCATTAACCCCGCTCACCCAAAAGAGAGTTCATTATATTTGGACAGAGAAATGTAAAAGAAATTTTCAAGAATTGAAGCAGAGGTTAAGCACTAGACCGGTTTTAGCTCTACTTGTAATGAATAAACCCTATGAGGTGTATATTGATGCATATAAGGAAGGATTAGGAGGAGTGTTAATGTAAGAAAGAAGAGTGATAGCATATATTTTGAGGAAATTGAAACCTCATGAAAAGAACTATCCCACTCATGATTTGGAGTTGACAGCAATTGTGTTTGCTTTGAAGAAGTGGAGACATTATTTATATGGAGTTGAGTTTGAAATTTTCACAAACCATAAGAGTTTAAAATATATTTTCTCCTAGAATGGATTTAAACATGAGATAGCAGCGGTGGATGGAATCCTTAGAAGAATTTTGCTGTTAGATTAAATATCATCTTGGAAAGGCAAATGTAGTAGTAGATGCCTTGAGTAGGAAAGTGAGATGGTCTGCACTTCATATGGTACAAACTCCAAAATTGGAAACCTGGGTGATTGAAGGAGGAATAAGGATAAATAATATTTCAATTCACCCTATCTTTTTGCAACAATTGAAAGAAGAGTAGGAGAAAGATGAAGAATTGCAAAAGTTATCCAAGAAAATAGCAAATGAAGGGAAAAGTGATTTCCATGTCAATGACGTTGGAATTCTTTGTTATCGAGACTAATATTGTATACTAAAGCACACTGGTTTGAAACAGGAAGTTTTAGCTGAAGCACACCAAAGTAAGTATACTCTACCCAGGAGCAGTCAAAATGTATCGAGATCTAAAACAGCATTACTGGTGGATTGAGATGAAGAAAGACATTGCTCAATTTGTAGCTCAGTGTCTTACATGTCAATAGGTGAAAGTGGATAAACAACGACCAGGAAGATTATTACAACCATTACCAGTGCCCTCGTGGAAATGGAATGAAATCACTATAGATTTTGAAACAGGGTTACCGGTAATGTAGGACAAAGAGATATTATATGGGTTGTAATAGATCGGCTGACTAAGTCTGCTTATTTTATTCCTATAAATCAAGGAGACTCTTTAGAAAAGTTGAGTAAGATTTACATGGAGGAAGTGGTCTGACTACATGGAGTGCCTTCTAGTATTGTGTCTAATCGTGACCCAAGGTTTACTTCAAAATTTTGGAGCAAATTGCAACAACTATGTGGGATGCGATGGAAGTTTAGTATAGCTGCACATTCGCAAATAGATGGACAATCAGAACGAGTGATTCGTATTTTAGAAGATATGTTGCGAACATGTGCATTAGACTTTGGTGTAAAATGGATTGATAATCTAGCATATGCAGAGTTTGCAAATAATAATAGCTACCAATCAACAACTAGGATGGCTCCATTTGAAGCATTGTATGGAAGAAAGTGTCAATTGCCTCTATATTGGGAAAGTTTAGGGCGAAAACAAAATGCTTTGGATGCTTTGGATCTTCAAGAAACAAGGAGGGTGGTAAAGTTGATCAAAGCAAGATTAGAAACTGCTCAGAGTCAGCAAAAGAGTTATGCTGACCAACGTAGGAAAGACTTGGAATTTATGGAAGAGGGCGAAGTATTTTTAAAGTTGACACCAAAACGTTATTTGGGAAGCAAAACACAAAAGAAGTTGGCACCACAGTACATTGGACCATTTTCCTATTGTAGAAAGAATTGGAAAAATGGAGTGTCGATTAAATTTGCATGTAGAGCTACAGGCATTCACGATGTATTTCATGTATCTCAACTTCGAAAATATGCGGCTAACCTTGAACATGTATTAAATGAAGAACTTATTGAGATGACTCCAGATTTGAGTTAGAAGGAGAATCAATTAGAATCTTGGAATATGTTGAGAAGGAATTGAGGCATAAAAGAATTCCATTGGTGAAAGTACTCTGAAATCATCACCCAGTGCAAGATGCTACATAGGAGACAGAAGCGGAGATGTGCAGGAAGGATCCAAAACTTTTTGAGGAATAATCTCAATTTCGAGGACAAATCCTCTTAAAGATGAGAGATTGTGATATCTTAATATTTTGTACTTCAAAGTGTGACTACTTTGTATAGAAAGAGAATTTGGATGTAATGCTAGAATAAAAAATGACCAGTTTAATGAGATGAGGGTTTTGGTGCCATAAAATTTTTAGGGGATATAATTGGAATTTTGAACGCGAATTACGAAAAACTAAGCAAGAATTTAGAAATTCTGAGAGACATTGTTACATTTCATTCAACGCATGGATCGAGATGGTAAAATAAAAAATTTTTCTAAGTAAGATTGATAACGCATTGAATTGAGTATATTTCTAGGGAAATATAATTATTTATGAAGAAATAAAGAAAAATGAATAGAAACTTAACAAGTGTCGACATATGATGGGTGGAATGAAACATGTGTTGATCCATGATTGGTTGCATGAAAAATCATGCAAGGATTTTCTATAGAATTCCATGAATTCTTGAGAATTCTATGTGACACCTAAGTATATAAGTGGACCAATAGGAAGCCTCCAATACCACCATTTAATGCATATTTGACTTGGTGACCAGAGTTAGCTATAAATAGCTATAGAAGGCTGCCTGAAATAGCTTTAGATAACCAGAAATTTCAGCAGCTAAACAAGAGAAAGGAGAAAAAAAGGGAGAAAAATAAGAGAAAATAGAAAGAGGAGAGAGAAGAAATTTTCAAAGAAAATGAAGGAAAAAGGAAAAGACATCTGGGCAAATTCTAGCATTGAAATCAGTTTGTGCAAGGTAGTATCCTTGCCTTCCTAAGCTTAAAGGATTTAAATAAGCTATGGAAATGATTTTAGCATGAAGCTTTCATAATATTATGTATGAATTATGGAAACTAGCCAAGTGAAGTTTTTAGGAAAGCTATTTTTGTGTATGTATATATGTGGCGGATGGGATGGCAGCTTATTAACTGTGTTTGTGTGATGTTTGACGGGGGTTTTAAAGTGTTTTAAAGACTTAACTATGGCTGCATATTGTTCTTGAGTTGGGAAAAGAAATAAAGTTGGAAATAGTATAATTGTTGAGAAAATCTAAAGGATATATGTCATAGTTGAGGCTGCCGGTTTTCTTGTCATGATATGGTGAATTTTCTGGTTTGCATATGATTGAAAATCAGTAACTCTAAGGCTGTTAAAAGGGAGATTGCATTCAAGTAATTAGTATTCATGTGCTATAATGAATAAGGAACACAGATATAAAAGGTTTTGCTAGAATACAGGCTTATTTTCAGAAAATTCTGGACTATTATAACTCCAGTAAATCTATAGCGTTTCTGGAATTGGACAAAGCAAGCTTACAAGATTAAAGTTAAGGATTCTAGGAGCATTTTGGTACAAATTTAAATAAATCGGACAAACAGATTGTAAGTTACGGAAAATTCATGTGCCAAAGCTGGAAAATTACAGAATTTTTATTAAGAAAAAATGAACTCGTGGATTAGTTGTAATTATGTTCATGGATTGAATGAGAGGTTATATGGACTTATTAAGACCTTATCTTCATGTGGGGAAGATGAATTAAGGAAATGGATTATAAGGGTGCAAGAATTATATTTCATTTCAAGCATGAAATGAAATAATAAATGAAGCGTTTGCCTTAGATGTATATATATTTAGCAATATGTACATCTTAGTTGAAAAGGTATAGCATACTAAATGAGATAAGGATTGTTTGTTGTAGGCCGTTGACTGTAAGGAATTGGTGGTGACTTAGCGAATACTTATATTGTGAGTCCCCAAAAAATGTTTTGCCTAAAATGCTAGTGAATTTCTTTAATTGGTAAAGTAATGTATTACGGATTCTTTTGGTTTCTCTGAGGAAATGTATGGTTTTTCTGATATAGAATTAACATTATTCCATACTAGCATAAATGAGAAATATGGATTTTCGTATTTAAGAATAATTAACCTTAACGGTTAATTTTCTAAGGAAAGGTTGATAAACTTTTATGCTTTTCTGAACCAACGTTGGTTTTCCTGACCAAACTTGTGATTCTTCAGAACAAGGGTGACTTTATTTCACGCTATGATTTAATCAGGAAAATGGAATCTTATGCTTTTAAACTACCATTTCATAGTGAGCATTTCCCTTGAAGCATGAAAAGGTGAATGATAAACCTTTTGGATTTTTTTACCAAAGTTTGGATTTTTCTGAGGCATAAATTAAATGTATTTCAGAAATTGGAATATTTTACCAAGGATTTTGAATTCCTTGTACGAAAAATATTCTATAGTCATGAAAACATAGAAAATGATTGAATTTATGGATCACATGCAGTACATGGATACTTTACTCACACAAGTATAATTTCTTCCATGTCTTGTGGTAAACAATACAGAAATATGCATCCTTACTTTCTTGAACTATGATTTAGTCTAAAGCATTCAAGCACAATAAAATTATAAAATCTTTGAACTTATTTCCATTTTAAGATTTAGAATTCTAAGTTGATAATTCTTTTTGGACTCGGGTATACTAAATTTGCCTAATTTACATAAAATACTCTTAAGGAATGATTTTATCATGCGAGATGGACTTCTTATCCTTTTACACTATAGTTTTGGAGAAAAATCCCTTGAAATGGAATTTACTTTTGGAAAATGATATTTTGACCCGGGGAAATGTTTTATTTATATTCCTTTGGGGTTGACTACTTATTTGACCTTGTTTGCCAATAAAACTGGACTGGTCTTGTGTATCGGTGAAGACATTGAGTACTCAGTAAGGGTTTTGACCATTGTACTAGCCTACATTAGAGATAGACGACCCCAAGTAACTCAATCAGTTCTGGGGATTGTCTTACTCCAAATAGGATAAAAAAACATTGAGATTAGTCGTCTTGGCTAGCCATTTAGCGCCTGCCAATTGCCTATGCCTTGTGTGCATATTATTCTAAGTTGTTTACAAATACTAGGTAGGGACACCTGACGTGTTCAACTCCTTGTCGCCTTGATGGTGATTGACGTTAGGAGTGGGACCCCTGGGCATATGGTAGCAAGTAAAAGATTCTATTTTTGAGGCATGATATGCACTTGCCACTCCTATTGGGACGTATACCCTCTTATACTAGATTTCTAATGTAATCTTAATTTGTATTAATAGAAGTATTATACTTAGAAATTATTTACGAATTTTTCATTACTTTCGTGCACAATTTCACTGGAAAAGACCCATTTTGTTTAAGTAAATAGTTCATGTGAATGGAGGTCTTTCACAGTAAGGTATGGACCATGGGTTACTTAACACAGAAACTATCTTTCTTAACTGAATGATGAGAATAGGAATCTCATCATGGTAAAGTTATTGTATTATGAATTCTAAATGTGGAATGTCTTACCTTTAGCCAATGAGCAGTCTTCTTATTTCATAACACGAGCGTATTTCGAATACATATAATTGGACTTGTAGTAGTGGTTTCTAAAACTACTATATGGTAGAAACCTAGACTACTACTGCTGCAATGTGGACTTATGCCTTACTGCAGGAGTCTGAGTTGGTGGTTTGAAGAAGTTGGAAGCGTATGTTTTGATGTACTATAGTTGAGGTTTTATTATAGGACCAATATACTTAGATGTAAGGCATATATAACTAGTTAGTTAAGACAGACTTGTACAAGATAGTTTAATGCTATATAGCCCCTTATAGTTGTTTGAATGATCTAGATATCTAGGGCCATGAGGAATATGACTTGGATATTTGTTTTAGGGTAGTTCTCTTGGAAAGCAAAAATATTCCAACAAATCGTGGAGTATTGGACTAGAAGCCTAACGATGGTATGTATCTTTTAGAGAGGTGTTAGTACACTTCTTCATCTCTAAATGAACGGCGATATGTAGAGGGGTATTTTAGTCATTACACTTTTAGGTCGAAGACATTGCTAATGCAACATTGTCCTTGAGGTCAATATTTTCTTATGGTGATATTAGAAATTAATTAAAAATACTAAAATATAGCTATTTATATAGTATGGGTATTTTGGTCATTTTAGTAACCAATACGATATGTCTTTTTGGTCCTCAGAATAGCCTATATGTCCTAATTAATTTTGGATTGAGAAAATAGTCTCAGTTAAAGAGAATTTTATTTTATTTAGGAAATTTAATTTATTATTAGATTGAAATAAAATAAAAGGTTGAGAGAAATTAAATCAAATTTATTATCTAGTTTAATTGGTTAATTAATTATTCAGCGCCTAAGCCCAGATTAAATAATTTAAAAAATTAACCTAGGCTTAAACTAGGTAAAATGCTTAAATAATCATCTTGGCCTATTTGTGTTCATTAATTATTTATTAAGTTATTTTTTATAAATGCAAGAAATAAATAAATAAGGTTTATTATTTATGAGATATTTGAGTCTAAGAATAAATAATAATTTTTTATTTTTTTTTTTTGCGCAATAGCCTGGACCGAGTTTTTTCCTATTCACAAAACTGAAGAGTTTAGCTGGAGAAAAATGTCTTCTGTGATATAGCTTATCTTGATAATATTCGAATTGTTTTTTAAAAGATTGAAATCCCAAAAGTTTTATGATCAGGATAGGCTGTGTATTTTGATATACTACAATGAACAAAAGAAAAACCTAAAGTCGTCTGGTTTTCTTTCCTCTTGTTCTTCTTCCTCCTTGATATTGTTAATTGATAACAGAGAGTCAAGAGAGAAAGAGACTGATTTTCCTCACCTAAATTGTTTCACCAACAAGGTTTAGGCAGAGGAATCTTCTGAGAATTGAAAAGTTTCGACATTCATGCAAACAAGAAGAAGAAGTAGACGACTAGCGGGCTTTAAACCAAAAACTTCAACAAATAGAGGAGTAGACGTCCTTGTTGTTCAGTTGACTTCTTCAACACCAAAGAAAATATCAAAGCACAAAGGTATAAACAAAAAAAAATACTTCCACTGTGTTCTTCTGCGTTTTATATTTGTCCAGTATGCATGCTTGATTGTTTGTTTTTTTTAAGCTTCAATTGATATCAGAGCATGAAGTTTAAATGGCTTAGAAACATGCTAGTCTAATAAAAATGGCCAGATAATTATTTTGGTTTTGAGTTGTGATCCTTCATTTTTTTCTAGTATGGGATAGATTTTTGTAAGCCCCACGATTGAGGTTTAGAACTTACTCTAATCTATTGTTTTTTCATAGCCTATCGTGTAAGCCTAAGTTTTAAGGATGTAAGTGGATGTTGTTTTTGTTTTGATTAAAATGTGTATCAAAAAAATGTCGCCAGCCGTGAGATCGTGCAGAAGAATTCTGAAGGAAAAGTCGCAGAAAAAAAATTGAAGAAGACGACTGGAGCTGAGCCGTGCGGCCAGGCAGTGGCTCGGTGAGTCACCAGCCAAGGTGCAACCCAGGCCAAGCCGCGGCTTGGAAGCCGCAGCTAGGCTCGAGCCTTCCCTCAGCTCGGTGATTTGTGCGCTGATCCTGGGGAGGCTCAAGTGCATCTTCCCCAGGATTTGCTCACAACGGTGACCAGTTTCACAAGGGGTGTGGGCATGAGTCATGGGTGCAGGTGGGTCGTGATCCATGGGCCATGATTCGGTGTGATGAGTGCGCAAGACCAAGGAAATTTTTATTTTTTATTCCTTTTTTCCCTTGTAATTTTTGCACAATTTCTTTTTCGTTTTTAGTCTCATACTAGACAAAATTATTATTTTTACAATAGTTAATATTCATGGAATATTTTTGCATAAAAAATAATAGAAAGGAATTTTAGAATTAAACAAGACTATTAATTAATTTAATTAATATGTTTAATTTTATTCTTTGGGTACTTAGGTTTAAAAAATAGAAAAGTATGAAAATGTTTACAATTTTCTAGCGTACTATTTATTTTAATACCTATGTGCACATTTTCTCAAAGACAAAAGTCTTTGGGATTTTTTTTTTTTACAAGGAAAAATATTTTTCTTTAATTAAATGGTTGATTTTAACTTTAAAAAAAAAATGATCATTGGTTATTTTTTTAAAGGTTTTTATCCTTGACATGGAAAATATTTTGGATTTAGACATTTTTGTAAGTTAAAATGAAAAACTATTTTAATTTACTTTTACAAGAAAAAATTATTTTTGTCAAATAAAAACTTGAAACCAAAGTCTTTAGAAAGTTTTAATGGAAATTTTTGAAATCATTAAGTTTTTACTTAAATAAATTAATCCATGAGAAATTTTCTCAAATGATATAAAACTTGGCATAGAATTTTTTTTATGGGTTTAGATATTTTATTTTTCAAGTTAAAAGAAAACTTAATGGAATTTTTCAAAGGATATTTTTTCGAGAAAACCCTTTTTTTAAAAACTCAGTGGGAAAGAAGTTCCAACAGCCTCACAGCATCTATCATGATCCTCATTAGAGATCATAAGTCTCCTCGCGTCACTCTAAGAGTGAACCCGTATAGGATGGAGATACCACAAGGATCTAGAACTAATAGAAGAATATAATTAATAACTCGGGACACATACTATGATTGGCTAGCCCACATTGGAGGTTATAGTGTGAGGTATGTCTATAGAAAATGGAAAGAAATGGCCATCTTCTCGATGGAGTTATCTTATAAATCATTACCTATAAGTGGAATTAATTTGTTAGTTAACACACTTAGCTTAAGAAACTGTTAATCTTTCTAAGAAGCTATGTCAGTTTTTCTAAAAGCCAAATTAATCATGTTAAAGATAATAGTGATAGGTTAACTATTATCAGGTTTAATATGAGGATAAAATGCACAAAATTATTTTATTTTTTCACAAAACTAAGAATTTCTTTTATTTTCAATTTTTCAAATGGTTGGTGGAGGTTCTTTCAGTCTGTTAGCCATTATTCTAAAGGGGAATAAGTTAACGAGTCCTAACTATATAGACTGAAAAAGGAACTTGGACATAATACTCACAGTTGAGGAGTATAAGTATATCATCCATAAAAGCTACCCGGTAATCGGGGAAGGTTTTACTAATGAAGAGCGAGAGGCTGAGAAGGCATGGAAGAAAGCTAACAAAATAGCTCGCTACTATATGTTAGCCTTCATGTCTAATATGCTTTAGTCCAAACACGAGCACATGGCAACCGCGTACAATATAAACACATCTATAGCTACAATATTCACAGACAAGAGCCAGCCCGTAAGGCAGAAAACTCTTCGAACAATCATCAATACCAAGAAAGCTAAGGAAGTATCAGTCAGAGAGCATATGCTCAATTGATTGCTACTTTGGAGGAAGCAAAAGTCTTGGGGGTTGTCATTGACCCCAAGAGCCAAGTGGACATAGTTCTCAAATCTCTACTGGGCTCTTTTACTCAATTCAAATTGAATTACAATATGAATAAGTTAAACATGAATTTAACTGAGTTAATAACAGAGCTCCAAGTGATAAAGAATGTCATGAAAGAAGAAGCAAATGCTAGGATTGCTTCTTCTTCAAGAATTGGGCACAAGCTCAGAAAGTTCATGAAGAAGAAGGGTAATGCAACACCCCAACCCAAGTCCCAGCCCAAAGACAAACCTAAGGTTAAATACTTCAAATGTGGAAAGAAGGGACACTGGAAAAAAGAGTGTCCAGATCTTTAAGTCAAGAAAACCCCCACAGGTAATGTTTTCTATCTAGAGTCTATATCAATTGTTGGATGAACTTCTACTTAGATTGTTGATTTAGGAGCCATTGATCACATCTGTAACTCCTTGCAGAGATTTAGAAAGATAAGAAGACACTAGAAGGGCGAACATAGACCACGTGTGGAAAATAGAGCACAAATATAGGCCTTTGTAGTGGGAGAACTAGAACTAGTTTTTTATTGTAATAGAATAGCTGTTTTGAAGGATATTTTATTTGTACCTAATTTTAGACAGAATTTAATTATAGTTGCAAAACTAATAAATCAATTATATTCTATTTCTTTCCATTCTAGTATAACTATCAGTAGCACATGTATGGAAACCTATTTTTCATTAATCCTATTAACAATCAATTAAACAACACTTAATATGAACCTTTAAATAGAAAGAGAAAGACCAATATCAATGATTCATATCTTTGACATCTAGGGTTAGGTCATATTAACTCAACTAGGATTCAGAAATTAATCTATGATAGGCTTTTGGGCTCGTTAAGATTGAAAAGTTGGCCTCAGTGTGAATCCTATTTTATAGAAAAAATGACCAAATGATTGTTTACCCAAAAGGAGGATAAGACCAAGAAGATTATAAGTCTTGTTCACGCCGATGTGTGTGGTCCTCTACCTACACCAGTAAGAGGGGGTTTGAATACTTTATATCACCTTCACAGATGATTATACCATGTATAGTTATGTTTACCTGATAAGATACAAGTCTGACTCTTTTGATAAGATCAAAGAGTTTAAGGTTGAAGTGGAGCGTCGGACAGGTAAACTAATCGAGACCTTACGATTGAATCGTGGTAAAGAGCACCTCCTTGGTGAATTCAAGGATTACATGGTATATCATATGATAGTATCCCAACTCTCTGCACCGGAAACACCCCAGCAGAATGGAGTAGTTGAGAGAAGGAACAGGACATTGATGGAAATGATTCAAAGCATGATGTCTTATGCTACTCTTCTGGTGTCTTTTTGGGGATATATCCTAAAAACAGCGATATATGTTCTAAACTTGGTGTTTTCCAAGTCAGTACCTAAAACGCTTTATGAGATGTGAATTGGGTGTAAACCAAATCTAAATCATCTCAAGTTATAGGGTTGTCCAACTTATGACCTGATTAAGGGAGACAAGTTAAAACCAAGATAAGAATTTTACTATTTCATTGGGTATCCAAAAGAAAAAAATGGTAGTTACTTTTATCATCCCAGGGAGCAAAAAATACTTGTGAATACTAATGCTAGATATTAAAGCACATCCACTAAAGATTCAACAAAGTTGGAACTTGAGGAAAAGTTATCTTCTAAATCGACTTCGTCTAACCAAGTTATAGAACAAGAAGAGGCACAGTCTCAGGAACCTGTACAAATAGAGCTCGTCGTAGTGGAAGGATATCTAGGGTTCTAAAAATATGGACAAGAGAGACTTTTGACCTAGTCTCTGACCAGCAGGAATAAAATACCACTAGATACGAGAAGGCTATTGCTGATGCCGATGCAAACCTATGGCATAAAGTAATGAAAGCTGAGATTGAGTCTATATACTTCAATCAGATTTGGGATCTTGTAGCTTCACCTGAAGAGATAAAACCCATTGGGTGTAAGTGGATATACAAGAGGAATAAGAGAGCGGATAAAAAGGTGGAAACTTTCAAAGCCAAACTTATGGCGAAATGGTACACTCAGAAAAGAATGTATCGACTATAAGGAAACCTTTTTGTTTTTCTCCGATAGCCATACTTAAGTCCATCTGTATCCTCCTTACTATCGCATATCATTATGACTATGAGATATGATAAATGGATGTCAAGACGGCATTTCTAAATGGTCATATTAGTGAAGACATCTATATGTTCTAACTAGAATGTTTTATTACTAAGGGCCAGGAATATGTGGTTTGTAAGTTTAAGAAATTCATTTATGGACTTAAGCAGGTATCCAGAGTATGGAACATTCATTTTGATGAGACCGTAAAGTCTTACGGTTTCATTCAAAATGAGGATGAACCATGTGTGTACAAGAAACTGGAAGGTATAAACATGGTTTTTCTTGTACTATATATGGTGGCATTCTACTCATTAGAAATGATGTAGAGACATTATCATCTATTAAGGTTTGGCTATCTAGTCAATTCAGTATGAAGGATTTGGGAAAAGTTAGTAACATTATCAGAATCAAGCTTCTTAGAAATAGGAAGTAGAGAATGTTAGGATTATCCCAAACTACATACATTAATAAGATGCTGACCAAGTTCAGCATGGACTCATGTAAGAGAGCGTTAGTCCCTTGCAGACATAGATTATCTTTTTTTTCAAAGGACTGTCCAAAGTCTTAAGAAGAAAAAGACAGAATGAGAAGGATTCATTATACTTCAGTTGTTGGAAGTCTCATGTACATCATGTTGTACACTAGGCCAGATATTTGTTTTGTCGTAGGTTAAGTTAGCAGATATCAGTCAAACCCTAAGGAGGTTCATTGGCAAAATGTAAACTATATTCTCAAATACCTTAAGGGAACAAGAGATTATATGTTAGTTTACAGGATTGATAATTTTGTTCTTACAGGATACACAGACTCAGACTTCCAGCCAGATAAGGATGATAGAAAATCCACTAGTGAATATGTCTTCATCTTGTCTAGAGGGGCTATTTCATGGAGGAGTATTAAGAAATCTTGCATTACTAACTCAACCATGGAAGTCGAGTATGTGGCAGCTTCGAAGGCATCTAAAGAAGTAGCCTGGCTCCGAAAGTTTCTTTTAAAACTTGGAGTCATGCCATAGATGAACAGACAGATTGTGATGTATTGCGACAATACTGATGCAGTCTCACAATCTAAAGAATTTAGGAACCACAAAAAGGGGAAGCATATTGAGAGGAAGTACCACCTGATCCGGGATTTCATCTAGAGACGGGAAGTCATAGTAGAACAGATTGTCTCAGAGAACAGTCTAGCAGATCCCTTCACCAAACCTTTGGCTAATAGAGTCTTTAAAAGATACTTAAACACTATAGGGGTGGGTACTTATGGACTTATTTAGTCTTAGAGTGCAAATGAGAGATTGTTGAGATGTATGCCCTTTTAGACTAGGTTTCTGATGTAATTTTGATTTGTATTAATAAAAGTATTATTCTAAGAAATTATTTGTGAATTTTTATTACTTTTGTACATAATTTCACTGGAAAAGACCCATTTTATTTAAGTAAATGATTCATGTGAATGGAGGTCTTTCACGGTAAGGTATGGACCATGGGTTACTTAGCACATAAACTATCGTTCTTAACCGAATGATGAGAATGGAAATCTCATCATGGTAAGGTTATTGTGTTATGAATTCTAAATATAAAATAGCTTACCTTTAGCCAATGAGTAGTCTTTTCATTTCATAACACGAGCGTATTTTGAATACGTAGAACTGGAGCTGTAGTAGTGGTTTCTAAAATTACTATATGATAGAAGCCTAGAATATTACTATTATAGCGTGGATTTACACTCTACAACTTGAGTATAAGTTGGTGGTCTGACGAAGCTGGAAGCGTATGTTTTGATGTACTATAGTTGAGATTCTATTGTTGGACTAATATACTTGTATGTTGGGCATATATGACTAGTTAGTTAAGATAGACTTGTACAAGATAGCTTCTATGCTATATTGCCTCTTGTGGCTGTCCGAATGATCGAAACATTTAGGGCCCAGGGGAATTGAGGGAAGAAGAAAACAGGGGAGCATGCACTGTATGTGAAAAAAATTGGAGAAAAATAACCGCAAGCCATAAAGGCCATACGGAAGCGTGAAGATCATACATTTGCGCTCCTTAACCCTTCTAGGTTGAGTAGGAGCGGATTGAACGACTGGAATCGCCCCGCTTTGTCCACTTGAAGAAGCTTCCGATTGAACACCCGCTAGTCTTCTACTCCGTCTTGTTTGCATGAACGCCTAACTAGCTCTCGGGATATTCCTCTGCCTAACCTCTAGTCGGTGAACACAACAGAGAAGAAGAATGGTCTCAAATCTCCTTGGTTCACTTGCTATTGATTAGCAAAGCCCAAGGAGAAACCAAGAAGAGGGAGTGGCGTGAGACAGAGAGAGAGAGAGAGACGTGAGTCTTGTGTAGTGTTAGGGAAATTAGGGTTTATTTTCTATCAGAGACTAGTTTTATTGGTTAGCCAAAACAGGTCTCTCATTATCTGATAAACATATCCACAGGATTTCAAAACACCCGAATGTTATCCTGAGAATCAATTTGGCCTAACCATAAACTCCTCTTAACCGTATCTGGAAAAACCCTAAGGTCCAAGCTATTGGGCCAGAAAAATATTTATTATTTTCCTTGGATCCAAAAGGCCCAAAATAATAAATATTAATTATTTATTTCCTGGGCTTATATAAACAACTCAATAAATAATTAATGAGCCCAAATGAACCATAATAATTAATTTTTAATTATTTATTTCTTGGGCCTATATAAATAACCCAACAAATAATTAAACATTAATTATTTCCCCTAATTTAAGCCTAGGTTAATTTCTTAATTATTCATACTGGACCTAGGCCTTGAATAATTAATTAACCAAATAAACTAGATAATTAATTTTTATCTCAACTCCTATTTTATTTATTTATTTGTTTTATTCCAGTCCAATAATAAATTAGACTTTCTGAATAAAATTAAATAAAATCAAATAAAATAAAATCCTCTTCAACTGAGACCAATTCCTCAACCCAAAATTAGTTAGGACTTACGGGCTATTCTGAGGACCAAAAAGACACATCGCATTGGCTGCTAAAATGACCAAAATACCCCTGCTATATAAATAGCTGTATTTTGCATTTTAAATATTTCCTAATATCACCATAAGGAAATATTGACCCTAAGGACAATGCTGCGATAGCAAAGTCTCCGACCTACAGGTGAAATGACTAAAATACCCCTCTACACATCGCCGTACATTTAGAAAGGAAGAAGTGTACTAACACCCCTCTAAATGACATCTACCATCTTTAGGCTTCTAGTCCAATGATCCACGACTTCTTGGAGTGTTTCCGCTTTCCAAGGGAACTACCCTAAAGCAAACATCCAAGTCATGTTTCCCAGGGCCCTGGACACTTTAGACCATTCGGACAACCACAAGGGGCAATATAGTACAGAAACTATCTTGTATAAGTCTGTCTTAACTAACTAGTCACACATACCCAACATGCAAGTATATTGGCCCTATGATAGAATCTCAACTATAGCAAATCAAAGTATATGCTTCCAGCTTCGCCAGACCACCAACTCATACTCAGTCGTAGAGTACTAGTCCACGCTGTAGCGGTAGTAGTCTAGGTTTCTATCATATAGTACTTTTTAGAAACCATTACTACAGGTCCTGTCCTACGTATTCGAAATATGCTTATATTATGAAGTGAGTGGACTACTCACTGGCTAAAGGTAAGTCATTCCCCATTTAGAATTCATAACATAATAACCTAAATATGATGAGATTCCCCGTCTCATCAATAGGTTAAGAACAAATATTTATGTGTTAAATAACCCGTGATCCATACCTTGCTGTGAAAGACCACCATTCACATGGATCACTTATTTAAATACAATGGGTCTGTTCCAAATGAAAATCGTGCACAAACAAAAAGTAAATTCACAAACAATTTCTGAAAATAAATTCTTTTATTAAAATATTCGATTTTACATCAGAAACCTAATCTAAGAGGGCATACAATCCAACAATCTCCCACTTGCACTCTAAGACTAGGTAAGTTCATAGGTGCCCACCCCTATGGCGTCTAAGTGTCTCTTAAAGACTCTCTCAACCAAAGGCTTGGTGAATGGATCTGCTAGATTGTTTTCTGAGGCAATATGCTCCACCACGACTTCCCGTCTCTGGATGAAATCCCAGATCAGATGGTACTTCCTCTCGATGTGTTTCCCTTTCTTGTGGTTCCGAGGTTTCTTAGATTACAATACTGCTCCAGTGTTGTCGCAATACATCACAACCGGCCTGTCCATATGTGGTACGACTCCAAGTTCTGAAAGGAACTTCCGGAGCCAAATTGCTTCCTTGGACGCCTCCGAAGCTGCCACATACTCAACTTCCATGGTTGAGTCAGCAATACAAGACTGCTTGATACTCCTCCATGAAATTGCTCCTCCAGACAAGGTGAAGACATATCCACTAGTGGATTTTCTCTCATCCTTATCCGCCTAGAAGTTTGAGTCTGTGTATCCTGTAGGAACCAAATCATCAGCCCTGTAAACCAGCATATAATCTCTCGTTCCCTTGAGGTACTTGAGAATATGCTTTACAGCTTGCCAATGAACCTCCCCTGGGTTTGATTGATATCTGCTAACTAAGCCCACGGCAAAACAGATATCTGGCCTGGTACACAGCATGGCGTACATGAGACTTCCCACAGCCGAAGCGTAGGGAATCCTACTCATTCTGTCCTTTTCTTCTTGAGACTTAGGACAGTCCTTCGAAGAAAATGACAACCCATGTCTGCAAGGGATTAGAGCTCCCTTGCATGAGTCCATGCTGTACTTAGCCAGCATCTTGTCAATGTATTTTGCTTGGGATAACCCTAACATTCTCTGCTTCTTATTTCTAAGAAGCCTAATCTCGAGAATGTAGCTGGCTTCTCCCAAGTCCTTTATACTAAATTGACTAGACAGCCAAACCTTTGTAGATGACAATGTCCCTACATCATTTCCAATGAGTAGAATGTCATCCACATATAGGACAAGAAAAACCACATTAATGCCTCCAAGTTTCCTGTACAAGCACGGTTCATCTTCGTTTTGAATAAAACCATAAGACTTTGCAGTCTCATCAAAATGAATGTTCCATGCTCTCGATGCCTGCTTAAGTCCATAAATGGACTTCTTAAGCTTGCAAACCATGTGTTCCTGGCCTTCAGCAATGAAGCATTCCGGTTGGGACATATAGATGTCTTCGCTAAGATGGCCATTTAAAAATGCCGTCTTGACATCCATTTGCCATATCTCGTAGTCATAGTGACATGCGATGGCAAGGAGGATGCGGATAGATTTAAACATGGCTATCGGGGAAAAGGTTTCCTTATAGTCGATTCCCTCTTTTTGAGTATACCCTTTCGCCACAAGCCTAGCTTTGAAGGTTTCCACCTTCCCATCCGCTCCTCTCTTCCTCTTGTATACCCACTTGCACCCAATGGGTTTTGTCCCTTCAGGTGAAGCTACAAGATCCCAAACCTGATTGAGGTACATAGACTCAATCTCGGCTTTCATTGCTTCATGCCACAGATTTGCATCGGCATCAGCAATAGCCTCCTCGTATCTAGTGGGGTCTTGTTCCTGATGGTCGGAGACCAGCTTAAAGGCTTCTCCAGTCCATCTATCCGGAACCCTAGACACTCTCCCACTACGACGAGGCTCCATTTGCACAGGCTTTTGAGGCTGTGCCTTTTCTTGTTCCACAATCGGGTCAGAAGAAGTCAATTCTGTAGATAACTTCTCCTCAAGTTCCAACTTCGTTGAACCTTTAGTGGAAGTACTTTGATCATCTTCTAAGTATCTAGCATTGGTACTGACTAGTACTTTCTGCTCCTTAGGATGATAAAAGTAACCTTCTTTTGTCCCTTTTGGATACCCAACAAAATAGCATAATTCTGATCTTGGTTCCAACTTGTCTCCCTTGACCAGTACATAAGCTGGACAACCCCAAATCCTGAAATGATTCAGACTTGGCTTACGTCCAGTCCATATCTCATAGGGAGTCCTAG
The DNA here is from genome assembly GCA_026120185.1 of Voacanga thouarsii. Taxonomy (NCBI): domain Eukaryota; kingdom Viridiplantae; phylum Streptophyta; class Magnoliopsida; order Gentianales; family Apocynaceae; genus Voacanga; species Voacanga thouarsii. The sequence continues at coordinate 1,929,241 of JANUWF010003365.1, read as the reverse complement.
GTACTGACTTGGAAGGCACCAAGTTCAGAATATATGCCGCTGTCTCCAGGGCATATCCCCAAAAGGACACTGGAAGAGTAGCATGAGACATCATGCTTCGGACCATTTCCATCAACATCATGTTCCTTCTCTCAGCTACTCCATTCTGCTGGGGTGTTCCCAGCGCAGAGAGCTGGGATACTATCCCATGATGTACCATGTAGTCCTTGAATTCACCTAGGAGGTACTCTCCACCACGATCCGATCGTAAGGTTTTGATTAATTTACCAGTCCGACGCTCCACTTCAGCCTTAAACTCTTTGAACTTGTCAAAAGAGTTAGACTTGCGTCTCATCAGGTAAATGTAACCATACCTCGTACAATCATCCGTGAACGTGATGAAGTACTCAAAACCTCCCCTAGCTGGTGTAGACAATGGACCACACACATTAGTGTGAACAAGACTCAACACCTCCTTGGCTCTATCTTCCTTTGGTGTAAAAGAGTTTTTGGTCATTTTTCCCATCAGGCAGGATTCACACTGAGGCCAACTTTCCAATCTCAATGAGCCCAAAGGCCCATCATGGATTAACCTCTGAATCCTGGTTGAGTTAAAATGCCCCAACCTTAGATGCCAAAGGTATGAATCATTGATATTGGTCTTTCTCTTCTTAGTTAAAGGTTCAGACTGAGCGTTATTTGATTGGTTGTTAATAGGGTTTAAAAAGAACAGATTACCATACATGTGCCCAGTACATAAAATTTCTCCATCTCTACTGATAAAAATACCAGAATGGAAAGATACAGAATATCCTTGATTAATAAGTTTTGCAACTGAAATCAAATTCTGCCGAAAACCAAGTACATATAAAATGTCTTTTAAAACCACTATCTTATTACAATAAAAAATAAGATCCAACTCTCCCACTGCAAGAGCCCAGACTTGTGCTCCATTACCCACTCGAAGCCCATGTTCGCCCTTCTTGAGTCTTCTTATCTTCCTAAACCCCTGCAAGGAGTTACAGATATGATTAGTGGCTCCTAAATCAACAATCCAAGTGGAAGTTGATCATACCATTGATATGGACTCTAGATAGTAAACATTACTTGTGGGGTTTTTTTTTGCCTGAAGATCTGGACATTCCTTTTTCCAGTGTCCCTTCTTCCCACACTTGAAGCACTTGCCCTTTGGTTTGTCCTTGGGCTGGTTCTTGGGCTGGGCTGCTGCATTTCCCTTCTTCCTCTTGAACTTTCTGGGTTTAGGCCCAATTCTTGAAGAAAAAGTCTTAGCAATCATGGCCTTAGACTGCGGCTTCATGACCTTCTCCGCCATCTGGAGCTCCTTCATCAGTTTAGTTAAACTCATGTTCAACTTGTTCATGTTATAGTTTAACTTGAATTGAGTGAAAGAGCCCGGTAGAGATTCGAGAACCATGTCCACTTGGCTCTCGGGGTCAATGACAGCCCCTAAGATTTCCGCCTCCTCGAAAGTAGCAATCATCTTGAGTATATGCTCTCGGACTGATGCTCCCTCAGCCATCTAAGTGTTCACAATAGTTCGAAGAGCCTCCTGCCTTGCGGGCCGGCTCTTGTCTGCGAACATAGTTGCCAATGATTGACTTATGTCATATGCAGAAGCCATGTGCTCATGTTTTGACTAGAGCACATTAGACATGGAAGCTAACATATAGCAACGTGACATTTCGTCAGCTTTCTTCCACGCCTTTTCAGCCTCTCGCTCTTCAGCGGTGGAACCTTCCCCGATAATAGGGCAGGTTTCGTAAAGGACATACTTATACTCCTCAGCTATGAGTATTATGTCCAGGTTCTTTTTCCAGTCCACATAATTTGGACCTGTTAACTTATTCTCCCTGAGAATAACGGCCAATGGACTAAAAGAACCTCCCACCATTTCTGAAAATCGAAAAATAAAAGAAAGAATTTAGTTTGTGAAAACAAAATAAAATTTATGCACTGAAAATAATTTGGCTCTTAGGAAAACTGACATAGCTTCTTGGGAAGATTAACAGTTTCCTAAGCTAAGTGTATTAACCACCACAAATTAATTTTCCTTCTAGGTAATGGTCTAGAGAATAACTCCATCGTGGGATGGCCATTTCCTCTCATTTCCTATGGACATACCTCGCACTATAACTTCCAACGTGGGCTAGCCGATCATAGTACGTGCCCTGGGTTATTAATTACATCCTTCCATTAGATCTAGATCCTTGTGGTATCTCCATCCTATACGGGTTCACTCTCAGGGTGACGCGAGGGGAACCACGATCTCTAATGAGGACCATGATGGAAGCTGTGGGGCCGTTGGAACCCCTATCCCACTTAGTCTTTTAAAATAAAGGTTTTCTGGAAAATATCCTTTTGAAATTTCCATTAAATTTTTCCTTAACTCAAAAAATAAAATATCTAAATCTAATAAAATCTCTATGTCAAGGCTTATATCCTTTGAGAGATTTTCTCCATGGACTAATTTTATTTAAGCTAAAACTTAATGATTTCAAAAAAATTTCAATTAAAACTTTCTAGAGACTTTGGTCTCAAGTTTATTTGACAAAATCATTTTTCTAGTCCAAAACAAAACAAAATGGCTCTCCATTTTAATTTACAAAAATATCTAAATCCAATATATTTTCTATGTCAAGGATTAAATCATTTGAGAAAATATTCAAGGATTAATTTTTGTACCAATTAAAATAACCATTTAATTTTTTGAAGAAAAACATTTTTCTTGTCAAAACAAAAAGTTCCCAAAGACTTTTGTCTTTGAGAAAAAGCACACATAGGTACATAAAAAAATAGCATGCTCGAAAACAGGAAACGTTTTCATGCTTTTCTATTTTTTTTTAAACCTAAGTGCCTAAATAATAGAATTAAATACATTAATTAATTAATTAATTATCTTGTTTAATCCTAAAATCCCTTACTAATATTTTTCATGCAAATATATTCCAAGAATATAAAAATTGTAAAAATATTAACTTCGCCTGGTATGGGACCCAAAACGAAAAAGAAGAAAAAAAATTTAAAAAAAAATTTGACTGGAGGTCCACTGCACCGGCCGCACCGGATCCGGGCCCATTTGTCCTGTGGTCCACCGCGGCCGCTATGAACCAGCCGCACCAGATCTCCTGCAGCTTCCAACAGGCCAAGCCGTGACCCGCCCGCCTGCGAACCGCGCCCGAATCGCTTCTCCTCTGCACGCGACCGATGTGTTTTACTGGATTTCGCCGCCCGACCCGGAATCAATTGCAATTCAATTGCAACCTTCAAAATGAATTCGGCTTGGATTGCTACAGTCGCGGCTCGTGCAACACGGCTCTTCACACAGAAATAGTGGCAGCTCGGCTCGGCTTCAACGGCTTAGAAACAGTGCATCTTCTTCGTTTTTTCTTCTGTTTCGCGGGCGACTTGCAGAGCATATTTTTCTTCGATTTTTTCTGTCTTCTTTGGACACTTTTACTTATAAAAACTCATCCAAAACATAACCACAACCGCCTATACCCATTAAAATTGGGTTTATATGATTAAAACATCAAAGCCAAAAATTTACAATATGCTCCTATGCTTCAAACGGTGAAGCTTACATCAAGCCTATCCCATACCAAAACAGTGAAGGATCATAGGTATAATCATCTTCTCCAATTTTATTAACTACCATACTCCCTATATTGATCAAAACCAGTGGCTCTGATACCACATTGAGGGAAGAAGAAAACAGGGGAGCATGCACTGTACGTGAAAAAAATTGGAGAAAAATAACCACAAGCAATAAAGGCCATATGGAAGCGTGAAGATCATACATTTGCGCTCCTTAACCCTTCTAGGTTTAGTAGGAGCGGATTGAACGACTGGAATCGTCCCACTTTGTCCACTTGAAGAAGCTTCCGGTTGACCACCCGCTAGCCTTCAACTCCGTCTTGTTTGCATGAACGCCTAACTTTCCAGCTCTCGGGATATTCCTCTGCCTAACCTCTAGTCGGTGAACACAACAGAGAAGAAGAATGGTCTCAAATCTCCTTGGTTCACTTGCTATTGATTAGCAAAGCCCAAGGAGAAACCAAGAAGAAGGAGTGGCGTGAGACAGAGAGAGAGAGAGACGTGAGTCTTGTGTAGTGTTAGGGAAATTAGGGTTTATTTTCTACCAGAGACTAGTTTTATTGGTTAGCCAAAACAGGTCTCTCATTATCTGATAAACATATCCACAGGATTTCAAAACACCCGAATGTTATCCTGAGAATCAATTTGGCCTAACCATAAACTCCTCTTAACCGTATCTGGAAAAACCCTAAGGTCCAAGCTATTGGGCCAGAAAAATATTTATTATTTTTCTTGGACCCAAAAGGCACGCCAAAAAGTTCAAAAAGACCAAAATACCCCTGCTATATAAATAGCTGTATTTTGCATTTTAAATATTTCCTAATATCACCATAAGGAAATATTGACCCTAAGGACAATGCTGCGATAGCAAAGTCTCCGACCTACAGGTGAAATGACTAAAATACCCCTCTACACATCGCCGTACATTTAGAAAGGAAGAAGTGTACTAACACCCCTCTAAATGACATCTACCATCCTTAGACTTCTAGTCCAATGATCCACGACTTCCTGGAGTGTTTCCGCTTTCCAAGGGAGCTACCCTAAAGCAAACATCCAAGTCATGTTTCCCAGGGCCCTGGACACTTTAGACCATTCGGACAACCACAAGGGGCAATATAGTATAGAAACTATCTTGTATAAGTCTGTCTTAACTAACTAGTCACACATACCCAACATGCAAGTATATTGGACCTACGATAGAATCTCAACTATATTAAATCAAAGTATATGCTTCCAGCTTCGCCAGACTACCAACTCATACTCAGTCGTAGAGTACTAGTCCACGCTGTAGCGGTAGTAATCTAGGTTTCCATCATATAGTACTTTTTAGAAACCACTACTACAGGTCCTGTCCTACGTATTCGAAATACGCTTATGTTATGAAGTGAGTGGACTACTCACTGGCTAAAGGTAAGTCATTCCCCATTTAGAATTCATAACATAATAACCTAAACATGATAAAATTCCCAGTCTCATCAATAGGTTAAGAACAAATATTTATGTGTTAAATAACCCGTGATCCATACCTTACTGTGAAAGACCACCATTCACATAGATCACTTATTTAAACCCAATGAGTCTGTTCCAAATGAAAATTGTGCACAAACAAAAAGTAAATTCACAAACAATTTTTGAAAATAAATTCTTTTATTAAAATATTCGATTTTACATCAGAAACCTAATCTAAGAGGGCATACAATCCAACAGGAATATGACTTGGATATTTGCTTTACGGTAGCTCCCTTAAAAAGCGAAAATATTTCAAAAAGTTGTGGATTATTAGACTAGAAGCCTAAGGACGGTAGATGTCATTTAGAGAGGTGTTAGTACACTTCTTTCTTTCTAAATGAAAGGCAATGTGTAGAGGGGTATTTCAGTCATTACACCTGTAGGTCGGAAACATTGCTAACACAATATTGTCCTTGTGGTTAATATTTCCTTATGGTGATATTAGAAAATATTTAAAATGTAAAAATATAACTATTTATATAATAGGGATATTTTGGTTATTTTAGTAGCCAAGATGATGTGTCTTTTTTATTTTTAGAATTGTTTGTAAGTCCTAATTAATTTTGAGTTGAGGAAATGGTCTCAATTAAAGAGAATTTTATTTTATTCAGAAAGTCTAATTTATTATTTGATTGGAATAAAATAAAAGGTCTAGAGAAATTAAATTAAATTTATTATCTGATTTAATTGGTTAATTAATTATTCAGGGCCTAAGCCTAGATTGAATAATTAAAAAAATTAACCTTGGCTTAAACTAGGTAAAAGGCTTTAATAATAATCTTAGTCTATTTGGGTTCATTAATTATTTATTGTGTTATTTTTTATAAGTCCAGAAAATAAATAAATAAGGTTTATTATTTATGGACTCTTTGAGTCTAAGAATAAATAATAATATTTTATTTTTTTGGCCCAATAGCTTAGACCGAATTTTTTTCTATTCACAGAACAGAAGAGTTTAGCTAGAGAAAAATGTCTTTTGTGATATAGCTTATCTTGATAGTATCTGGATTATTTTTTAAAAGATTGAAACTTGGACGTCTTATGATCAGGGATAGGCTGTGTATTTTGATATACTAATGGTGAACAGAAGAAAAACCTAAAGTCGTCTGGTTTTCTTTCATCTCGTTCTTCGTCCTCCTTGATACTGCTAATTGATTGCAGATAGTCAAGAGAGATAGAGACAGATTTTCCTCACCTAAATTGTTTCACCAATAAGGTTTAGGTAGAGGAATATTCTAAGAATTAAGAAGCCTCGGTATTCATGCAAACAAGCAAAAGAAGTTGATGGCTAGGGGCTTTGATCCAAAAGCTTCAACAAATAGAGGAGTAGACATCCCTGTTGTTCAGTCAACTTCTTTATTACTAAAAAAAATATCAAAGTGTAGAGGTATAAACGAAAAACATACTTTTGCTGTGTTTTTCTGCGTTTTATATTTGTCTAATATGCATGCTTGATTGTTTTTTTTTTTAAGCTTCTGCTCTGATAATGCGTAGTTGAGTGTGGAAAGACGTGTTCCTTAGCATAATAAGACTATGATGTCAAAATCGTAGCCTTGTGAGCTTTGCACACAAGTCGACCTTCTATTGAGAGAAGTGCCTATATTTTTGAAAATGGGACAAGATTGTTATTTGAAAACTTGGTTTTCCAAATTGGCCCGGACTGCAGGTTAGTGTTTTATTTAAACATTGATTTTTCATTTGTGTCTAAAATTCTAAAATAACTCTTGAGCAAACCTTTTTATTAAATTGTAGAGTTGTTTTCAGTAGAAAACATGACTAATTCTTATGATTTGTTTTATCAAGGAAATGTCTGGGAAATCTATTGTCACATATTTTTTTGAGAAATCATTGCCACACACGAGACTCACTGAGTGATTTTCACTCACACCTATTTCGCTTTATTTTTCCTAGGATCGGAAGCTAGAACTCAATTAGAGTGAAGATCGTTCCTTTTTCGGGAGTCTGTAAACTCTTCAATTTATATATGTAAATTATATAGACACGATGAACGGACCTATGTACTCTGTTTTGGGTTGTGTAATATAATATGAGTTTTGTATGGCTTTTGTTGTATTTATTATTCGATTGTTCTGTTTGTTATAGGGACTCCTGGTTTGGGAAACTAGACGGAATGACCCCTAACAGCGCTACATGCTTCCGCCATGATTTCTATTAGGGCTGTTACAATAACTTCCAGATGTCAATTTTCCTCAAGATACACATCATAAAGAATTGAAGATTTTCATGCAAAATAGCAAAAGATATCTAACCTAATAGTAGTCATTGGCAGCAAAAGATTGTTCCCTAAAACAACCTAAAAAGATTACAACTATAGGCCATCTGCATCTGCTAAAAGATCACATGGTTTGTCATCATACATATAAGCATCCCATAATTAACCGTTCTCTTTTACTCCTACCTCTCCCCCTCCCCAACAAAAAAAAAAGAAAATAAACACCCCCACACCTCAAATAACCAACAAATGATCTCAATATAGTAGCAAAGCAGATCAGATTGTTGGGATCTATGCAAAAGTACACTTATCTTATGCTACATTAATGCTGAAGGCAAAATTTGCTCTACTTTAAATAATACTTGGAACATGTTAAGAACATTCTCAAGCATAAGGGTATAGGCATATCATTGTCATTAGTCTCTTTTGCCTATTTACTTACTTTTTGAGCCCGCCAAAACCATAAAAAAGTCATATTCACTTTAATGGAAATTCTGTAACACTCCACTACCTACGTACCCTATTAGGGTTTGGGATATTGCCCCATTCTTAGGACAAGTGATCTTTATAACTACGACTCACAAAAGAAAGAAAAGAAACAATCCCAATTTAAACTTATTACAACTCAAGCAATACATGAACAATTCTCAAATTAAATAAATGTCTGCTAGAGTCTCTCAAAATGAAATACATAGAAAAAGAAATAAGTCTTCGAAACAAAAGCAATCTCTAATCAATAACCTTCACAGCAGAATCGACCTGAAAGCATTGTACAAAAAGTGGTGAGATATAAATCTCAGTAAGCCCGTATGTGTTTTAAGTGTTTCAGGTAAAACAGTTCATGTATACAAGTTGAGATATTTTCGTAAAAGTAAAGTACTGGTAAGTCTCAAACAAATTTCACAAGTAAGAAGTGGTGTTTTCCTTTCAAAAGCTATACATGTATACAATAAAATCAACCACTCAAAAAAGTAGCCATAACACCACACTTTGTGCACCATGACCAAAGAACGTTCAGAATGTCATACTTTGTGCATACTGACACAAGGTAGGTGTATGGCCTACCAAGTGAGATACTCCTCCATCTCTACATCCAAACTTACTGATTGTCCATTCCGAAAATACATAGTCTACTTGACTGTACTTGCTAGCTCGGACAGGTATGATCCACAAGACTGGCATCCTATTTGAAAAGGACTCACCACTCAAAGGTGGCTACCTACTGAGAGACTTATCCTAACCCTTCAAAGACTAGTCCTAGCAGTCTACCTTTATTAACTACTAAACGTTGTATTTGTCCCTTTTGGAAAAAGAATGATCATCTAATATGTTCTTTTGAAATAGCAATTATGGTTTCCAAAAACTCTTGTCAAAGTTGGTTTTTAGAAAGGTTTAGCATTTTGTGTAAAATTGCTTGTTCAACTTGAAACTGTTTTTGTTTGACTAGAAAAGAAAAGGAAAAATTATGCATAATTGCATCCATAATACATTTTCACGTATACATCATGTTTGACTTGCTAAAATGACTTTGTTTCTCAAATAGCTTTATATAAGAACTTACCTGATCTCTTACTTTTCCTAGGTAAAATAGCCTTCCAAGATAGTTTAAGGCAACCTAACCCCGCCTTAGGTAAATATAAGGCATAGGTCCTAATAGCTTAAATAATTAACTCTTAGCCTAACATGCTTAGGCTCAACTAGTTACAACAATATCTAGTTATGACAACAATGTCTTAAGCTTTAACATTAATTGATAAAGTCTTTTATAGATTAAGATTAATTTGATAAGTCAAAATAAATGGGCGCTATAAATAATAAATAATATTATATAGTAAATAATATTAATAATAAATAAATTATTTTGATAATAATTACCAATAATATTTATTATTACAAATAATATAAATTTAAAAGGTATTGATATTATATTAATTAATTCCTATATATTATTATTTATATTTAGTAATTCTTAATAAAAATTATTACTATTTATTTATCGAATAAAATAATAATATTTTAGGTAATTATCAATTCCAAAAATATTTAGTGCTTATCGAAATTAGTAAATGAAATTAAACAATTATACTAATATTATTATTAATTAATTAATAACGATAATAATAATACTAATAATAATAAAAATAGTTCTAATAATAATTTTTCATGACCATAGTAAATTACTAGTACAAAAACTTATATATATCCATACACACATATTTTTAATAGATAGCATGTTGATTTATCAAAACTAGACTTGTAATAATATACATCACAACAAGGGTGGTATTTCACTAGCAATAATATTATCTAGGGATTTATTAATAAAAAATAACATCATGAAGGTGTAATCAAACAATAGTGGTATAATGACTATCATACATCAAAACATCTATACTTGAGATATAAAACCTTCAATCATCATGAACATATGATGATCTCTAAGCATAATCCAACAATAGCTCCTAAGCCTCAATATTCATGTCTTAATATCATTCCCTTCACTCACATACATATCTCAACCCAACACTATTTGATCAACTCATCAAATTCATCATCTAAAAGTTTTGAGTTTGAAAATTTAAGGAAAAGGCCGTGAAATAAATACTTATTTTGATGATCATTAATTGAAAATATCGCCTTGTCCAATGAAGATCCTTGGGTATTTGAAGAGTCTTTCCTTGATTGAAATTGTTCAAGAATGGCCATCAATGGTTCGGCTAAGAGAGAGAGAGAGAGAGAGAGAGAGAGAGAGGTTCAGATGATAATGAAATGCTGATGAAGAGGTGAAGTAGGACCAAGGTGTTCGAACTTACCTTCTTGATGTTCTTCAAGTTCTTGGAAAAAAAGGACATTTGATTCGAGTGGAAGATCAACTTTGGTGAATTTTTGTTATGGAGTGGCCTATGGTGAGTATAGGTTGAATCCTAGTTGGTTTGAGAGTTTTTGGAGTGATTTGGAATGAATAGAGGTGATTGAAGGTCGAAAAAGCTTAGTGTGTGTTTTTGGTATTTTTGATGTTTTTGAGAGAAAATTGAGAGAGTGTTTCGTGTGTGTCTTGTGAATGATGGCCGAATGGCCTAGCTAGGGGGAAAGATTTCGGTTATCCAAGAAAAAGAGAGAGAGTTTCAGCTATTTCGAATTTCAAATTGAGGAAAATATAGAGATGTTTGAGGTAAAAGATTGGGTAATAGTGTTTTCTTCTTGAAGGTTTTTGTCCTTCAATGATGGATGGCTAGACTAGCTAAGTTTTGATCATGAAATGAAGGATTGTTTTAGCCTTGAAGCTGGCCAAAAATGGCTGTATAATAGCAGAGAATTTCTGGTTTAATCATCTAACTAAGTGAGAGTTTAATGAAGGAAAATCTGAAATTTAATTTTCAAAGTTTTAAAAGTTTTAAATTGAGTAAAGATAGGAGTGTTTTGAGGTGCCAATGGAGCTCTAGTGGCTATGGTAGATAAAAAAGACAAGGTGTTATGTCCATGGCTACAAGGTAGCCAAAATATGAAGGTGATTGGTGATGAAATCGGTCCTTGCATTGGATAGGAAAGGTGGAAATTTTTTGAAATTTTAGCTACAAGAGTTCTTGAGATTTGGAAGGATTTGAGCAGAATTTTTGAACCTCTTTGGACCGGATTTGTAGCTGAAGTCTAGAGGATGTTTGAAGGTCCATTAATAGTGGTTTTCCAGCCACCATCTTGGAAAAAAAATAGAAAAGTTACAAGTGTTCTTATGCATAAATAGATGGCTCAATATTCATGTATAAGTCTTGGTAGTTTGCTGAAAAATTTCTGGTTTTGTTGGGCTTTGTTCAAGCTACAAACTTCTAAGGATTTCAGCTTTCATCTTCACACAAAATAGTTGGTTGCTAACAAAAATTATGTAGGTAATGGTTACTGAAATTTTCAAAAACCAGCGAAGAAGAATTTTTGGAAAATTGTTCAGATTTTAACCAAAACAAGAACAAGAAGAAAATAGAGTTCTTGGAAGAATAGCTATGGTGTTTTAATGAAAACCTCTTCCTATTTTTCTTCCTCAAATTCGGCCATCCTCCTATCCCCAAGAGCTGGAATTTTCAAAACTTCTAGCTAAGAGTTATCCAAGACATTTTATAGATATTGAAAAGAATTCCAATATTAGTTAAGATAATTATGAATAAAACTTAGGTGATGGGATTTGAACTCAAGACTTTGGAGATTAAATCACAAAGCTCTAACCACTTAACCACAATAATTCTTACTTTTATTTTCCCAACCAAACTCTCTTCTTATCCAAGCCTCAAGTCATCTTCCTATTTCGACCTCAAGCAAAATTTCCTTTTTACCCTTTCTACTCAACACGCACAAATAAATCATATAACCCATAAACTATAATTCTAAGGCACACAAAATTATTCAAGGAATATATTTTATACAAGATGATATGATATGCACCTCATCCCTCTTACTATAGGGTAGGTTTAGGTGGGGTTTTACAAATTATGTGCATGATAATTGATGAATGTATAAAAGTACCGCTTATATCTTCCAAAAATATATATGATGCTCTCATCTAGCCGCAATTTCTTTTAAACAATACACAAGTGATCTAGAAATAGGGAGAATCCTATTTCGATAAAACTATTTATTTTACATTTTTTATTTTTTTCTCAAATAAGTGTATTAAACTGCTAGTCACAAACACAGATAAACTAATGAAAGTGCATTCCATGGTAACTTAGACTAATACTAGCTTATCCATAAGAAACAAAACAAGAAGGAAAAAGAGCGATAAGAAATTTAGTCCCACCAGCATGAAACTCTAAACAATGTGTAGATTAGATTAGGAGATGTAGAACATAAATTAAACTTTCCTACAATAGTACAATACGAGCACGAATATGCCAACTGCCAATAGCGATTACATCTGAACAAAAATAAAACCATAGAGATTACACAAGCTCAAATAAAACCATAGAGTCCACATATGAGAAAAAATACTATAAATATATAATGCACTACCAAGCAAAATCACCTACTCAATGCAGATTACTCAAAATAAAAAGAAAGAACCCAAGGGAGAAAAAAATACCAAAGCTGAATCAATGCACTCGAAATGTCCTCTTCTGTCTAAATAACAACGACACAAACTTAGCTGCCTAGGGCATTGAAATGCAAGGATTGCAAGTGAGTTCTAAGTGGGTGCAAATAATTTAAACTCTAATCCAGTGGGTGCAAAAGATGTAAAGTAGGATTTAAGAAAAAATGAAAAATTGAAGAGAAATAAGAAGAACTGGGGTTGAAGGATTTGGGAAAATGGAAAGTTGAAGAGAAGTAAGAAGAATGTGGGTTGAAGGATTTGGGGAAAAAATGGTTTTTGTGGATTCTGTTTGAGAAAAAATTTGGGGGGAAAATGGTGGCTTTTTAATCCCCTCTTGCTCCAGTACTTTTGTTCTCTTCCATGGAGTTAGGACTTGTTCCAGTACGAGTCTGAAGGTAGACGGGACATGGGAGAATACATTGCTTAAAGTCGCACAAAAAATTTTAGTATACTACCAAAAAGTTTTGAGACTAGTTTGAGACTAAATTGAGATGAAAATTTTATTAATGTCTTCTTTTCATCTCAAATTTGTCTCTATTTTTTTAAAAAATAATTAAAAAACGAATAAGTAAGTTTGTCATGCAAATTTCTTTTTTTTCTCCCTAAAAAACTGTTTATTAAGTAATTTAATTAAAATTTTAATTTATAATCTATGAATAAATTTAATCATCAAGCATTATATAGCATTACTATTTCATATACCACATAATTATTCTACAAATGGCACTCTAATAGTATTATAAATAGTACAATTAAGATCTAAATATAATTATGCAAAGGCTTCTTTCAAAATGTTTAACAATGGCATTAATTCATGTACCACAAACATATTGTTTTCTTTAAAAGTAATTCAAACATATAGTTTAACATAACTATGTATAATGATAATGATAAAATACATTTAAATTAATGTTAGCTATTTCGAATGATAAACAGAGTTTTTATTCGATTGCATCCAAAACCTCAAACAGATTACATTCACTACAAAAAAACGGGACAAATACGATGGAAACAAAAACGACGGTAAAAAAATCGTCGTAATAGGTTAATTTATACGAAGGTTTAAAAATCGTCGTATTAGTAAGGGTTTATAAGACGGCTAAATTATAACTATCGTATTTTGTAACCAAATACGATGGTTTATCGAAACCGTCGCAATAGAGTAGGCCAAATACGATAGTTTAACGTAACAGTTGCAATAGAGTAGGTCAAATATGACGGTTTATCATAGCCGTCGTAATAGAGTAAGCCAAATACGACGATTTATAATAATTGTCGTAATAAAGTAGGCTAAATAAGATTCTTTATTGTAACTATCGCAATAGGTGGCCTAATACAACAGTTATTATAACCGTCGTTTTTGTCTAATTATAACAAAATCCCTCAAAATTATTTTAAATTTTATTTGATTATTTTCAAATTTAGTCACAATACTATTGGTAATTATTACAATAAATTTAACGGTTGGATCATTAATTTAATATCTTTATATTTGTAAATACTAAGATATCTTTCTATTTATATTACTGCACAATTTGATATCTTTCTATTCTATTTTATTGAAATATTCTGTTAATAACTAATATCCAAGATTTTAATATAATTATGTTTATCAATTCAGACATTAAAAAAAAGTAAAATGTCATTCTATATAATTCAAAAGTCAGTAAAATATTTTTTACTTAGATCAAAAAGTTTTAGGCTTTACTTGGGTAAAGATTAGATTGAGATGAATTTATTAAAATTTAATAAAATATTATTAAATATGGAATAAATATGAGGTCCAATTATTAATAAGTGAGAGAAAATATAATGTATTGTTGACAGTTTTCGAGAAATAAAAATTGGACTTAATTAACATTATTTTAAATTAAAATTTAAATTTAAATTGAAGTATAGTATAGCCTTTGATCCACGTCTGTTTGGTGCGAATAATTGGACTCCATCCATTCAAAAATTAGTTGGTTGAAGCTGAAGATTGAGAAACTCAAGAATCAAATTCAATTCAATAATGGGACCACATCAATAGTACTTATGGAATTTCTTCCTATTAATTAACCAGCTTTAAGATTTGTTTTTGTACAGATGACTGAGTATTTTAATGTTAACTTAATCCTATAATCATTAACAAAATCTAAACTCTGTTCACATCTCTGAGGAGGAAGATTCTAGTGTCACTAGATATCATAATTAATAGAGTCCCCAGCAACCTTTTTGACTTTAGAATTTTCACTGCATTTTAAAAAAGGAAGTTCAAGATGAAGACAAAGGAAATAACTTCAAAGAAGGAAGAAAATGAAATTTTAAAGAAAATGAGAAAATTCAGATGGAGCTTTAAATTCTTGGTTGTTAGTCCACAAAATCAAGCACCCTTTTGGCTGGAATGAAATGGGTAGTGATGGCTTTGTTTAATTGTGGGCTCAATCAAATTCCTTTTGCCAATCAAAAGGTGAACTTTTTTGTGCCGATTGTGTAAATTTTGTTCTTTTAATTTTGACTGTCGAGTGTATTCACTGTGTAAGTAAGTCTACAGCAGATAATGTTTGATTCTTTAGTTTGTTGCTGGTGTTTTTACTGCTAAATTGAAGTTTCCTAGTTTTTAATTTACTTTCTAGAGTGCTTTTTGAGGTTTGCAATTGAGTAGGAGTCAAATTTCTAAGTTGAATTTATACAATTGCACAGAATTCATACATTTTCTTGAGGTATAATGGAAGCCTTCATCTCTAAATTTTAGTCTTTTGGACTTGTTTCGAGTTTTTCAAACTCTTTAGGTTTGATGTACATAATTTTGGTAAAATGCATTGCTTGAATTGCATAAATGTGTGATGAAATGCATGTGTTCTGGGGAGCAATTACGAGTTGATGACATAATTCTATCCTTAGAGTCTCTTGCAACCAAGGACTACTCCACAAGTGGTTATTCTTCTCGAGCTACTGAAACTGATGCAAAGATCGACACAAGTTACATAGAAGAAGTAGAATCATCACTTCGTGAGAGTGGCTATTTAAATTATAAGGTTATTTTCATCTAGTGTTTATTTGTTAGAATCTTCTCAAATCTCCTATAAATCTTCTTGTTGCTAGGTCTAATGCTAAAAATATTGAGGGACATTAGAGATATAGCTCTTGAACTTGAAAATGATCTCTTAGTCGGCATTTCAAGGACTATCATGATCTTTTGCATTTCTCCTAATGTTGGTTCATGTGAGCACACGCTCAATACACTGAGATATGCAGATAGGTATGATTTTCTCTTTTCCTTCTATAGTTCAACTTGAGTCATCTCGTTGCTATTATTTTATGCAACTAAAGTAATGGACACTTTGAAATTAACAAGGTCAAAAGCCTCTCTAAATATAGAAATACGAAAAAGGATCAAGGTTTAAGTTTGTTGCCCCCTCTTGGTAAGGAGTCCTTATCAGCACCTTCTTCATCTCTCTTTGTTGAGTATTGAGATTTCATCATCACTATGAGTTTTCTCTTCTTATAATTGGCCTTGAAGCATGCTTGTGTCAGTCTCTTTGTTTGGTCCTTCAACTGCATATCAGGGATTTCTTCCATAACTTCTTCTCACGTTCCAATATCTCAATGGCTTCTCTCAACTTATTCAAAGCCATATGTCCTCCTTCTTCTTCATTTTGCATCTCCTGCAAATCGCAGTGATTTCTACATATTATCAGTGAAGATACATTTATTCCGGTCATTCTTTACTAATGAATCGTTCATACTTGCAGATCTATGTGTAAGTTTTTCCCTCATTTTTCATTCACGCTCAAGTGTGTGTGAAAGAACCTGAATATTCTTGATTAAAGTCTCCAAACTCATCAACTTCCTGTGAGGCCATCGAAGAATTCCCAACTCCCTACATCTTTTCTTGAGAATGGTTAGACCAACATTCAGTTCTTTGGCTATCCGAGTGATTGACATGTAAAAGTATTTCGAAATAGTTGCTCTTGATAATGTCTTGGAGCTACTGCCCTTTTTCTCTCTCTACCTCCTGATCATCTTCTTCTCCACAGGAACTTCGTCTGAAGTGATACCCTGACAGCTGTCACATAATAACAGCGGCTGGTTCACCTTGATATTAAATTCAAGATGTATTTCATGATTCCTCACTACGAATTCGTTGCTAAGACCACTCCATATTTCTCTTGGAAAAAGAAAAATAATCTCAATAAAGGTAATCCCATTCAAAATCGATGTTCTAATGTATGATAACCTTAAACCATATTCTGGTTTTGTTCAAAATCCATTAGGAAGTAGAAAGGATCATGTACAAGTATATCTTCCATCAGATGAATAGCATCAAAAGCAGTCTCTTGAATAGGAAAATCAAATTGAAAATCCAAAGCAACATGTCCAGAACTTCCACTGATTCACATAACAACAAACCAAATGAAGTTCAGTTTCATTATCAAGCATATTTCCAAATGAAGAAGACGGGTGAAGAGCAAAAAAAAAAAACCCCTCAAAACTATCTCACCTGAAATCAAAGGGAATTGGTTAGCTTGGAAAGGAAAACACATCAAAATCTTCTTCTTTAGAAACTAATTCAAAATTTGACCACCTCTCAAACGAATTACAACTTCCCATCTTTGAGAAAGAGAATCGAAGAAGAAATCTCGGTCCCTTTGTAGTTTTTTGAAGTCCACTAATGCCTGATGACTGAGAGAGCAAATTTTGCATGAAGGGTTCAAATAAATAAATACGAAAAACTAGAAAAATATATATATCTGTGTGAGGAAGAAGATATGCCATAAATAGAGATAGTTTACAATTATATAAAATTAGTGCATTGGAGTTCGTGCGCCGTCACATGAATTAAACTAGCCAACTCATGCACGAAATTTGTATCCTTTTAAAGAATGTATTTAAGATTACCTCGTTTCACAAGGAGGAAAAGGAAGAGGGAGATGACAAGTGAAGGGAGGGAAGAGGGGAGGGAAGAGGGGAGGGAGGACTGAGGAGAGAAAGAGACTAGGAGGAAGGGAAAAAGATGATACCAGAAAAAGTGATTGGTGTTTTATTGTAATTGGTGTTGAATTAGTTGAATGGATTGTATTTGGTTTGAAATTGCAGGTGGATAGGCTTAAATACCAAGCAACTATTTTTTAAAAAAAAATTAATCCAATACGACGGTTAGAACTGTCGCATTTGTGAAAAGCAAATAATGTCACATCTGATTAACCAAATACAACGGTCACAAAACCGTCGCATTTGATAAGCAACTACGACGATTTTGTGACCGTCGCATTTGATAAGCAAATGTGACGGTTTTGTTAGGTAATATGATGATTTACGTAACCGTGTCTTTAAACCTTCCACAATGATTAAATGTGATGCTCTTGTAGAGTCATTGTATTAGGGTGTCGTATTAGGCAAATACAACGGTTTGGTTGCCGTTGTTGAACAATAACGTCCGACTTTATACAACGGTCACGGAACCGTCATTTAGCTGTCATATTTGCCGTTCGTATTTGAGCAATTTTTTAGTAGTGATTATAAGTTCATGTTCAGTTTCTAATCTCGTATAATTACTATCATTTCAACATAATAAATTTGTCAAATATATTTAGATATATAAAAGTGATTCAAATTAGTCTTTAGAGATGGAAAGTATGCTCACTTTTATTGTCTCTAAATAGACTATAATTTGGAGTCAATGGTGGTCATCTCTATTTTGTCTCTGAAATATAAAATTAAAGACAAAATAGAGATGACCACCATTGACTCCAAATTAGAGTCTATTTAGAGATAATAAAAGTGAGCATACTTTCCATCTCTAAAGACGGAAAAAAGTCGACCTTAATTAGTCTCCAATATTTGAGACAGATTTGTTAATATCTAAATCGTCTCGACTTAAAGATAAATCTGAAACAAATCTCGCCGTCTCCAATTTTGAGACCAATTACTCAATGAATGAAGTAATGGAACTAGTAGAGATGAATATATTCGGATGTAATGCGTTTCTAATTTTAAACAAAATAGAGACTAATGATTTGTTCATCTTTATTCCATCTCCAACCTAAAAAAAATTATTTGTAATGGATTTTTATTACTCTATTTCATCTCTAATATTTGAGACGCATTGAGAGATTGAGAGTTGTTTCTGTTCCGACTCTATTTAGAGACAAATTTGAGACGACTTTACTATCATCTCTATTCTACATCTACTTAGGGCCCAAATAGAAACAAAATATTCAGAGATGAACAATATTAGTCTCGAATTTGTCCCAAATGTCCCATCTTTATTTTTTAAAAATTAGTTCTCCATTATGTTTCAAATTTTTCTCTATTTAGCGATGAAAGAAATCCATCTCCATTTTTTCGTCTCTAAAACAAAGTTCTCCCATAGTGTATATATCTTGTTATAAACAACTTGAATAGACATTTGAGAATTCAAGAACTCTTGAGAGAGTTGTCGTGAAGGTGATTCCCCTTGGATGTTCCCAAATTAATCACGACCTACCAAAGAGATTTGACTCACCTTTGTTTGGAGTATCTAAAATCTTTGGATCAATTAATCCATCTTGTTTCTCTAACTTGGGTGTTTGATAGATTAGTTACCTAGTATTCTTGTTAGGATTCTTTGAAGTGTGCTTACTTTTTTCCATCCCACTTATTCTTAAATTCCTTGTAGGATCGAGGGTGTTTAGATATTAAAGTAGTTAGCTAAACCCTATTAGAATTTTGGTCCTAGGTGTTCAATCATAAGGTTCTTCTTTTGTAGGCATTTAGTAGGGAATTAGATGACCAATTCTTGAGTGTTGCTTTTAGTTTTAAGAGGTGCTTCTGTACTAATATCACTGAATCTGATTAGCTGCAATCTGTATCGCAATATTCCCATCAAAGCTGGCCAGAATATGATCGGAAAAGCAGTGAAATTAACATTAATATTAGTATATGCCACGATCTTGGTAGAGCCCAATGTTTTGTTGGGAACTTCTGACGAGAGCGTGTCAGACCCGATAGAGTTAATTGGAGATGCTATGGTTTCTAAAGGCAGATTGGAAGGTTGTTCTTAGGCTTCTAAAGATCTTAGTATGATATCGTTATTCTTCTAATCAGTAGGAGCACAATCTACAATCAAAAACTCATTTCTTTATGTGCCATAATGATGAGATATGTTTTTCTTAGGAGTCCACTTATTCTTAGGAATTAGATTTTAGACGCATTTATGACTTAGGCGATTGAAGCCTTTCTTTTATTGCCAAAGTTTGGATTTGCAGAGTGTGATCCATATGCGTTAGAATTTGTGTCCCATGCATTGACATTCTATGTAAAAATCAGGCAAGTTCTCGTAGGACAGTGCCTGGAAAAATCCAAAAGAATCATCCTCCAACCAGATTCTCTTTGGCTTTGGCATCATCAAATCAATTTCAACACAATCTCTTGCCATGCTTGGCTTAGTGAGATTCGTTGTGGCCTTGTCAATCTTCAAAGGCCGACCAACAGTGGATGCAAGTGTAAACAAAATATGCTTTGCAAACAAATGCACTAGTTGATTAATCTCAAACATACCCATCTAGGAATAACTGATGGATCTTTCATGGGTCAACCAAGACTTGCCTAGGTTAATTTAACTCCACGGGTTATTTGTCCGCAGTCGGGCTTCACCCAATACGCACCTTTAATAACAGTTGCAAACTTCCCAGAACAAAAATCTCTCCTTTCAGGAGTCGAATACGTGAACGCATAATCAACGTGTTAATACCCGAACAACTGAACGGGAGCAAAGCCCCCAGTATGTAGTATATACTCGATTCTTTTCAATTAGTGGTTCGTGATCTTTGTGCCTCTTCTTGGATATGGCTTGGCATGGTATAGCCATTTCTTTATTGAAGGAAATTTTCCTACAACATTTGGGCATCCATTTGGTCTCCGTAATGGAGCTACGCAGAGGGGCCTTGTTTGGTTAAATGATTTTTCCTTTCGCCGCTGTTGAGTCTGGGAAGAAGGTGAATGAATAGTAAAATGATAATTTACGTTTTAATTTTTGACAAATTAGAGAATTTGCCATTGGTCTCCAAGATTTGAATGATTAAAAAATTTGATAAATTATTTTATATTTTTTTAATTGAAAAATAAAAATTAGATAAATTAATAGTTGGTGGATCATCATACGGTAAGAAATCCTCCTCTAAAAGTGGATGGGATGGATGAGGATGTGCTTCTGATCAAGGTGGGTAATAGAGACTGAACTTTAAGTCCTACCGTCAAAAACTCTTTCTGATAACCTCCAGTGCCGGTTGACCATATGAGAATTTGGCCACAAGGGTAGAACGGAATGGTCGAGAGAGATCTACAATCTTTGATTCAGAGATCAGAAGTGCACGCTCACCCTTGTAAGTTGATATAGTTTTAACAAGATTAGCTGTTGGAGAAGAAAATAAAGAAGCAAAAGATTTCTTTCCCCA
This sequence comes from Voacanga thouarsii, assembly GCA_026120185.1. Classification (NCBI taxonomy): domain Eukaryota; kingdom Viridiplantae; phylum Streptophyta; class Magnoliopsida; order Gentianales; family Apocynaceae; genus Voacanga; species Voacanga thouarsii. The sequence goes on along the minus strand of JANUWF010003365.1, from coordinate 1,908,411 downwards.
ACCAGCCTTAGCTGGGGGAGGATTAAGGCGGCAAAGCTGCCATGGCACTGCCAGAAGATTGTAATTTGAGAGAGAGAGAGAGAGAGAGAGGAACATTATTCCCAAGGGCACCCTAATAAATAAAGACACTTTTCTTAAGAATCCACACTTTCGCATGACTAGCATAAATTGGGATTTTTGACCAAAATAGGTTCCTTTTAGAATACCTACCCGTAACTAGGTTCCAAATCCGACCTTGCTTCATGGAGGGGGTTCCTCGCGTTTGCTAGACGTAAGGTATTCTGACACCTCGCGTCCGACAAACGCGAGGTGGCTTTTTGATATGAAGAACCCCGTGCAGGGGTCTCCTCACGTCTGGCAGACGCGAGGTTTTTTTAATTTTTCCCCATATTTTTTTTATTTTTTCGTAGAAATTGCCCGTGACAATCATATTTTCTTTAATTTTTCTTTAATTTTTCACATATTTTCAACAAAGCACATTCACGAGTCCTTTCTAGCTATCACGGGCGATATCTACCATTTTCTCTCACCTCTGCCAATTATTTTTTTTTTATAAATAGGAATAAAAATAATTATAATTTTTTTAAAAAATTGAAAATATTATTAGTAAATTATTAAAATTTAATTATAAAAATTTTTGAGTTTAATTATAATATTTATTTATTGATATTATAAATATCAATTATTTACAAAAAGTATAAATATTTTAAATATTGATTATCTAAATTTTATAAACTCTATCATCTAAAAAGTATGTTTAAACTTAAATCCCAATTATGTAAATTTAAAATCCACTTACATTTTAATTCAAATAATCTATTTTTAATCAAAATTCAATAATATGTAAAAAATTAAAGAAAATATGCGAATACTAAACTTTATTTTTAGTGAATAATAGTTTGAATTATAATTGAATATTTTCATGAATATTTTAGTGAAGTGAAAAGTAAGTCGTGAATCTTTCATGAATATTTATTAAATAATACTTGTGTAATTGAATTAATATTTAACATTTCGTGACGGCACTTTTTTTTTATCAAAATATTTTTATCGCAATAATTATAATTTTTTTAATTTTAATTACTCATACAAATTTATTTTATACGTATTATTTGTCTAAATTTTATTTTTATTTACATTAATTAAATATTTATTATTTTTTTGATGGATTCACAGTTAATTTTGTATTTTTTTTTTAAATTTGCCATTTTTTTATAAATAGGGATAAAAATAATTATAATTTCTAAATAAATTTGAGAATATTGTTAGTCAATTATTAAAATTTAACTATAACACACGTTTTGAGTTTAATTGTTAGTTAAAATGTCAATTATTTGTAAAAAGTATAAATATTTTAAATATCAATTATCTAATTTTTATAAAGTCTATCATCTAAAAATTATGTTTAAATTTAAATATCAATTATGTAAATTTATAATCCCTTTATATTTTAATTCGAATAATCTATTTTTAACCAAAATTCAATAATATGTAAAAATTAAAGAGTATTTTTAACCAGAGTACTTTTCTTTATTGGTGCAAATGGTGGGGTTGTAAATGAGTCCACCATAAATTTCCGAGCTCATCTACTTCAATATAATTTGCTACAGGACATTTTACTTATATTCTATCCATGAGAAGAGTTGGATTCATTTAGAATAAAAATAAAAATAAATATAATTTATTGAAAGAATAAAAATAATTATAATTTTTAAATAAATTTAAAAATATTAAAATTTAAAATTTATTGATGCTATAAATATTTACAAAATATTAATTATCTAAATTTTATAAACTCTATTATTGGAAAATTATGTTCAAATTTAAATATCAATTATGTAAATTTATAATTCTCTTATATTTTAATTCGAATAATATATTATTTAATAAACTCTATTATGTAAATCTCAATTATGTAAATTTATAATCCTCTTAAGTCAATTATTTAAATTTTATAAACTCTATTACCAATAACTATCATATTTTTAATATGGGTAAAATATGAACTTTATCTAGATTGTAATATAGTTTTCAATACCTTTAATCTGTGTGTAAATGACTTAATAAATAAATATTTTGAAATGAAGAGAGTATCAAAGATATAAATCAATTAAGAAGAATATATTTCTAATCAATTAAATTAAACTTTATTACTATCTAAAAGTTAATTATCGAATTTTTCGCCAGTAGGTTCTCAGTTGCTATTGTGTCTCTTTTGTGATTCGTGTAAGAAATTGATGAAGCCACCAAATTTTGTATGTTGAATAGATGATTCTCTCCCTAATAAACAGAATATTGAGGGTACGATTTCCATGTGATAGAGTTTTGTTGATTCGTGTTAAGACACTGACGTAACCATTGAATTTTGAGGCTCGCCAATTAGATAAAGAAGTGAAAAAATTTGCACATCACTCATAGTGCGATTTGGAAAGAACAGAAGATGCCTTTGCCATGATAAACACAGAATGTCCCACCAATATTCTTCTCTTCTTCTGTTATGTCCCTTTTTCTCACGCTTTTGCTCTATAAAATGGTCCAAGGAAACAAAGAAACAAAGGAAACGAGACACACAAAGGCAGAGTGTTCATTTTAGAAGCCATGGAGAAGACAGAGAACGAGACCACTACTAGTAATGAATTCAACTACAGAGGAATAAAAGCCATGCCCTTTGTCATAGGTACGTTTCTACATTTCTATCTTTGAACAAATACCCTTTCAACTACAAGAAGTAGTACGGCCATAGTCTATCTCCTGTTGAATTTGCTGTGCAAGAAAAGGCATGGGATATGTCAAAATAGGGTAAAAATAGTACAAAGAGAAGTTTTCTGGGACGAATTTCCTTTTACAAATCCATTGAGTATCCTTTTTTCACTGCCCTTGTATTTTCAACTGTATCCGTTAACGTGCAATACGTGAAATTAAAATTTACAAAAGTTTTATATTATTTTTTTTTATAAAGAACGTTTCAATATTATATTAAACAAAATGATTAATTCTTGCATAATAACCATATAAACTTAAAAGTGTGGCTATGGCCACGGCGCTCCCAAGTCCTATTTTAACAGTCATGAAAGGATTAATTCCCATTCTTTTTCCTAGTTTCAAAATTTCCACATTTACTAGCACCAAGACTTCTTTTCTACAGCAGAAAGCAAACGAAAACAGTGGAATAGCGTATAATAAGAAATTGCATGAATTTGACGTCAAACAGCGACAAAAAATTTTCAGGAAACGAGACCTTTGAGAAGTTGGGAACGCTTGGTACCTCGTCAAATCTCTTGGTTTACCTTACTACTGTCTTCAATTTGAAGGCCATCACAGCAACCAATATCATCAACATCTTCAATGGCACCTGCAACTTTGGCACCCTGCTTGGGGCTTTCCTCTCTGATACTTATTGCGGTCGCTACAAAACGCTTGGATTTGCCTCAGTTTCTTCCTTCTTGGTATCAAACAGCTTTCTTACTTGTGCAAGAAATTTAATCTTAATTAATCTTGTTAAAGAGAAGTGAAAAAATTATGTTTATCAATGTCGGGAAATTCTTGAATGCAGGGGATGCTCGTGCTAACCTTAACAGCAGCTATCACAAATATGCATCCTCCACATTGTGGGAATGAAGAGAAAGGAAGATGCATTGGGCCAACACCGTGGCAGATGGCATTTCTATTGAGTGGTTTTGGATTGCTAGTAGTCGGTGCCTCAGGAATAAGGCCCTGTAATTTGGCATTTGGAGCTGATCAGTTTGACCCAAAAACTGCATCTGGAAGAAGAGGAACCAACAGCTTCTTCAATTGGTACTATTTCACCTACACGTTTGCAGCCATGGTGTCATTTACCATAATAGTGTATGTGCAATCCAATGTGAGCTGGGCTCTCGGGTTAGCTATTCCAGCAATCCTAATGTTCTTTTCCTGTGCCATGTTCTTTGCTGGCACGAGAATCTATGTGAAAGTGTTGCCAAAGGGAAGTCCCCTTACAAGTATTGCACAAGTTTTAGTTGCTGCAATCCGGAAAAGATGTTTAGAATTGCCCGAACAGCCATGGCTCTTTCTCTTCGATCATGTCCCAACCAATTCCATCGACACCAGAATCGCCTACACAGATCAATTCAGGTAAACCATTTCCATAGTAGCCCCCCCCCCCCCCCCAATTTCTGCAGTCTTTTTATCATTCTTGAGAACATATCTTCCGACGCATCCGCTACACGGGGGTCCAGATGGAACGTGCCAATTAAGGGCCCATTTATGTTCCGCCCCTAGTGTTTAATAACTACCGGCCTGAAAATGATCATCCCTCTTGCCAACGGATTGTATTTGACTACAAGAGACAACGTGATGCGGTGGATGTACTGAAATTTCTCTCGCACAACACTAGTCTCGAGAGGAGAATATTTTCTATGATTTTGAATCATACATATACATTTGTTTCAGATTTTTAAGCAAAGCAGCTGTTATTACACCCGAAGACAAGATCAACTCAGATGGAACGGCAGCCGATCCATGGAGACTTTGCAGCATTCAGCAAATAGAAGAAGTAAAATGTGTACTGAGAGTGATTCCTATATGGATAGCTGGAGTGATCTACTATGTTTCTGTGGTCCAACAACAAAACTATGCAGTCTTTCAAGCCCTTCAAAGCGACAGGCGCCTTGGAAACACCAATTTCCACATTCCAGCAGCTTCATACATTCTTTTCGCGATGTTAAGCATCACAATCTGGTTACCAGTCTACGACAGGCTCATCGTTCCATGGCTTAGAAGACAAACCCGAAAAGAAGATGGCCTAACCCTTCTCCAGAAAATAGGAATTGGACTGATCATCTCGATAACTACAATGCTAATTTCAGGCGTAGTTGAAAGAAGAAGAAAGATTTTAGCTCTCACAAAGCCACCACTGGGAACAATTCCTGGAAAAGGCTCAATTTCTTCCATGTCAGGAATGTGGCTAATACCTCAAGTGGCACTTTCAGGCCTCTCGGAGGCTTTTGCACTCATCGGAGAAAACGAACTGTTTTACAAGCAGTTCCCAGAAAACATGAGAAGCATTTCAGCAGCCTTCTTGTTTGTGGGACTGGCAGTGTCTGCATATCTGAGTAGCTTCTTCTCATCAGTAATTCACAGGACAACAAAATGGTTAGCAGATGACCTTAATCATGGGAAATTGGATTACTTTTACTACACCGTTGCAGCGATGCAAATTGTGAATCTGGGCTATTTTCTTCTTTGTGCAAAATGGTACAAATACAAAGGAACAGACAGCAATCAACCTAAAGAAATGCACCAGAAGAACCATTCTGAAATGCTTGCTGTGTAATAAATTTTCGTTCCATATAGTGTTTTTGTGAAATTGTGGCATGCGGGTGATCATGTGTTACTAAATTCATGTTCCCAGAAAAATGTTTTAACACACACACACACACACACACACACACATATATATATATATATATATATATATATATATAATATAGATTGAAAAATTAAGTAGTAAGAATATGAACAGTAAATAAATTAAATAGTTGAATATTTGATTTATATTTTAAGAGATAAAAGCTTTATCTTAAATTGTACTTTTTCAAAATTAAGAAAAAAATATTGTAATAGAATATTAATTCTCCATTGGCAAGGGGGCTGGGGAGGAGACAGGATATGAAAATGCTAGTTAATTCAAGTAAATTAAATAAAAATTATATGTACAAGTTAGCATATTCTTTAGAGGAACACCATTTTGACAATTTTACTATTGTTCTATTCTCTGAGCAAGGAATCCAATTCTCTCAATCTCTTTCCTTACTTTTATCTTTTTCAACATTCACATTTATAAATTTGGGATCGAATAATTTGATAATCTCAAATTGTCTTATAATTTTATTTAGGTGTGAGTGGATAGAGTTTGTTTCCAATTCAAAATCAAATTAAAATAATATTAATTTAAATAATTTTCATTTTATCGAAAATTATTATGTACTCTATATACATCATACTCTCTCTTTTTTATTCTACTTATAGCCTGTTTGGTAACTTAATTCAATACTTAAAACTTAATGAATTAAGTACTTATTTTATTAAGTGCGTTCGATAACGGTTAATATTAAGTATTTAATTAATTAAGTGCGTTTGATAATAATTTTTTGTTATCACTAAATTAATTAAGATGTACTCAAATCATGTTATAAATTTTAAATGAATTAAAAGTTACTTAAGTTGAATTGAACACATTAAATACCCATCTAATTATTAATATTTATTTATATTTAATCTAAATTGTAATAAAATATAGTGTAAAAATAAATTATAATTAGTTCAAATTTCAAATTTCAAATTCAGTCTTTAAACTTCAATGTTCAATTCAATACTTAAATATTCAAACTTCAGTTTTCAAATTTCAATTTGATCAAACGAGCCCTTAAACTCTATCTTAATTCTACATATTTAATATTACTCCCTCCGTCCCAACTTATCTATCCTATTTCTACTTTAGCTTTTGTCTAAAATTATCTATCTTATTAGGAAATTAAGATTTAACATATCAAATTTGTCCCTATTTAATAACACTTTTTTTTCTAAATATATTAAATAATTTATTTTCCAACAAGATAATTATATTTAAATAACAGGAGAGATAAGCAATTGGAGCACATCAAAACTTTGAATTTTGAGTACTTTTCAATAAATAGAGAGAGAAGAATTAAATTTTAAGGGTAAAAATGGAAATAAAGATTTAATTAATTAAAAAACATACTCCTTTCGTTTCAAAATACTTATTCATAAAACCCTTTACACACAAATTAAGGATATTGAAAATAATACTACAATTTAGATAAAGTTTCTATTCTACTCATATTAAAAATATGATAGTTATTGATTAGTGAAAATTTCCAAAGAATAAGAAGAAAAAAGAGTTTTGAAAAGTTATGTAGTTGACTTAAAATAAATATAGGTAAAATAGGAAGAAACTAATCATTAATTCTATAAATATATACATGAACAAGTATTTTGAAACAAAACAAAAAAAAAAAATCATGAATAAGTATTTTGAAATAGATGGAGTACTTATCTTAATACTCGCGTAATCAGTTGAAAAAAATAGATAATTTGGGGCAAAAAGAATATTTCTTATTACATTCAAACAAAATTATCTAAATTCAACTACTATACAACTACATTTATAATACTCCCTCCATTTCAAAATATTTTTTTCATGAAACTGTTTGTTTTGTTTCAAAATACTTATTTATGTACACATTTCTAGAATTAATGATTAGTTTCTTCTCATTCTCTATTTATTCTAAGTCAACTATATAACTTTCTAAAACTCTTTTTTCTTCTTACTTCTTATGAACTCTTACTAACCAATACTCCCTAGATCCTAAATTATCTGTTCACTTTAACCGATTACGCGGGATTAAAACAAGTAAGTTTTTTAATTAATTAAATATTTTCTTCTATTTTTACCTTTAAAATTCAATGATAAGTATTTCTCTTTATATTAAGAAATACACAAACTCTAAAACTTTGATATAACTCCAAATTATTTCTCTCTCCTAAATATTTAATTCTTATTAAAAAAATGAGTCAAAATATTACTAGGTATTTAATTCTCTCTCTAAGTTACTATTGATATTTCTTGGGAATTAGCAAGATAAGCATAAATAGCAGAACTGATAAAATTAGTTTTTGACTATATTTTAATATATTTAGAAAATAGAATGCTACTCCCTCCATCCTAAATTATTAATCTTTGTCCCAAATTATTTATTTCTTTAGAAAATCAAGACTTAATATTCTAAATTTATCCATACTTAATAGCAATTTATTTTCTAAATATATTAAAATATAGTCAAAAACTCATGTACAAGTTCTACTATTCATATTCATCTTGTTAATTCTCAAGAAACATTAATAGTAACATGGAGAGAGAATTAAATACTCAACAATATTTTGACTTATTTTCTAACAAAAATTAAATATTTATGAGAGAGAAGTAATTTGGAGTTATATCAAAATTTTAGAGTTTATGTGCTTCTTAAGATAAAGAGAAATACTTATTGTTGAATTTTAAGGGTAAAAATGGAAGAGGATATTAAATTAACTAAAAATTTTATTTTTTTAATCCTCGCATAATTGGTTAAAATAAACAGATAATTTAAGACGGATGAAGTATTAAATAGGAATAAATTTAGAATATTAAATATTAATTTCTTAAAAAGACAAATAATTTAGAATAAAGATTAAGTTAGAAAGTAGATTAATAATTTAGAATGAATGAAGTAATATTATATTTTTAATATAAATATAATAAAATTTTTATTTAAATTATAATATTATTTTTAATATTTATAATTTATATGTAAAAAAATTCATCAGCAAATATTAAAGTGAGACACCAGTTCATGATGTGATATTCAATTCTGCTCATCAATCTTTTCCAAATTCTATGCCGCGCAACTCAATATTGAAATGACTTCCCCGACAGCATGGACGGACATTAACGCAAAGCATTGAGATTTGAGACGATTAAAGTAGTACTTTTTCAATTTTAAAATATTTATTTATAAAATTTTTTATATACAAATTAAAGATATTAAAAATAATATAATAATTTAAATAAAATTTCTATTCTATTTATATTAAAAATATTATAATTATTGGTTAATAAAAATTTTTAAGAAATAAGAAAAAAAATTTTGAAAAATTATGTAATTTATTTAGAATAAATAAAAATACAATAAAAAATTAATTATTAATTTTAAAAATATATACATAAATAAATATTTTAAAATAAAATTAAAAAAATTTCATATATAAATATATTTAAAACGAAAAAAATTCTATTAAAAAAAATCATTATTTCAGCATCGTTGAATGTGCCTTTGTCGGTTTCTATTCAATATAGTACTAGATACACATTGCTATCTCTTTCATAGTCGCTACATATAGTGCACTCATTGTCCTAGAGTGTGTCACATTTTGTTCCAAATCTTTTCCCTTGAGAGTGCGTCTGAAACTTTATTTTATAATTATATAACTCACGTGATTCAATTAGTGATAATAAAGATTACGAATTCTAAGAGGTGTAATAAAAGTTACATCCAAGTTTTGAAAAATTTTAGCATTCTTTTGAATAAAAATATATTTTTTAAAATTTCTTTTATAAATTCATTCTAATTCAGTTTTTTTTTTATACAATACGATATTGCTTAGAAACATGTCCCCAAAGGATTAGCTCCATAGCTTCGCGTGAATGTTTTGCTAACATACTAGAAATATAAAAGTAGTATATTATCATTATATCTATTTTTTAAAATTTTGAATATTTTTTATTACAAGTCATCAAAATTAGAAGTAATTTTATATATTCGAAATATTTATTAAGATTTTCATTAAATGTGATTAATGATTTCCTTTTTTTATATGACTCTTTGATCTATATAGCTTACTAAAGTCATTTTTCAATAATTATCTTAATTTTACTCTTTTTAAATCGAAAGAAAAATATCAAATCCAAAGTTGTACTCGAAAAAACCACTGTTTAAAAAGAAAAAAAAGAAATCATTGACACACACAACAGAACTCTTCAATCTAGATTGGTTTCAGTTTTAAGCATTGGATACCACATATGGTTGCAAAATTAGCTGTCGGTTGGAAAACTAATTATGAGCTTTTCCAAATTTAAAATATTAAGAAGAGCAAAATTTTTAAGAAATCTTCCTTTCCAAAACAAAATTTCCCAGTGAAGCATTTAGATTCTTTTTTTTTTTTTTTTTTTTGGTAAGTGAATGCATTTAGGTTCTGCATTTATATTAACTGGACTACATCAGATTAGGCCCAACTCTTCCAGTGATAGATCATGAAATCCTACATGGTCTTTGATTTCACACTTATGGAAGAATAAGCTCAAGATTTGTCTTCCCAATCGCAGCCTTCTTCCTCTTCTGCAAAACAACGCGAATTCATCTATATGTCGTGTAAAAATTTATCAATCTTGTAATAATTAAAAGTTACCTAAACATACAGCAAGCTTCCAAAATTTTGTCCAATTTGCTTTTTAAAGATTCGAGTGCACCCTCACAGAAGTAACTCAGTGATCTTTAAATGTCAAGAAAGGAGTTTAAATCCGTCCTAATAACCAAATAGATATAACATTATTAAAGATTCAAGTGAAAAGCTGTAAAAACTAAAAATGTTCTAATACCACTTTCTAGAGTTTGAATATGCCCTTATATACATAAATGACTTTAATCGCTAACTCATATAAATAGATCTTATAAAATTAGAATATAATTCCTACTTTTAAGTGAGAGTTTGACTCATAATAACATTAAAAAAATATAAATAATAATATAAAACTGTGAAACATGATTTAATGGAATAAAACTGGTAAATATTAAAAAATAAATAAACTCTTCTAACTAATATGAAAATTTTTTAAATTGATAAGTTTGGATTAATAATGTCAACAAAATCACGATGACAATCGATTAGGTCATAGAAACGGTGGTGAGGATTTTGCCTTTATAGCAAATTGGTTTACTTTTTCTGGAGATTCGATGCAGTCCACTAATATGCTATAATTGGGAGTTTGGACCACGAAAGCTGAAGAAAACAGAAATGAATGGGAGAAAAAGGAACAACACGTTGTAGTAAGAGACTATGTGTGCCATGGTGAGACTATTCTTGGTTCCATTATAGGATACATTTGAAGCTTGGACCAATTCTGAATCAGTGCTGGTTCATGTTGATGTAACTCAAAAGGTACAATAATTGTGGGATGAGGCAAAAACCATTATACCAGTGAAGGACTGTTCTCTGTTCGGCTATGAATAATTTGTTGAAGATGACTGGGATCAGTCCAGTTGTGGAAATATGAATAGTCATGTCTAACCCAGAAATAATTTTTAAAATTTTCATTAATTTTGGAATAATTTTGTAGTTTTTATTTTTCTTTTATATACTTCAGATATTTAACCTTGAAATAATTTTCATATGTGAAATTAGGGGTGACAATATTGAACATGACACGATTATAGCAGGTTAGGGTTGGGGTTTCGCGGATTCAGGTCGAAACAAGTCGACCCGTTTAATTTTAAACGTATACAGGTCATAAACGGGTTCAACCTGTTTTAACCCGTTTCAACTCGCGAACCCATTTAACTTTTTTTAATATTTATATTTAATACTTGTTGTAATACTCTACAAATTTTACTATAGAAAATTAAATAATTTAATTTTTTACATGAATTAATTGAATTAAATTTTATTATATGAATTAATTAAATTATTTGTGTGTCTATTTTGTTTAATTATATGAGACATTTTAAAGAAAATAAATTATGGTAATGTGGTTATTTGCTTGATATATAGTAAATGAATCATTCTTAATTAATTATTATTTAGTATTTATAATAATAATAATAATAATAATAATAATAATAATATATATTATTATTATTATTATTATTATTATTATTATTATTATTATTATTATTATTATTATTATTATTATTATTATTATTATTATTATTACGAGTTGGTAAGCAATGACCTTACGCGAGTCTAAAGGGGAAGGTTAGACCTTTAGGAAATAACGTATGTAATATGCCTACAGGCCGAATCGAATATAGAATAAAAAGAAGCTCGTGTAGTGCATTTATCAGAGGATAAGGTTCACTCAATATCGATTGACCAGTTCGTATACTATGCTATTTCTGACATTGGGACAAAGACAATTTGAATTACACCCTACAAGGACAAGCCTTCCTTTCGTGCCCGTTCTTTGCTCTCCATTTGCTCTTTAAAATTCCTGACATGCTACGACAAAATTGTTGTTCTAAATATCTAGAGAAAATAATTTCTTAATAATTCGATTTTATTGCAAAATTACATTTGTTTAAATTTTTAAGATTAAATATTATGAATTTATTAAGATCTCTAGATATTTGGCGAGATGGTTTGTTATTTTATTGGTTATTTATGACTTTACGGACTATTTTATTAGTTTTTTAATTTTATATGATTTGATTTTTTAAAATTTTTTGTGTAATGATGCACAGATTGGCGGGTTTAGTAGGTATTCGAGTTGACGAATTTAGTAATTATCTATTTAATTTTGTTATCTAATCGTATCATGTCGTGTCAACCCGTTTTATAACACGAACACGACGCGAAAATAAATGGATTGACACGACATGACACGTTTATTAATCGGATCGTATTTGGGTTAGCTTGTCAAGTATAATTATCTCAAGTTGACATGACCTACCAACCCAAACACGACACGATTGCCACCCTACGTGAAATGTTTGTTGGGAAAAATAGCACAGATTTCCCTGATGCAGGGAAATGGTGGACTAATAGGACAGGTGAATGCACAAATCACAAGTAATGCAAATAAAATAATAATGAAAATGACACCAGAAAATTAACGTGGTTCACCCTGAATTTGGGCTACATCCATGGGACAAACTCCGAATATTCTTCTACTAATAAAATAATTAGCAGGTTACAAGAGGGACTTCTTTAGAAAAATACTAGAGGCATAACCCTGAGATTAACCCAAAATAGTGATACCCAAGTGTTTCTCAAACACCCCAATTAATCTCACTATTTTGTCACTCCAATTCTTTTTCCCTCTCCCTCACAAACGTAGCAAATGTTCTATGTTTGTGTTTTCTGTGTGTGTTGTGTTTTCTTTGCTCTTCGCATGCCTATTTATAGGCATGCAAGAAGTATGAAAACAAAACATCTACCAGAGGCAATATGGAGCAAGTGCAACCACTCTTCCACTGTCTCCTCCTCACCTAATCCTCCATTGAAAGATGAGGGACCACTACAATCTCCCCCTCCCGATTATATAGAGGGCTCCACCAGTCCTGCTGCTTGTCGACAATATTCTAACTTTTCCATCGGAAGAGTCTTAGTCATCATGTCTGATCCATTCTCATCTGTGTGGATCTTTTCCAACTGTAGTAGCTTCTTCTCCAATACATCCCGAATCCAGTGATATCTCACATCAATATGTTTCGATCTAGAATGAAAGGAGGCATTCTTCCCAAGGTGAATTGCACTCTGACTGTCACAAAATAGCTCATACTTTTGCTGGTGAAAATCAAGTTCACTTAAGAACTTTTTCATCCACAACAACTCCTTACATGCTTCAGTTGTTGCAATAAACTCTGCTTCAGTTGTTGAGAGAGCAACACACTTTTGTAATCTTGACTGCCATGACACAGCTCCCCCTGCAAATATAATCAGATATCCGGACGTAGACTTTCTCGAGTCAACATCACCGGCCATATCAGCATCTGTGTAGCCTACTAATATAGGGTTTTCATCTCCAAAACATAAACACATTTTGGAGGTACTACGGAGATACCGGAGAATCCACTTAACGGCATTCCAGTGTTCCTTCCCAGGATTTGACAAGAACCTACTCACCACTCCCACTGAGTGAGCAATATCTGGCCGTGTACACACCATGGCATACATTAAACTCCCAACTGCTGAAGCATATGGGACTTTATCCATCTCATCCTTCTCATCCTCTATAGAAGGGCAATGTGTTTTACTCATTCTAAAGTGAGTAGCAAGAGGACAACTAACCGCTTTAGCTTTATCCATGTTGAACCTTTGAAGTACCTTCTCAATGTACTTCTCCTGTGACAACCATAATTTCTTGGCGCCCCTGTCTCTGGTTATTGTCATGCCAAGAATTTGTCTTGCTGGCCCCAAGTTTTTCATAGCAAAAAACTTGCTTAATTGCTGCTTCAAGCTGTTAATTCTGGAACTATTCTGGCCCACGATCAACATGTCATCCACATAGAGTAAAGGAACAATAAAATCATCATCAGAGAATTTTTGTACGAACACACAGTGGTCTGAAGTCGTCTTCTTGTAGCCGTGCTCCCTCATTATAGACTCAAACTTCTTATACCACTGTCTTGGTGCTTGCTTCAAACCATATAAGCTTTTCTTAAGCTTACAGACATAGTCCTCTTTCCCTTTTACTTTGAAACCCTCTGGCTGCTCCATGTATATCTCTTCCTCCAAGTCACCGTGAAGGAAAGCAGTCTTCACATCCATCTGTTCGTTCTCCAAGTCGAGGCTTGCTGCTAACCCCAGCACTGTTCTGATGGATGTCATCTTCACCACTGGTGAGAAAATTTCTCCAAAGTCAATCCATTTCCTTTGGTGAAATCCCTTTACGACTAATCTGGCTTTGAACCGTGGCTGGAGATTGTATTCTTCATGCTTGATCCTGAACACCCACTTGTTCTTCAAAGCCCTCTTGCCTTTTGGTAACAACACCAACTCAAAAGTTTTGTTCTCATGCAAAGAACTCATCTCTTCTTGCATGGCGTTACTCCATTGCTTACTGTGTTCATCCTCCATTGCTTCTTTGAAGCTTTCTGGTTCTCCCCCGTCAATTAGTAACATATACTGTTCTTCCGGATATCTGGTAGAACGTCGTTTGATTCTATTAGATCTCCTCAGAATTGGAGAACCTACTGGAGCTGGTGATTGATCATCAAAGGGGGCACTCGGATCACCTGCCTCAGTGTGATCATTAAGAGCTTCATCTTCAACTTCTCTTGGCACCGTCGTTGAAGGAACTAGCTCTATGTTTGTTGAACCACCAGTGAATGTGGAAGCATTATTCTGGGCTTTTTCAATGTCTTTAATGGTCTCATCTTCAACAAACACTGCATCACGGCTTCTGACAAGCTTCTTCTGCACTGGATCATAAAATCTATAGCCAAGCTGATCTTGACCATAGCCAATAAACACGCACTGTTGCGTCTTGACATCAAGCTTGGATCTTTCATCCTTTGGCACATGCACAAAGGCCTTGCAACCAAACACCCGCAGATGATCATAGGAAATATCTTTTCCTGCCCATACTCTTTTTGGAGTATCATATGTAGAGGGACACAAGGTGAAAGATTTAATATGTGAGCAACTGCTAGTATAGTCTCACCCCAAAACATCTTGGACAACTTTGCATGTGAGAGTATACATCTAACTCTCTCCATCAAAGTCCTGTTCATCCTCTCAGCCAAACCATTCAACTGCGGCGTTTTTGGCGGTGTCATTTGATGTTGAATACCATGCTCCTCACAGTAAGTATGAAAGGGTCCTGTATATTCTCCAACATTGTCTGTGCGAATGCACTTTAGCTTCTTACCGGTCTGTCTCTCCACCAGAGATAAAAACTGCTTAAAGACCTCCAAAGACTGGTCTTTCTTCTTCAAAAGATACACCCATATCTTTCGGGAATGATCATCAATGAAAGTCACAAAGTATTGCGCACCACCAAGTGATTTTGGCATTGACCCACACAAGTCTGAATGTATTAGATCCAACACATTCTTCATTCTAGAAGGAGGAGAACTCTTGAAAGCAACTCTATTTTGCTTTCCCGCCAGACAATCAGCACATTTCTTCAACTGGACCTGATTCAATCCAGACAACATATTCTTCTTGGCTAAACAAGTCATACTTTTCTCACTCATATGGCCTAGCCGCTTGTGCCACAACTCAATTGTACTATCATTCTCCACTGCATTCATAGCATCCCCGGAGAGCTTTGCTTGCATAACGTACAGTTTTAAGTACTTTTTCCCTCTGGCCACCACCAAGGAACCTTTGGTGAGCTTCCACTGGCCATTATAGAAGGTGTTACAGTAACCTTCATCATCTAGCCTCCCGACCGAGATCAAGTTCAAACGCATATCTCGGAATATGCATGACATCCTTAAGGACTAACTGCGTACCATTCTCTGTCTCCAAACAAACATCTCCTTTTCCTGCAACTTGTGAATAATCTTTATTTCCCATTTTGACAACACCGGAATCACATGGTGTGTAAGAAGAGAAGAATTCCCTTCGAGATGTCACATGAATAGTAGCACCACTGTCAACTACCCAACTGGTCTAGTGGGTTGCCAGGTTGACAATGTCTTCTTCAGTGACGATGTTGAACTCCTCAGCAACATGGGTCTCTTCCTCCTCACTGCTGTCATCTTGGGTCTTCCCTTTGCCTTTGTTCTTCTTCTGATCTTTCTTAAACTTTCGACAAAACTTCTTTATGTGACCCTTTTGTTTACAGTGATGGCACTCCATATTGGCATATTTATTTGACTTTCCCCGCTTTTGTCCCCGGACTTTGAACTTCCGGCCCGACTCCTCCCTCGGATTCTCGCAACAAGGACATCTTGCTCGCGATGAAGTGGATCCTTGTGCTTTTCTTCTCATTTCTTCATTTAGGACTCCACTTTTGACAAATTCCATATTTACTACACCATTTGGTGCAGAATTGGTGATTGAAATCTTCAAAGTCTCCCAAGACTCTGGTAGGGATGTCAGCACCAAAAGCGCGAGTACTTCATCATCAATTTTAATGCCCATCCTTGACAGCTGCTCCACGATCCCCTGCATATCATTTAAATGATCTGCCATCGACGTACCCTCTCGGTACTTCATCTGGAGTAGCCTTGTCAAATAAAATAATTTGTTGTTGCCGGTCTTAGAAGCGTACAGCTCCTCTAGCTTGTTCCACAATGTCCGTGCATGAGTCTCGTTACAAATGTGATTGTACACATTGTCTTCGACAAACTGCTGGATGAAACCACAGTCTTGCTCATGCTCGAATTCCCATTCCTCGTCTGTCTTATTCTCGGGTTTAGATGTACTAAACACCGGTAGATGCATCTTCGTCACAAATAGGAGATCCTTCATCTTATTTCTCCATATGTGGTAATTCATGCCATTTAAATTAATCATTTTGCTTGTCTTCACCTCCATGGTCCCCGGCTAGACTTTAAAAGAGTCAATAATACTTTAACTTATTTTCTGATGTGGAGGGTCCACTTTTGTGGCAACCACAGAGCATACGATCAGTAACTATTATTACTCCAATAAAGCTCTGATACCAGTTGTTGGGAAAAATAGCACAGATTTCCCTGATGCAGCGAAATGGTGGACTAATAGGACAGGTGAATGCACAAATCACAAGTAAAGCAAATAAAATAATAATGAAAATGGCACCAGAAAATTAACGTGGTTCACCCTGAATTTGAGCTACATCCACGGGACAAACTCCGAATATTCTTCTACTAATAAAATAATTAGCAGGTTACAAGAGGGACTTCTTTAGAAAAATACTAGAGGCATAACCCTGAGATTAACCCAAAATAGTGATACTCAAGTGTTTCCCAAATACCCCAATTAACCTCACTATTTTGTCACTCCAATTCTTTTTCCCTCTCCCTCACAAACGTAGCAAATGTTCTATGTTTGTGTTTTCTATGTGTGTTGTGTTTTCTTTGCTCTTCGCATGCCTATTTATAGGCATGCAAGAAGCATGAAAACAAAACATCTACCAGAGGCAATATGGAGCAAGTGCAACCATTTTTCCACTGTCTCCTCCTCACCTAATCCTCCATTGAAAGATGAGGGACCACTACAATGTTGAACTATTAAATCTTTGCATGGGGGATATCTTGTTGAGTTTCAGTACTAGAGAATTTATCTCAGCATTTGCAATATTCTTTGGAGATAATGGGACTAACAATGCGGCTGATGTACAAGGACTGTTTGAAGGTCTCCATTTGGTATATTCTCTTGGATATAATGAGGTTACTGTGGAATGTGATTTACCTGCAGTCACTTCTATTGTCACCTGGCATGATGAACTTTCCTTGATGCTTAGATCATACTTTCTCCGTTTATAATGTAAATCATTTTAAAATTATATACAAAAATTTTAAATTTTAAATTTTAAATAATTTTAAAAAAATATTTTTAATTAAATTCTTTGTTTGCTTTAATAATTTAGAAAGTATTGACTCATAATTAGTTAAAAGAGAGAAATTGTAAAGAGGAGTAGAACATGAAAAAAATAATAAATTTTTACTACTTCCGTTTCACAATATAAGTTATTTTAGATTTATATATAAAAATTAAGAATTTTAAATTCTACACAATTTTAAAACTAAAATTAAAAAAATACCCATAATTAAGTCTTTATGTATTTTGGTAATTGGAGAGAGTTGAGTCATAATTAGTGGAAAGAGAAAGATTGTATGGAGAGATAGAGTTGAAAAAAAATATTTATAAAACTTTGTAAATAACATATATTGTGAAAAAACTTTTTAAATTCAAAACGACTTATATTGTGAAATTGAGGTAATATAAAATTTTATAAAACGTCGTGTATTGTAAGAGAACTTTTCAAGTTTAAAACGATTTACATTTAAAAAAAATAGGATTTCTTCCGTTTCAAAATATTTATTTATGAAATTTTTTACACACCAATTAAAGGTACTGAAAATAATACAATAATTTAGATAAAGTTCTTATTCTATTCAAATTAAAAATACGATAGTTATTAATTAGTGAAAATTTTCAAGAAATAAGAAGAAAAAAATTTAGAAAGTTGTATAATTAATTTAAAATAAATAAAAATTAATTATTAATTTAAAAATATATATATAATAAAATATTTCAAAACGAAGATAATAATATATGTCAAGCCATCCTCCCTCTTCTTCAACACCGTTCATTCCACTTCAATCATGTATATCGGGAAACAAATCAGGTTGCCATTGCAATACAATGATGAGCTTTCATATCCGAGAAAGGATATTCCTCTCCACATCAAGTGTCTTTGCCACCTTTCAAGCACCCTATATGCACTACAAATAGATAGGCTATTCTATGCCTTTCCCGCTTGGATTTTTCCACTTATGACCTCTACTCGTAGCCTCCACTCATCTTATTTACAAGGTGAGGTTTTTATATCTCCTCTTTATCTTTATTATAGTTATTTCAAAAAACTGATTGGGGTTTATACCAAATTCCCAATCATATTGGTGGTTTACAAGAAATTATTAAATCTTTGCTAAAGTTTCAACTTTATATAGCCTTGAATAGCATACATTGTATGTTGAGATAATGGACTGATAATGGAGCTTGTCTTAAGATATGGGAGAAAAGAATATAGAAAGTAGAGGAGCTGGTTTCATTTTGACAGCTAAATTTTTGCTTCATTCCCACTTTGCACCTTGAATTTTTATTTCGTACACATTGATCGTATTGATTTGTGGCAAATTGTCTGTATTTCTAATGAATATTGTCCAATTAATGGAAGTAAATAGGTCACATGCAAATGTTGCAGGATGAAAAGCCAAAGTCCCAACAAAAAATAAAATGGCAAAATGGCAAAAGTCCAAGCTAGAGGACAAAGGGGTGCCCTAGGAGCTCAAATGGCCACTACATTTTATGTGAAGTGTTGCACTTAGAATGGAATTCTTAGGAAGAAAAAAAAACTACTTTAGGTTTATTTTTGAAGAAAAATGTACTTAATGTAAATATATTTTACTTATAAAATATTAATAATTTTATTATTTATTTTAGATAGATTAAGATATTAGTCTTTAAATTATATCTATATTTAGAATAAAAAACTAAAAACAATTTCAACCCAAGTACATCTTAAGTTTGAGTCTCGTCCCTAGCATCTACCGTAATTTTCCTTTCCTATAGACGGATCTAGGGGGAGGGCCGCGGGTGGCACCTGCACCCCGCACACCCAAATTTTTAAAAAATTTTAAAATTACTTTAAAATTTTTAGAAATTTAATAAAAATCATTTAAATTTTAACATTTTACCCCTTAAAATTTTTTAAAAAGTATAACATTAACTTTTAGTATTCGTTTCCCTCCCCCAATACAATGTTTCTGGTTTCTTCCATACCCTTTGCCTTGCTAAAAATTAATCTCTCAACCTATATGCCAAAGATACAAACCTTCCCATGGTCTTGTAAGTTGTAACTTTCCAAGCCCACATGACATGAACTCCATAGCCTGATTGTTAAATCCAAGAAGGTAAAACAACTTGGTGTTGAATTTTTTTTTTCTTTTAATACATTAACGGAAGTATGGAACTACATTTGAATAGAATCCAAAACATATCACTTGATAAAAAATATTTTTATTTAGTTGGTGTAATATCTTGTATTTTAAATTTTAATTGGTTACTACTTACAATAGGATGAGAATTTGTATTAATAACCAGAACAAAAGATGATCAATACAATGAAGTAAATATTTTGGTATAATAATATTTTGTCGGGATCTAGATGTAATTATTAAATTTGTTCTACCCGTACTTTAAATCTTTGAAATACTTTTAGGAGTACGCTGAGAAGGAAAATTGATTAACGCGATCAAACGCATGTTTTGGTATGAATTGTGTTATTTGGATAATCGGGAGTATTTTTGTCATCTTGACCGCGCCCATGACTCTAACCATGAATTTGACCAAATTGAGAAAGAATTGAAAATTTTGAGTATTACTAATAGATTCAGTGGAATTTTTGGGGTTGGATGGTAAAGTAAAATATTTTTCTATTTCAAATCCAATTTTGGTCATTTCTGAGAAAAAATTAAAAATGCAACCGAAAATTTGGACGTGTGACATTTTGTGATTGGTAGCCTTGAACATGTGTCAATTTATGAGAGGTTGCATGAAGAATTAATGCAAGATACATGGAATTAAAGAATTATAAAATAAATAGAAGAATGATGTGTTTAATTATGATTGGAACACATCACTTGTAGAGCCTTTCAATTAATGCCTTGAGCAATTTATTTGGCCAATATTTTGACATAGAGATGGCGATGGAATGGCTGAAAATTGGCCAGAGAATCAACAGCCACAAGGGTGAAAAGAAGAGAAAATTAAGGGAGAAAAATCAAGGAAAATGGTGTGTTAAATTGTAATTGGAACACACCTACATGAATTCCACCATACACTTAATTGAATTAAAAAATTTTTTGCCAAAATTTGATGAAGAATGGCAGTGAGAAGGCTGTTATACAACCAAGAATTTTGGCAGCCTTGAGGAAAGAAAAACAAGAGAAAAAGAAATTAACAAGAGAGAGAGAGAGAGAGAGAGAGAAAAAGATGCTAGTGTGTGTTCTTGGTGAGGTGTGTGTTCTTGAGAGAATCTTGGAACAAATCACATCAAAGAGCTTTATATACAAGGTAAACCCCTACCTTACTTGAATTAAAGTTGTTGTTGGATGAATGGTGATCACTATGATATTAATTTTAACATAAGAATATGATTTTAATATCTTCATTTTAGATCAAACGTTAGGGTTTATAAACTTTGTTGATGAACTTTTTATGTGTCTGTGTGTGTCGGCTACCTAGAAGATTTATGGATGTTGTTTTGTGTGATGAAGGAATGGGTTTTCATGGTAGCTTGCAAGGTTGATCTTGGTTGATGAAATAAGGATCAAAGTGGAATGAAAATGAATGTTAATTGGTTAGAAAGATTAATTATGTTAGCTTTTGATTGAAAGAAGTGAAGTTGTGTTGAATAAACATGACTTTCATGAGTTATTGAAATCTGAAAATTGAAGGATCAAAGATGATTTGAAGGAAAAATTGACTGAATTTAATGTTCTCAAGGTGTTGAAGGTTAAAGGATAGCAAACAATAACATGAATGGTTGAGATTAAGCAAACTATTAGGGCTATTGTTGCCTCTGTACTGTATCACAGACACCTGAACTCCAGAAAGAGCTTATATAGAATTAAATTTAAGAGTCTTACGGTCGTTTTGATATATCATAGAGCCCAATCAGAATTGTGGATTAAAATTTTTGTGCAAAATAAAATAGTGTATCAAGCAGTGAAATTTCAGAAATTAGTTTGAAAATGGATGAACTTAAGAATGATTAATTATGTGATTTTTGGATGAAATGAATGGGAAACATGAACATAATTCCTTGTTCATGAAGAGAGGAAGGATATGGAAAAAGAAAAATAAAAGAATTAAACAAACAACGGAAAAACAACGCAAACGACCGTCGTGTGTTTTCTTGAATGTCGGCTATTTTTCGACCAAACATGACTAAACATAAAAATGATGTTTAATGTAGGAGTGTCGGTAAACGGCCCACAACACATTGAAAATGGTGGAAATGGTGGTCAAACTGCCATGAACGAGAAAAGTTTATTTAGGACACGAGTTAAATCCCTTTGACTTCTAAAACCTTTTGAAAGCTAGTATGCTTTATTTTTTTATGAAATGTTATGGTTTATATCGTTTTGGAAATCCCTAAATATATTTAAGGTTTATCTAAGCAAGACTTATTTTATGCCATTTTGGGCTTGAATGAACATTATAATTGGCTTGGAAACCTTAACGGATGATTAAAGTATGAATATTATGAATTTAGTCCTTTTTTGATTAAATACTTGGGATTTTCAAAAAAATGATAATTTTTTAAATCGGGTATTTACAAATTGACTAGAATGCTATATTGGAATTTTTTATAGAAACATGATTGGAAAATTTGAATTTAATCCTCTTTTAGGATTAGAATTTTAGATTTCTTGAAATAAGTTCCTTTGAAAATCGGGTATTTAGGAAAATGACCCAAATTGTTGGAATGTATGCCCTCTTAGACTAGATTTCTTATGTATTTTTTACTTGTATTAATAAAGGTATTTTTCTCAGAATTTGTTTGTAAACTTTTTTTTTATATTTGTGCACGATTTTATTGGAAAAGACCCATTGTGTTTAAGTACATAGTTCATGTGAATGGAGGTCTTTCACAGTAAGGTATGAACTATGGGATACTTAACGCATAAACTATTATTTTTAATCAGATGGTGAGAATGGGAATCTCATTTTGGCAAGGTTATTGTATTATGAATTCCAAATAGGGAACGACTTACCTTTAACCAATGAGTAGTCTACTCATTTCATAACACAAGCGTATTTTGAATACGTAGAACTAGATCTGTAGTAGTGGTTTCTAAAAGTACTATGTGATAAAAATCCGAACTATTATTACTACAGTGTGAACTTGTACTCTACAGTTTGAGTATAAGTTAATGGTCTGACGAAGTTGAAAATGTATACTTTAATATACTATAGTTGAGGTTCTCGAGAATGACCAATATACTTGTATGTTGAATATATATGACTAGTTAATCAAGACAGACTTGTACAAGATAATGTCTATACTATATCGTCCCTTATGGTTGTCCGAATGATCTAATTATCCAGAGCCCTAGGGAGCATGACTTGGATATTGACTTTAGGGTAGCTCTCTTAGAAAGTTGGAATATTTCAAGAAGTCGTGGATCATTAGATTAAAAGTCTAAAGATGGTAAATGTCATTTAGAGAAGTGTTAGTACCCTCTTTCCTTTCTAAATGAACGGTGATGTGTAGAAGGGTATTTTAGTCATTTCACTAGGTCGAAGACATAGCTAACGCAGTATTGTTCTTGAGGTCAATATTTCCTTATAGTGATATTAGAAAACATTTAAAATGCAAAATACAACTATTTATATAATAAGGGTATTTTGGTCATTTTAATAGCGAAGGCAATATGTCTTTTTGGTCCTCAAAATAGCCCGTAAGTCTTAATTATTTTAGTTCGAGGAAATGGTCACAATGAAAAAATGATTTTATTTTATTTAGGAAATCTAATTTATTTTTTGAACTGAAATAAAATAAAAGGAATGAGAGAAATTAAATTTATTATCTAATTTGATTGGTTAATTAATTATTCAAGACTTAAGTCCAGATTGAATAATTAGAAAAATTAACATGGGCTTAAACTATTGAATTATTTTAATAGGCCCAGAAAATAAATAATTAATAGTTATTATTTTTGGGCTCATTAGGTCTAAAGAAAAATAATAAATTATTTTGGCCTAATAGCCTGGATTAAAGGTTTTTTATTATTCACGGTACAGAAGAGTTGTGGATTACCCAAACCTCTTCTGTTGATAACCTTTGAATGTTTGAAATATCAATACACCGGAGTTAGGTTATCTGGGATGTGAATAGGAGTTGTTGTAGAGGAAAAAAATAACTCACGACACTGAAGTGAAAAAAATCAGAGCCTCCGTCTCTCTCTCTGCTTCTCACGTTTTGCTCTTTTTCCTTCATTTCCATCTTCTTATCTTTGCTAATTAATAGTAAAGGATCAAGAAGGACTATCCTCGCCTAGGTTTTTTCACCAATATAGATAAGCGGAGGAATATTTTGATAAGCGAAAAGCTTTGCGTACATGTCAAGAAGAAGCTGACGGATCACTGGTTTCTCGTTGGAATCGTTGTCAAGGTAGGTAGCTTCTCCCGTGATTGGTGCCTTGTCTTCTCGACTAGACCAACAGAGGACACGTAGAAGTATTATTTTAACCTTCCGTTGCACCGTATCTATTTTATTTCCTTCTCGTGTATGACGCCTCTATTTTTTATTTCTTCACAAATGTCCTTATTGAAATATTTTATGAAAAAATTTAGAACCAGATATTCGGTAAAATGATCAAAATATCCTTATTGGAACTTTTGTGAACACTTTTCAAATCGGGTAAAGGTAAAATGACCCGACTACCCTCGAAAAGTCTTTTTGAAATCGGGTATGTGTAAAATGATCCGAATGCTCTTAGAAATGATTTTTGTGATTGAATACGGGTAAAATAACCCGAATACTATTGGAAACTTATTTTAATGTGTGAAAAGAACTCTTTACCCTATTTCGACATAGTTTTGAAAAATGATCTCTCGATATGACGTTGACTTTTGGAAAACGACATTTTGATTCTGCAAATTGCTTTATTGGCCTGATATGCCTATGGAATGAATTGATTGGCCCTGCAGAGCCTATGGAATTTATTATCTGACTTGCAACTCAGTGGGATCAATTTCTGGAAGATGATATTTTGCCCCAAATATGTTTGTTTTGAAAATTCTGTGGGAACAAATAATCTTTTGGCCTGATCAGTCGGTAGGGGGTTAGTATTGGTAATGTTGAGTACTCAATAAGGATTTTGATCTTTGTACTAGCTCATATTAGAGATAGACAACCCAAGTAGCCTAGCTAGTTTTGGGAATTGTCTTACTCCAAATAGGATGATAGGACATTGAGGTGAGTCGTCCTGGCTAGCCATTTAGCACCTGACAATTTCCGCGTCTACGAGCACATATTATTTTTGAGTTGTTCGCTAAATGCCGAGTGGGGATACTCGGTAGCATTTGACTCCTTGCCACCTCGATGGTGATTGACGTCAAGATTAGGACCCCTGGCTTACGGTGGCAAGAGTGTGCTACGGTACACTTGGTATGTTGCGTTATACCTATTATTTATTCTCAATAGTATGTTGTGGTGTACTTATTTTCAGTGACACACGGTTAAGTGCTGTAGGCTGCAATCTAAGTACAATGATATGTGACACTGAAGGCGAAGCTTTGTGAGCTTTGCATACATGCTGACCTTATGTTGGAGAAGTGCTTGTGATTTGAAAATCGGGGCAATGATTTGAAATTGAAACACAATTTTTCAAAAATGATTGAATTTTGAATAAACACTTCTTTAGAGAGTTTTAGAGTTGTTTCCAGTATGAAAATGAAATGCTTTTCCACGAAGGTTTTATCTACTCGATTTCTTGAATAAAGCACTAGCACACACGAGACTTACTGAGTGATTTTTCACTCACACGTATCTTTTATCTTATTCTTTTGTAGAATTCGGAGTTGAACAATCCTATGGATAAAAGAACGATACCACAGTGACAACAACCTAGGTCCATACATTTTCTCTTTTGATTATGCACTTTTACTGATGTAGTATGGAGATTATATGTATGAGATTCTCTATTGTATATGTGTGTGTGTGACCATCAGTATGGGATGTTTGTATGAGTTTGGACCTTATATACTTTCTTTGATTTTTCATTATAAAGACCCTTTGTCTGGGTAATTGGACAGAGCGACACTCGATTAGTATGCTTTCGCTATTACTTTTAATAGGAGTGTTACAGTTGGATGATATATTATTATACATAAAAATTATATATATTTAAATTAACATCAAAATTGGGGCAAACTCAAGGGGGAAACTTGCATTTCAATTTCAAACTAAAAGATTATTATTCAAATGCTAACTTAGATGCACACTGCATATGTTCTCTCCTTCAAACATGAGAATCTAAGAGCCCAATAATTGTATAACCGCAAAAAATTCTTTATATTAAACTAAAAGATTATAAATTCAATATCATCAAATGCATATTCATTTTTTTTTTTTGTAATAATATTGAATTTTTGAAATTATCTAGTATCATTACAAGAACAAAATCATAATTTTAAACTTGAGACAAAGTCATATAAAAAAAGATAGATAATAATATTATAAATTTTAAAAATATTTTGAGGGGATAGAATATGAAATTTACACCTTTTTCAATTTTAATTTTCAAAAAAAAAATACTCATTCTATTTTAAAATAGATATTTATAAAATCTTCTACATATAAATTAAGTATGTTAAAAATAATATTATAATTTAAATAAAATTTTTATTAATTACATGATAATTATTGATTAATGAAAATTCTTAAAAAATAAAAAAATTAATTATTAATTTTAAATATATATATATTTGAAATAGAATAAAAAAATTATAAATATTTATTTTTAAACGAGGAGAGCACAACGTTTCAACATTTTTTTGGGGCGGATGCCACCCGTGCTCTAAATCGGGGCTTCATTGTATCAATGATGCCTAGGTTTACGTGCCCTTTCCAAGCCTGTGGCACGCAAAACAAACAAGTGCAATTATTACTGCTTTGTTATAAAATTAGGATAGTGTTAGAATAAAATCTACACACTACACACTAAGAAAATTCTAACTATTCTTTGCACAATAATTTTTCTCTTTCTTTTCTCTCACAATTTTCTCTAATCTTTCTTTCAATAATCTTTCTTTCACAAAATAATGGTGTATTACAAGCTTAGAGAATAGCTCTATTTATAGAGCTCTAATTAGTGGATTACATCATGGCATACATAATCTTCCACTAATCTTAATTAGTGGTGTCTCCACTAAATGGTGGACATCCATAAAAATCTTCTATAATAATTCACATAAATCCATAATTAGTGGAGCCTCTACTAATTAATAAAGATTCCAATAATTCATAACACTCCCCCTTGGATATCCATCCATTACATAAAGAATATGCCTCGTTAAAACCTTACTAGATAAAAACCCAGTGGGAAAAAAAATCTAGTGAAGGAAAAATAGTACACTATTCTATATGTCTGTTTATTACTCCCCCTGATGAGATGATTCCTTTTAAACCGACGCATACCGATTTTATATCTCAATTTTTCAAATGTTGCAGTCGGTAAAGTCTTCGTGAAAATATCTGCGAGGTTATCACATGACCGAATTTGTAGCACATTAATTTCACATTTCTTCTGGAGTTCATGAGTAAATAAGAATTTTGGTGAAATATGTTTTGTCCGATCTCCTTTAATATATCCTCCTCGTAATTAAGCTATGTAAACTGCATTGTCTTCATAAAGAGGAGTTGGAATATCTTTGATTGATGATAATCCACAACTTTCTCGGATATAATGAATCATGGATCTTAGCCATACACATTCTCAACTTGCTTCATGAATGGCTATAATTTCAGCATGATTTGAAGAAGTAGCTGCTATAGATTGTTTCGTAGAACGCCATGAGATAGCAGTATTTCCACATGTAAATAGATAGCCCGTTTGAGAACGTGCTTTATGTGGATCAGATAAATAACCAGCATCTGCATAACCAATCAATGTTGGGCTGGTTTTATTTGAATAAAATAATCCGAGATCAATTGTACCTTGGAGATATCGAATGACTTGTTTAATTCCATTCCAATGTCGTCGTGTTGGTGAAGAACTAAATCTTGCTAATAAATTGACAAGCAAAAGCAATATCGAGTCGTGTATTATTAGCAAGATACATCAATGCACCAATTGCACTGAGATATGGTACTTCAGGACCAAGGAGTTCTTCATCATTTTCTTGAGGTCGGAAAGGATCTTTATCTACATTTAATGATCGGACGATCATTGGAATACTCAATGGATGTGCTTTGTCCATGTAAAATCTTTTTAGCACTTTTGCTGTATATGTTGATTGATGAATAAATGTTCCACTCTCCAAATATTCAATTTGTAAATCAAGGCAAAATTTGGTTTTATCAAAATCCTTAATTTCGAATTCTCTTTTTAAATAATTAATTGTTTATTAGAGCTCTTCAGGAGTTCCAATAAGATTAATATCATCAACATATATAGCTAATATCACAAATTTAGAACCAGATTTCTTAATAAAAACACATGGACATATCTGGTCATTTTTAAATCTCGATTTCAATCAATATTCACTAAGATAATTGAACCACATGCGCCCAGATGGCTTCAGGCCATGTAATGATTTCTGTAACTTGATAGAGTAATTTTCACGAGGATAATGTTTATATGCTTCAGGCATATGAAATCCTTCAGGGATTTTCATGTAAACATCATTTTCTAAATTTCCATACAAGTAAGCAGTGACAACATCTAATAGGCGCATATCTATCTTTTCATGTACTGCCAAACTGACAAGATATCGGAGTGTAATAGCATCAACAACAGGAGAATAAGTTTCATCATAATCAATACCTGGTTTTTGTGAAAAACCTTGGGCTACTAATCGCGCTTTATATCGAACGATTTCACTCTTTTCATTACGCTTTCGCACAAATATCCATTTATAGCCAACAGGTTTTACACCTTCTGGTGTTCGGACTGCAGGTCCGAAGACTTCACGTTTTGTCAGCGCATTTAACTCCGATTGAATCGAATCTTTCCATTGCAGCCAATCTTTTCTATGCCGACATTCATCAACTGATATTGGTTCAGAATCATCATTATCTTGTGTAACATCAAGAGATATATTGTATGCAAATATATTATCAATAACAGTTTCTATCCGATTCCAACTTTTACCGGAAGTGGTATAATTGATAGAAATTTCAGTGTTACTTTCATCAACTTCTGGTTCTTTGTCATCAGTTCTCTCTTGGTCTTTATCATTCTTTTCTTCAATGTGATCTTCTGGATTATTTAATCCTCTTTTCTTTCGAGGATTTTTATCTTTAGAACCAAGAGGTCGGTCACGCTTCGGCGTGTTTTTGACTCAAGCACTATAGATATAATATTTTGTTCTCACTGGAACTTCAATTCGAATAGGAGCATTTATAGTCGGAATATGCGATTTTGTAACTCTTCTCGGAGTCAACAAAAGCGTCTCGGCATTTGATTTGCAATGCTTTGCAAATGAATTATCTTTTGAACATCAAGTTCACATGCGCTTGTGCGCGGATCAAGATAATTTAATGATATTGTCCAAGCAAGATCCTTTTTATGTCGTTTTGGTTCTCCCCTAATTTAGGGAATAATGATTCATCAAAATGACAATCAAGCAAATCTTGTCGTGAATACATCTCCTATTAGGGGTTCAACATACCCGATAATAGAGGGAGAATCATATCCAACGTATATCCCCTTTCTTCTTTGAGGACCCATCTTTGTACGTTGATTTGGTGCAATTGGAATATATACAAGACACCCAAAAATTCTTAAATGAGCAATATTTGGTTCTCGACCCAAAAGCCAATTGCAAATGAGAGAATTTATGATAACTAACTGGTCTTATACGTACAAGTGTTGCAAAGCATGTAGAATAGCATGTCCCCGTGCAGATGTTGGGAGATTTGTTTTCATTAATAATGGTCTAGCAATTAATTGTAATCGTTTAATCAAAGATTCAAGCAAGACCATTTTGTGTGTGAACATGAGCTACAGGATGTTCAACATTAATCCCAATTGACATGCAATATGCATCAAAAGCATGTGATGAAAATTCACCAAAGATTATCCAAACGGATATTTTTAATGTGATGGTCCGGAAATTGTGCTCGTAATTTAATTATTTGAGCAAGTAATCTCGCAAACGCCAGGTTGCGAGTAGATAATAAACATACATGTGACCATCGGGATGATGCATCAATTAAGACCATAAAATATTTGAACGGTCCACATGGTGGATCAATAGGTCCACAAATATCTCCGTGAACTGCTTCGAGAAATGTAGGACTTTCAACTCCTACTTTTACTCGGTGATGGTTTAACAATTAATTTTCCTAGGGAACATGCAAGACATGCGAATTTTTCTGATGTTAATATCCTTTTATTTTTTAAAGGATGACCATGTGTATTCTCAATGATTCTTCTCATCATGGTAGATCCCGATGACCCAACCGGTCATGCCAAATGCTAAAAGTAATAGGATCAAGTAAACTTCGGTTTACTAGATGATGAATTTCAATTGTACGTATTTTTACAAAATATAGACCAAGTAGAAAAAGACGGCAGTTTTTCTAATACCGATTTCTTACCCAAATGCATTTGAGTAATATTAAGATGTTCAATCCCATTTTTCTCATTTGTTTCAACATGATACCCATTTCTGTGGATATCTTTAAAACTTAATGAATTTCTTCTGAATTTTGAGGAAAATGGTGCCTTATCAATAATAATTGTTGTTCCTTTAGGCAACAATATCCTAACTCTTTCGGAGCCCTCAATTACATTTGCACTACCATTTATCGTATAAATATTTATTTCTCCCATTTTGAGATCAGAAAAATATTTCTCATTTTTTAGTATGGTGTGTGTAGTTCCACTATCAATAATGCATACATCATCATTAACAACAGCCATCTGAACACAAATATATATATATATAAACGTAAATATTATTAGAATAGAATGAAAATGAAAATACAAAAATATCAGGGTGAGATTTTAGTTCTTCTGGACACTGCCATCACCAATTAAATGGTCTATCCTACCGTCTGGGTGTTCAAAAAAATCCGATACATCCATATGAGTAATATTGATATTAAGATCTTCAGGATCAATATCATCATCTTCAGCATTATTTATTGGATGTTGAGAAAAATTTGCTTCCACATTTTTATTTTTCAATGAAGCTTGATACAATTCAACTAAATGCTTAGCCGTACGACAGTTTCGTGACCAATGACCTTTCATGCCACATCTATAACATATATCCTCATGCTTTTCTTCAATTTCTTTTTCTTTTCCCTTATGATCTTTTCTGCTCCACTTCGGTGGCCAGTATTTCTCACAGCTTGATTATGATTGTGATAAGGGAAATATCGAGCGTGTCTATGACCATAACCACGACCACGGCCATGGCCATGGCCACGACCACGACTATAACGATGGCTTCGCTAGAGCCAACAACATTCACTTCGGGAGTGCTCGTTGAGCCGCTTGGTCCGGCTTCATGATTTCTCAATAATAACTCATTATTCTTCTCTCGCAATGAGGAGGGCAGTAATTAAATCTGTAAATTTTGTATACCCCTTTTCTCGATATTGTTGTCGCAGGACAATATTCGAGGCATGAAAGGTGGAGAATGTCTTCTCCAACATATCTTCATCGACTCACTTTTTCTCCGCATAATTTTAATTGAGATGTAATTTTATACATTGCGGAGCTATATTCATTAACGGTTTTAAAATCTTGCAACCTCATGTGCAACCATTCATACCGTGCAGTATGTAGTACGAGCATCTTCAGGTGGTCAATTCTTTCTTTTAAATTTACCCACAGGCCATATGGATATTTTTCGGTAAGATATTCCATTTTCAAATTTTCATCGAGATAACGACGAATAAAAATCAAAGCTTTAGCCTTGTGTTGTGCGGATGCACTATTATTTGCTTGAATAGTTTCACTAAGGCCTTCAGCATTTAGATGCATTTCTGCATCGAGAACCCATGACATATAATTTTTTCCAGAAATATCAAGGGCTACAAATTCGAGTTTAGCGATGTTAGCCATAGAGATCAATAAATGCGTACCTGTCTTCTATCTTTGGTAACGGCAGAAACTCGTGCTTAGTCTTCTGGCTTTTGTACCG
This sequence comes from Voacanga thouarsii, assembly GCA_026120185.1. Taxonomy (NCBI): domain Eukaryota; kingdom Viridiplantae; phylum Streptophyta; class Magnoliopsida; order Gentianales; family Apocynaceae; genus Voacanga; species Voacanga thouarsii. Next base: position 1,876,545 of record JANUWF010003365.1, on the reverse strand, counting down.
GTAGAGACTCGTGCTGATAATGTGTTATAAAATTAGGATAGTGTTAGAATAAAATCTACACACTACACACTAAGAAAATTCTAACTATTCTTTGCACAAGAATTTTTCTCTTTCTTTTCTCTCACAATTTTCTCTAATCTTTCTTTCACTAATCTTTCTTTCACAAAATAATAGTGTATTACAAGCTTAGAGAATTGCTCTATTTATAGAGCTCTAATTAGTGGATTACATCATGGCATACACCATCTTCCACTAATCTGAATTAGTGGTGTCTCCACTAAATGGTGGACATCCATAAAAATCTTCTATAATAATTCACATAAATCTGTAATTAGTGGAGCCTCCACTAATTAATAAAGATTCCAATAATTCATAACATGCTTTTATTTTTTATTTTGAATATTCAGTCTTTTTTAGTTCCTCAGTCTTATCAATTTCTAATCCCTTGGGGTCTAGCCGTCTAGATACTTTAACGACCCACAATAAGAATTACACTCCAACGTAATATAAATATATATATATATATATATATTTTTTTCATTTTAAAATATTTATTCATAAAATCTTTTACATACAGATTACACACAGATTAAAAGTGTTGAAAATAATATAATAATTTAGATAAAATTCTTATTCTACTTATAGTAAAAATATTATAGTTATTGATTAATGAAAATTTCTAACAAGAAGAAAAAAGAATTTTGAAAATTTATATAGTTGATTTGAAATAAATAAGAATATAATAGAAAAAAATTAATTATTAATTTTAGAAATATATATAAATAAATATTTTAAAATGAAATAAAAAAATTTTATAAATAAATATTTTAAAATAAAAGAAGTAATATAATATTAAAAGCTATCCATGGACAAAACTTTTGAATCACGGATTTTGAAAAGATGTGGTTTGGACCTACAAATGCATTTCAACGCCATTTATGATTGATCACGTTTTGGTACCGATCTTTATTTTCGGTTTTGACAACGAATTATATTTCTTTTTTTTTTTTCATATCTTAATGTCTTCTCTCTCCTTTTTATTAAAAAATAATAAAAAAATGATACCAATCTCTACTCCCTAGTACGTTCACGCGAGAGAGAATCACCCATCCACTTATTGCACGTTTTTAAGCAGTTTATAATTTTTATATTAAAGACGGAGTTAAAATTTTTTTAATATATTTTTTTCGTCTTAATAAAATTGATTTACTTACTATTTTAAATTATTTTAAAAAATTAGATACTTTTCTTAAAAGAAAAGTTTTTACTATATAATTTATTATAAAATAATTAATATACTTCATATATATTATTTTTATATATTTAATTTAATATAAAGTATTGTGAAATTGATATATTTTTTATTTTTATTATATTATATTATTATATTTTAATTTTTATTTTTATATAAAATATCGTGCCAAGTTAATTATTGTCAATTTTAGTAAGAGGGAAAGAGTATAAAAGTAAAATGTCAAATGTCTTAAGAGTGTTTTTTTTATTAATATTTTCTAAAAAAGATAAAAAAAAAAAAGTATAAAAAACTATGCATGCGGTATGTCACCGCTCAAACTTGGGATCTGTCCACGATTTGTATGATATGTGTAACATTTTTTTTATGTATAATATATTATTGTCTAAGTCCTTGAAAATAAAAAAGATATGAAGCACTTATTTGAAGTAGGATGACAATTAGATCGGGACAGATTTAGTATTAAAAATTTCAATCTGACCGCTAGTTTCAGTTCATCGAGAACAAATTCTTTCGACCCCTCTCCAGTAAGAAAGTAGTGTTCCAGCAGACTAAGAGAAGGGGGAAAAAAATCTTAATAAGATTTAAAAACTAAAATAATTAACAAAAAATAATATTAGAAAAATTAATAAATTTATATTTTAAGAATATAAAAATTACAATAAAATAATAAAATCTTAAAATATAATTTTAAATAATAAATAAAATATACAAAAATACAATATTAATAGTAATAAAATATAACAAGTTATAATAGAATATAATTTTGAAAAATTAAATCTTCTAATATAATTTTATTCATTCAAGATTAAAAAAGGCTTGTGAAAAAATATGAAAATTGTTTCATTTTATACAATCAAACATTTCTTATACTTTTCTTTAAAAATAAAATATAAAATACTTTCATAGTAATTTAAATTAATCCTACTTCTCTTTCAAATTAGATATTATAATATATATATATTTTAGAAAATTTTAAAAATATTTGTCTATTTATATATTTTAAATTATGTAAATATATTCTTAAAATATATTAATAATAGATTCTTTTATAAATGCATATATTTATATATTTTTTAATATATATTAATATAAAATAAATATGTATAAATATAAACAAAATTAAAGGATGGGTGAAAGTGGGCCAAGACGGGTCAGGGACAACCCATTTGGCATACTGATGGACAGGACTCGGTTCTCTCTGAAACCCAGCTTAAGTTAAGGAATCTCTGACGCAATAGTGTTGAGTTTGGTCAAGTCCCAAATTTAAAATGGAAAATTATCATCCTAATGAATAGTAATGGTATGTCCAATCATTGTGGGTATAATGGTAGATGCTCGTGGCCAAGTTATGATTTTTTTTAGTTAAGTTTATTAATTTTTTGTAATAAATAATTGGTAACAAAAGAATTTTTTTTTTTTTAAATGAACGTATCACAGCTTACTCATATATTTTTTTTCTTTTTATTTTGTAAAGACGAAGAAAAAATTTAATTTTCTTTCCTATCTACTGTAGCGACAAAGAATCAAATTATCACTATATTTATTTATTTTTCTACTTCTTATTCCAAGTGCAGAATAATTTCAAGGAGTTGTGGATTTTATAATAAAAGAATTTGAAATTGTTATTCGAGAATATGCACATGACTCATTAGTATACATGACTCATATCTTAAAAGAAGTTTTAAATAATAACATTAGTGTGAAAATTTAAACACTAACTATCCCGACTAATTCAAAGAATAATAAATATTAGTTTTTTATTTCTTAAGGAGAAGATCTACTAATAAGTGGACTGAAGAGATATATGTAGGCACTTTTTTTGTTCTTTTTTGACGGGAGATTTGTATAAAATTTTAATTTAAAAAAGAAAAATATTCCGATGGGCTTAATTTTCATATATCAATGCACTGAAATTACGAAGACGTTCAGTTCATAACAAATCATGCTTACCAAAAGAATTTTCAAACCAAAAAACAAAAAAGAGCAAAAGAAAAGTTATGTACATTGTTTCCTTATAACCAACATATAAAACTACAAATTGGACTTAATACAATTAACGTGATTTATCAACAAACATTCATGATCATACAATAAAAAATCCTGACGTTTTTCAAATAAATAATAATAATAATAATAATAATAATAATAATAATAATAATAATAATAATAATAATAATAATAATAATAATAATAATAATAATAATAATAATAATAATAATACCAACAAAATGTGCGCCAATATGCATGTGCAACAAAATATGGTTAATAATCGTGCTTTTTTCGTTAAAAAAAAAAGAAAGTATATGATCAGTGATTACCAAATAGGACCATTGGCAGAAGAGGAAAGATTGTAAATAACAACTAAGCAACATCGTGTATACATACATACATATATATATATATATATATTTGAAGAAAGATTCTGATTATGAAGTTCGAAATCCTGACTTTAGACTGGAAGGACAGATGTTACTCTAACCTTTAGTTCTGTGTTCCATAAATATGTAAGTATTTAATAAATTGTGTTTTTTTTTAAATACCAGACGAATAATTTAGGAAGATAAGAAATTCTGAGAAGGGATTCCGTAGTAACATGTAGCTGTTTGTCCTGATTCAAAATTTCAACTCTTTGGTTGGCTGCTTGCTCATTTGCCCCATCCAATTTCCTTTTTCCTTTTTTATTTTTTGCGGGGATGGGGGCGGCGGGAGGTGCGGAGGGTGTGGTTTGTTTCTTGTTCTCTAATACATTAGGAAGACAGCAGGAATCGTAGAACAAAACGTGTCTGTTAGCTGTTATACTCCTTAAATGAGACACTGCAGGTTCTGTATAGAATTTGTGCAGTAATTTAATGAATATTTTTAATAATTTTATAAATATTATGTTTAATTATATAATATTAAAATAATATCATTTAAAATAATTAAAATATTATTATTTTATTAAAAAAATTTAATATGTAAATATTTTTTTATCGTTAAATTATTATTATTATTTTTTATCTATTAATTTTAATTTATCTATTTCGTTAACAAATCAAAATAATATTAATTATTATTTTTTTATAAGTATTTTTTTTAATACAATAAGTATTATGTATTTATAATAGAAAATAAAAATAAATTAAATATGTTTATAATATATAAAAATTTAAAATTTAATTATTTTTTAATAAAAAAGAAAAATTTTAAAGATAATATAAGATATATTAATTAATTAATTAAAATTTTTTATTTTTTAAAAATCTATGAATAGATAAATAAAAGAAAATGAAAAAAATATTATTTTTAATTTGAATCATTAATTACTGTACAGCTGTACGGACAAAAAAAAAAAAAGAAGTCAGAGACTGATTGAAGTAGTGGCCGGTAAGCCTGACGTTTACTGCTCTTGATTCTATATATCCTGGAACCATTTATGGGAGCAGACAGCTTGCCATAGATTGTATAGGATCCTCCCTCTGTCTGGCAGCTTCTTCTGCTGCTTTTCTCAACACTTCATCAAGAATGAAGCAAAACGTGGAGGAAAATGAGAAATCAGTCACAAATGCAACTGAGGGATATGGGGAAGTGGCTGCAAAGAGGGAGCCTAATTACCGAGGAATCAAGGCCATGCCATTTGTCCTTGGTAAGAACAAAAAAATTGCTGCTGATAATTCTTGATCGTTTTTTCTGCTTCTTTGATTGTTTTTGTTTTTTTGTCAAAATTGGTTTTGTGATCTGGGTTTTTAAGATTGCTTTCTGTTGCAAACACTTGCAGGAAATGAGACCTGTGAGAAGCTGGGGACAATTGGCACCTCAGCGAACCTCTCGGTGTATCTTTCTACAGTGTTTCATATGAGCACCATGTCCGCAAATAATGTCATAAACATCTTCAATGGTACTTGCTACCTTGGTTCCTTGATAGGAGCTTTCTTGTCTGATACTTATTTTGGTCGGTACAAGACTCTTGGGTTTGGCTCTGTAGCATCATTCTTGGTGAGTTTACTAGCTAATTCCTTCGATTCTCAGAGGCCCCCTCCCCACACACATTGCAGTACTCCTTGTTCTTGCGTAATTGGATTTGGATTAATCCTGAAAAGCTCATTCAATATTGATTATGGTTGTAGATGGACATGGAAGATACAATATTCAATGGCTAAAAAGAACGTCAAATTTGTAGTTATTTCTTGTTCTTTTTGTCTGAGGATTAGTTCGAGATCAAAGCAAAGAGAAAGAGGGAAGTTGAGTAGGTCAACTCCGGAACGGGGAGGAGGGAGGGGGGGGGGTGGGGGGTGTGTTACGGCCGAGGGAGAGAAAAAAAAGGAGAGAATGAGTTTATCCGTGTAATCAATAACTTACAATTTGGAGTTAGAAAAGCAAGATTCTGATCAACTCAAGTTGACGAGGTTACATTTATGATTAAATTTCATTAACCTTTTTCTTTCCTTATGGCTGTATTTGGACACAATTTTTTTTCAATCCAAAATTTCTTACTATTAATTTAAAATAATATTAATTAAAATAATTTTTATTTTTCAATAATTGTCATATACTCACATACTCACCGTATATCATATTTTTTGAAATTCCACTTTAACTCTACATATTTAATAATTTTTTATTATATTCAAATAAATTCATTATCAGTAAATTTCTATTTACTTATACTAATACCAAACCGCCATACTTCCTTCTTATTTAATGAGGCAATGGATTTGAACAAAAAATATTGAATGCATCCACTTAGTTAACTTAAAGATGGGATGGATTAAAAATGTGTGATCTTGTCCAAACTACGTATAACTGGATATTGAAGCCAACCAAGAAGACTTTCAAGGTTTTGTCATTGAACAACGAAATATTGTTGGTGGGTAATTGGCCTCTCCATTGTTATCAATTGCTTGTAAAGGAGCCTAATTGGAGAGTAATTTTTCCATGTCCCTTCTATTTCTACCACTGGATATTAGTACATCTATTTCACAATATAAGTTGTTTTAGACCTAATTTTTTTTTTCACAATATAGATCATTTTACAAAGTTCTATAAAAATTTATTATTTTTTTCTATTTCTATTCCTCCTTACAATCCATCTCTTTCCACTAATTCTAACACAACTCTCTCTAATTATCAAAGTAAACAAATACCTAATTAGAGACGTTTTTGAAAATTTAATTTTAAAATTATTTGGAATTTATGAACTTAAGTCTTATATACATATTTAAAACGATTTATATTGTGAAATAGAGGTAGTATTTGTTACTTTGATTGACTTGTGAGTAGGCTTTACTTTGTCCCATTACATTGCAAAGTAGTATCACGCGACTAGTACTGCAGCTGCAAAGTCTGGATCCAATTATTAAGTTTTGCCCGAGAAAACTATGCTAGTGCTTGGGATAATCTTCAGTTAAAGTAATCTACAACGTCATTGAATTTCAGGGAATGCTCATGCTTACACTAACTGCGGCAATATCGACATTACATCCTCCCCGCTGCGACAACACAAGTATATGCAAAGAACCAATAGCTGGGCAAATGGCTTTCCTGTTAAGTGGATTTGGATTAATGATAATTGGTGCTAGTGGTATCCGACCCTGTAATTTGGCCTTTGGAGCTGATCAGTTCAATCCCAACACTGAATCTGGAAGAAGAGGAATCAACAGCTTCTTCAATTGGTATTATTTCACCTACACTTTTGCAGTTATGGTATCTGCAACCATCATTGTGTACGTGCAATCGGATATAAGCTGGTCTATAGGGTTTGCAATTCCAACATCCCTCATGTTCTTATCGTGTGCACTATTCTTTGCTGGTACTTGGATATATGTCAAAGTGTTACCACAAGGCAGTCCTATGACGAGTGTTGTGCAGGTTATCGCGGTTGCAATTAAGAAAAGACGATTGAAGATACCAGAGCAACCACATTTTCTTTTTAATCACATTCCTTCCAATTCTATCAACTCAAAACTTCCTGGCACAGAGAACTTCAGGTACACACTCAAGATCAGTACTTAAACAACTTACCTATTTGCCATGTTTTAGTTGATTTTTTCCTTTTATATGATCTTCTGCCATCTGTAAACTTATCCCGCCTAGGAGAAAAACAAGAAAAGAGAACAAGAGCGGAATTTGTCCTTGACCTTCAGCTGTGCCATTTTCTGTTCACACTTGGTTGCAGAAATTAAGGCCATGTATTTGAAGCTTCACTCATTTTAGGTTGATGGTTCTGTTTAGCATGCACTATTGTGATCCCAATCCACTTTCGTTTCTGATTAAGTATTTTTGAAAAATTACCAGGTAATCTGACTTAATTATCTGATCTTGAAGCAATATGAGCTTGTTCTACTTTCTCTTGCATGTACTATTTTCCAATCTCTCAAAATCCTTCCTGTTTTCTTTCGTCTATTTGACATGAAACTAGTCATATCTCAATTGACAGAAGAAGTGTATGGTTCAATATCAGCTTTGTAGACCATGATTATCACAGTAATGAAACATGATCTCAAATACAGGTTTCTCGACAAAGCAGCAATATTGACCCCTGAAGACAAAATTAATCCAGATGGTTCAGCAGCCAACAAATGGAACCTTTGCAGTATTCAGCAAGTAGAAGAAGTGAAATGTGTATTGCGAGTTCTTCCTATATGGGTTGCTGGCGTAGTATTTCAAATTTCTGTAACACAACAATCAAATTATGTACCATTCCAAGCCCTCCAGAGCAACAGGCACCCATTCAGAGGCAACAGATTCGAGATACCAGCAGGAACATACAATGTCTTCTCCATGTTAGCCCTGACTATCTGGTTACCTATATATGATAGGATTGTGATCCCATTGCTCCGTCGATACACAAAAAAAGAAGATGGTATCACCCTACTCCAGAGGATGGGCGTTGGTATAGTTCTTTCCATTCTTTCAATGTTAATATCAGCAATAGTAGAATCAAGAAGGAGAACCTTGGCTTTGACTCATCCAACACTCGGTATTCAGGAAGGTCAGGGCTCAATTTCCTCAATGTCTGCTTTGTGGTGTATACCTCAGCTAGCACTAATGGGGCTTGCCGAAGGATTTGCTTTCATTGGCGAAAACGAACTCTTCTACAAGGAATTCCCCGAAAACATGAGAAGCATTGCTGCATCTTTGGTGTTATGTGGAGTGGCAGTGGCAAGCTACTTGACTTCTTTCCTAGCTGAAACGGTTCACAAGACTACAAGGAGAGGTACAAGGGATTGGTTGGCTCAAGATCTTAACCAGGCAAGGTTAGATAACTTCTTTTACTTAGTTGCTGCACTAGAGGTACTGAATTTGGTTTATTTTCTGGCATGTGCCAAGTGGTATAGATACAAAGGAACAGGTGATAGAAAAGTCCTTGAAGTGACAATGGAAAAATTAGAACCTGAGAAATCTCTAGTTTAACAGCAGAAACCTAAAGAAGGATACTGACTCTCTTGACAGAAGCAGAATGAATTGTATTAATCAAGGTGTATGGGACACTAGCATAGGTGATTTTCCTTTCTTTGAAGAGTTCTTGGAAACAGGTAACTTGTTGTCCCATTCAAATACTAGAGTTACCTATTTAAGAAAGAGGATACTAAGCATAGCTACACATCTTGTGTAATATATCATATTTGAGCCATGATTAGAAGCAAAAGGCAGCAGATTGATCGTTATAGATATGATAAAAATGAGGTACTATTTGCTCGGTTAGGCTTTCCTCCTGTGTTAAAAGCCGGAGTCCTTGGTGCAAATATTGGTTACTTAAAATCCTTGATTCAAATGATGTTTGAAAAAGAAGAAAAAGAGAGAGACAGAAATGAGAGAGACAAAAAAACAAAAAAAAAAAAAAGACCAGTCAAGTAGCTGTAATCAAGCCTTTGATCGGATGGTCATTTGCAACTCGATCTGCCTGTTTTTTGTACTGACAGCAGAGGGTACATAGATCTACGATCATCTTTTACTGGTCAGTTTCTAAGATATTCACACCAAACATTAGCTTTATTTTTGTGATAAAATTGTCCCTTTTCTCATCTTGTTTGTGAAGTTGATCAAATTACGAATTAACTTTTGGGTTGTAAGTCAATTGTTTGTTATTAAAACTCTCTTGTAAACCTTTCTTTGCTTGGTAGCGAATGGTTTGGTAGTAGACTCAAGAGTACCTTGGTTCTCCGTAATTGATTTTGAGAGATTTTCTATGTAAAAATTTTTGATGTTGCTGTTAATTACTTATTTACTTTCGTTTACTTGTATTTAAGATTTTTTGAGATTAAAGCTTAGTAATTATTATTGCACTTGCATTTTGGGATTATTGTTCGGTTTCCAATATATTCTCACAACCTTTTATTATTATTATTAACGAATTCTCACAACCTAAAAAGGATTAATTTGTAAAGTTTATTGAACTCGTATAGTTATTTATTTATTTAATATATCTGAACAGATTTTACTTTATCACACAATCTCACTCTTAATATAGCTTATAACATATGAGTTTATTATCTTTACAATATATGAACAATAATAAAAAAATTGATCATACATCTCTCTAGTATTACTCTTAGAATGAATTAGGCATATCATACTTTTTGTTTCTTCAACATTTAACTTTTCTCTTAATTTTACACCAAATATGTTAAAAGTCTTAAATTTACACCAAACCTTATTTGAAAATTCCAATTTACACCATAAACAACAAATTGTATGCACTTAATGAAGCTTAGGAAAATTTGGAAGGAGTTCCTTATGTAAAAGCTATTAAGCATCTACGAAAATAGAAAAGCTTACAAAGAGATAGAATAAGAATAAATTTTCAAAACAAAAAACATTAAATTTTTGCTGTAATATGTTGGTAACTTCTTCTTCTTCTTAAATCTTAATATCTATCTAATTTGGATGATAATTTCTTTTGAAATTTAATTTTACTCCACGTGAAAGTTTCATTTTATTCGGTATTGGGATAAAATATTATTCAATTATTTTTTAAAATTTATTAATTACATGTGTAATTTATTTTTATATTATAAATTGGGACTTTTTAGACAATATTTAGTATAAAATTGAGATTTTCAATATATCTTATCTTATGTAAACTTGGAATGAAAGGTAATCATTAAGCACTAACCCACCTTATATTTGGTGGAAGTGAAAATTTAAGTATTTAAAGAAGGGAAGTAATGTAGAAGTAAATAAAGAAAACTTCATTGAAATGGGACCTAACTTTTCTTTCACGTCAGTAAATTTTTTCTTCAAATTTTGGATAGGTTGGGAAGTAAATAATATTAGAAGATAAAACATATTCTTATTTCACACATTTTAATTATTAAAATAATAAATATAATAGATAAAATAGTAAAATAAATGAAATAACAAAATTTATTTTCATTCTACCCAAATTAAATAAAACGAAAGTAAATCTAACTTCTTATAGTAAAAGTAAGAAGTAGTACTGCTCTCCCTTCTCTTCTTCTACCTCTCCGTCCGTGAACCAAATAAAGTTTTTTTTTTTTTTTTTTTTCAGACGTAGGACTTAGGAAGTCAAGATTGAGCAATGATTTCGGGCTCCGGTCTTCTAATACATTTTTTTTAACACTCTCCAATGCACCGCTAAAAATATAATATTTGTCTATTAATTTAGATATTTTATCTAATTTTGTAAATCAGTAAATAAATGTATTAGATATTCACCAAGTATTTGATAAAAATTGAGTAAATATTTATTAAATCAGTAGATATATATTACATTTTTAGTGGTATACTAGAGAGTGTTGAAGAAAGTATATTAAAAGATCTAGCCGTAAATATCGATTAAATCAATAGGCACATGTTACGTTTTCAGTGGTGTACTAGAAAGTATTGTAAAAAGTGTACTAAAAGATCTTGAACCACGATTCCGACTTCTTGTTTTGACCATAACAACTGAAATTATTAGGGCTGCTTACGGGACTGGAAAATAATTGAATTGATCCGAATAACCGGATCGAAAAGTACTATAACTGAAAAAAAATTATTGACTTTTGACTTTTTTCGAACCGAACCATTCTAAAATTTTTTTATATAATATTTGTATCAAGAACAGTTTCGAACTGTATGAAAACTGTTCTAAATTGTACCGAATCGAAAATCGAAATTAGAACTGAATATATATATATATATATATATATATATATATAAAAAAGATAAGATATTTTATTTTTTTCGAATGAGTAAATTATTAGAAATAATAGAATCAATTCAAAATTTTCTTTAATGATAAAAAAATTTAAGATTTATGGCTAATATTATTAAAATTGATTATCTTATATTTATTTTTTTTAAAAAGTATCCTGAATTTATTTTAATAATATTTATTTTTATCTAATTATGTTTAAAGTTTTAATATGTATATGTAGATTATATATATTCTATATATTTTTTAATTTAAAATATAATAAATGATTATAATTCAAAATTATAAGTATAACTATATAAGAAAGAATGAATGATGTAAAATAATATTTACAAAATATTTTTATATTATGTGCATATAAAAAATTAATCTTTAAATTATTATTTTATTGAACAAAATCAAATTTGATATCTTAGTATATTCTAATATATATATATATATATATATATATATATATATATATATATTATAGAATATACTAAGATATCAAATTTGATTTTGTATATATGTATGTATGTATATATCAGTTAGATAATTTCATTATATTTTTACAATAATAAATTCTTATATGGGCAATAATAAACGTGCATTAATAAATTTATCATTTTAACACACTAACAAATGATATACTAGATGACAATTAATATGATGATTGGGATGGTAAGTTACTTTGAACTTTGTATTTTTCCTTGATATTCTAAATAGTACAATATTTTTTTGGGGCAAAATATGTCAGCCACCCTTGAATTTTCACGAATTTTGATTTTTATCCTCGAACTTTAAAATACTTGATTTTAACCCTCGAACTTTTAAAACACATAAAAAAAAAATATCCCTTTCAACAATAAAAGCTCAAGTACAATACAAAATCACTAGATTTTAGCTCTCATTCTCCCATTTTTTATTTCTAAAATATTATTCTTCAACTTTAATCTCGCTCTCTTCTCTTCGAATTAGCTCTTCCATCAATTAAAACTATTAAGTGCTCACAAAAGTTCATCATATGACTTCCACATAACCTATTTTATAGGTATTTTTATTTACTCAATTCTCACAATGTGGTGTCATCCTTCTAATTTTTATAAAGTAACTTTTATATATGATAGGAAAAGACTACTACGACTTGTGCGTCTCTCACTTCTTTTTTTAGATTTTTTTTTAATAATCCACTTCTACTTTCAAATTTATTCTTCCTTCCTGTAGAGATGCCAAGAAAATTACTATTAATCAAGAACTGAATCGATTTTTTTCTTCTTCATCTTTATGTCTTAGTTTTGTTTATTAAAGGGTAAAATATATTATTTTTGTTATATGGTTAGATTTGAAAAAATGCGAAAGAGTAATCTTAAGATTATTGAGTCGCATAAAAGGTTTGAAGCTAAATCTTAAAATTATTGTTGATAAATGAAGAAATTCGAAGAGAAGAGAGCGATATTAAAGTTGAAGAATAATATTTTAAAAATTAAAAACGGGAGAATGAGTGCTAAAATCTAGTGATTTTGTATTGTACTTGAGCTTTTATTGTTGAAAGGGTTATTTTTTAGGTGTTTTAAAAGTTCGAGGGCTAAAATCACACATTTTAAAGTTCGAGGGTGAAAATCAAAATTTGTGAAAGTTTAAGGATGGCTGACATATTTTGCCCTTTTTTTTTTTTTTTACCCACTCTACCCTAGTTTCCGCCACATCGTTATTTCCTCCATCGATATAAAATTTCTCTTGCATTATTTATTCTTCTTTTTTCTAATATTCTATACATTACATTTTCTAATTTTATAAATAATTTGACTAAGAGTATTTTAGATAATTTTGTTCATAAAATATATTATTCTTAGAATTTTTAATTATTGTATATATTTTTAGAATGACATTTATATTGAAATAATTTTATTAAAGAAAAGTGATTTAATATTTTGCTAATTGTATTTGTACTTTTACCCGAATCTCAATCTCGATTTGTCTTGAAAATTCGATTTGGTAATGGTTTTGTCTTGTTAGAATTGAAATCTGAATCGAGATCTGAATATCCGTCTCGACTTATTCTGAAATTTTAGAATAAGTCGGGACAGATATTTTGAAGTTATGGTTCGAGATCGGTACCAAATCAAATATTCAGAATTATATCAGAGATTTCAAAATTTCCGAACAGACTCAAATTGTGAGTAACCCTAAAAATTTCGGCCGCATTTTGAATAAATGTTAATGCACTGGACAATCCATATGCTAGCCACTAGTGGGCCAAATTGAAAGTGAACATTCTACACATCTTTGGACTGCCGAAAGCGGGGTAGGCAGGCATTTCATTTCTGAGCCGGAATCAAATAGTGGTCAATGGAAAAGGACAATTTATCACCATTCATAATTGAAATATAATATAATATTTTCTGTATTTTAAAAATTATGTTAATTTAAAATATAATATTAAAAATTATATAATTATAATAAAATTTATATTTTAAAAATAAAAATAAATATTTATTAATTATTATATATATATTTATTAATAATTTATTAAAAATATCCCTCTTCCTTTCGATCTAATAATGGAAATCTATAATTTATCGTTTCCTCTCGAGCAAGTTGGAAAGGCGAATCTTTCGCTTTCTCTTTTTCTTTTTCTTTTTTTAATTTTTCTATAAATATTTCTCCACTCCTAATCATTCAACCTCACGCCACGCTTTTAATTCTTTTCAATGTGTCCTCTCAAATCTGTACCATATATTATTACTAACTTTGCAAATTCTCTTTAATATCAATTCCTTCCTTAAAAATATCAAGTTTCTCTCTCAAAGTCTCAATCCTAAGAACACTAAGAAGGTACAAAAATAGCTTAATTTTAAGTATTGTTATGAATATATTGTGAATTATTAGAGAATTAGTGGAAGCTCCACTAATTATAAATTTTTATGGATGTCCATCATTTAGTGGAGACATCACTAATTCATATTAATAGAAAATTATGTATTCCACTAACTAGGAGCTCTATAAATAGAGTTATTCTCTAAACTTGAAATATATCATAATTTTGTGAAAAAATTGTGATTGTGAGAGAAAAGAAAGAGAGAAATTTGAAGAAATTCTTGTGCAAAGAAAAGTTATAAATTTCTTATTGTGTAGATTTTATTCTATCGCTACTAAAATTTCATAACACGTTATCAGCACTAGTCTTTGCCGTTACACAAGCCAGAAGACAAGTACGCATTTATTGATCCCTATGGCTAACCTTGTTAAACTCAAATTTGTACCCTATGGGTTCTCGATACAGAAATGCATCTAAATGCTGAAAAGAAAGATTTGACCACCTGAAGATGGTCATATTACATACTGCACGGTATGAATGGTTGCACCTGAGGTTGCAAGATTTTAAAATCGTGAATGAATATAGCTCCGCGATGTATAAAATTACATTTCAGTTAAAATTATGCGGAGAAAAAGTTACTGATGAAGATATGCTGGAAAAAACATTCTCCACTTTTCATGCCTCGAATATTGTCTTGCAGCAACAATATTGAGAAAAAGAGTATCCAAAATATACAGATTTAACATGACTTATTATTGGGAAATCATGAAACCAAACGAACTGACTCAACAACACTTCCAAAAGTAAATGCTGTTGGCTCCAACAGAAGCTATCGTTATAGTCGTAGTTGTGGCAGTGGCCGTGGTTATGGTCATGGACACACTCGATATTTCCCTTATCACAGAGAAATACTGGCCACCTGAAGTGGAATAGAAAATATAATAAGGGAAAATGATATTTCCATTAATAATAAGTATCACATCTTTGAGATGTTACATTCGAATGTTAATATAATACATTATACTACATTACTACTAACAATTCAAAAAAAAAAATCATAAGTCTGGTGTTCACTTGTATTTCCTTCATTTATCTTACTGGTATTCACGTGAACTTGCGGATGTATACTTGTAGTTGTTTTTTTGCAATAGAGTTGACAAATTTAGGATAAATGTTTGTAGTTGTTCTTTTTCCATATTTGCATTAGAGAAAGACAAATAGGTAGCAATTATGGATTTCAGATCCTTTTCTTTGACATTCTCCTCCTCTTCCTTCTCCATTGGGCCAGCATCTAGACTAGTAGTAGAATTAGCCGTGAAATTATTGCGAAATGAGTTTTGGGATTTTATCATCCCCTTAAGTTTCTAATTATACTTGGCCTTGAAGCATGTTTGTTTCAGTTTCTGTGTTTAGTCCTCCAACCGCGTATCAGGATTTTCTTCCACTAACTTCTTCTCACGTTCCAGTATCTCAATGGCTTCTCTTAACTTCTTCTCAGCCATATATCTTCCTTCGTCTTTATTTCGCATATCCTGTAAATCGAAGTAATATCATCGGTGGAGATACATTCATTCCGTTCATTATTTACTTATAAATCTTTCATAATTTTATACTTGCAAATTACAAGTGTGTGTGTGAGAGAACCTGAACATTCTTGATTAGGGTCTCCAAGCTCATCAACTTCCTGTGAGGCAATCGACGAATTCCCAACTCCCTACATATGTTTTTGAGACAGGTTAAGCCAATATTCAATTCTTTGGCCGCGCTCTTGATTGGCAGGTAAAAGTATTGCGAAATAGTTTCTCTTGATAGTGTCTTGGAGTTATTGCCATTCTCCTCTCTCTGCCTCCTAATCCACTTATTCTCCATAGGAATTTCGTCTGAAATAATATCTTGAACTTCGATATTATGCATTTCATGGGTCCTCACTCCAAATTCGTTACCAAGACTACTCATTATTTCTCCTAAAAAAAGAAAAACAATATCAGTGAGGGTAATACCATTCAAAATCCATGTTTGAATGTATGATAACCTTGAACCATATTCTGGCATTGTTCAAAATCTATTAGAGAGTAGAAATGATCATACACAAGTATATCCTCATTCAGAGGAACAGCATCAAAAGTAGTCTCTTGAATGGGTAGATCAAATTAAAAATTCAAAGTAGCATGTCCAGAACTTCCACTGATTTACATCACAACAAACCAAAAGAGAGTTTAATTTCATTATCAAGCACACTAAAAAAAAAATGTGCTTTGTGATCTAAAAAAATTAGGCGGAAGCGGTTGGCTTGGAAAGGAAAACACATCAAAATCTTCTGCGTTAGAAATCAAGTCAAAATTTGACCATGTCTCAAATGAATTACGAGTTCCCATATCTGCTTTGTGATTTTTGTTTTTGAAGTTTACTAATGATTGATGACTGAGATATATATCGACATTCCTAGTACATATATATATATATATATATATATATATATATATATATATATATATGTACTAGGAATAAGAAGAGGTACATGATAGGTGGAGGAACTGAGGAGAAAAAAAGATAAGAAGGAAGAGGAAAAGATAGTACTGGGAAGAGTGAGAAAATAATAATATAGAGATTTATTTTTGTTTTAATATATTTCTTGTCATTTCCTACTTGTTATGTATATAGTATTACTCATAATGTTCTTACATTTTGATTATTCTCTTGTGAAATCATTATTCCCTAAATTAGAGGGAGAATAGAAACAGTATAAGAAAGATCTTGATTAGACAATATCATTAAATTATCTTGATCCGCGTACAAGTGCGTGTGAATTTGAAGTTCAAAAGATAATTCATTTGTAAAGCATTGTAAATCAAATGTCAGACGCTTTTGTTGACTCCAGAAGAGTAACAAAATCGCATATTTCAGCTATAAATGCTCCTATTTGAATTGAAGTTCCAGCAGAACAAAAAATTATACCTATAGCTGCTGAGCCAAAAGCATGCCAGAAGCATAGCCGACCTCTTGGTTCTAAAGATAAAAATCCTTGAAAGAAAAGAGGAGTAAATGATCCAAATGATCATATTGAAGAAAAGAATGATAAAGATCAAGAGAGAACTGATGAAAAAGAATCAGAAGTTGATGAAAGTAACACTAAAATTTCTATCAATTATACCACTTCTGGTAGAAGTTGGAATCAGATAGAAACAATTATTGATAATATGTTTGCATCTAATATATCTCTTGATATTATACAGGATAATGATGATCTTGAACCAATATTAGTTGATAAATGTCGGCATAGAAAAGATTGGCTGCAATGGAAAGATGCAATTCAATCGGAGTTAAATGCACTGACAAAACGTGAAGTCTTCGGACCTGCAGTCTGAACACCAGAAGGTGTAAAACTTATTGGCTACAAATGGATATTTGTGAGAAAATACAATGAAAATAATAAAATCATACGATATAAAGTACGGTTAGTAGCCCAAGGTTTTTCACAAATATTAGGTATTGATTATGATTAAACTTATTATCCTATTATTGATACTATTACACTCCTATATCTTATTAGTTTGGCAATACATGAAAAAATAGATATGCGCTTATTAGATGTTGCTACTGCTTACTTGTATAGAAATTTATAAAATAATGTTTACATGAAAATCCCTGAAGGATTTTGCATGCCCGAAGCATATAAACATTATCCAGATAAAAATTACTCCATCAAGTTGCAGAAATCATTATATGGCCTGAAGCAATTTGGGCGTATATGATTCAATCGTCTTAGTGAATATTTATTAAAAGCGGGATTTAAAAATGACCAGGTATGTCCATGTAGTTTTATTAAGAAATCTGGTTCTAAATTTGTGATATTAGCTATATATGTTGATGATATTAATCTTATTAGAACTCCTGAAGAGCTCCAAGAAACAATTGATTATTTGACATTAAGGATGTTGGTAAAGTTACATTTTGCCTTAATTTACAAATTGAATATTTGGCAAGTAGAATATTTATTCATCAATCAACATATACAACAAAAGTTTTAAAAATGATTTTTATGGACAAAGCACATCCATTGAGTATTCCAATGATCGTCTGATCATTAGATGTGAATAAAGATCTTTTCCAATCTCATGAAGAGGATGAAGAACTTCTTGATCCTGAAGTACCATATTTCAATGCAATTGGTGCATTGATGTATCTTGCTAACAATACACGATCTGATATTAACTTTGCTGTCAATTTATTAGCAAGATTTAGTTCTTCACCGACACGACGACATTAGAATGGAATTAAACAAGTCATTCGATATCTCCAAACAACTACTTCTTCAAATCATACTGAAATTATAGCCATTCATGAAGCAAGTAGAGAATAATTCATTATATTCGAGAAAGTTGTGGATTATCATCTATCAGAGATATTCCAACTTCTCTTTATGAAGACAATGCAGTTTGCATAGCTCAATTACGAGGAGGATATATTAAAGGAGATCGGACAAAACATATTTCATCAAAATTCTTCTCATGAATTCCAGAAGAAAGGTGAAATTGATGTTCTACAAATTTAGTCATGTAACAACATCGCAAATATTTTTACAAAGATTTTACCGACTGCAATATTTGAGAAGTTGAGATATAAAATTGGTATCGTTGATTTAAAAATTTAAAGGAATCATCTCATCAGAGAGAGTAATAAACAGACATATCGAATAGTGTACTTTTTTTTCTTCACTAGATTTTTTTTTCCCACTGAATTTTTATCTAGTAAGGTTTTAACGAGACATATTCTTTATGTAATGGATGGACATCCAAGGGAGAGTGTTATAAATATATTGTGATTTATTAAAGAATTAGTGGAACCTCCACTAATTATGAATTTTTATGAATGTCCATCATTTAGTGGAGACACCACTAATTCATATTAGTGAAAACTTATGTATTCCACTAACTAAGAGCTCTATAAATAGAGTTATTCTCTAAGTTTGAAATATATCAAAATTTTGTGAAAGAATTGTGATTGTGAGAGAAAAGAAAGAGAGAAATTTGAAAAAAATTATTGTACAAAGAAAAGTTATAAATTTTTTATTGTGTAGATTTTATTCTACCACTACCAAAATTTCATAACAAGTATCTAAATTTAAGTCCAATCCACCTTTTTTTTATTTTTGTAAAATACATCAAATTTTAAAATTTTGTTTACCAAAATTGAATCTATATCGAAATCGAAATCATAGTCGTAACCTTCTAGAAACAATCCTAATAACAATTAAGAGGTTACATTTTGAGTTCTTTTGGGGGGGGGGGGGGTGTTACTGTACTCGGGAGAATTTTAGTGATGCCCAAAAGGACAAAAAGCAGTAAATTGAGCTTTTCTAACTACTCAGGGAACTCATGAGAATGTTAGGTTTAATAATAGTTTGATGATTTATCTCTTTTGTATTATAATATTAAATTTCTGTGAAATTAAAAAGATTGTAAATCATACTTGTTGATCAATAATAATAATAATAATTTGGTAAGTAATACCAAATCCGGTCCAGTTTGACTGCTTACCATGAATAATTTGTGCAATTTTTGCTTTGTTTATTAGTTAGAATGAGACATGAAAAAGTATACGAGTTAACCACTGGCACGTCATATCATTTTTCAGCTAAACTGCAGGTAATTTAAAAAAAAAAAAAAAAAAAATGAGAAGAGTTTCTTTGGTATCCGATCAGTTGCAGCATCAGCAATCATCCCAAGTCGGCAATATATTATGGTCCCAATCTTGAATTCCTAAAAATAGAGTGTTTTACGAAATGATATTTCTATCCGATTTTTATTAAAAACTAATTAATTTTGTGTTGTGATGTGACTAATGTGGACTCTTATTAATTAAATATATAGATTTTAATTAAAAATGAAATTAGAAATTAGAAATTGAAAAAAGACTATTTAAAAAAATATATTATAAGATAATATTATAATTTTTTGAAGATAAATTTTTAAAAGATATTTTTTAAAAAATTAATTTTATTAAAAAATATCAAGTTTAAAAAAAAAAATTGGAGAGGGGGGGAGCCACCCCCATCTCCCCTAATTCCGTCTATGATTTTAGTTATAATTGATAATTCAAATATCATACATTCAATATTTATTTATTTTTTAGATATATTAGTTTCAATTTATATCCATGTATTTGGCTCATCTATAATAACATAAATAGTATTCATAAATATAGAAAAAAGTAAGATATTTTTCAGCAATGCTTACAAACTCTATTATATTTAAATTATGCATGCCATCAGAACCAAAATTAAAAAAGCAGCTTGCTCATTTTCAACCTTCTCAAGATTCGATATTCAAAGATGTCCAACAGTTTCTTTACCGACGCGACAAAAAAATATGTACAAATGCCACATATACATGTACAGAACTCCCAAGAAAAATTATGAGAAACAAACAATCCGGTATAAAAACAATGGCCAACATAATTATTGACTATTAAATTTGATAAAAAATATTAATTATTAAATTATTAAATAATTTGAGACTATCAAATTCGATAGTATACACGTGCAAGAAAACAAATATTTACTAGTCAAAATCACGACAACGTAAATGTGTGGCCAAAGAGTTTTTCAAACGTTGAAAAAAACACATCGTATTCATATACAACACGTCTCTCAAACCCTCGTCCGGTCGTCCCTATCGTTTTGCTTCCCAAGTCCTAACGAAACCAGATGGACAATTTGAAGTTCTCCAATTGAGACTTTATTAGCCACAGCCAAACAAAAACTTAATCATCAAACCATTAATAGAAAAAAAAAATTGCATCTTCAATTCTCTATTCTTTATGGGGAAAATTATTAATAGATGCCAACAAATTTTAAATAATAACTATTAATATTTATTTCTGTAGATTTCTAGAATCATAGACCTACCTGCCATGAACTGCAGTATTTCTTTGACCAAACCTTCGAATAGCCAATTATACCATTTCCACCATCTCACGTGTCATATTCTGCATCTAAGCATGAAATCTAGTGTTGAACTTTGAACATATTTTGTAACCATTCGGCTCCAATAAAAAATTATAGTATAATAATAATATAATTTAATAAAAATAAAAATATATAAATTTTAAAATATTTTATATTAAATTTAAATATATATAATTAATATATAAAAATATATAAATTATTTTTATAAAATATAGTATTAATTTTTTAAAATAATTTAAAATAATCAGTAAATTAATTTCGTTAAAAGGAAAAGAATATTTTGTAGTAATAATTGTCAACGTCATTGTGCTTATTTTCAATTTTTATTATTTAATTTATTACTTAAAAGTAAAAAATGTACAGTACAAATTTTTTATTTTTATGCGGTAAAGAACACCACGACGCTCTTTCTTAATAGGTGAAGTGCATGGTACAACTTTCCTAACGTATAGGGTAAAGAATATTACGGCAACCTTGCTTCCTGTTATAAAAAGAGGCTAATAGAGGGACGCTCTCAAGATTTTTAAAAAATTTAATTTTCTTTTATAAAAATAGTTTTTAAAAAAATTATTTAAAATTTATACTTCACTTTTCAAAAACTTTTAATTTTTTTTTGGTTATTTTTATATATAATTTACTCTTTAACTTTAAATTTTTTATTATGTGGCTGGTAATTATGAAATCTCCCTACGCTAAGAGAAGAGCATCATTCTTGTAATTTTATATTCATTCTTCGTTTGTCTCCACCTTTCCACAATGGATGGAGCTACATAATAGTTAGAGAGGTCACAATTTAGATTCATTATGTTATTTCTAGAGTTACATAAATAAATAGATAGTACAAAATTTTAAAAAAAGTAAAAATTATTGTCGTTTAAAATTTTTTGAAAAGAATAAATTTTTTTTTAAAAAATGGAAAAGAAAAAAAAGGACAAAATCTCCTTAAAAATGATTAACGGGCTTTCTTTAAAATCGGACAAAATGTCGTTCTTAAAAAGAAAAAAAAAAAAGAGGAAAGAAGAACTTTTGTCTAAGATTACAGCGTTGATCAAGTTGCCACTTAACAATTCTCAATCTCTTCCAAGATTCTTCATCTAATTTATTATTAGCAAGTAGTACAAGCCTCCTACCAAAAACTCTTCATTTTTCTTACATATTTTTATTATGAATTTGATTAGTTAAATAACTTATTTTTGGTGTTGCTGAATAATTTGAACTCTAATTCGAGTTTAGTTTAAAAGCTGAATCTCATTTGATTGACTTATTTGCTGAAAAAATATCGGATGTTTGGAAAAAGAGGGTGCTGTAGTTAAAAATATGAGGGGATTCTTTCAACAACCTTTCAGTCCATCACCATTAGGTCTTATTAACTGATTTAGGACGTGTGTTTTTAAAGACATATGAAGTTTGAAGGGTGAAATCTAAATAGTTAAGTATTGAATTTTAAAATTAAATTTTAAAATGTGAAGTTTGAATATAAAAAATAGATTAACGATAATTTATTTTATTATAATTTATATTAAATAATAATATAAGTATTTAATATAGTTATATTTCAGAGTTAAATAACATATTATGGCATCTTTTTTTCTCCATCTTTTCTCTACCAACACAATCACTCATCATTGCTGACACCACATCCACTCAGCTATTTTCTTCTTCTTCCTCTTCCTCACCATTGTCAAAGGTATCTCTCTTAAACCAGAGAAAACTTTCAGTGCAGTCGCTACACCATGCCATCGCAATAATGTGATACAACAGTCTTATTATTAACTTACACTTGGTTCTACTTATCACGTCACCAATCTGATTTGAATATTCTACGTATTCATTTTTCTATATTTAGATATGGCTTTCAACAAAAAAAAAAAAAAAGATTTGGATATCAAGAATCTGGATAATATAGGAAAGTGATGTGAGATTAGATTGGTGATGTGGAAAATGTTGGAATATATGCCCTCCAATCATATGTATATGATGTAAATTCGATAAAATAAATAAAAGTTTTATTTTCCAAATTATTTGTGTTCCTTTATTTTAATTTATGTACAATTTTGTTGGAAAAGACCCATTCTATTTAAGTAAGTAATTAATGTGAATTAAGATCTTTCACAATAAAGTATAGATCATGAACTATTTCACATATAAACTTAATTCTTAACCGATTCATTAGAATAGGAATCTGATCAGGACAAAGGTTATTATACTATGAATTCCAAATAGGAAATGACTTACTTTAGCCAGTGAGTAGTCCTCTCATTTTATGATATAAACTTATTTGAAATACATAGAATTGGACCCATAGTAGTAATTTCCTAAAGTACTAAAATACAAGAAACTCAAACTACTACAGTTACAATGCTGACTTATACCCTATGACTTGAGTATGGGTTGGTGGTTTTGCGAAGTTGGAAACATGTATTTCGATGTAGTGTAGGTGAGATTCTACTATAGGACCAATATATTTATATGTTGGGTACGTATGATTAGTTAGTTAAGACAACTTCATACAAGAGAGTTCTATACTCCTAAACGGGGGAAATCACCCATTTGTGATTGTCTAGGATAATTTATATAATCCAGACCTTTGGAAACGTAACTTAGTATTGTACGCTTTTGGGTAGCTCCCAGATATAAATGGGTACATACTAGAAGTCATGCATTATCAGACTAGATATCTATGGATGGTAGAAGTCATTGAGAGAAGTGTTAGCACATTTATTCTATCTTAATGATGGATGTTATATAGAGGGATATTTTAATCATATCACCTGTAGGTCGGAGACATTACTAAATGCAATATTGTTCTTGAGATCAATATTTCCTTGTAATAATAATAGAGAATATTTAAAATGTAAAATATAATTATTTATATAACAATGATATTTTGATTATTTTAGTAATCAATGACGATGTGTCTTTTGGTTTTTGAAATAACCCGTAAGTCCGATTGTTTTGGGTTAAGGCAATGATTTTTAAAAAGTAGGTTTTATTTTATTGAGGTATTCTGATTTATTTATTAGGTTAGAATAAAATAAAAGACATATAAAGAGAATTAATTAATGACTTGGTTGAGTTGGTTAATTATTATTTAGGACTTGAGTCCAAATTGAATAATTAAGATTAACTGAACTAGGTAACAGGCCTGAGAAATTGGATTGGTTCATTAGGTTTTGATAGTTAATTATTTGTTGGGTTTTAATTAGTCCTAGTATGAATAATTAATAAAGTCTGATCCAATAGGCTAGACCAGGGTCCAAGGGTTAAGTCTTGGCATTGTGTGGCTATAGGCTGATCGAGCTTGGACGGCTAAAGTTTTACAGGTTACGATAAAGAATTCAACGGTTTGTTTTTTGAATCCTGGTGATGACCCACGACTAGATTTAGGTTATCAGCTTTTCCCTTATCATATCATCCGCATATACACGGATCTGTAGGCTTAGCACTTTCAAGTCTGTCTCTCTCTCTCTCTCTCTCTCTCGCATAGAGCTGCTTATAGGATTGGAGAATGACCGAATTGATTCGAATAATCAGATTGAAAAGAACTAAAATTGAAAAAAATCATTGACTTTTAACTTTTTTCGAACCGAACTGTTTCAAAATTTTTTTATGTAATATTTGTATTAAAAATCGTTCCGAACCGTATGAAAATCGTCCCGAACCATTCCGAATTGTACTGAATTGAAGAACTAAAATTAGAATTAAATATATATAGTCATGTAGACACACATACAAACACACACACACACACATATATATATATATATATATATATAATATTTAAAAAGAATGATAAAGGTGATTCTAATTATATATATAGTATATAATAGATTTTATAATATATTATATGTATATTATATTATATATATATATATTGTGTATATATAGATTATATAGTATAGTATTGTATGGTGTATATAGATTATGCAAGTAGATTATCTAGATTAATATATAATAGATTGCATAGTATATTATATGTATATTATACTATATATAGTATGTATATATAAATTATATAGTATAGTATTATATGATATATATGGATTATATAGGTAGATTGTATAGATTATTATATAAAGTGTCATATAAGTTGTTTTAGTTTTATTTTAGAAATTTGTTTTAGATTAAAATTTGAAAATTACTAACATGTATTTTTCAAATTTGTAGATAACATCATTTTTTGTGAAAAATGTTAAAAAATATCTGAATCGAACTGAAACCGTATTTGTTCCATTAGAATCGAAGATTCAAATATTCATCTCATCCCGTCCCAGAATTAAAAATTTCCGTCCTGAAATTACGATTCGGGATTGATAGTAAGAATATGAAATAACTAAAATTTCGGAATGATATTGGTTCAAAATCCTCGAATAGTCTTGAATCGTGAGCATCCCTACTCTCGCCGGTCTCTGTGTGTGCGTTTTTCTTTGTACTACTTCACAGTAGAGAAAAGAAGAAAAATGTCTTCTTGATTGTTGCTCGTTAGCAGATAGTAAAAAGATAGAAAAGATCATTCTTTTTTTCTCCCTTAAAAGTTTTCACTAGCTGTTTAGGCTGTGGTGATATTTCGACAGCTTAAAAGCATTGCGTTGATGAGAAGGAGTTGTAGACTCGTAGAACTTGAACCAAATAGCAGATATCCCGGTAGCTCGAGTGTTCCACCCATTTAAGTTCAAATCAGTGCTATGTCTAAGCAAGCCAAAAGATTCAGGAAAGGTATAATTGCTTCTGCTACATTTTTACGTTGATTTTGTGTGTTTTTGCCCTATCTTATTTTCAGTAAGTAATACCAAGTGTAAACTAATGATATGACTGCTATACTACATCACTGTGATGAAGTGGTGCATGTACTGAAACTTTTCTCCCTAAGCTGCCTTCTTCCTCCTCAAGTATTTTTCTTTTTTTTTTTTTCAAGTCAATGATAATTTTTTTTTAAATACTTTGTCAAACCTAAGGGCAAGAAAAGGAATAACTAATAATTTTATTTATTCTAAAATTAATACTAACATAGATTTAAGAGATGGAACAAACTTATGCAAAAATAATATTATAAGCTAAAATATAAATTTTTAGTTTTATTAACTTTGCATATTGTGTAGTTTGATTTGTCAATCTCCTCTCAGTCACCAATTGATACTTAATAAACTCTAATAGAACACCACACCAATATACTTCGATTGAATTTCGTATAACCTTCGTTGCTATAACACAGCGGTACTTTATTTAATGCTCAAAAACTTTCTTACTAGAAAGTTATTTGATTGAAAAAAGGTTTAATTTAAATCCTTCAATTAGATAATGATTGCTGAAATGATTTACTTAACTGTTGAAGCATACTTTGACAATGAATATCAAAATTTGTTTCTTGACTAACTCTCAAAAGAATATATCTTCAGCTTTGGGCTTCTTCACTCTCTTATTTTTCTTGTTTCATGGTCGAGATTTATATACATTAACAAAGTAGTTGTTTCCTTATAGCTTTAGTGATCTGTCAAGAAAGATTTATCTTCCTAAATTTGCTAGAATCCTTCCATAATCCATGCATCAAACATTTCCAATTTCAGAAATTTTCATAAGTGTATCGTTGTCAAGGGCACACGTAACAGCTTCGACATAACAAATCGTACAGTGACTTGTTCTATCCTAGATTTGTTGGAATTCTTCCTTAATCCAACTTTTCATAATCCACGCGTCAAACATTGCCAATTTATGAAATTCCTATAAGTGTATTGTTGTCAGGGACACAAGCAATAGCTTCGACATAACAAGTCGTAGAGTGACTTGTAATAAATGGTTTTGAATCTGCATCATCACTTTTCATAAATTTATTAATTTCTTTTAGGCTTGATACTCTGTATAGGGCTGTCAATGGGTCAGGTATACCCGGATCCGGACCCGTACCGGACCCATTTATAACGGGTCTGGTACACTTATTTTTTTACCCGACCCGGACCCGAATCCGTTTACCCGTTTACTCTATATAATTGGGTCCGGGTATGGAACTATAGTACCCGTACCCGATTACCCGATTAATAAATTCTATTATATATAATATATTATATAAAATATAAAATATATATTATATTATATATAAAATATATTATGTTATGAATTTTTTGAGAGTCAAATAATCTATATTATTATCATGAACTATAATAAAAACTTATAAAGCTTATATTTAGGAAATATTGCTAGTACTAGACAAATTTGTGAAAATTGATCTATATTTTGTTGGAAAACAATTGATTCTTGTAACATGCTGTGCCTTTTTAAGGTTGTAATTTGGAAACATATATTTTGTATGATTTTGTTTTCAAATCCCATATTGTATCTAAAAGATCTCTAGCCCCATCAGCCATATTATACAATCCAAGCTGTTCCATATTATCATCAATTGTCCATAAGTTTTCTACGTCACTGCCTACAAAATAAATGTTATTGCCTCTGCAATTGGCAATTATTGGTTTTGGAATTTGCTACAGAGTTGGAATTATAGTTATTATTGATACTAAGGCTATTATTTACAGTTTTAGTTTAAATGTGAATAAAATTTTTTAAATTTTAAATAAAGAAATATGTTTTATAATTTTCGGGCCGGGTATACCCGATCCGAAAATCCAATACCCGCATATGCGGGTATGGATCTCTTCATTTTATACCTGGCGGGTACTTGGGTCGGATCCAGGACAAGGTGTCCCGGACCCGATCGAACCCGTTAACAGCCCTAACTCTGTAAACTGATTTTAATCAATTCATTCTAAGTACATGACAATGGACTCCATTTCCTTTTCTTTTCTACATTTTTGTTTCCAATATACGAATGGTCATCTTTCCCTTTTCCAATTTTGTTGTTCGTCTATCACATTGCCGCTATGAACTGCATTCTAATAATACTTTACATGATCTATTTTTTTAAATTTTATTTAAATTCTGTATTACTTTGAAAAGAAAGAAAATAATGATTAACTGCTCACAAAACTTTTTAATAAAATAAAAGATATTTTATCCTTTGAGCAAATTTGCCAGCTCTAAAAGGATGTGCATGTGATCTTCTACGGAGTACACGAATACCACATGTATTCCAACTCGCAAAATTGCTTTCATTTCCGGTACCTGCCCAATCATTATGTATGGTGGGTCCTCCACCTATGTGAAAACAGCAAGCAGTTACATAGCCCTCTCATCAATTTCTGTTCGAATTGATCATGGTTTCTATTCTTGTTGCCTATCGTGGTCGTCGATGACTTCATGGACGTAAATTTTTAAAGATTTTATTCATTTTCATAATTAGATGACCAGTCTAAACATTTGACTCCAAGCAGCAGCATGTGTGATTGTAAGGGAGAAAAACCTATCGTCTGGTTCAAACTTCCACTAGGAGAAAAGATTCATACATGTATATAAAATAGTGGGCATCAAACTCCCACTACTAAAATCTGAACTCAATTTCCTTAAACTTTGGCAGTCCAAACTCCAAAGCAGTAAAGCTTAAAGGGATTCTAGGTTTTGGACCCTGAAGTATTGAACAGGAGTTGAAAGAGAGCTCTTTTCTCCAAGCAAAACCATGGAGAATCAACAGCATAAAACTACGCAGAATGAGCCAAACTATAGAGGAATCAGAGCTATGCCTTTTGTGATAGGTAAGTTTTGATACTTCAAGAATCAAAATGTTGCCTTTTCTGCTATGATAATAATTGTTTTTCTTTCTTTTTTCTCTTCTCAGTCTGTGTTGTCTAATTGCATGTAAAATATGCAGGAAATGAGACATTTGAGAAGCTCGGAACCATTGGAACATCGTCAAACCTCTTGGTTTATCTGACTTCTGTTTTTCACATGAGGACTATTACAGCAACCAACCTCATCAATGTCTTCAATGGCACTTGCAACTTTGGTACTTTGATTGGAGCTTTCCTTTGTGATACTTATTTTGGCCGCTACAACACTTTGGGGTTTGCCTCTGTTTCCTCTTTCTTGGTGAGCACTTTTATTAGTACTCGTTAGCAGTTATATTTGTGTTTGATTGCAAACCCTTTTACTTAAACAAACTGATAAAAGCACAAATTCTGACACAGACTCGCTCTTTTGGATGATCATGCATAGAAATTTTGTTCCATGTGCATTGCAGATTATACATTCTGAAAACGAGTTTTAATCTTAATTCATTCATTTGACTGCAGGGCATGCTTATCCTAACACTAACAGCAGCAGCCAGAAACCTGCACCCTCCTGCTTGCGGAGGTGGGAGCATATGCGTCAGTCCAACAGGATGGCAAATGGCTTTTCTATTTAGTGGATTTGCATTCTTGATAGTAGGAGCTAGTGGCATTAGGCCCTGTAACTTAGCCTTTGGAGCTGACCAATTTAATCCCAATACTGATTCAGGAAGAAGAGGGATAAATAGCTTCTTCAATTGGTATTACTTCACCTATACATTTGCCATGATGGTCTCTCTAACAATCATAGTCTATGTGCAATCAAATCTAAGCTGGTCCATTGGATTGGCCATTCCAACATTTCTGATGTTCCTCTCTTGTGCCACTTTCTTCGTGGGTACAAGAATTTATGTTCGAGTCTTGCCAGAAGGAAGTCCATTGAGAAGTGTGGCACAGGTTGTAGTTTCAGCAAACAAGAAAAGGAAATTGAAACTACCAGAGCAACCTAAACTTTCTCTTTTCAATAATTTTTCTTCAAGTTCTATCAGTTCCAGGCTCTCCTACACCGATCAGTTTGGGTAACTACGCTGAAAAAAAACTCGGATACTTGGTCTTTTTTCTTGTTAATGAGTTAGAAGTTTTTTCACTTCCTCTTGCTTATCAGATGATGTTGTATTCAGATTTCTGAGCAAAGCCGCAATTATAACCTCTGAAGATCAATTTAACGCTGACGGATCAGCCAAGGATCCATGGAGCCTTTGCAGCGTCCAACAAGTGGAGGAAGTGAAATGCTTATTAAGAGTGATTCCGATATGGATAGCAAGCCTTATCTACTTTGTTTCGGTTGTCCAACAGCAGAATTACGTTGTCTTCCAAGCACTTCAGGCAGACAGGCGATTTGGCACTAGCAGGTTCAAGATTCCAGCAGCTTCTTACATCGTAATTGCCATGTTAGCCCTCACAATCTGGATACCAATTTTCGACAGAATCCTCGTGCCGTGGTTACAGAAACTGACAGGAAGAGAAGGTGGTATCACAATCTTACAAAGAATGGGAATTGGTATGGGATTATCTGTTTTCACTATGCTAGCATCAGCCTTGGTCGAAAACAAAAGAAGAACCATGGCTCTTACTAGGCCAACATTAGGCATTGAACCGAGGAAAGGCGCCATTTCTTCCATGTCGGGTTTGTGGTTAATACCACAGTTAACATTATCAGGGCTTTCTGAAGCATTCACCATCATTGGTGAAAATGAATTCTTCTACAAGCAATGTCCAGAAAACATGAGAAGCATAGCCATGGCCCTGGTTTTTTGTGGCATTGCCGGATCGAGTTATTTAAGTAGCTTGTTAGCATCAATAGTTCAGAGAACTACAGCAGGAGGAGGAGAAGGAAGGGAAGGTTGGTTAGCAGAAGATCTAAACAAAGGAAGATTGGATTACTTTTACTATCTAATTGGAGCTTTGGAGTTCTTGAATTTGCTCTACTTTCTGTTGTGTTCGCAATGGTACAAATACAAAGAAACTGAGAAAACCCCTGAAGTCGCCATGGAGAAATTGCAAAACTCTGAAGGAAAATCTCTTGTTTGAGATGCAAATATATAATTCAGACCAATTGCTTTTGCCTTGAATTTTGTGGTTGTATTTCTATGGGCCTTGAAGAATGTAGGAACAGCAAGAGCTATCTTAATAATCGATGTACAAATAATGAAGAAAAGAAGATGAGAAGCCTGTGAATCAAGTATAGAGAGACAGCCCCACAAATAAGGCATACAAAAGTGAGAGGATATATAATTACTTCTCTCCTTTAAGTTTAGCTCTCTCATCACCAACAACTCCCCCCCCAAGCCAATCTTAAAAAAAATAAAATTATAATAGTATAAGTAGACCGTAGATTTATGTTTTACGATATAGCACAATTAACAAAGTAAAAAAAGAATTAGACATCATGTAGTGGATTCAAAATCCAATATGGACACTACTTACCTATTTTGCATGAGTACAATTAAATTTATCTGGCTATGTGTTTTTAAGGCGATGGCTCATAGTCCTAAAAATAGTTAGAAAAAACTTGAATATTTAGATTATGTAAAATATGAGTTCAAATCAAATATATATATATATATATATATATATATATATCTTCTTCAATTAAATCATAACATGATGTAATTATTTTTAGTCCAAGTTAAAATAAATTCCATAAAAAAATCTAATATATTTCAAATGTCTTTGTCATCTAATACTACAGAATACATATATAAATTTATATAAGTTTGCTAATAAAATATAAAACTTTAAATTATTATATTAATACAATATTTAATGTATTATTATATTAGTTTTTTAAAGAAACTATTGAATGAGGGTAAACAAAAAGAATTTGTTTATATCATTATATATACATATCCAACTGAGTTTATGTCGACCCTAGCATGCTTAAGCCTAACTTAGTGTGGTTTTTGGGCATAATATTTAGGCTCGAGCTCAATTTAACTTGAGATCATATTATAATTAACAAAATTAGATCAAGTTCAGCAAGTTAGCCGAAACTCGCTAACAATTTTAGGTGTAAGCATATATTTACATGTGATTTTTTTATTTTTTTATATATTCGTAAAGAATGTAAATTGAATTTAAAACTTATCAGGTAATAAAAGATGTATGTGATTGGATTGATACAATTAGTTTTATTTGATTTTATTGAGTGAAACTATCCCGATTCATTATTTGAAACACAAAATTTTGTATCCAAGGAAGGAGGAATCATTTTTTTAAAAAACAAATTGGAAATTATAATTGATTTTGGATTCTACAATTTCTGGTTTCAATATTGAAATTCTTGGCGGAGAAAATGAAAAAGTTGCAGCAGTTTGAATTGAAAATCATTTCATGTTTTTCACAAGCAATGAAATAGTATTGATACTACTTAAAAGACAGAATTAGAAATTTAATGTTAAAGAAATACATTATATAAAAAGATATATTCATAAATAATATTATTAATTTTAAAAAATTTTAAAAAGTAAAAAGTAAAATTTAATAGAATTTAAAAAAATTTAATTTATTAAAACAAAAACAAAGGTTTTTTTTTAAAAAAAATAGTTTTGGAGGTGACCCACCACCCTTACCCCCATCTCTGTATCTGAAACTACTCATTTTGTCTCAATTTTTTTTTTCTGCGCTTAATTTCTTAAAACAATTAAGGAGAATGGTTGATCACTGCAGTTTCACAATTTTACCCCCTTTATTTAAGGATTTGAGGTGAAAATTCCAAACATGTTAGGGGTGACACGGTGAAAAAAAATGTTAAATGCCTTTGCCGGACTCACTAACTTTGCTCCCTTAATTGGAGCAGTCCTTTGTGACCCATACTTTGGTCGTTACATGACACTGGCATTTGCTTCCATTGCTATTCTTCTGGTATATTTTTGCTACAAGATAGAATTTTCTATTGGCGTCACAGTTTTTTAAATTACTTGAGAGGGCATGTGATGTGAGAATGATTCTTAAAATTAAGGTCGGAAGCGGGGTGGGGGTGGGGAATGTTATTATTTACGATTGTGATATAGAAAATTTTTGTTTCAAGATCTGCATTGCTTCTAATCTGATGTTTGAAAATGTTTTTGGAGTGAAGGGGCTGCTTTTGATACCTTTATCATAGGGATGGCAATAGGGTCGGGTCGGGCTGGGGATTAGAAATCTCGATCCCGTCCCCGCTACGGAGAAAGGCGAGGATCCCTGTCCTTGACTCGTTGGGGATAAAACAATCCCCGGTCCTGGCCCGGGAAAGCGGGGAAGTGTGGGCCCGTTTGGGCCCGGAAATAATTATAAAGATTTAAATTTTTTTTTTTGCTTCCAATATATTTTTATTCAAAATTTTTTAATCATATAGAAAATTTTTGTAATGATTTCCAATAATTCACATATTTATCATATCACTAGATTAGTAAGAGTAAAATTAATAATTAATATTTTTTTCTTTTTTATTTTTTCTCTTCTTTTCTTTTCTATTTTATTTTATATACATATATAATCTACCTAAAATTTATATAATGTGTGTGTGTGTGTGTGTATAATATGTAAAGCGGGTCGGGGTGTGCCGGGGGCGGGGATCATGCAATTCCTGTCCCCGGTTGGCAGGTCGAGGAATGAAGCCCATCCCCGGCCCAATCGGGTCGGGCCGGGCCCCCGGTTTAAGTGAAAAAATTGCCATCCCTACTTTAACAGCAGGAGTCAAGCAACTGCACCCTTCTCACTGTGGAGCAGATGAAAGCCCCTACGTCGGGCCAACCTCGGTGCAATTGGCCTTCTTTTTCACAGGATTTGCACTGATTGTAGGAGCTAGGAGCAGGTCAGTTGAATCCTAATACAGAATTTGAGAAGCAGGGTATCAACAGTTTCAACTGAACTTTTTTCTCAGATGATTGCACTGACACTAGTTGTCTATGTACAATCTGAGGTAAACTGGGCAATAGGGTTAGCCACTCCTGCAATTTTCATGTTTGTATCATGTTTTCTCTTCTTTATTGGTACAACTATGTATGTACCTGAGGGCACTTCATTGATAAGCAGAACCCAGGTAATGGTGGTCTCATTTAAGAAACGGTGGCTAAAACTACCCGAGCAACCTTCGTCACTTCTCAATTTTACACCACCGAAGACCATCAATTCCAAGTTTCCTTACAAAGAGCAATTCGGGTAATTGAGAAACCTAACCTTACATTAGTAATATTTTGCTATCTACCTCAGTTATATTAATGGTTCAACCCTATCTTATTATTGCATTTTTTTATAGAATTTTTTGTCTGAATACTTCGAAATATTCAATCAATGGCTTTCAAGATGGTGAAAAGGGTATAATTTGCAAGTGTGATTTATGGCACTTGGCAGTAAACAAAAATAGACATGAGTAGTATGGCAAAAACAATCTTACCCTTGTTCTGCTGATATTTGAATTTGAAAGCAGAAAGCTTAGAAGATGTTTGTATACTAAAACATCTTTCACTGCCTAATTGGAGATTTTTGTTATTATGTTTCTTGACAAAGCAGCGATTATCACCCCAAATGATGAAATCAAAGCAGATAGATCAGCTACTAATATATGGAGACTTTGCAGCACAACAAGTAGTTGGGGGGGGGGGGAATGGACAAACAGGGTTCACACACAAAAATGGACAAACACATAAGTTAAGGTAACAACAAATAAGTTGAACAATGCTTCAGTAAAAATAATCCTGCAAGTCCTTTCTTCTTGCCAAACCCCACACTTGAATGAAATAATAGGAGCACCAAGGAAAAAAAGAAATGGCAGCAAGAACGAAAGCTAAAGAACACAACCAAGCACAAAATAAGAAATACTAAATTTTTATTTAGAAATCTTGAGAAGGAAAAACCACGGGACCCTTTGATCTACCTGACTCTACCAGAAAATTTTCACTATCAATAAAGAGAATTACAATAAGAGTTTCAACCACAACCACAACTAGCCACAAGAGAATAAAAAATCACAACATTTCTCAAAAAATGAAGAGAAAAATTGGAGAAAATTCACCAGATCAACTATTGTCCAAACCCAGAAGGAACCCTAAAAAATGAGCCATGAACACTTAATCTTCACCAAGAACTGTGAAACAAGTTGTCTTTAGACAAAGATTCAACTTTTA
The DNA here is from genome assembly GCA_026120185.1 of Voacanga thouarsii. NCBI lineage: Eukaryota > Viridiplantae > Streptophyta > Magnoliopsida > Gentianales > Apocynaceae > Voacanga > Voacanga thouarsii. The sequence goes on along the minus strand of JANUWF010003365.1, from coordinate 1,841,569 downwards.
GAGAAAAATGGACAAGGTGTGACCTTTAATCTTCACACGGCAATTGTTGTGTTTTTACTCAGAGAATAGCTGTTGTTTTTGTTCTTTTTTTCGTGTATGTTAACGAGAAGAAAATTTCTCCTTTTGTTGTTTTTAGTGGTGTGGGCCATGAGGTTGGTTGGCTCATTATTACACATTGTTGGGAGCCCAACTATCCAACAAACCTCCTCTCTCCCAACTATGTGAAGGAACTTGTCATCCTGGCAAGGGAATAACAAACGTCAAACTTCCATTTAGGCAATGTCTTTGTCATCATATCAACCCTATTATCATATGTGTAGATTTTTTTCACGTTCTACTAATTTGTTATTCAAAACCTCATGTATCCAATGATACATCACATTAATGTGTTTAGACTTAGAATGGAAGGTTAGATTCTTACCAAGGTGAATAGCACTTTGACTATCACAATGCAACACAAATCTCCTTTGAGTGTGACCAAGTTCCAACAAAAATCTCTTTATCCAAAGTAATTCTTTACTAGCCTTTGTAACTGTAATGAATTTAGCATTTGTAGTAAAAACAAAATACATCTTTGTAACCGAGATTGCCATGACATAACTCCCCCTACAAAGGTAATCAAGTAATCAGAAATAGAATTTCTCAAATCAATATCTCCAATCATATTTGAATCCATATAGCCATTGAGAACAAGATTCCCACTACCAAAATAGAGTCCCAAACCAAAAGTAATATGGAGATATTTCAAAAATCTACTTCACAACATCCTAATGTTCTCTCCTAGATAAGAAATAAAATGGCTAACAACACCAACAGTATGAGATATATCAGGTCTCGTACATACCATAACATACATCAAACTACCAACTATTGAGGTATAGGAAATTTTTTGCATAGCTTGCTTTTCTTCTTGAATGGAGGGATACTGTTTCACACTTAGTTTGAAATGAGCAGCAAGAGGTGTACTCACAGTTTTGGATTTATCCATCTTGAATCTTTGGAGTACTTTCTGAATGTAACTTTCCTGAGATAACCAAAACTTCTTAGCCTTCCAATCACAAGAGATCTTTACTCTAAGAATCTGTTTGGTTGGTCCTAAGTCTTTCATAGCAAAGGAATTGCTCAACTTTTGTTTTAACCTATCAATCTTGGAAGCATTTTTACCAACAATAAGTATGTCATCAATATAAACAAAAAAAATGATAAAATCATCAAAAAACTTTTGCATAAATACACAATATTCTGAAGTAGTCTTCCTCTAGCCTTACTTTCTCATAATAGAATCAAACTTCTTGTACCATTGTTTCGATGCTTGTTTCAAGCTATACAAACTTTTTTTTTTTCAATTTGCTAACATGATCTTCTTTTCCTTTCACTCGAAATCCCTCTGACTGTTCCACATAGATTTCTTCCTCAAGATCATAATGAAGAAAAGTTATCTTAACATCCATCTGCTCTGTTTCTAAGTCAAGACTAGTAGCTAAACTAAGCACAATTATGATATGTGCACATCTTCTCTATGGGAGAAAATATCTCTGAGGAGTCTATACATTTTCTTTGACTAAAACCTTTGACAACTAATCTAACCTTGTACTATAGATGAGAAGAATTCTCTTCTTATTTCAATTTGTAAACCTACCTATTTTTCATAACCCTTTTACCCTTGGGCAACTTCACTAAGTTAAAGGTGTGATTGTTAAACAAAGACTTTATCTCATCTTTCATTACACTGAACCACTGATCCTTTTGTTCACTTTTCATGACTTTCTGATAGCATTCTGGTTCTCCCTATCAGTTAGAAGCACATACTCATTTGGAGAATGCTTAGTGGAAGGCTGTCTATCTCTGGTAGATTTCCTGAGTGGAGTATCCTATGGTTCTTCTGGTAAATCTGTAGCTACTGAAATCTGAGCATCAACAATATCATCATCTGGGATCTCAAAATTAGTAGCACCTTGTTCATCAACTTGAAGATCATCTTGCTGCATATTTGTCTGTGTACCATCCTCAACTGTATCAGGTAAATAGTGTCTGATCTTTGGATCTAAATCAATAAGGTCATGCTAAACCCGTGACTCTATCTTCTGAGCTTTCTCAATGTCATCTATAATTTGGTCCTCAAAAAATGCTACATCTCTACTTCTCACTAGCTTTTTCTCAACTAGATCACTTAGTCTATATCCGAACTCATCCTGACCATATCGAAGAAAGATAGACGGTCTTGTCTTTACATCTAATTCAGACCTTTTATTTTTTGGAACATAAACAAAGGATTTGCAACCAAAGACACGCAAGTGATCATAAGAAGCTTTCTTACCAAATTAAGCATTCTCAGGAATAACTCCATCTAGGGCAACAGTAAGAGATAAATTAATGACATAAGCCACTGTATGTAATGCTTCACCCTAAAAGGAATTTGGTAACTTAGATTTTAAAAGAAAATATCTAATTCTTTCAACTTCAAATTAATGATCTAATTGTTAGATTTGATAAAATCACTAGAAAATGTTTTATGATCAAATTTTAAGGTAATCGAATATGTTAGCATAGAATCTAGCGCAATCTCTATAAAAATATAAAAAACCTAACACATTTTGAAAGATATGCATATCAAATTAATGATCTAACAATTATATTTGATTAAATCACTAAAAACCGTATTAGGACTAAATTTAAAGGCAATTTTTATCTATTTTGTCACTTAATCTAGCATAATCTCTATAAAAATACTTCGAAACCTTATTCAATTACAAAAATAGGCATATCAAATTAATGATCTGACTATTAATTTGTTAAAATTACTAAAAAATATACTACAACCAAATTTGAAGTTAATTGGATATATTTTACCTCCTAATCTTGCATAATCATTATAAAAATACTCAAATCTAACACATTTATAAGGATAGACATATCAAATTAACGATCCAATCATTATGTTTATTTAATTTACTAAATTATGACTAAATTTGAAGATAATCAGATATGTTTTGCTACATAATCTAGCTTAATTTTTATAAATCAGCCCAAAATATAATACATTTATAAATTTTTAAAAATTTAGGGACTAATTTGTAAAATATTTTGGATTATATTTTAAATATTCTAAAATTTAATAACCAATTTATAAATTTTTGGTTATCATTTTTTAATTTTACAAAATTTAAGGAGCAATTTGTAAAATTTAGGGTTATATTTTTTATATTTAAAAATTTAAGGACCAATTTATAAAATTTTTTAGGGTCATATTATAAATATTTTAAAATAGAGATCAATTTACAAACTTTTGAGGTCATTTTGTAATTATATAAAATTTAAAGACCAATTTACAAAATTTTTGAGGGCCATACTATAAATATTTAAAAATTTAAAGATAGGTATTAGCTAGGAAATATGAATTTTGTTACTAAAAGTATAGTTAATAGTTATAAAAGTTAATATTTTTTGTTAGGAAATGAATTATGAAACTTAGTGAGATTCTTTAGAACTTGGTCGAGAGAAATAGAGAGAGTAAATTCATGATTTTATATATGAGAGTTCTTGAAGCATACGCCATAGACGAAGTTGTCTAGTTTTAATTGTTAAAGTATGATTCTGATTCAAGTTATCAACTTCAACAATATATTATCTTATTAAAGAAACTTGAATCATTCTTCTTGAAATCAAACACCTTTCTGGTAGAAAATTTTCTTGAAATCAAACAAAGTAATGTTGTACTGAAGTAACGAAGGTTGAAAGGAGTTTGTTGAGGTATGCTATGACAGATATTCTTGACAGACTGAGTTAGTTGTAAAAATGGAGTAAAAGACTTTATTTGGCATGAGTTTGATGCAGTTGAAATTCGAGAATTACTTGGAAGTCTGGTAGAAGAAGAATTTTGGCATATGTATATATATATATATATGAAGCCATGTTCTCAGTTATCTAATTCTTGTTGTGTACCAACCTCGAAGGAAAAGAGTTTCACGGTAATGAGGAAACGTGTTATTTTTTGGAGACTTCTGATCTAATCAAATCACGAGTATATATAGAAGGGTAAAGCAGAGGTAACATACAGATATAGAGAGAGAAATATATAGAAAGAGATTTTGTGAAATCTAAAATGAATTTCTTTGCAAAATCTTCACGAGTGATTTGAGTGAAAACCCGAGGTTCCTGAAGAATTGTTGGTAGGAAAGCTATTTCAATCTTTCTGTGTTGGTGAGATTCTGTGTGATGTTGCAATAGTGATTCAAGCATATTCTAAGACTGAAGCTCTATCTTATAGAAGTGGGTTTGAATAAAAAAATATCAAGCATTTTATGTTGTTCATTAGTAGATGAAGATATGTCAAATAGAGACCCGCTGAGTTGCAGTAACGAAGATTGACAGAAATTCAATTCGTGGAGTTGAGTGCAACAAAGATATCCTGTAAGTTTGACAAAACGAACACTGGGTAGGTGTTCTATTAAAGTCCACTAGGGATTACTAGAAACTTGTGACAAGTGTAATCCTTGTACTTTGATTAAAGTTATAGTGGAGCTTTTTACTGGTCGAGGACCCACAGATGTAGGTTTGTTGAAGTCAAACTGCATTAATAATTTACTGTGTTTGTTAAACTTTTACTTTTTGTTTGGTAAACTAATATACTCTAGCAGGAAAAATTTAACAACATCATAGGAGATTGACAATCCAAACCTAACAAATGGTATCAGAGCTTGATCACTAAATTAAAATAGCTATAAATCTTGCAGTGAGATCTTGGAAGTTAGTTTGGAGAAAATGTATGGACTAGTAGAACAAGGAGTTTCTGTCACATGACCTTCACTGTTTAAAAACATGAATTATGCTTATTGGAAGATGAGGATGAGATCTTTATCAAAACACTAGACATGGAAGCTTGGAAAGCTATACTGGGGGAGTGGAAGACTCCAACGAAAGTTGGCACAAGTTCCAGAACAACAAGAACAATAGAGTCAGAAGAGATTGATGAATAGACTGATGCGGAGTGTAAACTCGACAATGCCAACGCAAAAGCACTAAACACTATCTTTGCCGCTATTGGAATGGAGGAATTTAAGCTTATTTCAATGTGTCGATCTGCTAAAAAGGTATGGGATATTTTGCAAATAGTATTCGAAGGGATAAGTACTGTTAAAATGTCAAAACTACAAATGTTGACAACTCAATTTGAGGAACTTAAAATGAGTGATCATGACACTTTGGATGTCTTTGGAAGTAAACTTAGGGACATTGCAAATTATGTTTTTCAACTTGGAGAACAACATTGAGAAGAAAATCTGATTCGCAAAACATTGCGATCTTTACCACTAAGGTTTAATGGAAAAGTCACGACCATTAAAGAAATAGATATATTGCCACAATGCGACTTGACGAACTCATAGGGTCTCTGTAGACTTATGAAATAGGTTTATAATCTCAATCAAAATTCAAGGAAAATGGAATTGCACTAAAAGCTATAGAAGATTCAAATAAGAATGAAGACTCTGATGATGAAATAGGACTGATGACGTACAAGATGTTGAAAAGAAGAAAACAGATAAACAGATCGGTTAACAAGTCATTCAACAAAAAATTAGAGGTCCATTAGAAAGGAAATTCTAAACAAAAATTCATAGATGGTAAGAACTTGGTCAAATGACCTAAGTATCATGAATATGGAGGGATTGGTCACATTCGAGTTAATTGCAGTAATCTAAAGAAAAAGTTAAAAAATAAATCATACAATACTGCCTTGAGTGATTGTGATGATAATTCATTGGAATATCTGATAGATAACATGGATGAAGATGATGGCTTTAAACGGTCAAGTAACATTACATTTAACACTATTATTGACAAAAAGGATTCTGTGGAAACTCTTGTTGAAGAGGTTATCAGTGAGTCTGAAAATGATGATGAGGAGATACCACAAGAGACGATGTTGGAAGAATTTGAATTGTTGTATTCAAAATAGTGGGAAGGTGTAAAGCAAATCAAAGTGATAAAGAAACAAATTGAAGGATTTCAACAGTTACTGAGTGTGCAACAACGGACCATCAAATTATATGAGAAGGAATTTGAGCAAAAAAAAGGAAGAACTGATAATCAGTAATAAAAGCTTCAGAAATCAAGTCAAATGCTCATGAATGTAGAAATGGCTATCAAAAGGCTGAATACCGACAAGGGTAAGTTGGATGAAGTTCTTCCTTTTGAAAAGTCTCCATTGGACAAACTAGATTGGGTTATGTTGCATCAGTCAAACTTGAAGTCATACATTAGAAAAACATAATAGTAGTAGGAAAATAAAGACAATTGAGAAAGTTCAAACAAAAATCTATAAAACCTTCTGTATATTGTGACAATTGTTTTCTTGTAAGTCACCGTTAGAAGAGCTATTTAATGAGATTCAGTGATCTTCTGCATGGTCGAAAGTCCGCCAAACCCGAGTTTGACAAGGATAAAAGATTTGTGACGATAAGGTAAATTTAGTTTAGGAAGACCAAGCATAGAGCAAATGTTATTCATATTTCTCTTAAAGTAATGATGGAGGGTGTGTAGTACCCTGATAGTGGATGTTGGTTGTAGGAGAATCGCAATATTCAAAATAGGGTCATTTAAATGCAGTCGTCATACACCCAACAAAAAGAAATTTATAAACTCTTCTCCCTAAGATATAACAAAGTATAGCAGTGAGTAGGGTGTCGAACCCATAAGGAACTCAAGAAAAGTATACTCTTATATTCTCTTCTTATCTTAATCTTATGAATAACTCTTGAACAATTAACTTCAATGAATTCTTATAATGAAGTAACATGAAGTAAATGGGGGAAAAATAATTAGGAAATTACCTAAACTAAAACATGCAAGAAACAAGAAACTATTAAAACTAAGAAAACAAATCTAAGGTAATTAAAAAACCACTTGTTTTAAGAATATGTTTTGAGATTAGCTTAAGAAACTCATCATCGATGCGATTACATTGAGTAGTTGATTTTAGAATTCTTGCAAAACTGTCAAAAATTCCTATCCTTGCATAAATTGATTAATCTTCATCGAATGCTCCCAATTAACCCCTAATCATCTTCTTAATATACTATAAGTTGATTAACCTTTTCTTAAAGACATTAATATTTCAATTAATCAATTATCATAGACTAATCATAAGATTGATAAGTAAATCAAGGCATTACCAACATCAAGTTATAATGTATTTAAAAAACTTAACATAAACAACTTGAATCATGTAATTCTCTATCAATCCTAATCAAGCAAAAAACCTTGCACTTAACTAAGACAAATAGATACCACTAGGATATTAACCTAAAGATAAACCATGACAAATAAATTACATAGTTCAACATTCTTAGCTATTCAATTGTGCAAGTTTAATATGGTGATCAATCATAAAACTCAACATAATTGGTATGAAAAGAAATCATGAATTGCCAAAATACTCAAGAGGTAATCTTTATAAAATAAAAGATAGAATCTTTAACACAAAAATCTCAAAGAATCAAAATCAATACTTAAAACATAACCTAAAGATAAAACAAAATCTTAATTGTTTGAATACAAATGAGACTAAAGAAACAAATAATGTGGAAACAAGGAAAAATAAGAGAAAGTTTGAAAGATAACACTTAGGAAGTCCACAATCTCAAGTCTCCTTACTTCCATGCCTTGTCTTCCTTCTTGAAGCCTTTCTTAACTCAAAGAATTATGTTTCTTGAAAAAGTATCTTCAAGAATGTCAAGCATATGTGTCCTTGGACGTTCCTTACTTTTATAGAAGCCCTTTAAACCGTCATTGGTTAAATTTGGAAAGGTTACACCACATTTGAATCAATTTAACAATTTTTAAAGCTCTTCAGGATGTTTGTACGGTATGTATGCACGACTGTGCCTCTTAGCTGTGCATAAATAACTTCCAAAATCCTCATAGCTATCACGGTCGTGGATTGTGGCCGTGCACTTCATGGTCATACAGATGGTAGGGACACTTTTTCCTCTTTTGCTGTAAACTTTTGGGAGCTCCTTTCTTCCTCTGTTGTGCACAGGGTCATACACGGCCGTGCACTAGGCCGTGCATGGCTTCTGAGGCCTATTCTATTTTATAGGGCTTGATGTATGGCCGTACATCAAATCGTGTCTCTGAAAATCACTTAAAGAAGCTATGAAATATGTGTTTCAAGACCTCAAATGCACATGTATTCATTCAAATCAGAAAGATGCATTATTTAAGCCCTAATTCTACTCATTTTTCATCAAGAATCCTAAAGACATATGCAAATACATTTTGAGTAGAAAATCATTGTTTACTTCATAAAAGCATGCTAAAAAGCTAAAGAAGAGTGCTATAAAAGTGCGATTATTTCACACCTAATAAATACCCCCACACTTAACTTTTTGCATGTCCTTGGGCAAAGCAATCTTTCAAAAAGAATTAAGGTATTAGAAGTCCGAAAAGTATGGTGGAGATGCTAATTTTTTTTTTTTTCACATTGAAAAATATTCTAACATTCATTTGATCAAGAAGATTTGAGTAAACTCACGTATTAAATCAAATATACCTAAGGCCATTAAAGTTAGTTTAAACAAGTTTATCTCTATTCAAAGTATTTCACTGATTTTCCTTGCTCCAAACATATATGTCATGTAAATCATATAAGTTAAGTCTATAGACCAATTTCAAGTTGTGTACTTTGTACATATCTAAAACTACTACAAATTGGATAGTAAACTAGGATCTTTTTTTTTTTAATCAAACATTTTTTTTTTGCAAACCTTTTTCTTGGGATTAATAGCCTGAAGTGAGTATGTTTCACTCCATCTCACCGTATTGACTCCCTTTTCATTTTTTTTTCTTTTCAACCTTTTGTTTTTCTTTTATTTTCTCTTTTTTCATACATTATCTTTGGTCAAAGGATATGCGCTTTACATTCTCAGACCTTTTTTCTCATCACTTATCCTATTTACTTAAATCCAAATTTAGGACTAGTTTAGACAAATTTCATCCAAAATTTGCTCATAAACCTACTTAGATTTTATCATCAACTTATACAAATTTCACAAGGTTAAAAGCTTCATACATCTAATGTGAAATCAATAAGGTTAAACTAAATTCGCAAGATTTAGTTATGTTCAACAAATATGAAAGTTTAATAAATATCAAAGCGATTAAATAAATATCCAAGATATTTTCCAAAGTAGAAAGAAAAGACTTTAACTCCACAGAATTTCATTAAAAAGCTCAACAGTTTTTCAAAAATTTTGTCCAATTTCACATAACAAATTAAAAAGAAGAATTTCAATTCTACAAATAGCCCAACACTTAAACGGGACATTGGTCTCAATGGCCGAAAATAAGACATTAAAGTATCACCAAAGGGACCCAGAAGAATAAAAAGGGGGTAAAAGAAATCAAAGTTTCCTTAAAAGAATGTGTACATGCAATTAGATGATTGCCTAATTCCTATTAAAATATTCAAAACCTAAGATGAAAAACTTGAAAGAAAAATTTGCAAATCTTACCCTCATACTTAAATAGTACATTATTCTTATTAGATGAAAATAGAACAAGGAAGCCTAACTAAAAAGGATCAAGTAGATAAAAAGAAAGGGAAAACAAATACTTTCCCAGAAATAATGTAGCTTAAGGATTACCAAATTCCAATGAATAAAAAATCTCCCAAAAGTTGGCACTATGAATGTCCATAAGAAAAGCTTTAAGGCTGGACACTAAAAAAGTTAGAATTCAAATTATATATCCAAAGAAAAGAGTGCTTAATAAAAATAATAAAGCAAAAAGACACAATGCAAAACAAACCTAATCTTGACACAACAAAAACATGAAAAACAAAGACAATTAAGATAAAAACAAAGACAAGAAAAGAAATATCACAAAACCATCAATGTTTTTGAATGAAAAATGAATAAGGTATGCACATGATATCACACGGGAGTGTACAATCCCGTGCAAATTGAAGAGAAAGAACAATTGCCGTGCACAGCATGTTGCACGGGCGTGCTTCATGCTATGCAGATCTACTATAGCTTTGAAAATTTGTTTCTTAAAAGCATGATGAGGTTGCATGGACGTGTAATATGGCACGTCTTAACGCACAACCAAGCTACTGCCCGTGCAACTTTAATGACAATTTAGGCTTTTGAAAATTCGTTTCTTATACCAAGTAGACTTAAAAACAAAAATAAGCACAAAGACTCAAACAAAACATGTGATCTAATAACTTATTTGATGAAAATAAAAGAAACCTAATCTAGCTATGATAAACCTATAAAAAATGGTAATAGAGACTCAAAAGGTGATAAGAGCACTATTTAAAATAAAAAAGGACTCAAAGAAAGAAAGATTCCCTTGGGTATGGTCAATTAGCTCATTAGTAGGGTATCAATTGCAAAAAACTTAGATTGGGAGAAGCATCTCCAGCACGATGCGTTACTTTTCCACAAATTCTTCTTTTCTTGGGATTGAGTTTAGATGTTTATGATGTGTTCTCCGTGTTCATCTCGTCTTACTACTCCAAAGATACATATACTAAGATGGACAAACCTCCAAAACGAACAAAAAGAAAAGTGAAAAGTAAAACAACAAAAACACAAAACAAAACACAAATAGGGTGAGAAAAAGGAAAATACAACACCAAAAGAATTCATTAAGGATAATTATCACAAAAAACATCCCAAGATCAAAACAAAAAGATAGAGTTCTTCGGTAATGATGCCATTTTTTGTTTGAAAGGAGAATCATGACATTTAAAATAGGGTTATTTAAATGCAATCATTATACAAAACAAAAAAAAAAAAGAAATTTATAAACCCTTCTCCTTAAGATATAATATAGTATGGCAGTGAGTAGGGTGTCAAACCTACAAGGAACTCAAAAGAAGTATACTCTTATATTTTCTCTTTATCTTAACCTTATGAACAACTTTTGAATAACTTGAATGAATTCTTATGATGAAGTAACATAAAGTAAATAGGGGGAAAAAAATTAGGAAACTACCTAAACTAAAACATGCAAGAAATAGGAAACTAAAAAAATTAAGAAAATAAATTTAAGCCAATTAGGAAACTACTTGTTTTATGAACATGTTTAAGATTAACTTAGGAAACTCATCATCGATGCTATTACATTGAGTAGTTGATTTTAGAATTCTTGCAAAACTGCCAAAAATTAATATCCTTGCATAAATGGATTAATCTTCATCAAATGCTCCCAATTAACTCCTAATCCTCTTCTTAATCTGCTCTAAGTTAGTTAAGATTTTCTTAAAGATATTAATAGTTTAATTAATTAATTGTCATAGACTAATCACAAGATTAATAAGTAAATCAAGGCATCACCAATATCAAGTTAGAATATATTCTAAAAACTTACAAACATAAACAATTTGAATTATGTAATATCCTATCAATCCTAATCAAGCAAAAAACTTGCACTTAACTAAGATAAATAGATGCCATTAGAATATTAACTTAAGAATAAACCATAACAAGTAAATCACATAGTTTAACATTCTTAGCTATTCAATTATGCAAGTTTTATATGGCGATCAATCATAAAAACTCAACATAATTGGTATGAAAAGAAACCAGGAATTACATAAATACTCAAGAGGCAATCTTTATTAAATTAGAGATAGAATCTTTAACACATGAATCTCACAGAATCAAAATTAATACTTAAAACATAACCTAAAGACAAAATAGAATCTTAATTGTTCGAATACAAACGAGACTAAAGAAAAAAATAATGTGGAAATAAAAAAGAACAAGAGAAAAATTGAAAGATAACACTTAGGAAGTCCACAATCTCAAGTCTCCTTGCCTTTTTCTCCTTCTTGAAGCCTTCATTAGCTCAAAGAATTATATTTCTTGAAGAAGTATCTTCAAGAATGTCAAGCATATGTGTTTAGCATATATGTGTTCAACATATATGTTCTTGGATGTCCCTTATTGTTATAGAAGCCCTTTAAACCGTCCTTGGTTAAATTTGATAAGTTTACACCACCTTTAAATCAATTTAAGAACTTCTTAAACTCTTCAGGATGCTTGCACAGTATGTATGAATGACCGTGCCTCTTGGCCGTGCATAAATAACTTCTAAAATCCTTATAGCTGGCACAGTTTCCATGCAAAGCCTCTTTGCATGGCCGTGGATTGTGGTCGTGCATCCATGGCTCTGGTTGTACAAATGTCAGGGACATTTTTTTTCTCTTTTGCTGTAAACTTCTGGGAGTTGCTTTCTTCCTCTGTTGTGCACAAGGTCATGCACGGCTGTGCATGGCTTTTGGGGCCTATTATGTTTTGCAGGGCTTGATGTATGACCATGCATCAAGCCGTACTCCCTGAAAATACTTAAAGAAGCTATGAAATATATGTTTCAAGACTTCAAATGTACATGTATTTATTCAAATCATAAAGATGCATCATTTAAGCCTAATTCTACTCATTTTTCATTAAGAATCCTAAAGACATATGAAAACACATTTTGTGTAGAAAACTATTGTTTCTTTCATAAAATTATGCTAAAAAGTTAAGGAAGAGTGCTATAAAAGTGTGATTATTTTATGCCTAACAATGTTCGAAGCACATAACTAGGAAAAGTTTATTCCTTGACAACTATGAATGCAAGAATGGTAGTTCTATTACATTTGGTGATAGTTCAAAGAACAAGGTTGTTGGAACCGGTATGTTGAACTTGAAAGGTATTCCTAAACTTAAGACTTTGCATGTAGATAGGTTAAAAGCAAATTTGATAAGTATAAGTCAGCTTTGTGATGAAAATATAGTATTTAACTTTAACAAAGAAAAATGACTAGGAAAAGATTATTCCTTGACAACTATGAATGCAAGAATAGCGGTTCTATTCATTTGGTGATAGTTCATAGAATAAGGTTGTTAAAATAGGTATGTTGAACATGAAAGGTATGCCTAAACTCAAGACTCTACATGTAGATAGGTTAAAAGTAAATTTGATAAGTATAACTCAACTTTGTGATGAAAATACGGTAGTTAACTTTGACAAAGAAAAATGTCCTGTGGTTGATAAATCCGGTAATTGTGTGATTACGGGGACTAGAACATCAGACAATTGCTATCAAATTTGCACAGTTAATGATTCTAAATGTATGATGACAAAATTTGATGAGATTGAGTTGTGGCATAAAAAGCTTGGTCGTGTTAATCACAAGCAAATAGAAATGCTAATCAAGACGGATGTTGTTCGTGGTCTTCGAAAACTAGATAAGATTGGGAAGATGATGATATGTACAGACAATCGAGGTAGTAAGAAAATAAGATTTGCCCCTAGGCAAGTTAAGCAAATTGTCACATCTAAGTGTTTTGGAACTTATTTATCTGGAATTGTTTGGGCCAATTCAAGCAGAGAGTTTTGGTGAAAAAAGGTATGCCTTAGTATGTGTTGATGATTATTCAAGATTTACCTGGGTGTGTTTCTTAGGTAAAAAATCAGAGGCATTTGAAGCCTTTTACAAGTTGGGTTTGTATTTACAAAATAGCAAGAAAATCAAAATGGAACACTTGAGGGATCATGGCAGAGAGTTTGACAACATATTGTTTGAATACTTTTGTACTAAAAATGGAATACCACAAGAATTTTTAGCACAAAAAAATGCCCCAATAGAATGGTATTACAAAAAGGAATAATAGAATAATACAGGATATGGCAAGAGTTATGTTAAACTCGAGAAAGATATCCTATTGTTGGTGGGTAGAAGCTATAAACAAGATTATACATATCATCAATAGAACTTATTTAGACCATTTACCACAGAAACACCTTATGAAATCTAGAGTGGTTGTAAGACTCAGTTGAATTATTTTCATGTGTTCGGAAGTGAGTGCTATATTTTGAATTATAAGGAGCAATTAAGAACATTCGACAAGAAAGATGAAGGAATTTTTCTTGGTTACTAATCTAATAGTAGGGCTTATCGTGTATTCAACAAAAGGAACTTACTAGTTATGGAGTTTATAAATGTTGTTGTCAAAGACATTTTAATGGATGAGCAAAAGAGGATGATGCAAGAAGATGATGGTGAGTATATATAGACAAATAGGACGACACAGGAAATAAGTACTGTTGAAATAGAAGATGGAGCTGATTCTGACATAGAACAGCTGAAAGTTCAGCAAAAAGTACTATCATCAAGGACAAAGAAGAATCACCCCTCATAATTGATTATTTGAGAACTTGATGAGACGAGGAATGTCAGAGATAGAGCTAATATTGACTATAGAGAAATGGTCAAATATGCATGCTATACTTCAACACTAGAGCTAAAGAATGTTAAAGAGGCTCTGACAGATGAGCGATGGATTGTTGCAATGCAAGATGAACTTTAGTAGTTTGAACGAAATGATGTTTGGGAGCTTATACCGAGGCTAAATTGTGTAGATGTGATTGGAACAAAATGATTTATAAGAACAAGACTAATGAGCTTGGCAACATAACATGTAGCAAGGCAAGATTAATGGCACAAGGATATATATAGGTTGAAGGTATTGACTTCAAAGAAACTTTTGCACTAGTTGCTAGATTAGAGTTAGTTAGATTGTTACTTGCAGTAGCATATGCTAAGAAGTTTACATTTTAACAAATGGATGTTAATAGTGCATTTTTAAATAAATTTCTACAAGAAGAAGCTTATATTGAACAACCTAAGGGATTTGTTAATCCAGAATTTCTAGACTATATCTACAGATTAAAGAAAACTTTCTATGGTTTAAAACAAGCTCCAAGAGCATGGTATGAATGATTAACAAACTACTTATTGAGATAAGGCTACAAATGAGGGGGAGCTGATAAGACTATATTTGTGAAAAAACTTGGAGTTAATTTCATTGTTGCACATGTATATGTTAACAATATCATATTTGGATCTACATCAAAATGCAGGTCAAAAGACTTTGTTGAACTCATCCAAATAGAGTTTGAAATGAGTATGGTTGGAAATCTTATTTTCTTTCTTGGTTTGCAGTTAAAATATGAAGTGTTTACCTCTCAAACTAATTATGCCAAAAATCTTGTAAAAAAGTTTAATATGAGTGGTGCAAAGCATGTCAGAATTCCAATCAGTGTCAGTCAGTTGTTGTCAAAAGATGACAAGGGATAGAAAGTTGATCAACATATGTATAGAAGTATAATTAGGGGATTGTTGTATCTTACAGTAAGTCATCCTGACATCAGTTACAGTGTTGGGGTATGTGCAAGGTATCAACTGAGTCATAGAGAATCACACTTAAAAGTAATTAGAAGAATTATGAAATATGTGTGCAGTACTACTGATTATGGAATTCACTTTAGCAATGATTCAAGCTTATATTTGTTTGGATATAGTGATACTGATTGGGTTGGATATTGTGATGACTAGAAAAGTACATCTAGTGAATACTTATGTTTGGGAAATAATCTTGTATCATGGTATAACAAGAAGTAAAATTATATATCGTTATCTACAACAGAAGCCGAGTATATTGCTATAGGTAGTGGTTGCACTCAGTTGCTATGAATGAAGTAAATGCTTGAAGACTATAATATTAATTAGCAAGAGCTAATAGTGTATTGAGACAACACCAATGCAATTGATATTTCTAAAAATCTAGTTCAACAAAGTTAAACAAAGCATATTGATATTCGACATGATTTCATCAAAGATCTTGTTGAACAACGATTAGTAAAAATAGAGCATGTGCCTACTCATAAACAATTAGCTGATATTTTTACCAAACCATTGGATGCTATGCGGTTTGAGGAACTGAGAAAGTCATTGGGGATTTGTCTACTTTGACATTTATAACACCGTGTCAAACTATGTATATAATTTTTTTTTTGTCATTTTCTTTTGTTTTAAAAAGTAACACTGATATTTGCAGAGATGTGTTGCTAGTAGATAGGAATTGTGACAAGATGTAAGCTCTATAAAATGGTAGTAGTGAACCATTTGCACAATGCTGTCATCCATGATATGTTCAATGCAACAAGTAATCTTTAAGGCAATTGACAAGAACTCAAAAGTTGTGTAGTTTCAAAAGGAGTCAAATTCTTTCCGTATCAGTCGCAACTTGGCTATATCTTTGTGCTGCTTGAAATCAAGTTCCATTGAAGAATATTCACTTTACTCTTAATAGTTCAGCAAAATACCACTTCAAGAAGTTGGAAATCCTATTAATGGCAGAGAAACCACAACGTCGAGTGCATTAGGCAATAGTCACTGATAAGAATGCTGCCTGTAACACCCCACGACTACTACCCTAAAAGGGTGGGGATGTCGCCTCGTCCCGTAAGATAAGGGGTCTTTAGAACGAGGTATAAAATATAAAGGTAATCTCCAAAAGGATCAACTTAGATAAATAAAGAAATACTCTTATTACATCAGGCTCAACTTGGAGCAAAACAGAATAAAACAAATATTGTCCAGAGGTATAAACGACAAAAGTCCCCTAGAACAGCCTAGGAAAAAAAAAGTATAGCCAAAGCCTCTACTATCACAGCCCTGCTGTCTCAGCACAATCTATCTCTTGATATGCCTCAGATAAACGTGATAAATTCACTGCTTGCTTTCCTTAATTATCCTCCTAATCTAAACCATATAATATCATGATCAGGGTCTCAATTAATTCAAACATGCTCTAATCTCATTTATTTTCACAACAATTTGCAATCCCCTATTTAATTCCAAATAAACTATTCAATCCCCAAAGATCATATACCACGACCACATGTTCATCTCGCTAATAAATACTATTAAACTCTACTTTCGGCATTAAGGGTGGGTATTCTCTTACCTTGCAACAACCGGGTAATAAAGGTCTCGATACTCTATGATGATCGTCCCGAGTTCACTTGGGAAGAAGAGAAAAGCTACCTCATTTGCTTCTCTTGACCGAAAATTAAAGAAAAAGATGAAATCAGCCTCTATGGGGCGTGATTGAAGGGAAGAAAAGGAGAAGGATAGATGGAAGAAAGGAATCAAGAAGTCGAGATAGTTTTTGCTTATCTTAGAGAGTGATCGGTTTTTTGCTAGGTATGGCTTTTGATGTTTTCGAAAATTTGCAATGAGAAGTTGCTGAAATTTTTGTGTAGAATGGAGAGGGTAGACGGTTGCTATGATTTAGAGTTGGAGAAGATTGGTTTAGGGTTAGATTGTGATGTTTAGAAAGACTCTTAATGGCTTTAGGTTTCTTGGACAGCAAGAGCGAAATTTCAGCTTGCTGTACTTTTGATGCTGGCCGAATTCAAGAGGGATTAAGAGGAGAAAAATGTTCTGAAATTGCTCCCTAGGCTGGCCGAAATAATGCTCAAGAGATGGGTTGAGTGTGTTTAGGTTTTTGGCCGAAATAAGGAAGAGTTTGTGTGGGTGTTGATGACTAAAAAATCCTGTGCAGCTGTGTGAAAATTCTGTGCAGGAGTAACAATTTCTGGACTATTTTGGCTGCTGTTTTTGACGAAATTCCAGAGGAGAAAAGTGTGATTTTTAGGTGCTGGAATTTGGCTTAATCAACAAAGAGTTTTGGTAGGTTTTGGAATGCAAAATTTCGTGTGTTTTGGAGTGCAAAGCTGGATGAAAATTCTGTGCATAAGCTGGGTGAAAATTCAGTGATTTTGTGTGAATAAAATTCTGATTTTATGCAGTTAAGGTAACCTGAATTGATGAGGAGTATTTAGGTGTTTTGAGCTAGGGTTTGAAGAGTTGGATTGTGGCTAAAGATGCTGGAATTTTCGGACAGCTTGTGGTGACACAAAGCTGCCGAAATTCTGCTAGGATAGGGAAGAAAATCCTAGTTGAATTTGGATTGAATAGAATCTGGTTTCATCAAGGATTTGGATAAGATTTTCTCTAGTCCTAGAAGAGTTTGGATTGAGCTAAAAGTGCTCCAAGGTGGCGGACAAAATCTGAAAAAAATTTCTAGAATTTTCCAGCTTAAGGTTTTCGAAAATCCAAGAGATCAAAAGCTAAAAATAAAGCAAACTTTATCCTTATCTAAAATCCTTGAACTTAGGAGTTAAATATGGAGTCTTATTCCTATAAAAGTGACGTTTAAACCCAAAGAAGATATCTAAGACTTTAGTTAAATATTTCTCTAAAATAATTAAATAAATAAAAGGATTATGGCTAAAATTCTTGAAGAGGTAAAATAAGATTTTTCCCTAATATATTCCCTAACTCTAATATTCATCAAGAAGAGTTTTATACCACTTGAAATTCTTCAAAGTGGCACCTAACTAAGGGTTTTCGGCCAAGGCATGAGGAATACTAGAAAAGGAATTCAAAAGAAAGCTTAAAATTTTCAAGAGGTAGGATTCGAACTCGGGTCACCAAAGGAAATCACTAACCTCCCCGTTATTCCAAAACAACTCCAATACTAATTTTTTTTCCACAATCAGTTCTCACCACCCTAATACTCATCATTCCAAATCTTTGACCAAACCTCCCTTATCCAAATCTTTAACAACACAACTATTTCACATCAATTAATTCAAATGCAAGAGCAAAGGAAAAATTCACATGCATCCATGCAAATAAAATAATTCTAAGCTACCACGTAAAATGCAAAATGCTATGCAATGCATGACTTTTCCCCATAGTCAAAGGTAGTTTTGGGCGGGGTATTACGCTGCTGCCTTAGAACAAGCCACAACTAGAAATGTGGTAACTAATATAGAGCAGGGGATTGTTGGTAACATCTCAACAACCCTTCAACTATTGTACTCTTAAATATGTGTAGAGGGATTGTGATTACTAGTCTTGAAAATTTTGTATTATATTATGCGTTTAACGAGTGAAGAAATACATCATGGTCATAAATTTGTTGTTCCTGTTACGTTCTTGAAGAAGGCTATCGAAAGTAGCAAGAATAATAATGACAATAGCTTTTTAAATTTGATGGTGGACCTATCATTGGTTTAAATGTTTAAAGAAATTAGGGCTGAACAAAAACTTGGTGCTAGGGCTAGTGTCTGTGTTAGGGCTTCATGAACAAATGCCTTGATTTTCTTGGTCTACCAACCATCCCTATTGCACCTGTAAATCCTTATTTTCTATATGCTTTACAATCTAGCCTAGATCTAGATGTGGTTCGCAGGGTAATGTGTTAGGATTCGTGGATTCCTAAATGCGAAAAACATCCACGAATCCCTTTCGAGAATCTAAGTAAACGATTAAGAAGATCTAAGGATTACAGAATTATCCCTGTTCGGTGCAATCAAGATCATTTGATTCTGATTTTGCTATCGTACGTGCAACCCAAATGATCATCAGATGCTGCAGTGTGTGAACGCCCTCTATCGGATACACATTGCGAACTAACTCATTACCCCAAGAGTGCTAGCGCTTAGGGTTTGAGAGGCTTGATTTTTTTTTTCTGGTGAATAGAGGTACGAATATTTTTAACAGAGCAGATCCCTTGAGAAGACGGCTAAGGTTTTCTCAAAACCCATCCAAACCTCTTGGAGTCTAACTCTGATAATATGTTACCATATTTTATTTTAAATTCAAATTAAATTAAAACTGATATGATAAGAATCTACCATTATCTCGATAATTTAACTAATTAATTTATCGAATCAGATTCTTATAATCTGGACATTATTCAGATACATCGAATGTGGACGTATTTCCAGATTCATTGTATCTGGTAAATTTTCTAGATTCGATTAACTTAGACATATTTTCAGATTCATCGAATCTGGTTACCAGAAAAACAACTTAACAAGTTTACTTATTATGTGACTTTATAAGTTCATTTAACACTGGCAATGTGCCCAAATCACATTTAAATGGCCCATAAGTTATAAGCGATTTTTAGCAAAATATTATAAATATCCAGGTTAAATGAAGATCAGTAATCTCTTTGAACCAAACCATAATTTTATATTTAGTCCTTTTATCACATGATATCTAGATTAAGCATAAGGCATGGAGCATGTCATTCTTATTAAGCTTAATCAATCATTTCTTGATCTTATAGTAGACTGTTCAAACAAATGATATCATTATTTTATATTGATATATTTGAGTAAGGCCATGCATTTTAACAGTCTAACTTATTAAGGAGCCTATTGATATCTCTCCCATAATTGAAGTGACAAATTTCTTCACTATCAATCATATTCCTCTCCTTAGTTTATTCTATATCCAGCAGTAGTCTAATTTATTATCTAATTAAAAATAACTTTAGACAACGTTAAAATATAAAATTTATCAAGTAGGAAACTATGATGAATTTAGGTCAAAGGACTTTTAATATCATTATGGCTAGAAAGTACTTATGACATGCTCTATGAAGTACTCTCACAGTGAGTTATGTCTAATACAATGTTCTTTAACATTTATTTATATTTTGACTTGATATCACATATATCAATGACTATTAAAATATAGCCATCAAGTCACAAACATATTAATTTTAATTTATTATTGTTCTACTAATAATAATCGATTAAGGACAGTTTAAGAATAGTCATTGTATTGATTGTAGAGTTTTACTATCAAGTTACATATTTGATGACCACAAAATTAAATGCACTATTTATGGAAAGAAGTGCCTCGTATTATTACATAATACATAACGACAATAGTATAAGTACAAATTGACTCTATGGCATATCCCTAACATAATGGAAGACATGAATTTGGTGCATATGATTAATACTCAGTTAAAAAAAGGTGAATGATGAGGGGATGGGTGCTATAGTTTCTATTGCGACTTAAGGAGATGATACGAGTGATCAATTGAAATTTGTTCATGAGGAACTGGTTATGGAGAATGTTGATCCATTGTAGATTTTTGAGGCACTGCCATAAGAAAATAAGAACTCAAATAGTAGTAATGCCGAAGGAGAATATACTGGAAAAATTGAGGATATATTAAAGTAAAAATACTTGAGGAAGAAACTGGAACAAAGAAGAGAAAGGCAAAAGCATCAGGCCAGTTAAAGACCTTGTGAAAAAGTAAAAAATGTTGGCAACAAACTCTGAAGTTCACCTATTTTGTGACAAGAAGAGTGAAGACCAGTTTAAGATTATAGAGGACAAAGGGTTCTTAGAAGAAAGAAAATTTGATTTCTCAAAATTCAAAAGTCTGGAATTGGAGGAAGTACTTTAAAAAGTTGGGTTGTTGGAGTCTCTGAATTTTGTTGAAGGGAACAATGATACCATGGTAAGGGGTATCTATGCTAATCTGAAGGTCACCATAACAGAACCTTCTAAGGCATTCTATCATTCTGTATTCTTTCGTGGTTCTTTGATTGCCTTCAGTCCTAAAGATATATCGGCTTTGTTTGACATTCCTTATGATAAGGACATTTTAGGATTGGGTGATGAAGTTGACATCATTATAGTTTGTCAACACATAACTGGTGATGTTGTCAAAGCGTGGTCAGCAAAGGAATACTTGAAATCCTCAACTTTAATAGGACTGTATTTTACTCTGTATAAAAGTACCTATTATAACTAATTACCTACTCACAATATTTCTATTGTGTTAAAGGACAAGGCCTGCTGATATACAAGGTAGGACAAGGTATACAGTTCAATCTTGGTGATATGATCTTCCATCAAGCGGTGAAATTAGCCCAGATCACTGCACAGAATACTACTCTTCTTACATATTCTTACCTATTGACAGAGTATTTAGCGGCTTGCCCTAGTTATGTAGCTTCAAAATCTTACAAACTGATAAAGGATATCAAATTGTTATGACCACCACTGAAGAAGACTTTAACTGCAACTCTTATATCTATGCCATCACAACCAACAAGAAGGTCGACTAGGGCTAGAAATGTCTTATTTGAGATTTAAGATTCTACTACTTTAGTGCCATTGTCTTTTCCACAACTTTTGACTGGTTTATCTAGCTAAGTTGCTCTGCTTGGTAGCTCTATGAATGCAATTCTTCACAAATTTGATGAGATTCAGGCTACACACTAACAACTTCAGAATGATATTAAAGCTTTCTCTGACTCTTAACTTCCAGGTGGTCATTATTTATCGCAAAAAGGGGGAGTGTGGTTGGATTGCCGTGTTTGGAGCTTGCTTAAGTTTGCTGTTGCCGATTTGCGCTTATGTGTTGCTCGTTACTTGGAATGTTAACATGTGCACACTGAACAATTTTTACTTTGTTTTTATTTCTTTTCCTTATGGAGTATCTACTGGTATGAGGTGACGAATATTTTGTTTGGGCCTTGTAACAGTAGTTAGGATTGCTGCGTATCCAGTTTTCTTTGCTGGAAGGTTTTGATATCCTGATGGGAATCTTGTGGTTTTCATCAAACAATGCCAACGGGAGAGAATGTTGAGGTATACTATGATAGATATTCTTATCAGATTGAGTAAGTTGTTGAAACAGGGTGGAAGCCTTTATTTGGCATGAGTTTGAAGTTGCTGAAATTCAAAAATTACCTGGAAGTCTGGTATAACAAGAATTTTGGCATCTTCATGTATATATATATATTTGAAGTCATGTCCTCCATTATCTGGTTTTTATTATGTTTCAATCGTGAAGGAAAAGAGTTTCAAGGCAATAAGGAAACATGTTAGTTTTTGGAGACTTCTAATCTAATCAAATCACGAGTATATATAAAAAGGTAAAGCAGAGGCAGCATACAAATATAGAGAGAGAAATATATAGAACAAGATTTTGTGAAATCCAAAATGAATTTCTCTGTAAAATCTTTATGAGTGATTTGAGTGAAAACTCGAGGTTCATGAAAGACTATTGGTAGGAAAGCTATTCCAATCTTTCTGTGTTGGTGAGATTCTGAGTGATGTTGAAATAGTGATCCAAGGGCATATTTTAAGATTGAAGCTCTAACTTACAAAAGTGGGCTTGAATAAAAAATATATCAAGCATTTTGTGTTCATTGGTAGATGAAGATATGTTAAATGGAGACCCGCTGAGTTGTAGCAACAAAGATTGGCAGGAGTTCAATCCGTGAAGCTGAGTGCAACAAAGGCGTCCTGTAAGTTGGATAGAACGAACACTGGGTAGGTGTTCTGTTAAAATCCACTAGGGATTACTGGAATCTTGTGATAAGTGTAATACTTATACTTTGATTAAAGTTATAGTGGAGTTTTTTAGTGGTCGAGGACCCGCAGATATAGGATTGTTGAAGTTAAGTTGCGTTAACAATTTGTTGTGTCTGTTAAACTTTTACTTTTTATTTGGTAAACTAGCACACTGCAACAGGTAAGGTTTAACAACATCACAGGAGATTGACAATCCAAACCTAACAGAGTTCAATCAAGATAGTTGGGTACAATAAATACTACAAGAAAACTGTAAATTTGCCATTGACTTTTGTCACGAAAATTTTTTCATGGCAATTAGCAATGGATTTTGCTACAAAATAACATAAGACAAGAAAATTGTGAGGGACAGAATTCCATAGCAAATCCGTAGCTATTTGCCACAGAATTGTGATGGAAATAGTAGCAACTAATGATGAAAACATATTCCATCGCAAATCGATAGCAAAAAAAAAAAAAAAAAGCCAAAAAATTATGCTAAAAATTAGCCACCGATTTGTGATGGAACAATTTCCGTGGAAAAATTATAACATTTTTCAATAAATGAAAATGAGAAAATATAGAAGATTTCATCATAGATCCCTAACAAGTTGCATTAGTTGTATTCCGTCGCAAATCCGTGACAATTTGTCACGAATTTTCCGTGGAATAATTTAATAAAATTAAATATTTCCATACCAAATCTCTAACAAACTACTAGGGCTTTGCCATGAATTTATTTTTTCCTCTTCTTTGTTCTGATTCTTTTATTATATTAATTTGTATTAATTAATGTAATTCGACACCCTTTGAAGAGCAAAGATAAAATGTTTTATAAACTTTTTTATTTGTTTATCTATAACTTATTTAGTTTTAAAATGGAATTTGGGAATTAATAATAGATTGTGTTTTAAATTTTTATTTACTGGTTCCATGGCAATTCTCCATGGAATTAATAAATTAAACTGTTTCCATGGTTAATTCGTGGCAGTCAGCGAGGGATCTGCCACGGATTTAATTTTTTTTACATTTTTTTACCAATTCTTTTATTATGTTAATTCATATTAATTCTAATTCAATATCTATTGAGAACAAATATGAATTTTTGTATTTCTTTATCTCCTTTTTGAAACACTGCCTTACTATTTATAGATTTCGATAATATTCATATGTTAATTGTATTAATGAAAAAAATTACACGTGTAATAACAAGTAACAAAATAGGTATGTTACTTATTTTGAAAAATTTCTATGAGACATTTGAGTTTAATTTAATGTATAATAATTGAGAATATATCAAAAAATGTGTTAGGCAAAATAGAGATAAAAAGAATGTTGAATAGTTTTTTTATATACTGGTTCCGTCGCAAATCCGTGGTAATTTACCACGGAATTAGTCCATCAAGTTGATTCCATGGCAAATCCGTAGCAATCTGCTATGGAATTGCCACGGAAGAATAAATTTCTCAATTCTTCCGTGGTTAATCTGTGACAGTCTGCGAGGGATCTGTCACAAATTTGATTTTTTACATTTTTTTGCCTATTCTTTTATTATATTAATTCTAATTCAATACCATTTGAGAAGAAATATAAATTTTTGTATTCCTTTATCTCCTTTTTGAAACACAACCTTATTGTTTATAGATTTCGATAACATTCATATAGTACTTGTATACATGAATTAAATTATACGTGTGACAACATGTAGCAAAATAGGTATATTACTTATTTTGAAATATTTCTCTGAGTATTTTGAGTTTAATTTAATGTATAATGATTGAGAATATATCAAAAAATGTGTTAGGCAAAATAGAAATGAAAAGAATGTTGAATATATTTTTATATACTGGTTCTGTCGCAAATCTATGGCAATTTGCCATGGAATTAATCCATCGAGTTGATGTCGTGGCAAATCTGTAGCAATCTGTCATGGAATTGCCACGGAAGAATAAAATTCTTTCATGGCTAATCCGTGGTAGTCTGCGAGAGATCTGCCACAGATTTGATTTTTTACATTTTTTGCTTATTCTTTTATTATATTAATTCTAATTCAATACTATTAAGAACAAATATGAATTTTTGTGTTTCTTTTTCTCCTTTACAAAATACTACCTTATTGTTTATAGATTTCGATAATATTCATATGTTACTTGTATTCATAAATTAAATTGTACGTGTAACAAGGTAGCAAAATAGTTATATTACTTATTTTAAAATATTTCTATGAACCTTTTGAGTTTAATTTAATTTATAATGATTGAGAATATATATATTCTTTTGAGTTTAACAATGTATGAGGCTAATAAGTCCATTAAAATTTGACAAATACTATTCATTTATCTAATTTTAATTTGATATATTATTTTATAATTTTGTAGGACCAATTAGAGGAAGAGTGTTAGACATTGCTTGAGTCTGAGCGCACTAAAAAACGAAGGATCAAATCTTCCAACGCTTGTTCGGTTTTGATACAAGAGGTCATGTAAGGTGCAAGGGAAAGGGACTAACACCAACCTTAATCAGTCAATCATCCACTTTTGCAAGCAATGTTGAGGAGGTCATCAAAGCTCAAGTGATACGCGTATTTAGAGTATGTGAGAAATTATGCAAGTTGAGATGCGAGCTGAGATGTAAGTTGAGATGCAGTGTGAGCGAGAGATTTACGAGACACGTATAGCAACGCTTTAGACTACCATGGAAGTGTTATCTCGCAAATTTAATGTAGGTGGATTTGCTACAATGCCTATACCACCATCCAGTGCATCTACGGCCTCTCCGGGTGTTGGTTCCACTTCTCGACCCGTTGGATCGTGGATGCTGACGAGACTTCTAGTGATGACTAACATATTCTCATTTTCTTCTTATTTTACATGTATTACCATTTCTAATAGATTTTTTTGGCATTTTCTATTTGTCATATAAGTTGTATTACTTCTTTTGTGGAGTTTACGGATTATTTATGATTTTAATGTTCCAAGTACCAGGTTGATTTTGATTTATTTGGCATTAAGCAAATTGTGTTTTATTGTAAATGGTGTTGAATGGATTGTATTTGGTTTGAAACTGTAGGCATTGAGCAGATTGTGTTTTATTGTAAATGGTGTTGAATGGATTATATTTGGTTTGAAATTGCAGGTGGATAGGGTAAAATACCATGCTACTATTTTTTAAAAAAGTTGAATAATCAAATACGACGGCTAGAACCGTCACATTTGATCAATATCTAAAAATGTCCATCTGATCAACCAAATTACAACCGTCATATTTGATGCAACAACCATTGTATTTGGAATCAAATATGGCAGTTAATGGCTGTCGTATTTGGTGAAAAAACAATGGTTGGTTAATGGCCGTCGTTTTAAATATCAAATACGACGGCTTTAAAACGACGGCTCCAACTGTCGTTTTAGTCATCAAATACGACGATTTTTTCATCTATTATGACGGTTTACCGAACCGTGTCTTTAAACCATCCACAGTGATTTAATATGACGCTTATGTATAGCCATTGTATTAGGTTGTCGTATTAGCCAAATAAGACGATTTTATAGCCGTTGTGGAACAAAAATGACAAGATCTTTTACGGCGGTCACCGAACCGTCATTTAGCCGTCGTTTTTGGCTAATACGACGGCATATTTTTTAGTAGTGATATCAAAAAATATGTTAGGCAAAATAGAGATAAAAAGAATGTTGAATATATTTTTATCTATTGGTTTGGAATTGCCACAGAATCAGTCCATCATATTGATTCCGTGGCAAATCCGTAGCAATCTGCCATGGAAGAATAAAATTTTCAATTCTTCCATAGCTAATCCATGACAGTCTATGAGGGATTTGCCACGGATATGATTTTTAAAATTTTTTTGCCAACTTTTTTATTCTATTAGTTCATATTAATTCTAATTCAATACCTATTGAGGGAAAATATAAATTTTTGTAATCTTTTATCTCTTTTTAATTTACTACGTATCGGTTTTAGATTTCAATAATATTTGTACTCGGTGATTGTATTAATTAATTAAATTATATGTGCAACAATAAGTTGTAAAATAAGTATGTTACTTATTTTGAAATATTTTTATGAATATTTTGAGTTTAATTTACTGTATTATGATTGAGATCCATATAAAAAAATATGTTAGGCAAAATAGAGATAAAAATAATGTTGAATATACTTTTATTCACTGTTTCCTCCTAAATCCGAGGCAATTTGCCATGGAATTAGTAAAATTGAAAGAGTTTCATGGCAAATCTGTAGCAATCTGCCACGGATTAGCCATAGAAAAATAAATTTCTCAATTCATCCATGGCTAATCCGTGGCAGCCTGCGAGGGATCTGCTATAGATTTGATTTTTTATATTTTTTGCCAATTATTTTATTGTATTAATTCATATTAATTCTAATTCAATACCTATTGAGAACAAATATGAATTTTTGTATTCTTCTATCTCCTTTTAATTCATTACCTTATTATTTTTAGATTTTGATAATATTCATCTGTTAATTGTATTAACAAAATAACTTATACGTGCAACAGTTGGTAGTAAAATAGGCATGTTACTTATTTTGAAATATTTTTATGAGCGTTTTGAGTTTAATTTAATGCATTATGACTGATAATATATTAAAAAGTATGTTAGGCAAAATGGAGAGAAAAAGAATGTGTGTTAAATTTTTATTTACTAGTTCCCTTGCAAATCTGTGGCTAATTGCCACAGAATTGGTCAATTGCACTGATTTCATGACAAATCCGTAGCAATCTGTCACAGATTTGCCACATATACTAAAACGATGTCGTTTGGATATTCTTAGGCAAAAATCCCTCTGTCTTGCCTATTCTATACTTAGGCAAAAATCCTCTTCCCACGGATTATTTTCTGGTTCCCTCCCATTTCCCCCACCAACTACTGCTTTCACACTCCACTGCCCACTATCTTCAGCTCTCATTTCCACCTACCGTCTTCTTGCTCCTTGAAATTGGCCGGCTGATGTTTCAACTAATGTTTTGACCAAGTGAAGTACAAACGAACCATGATGTGCCTACTTCTCTGGTAGCATCAATTTCTTTCCTTTCCCTTTGAATTCCCAACTTTGCTGGCGCCATTTCCTTCATCTCTAGTTAATCTCCCAAATCGAGCCTAAAACTTAAGCTTCTTAGTCTACTCCTATTTAGCATTCCCTTCCTATTTGGTTAATATATCTTCCATCTCCCTCATCAGCTGTTGTCCTTGAGCAATAGGACCTCCAAGTTCCAATCGGTAATGGCAGTGAAGTGGCGAGTTATTTAGCTCATGAACTAAGTTATTTAGGTACTATTTCTGCACCCCTATAATTAAAATTAAAGGAAATATATATTAGAATATGTATTGCTCATCTTGTTGGGCTCACACAATGTAATTTCAATATGTTTGTGGGTACTTTATTACTGAACAGAGAAAATAGGGCTTGTGTTTCTTCTGTATTTTGATGGGTTTATGGGCTTCTTGAGCTCAAGATTGAATTTTGCGTACTGGTTTGGGAATTCTTTGATATATGCATTTTGTTTCAAAAATATTTTACTTTAACTATACTGGCCGATTTTTATTTTAGTTAGTTGAATTCCTTACTATTGAGTAGCAGATATTCCTCTGCTTATGTAAATTACATATATAAGATGTATTGGTTTTATTTAGTGGACATCCATTCGGATACTATAGCCATATTATGTGTGTGGATTTTGCTTGGATTTCAATATGGAGCTAATGTCATCTATGGTGTCTATGATAAAAAATTTAAGAGTTTTCTTCTTGAAAGATTGGCTAAATTTTCACCAATATCTAAGAAAGTGGAGAATAGGAAAATAATATGCAACTTTCTTGTCTAGTTACCTGAAACATCTAATATAGAAGTTGCATGTAAAGAATAAGGGACCCTGATAACTTGATCCTTTGCAATCTAATAGGGTCCCTGTTGTAGGAGGAAATGCTTTGGATTTACATTACCTTTTTGTGAAGGTCAAATCCTGAGGTGGCAATGAGAAGGTATGCCATTTCATTCCATTCTATTACGTACTTTCTTTTTTTAAGTTGTATTTACTGTGAAGTATTAGGCCTTTGAGTAATCTTTTGCATGTTTGCTAGTTTTCAGAAGTAAACTTATTGCCATCTTCTGCACAAAAGATTTATCTCTGATAGAATTGAAGTGGAATGATGATGATTTATTTATTTATTTTTTAACAACAACAACAACAACAACAATAATGAAGATGAAAAATTGTACCTTGAGACTATCATTTTGTTTCAAAAATATTTTAATTTACCTATAATGTAGTATAACTTCATATAAATTTCTGGATTACTTTAGCTAACTTACTTATCGTATCAAATTTGTCTTGAACTATTTTATAAGATTCTTCTTTTACTAGAATTCTCCAACTAGTCCGTGTATTAGCCAAAGTTTAGTCCTGGTTTAATGTATATACTTGATGCAGAAGTATGTTTACCTTAAACTGATATTTGAACTGTGATATTTTTGCATAAATACTCCCTGTTTTTACTCTCTTCTATGATCTTTTAGTCGATTGATATTTGTATTCAGGGCATAAGTTCTCTCTCTCTCTCTCTCTCTCTCTCTCTCTCTGGTTTTTGTATTCAAGGCATAAAAGCTGTGATATTATTTCTTCCCTCTGTGCACTAAATATTTTAGTGCTGGAAATTGAAGTGGTCGATTGATAGAGGCTTTTTAGTTAATTCCCACAACCCCCTTCCCTTCTTTCTTATTGAATAATTAATGTGATGTTTGTAAAGATTGAGTCTTGAATGATTTTGGGCTTGATATTGTGGTGAAGGGCTATATGATTAGAATTTTGAGGTGTTATGGGAATTTGACTTCTAATTTCGTTAGGCTTGGTAAAGTTGCTTACATTTTATTCTACTTTGTATTAGGTACTTTAAGTATTTTGTGACCAGGATGAATCTGAATGTATAGTGGGTGGATGATTTTGCTTGAAATATCCAATCAAATATGAGTTTCCATTTCACAAAATTACTTATCGTTAATCAAGTACAGTATGCTATAAATATAAGAAGTTGACCTTACAATCTGTTGATATTGTGGTGAAGGGCTACCTTTTGTCCATTTTCTCCCGAAAAAATACTTCCCATTCCTTGGTTTCCTTATAGGTAATCAATAATTTGGCTGATTAGAATAGCAAACTTGAGATGCTCTCAAATGCTGCTATAAGAAAGTTAATAGTTAATGCCTAATTTTTCAAAATGTAATTTTCAAGTTACTACTTTTGAAAGTGATCCTAACTAAAGCTATATGTTGCACACATCTACTGACCACATTTCTAATAATGCATCTGAACTTGTTAGGTTATATTGTGATTGTGGATGCAGCTGTTTCGACTTAAGAAACGTTCCAGTTGATCATTTTTCTAGTTGTTTTTCTTATTTCAACTAATTTTGGCCTTTCTCATGAATTATTTTGTTTCTGAAAATTAGTGAATACATGGAGTTTTCTTTTTAGCCTTTAGTTTTTTTTCCCCTGCAGTTGTTGCAATCAACATCATTGCTACATTAAGAATTGCAAAGAAAATGGAATTCCTGTCCGATTCTTGGAATGTTGTCTACTATCTTTAACATGAAATTTGAGACGTTGGGCCATTTTCTAGTTTAACAGCTTTACAAGAGTAGCAGCAGCTTTTCTTCTTTATAAACTCTGTGAATCAGTTAATCACCTTTTAATTTCATTCTTCATAGAGACGTGTTAGTTTCTAGATAGAATGGCTAATGTAGGATAGTAGTGATAATCGTTCATTCACAATCTTGAAGTGTTAGTATGCACAATGTAGATTCATTCGATATTTGGTTGAAGTGCCATCAGTCCCATACCACAGAGAAATTCCTGCGATTCTCTTTTTTGGCCTTCTTGGCGTAACATACTTCTTTCTTGCACCCTTGATTTTTCCTTTTCTCTTGGTTTACTACTGTCTCGGATACATTATCTACCGTAATTAGGTCAGTTAGTTTTCTGTTTGGATCTTTCTAAGTAATCTGATTCTGAGTTGGAAATTCAAAAAATACAGTTTGATTTTACATTTTCTTTTGGTACAAGGAACCACCATTGGTTGCATGCCTCTATGAATAAAATTGCTTACTTTTCAAAATCCTTTCAGGTTTTGAAGTTATATGTGATTTCTACTAGCAGAAGTGAATGGAGTGGCTGGAGTGGTAATTGCACCCTTGGTCTCGTCCCGTCTGAATTTTGCTTATGTTAATTTGTTCAACTCTTAATTTAGTCATATTAAAAAGGTTGGCTTGCCCTTGCATTACAGAATCTCCAATTTCCTAAATACCAAATTTATTACACTTCGGCCATACCTTTTTGGCATAGTTTTCAGCTTGTTTAGTTTTCTCTTGTGCAAATTCCAATTTAATGTGTTTCTTTATTCTCCTTCACTTAACCTTTTTCCATTCCCAAACTTTCTTCGCATTGATGCAGTTGTCATGGAGTTCAGGAATTTGTAATTGCCAACTTAGTTTTCACCTAATTCAGACTTTTGAGAACAAATTCATCACATATAGCAATCCTGTAAACTGATTCTTTTATAAATTTACTTGCAGTGTGTACTGCTTGTGAAGGGAGCTGCAATAGCTTATGTACAACCTTTTTACTATTTTCTAGAGTGAGTGTCGATCCTAGGGCAAGGAAAACATGGTCAAAGGTATTTATAATTGAAGTGGAGTTCTTCCTAAAGTGACATATCCAGATATACTTCGTAAAACTTTGGTTTTTCCTTCAATATTAGGTCTGCTTCCTGCATGGTTCACAAAACTTCATGTGATTAGGATGTGGTAGTTGGAAAGATAGTATTTGGACTGAAGAAACTGCCACTAGCTTCTAGTTTCATACTTCCTCTTACGGTTCTAACACTTATATTCAACAGTTATTGCCGTAGACGTTTCCTACCTATATTTAAAGGTTATTCAGCTGAGGTAAGTTTGAAATAATTCTAAGTTTCTTTTTGAAACTTCTATTTCAGAGATTTTGTTCTTGGAGGTAGTGGAAAAGGGCTGGAAGGGCCATGCTCCTCCTAAAAGTCTTACATAACCCCCTTCACTTGTGCAATTACTAACTGAAAAGTATTTGGTTATTTTAGACATGGTCCAAAAACACACTAGAAAGAACATTTATTAGTGAATTCCTCTAAAAACGCATTTTCCAATGGTATTTGTTTTGAACATAAGAAAGATGTATGCTCTTCTCAAAGAAAAATAAGATTTTTCTTGATTGTTTGTCAACTATTCTGACACTAGTTTGAGTATTTATAATTTATTAAGTACTCAACATTGTATGTAATTAGTGAACGATTTTTCTTATTCCAAATACAATTATACTTATGATTTAAAAGTATCCAAATATTAATAAAAACAACAATATTTTCACAAATCAATATACATGCTGTTAACTATTGTAAATTAGTGACTTGATGATTATAATTCCTAGATAAATTTGTATTATGATCCTGATCTATTTATCCTGTCATCTGAAATTCACGTTGATTCTCTGATGTTTAGTCCTTGACATCTTAAATGAAAAAAGCATGCATCAGACATCGGAGAACAAAATGGTGCAGTAAATTCTATTGATATGTGGTGCAATAAATTTAAATGGTTGAATATTTTATTTTTTACTAATATGTGATGCAGTAAATTCTTCAGAGTTTGGGTGTGATATTGAAGACTATCTTATTGGTGAGTGGCCTGAAGTTTTCGTTAATCTTTTAATGACTTTCAGTCATGAGAACAAGACAAACTTGGAAAGACTGGTCTTTGCTTTCTGAATTTTTTGTTCAAGCCATTTTTTTATTTTTTATTTTTCCTTCCAGTTGAAAAGGCTGGTTAATAGATGAGTAAAATGCCGGTACTGGGGAGTTGTAGAAGGCTATTTCAATAACTTTCAGTAAAATGTTATTTTCCTTCAAATAGTGGCATTGTCCATGGAAGGATATAATATTGTCAAACTAAGTTTAAAATACGTGGTAGCAGTTAGTTACCAAAACAAATGTTTGAAAATTTTTATTACAGGAATTTTATAAAAATATCTTACATCTAAAAAAAGAAAAAAGGACAAAAACTTCCTTAATCAGTAAATATACAAGATATGCAGTAGTGTTGCCTTTTCAATCATCAAAGCTCATATGCAGTAAGTTCTTGGCAGTTTCACCATATTGGGATACAACATATTCATTTTACACTGAGGGGCAAAACTTTTGCCTAGCATGCTTATGTTAGAAGTGTCTATTGTCTTTTCAAATTTCTGTTTTTCTTGAGGAAATTTTTATCTACTCTTGTAGTGTTTTGCCCTTTGCAACTTCTATTCTATTTTAATAAAATATATTGAAGAAGAGATATTGTCACCATGGTTAGGCTTTTGCTTTGAATTGAGAGTATCATATGATGCAATAGACCTGAAAATTTTGACTCGTTGGATAGCATTTCTTCAGTGTGGCAGTAATGGATGGATTACTTCATCCCCTCATTATTTTGAAATTTAGTTTTGCTGACATTGATGTTAGAGATTTGAACAATTTCTTTGCACAATCCTAATCACCTTGTGAAATTTGCTTTTGTATAATGAATCCATTTAATTTTGGCTAAGTTTTGTTGGGACTGGCTGGACATTAGTTGTTTTTTTGGGACTGCCATAGGACAATACTGGAACCATGTAGAAATCACAGACTTAGTTGTTTTAAAGCTTCACAAGAGGGGAAAAAAAGTGAGATAATGATATTATTTGATAGCTTCTCTCTTTATTTAACTTATCCATTCTTCTGTTCTCAAATATCGGTAGACTGAAATTGTAGGTTGAGTTCATTTCTCACAATCCTAACAGAGGTTAGAGTTTATCTTTTTTTCTTGTGTGTACTTTTGACATGAGTGGAACTTTTTTAGTATCTAATGTAAGCATCATGCACTTGAATAAGTTTTTTTTTACATAATATTTTGGTATTATTTTGTTATATGTGCTGTCTTTTTACATACTTTTTAATTTCTATTATGTCCTATGGCAGCATGATGGATGTATATAATTCTCTTATATAACTTCTACTATATACAATTCTTGATTTGTCTTTTGCCATATAATTATGTCATGGAAGTTAAACCAGCATGGGTCTCATTAACTTAGTGTCCATATGTTCTCAGATGTCTTTCATGCATGGCCTATAGAATGAGACCTCATCTTTTAACACAAAGCCAGTCCACTATAGAAAACTTAGTGTCCAATCAAACACCATTTAAAAGTATTAAAGAAGTTCGGTTTTAACCTGATAGTGGCCCCAAATCCACTGTAGGGACATGAACTAGAACAGATATATTGTAGCACTAATAGAAAATTAGGAACCCAATATGGACTTCCTAGCCTTCTCATATTTGATTATTTGTATTAGGACAGACAAGTTGATCAAACCACTTCTCAGAAAATTCTTACAAACCTCCAAATCTCAACTTAGCAACACAGAATGACCATTATATACACTAATTTCGAAGGACCTCAAAGTATGTATAATTATTTGACTTCTTAGTATATCAAGCAGTGCAAAGTTCCATTTCTTTTCATGGACTCCCAAGCTGTTTATCAATCCATTTTATGGCAAAAGACTAATTAGTCAGAGGAAAGAAAGAGAATTACTCCTCTTTATTTAGCTTGGATTGCTTAATCAACTTTTTGAGCGAGGGAGACTTTTTGAATCTAGCAGCTGCTAAAACCTATGTAAGAAATGTACTGAAACTAAGAATAAAATAATATGCAACCAAATGAACCTAAAAGTTATTCTTAACCCAACCGGGACCAAGAAGCAATTTACCACTCACTGGCTATAGGTCGTTCTATCTTTGGCTTCTACCCATCCCTATTTGGACTTTTACAGTCCAAAATAGAAACATACAAAGTCAAGTATTGAACCTCTTCCTCTGTCACTACCCAGCACTGGCATCACCTTCAATCAAGCACAAAGCCACACTAATGCTATAAAATATTTCTACACCACCATCCACCTCTTTTTTGCCACCATTGTATGATTATTCCACTCTATGTCAGTTATTTCAACATCAAAAGACCTATTATAGTGCAAAAAGTTTCTTCATAGAATGTATTTTGCTTTATCATACTGAAACTTTGAAATAAGTGGTTCATCTTTTATCTTTGGCTTCTACGCATCCCTATTGAATATATTTCGTAATGATTTTCCTTGGCGATCCAATTTGCAACCATGTTCGATTGCTTTTGTATAATGTATTCCTAAAAACCATCTAAATGTTTTTGTTTTCCCAATTTGCTTTTCTAGAAAATTTGATGGAGGATAGGAATTGCACGTATAAGTGGTATATGACTGGTGTTAAATGAATTATAACCGAATTTGTCAGGGGAGTCGATCAATTTCTTCAATATACTTTATCAAGAGTAGCAACATCTACTAATCCTAATGAAGTTAGATGTCTTTGTGCAAAGTGCAACAATTTGCATCATCATACTGCGGAGGAAATCAAATTGCACTTGTATAGAAATGTGTTACCCCTAAAGGCATTCTCATATATTTTGACTTATGACAAACATTGATAATGATTAATTTATGTAATTTATATATAATAGGACATGTTTGATTTCAGTTCTTCTAAAGACGTGTAAATGAGATTGCTAGACAAGTCTTGAGAAATAGAATCCAAGTTAAGTATAATTTCAACTCAAGAGTTTGCAAATCGTGAAGTCTTTGTGAAAGAACTATAGATTATGAATTGTTGGTATGGTATTATTTTTAAATTCCTATGTCTCTTTACCTTATGTTCAATTTGTTTGTACCTTGAAACACACAAATAAAATAATTTCAAAAGAGTAGGTCTTCAGATGTTTGGATTGAGTAGTTTGGATGGACCTCTTAATCCAAAACTCCATCAAATAATTTGCAGTATTTTTCAAAATGTTTCTGCTTGAAAAAGTGCTGTTTTGGACTCACCTTTTAGACAGACATACTTCCACTTTGTGAATCCAAAACCCTGAAAATCCTGATGAAAGTAACTAGCCGTTACTAGCCGTTGGGACTTCGAGTTTGGTTCCTATAAAAGCCTTTAGAACTCGATTTTGAAGTAGATTTTTGTACTATCTTTCTCAGAAACACTTTTACACTTTAGAATACAAAAATCTCCCTTTTCATTATATTTCGAAGTGAAATCAAAATTGCTCCAAAGGTAAAAATATACAGGTGCTTAGACTGTTTATATCTGCTCAATCTATGAGCTATTTCTGCATTTTCTCTATGATTTGTTTTGTATCAAGGTTTGGGAAGTAAAACCCAGTTAGGGTGAACCTTGAATGTTGAGTTTAAAGAGGTTGGGTGTAAAATCAAGTGCGGTGATTGTTTTGTAGAAGATTGATCACCATTGATTTGGAAAAAAGATTTTAGTGGTTGTGTTGAAATCCTTAAATGTGTGCTTAAGGTAGTGAACGTAGATCATTTGATGATCGAACCACTATATATCCTTAGGTCTTTTCTTGTGCTACTGCCTAAATTTCTTTACTGCATTTTCACTATCTTTTAACCTTAAATGCTGTATCTTTTTCACTAAAATCAGTGACTTATTTATTACCTTTGCATTCTGATTTAAACTTCTCCTTGACATCTCAACTACCTGTCTTTATTTCATAACATTCTCTTATCATTCTGTGCTGATTTAAAAGACCCATGCCTATACACTTGAAATCTCAAAGCATTCTTGAAGCCGCGAAGCA
This sequence comes from Voacanga thouarsii, assembly GCA_026120185.1. Taxonomy (NCBI): domain Eukaryota; kingdom Viridiplantae; phylum Streptophyta; class Magnoliopsida; order Gentianales; family Apocynaceae; genus Voacanga; species Voacanga thouarsii. Next base: position 1,804,764 of record JANUWF010003365.1, on the reverse strand, counting down.
TTTCTGTTGTTTATTTCAAATTTTTAAGGGGCCAAAATTTGTAATCTGCATTTGTTGGCCAAAAACCTTATTCATCCCCCCTCTAAGGTTTTTCAAAAAGGATTTACCAAAGATTATTATAATTGGACATGTCATAGTGAAGAATTTCAAAATCTGCCACACATGTCCAACGCAACTGTGGATGGAGATGCTTCGAGATCAACCAATCGGTATCGGGAAATGGTCATAGATGCAATAAGACCAAATTTTCATCCAGATCCATCCTCCCTTACTACTGAAGAACCTCCTAATTTCGAAGCTCAGAAATTTTATGACATGTTGAGAGTTGTAGATGCTCCCATTGGGAAGGGTATACGAGCTACTCACTCATGTTTGTAGTATCTCAATTACTGAACATTAAATCAAAAAATAACATATCGGAGAAATGCTTCAACCAAGTCATTGATGAAGGAGGTTTTGCCTTAAGGGAACAAGATACCGCGTGACTTCTACCAAACAAAGAAGTTAGTTTCTAGACTTAGGTTACCAGTTCAGAAGATTGATGTTTGCACCAATGATTGTATGCTTTATTGGAGAAATGATGTTAATATCAGAGATTGCAAGTTTTGCAATCATTCTCGGTACATGACTAGGAAGAAAGTGGGAAAAATTAAGCAGCGGAAGGAAATCTCTTTTAAGTGAATGCATTATTTCCCGATTACACCAAAGTTGCAAAGACTTTTCACATCTAAAACAACTGCAGAATACATGAGATGGCACACGGAGAGCCCTATTGAGCAAAGTGTGACGAATCATCCTAGATATGGTAAAGCTTGGCAACATTTTAATCAGACTTATCCTGAATTTGTAAACGAAGTGAGGAATGTTAGATTGGGACTATGCATAGATGGTTTCGCACCATTTGGAATATCGGGAAAGTAATACTTATGTTGGCCTATTATTATCACTCTGTATAACCTACCCTTATGGATGTGTACGAAGAATTCGGTGATATTTTTGACAATCATTATACCAAGGCCAAAGAATCCTAAGCAAAAACTAGATGTGTATCTACAACCATTAATGGATGAATTGAAATAGTTGTGGTTTGATGGTGTCTAGATTTATGATATTTCAAAGAAACAAAACTTTCAATTTCGGGTAGCCCTTCAGTGGACCATTAGTGACTTTCTTGCATATGGCATATTGAATGGGTGGAGTAGGGAAACTTGCTTGGCCGTATTGCATGGAGCAAACAAAATCGTTCCAACTATAAAATAGTGGGAAACAATATTGATTTGATTGTCATTGACAATTTTTGCCAATTGAACACCTTTTTAGGAGGGACACCAAGTCTTTTAGAAGAGATAAAGGTGAGGAACAATCACCAACTCCATCACGTAATTTCGGTGATCAAATGTGGAACCGAATTTGTAATCTTTCAAAGATAATCGAGATGGCAATGAAGCTTGGGAAGATTGATGATAGGGGTGAATTTCACAATTGGGCAAAACAAAGTATATTTTGGGATTTATCTTATTGGCACATGTATCTCATTCGTCACAATTTAGATGTAATGTATAATGAGAAAAATGTATTTGATAATATGTTGAACACTGTCATGGATGTTAAAGGAAAGACCAAAGATAGCGTAAGGGGTCGCTGTAATTTGCTCAAATATTGTAACTGCCTGAAACTTTGTGTAAGCCGAGAAGGGAATGGGAAAGTATGTACACCAACAGCATGCTATACTTTAACCAAATAACAAAATAGGCTTTTGCTTCAGTGGGTTAAAGAATTCAGGCTTCCTGATGGTTATGCATCCAATCTGAGTTGGTGTGTTGATTTGAAAGACTTGAAGATATCCGGCATGAAGAGTCATGACTATCACGTGTTTAGAGAGAGATTGCTACCCATAGCACTAAGGGAATTGCTTTCAACAAATATATGGAGCGTTTTGACCAAGTTAAGTCTCTTCTATAGGGATTTGTGTGCTTCTAAGTTGTCGGTTACACATATGTGCAAACTAGAAAAAGATATTGCACTGCTAGTATACAAGTTGGAGAAAATATTTCCATCGGAGTTTTTTGAAGTGATAAAACATCTAATGGTGCATTTGCCTTACGAAGCTAAAGTTGGTGGTCCTGTTCAATATAGATGGATGTATCTATTTGAAAGTTAATTTAATGTAATAGTTACCTTGTGTTAATTAAATTTCAATAGCACGTACACATATTAGTTTTTGACTTCATGTCTGTTTTTTCATTTAGGTACTTGCATCATTTGAAAGTTAAAATAAAAATAATACTAGAGTTGAAGGATCAATTTGCAATGCGTATTTAGTTGAAGAAGCATCAACATTTTTCTCCTATTACATTAAGCGTCACTTGCAAACGAGATATACTACTAGAGTTTATAATGATGTGGATGATAATGAAGCTCTAGTTCATGAACCAGTTTTGTCAATTTGTGCCAATTTTGGAAGGCCAATTTGAAAGTTAAAAATACAGTATTTGACTGCAGAAGAATTAAGAGTTGCTACCAATTACATTTTGTTTAATTGTGAGAGGTGCAACCATATATTAAGAAAGAATATGTGTGTGTGTGTGTGTACATAAACACGATTTTGATCATAAATGAGCCGCTAAAAATGGTTTCAAATATGATATAATACTTGTAATGATTGATTCAGCAAATTTAAGCAACATGTGAGGTATTTGGCACCAACTTTAACGGACCATGAAGATGAAAAAAGATTCCAGAATGAGTCTACAGGATGGTTTAGGGCTTATGTAAGTTTAATAATGTATTCAAAGTGTTTGATTATTTCATATAACATTGCCACTCATGTGCTTAATTTTTTTCATTTAAATAGATTCATGATCCAAGTAACAAAGAAGATAACATATGCCTAAAGAATTTATCTTGGAGACTCTCGGCGCAGGTAAAGTTATTGAATGGTTACTTTGTAAATGGGTTTAGATTCCACACATATGGCCATAGGGACAGAAAGAAGAATATGAATAGCGGTGTATGTGTTAAGGGTGGTGGAGATGGGATGTTTGGGAATGAATATTATAGAATTTTGAAAGAAATAATCGAAGTTGAATTTGTTAGCAGTCCAATCCAAAAGGCCGTGCTTTTTAAATGTGATTCGTTTGATACCACACCCAATTGGGGTACAAGAGTGCATTCTCAATATAAGTTTGTTGACATTAATCACAAAATGAGCTATGCTGGATTTGATCCATTTGTGTTGGCTCATCAACCTATGCAAGTATACTGTACTTCATATCCTGGTAACAAAAGACCAAAGTGTGATTGGTTAGCCGTATGCAAAACAAAAGTATGACATGTAATTGATACACCATTAGTTGACAAAGCCAACCAAGAAGATAAAGATGAAGCTGAAGCAATAACCATATATATGTTCGGATGTATGTCATTTTAGACTAGGTTTTTTATATAATTTTGACTTATATTAATGAAAGTATTTTTCTCAGAAATTGTTTGTAAAATCTCTTTTATATTTGTGCACAATTTTTATTGAAAAAGACTTATTGTGTTTAAGTAAATAGTTCATGTAAATGGAGGCCTTTTACAGTAAGGTATAGATCATGTGATACTTAACACATAAACTACTATTCTTAACCGGATGATGAGAATGAGAATCTCATCATGGTAAGGTTATTGTGTTATGAATTCTAAATAGGAAATGACTAACCTTTAGCCAATGAATAGTCTTCTCATTCCATAACACAAGCTTATTTTAAATATGTAGAACATGACCTATAGTAGTGATTTCTAAAAGCACTATATGATAGAAATTTAGACTACTACTGTTACATCGTGGACTTATACTTTACAGTTTGAGTATGAGTTAATCGTCTAACGAAGCTGGAAGCGTGTGCTTTGATATACTATAATTGAGGTTCTCTAGAAGAACCAATATACTTGTATGTTAGGTATATATAACTAGTTAATCGAGACAGACTTATATAAGATAGTGTCTATACTATATCGTCCCTTGTGGTTGTTCAAATGATCTAATTATGTAGGGTCCTGGGAAACATGACTTGGATATTGACTTTAGGGTAGCTCCCTTGAAAAGAGAAAATATTCCAAGAAGTCGTGGATCACTGGACTAGAAGTTTAAGGATGGTAGATGTCTTGTAGAGAGGTGTTAGTACACTATTTTCTCTCTAAATGCACGACGGTATGTAGAGGGGTATTTTAGTCATTTCACTTATAAGTCGAAAACATAACTAACACAGTATTATTCTTAGGGTCAATATTTCCTTATGAAGATATTAAGAAATATTTAAAATACAAAATACAGCTATTTATATAGCAATGGTATTTTGATCATTTTAATAGTCAAGGCGACGTGTCTTTTTGATCCTCGTAATAGCCAGTAAGTCCTAATTAATTTTAGGTCGAGAAAATGGTCAAAATAAAAATGAATTTTATTTTATTCAAGAAGTTTAATTTATTTTTAGACTAGAATAAAATAAAAAATAAGAGAAATTAATTTTATTATCTAATTTAATTAGTTAATTAATTATTTAAGCCCAGATTGAATAATTTAAAAAAATTAACTGGGTTTAAACTAGTTAATAAAAGGCTTAAATCATTATATTAGTTCATTTGGACTCATTAATTATTTATTGAGTTATTTTAATAGGTCTAGAAAATAAATAATTAATGATTATTATTTTGGGCTCATTGAGTCCAAGAAAAATAATAAATTAATTTTAACACAATAGTTTGGACTAAAGGGTTATTTTGATTCATAGAATAGAAGAGTTAAGGCTTAGCCAAACCTCTTATGTTGATAGCCTCCAGGAATTTTGAAATATCAAAACCTCGATGTTTTGGTTATCTAATATAGTGAAAAAGCCGTGGATCTCTGTTGAGTGAGACATACAGACACACGAAAAACAACAGAATTTTTTTTCTCTCTCTCTCTCGCTCTCTCTCTCTCTCTCTCTCTCTCTCTCTCTCTCTCTCTCCGTCGTTCATTTTTTCTTTCTTTCTTTTGTTCTTCTTGATTTTGCTAATTAATAGCAAAGGATCAAGAAGTGTCATTCCTTGCCTAAGTTGCTTCACCAACTTAAATTAGGTGGTAGAATATTCTGAGAAGCAAAGTGCTTCACGTTCATGCTCTGGAGGAGTAGATGCATAGCCGATTTTGATCCAGAGACATCTTCCAGTTGAGAGGAAGGAGCCCTGATAGTTTCATCGTCCGCTCCGGCACTGAAAGCAACGTTAAAACGAAGAGGTATATATTTTTTTTAAAAAAGCTCTTCGTTAAGCTCTTTGATTTTTGTTGGTTATTTGGGTTTTATTTTCTTGCATGCATGGCTTCTGGTCGTCGATCAGAGCACCAAGTGGTATAAGAGAATATTACTTTGAAAAGCATAGGATTGATGCATGCTAATTAATAAATTTGGCAAGGCCAATTTTAATGAGATCATTCTCTATTTTGGTATGAGTCGATCGTCTGTACACCTCACCGTTGAGGTATAGGATCTTCTGTAAATTTGTAATGCTTTGATTAGCTTTCGTGTAAATTCGATTTGAAAGGGTATAGGAGGTTGTGGTGCTTGTTTTTGTTGCAAAAAATGTAACAAGAGTCTACCTAGATGGATCGCGAAGGAAGTTGCAGAGTTTTGGGAAAAAAAACGCAAAAGAAACAACAAAAAAAAGGATCCCGGAAGAAGACGATCAGCCGAGCTAAGCTGCTGACCAGTCGAGCCGAGCCGTGGCTCTATCGTGCTTGGAGCCGAGGCTGTGCCAAGGCCAGTTGCGGCTCGCAGCCGCAACCGGACCCAGTGCACCTTGGCTCGGCCATTGTTTGCCCAGGATGCTTCCCGGGGCAAATGATGGGTTGTGGGCACCCGCTCGCGGACCATGGTCTTCCAATGGGCCATGATCCTGTGCGGCGGGTGCACAAGACCAGAGAAAAAAATATTTTTTTTCCCTCGTAATCTTTGGGTTTTTTTTATCTCATATCAGACGAAGTTATTATTTTTGTAATAGTTAATATTTTTGAATATTTTGCATAAAAAATAATAGTAAAGAATTTTAGGATTAAATAAGTCATTAATTAATTTAATTAATGTGTTTACTTTTATTATTTGAGCACTTAGGATTAAGAATAGAAAAGTATGAAAGCATTTACAGTTTACTAGCATGCTATTTATTTTAAATCCTATATGCACGTTTTCTCAAAGACCAAAGTATTTGAAAATTTTTATTTGACAAGAAAAAATATTTTTCTTTAATTAAATGGTTATTTTAACTACAAACAAAAATTAATCCTTGGTTGTTTTCTTAAAAGTTTTTTATCCTTGACATAGAAAATATTCTGGATTTAGAAATTTTTATAAGTTAAAATGGAAAGCTATTTTAATTCATTTTAGCAAAGGAAAAATTATTTTTGTCAAATAAAACCTTAAGATCAAAATCTCTAAGAAATTTTAAATAAAAAATTTTGAAATTATTGAGTTTTTAACTTAAATAAAATTAATCCATGAGGAAAAATTTCTCAAAGGATATAAACTTTGGCATAGAAATTTTTTATGAATTTAGATATTTTATTTTAAGTTAAAAAAGAATTTAATTGAAAATTTTTAAATGATATTTTTTCTAAGAAAACCTTTATTTAAAAAACTAAGTGGGAGAGGCGTTCTAATGGCCCTACGGTTTCCATCACGATCCTCATTGGAGATCGTAAGTCTCCTCGCGTCACTCTAAGAGTGAACTCGTATAGGATAGAGATACCATAAGGGTTTTGAACTAATAGAAGGATATAATTAATAAATCGGGACACGTACTATAATCGATCAGTCCACGTCAGAGGTTATAGTGCGAGGTATGTTTGTAGACGACAAATTTCAAGTCTGCAAATAAGATAAGAAAAATATCGAAATTTACAAAGTATTTAGTAAATATGAGAAGTGGTTACAAATCTCCGAATAAGTCCTAAATTGCAGGATGAGTCATCCGATTCTTCTCTTTTTGAAAAACGTTGATTCTAGGGCTGAAGAGCTTGATCTCGGATCGAACAGGATTTGATAACGAACACTTGATTGCCAAGCCTTCGAGACTTGTTTGATGCAGAGCAAGATGAACGCCTTGAAATTTGAAGAAGATTCTGAACCTTGATTTGATGACGATTCTGAACCTTGAATTTGATGAAGCTTGAATGCTTGAATTTGCGATGCCTCTTGTTTGTTGAAGTTTGAGCTTGAGGATCTTGGGGTCTTGAACCATTGAAGGAAGACCCTATTTATAGGCTAAAAATCATTTGATTTTAGCATAAATAGTCGATTTGGGATTTTGGAAGAGCATCCTAACAAACCCTAATGGACTTGGGTTTAAGATGACCTGGGCTTAATTTATATTTTGGCCCAATCTCATTTAATCCACATTATATTTGGATTATGAGACTTTTTACAAGTCCAATTTTAAGGCCTAGTCCGATTCCATTTAATTCATAATATATTGGATTTAATGTAAAATGAACCATTAATAATAGCCCAATTTAAATTGTCCAATTTCATAATCCATTGGATTTAATGGGCTTTTAATGATAGCCCAATTATATTAATTCAAGAATAATTATATTTATTCATGAATTAATTTTAATTAATCAAGACTAAAATATATAATTTTCTTTTAATCTTGAAAATATATTTTATCCCAAAATTCCTTGTCTACAAATGCCCCCACTTCAAGACTTGAAGGAAAATATTTTTGTTAAAAGAATTTGGAAACAAGGCTTGAAGTATTTAAAATATTAATTTCTCAATTTAATTAGAAATTAATATAAAAGCATTTTTTTCAATTCCTTAATAAAATAGAATTCTTTTTCTATTCCTATAAGGAATTGATGAAAAGATTTCAAATCCAATTTTGGATAGGAATCATATTTCTTGAATCCACCAACCAAAATTCTTAGATTTAAATTTAAATCTCAATTTAAATCTTTTAATCAAGAATTAGAATTCTTATAGGATTTGAAAAAGACATTCTATGGTACCTATAAAAAAGCCTTTATCTTGATCAATTTTTTCCCACATCAATTTGAAGAATATGCATTGCCTCAATTGAAGACCCTGGCAATTTCAATATCTGCGCGGGTACTGTGCATCTGAGTAAGCCTTTCCTTTTTTTTTTTTTTAGCAATTGCTCAACGAAATCGTAGCACTGCATTGGCTCACCGCCGCCATTGTTGACTTCGTAAACTCTTCTATTCTTTTTTTTTTTTCCTTCAATTTCGAAGTTGACTTTTTTTTTCCTCAATCTCTTTTTTGTTTTTAGTGGTCACCATGACCATCTGCGGGAACTGTGCTTTCCCGAATTGCATGCAACTTTTCTTCTTTTTTTTTTTTGGGACTTTTTTTTTTTTTTACTAGGTCCAATTATGGTGCACTTTTCAAATTTGCAATCTTCTTCGGGCCAACAACTGCTAGTCATTCACGACCACGAGAATGATCTAATTGAAGCAGGGATGACTTTGACAGTTTATGAGGCAAAGTCTGGCAAATATGCAGGGTCCCTTCCAAAGGCGACACTCCAACGACTTGTGAAGGAATGGTCAACGGAAGTCAACTTCAAAGGCACTCGTTCCCCAAAGGCATGGATTCTTCTTTCTTCAAATCATCAATCTCAAACTCATCCTAGTGTGTTACCTTCACTTGGACGTCGAATGACTCAAAAGGAGACCCAATAGACCTCGCCACTCAACTTCTTTGGCGTGTTTCGCTTTAGGGAGAGATATTGGGAGTGGGCACACGACGTTTTAAGTCGTTGCGAAGGACACTTAAGATCTGCGAAGATCTATGAGGCTGTCTATGCATCATTTTTTACATATGATTGCAATCCCAGCGTTCTCAAAGCCTTTTGTGAATCTTGGTGTCCTCTCACCAACACGCTCTTAACTTCAGTTGGCGAGGTGTCCATTTCACTTTGGGACTTGCACGAAATTGGAGGCTTTCCAATACTTGGAATACACTATGATGAAGTTGTTCCTCATGCTGCGGAACTCACCGGCGTGGACCATGATGGCAAGCGATTCCTTCCAAGGAGTTGCGAACATCTTTTCCATGCATACCACTTGATCAAAAAAGACAACAACAACTCTGGTGTTTCCATCAATAAGTGCCTCGACTTCTGGTTCAGAAGAGCTATAAAGTATTCAGCACCTCCTCCAAGGGAAGAAAGGAGATCACGCCCCAAGTTTACTAATAATCCATGTGGAGTTATCCCACCTCATACTGTATGGACATCTGAAGAAGAAGCTTTGTTTTCAAAGTTGGGCATTAGAAGCCACAACAGAGATCTGACATTTCTTGCAGCATTTTTATCATGCTGGCTTTGCATATTTGTTTTGCCTAATGAAGAAGTAGACATCATTCGTCCAAGTACCTTCAGAATGGCAAGTTTGATGGCGTATGGGGAACGAGTTAGTTTGGCTATTCCCGTCTTAGCCAGCATTTATAGAGGTTTGAATCGTATTTTCAATTCTCAACATCCTAGTGAGGAGAAATCTATCTTCCCAACTCACTATATATATGGATGGCTTGCAGACTACTTCAAAACTCACTATGAAGTCTCTCAAGGCTTAAACAGCCCTCCAATGGCGAGTTATTCTGGTGAAAACAGCAGAAAATACTTTAGCAAAGACGAAGCCCGCAAGCGGATTTATAGGGGTGAGATTATTGTTTGGACTACGAACATCCTTACCAAGCATAAAAAACATGACTTTTGTTGATAACGAGGCAGCCCCTTTGGAGGAACAACTTTACTTCTTGAGCCTTCGTTCAAGTCTTCTAACCTTGCAGAAAGACGATCACTTCATCATTGAGCCCTATAGCCCACATCGCTTTAGTTGCCAATTTGGATTCCTGCAAGATGTCCCAGGCTACTTTGAGATTTTCACCCGTAAGGCCACCTTAATAGATGGCTTACGTCTTTGGGTAAGATGCACGCTTCGCGGAACAATGGCCAAGGTAACATTTCCAGCCACTCCTTATAGCATAAAGAAGCACTATACTCTCGAGTATTAAGTATGGTGGAACCAAGTACATGGAACCTTTCTTGAAGATCACATCTCGATATTGAATTCTCAAAAATCTACATTTAAGAAAGTAGAGAACTTGCCTTACCCCGAGAAGAAACTTCATCGAGATACTACCACTCTCAATGCTTTAAAGGGGTTAGAAAATTCTTCAAGACATGACAGACATTCTTCTTCGGATCATGACTTGGTTATAGAGAAATTCTCATCATCTTCAAAACGAAAGGAGTTGAATTGAATTGAAGAAGCCAGTTCTAGTAGTAGAGATCGTTGTTGGAAAAGAACAAAGGTAGCAACTACAACTTTAAACCAAGAACCCAAGGATCAAAAGACCTTCAAGGACAAGGTAAAACTGATTTCTCCTTTTTGTTTTTATTTTTGTTTTTGTTCCTCTTTTCTTTTCTTTTAACCTAACTTCTTTGTTATTCTTCTTCATTAGGTAGACAATGTTGTAGCCTTGATGAGGATGCTTATTCTCAAGGCTCCATCAATGATTCTCACTGCTCAAAGCAAGATGGTTGCAAGGACATCTCTTACCCTCAACATGAGGATTTAACATCTAAGGTAGTAGTTCATCAACATTGTTCAGCCATCTCTACCTTCCCAGGAGAGTCCCTACTGTCGAGTTGCAAAAAAAAGTTTGTCATGGAAGTACGGCAGCAATTTTATCAACGAATTCGACAAATGCCTATCGAGTATATCTCTTCACTTGAGGATCAAGCTTGCTATATCCTTAAAGAATTGAGCAAGGATCCTATTATTGACTTGTCACCATTGGATAATTGCTTGAGTTCTTTCTTTGCTAAAGCGCGTGAATTTGACAATGCTAGATCCACCTCTTCGGAGAAAGCCTCAAAGGAGTCTCATATCAAATTGTTTTCTGCTGCTAGCCAACACTTAAGTGATGTTGAGGCTAAAAAGTGTGACCTCACAAGTCAAATTGAAGAAAGTAAGGCCAACTCACAACGAGTTAAAGCCAATATTGCTGCTCTCAAAAGAAAGCTCAAACGCTTAAAGAAAGAGGATAAAAAACATTTAAGCTGCTTGTTGAGGAAAAGAACAGGCGGCTTTTAGAAGTAGAGTCCACCCGCTTGTCCCTCAAAGAAGAGCTTGCTTCACTTCAAAACGCCCCTAAAGCAAACGAAGAGGATAAAGCCAACTTGAAGAATATAAGAGAACATTTGGTGGCAATGCAACAAGACTTGGAAAATTTCAAGTTTTTTACTTGATGTCGCATAGCACCTCATATGTTCATTAAGCAGTTGTATTTTTCCTTTCTTATAAAATAAGCTTGCTTCCTTACTAGCGTCAATAATATACTTCTTTCATATTTTTTCAACCTTTTCTCGCACATATGTGTTTTGTTTACTTATTGCAAACGTCGATTTCACAATAAGTCATCACTTGAGAAAAATAGAGAATGATGAAAGGATGTGACTGAACTTAGAAATTTCTTCTAAGCTGCCTATGTATCTTAAGAATAACTTAAGAATCAAGTCAAACGTAGTTCAAAATGGATGGATATGATTTGGGGGGGGGGGCGTTCACAGTTTTGACTCGTGCGGGTCAGGAGTATCCATTTTTACCAACTTGGACTTGATGGAGTGTTTCAGCAATTTAACCACGTACTATACTATTGGTGGTTGCCTTTACACAGTTTAAACTCATGCGGGCCAGGAGTAACTTGCAATTTAAGCTCGTGCAGTCAAGAAGCAACTTGCAGTTTAAGCTCATGCAGTCAAGGAGCCATCATTTATGCACAATATCGCTTCAAATACTTGCCATTGATCGGTCCAATTCTCAACCCATCTTCAGCAACTATCTTATAAGATCCATTTGAGTAGATCTCCTGAACAACATATGGGCCATCCCATTTTGATGTCAACTTCTTTGGTTTGTGTCCAACGATGATTGGTCTTTTCACAGCAAGCACTAAATCACCAACTTGAAAGGAACGAAGATGCACCTTCTTGTTAAAGGTTTTGGAAACACGAGCTTGGTAGCATTCTAACCTTTGTTGTGCCTCTAATCTCTTTTCATCAAGTGCTTCTAACTCTTCAAGTCTGAGATGGACATTATCTTCCTTGGTAAGACCTTCTTAAATAGTGATCCTCAAGGAAGGAATTTGTTGCTCTAGTGGAAGGACAGCTTCAACACCATATACCAACGCATATGGGGTAGCTTGGGTTGGAGTGCGGTAAGTGGTCCTATATGCCCAAAGTGCCTCTCCAATACGAATGTGCCAATCCCTTTTTGACTTAGTAACCACTTTTTGTAACAAATTGCATAAAGTTTTATTGAAAGCTTCAGCAAGTCCATTAGCCTGGGCATAGTACATAGAAGATTTGTACTGCTTGAATTTAAACTTCTCGCATAATTTGTCCATCAAATTATTGCAGAATAGCTTGCCATTATCTGTGATAATATATCGAGGAATGTTATATCGATAAATAATGTTTACATATATAAAATCAATAACATTTTCCTTTTTTTGCTTCTTTTATTGCTACAGCTTCTACCCATTTAGAGAAGTAATCTGTTGCAGCCAAGATATAAAAATGCCCAGCAGAAGACTTTGGTAGTGGTCCAACAACATCCAATCCCCATGCATCAAATGGCCATGAAGCAACTGTCGGGTGCAATGGCTCCGGCGGTTGATGTAGATAATTGGCATTGAATTGACATGCTTGACATCTTCTAGCATAATCCAGACAATCTTTCACCATAGTAGGCCAAAAATATCCCATCCTCTTGATACGAAAATGAAGCTTCGGACCAGATTGATGGGATCCACATATGCCAGAATGAGCTTCTTCCATTGCTTGCACAGCTTCTTCTTGACCTAAACATCTCAAGAAGACACCTTCAAATGAACGTCGAAAGAGCGTATCCTTATAGAAAAAGAAGCGGGTGGCACGCCGGCGAATATCACTCCGTCTTCGTGGATTATCTGGAAGCTTCCCATCTTTAAGATAATCTATAAAAGGTTGTCTCCAATCTTCTTCATTAATTTCGTAAACAAAGACAGAATGGATTTCATGCCCTTCATCATCTTCATCTTCAAAAATAGGCGGTAGGACCCAAGTTTGACATATAGGAATTTGAATTTCTCGATCATGTAGACATAAAGTAGAAGCCAATTTTGCCAACGCATCAGCTTGCTTATTTTTGCTTCTTAATACATGCTCGATCGTCACATCACCCAAATATCCCATAAGTCGTCTCGCATAATTATAATACGGGATCAACTCAGGCTTCTTAACATCATACTCACCAAGTAATTGATTAACAATCAATTGGGAGTCCCCATATACTTCAAGGTGCAGTCGCTTCATATCAACAGCCAACTCTAATCCAAGTATAAGGGCTTGGTATTCAGCCACATTATTTGAGCATCGTTTAGTCAAGGTGAAAGAGTACGGTAGTACATCTCCTTCAGGGGTAATGAATACTACACCAGCTCCAGCACCTTCACGATGTGCCGCACCGTCAAAGTACATCTTCCATGGTGGGAGAATCTCAATGACAAGAACATCTTCATCAGGCAACTCATCACTTAGTTCCCACTCAGCGGGGATAGGATGATCGGCCAAGAAATCCGCCGACACTTGTCCTTTGACGACTTTACGTTGGACGAAGACAATATCAAATTGTTGGAGTTGAAGGTACCACCTTGCTAAACGATCGGATAGCACGAGGCTTTGTCATGACATACTTTATGGGATTAGCCTTGGAAATAAGGCGTACAGTATGTGCTTGAAAATAATGTTTCAATTTTTGAATTGCAAATATCAAGGCTAGGCAAAGCTTCTCAATTGGTGAATAATTTAACTCATTCGGTGTCATCATCCGACTTAAGTAATAGAGTGCATTTTCTTTGCCGTTGTCATTTTCTTGAGCAAGCAATGCCCCCACTGAGCGTTCTTGCGCAGCAATGTACAAAATCAATGGCTTATCCGGGATAGGTGCAGCAAGCACAGGAGGCTTCATCAAGTAAGATTTGATGCATTTGAAAGCATTTTGGCACGCTTCATCCCATTCAAATGGTACACCCTTCTTCATTAGACGACTGAACGGTTGACAACGTCCGGCAAGATTTGAGATGAACCTTCGGAGGTAGGCCAACTTTCCTTGTAAACTTTTTAATTCATGAATATTTCTCGGTTCAGGCATCCTCATAATCGCATTGATCTTTGATTGATCTATTTCGATACCTCGATGACGAACGATGAAACCCAAAAATTTTCCAGAGGTGACACCAAAAGCACATTTAAGAGGATTCATCTTCAATTGATATTTTCGGAGTCGCTCGAAAGTCTTTCTCAAATCTTGAAGATGATCAGCTCGTTTACGTGACTTGACCACCAAATCATCCACATAACATTCCACGATCTTGTGTAGCATGTCATCAAAGATCTTTTGCATTGCTCTTTGATATGTGGCTCCGAGCATTCTTTAGACCAAAAGGCATTCTTGTGTAGCAATAGATTCCTTTTGGAGTACGAAAGGCGATAAGCTCCTCATCTTCGGGTGCCATTTTGATTTGGTTATACCCGGAGGATCCATCCATGAAAGATAGAACTTCATGACCGGTGGTTGCATCTACCATCGGTTCGGGAATGGGCAACGGAAAATCATCTTTTGGACGAGGCATCATTTAGATTCCTAAAATCCACACAAATTCGAATTTGTCCATTTTTCTTCCTTACGGGGACAATATTCGCAACCCAAGTTGGATACTTGACCTCTCGAATAAATTTGGCTTCGATCAGCTTGTTCACTTCTACTTCAATTAATGGAACTAGCTCGAGTCGAAAACGCCGTTGGGCTTGCTTTACTTGGTGTTACCCCATCCTTTACGACTAAATGGTGGACAACAATTTTGATGTCTAAGCCCGACATTTCTTTATATGTCCAAGCAAAGACGTCTCCGAATTCCTTCAACGAGTCGACATAGGCCTTTTCTTCTTCGAGCGATAAGAGTGCATTTATGTAAATTGGGCGAGGATCTTCAATAGTGCCCAAGTTTACTTCTTTAAGTTCATCAATCGTGGCTTTTACGCCTTCTTCAAGTTCTGTTGGAGCATGCTTAGCATCCTCTTCTTCGGCACACTCTTCATCATAGATGGTAATGTGATTACAAGAGGCTATACTTTCTTCATCACAAGGCACATCGGGCGTCACTTGTGTTATTATTTTTAAGATTCCATTGCAATTCACCACCGTTCTTGCCTTGGAGGAGACTTTGCTTGGAATGTCTTGCCTTTGAAGTGATTGTGACACCAAGCCTCTTGAAAACAGATTTTCTTCTTTTCTTTGGGCCTAATCTAGTGAAGACGGATGGACGTGAATTTGTATCCTCTATCCCACCAAAAACAGATCGCGGTTTTGATGTCACCTCATCTTCTACGAGTAATATACTGTACGTTGGCCCTTTTAATCTTGAGTCCGATGGGAGATGCTTGTTTGTAACCCAGGCCGGCACGCTCTTTTCCTGTTGGCATGCTTTGGATAGATCCCGAGCTTTGACCCATTTCCTTGTTGATATCGGCAGAAGCTTTCCCAACAAATGTTGACTTTGCGAGTTATATCCGGCCTTTGCTAGGAGCTTATAAGCATTTGGGTCAAATCCTTCCTCCGTACGTGAGGTCGGTAATTCATCATGCTCTACTTTTGCTTCTTTCTTCGGTCGAACAAATCCTTTTATAGGAGTATTTGATGACTTGACGGGATCAACCTTTGTAAGAGGCAAAGTGAGCCCTCCTAGTGGCTTATTGCATGCGAGGTTGCTTGGTAGAGCTCTCTGCACGTCTTGTAGCTTTAACATCTTTGGAGAAGGTAATCTTTTTATCTTCCTTCCCCCCGATAAATCGATCTTAGTTGATTCGCCATCCTTTTTAAGGTAGTACTTAGCATCGGCAATATGCGCCTCGGCTTCGATGAATGGTTTATCATCCGCATCTATTTTCTTCACCACGCCATTTCGACGGAATTTGAAACATTGATGCGGTGGCACTACACCATTATCATGGAGCCATGGCCTTCCTAGCGAGAATATTGTAGGAGGTCTTGGCATCAATAACATGGAAAAGAGCAGTTGAAAGCATATCTTCAATCAATATATCCAATCGAAGAGTACCACTAGCTCATTGTCCCCCTTGATTGAAGCCTTATATCATAAGGCGACTTTGAGACAACTCATCCATAGGAATGCCTAACTATCTTAACGTTCGCAGAGGTAAGATGTTTACTGCCGATCCTCCGTCTAACAGTATCCTATTCACCCTCTGTTCTTGCACGTAGCCAGCCACAAATAATGGTCGGTTGTGAGGCATTGAACCAAGCAGCAAGTCATCGTCAGTAAATGTGATCTCAGCCATATAGCTACTAAGGTCTGCTGAAGCTTCAATTCTCTCCAGGTCTCCTTCATTTATACATTCATCATTGTCTTCTTTGCTTTTCTCATCATGTATGGCATAACATGAAACAATGTTGAACTTTTTAGCAAGTTCCCTTGGTATGAAATCTTTCAGTGTGAGAGGCGCCAGAGATCTCTTCCAGAAAGAATCATCTACTGTTGATGCAGATTTGGTCTTCTTACTTTTGACCTTCTTTACATTTTTCTTAGTGAATCTGCTTCTGACCAGTGAAGCTCCACCTCTTGAGGCTTTGGTGCATTTCTTCCTTCTTGTCACAAGTGTCCAGCCTTCATTTTCACCATGGACAGAAGGTTCTTCGACTTCTTGTTGATATGCTTTGGTAGGAAGGACTTGTCTGTCAACTTCAACCTTAACAGGATCAAAACTTCCAAATTTAACCTCCAAAATATCGAGTTCAACGGGAGGGACGCCAACAGTTGTCAAATTTGCGGATGCTTTGTCTTCTTCAAGGACTACATGTCCTTTACAGACCAACTGCATGATCTTGTCCTTAAATACAAAGCATTTCTCAATTGGATGACCAATTAGCCGATGGTACTTACAGTAGTTGGGATCTTTTATTCGTCCAACTTCATTCGGACGCTTTGCCTCCGGCAACTCTATAGCTTTAGCAGCTAATAACTCATCGAACATTGAAGAAACATCAGAGTCAAAAAAAGGATATTCCTTAGACTGCCTTTCTTCCAAGGTCACCTTTTTTCTTTCCTGCGAAAGATCCATCTTCTTGGTCACCTTTTGAGTCACATTCGAAGAAATTTTTATTAGAGCCGCGACTGTGGGCATGGACTCTTTTGCTTCAATTTTAGAAAAAGGTTTGCTCCCTTTTCTAAAATCTTATTTTTCCTTGCCTTTGATGGGGTCTTGGACAAGTGCCTTACCCCCATGTGCGCGATGCTCAATTCCATATCATGAGCGCGAGTCGCCAATTCTTCAAAAGTCTTTGGCATGATCCCTTTAAGGATATACTGGAGTCCCCAGTGCATGCCTTGAATGCACATCTCAATTGCCGATGATTCACTTAGACGATCTCTACAATTGAGGTTCAAATTCCTCCATCTGTTGATATAGTCCACTACTGGTTCGTCTTTCCATTGACGAGAGTTGGTGAGCTCTACCATACTTGACGATTCTGCGTGTACTGTAGAATCTGTTGAGAAATTCTTGTTCAAGTTGCTCCCAACTGTTAATGGAACCAGGTGCCAGATCAGTGTACCAGTCAAATGCATTCCCTTTGAGGGATCGTACAAACTGCTTCATTAGTAGATCCCCATAAGTTCCAGCATTGTTGCACGTCTCGATGAAGTGAGCCACGTGCTGCTTGGGATTTCCTTTACCATCAAATTGTTGGAACTTTGGTGGCTGATATCCAGCTGGCATTCTCAGGTCATCAATTCTTTGCGAATAAGGCTTTGCATATGTGAAGGTGGATTTGCTACCTCCTTCATACTTGTCCTTAATCGTGCCCATGCTGAAGTCTTTGAGCTGGTCCACAGGAATCATACCTTCGGAGGATATTTGAATATCCTGTGATTTCTTAGAAGTTTCCACTTCCTCTTGCACTTCGGATTTCTTTAAAGGAGCTTGACTTGTTTCACCAGTCTTCTCAAAGCGATTGATGAGATGTGCGATAGTAAGATCTTGCTCTTGGGAGCGTTTGGCGAGTCCCTCCACCAACTTCGTGAGGTGCGCGAGTTGCTCTTCCAAATTTTGTGTGCCCGTCATTATAACCGGTGCCACAGAAGAAGCAGTGGAATCTTCATTTGATGAAGCTTTGGATTTGAGGTCCTCATGAGGGGATTGAGGCGTAGAGCCAGTACTTGAACTTTGGTCAGCTTGTTTGGAGGTATTGGTCTTCTTCAATAAAGGTGACATCTTGTGCATTGTAGAAGCAGCATCTTACTTCAACTTTGCAGTTGCAGGCGATGAGACAATGCTAAAGTTTTGAGCCTCGCTTTGTGAAAGAACTCGAGCCTTACTTCTTATCAGCATGCCTTGGCTTGAAGCTTGTGGAGCCTTGCCAACAGTTGCAGCGGCCTCCATGATATCAGCAGCCTTTGAACGAGCAGATACAGTTGTGCTGTTCTTTGGGGCCATTGAGTTGATTTGTACTTGTACTTAAACTTGGTGTTGATTTGAAGAGAAGAGATGGGAGGCAGAGATAGTCCCACAGGGCGTGCCAGAAATTTATAGACGACAAATTTCAAGTCTGCAAATAAGATAAGAAAAATATCGAAATTTACAAAGTATTTAGTAAATATGAGAAGTGGTTACAAATCTCCGAAGAAGTCCTAAATTGCAGGATGAGTCCTCAGATTCTTCTCTTTTTGAAAAACGTTGATTTGAGGGCTGAAGAGCTTGATCTTGGATCGAACGGGATTTGATAACGAACACTTGATTGCTAAGCCTTCGAGACTTGTTTGATGCAGAGCAAGATGAACGCCTTGAAATTTGAAGAAGATTCTGAACCTTGATTTGATGACGATTCTAAACCTTGAATTTGATGAAGCTTCTGAACCTTAAATTTGATGAAGCTTGAATGCTTGAATTTGCGATGCCTCTTGTTTGTTGAAGCTTGAGCTTGAGGATCTTGGGGTCTTGAACCATTGAAGGAAGACCCTATTTATAGGCTAAAAATCCCTTGACTTTAGCATGGGATTTTGGAAGAGCCTCCCAACAAACCCTAATGGACTTGGGTTTAAGATGACCTGGGTTTAATTTATATTTTGGCCCAATCTCATTTAATCCACATTATATTTGGATTATGAGATTTTTTACAAGTCCAATTTTAGGGCCTAATTCGATTCCATTTAATCCATAATATATTGGATTTAATGTAAAATGAACCATTAACAATAGCCCAATTTTAATTGTCCAATTTCATAATCCATTGGATTTAATGGGCTTTTAATGATAGCCCAATTATATTAATTCAAGAATAATTATATTTATTCATGAATTAATTTTAAGTAATCAAAACTAAAATATATAATTTTCTTTTAATCTTGAAAATATATTTTATCCCAAAATTCCTTGTCTACAATGTTTACAGAAAATGAGAAAAAACGGCCATCCACTCGATGAAGTTATCTTCTAGATTATTTTCTAGAAGGAAAATTAATTTGTGGTGGTTAACACACTTAGCTTAGGAAAATATTTCAATCCACATAGTAAAGAACTGAAAGAACATCCCCCAACCATTTCTGAAAATTTGAAAAATAAAAGAAATTCTCAATATTGTGAAAACAAAATAATTTTGTACACTTTATCCTCATATTAAACGGATAATAACTAACCCTATTACTATTATATTTAACATGATTAATTTGGGTCTTAGAAAAACTAACATAGCTTCTTGCGAAAATTAATAGTTATACCAGAATAAAAAGAAATAGAATATCCTTGATTTATTAGTTTTGCAACTGAAATCAAATTCTGTCTAAAATCAGGAACAAATATAACATCCTTCAAAATAACTATTTTATTACAATCAAAAGTAAGTTCCAATTCTCCCATTGCAAGGGCTCAAACTTATACTCCATTTCCCACGCGTAGTCCATGTTCACTCTTCTGAAGTCTTCTAATCTTCCTAAACCCCTTCAAGGAGTTATAGATATGATCAGTAGCTTTTGAATCAACAATCCAAGTGAAAGTTGATCCAACCGTTGATATAGACTCTAAATACAAAATATTACCTGTGGGATTTTTCTTGGCCTGAAAATCTAGACACTCTTTTTTCCAATGTCCTTTCTTCTCACATTTGAAGCATTTGCCCTTGAGTTTATCTTTAGGTTGGGACTTAGGTTGGTGTACTGCATTCCCTTTCTTCTTCTTGAAATTTTTGGGCTTAGGCCCAATTCTTGAAGAAAAAGCCACCATAGCCCTAACTTGTGGCTTCATTGCCTTTTCTGCCACCTGGAGCTACTTCATCAACTCTATTAAACTTATGTTTAACTTGTTCATATTGTAATTCAACTTGAACTAAGTGAAAGAGCCCGGCAAAGATTCGAGAACTATGTCCACTTAGCTCTCAGGGTCAATGACAGCTCCCAAAACATCTGTTTTCTTGAAAGCAGCAATCATCTTGAGCATATACTCTCTCTGACTGATACTCCCTCAGCCATCTTGGTATTTATTATTGTTCAAAGAGCCTCTTGCCTTGCAGGCTGGCTCTTATCCACGAACATTGTAGTTAGTGATGTACTTATGTCATATACAGTTGTCATGTGCTCATGATTGGATTGGAGCACATTCAACATGGAGGCTAGCTATAGCATCGGATCATCTCGTCAACCTTTTTTCATACCTTTTTAGCCTCACCTCCTCAGTGGTGGAACCTTTCCCGATTACTGGGCAAGTCTCATAAAGGACATACCTATACTCCTTGACTGTAAGTATTTTATCTAGTTAGAAATTGAGAAGTTATATGTATTGGGCACATGTATGGAAATCTATTCTTCATTAATCCTATTAACAATCAATTGAATAACGCTCAATCTGAACCTTTAAATAGGAAGAGAAAGACCAATGTCAATGACTTATATCTTTAGTATCTAAGGTTGGATCACATTAATTTAATCAGGATTCAGAGATTAATCCATGATGGGCCTTTAGGCTCATTGAGATTAGAAATTTGGCCTCTATGTGAATCCTATTTTATGAAAAAAAATGACCAAAAGGTCCTTTACCCGAAAGGTAAATAGAGCCAAAGAAGTATTGAGTCTTGTTCACATTGATGTGTGTAGTCTTTTGTCTACACTAGCAAGAGGGGGATTTGAGTACTTAATCACTTTCATAGATGATTGTATAAAGTATGGTTATGTTTATCTGATGAGACACAAGTCTAACTCTTTTGACAAGTTCAAAGAGTTTAAGGCTGAAGTGGAGCGTCGGACAGGTAAACTAATCAAAACCTTATGATCGGATTGTAGTGGAGAATACCTCTTTGGTGAATTCAAGAATTACATAGTACATCATGAGATAGTATCCCAACTTTTTGAGTTGGGGACACTCCAGCAAAATAGAGTAGTTGAGAGAAGGAACAGGACATTGATGGAAATGGTTCGAAGAATAATGCCTCATGCTATTCTTTCAGTGTCTTTTTAGGAATATGTCCTAGAAACAACAGCATTTTCAGAAATGACCCACCTAAACTCTTTACACGTTTTACAATATTTTCATCCTTTTTTATCCTCCTAGTATAATGTACAATCATTAGGACAAGCATTTTTTTTTTCATAGCCTAAGCCCAATTGCTTTTTCAATTTTTCAGCTTCATCAAAAGATTTAGGAAGTTCAACACCCTCGGGCAACGCTTTTCTCATCAAATCAAGTAGCATATCAAAATGCTTGTTAGACCACTTCCCTGCGCACTTGAGATGAAGTAACCGAATGATGAAGGTAAGTTTAGAGAATTTGTTACAACTTGGATACAAATCTTGTTGAGTGTCATTAATCAGTTTGTAAAATTTTTTAGCATCTGGGGATGTTGTATTACTTTCTTCATCTACATTTCCACAAGGTGGGACCCCAAAAGCATCATGCAACATTGCTTCTATGTCATCAGGCATAGATGCTACGTTATTTGAAATAGACTTTGAGTGTGATGTATTTAAACTAAGCGTAAAAAGTTCTCCATGTGTTATCCAATATGTATATCCCTTAATAAATCCCGTAACAATCAAATGCTCCCTGGCCTCAACTTTTGTTCTCATTACTCCATTTCCACATTTCAAATAAGGACATAATATCATTCCATTTAAACTTGTGTTGTTCATTGCAAAGTTTAAAAACCTTTCAACTCCATTTTCATATTGAATGCAATTCTTTGGAAGTTTCATCCAACCCTTATCCATACTTATGAAACTAATTATCCAACTCAAATGGCAACAACAAATGGAAGATAATTTACTTATGTCAGCATCATGTTAGAATACAAGTAGAGAAATTCCTAAAAAAAAAAAAAAGGTTGCAATACCTTTTACAATATATAGGAAGAAAATTCTAATATGTTAAGTGGTGTTTGAACTTTCTAATTTGAAAATTTTTGTTCGAAACTTGTTAATTATTTTGATTTTATCCCATAGTACAGAGAGATCCACACCAGTAGGAAAGTTAAAAAATGAAAAACCAAATTAATTATATATTTGCAAATTTTAAGCTCAACATAATAAGCATCTCATAAAAGAGATAGGTTGATCACAAGTTACATATTCATCCAGAATATGAATAATCAAAGCTTCAGTTAATGCAATTTAAACAAGTTTAGTTTGCTTGTTTGCTTAAATAAATGGCAAAAAATATGCTTTCATATTTCATTACTTAGGGTTATGAATTTCCAGCATCTTAACAGGGCTTTTTGGAGTTTCAAAAATGCGTAAATAAATGTATTTTGAGGTGAGGTAATTCACAAGTTAGAAAAAATACAAGCCTAAACCAGAAGTACACACAACTGAACATAATCATAGAAACAACACAAGGTAGACACCCATCTTAGTTTAACAAGAGGGAAAAAATACACCTAACAACAACAAAAAAATGGGGGATGGAAAAAATGAGAATGGGTATACTATTCAAAGAAAAAAGAAAACAAAGTCAAACTCAAATTCTTTCTGTTGAACGAAATCACATCTTCCCTAAACAGTATAATTGTTGTTTCCTTCTAGCATTGAATAAGTCCCTGTCTTCAACCCAACAAACCTATTGCCAACATTCAAACTATGGTTCCAAGAAAAACCAACAACCCCTTAATCGATAAGCAAAATGGTATGAAAATACATAAGGGGTTCTTATGAAAACACATAGTATATCCACAAATAAATACACAGAGAGAAAGCTCAAAACCTCGAATCCATAACCAAATACAATTTGAATCTATTAAACAAAATCAACAATTTCTAATTTTGCAATTTTGACTCATGAAACAAAATCAACATACCTAATTCGTGGTGAGAACTCACTCCTAATCAACAAAACTAACACGCTTGGCCAACAACTAACTTGCTTCCGCGACTTCTAGGCTGAAAAGATAAGAGATTGCTTCGACAGATTGTGCTCGCCGGTGAGAAGTTGAGATACTTAAAAAAAGAACCCACCTTTTCCTAAAAGAAGAAGAAGAAGCTTTCGGTGGGCTATGGATGGACAAAAGGGAGATGCAAGAGAAGCATTATACGGACAAAAGAAATCATTTACATAAATTAATGGGGTGAGAAAATGCTGAAAAGGAATTATGCTTACCAACTCTTTGCTATGTCTGCAATGATGAGCAGCTCTTTCACAACAGTAGAGGATTATCGGAGACGAACACAACAAATGAGGGTTTGGCCCTCAAACGCAAACATGGCGCAGAGGAATTTTGTCTGAAAAAGATGCAACTCGTGCTTGAACTCCAACAGAGAAAAGCCAGATTGGTCTATTTCCGTTAGTGATTTGAGGGAAAAATATTTCTTTTCGCCATTATTGTTCGACTGCTTTGAAAACACAAACAGAGGCTAGTCAAAATAAGTGAATAACTCGCACATTTTTTTTTTTAATGAAAGTGTCTGTTGCACGCCTTTTCATTCCTTACAGTCCCAAAGTGTCAGAAAAATTCCAATATTTTTTCTAGACACAGAAAACTGTCATAACAATATATCACTTTAAATGAAACTAACAAAACTACGTCGTATTAGTTCTATATAATAATACTAAAAAATATACTAAAAAATCTAGTGTCATTATAATTATTATATTATTACATTTTATAAAAAATGTTATTAAAAATATATCAATAAAACTCTTTTTTCTTATAGTGACGGTGCCTAACCGAACAAAAACTTAAGCATCGATTAAAAATTACATAGTCAATTAATTCTCTATTCTTTATGGAGAAAATTAAAGGTAATTTAGTAGGAAGATATCAAAAAATTTTAATTAATAATTATTAGAATATTATTTGTGCAGATTTCTAGAATTATACTGACCTACCTACCATAAACTGCAGTATTTCTTTGACTGTCCCATTGAATAGCCAATTATACCATGTGCTACATCTCACGTGTAATACTTTTGCATTTAAGCATGAAATCTAGAAATGACTGCTAACGTGGTTGTGCTTGTTTTCAAATTATTATTATTATTATTTTTATTATTTAAAAGTCACAAAGTATACAATAGTGCAATTTTTCTGTCTTTATGGGGTAAGGTAAGCATACCGCAACACTCTTACCTCTGAAAATCTTGACGCGGATCGCTCTCGACTTTAAGATCCCCCACATTAGGTGAAGTGCATAGTACAACTTATTTATTTAATATTTATTTTTATATATATTTAGTACAACTTTCCTATACATATAGATTAAAAAATACTACAGTATCCTTCATCACCTTTGAAAATTCCAATGCAAAATGCTGTCAGTTACAGAGAGAGATAGATAGAGGGGTGCCTAAATTTGTTTAAAAAAATAATTTTCTCTTAGCAATAATAAATTTTTTAAAAATTATTTTTATTCCTTAATTTTTTTTAAAAAAAATTAATATATTTTTTATATAATTTATTTCCTAAATTTAAAATTCTCATTTCACCTATGGTTTGAAGTCTCTCTACACTAAGCGAAGAGCATTGTTCTATTGCCCCCTTTTTTCCCAACCCCCCCCGCGACGGCCGCTACCTTTTGCTTACTCGACTCCACCTTCCCCATAATGGATGAAGCTACATAATAGTTAGTGGGGTTCAATTAATTTAGATTCATTATATTATTCCCAAATTTTAAAATCTAATTTTTATTTTTTAATTAAAAAAATAAATAAAACATTCCCTCAAATTATTTAAACATTCAAATATGATACTTTCATCAATTGATCAACGGTTAACTCTCTCACCTAAAAATTTAAAGGTAAATTTCTAAAATATCAATTCATAACTTCATTTAATATTCATCAATTGTAACCAACCCACAAATGCATAAATTCACAGTATTTACATCTAGAAACTCTAATGACTTGTCAAATACACTCTACACACAACAATTGGTTGTAAAATTCAGTACAACCAAACTTTAGTGGTGCATCAAAAAAGAAGAAAAAAAAAAAAAAAAAGTGAACCCAAGCATTGGCCGCCATGTACCAAATCTGAACTCTCAACGCTCCAAATCAAATCAAGGTCTAGAAATCAAAACCTCTATTACTGCCAAATCAAATTAGATTCTCTTCCTCCCTTTTTTTTTATTCTTCTTGTCAAACCCGCACACTGCAATTCAAATCAAAGTTCCTCTATTCCTGCCAAATCAAATTAGATTCTCTCTCTTTTTTTTTTTTCTTCTTCTGTTCAAACTTACTACTGTCCAATCAAATTTTAACTTCTTTTCCCTCTCTTCTTTTATCTTCTCTACCAAATCTAAATCACCACCGTTGCCAAATCAAATTAGAGTCTACTCTTTTTATTCTTCTTTTTAAACTGGCTACTGTTAAATCAAATAAAAGTCTCCTTCTCTCCTTCTTCTCTTTTGAACCCCTGCCACTGCCGAATCAAATTATAGTATCCTCCTCTTCAAATTCGCAACAGCCAAATCAAATTAGAATTTGCTCCCCTTCTTCTTCTCTTCAACCCGAACAACCACTAAGTTAAATCAGTCTCCTCTTTTTCTTCTATTCTTCTTCATGCTCTGATTTGGTACATGGCAGCCACCTTTGATGTTCTGTACCCTTCATTTTTCAAGCTTTTATTTTCTTCCAACAGTTGCAATGACAACACAAAAATACCTTTAAAATTAGTTACATTTTGATCACATGTTTGACGGATGGAAGAGTTGACCGTTGATCAACTAATGGAGAGGCCAGACCTGAACATTTAAATAGTTCGAATGAAGTTTTTACTCATTTAGTTCGAATGAAGTTTTTACTCATTTTATAATTGGTGGACAAAAGTTAGATTTGAAATAATTTGAAAATCACTAAAATTGTTTATTTTATATTATTTTTGTAATGAACTCTCGGTAAAAAATAAATTTTGATTCCACTATAAATAGATAATACAAAATCTAAAAAAGAAATAAAAATTATTGTCATTTCCAAAAACTCGAAGAGAATAAACTTCTAAAAGAAAAAAAAAGAAAAGAAATTGGACAAAATATCCTTAAAAAAGGTTAGTGGGGTTGCTTTAAAATCAGACATAATGTCATCCTTGAAAAAAAAAAAAAAGAAGAAATTTATCTAAGATTTCAACATTGATCAAGTTGCCACTTGCCAATTCTCAATCTCTTCCAAGATTCTTCATTCTAATTTATAACAAGCAAGTGGTACGAAGCCAACCAAAAACTCTTCTTTTTCCCTACATATTTGTTTGGCTCCGAAATGTATTTTTTGATTATGAATTTGATTAACTAAGTAACTTATATTTAGTATTGCTGAATAATTTGAATTCTAATTCGAGTTAGTTTAAAAGCTGAAACTCATTTGATTTGGAAAAATATATGAATGCTAGGAAAAAGAGGGTGATATCTTTAAAAAGAAAACAAAATGAGGGTTTTCTTTCAACAACCTTTCAGTCACCATTAGTCTCATTCACTGATTTAGTGATGTCAATTTCCATTCGATTTTTCATCAAATTTTGAATATAAACCATTAGATGCAATTTATACTCTCTCTCTCTCTCTCTTCCAATTTGTATTTCTTTGGCCAGAGCTCCAATCTCAGCTGAAGCTCTTTTCTTTTATCAAGATCTAATTTTTTTTTGGTATGAATTTATTGTCGATCTTATTACATTGGTGTTTATTACTCCAAATTCTCTTTGTTACCTCGATTAGATTTGGATACTTTATTCACTTTTCACCTCTTTCTAAATAATTTTTAAGATTGCTATTATGTTTAAAATCTTTCAAATTACTATTCATAGAAGAAGATAAACGTGAATTTTTCATGCTAATATTGGTCAAGAATGGCAATGAAGAAGCTATAAAAAAATTTAGTGTGTTTGCTTTACTCAATTACTATACAGTGTAGTTTAGCCACCTAGAGTGTATGAGGTGTAGTACTTCTTTGTTGTCATGGGTATAGTAGTCCATTTGTATAGTTTGTTTTCCTTTAATTAATAAATCATCTTATCTAGTAGAAAAAGATAACCATTTATACTGGTTTTTAAAAAATAAAATTGTAAAAGATACAATTTGTACTTATTGTATACGCATATTACCCCTTCAAAACATGTGGATGAGACTTTTGTTTATTTGAAAATTACTTAGTATAAATCCATATTATTCTAAAGAACCATCTACCATTGTTACCTCTCCCTTCCCTCCCTCTCTTTTCCCTCATTCGATATTTTACCACCACACTCATTTCTTCTTTTTTTTTTTTTCATTTTACTACTATTTCTTGTCAGATTTTTTTTTTCTTTTTCTTTTCTCTACCAACACAATAATTAGTCATTGGTGACACCACCTCCACTCAGCTATTTTCTTCTTCTTGCTCTTCCTCATCATTGTCAAAGGTATCTCACTTAAATCGACTTCTTTTTCTCCTTCTTCCTCATCAAGTCTTTTTCTTTTCCATTTTTTTAAGTCAATGACAAATTTTTAAAAAATATTTTCTCAAACCTAAGGGAAAGAAAAGGAAAAATCAACAATTTTATTTATTCTAATCTTAATTACTAATATAGATTTTAGAAATTGAATAAACTTATGCGACATTTTTACTTATACTAACCTTGCATACTCTTACCCAAGTATCTTGGGTTCACCACGTTAGAAAATAATATATGGTTTTGAATATGCATCATCTCTTTTCATAAAGATATTAATTTCTTTTAGGCTTGATACTCTGTAAACCGATTTTAATGTATTCATTCTAAGTACATGACAATAGACTCCATGTCCTTCGCTTTTCTACATTTTCCCTCGACATACGAATGGTCATCTTTCCATTTTCCACTTTTGTTGTTTGTCTCTCTGATTTGCCTAGAAGAACTGCACTCTAATACTATCGAACATGATTTTTTTTTTCTTTTTGTTTAAATTCTGTATTATTGTAAAATGAAAGAAAATAATGAGTATTGAACTGGAATTTTTTTAATATAATAAAAGATATTTTATCATTTGAGCAAATTGTCTAGCTCTAAAACGATATGCACATGATCTTCTATGGAGTACACGAACGCCGCATGTATTCTAACTCGCAAAATTGCTTTCATTTCTGGTCCCTGCTCAATCATTATGTACGATCATATCCACCTATGGAAAGCAACAAGCAGTTACATAGCCCTCTCGTCAACGTCTGTTCTTTTTTTTTTTTTTTCTTTATTCTTTTCTTTTAATAAACTATCATACCGGTGGTCTAATTTTATTAAATAAATAAAAAGAGTACAGAGTATAGAAAAATGAAATTAAAACTGTTACACACGAAACTTTCTGACTTTGAGCATATCTAGTATGTTTAGGGATGGGAATCACTTGATTTCTTTTTCCTTTTCAGGAACGAATTGGGGTGAATTCAGTTTCATAATAAGCACCTGGATGTTCTACTAAGTCGATGTTTCAACCCAAAATTGATTGTGTTTGACTGGCATAAGATGGTAACTTTCCTTGTCGTTTCTTTACCCTAATGTGTTTACTAAATTATTCACGAATATCTGTTTCAAAGTCAGCCCGTAATGAACGTCCAGTAAAATCTAAAAAGTATCCTTTATATGATACTTTATCATGCAAGCAATTTGCAACCCCCACATCAATCATGCTTACCAAATAACAAATTAATTATGGGCTCATCAACCCACATGTTATTGAGGAGCTCAAAATCCTCTCCATCTAGTTGCACAGAAGAATTCAAATGCGAAAATCGGTTGAAAATGGGCTTGTTTAGCACTCTGACGATTTGAAGGAAGGTGGAAAATTGTGAATTGTTAAGAGTAAGTGCAGAAATTTCTTCTTTGCAGAAGAACAAAGTCGGTTCCCCTTTCGTAAGTAGAAACTTCTTTGATACCAGGCATAGATGATGAAGAAGAGTCTGCCAACATGGAAGAAAAAGAGTGCTTCCCCCTCCGGTGGCCAGTGGCTTGGGGGCCGCCGCGATGGACGGTTGAAAAAAAAAACCCCTAGAAACCCTAGTCAGGAGGGAGGGAAAGAAGAGAGAGTGTTGCCTTCAAATTCATCAAATTGCTAATGTCTGTTCAAATTGATCATGCTCAGTGCCTATCATTGTCGTCGATGATTTCATGGACATTAATTCTTAAAGATTTTATTCATTTTAATAATCAGATGACCAGTCTAAACATTTGACTCCAAGCAGCAGTATGTATATGATTGTGAAAAGGACAAAAAACTATCATCTAGTTCAAACTTCCACTAGGAGAAAAGATTCATACATGTATATAGAGTAGTGGGCATCAAACTGAAAATAATAAAACCTGAACTCAATTTCCTTAAAGTTCTGCAGTCCAAACTCCAAAGCAATAAAGCTTAAAAGGTTTCTAGGTTTGGACATTGAAGTATCGAAGAGGAGTTGAAACACAGCTCTTTTCTCCAAGAGAAACTATGGAGAATCAAGAGCATAGAACTACAAAGCATGAGCCAAACTATAGAGGAATTAGAGCTATGCCCTTTGTGATAGGTGAGTTTTGATACTTCAACAATCAAGATTTTGGCTTTTCAGCTATGGTAATAATTGATTGTTTCTTTTTCTCTTTGCAGTCTGTGATTTCTAATTGCATGAAAAATATGCAGGAAACGAGACATTTGAGAAGCTCGGGACCGTTGGAACATCGTCAAACCTCTTGGTTTATCTGACTTCTGTTTTTCACATGAAGACAAATACAGCAACCAATCTTATCAATGTCTTCGATGGCACTTGCAACTTTGGTACTTTGTTTGGAGCTTTCCTTAGTGATACTTATTTTGGCCGCTACTACACTTTGGGGTTTGCCTCAGTTTCGTCTTTCTTGGTGAGAACTTTTATTAGGACGAGTTAGCAGTTATATTTGTGTTTGATTGTGTACCCTTTTACTTAAAACAAACTGGTAAAAGCACAAATCCTGTCCCACACTCGCTCTTTTGGATGATCATGCATAGAAATTTTATACCATGTGTTTTGCAGATTATACATTCTGAAAATGAGTTTTAATCTTAATTCATTCATTTGACTGCAGGGCATGCTTATTCTAACACTAACAGCAGCAATCAGAAATCTGCACCCTCCTGCTTGCGGAGGCGGGACCATATGCGTTAGTCCAACAGGATGGCAAATGGCTTTTCTATTAAGTGGATTTGCATTCTTGATAGTAGGAGCTAGTGGCATTAGGCCCTGTAATTTAGCCTTCGGAGCTGATCAATTTAATCCCAATACTGATTCAGGAAGAAGTGGGATAAACAGCTTCTTCAATTGGTACTACTTCACCAATACATTTGCCATTATGGTCTCTCTAACAATCATAGTCTATGTGCAATCAAATCTAAGCTGGTCCATTGGATTGGCCATTCCAACATTTCTGATGTTCCTCTCTTGTGCCACTTTCTTCGTGGGTACAAGAATTTATGTTCGAGTCTTGCCAGAAGGAAGTCCATTGAAAAGCGTGGCACAGGTTGTAGTTTCAGCAATCAAGAAAAGGAAATTGAAACTACCAGAGCAACCTAAACTTTCTCTTTTCAATAATTTTTCTTCAAGTTCTATCAGTTCCAGGCTCTCCTACACCAATCAGTTTAGGTAACTATGCTGAAAAAAGTCTCGGATACTTGGTCTTTTTTCTTGTTAATGAGTTAGAAGTTTTTTCACTTCCCCTTACTTATCAGATGATGCTGTATTCAGATTTCTGAGCAAAGCCGCAATTATAACCTCTGAAGATCTATTTAAGTCTGACGGATCAGCCAAGGATCCATGGAGACTTTGCAGCGTCCAACAAGTGGAGGAATTGAAATGCTTATTAAGAGTGATTCCGATATGGATAGCAAGCCTTATCTACTTTGTTTCGGTTGTTCAACAGGAGAATTACGTTGTCTTCCAAGCACTTCAGGCAGACAGGCGATTTGGCACTAGCAGGTTCAAGATTCCAGCAGCATCTTACGTCGTTATTGCCATGTTAGCCATCACAATCTGGATACCAACTTTCGACAGAATCCTCATGCCGTGGCTAAAGAAACTAACAGGAAGAGAAGGTGGTATCACAATCTTACAAAGAATGGGAATTGGTATGGGATTATCTGTTTTCACTATGCTAGCATCAGCCTTGGTAGAAAACAAAAGAAGAACCATGGCTCTTACTAGGCCAACATTAGGCATTGAACCGAGGAAAGGCGCCATTTCTTCCATGTCGGGTTTGTGGTTAATACCACAGTTAACATTATCAGGGCTTTCTGAAGCATTCACCGTCGTTGGTGTAAATGAATTCTTCTACAAGCAATGTCCAGAACACATGAGAAGCATGGCCATGGCCCTGGTTTTTTGTGGCGTTGCGGGATCGAGTTATTTAAGTAGCCTGTTAGCATCAATAGTTCGGAGAACGACAGCAGGGGGAGGAGGAGGAAGAGAAGGTTGGTTAGCAGAAGATCTAAACAAAGGAAGATTGGATTACTTTTACTATCTAATTGGAGCTTTGGAGACCTTGAATTTGCTCTACTTTCTGTTGTGTTCGAAATGGTACAAATACAAAGAAACTGAGAAAACCCCAGAAGTCGCCATGGAGAAATTGCAAAACTCTGAAAGAAAATCTCTTGTTTGAGATGCACATATATTATTCAGACCAATTGCTTTTGACTTGAATTTTGTGGTTGTGTTTCTATAGGCCCTGAAGAATGTAGGAACAGCAAGAGCTATCTTGATAATTGATGTACAAATAATGAAGAAATGAAGATGAGAAGCATGTGTAGTCAGGCCCTATTGCAAGGGGGAAAAAACTATCAAATTAATAACAGTTCAATAAAGAACAATAATGTAAAAGATGAATTTGTAATCATTATTACCTTTCTTTTTTTCCTAGGCTGATTATTTTACTATTCCACTTCATTCATTTCAGAGTCATTTTACTCTTGATTCTCTTGTATATTATCACCTTCAGTTTTATTTTGTTCCCTCTCTGCCTAAAGACCAGTTGCATTATCTGTCTTTGTCTGTGAGGCCACGGCCTGTTCGACCTTTGGGGCCTTCTTTTTATAGTTTTCTTTTTATTTAGGCTTGAGCCCATGTGGCATGGGGCACTTAATTATTAGAGGGATTAAGTTAGGGCCTTTTTAGCAATTAATCTTTACTAAGGTCTGATATCTGTTTAGTGGGTTTTGTCTGTTAATTTTTTGCTCAACACTGTCAACGTTGTAGAGTCAGTTTAGAAGGAGAAGAAGGCCATTAGAGAAGAGCTGACAGAGGAGGAAGAGGAATCTGAGGCTTCGAATCTAAGTAAATTCTGACTCCATCGTGTTTTGGGCAATGTTTAATACTATTCAAGGGGTCTTAATTCTAAGATTGGGTCTGTGGTGTTAGGATTCTGTTATAGGTTTTTTTTTTTTTTTTTTTTTTGGGGGGGGGGGGGGTTTCTGCTAATTTTGATAGGGTTCTTGAAATCTGAGTGGCTAGGTCTAGAGGAAATTGGAGGAGATAAGAGTGAAACTATTGTTCTTTGGCTTTTCTAATAAGGGATTTTGGCTTTTTTATTTTTCTGTGCGTTCCTGGCTTTGAATTCTTAACAGATTGCAAAATTCATGAAAAGCATATGTTTGTATGTAAATTGGATTGAGTATGGTGTTTAGATACTTCTGATGATAACGATTAAAAGATGGTCTTGATCTGTGCATATGTTTTTCATGAAACATCTGTTCTGTGCTAAATTCTGAAATTTAAATTGTCTAATTCTGGTGGGTGGTAATGGAGGGAACTCTCCAAATAATTCTATGTACTAGCCCTTGGCTAGTGGGATAAAACACTTAATTTTATGTCCGGTCCTTCTGGAGGGAAATACCTTATTCTATTCTGACTCTTCTCTTATTGAGATATAATAGTTAGGGGATTGATATCAGTTAATCAAACCTTGCTCATGCACAATTCAACTTTGAAAAGGAATTTATTATGGATGTATGGATTTAATGAATGAAAAAAAAAAAAAAAATCTTTTAGAGAAGTTAACCCCTACGGCAGCTTTTGGATTGGAAGCTTTGATATAGTACAACTAATGTCATGTTCTTCTCTGGTTATGAGCTAATTTTTGTTTTTGTGATTTCATGTCCTTTTGTTTTGTACTATTCATGTCCTCTTATTTATTAAAAAAAAAACTTTGGTTCCTTTCACAGAAGTCAATTCGGTGGCTATTGTTTATCGTGGAACGCTGAAGGAATTCTTCTTCAGTAAAAGAAAAAAATGGTTATATCTCCCATATAAAAAAAAAAAAAAGTTTTTGTTCTGTATAGCGTGCGGATAAATGTTCCCAGAAAGAGGGGGAAAAAAAGATTTTGTGTATAAAAAAAAGAGAGTGATTTTATTGTTTTTATTATGAATTATTGAAATCTTTATTAATTAGTGGAGGCTCCACTAATTATGGATTTATGTGAATTATTAGAAGATTTTTATGGATGTCCACCATTTAGTGGAGACACCACTAATTAAGATTAGTGGAAGATGATGTATGCCATGATGTAATCCACTAATTAGAGCTCTATAAATAGAGCTATTCTCTAAGCTTGTAATACACCATTATTTTGTGAAAGAAAGATTAGTGAAAGAAAGATTAGAGAAAATTGTGAGAGAAAAGAAAGAGAGAAATTCTTGTGCAAAATAGTTAGAGTTTTATTAGTGTGTAGTGTGAAGATTTTATTCTAACACTACCCTAATTTTATAACAGTTTTTCTTTTGTTCACATGTTTTCTGTGGCTTTTGCATGAAGCCTTCGATGCTCTCATAAGTCCTTTTTGTTTTAGCTTGGAAGAAAAAAAAATGTATCACGTGGGGAACATCCCATGAAAGAAAGAAATCAATTTTGGAGCTAGTGGGGACAAATGTTCCCCACAAAAAGGAACAAAAAAAAAAAAAAGAGAAAAAAACCACAAAAAACTTGGTTTTGTGAAAAAATGGTTTTGCTATTTTAACACATGTCTACTGTGGCTTTGTAAAACCAATAATAAAGCCTAGGTGGTGTAATTTATTTTCTTTTAATTTTTATAAAACCAATTATCTATGAAACATACTCAATCTCAAGAAAGTTATTTTCTTTTACTGAACTAGTGAACTCACCTTTTAACTATTAATTTGTAGGCTTTCAATTAAATTACGAAGAGTGAGAAAAATAATTTGAGGAGGACTTTGAATAATAAGCGTTGGTGTCTGGTTTACCTTAAATTTGTTAAGTTAGCTTAAGAATGGAATTTGTTTTGTTTGGATGTTTTTAGTTAATGAGTTAAGTTTTGTATTCGAACAAGCACTTATGTTTTCGGGTAATGTTTCCGGATCTGGTTTAGTATTTTGGAGAAAATGTAATTTGGTTTTCAATTAATGACAGCTTAAAGTGTTTTGGGCATGTGGGATTAGTTGGTTGATTAGGGTTTGACATTCCTTTTTGGAATATTAACGTGTCATCCTCAGATATGGGTGTGACATTTAGTGGTATTAGAGAAAATATGTTTATGACTCTTTTAAGCTTGAATTTTAATAAGAGAAATAAGTTATGATCTTATTTATTTTATTTATTTTATTATTTTTAAGCTTAATTTTTATGTGAAATAAGGAATTAAGTATTATTTCCTTAGATTGAATTTTGAGGTAGGTATAAGTATAAGTAAACTTTTAATTATCTATGGCTGATTGTTGTTGTTATTGTTGTTGTTTGTTATTTTATTATTATTTTTTCTTTCTGCTACGCTAGCATGCATAACTTGTGGATCGCTAAAGGGCTTGTGGAAACAAGAGAACTATTTAGGAATGTGTAGGGGACAGTAGTAGAGATAGGCCAACAGTCACGGGAGCTCGGGGTCAGATTAGTAGGGTAGTGCAGGGTCAGAGCTCGTCAGCTATTGTGTCAGCTCCCCATAGGACTTTGGGAGCACTTGCTACTAAAGTCAGTTTACCTCCATCTCCACCTTTTATACCGCCACCAATTGCCTCAGGGCTACCCTCGACTTTGATGAATCCGTCAACTGGGGAGCCCCCTTATGTTCCATCAGCTATGCCTAGAGTTAGTATGCCTATAGACATGCCCACTACTCTAGTAATGGTGGCCCAGGCTATGCAAAACCAACAACTGTTGCAGCAAGAACAGACGAGGGTACAGCAAGAGCAGTTGAGACTGCAAGCTGAGCAACAAAAACTGCATTAGGACCAGGAATGGAGATATTAGAGAAATAATTCTGGGGCAAGGGCTTTGTATGAGAGAATGAAAAAGATAAAACTGCCAACATTCAATGGGATTGAGGGCCCAGAGAGAGCTGAGGAGTGGATATAAGAATTGAAGCACAATTTTGAGACCATGGAGGTTCCAGATGAGGTACAGCTAAATGTGGTAGTGCCATTTCTAGGTGGAGAATCATTGAGATGGTAGAAGGGTGTTAAATCGATTTACTATTAGAATAAAGAATCGTTCACTTGGGAGAAGTTTAGAGAAATTTTTCTAGAGCGGTACTTTCCTGATACTTACAAGATGGAGAAGGAGAATTAGTTCTTCGAACTAGTGCAGGCAGAATAGAATAGATGAGTGTGACAGACTATGCACTCAAGTTTAATTCTTTGGGGAAATATGCCCCTGTAATCACTCGAGATCCCATTTCGAGGACTAACAAATTTGTTTGAGGGCTTCAGGCTAGAATTCAAAGAAGGTTATTTGCCATCATGCCTAATAGTTATAAGGAGGCATATCATAGGAGTCTAGATATCGAGGCGGAGTTTAAGCAAGCAGGTGCTAAGAGAGATAATAAGAGGACTAGATTAGTGTTCAGCCAAGAACAACGTTCTGGATTAGGTTTCAGATAGGGATAGGGTTTCAGACCCAGGTTTAGTCAGGAGCAGAGAATCAGACCAGCTCTGATGGGTCAAACTAATGCCAAGAGGAGAGTCATATCTAGTTCTTCAAGATCAATTATTTTAGGAAGCCGTATGATGAGTGCTACTGGTTCTATAGCTCCTAATGTCAACATACTGTGGAAATAGTGTACTATTTGTGGCAGAAGGTATACAAGGGAGTACAAGTGGGCAACAAACAATTGTTTTCAATGTGGGAAGTAAGGACATAAGGCTTTTCAGTACCCAGAACTAGTTCCAATATTAGCTCAAGCAACCACTGAGGCTAAAAAACAAAGAACGGAGAAACAGAAATAGAAGTCTAATGCTCAAGTTTTTACACTTACTCATGGAAAAGTATTGGTTTCTAACCTTATTTAGATGGGTTGTTGAGTAGGAATTCATGATCAAAAGTTAGACGCGAATTTGATACAGATAAATATGGTATATTTTTACATCATCCTCGGGATGGATTAGTTAGCTAGTAACCATACTTTAGTGGATTGGCGGGAAAAAAAAGGGTACAATTTGCCATACCAAGTATTGTAGATTTCTATTTTCTGAGTAACGAAAAGGAGCATGGTAAGGAATAATGCTAGTG
The DNA here is from genome assembly GCA_026120185.1 of Voacanga thouarsii. Lineage (NCBI taxonomy): Eukaryota > Viridiplantae > Streptophyta > Magnoliopsida > Gentianales > Apocynaceae > Voacanga > Voacanga thouarsii. The sequence goes on along the minus strand of JANUWF010003365.1, from coordinate 1,767,731 downwards.
ATTTCTACAATTAGAGCTCGTAAGTGTTTGCAAAAAGGTTGTGAAGCTTATTTAGCTTATGTGGTGGATATAGAAATACAAGAACTTCAAATTGAGGACATAACTGTGGTGAGTGAGTCTAAGAATATCTTTCCTAATGATCTGCTATACCCCCAAAAAAAAGAAATAAATTTCGAGATCAATTCGTTACTGGGAGTAAAGCCGATGTCCAAAGCATCATACCGTATGACACCAGTAGAATTAAGAGAGTTGAAAACCCAACTTTAGGAGTTGTTGGATAAAAAGTTCATTTGACCCAGTATTTCTCCGTGAGATGCACCTATTCTATTTGTTAAGAAGAAAGATGGTACTATGAGGATGTACATTGACTATCGGGATCTCAATAAAATCACCATAAAGAACAAATATCCTTTATCGAGGATTGATGATTTGTTTGATCAATTGAACGGGGCTAAGATATTCTCCAAGATAGATCTGTGATCTGGATATCATCAGTTGTGAATCACTTGAAGACATACTAAAGAGTGCTTTTAGAACTCAATATGGATATTACGAATTTTTAGTTGTGCCTTTTGGTTTGACAAATGTACCCGCAACATTTATAGAGTTAAAGAATAGAGTGTTCAAGGATGAGTTGGACAAGTTCTTAGTAGTGTTTATAGATAATATTCCGATTTACTATCCATCATAAGAAGCTCACTGGGAACATCTTAAGATAGTGTTACAAAGATTTCGTGAGTGGAAACTTTATGGTAAGTTTAACAAATGTCAATTCTGGTTGAAGAGTGTTGCTTTTCTAGGTCATGTTATGTCAGAAGAAGGAGTTGCTATAGATCCTAAGAAGATTGAAGTGATTATTGATTACCCTAAACCAACTACTGCTTCTAAAGTCAGAAGTTTCTTGGGTTTGGCAGGTTACTACTAGAAGTTTGTAAAGGACTCCTCAATGATAGCCACTCACTTGACTCAGTTAACTCAGAAGAGGATTCAGTTCAAATAGAGTGACGCGTACGAGAAGAGCTTTCAGGAATTGACAAAATTATTGACCTCTGCACCAGTTTTAGCTTTACCTTCTGAGATAGGAGTTTTCACTATTTACAGTAATGCTTTAAAGAATGGATTGGGTTGTGTGTTAACGCAGAATGGGAAAGTGATAGCCTAAGCATCGCGCCAATTAAAGTCTTATGTGCAAAATTACCCGACCCATAATTTAGAGTTAGCTGCAGTAGTGTTCACATTAAAAATTGACACTACTTGTATAGTGAGCCATGTGAGTTTTTTACAGATCACCAAAGTTTAAAATATCTATTCACCCAGAAGGAATTGAATATGAGGCAGAGGCAATAGCTAGAGTTAATTAAGGATTACAATTTGAAAATAAGCTATCATCCCGAGAAGGTAAATCGTGTAGTTGATACCCTCAGTAGGAAAGAAGTTGGGACTTTGGTAGCTTTTATTACAGAACAAGATCAACTAATTACGGAATTTGAGAAGCTGGAGCTAGAAGTTGTGCAACCCACTACGAGTAGTTTAGTTGTTTTGGTAGTATAAGTGTCATTAGTGGAACGGATTAAGAAAGTCCAACTAGGAGACACTGAGTTAGAGAAGAAAAGAGATGCCACTTTATGATTCCGAGGCAGATTGTGTGTTCCTAGTGGTGAGTCATTGAGAACGGAAGTGATTAAGGAAGGTCACAATACGAAGCTCTCTTTTCATTCAGGAAGGACAAAGATGTATAAGGTGAAGGCATAGTAAAGCGGGAAAACACAGGGCACGCAGCGGAAGTGAACATAAAAAAAATTAGAAAAACAAAAACAGGGATTCCAAGGCAGGGTCGGTGCCGGCGCCAGCTACCTTAGCCGGCGCCGGTTGCGCCCTGGCCCAATCCCGAGTTTTTAAAAATTTTATCTCTCCTTCTGGTTCTCAAAGGTGGCTGGACCGGAACGTGCGCAATTGAGGTAGGTGTGCTGGTGGAAGCCTCTGGTGCGATTCCTGCAAGCCTCTTACTCCTCATTTGCATATATGTGAACGCCGAACTCTCAGTCTTCCAGTATATGGCCTGCCTAACTACCGTTTGGTGAACAACTAACAGGATAGGGAATTTTTCTAGAGAGAGAGAGAGAGAGAGAGAGATGCCTGGCCTTTTCCATAGAGAAGAAGCCGTCTCTTAGATTGTGTGTTCTGTCACAACGACGTTATTTACAATTCTCCTATTTAACCTAAATAAAACCCTAGGTTAAACTGGACTGGGCCATTGGATTTTTAGTTTAACCTTTTGGGCTTAATTAATTATTTTAGTTAGAACCAACTTAATGACCCAACAAATAATTAATTTTTTCAACCCAAAAAAACTAGTCCAATTAAATAAGCCTAAATCAGTTTAGTCCCAAGTTAATTCCTAATTATTCAAATTGGGCCAAAGCCCTGAATAATTAATTAATCCACTAAACTAATATAATTAATTCTCTCTCTCTCTCTCTCTCTCTCTCTCTCTCTCCATGAACCTTTATTTTATTTTAGCCCAATAATTAAATCAGGCTACTTAAATCAAATAAATTCCATTTAATTTAATTTAATTTCTTAACTCGTATTTAATTAGGACTCACGGTCTATATTGGGGACTAAAAGACACACCGTCTTGGCTACTAAAATGACCAAAATACCTTTGCCATATAAATAGCTGTATTTTGCATTTTAAATATTTTATGATATCACCATAAGAAAATATTGACCCCAATGACAGTGCTGCGTTAGCAAAGTATCCGACCTATAGGTGTAATGACTAAAATACCCCTCTATACTGTTGGATTGTATGCCCTCTTAGACTAGGTTTCTGATGTAAAATCGAATTATTTAATAAAAGAATTTATTTTCAGAAATTGTTTGTGAATTTACTTTTTGTTTGTGCACGATTTTCGTTTGGAATAGACCCATTGTGTTTAAATAAGTGATCCATGTGAATGGTGGTCTTTCACAGTAAGGTATGGATCACAGGTTATTTAACACATAAACATTTGTTCTTAACATATTGATGAGACTGAGAACCTCATCATGTTTAGGTTATTATGTTATGAATTCCAAATGGGGAATGGCTTACCTTTAGCCAGTGGGTAGTCCACTCACTTCATGACATAAGCGTATTTCGAATACGTAGAACAGGACCTGTAGTAGTGGTTTCTCAAAGTACTATATAGTAGAAATCTAGACTACAACCGCTACAGCGTGGACTAGTACTCTACGACTTGAGTATGAGTTGGTGGTCTATCGAAGCTGGAAGCATATACTTTATTTTGCTGTAGTTGAGGTTTTATCATAGGGCCAATATACTTGCATGTTGGATATGTGTGACTAGTTAGTTAAGACAGACTTATACAAGATAGTATCTGCACTATATCGCCCCTTGTGGTTGTCCGAATGGTCTAAATTATCCAGGGCCCTGGGAAACATGACTTGGATGTTTGCTTTAGGGTAGCTCCCTTGGAAAGCGGAAACACTCCAGGAAGTCGTGGATCATTGGACTAGAAGCCTAAGGATGGTAGATGTCATTTAGGGGGGTGTTAGTACACTTCTTCCTCTCTAAATGTACGGCGATGTGTAGAGGAGTATTTTAGTCATTTCACCTGTAGGTCGGAGACTTTGCGAATGCAACATTGTCCTTGGGGTCAATATTTCCTTATGGTGATATTAGGAAATATTTAAAATGTAAAATACAGCTATTTATATAGCAGGGGTATTTTGATCATTTTAGCAGCCAAGGCGATGTGTTTTTTTGGTCCTCGGGATAGCCCGTAAGTCCTAATTATTTTTGGGTTGAGGAATTGGTCTCAGTTGAAGAGGATTTTATTTTATTTTATTTTATTCAGGAAGTCTAATTTATTATTGGACTGGAATAAAATAAATAAATAAATAAAATAGGAGTTGAGAGAAATTAATTATCTAGTTTATTTGGTTAATTAATTATTCAGGGCCTAGGTCCAGTATGAATAATTAAGAAATTAACCTGGGCTTAAACTAGGAGAAATAATTAATGTTTAATTATTTATTGGGTTATTTATATAGGCCCAAGAAATAAATAATTAAAGATTAATTATTATGGTTCATTTGGGCTCATTAATTATTTATTGGATTACTTATGTAAGCCCATGAAATAAATAATTAATATTTATTATTTTGGGCCTTTTGGGTCCAAGAAAAATAATAAATATTTATCTAGCCCAATAGCTTGGACCTTAGGGTTTTTTCCAGATACGGTTAAGAGGAGTTTAAGGTTAGGCCAAACTGTTTCTCAGGATAACATCCGGGTGTTTTGAAATCCCGGGGAGATGTTTATCAGAGATTGAGAGACCTAGTTTAGGCTAAATATAAACAACTCTTTGAAAAGGAAAAACCCTAATTTTTCTTTCCCTAGCCTTACACACTCACGTGACTCTCTCTCTCTGGGAACTCTCGTTTTTCCCTCTCCCTTCCTCTGTGGTTTCTTCTTGTTCTTTGCTAATCAATAGCGAAAGAACTAAGGAGTTTTGAGATCGTTCCTCTTCACCATAGTGTTCACCAACGAGACGTTAGGCTGAGGAATATCCCGAGAGCTGGAGAGCTAAGCGTTAATGCAAACAAGGCGGAGTAGAAGGCAAGCGGGTGTTCAACCGGAAGCTCCTTCAAGTGGACAAAGCGAGGCGATTCCAGTCGTTCAATCCGCTCTTACTCAACATAGAAGGGTTAAGGAGCGCAAAGGTATGATCTTCACGGTTCTGCATGGCCTTTATGGCTCGCGTTTAATTTTTCTCTCTGTTTTTTTTTTTTTTCGGTCCATGGCTCCCCTGTTTCTGCGTTTTCCATCAAAGTGGTATCAGAGCCACTGGTTTTGATCAATATAAGGATCATGGTAGTTAATAAAATGGAGAAGATGATTATACCTATGATCCTTCGTTGTTTTGGAATGAGATAGGCTTGATGTAAGCTTCACCGTTTGAAGCATAGGAGCATACTGTAAATTTTTGGCTTTGATGTTTTAATCGTGTAAACCCAATTTTAATGGGTATAGGCGATTGTGGTTATGTTTTGGATGAGTTTTTATAAGTAAAAATGTCCAAAGAAGCCAAAGAAGACAGAAAAAATCGAAGAAAAAATGCTCTGCAAGTCGCTCGCGAAACAGAAGAAAAAACGAAGAAGATGCACTGTTCCTAAGCCGTTGAAGCCGAGCCGCCACTGTTTCTGTGTGAAGAGCCGTGTCGCACGAGCCGCTGGAGCCGAGCCGAGACTGTAGCAATCCAAGCCGAATTCATTTTGAATGTTGAATTTGAATTGCAATTGATTCCAGGTCGGGCAGCAAATCCGGTAAAACACGCGGGTCGCGTGCAGAGGAGAAGCGGTTCGGGCGCGGTTCACGGGCGGGCGGGTCACGGCTTGGCGGGTTGGAAGCTTCAGGAGATCTGATGCGGCTGGTTCACAGCGGCCGCGGTGGACCACAGGCCAAATGGGCCCGGATCCGGTGCGGCCGGTGCAGTGGACCTCCAGTCAAATTTTTTTTATTTTTTTTCTTTTTCGTTTTGGGTCCCATATCAGGCGAAGTTAATATTTTTGCAATATTTATATTCTTGGAATATATTTGCATGAAAAATATTAGTAAGGGATTTTAGGATTAAACAAGATCATTAATTAATTAATGTGTTTAATTCTATTATTTGGGCACTTAGGTTTAAAAAATAGAAAAGCATGAAAACGTTTATTGTTTTCTAGAATGCTATTTTTTTTATGTACCTATGTGTGCTTTTTCTCAAAGACCAAAGTCTTTGGGAACCTTTTGTTTTGGCAAGGAAAAATATTTTTCTTTAAAAACTAAATGGTTATTTTAATTGGTACAAAGATTAATCCTTAAATATTTTCTCAAAGGATTTAATCCTTGACATAGAAAATATATTGGATTTAGATATTTTTGTAAATTAAAATGGAGAGTCATTTTGTTTTGTTTTGGACTAGAAAAATGATTTTGTCAAATAAGCTTGAGACCAAAGTCTCTAGAAAGTTTTAATTGGAAAATTTTTGAAATCATTAAGTTTTAACTTAAATAAAATTAGTCCATGGAGGAAATCTCTCAAAGGATATAAGCCTTGACATAGAGATTTTATTAGACTTAGATATTTTATTTTTGAGTTAAGAAAAACTTAATGGAAATTTCAAAAGGATATTTTCCAGAAAACCTTTATTTTAAAAGACTAAGTGGGAAAGAGGTTCCAACGGCCCCACGGCTTCCATCACGGTCCTCATTAGAAATCGTGGATCCCCTCGTGTCACCCTGGGAGTGAACCCGTATAGGATGGGGATACCATAAGGATCTAGATCTAATGGAAGGATGTAATTAATAACCCGGGGCACGTACTATGATCGGCCAGCCCACGTTGGAGGTTATAGTGCGAGGTATGTCCATAGGAAATGAGAGGAAACGGACATCCCACGATGGAGTTATTCTCTAGACCATTACCTAGAAGGGAAATTAATTTGTGGTGGTTAATACACTTAGCTTAGGAAACCGTTAATCTTCCCAAGAAGCTATGTCAGCTTTTCCTAAGAGCCAAATTATTTTCGTGCACAAATTTCATTTTGTTTTCACAAACTAATTTCTTTCTTTTATTTTCGATTTTCGTAAATGGTGGGAGGTTCTTTTAGTCCATTGACCGTTATTCTCGTGGAGAATAAGTTAACGGATCCAAACTATGTGGATCGGAAAAGGAACTCCGGACATAATACTCACAAATGAGGAGTATAAGTATGTCCTTTACGAAACCCGCCTCGTTATCTGGGAAGGTTCCACCGCCGAAGAGCGAGAGGCTGAAAAGGCATGGAAGAAAGCTGACGAAATGGCACGTTGCTATATGTTAGCTTCCATGTCTAATGTGCTCCAATCAAAACACGAGCATATGGCTTCTGCATATGACATAAGTCAATCGTTGGCAACTATGTTCGCGGACAAGAGCCGGCCCGCAAGGCAGGAAGCTCTTCGAACAATTGTAAACACTAAGATGGCCGAGGAGCATCAGTCCGAGAGCATATGTTCAAGATGATTATCGCTTTCGAGGAGGCAGAAATCTTAGGGGCTGTCATTGACCCCGAGAGCCAAGTGGACATGGTTCTCGAATCTCTACCGAGCTCTTTCACTCAATTCAAGTTAAACTATAACATGAACAAGTTGAACATGAGTTTGACTGAACTGATGAAGGAGCTCCAGATGGCGGAGAAGGTCATGAAGCCGCTGTCTAAGGCCATGATTGCTAAGGCCTCTTCTTCAAGAACCGGGCCTAAGCCCGTAAAGTTCAAGAGGAAGAAGGGGAATGCAAAGAGCCTCACCCAAGAACCAACCCAAGGATAAACCAAAGGGCAAGTGCTTCAAGTGTGGCAAGAAGGGACACTGGAAAAAGGAGTGTCCAGATCTTCAGGCTAAGAAAAACCCCACAGGTAATGTTTACTATCTAGAGTCCATATCAATGGTAGGATCAACTTCCACTTGGATTGTTGATTCAGGAGCCACTGATCATATCTGTAACTCCTTGCAGGGGTTTAGGAAGATAAGAAGACTCAAGAAGGGCGAACATGGGCTTCGAGTGGGTAATGGAGCACAAGTCCGGGCCCTTGCGATGGGAGAGCTGGATCTTATTTTTTATTGTAATAAGATAGTGGTTTTAAAAGACATTTTATATGTACCTGGTTTTCGTCGAATTTGATTTCGAGTTGCAAAACTTATTAATCAAGGATATTCCGTATCTTTCCATTCCGGTATTTCTATCGAGTAGAGATGGAGAAATTTTATGTACTCGGGCACATGTATGGAAATTTGTTTTTTTTAAACCCTATTAACAAACAATCAAATAACGCTCGATCCGAACCTTTAACTAAGAAGAAAAAGACCAATATCAATGATTTATACCTTTGGCATCTGAGGTCGGGTCATATTAACTCAACCAGGATTCAGAGGCTAATCCATGATGGGCCTTTGGGCTTATTGAGATTGGAAAGTTGGCCTCAGTGTGAATCCTGCCTGATGGGAAAAATGACCAAAAGGTCTTTTACACCAAAGGCGGATAGAGCCAAGGAGGTGTTGAGTCTTGTTCACACTGATGTGTGCGGTCCATTGTCTACACCAGCTAGGGGAGGTTTTGAGTACTTCATCACGTTCACGGATGATTGTACGAGGTATGGTTACATTTACCTGATGAGACGCAAGTCTGACTCTTTTGACAAGTTCAAAGAGTTTAAGGCTGAAGTGGAGCGTCGGACAGGTAAATTAATCAAAACCTTACGATCGGATCGTGGTGAAGAGTACCTCCTAGGTGAATTCAAGGACTACATGGTACATCATGGGATAGTATCCCAGCTCTCTGCGCCGGGAACCCCCCAGCAGAACGGAGTAGCTAAGAGAAGGAACAGGACGTTGATGGAAATGGTCCGAAGCATGAAGTCTCATGCTACTCTTCCAGTATCCTTCTGGGGATATGCCCTGGAAACAGCGGCATATATTCTGAACTTGGTACCTTTCAAGTCAGTACCTAGGACTCCCTATGAGATGTGGATTGGGCGTAAGCCAAGTCCGAATCATCTCGAGATTTGGGGGTGTCCGACTTATGTACCGATCAAGGGAGACAAGTTGGAACCAAGATCGGAATTATGCTATTTTGTTAGGTATCCAAAAGGGACAAAAGGAGGCTACTTTTATCATCCTAAGGAGCAGAAGGTACTAGTCAGTACCAATGCTAGATACTTGGAAGATGATCAAAGTACTTCCACTAAAGGTTCAACGAGGTTGGAACTCGCAGGAGAAGTTATCTATGGAATCAACTTCTACCGACCCGATTTTGGAACAAGAAGAGGCACGACCTCAAGAGCTCGTACAAATGGAGCCTCGTCGTAGTGGGAGAGTGTCTAGGGTTCCGGATAGATGGACTGGAGAAGCCTTTGAGCTGATTTCCGACCATCAGGAATAAGACCCCGCTAGATACGAGGAGGCTATTGCTGATGCCGATGCAAATCTGTGGCATGAAGCAATGAAAGCCGAGATTGAGTCTATGTACCTCAATCAGGTTTGAGATCTTGTAGCTTCACCTGAAGGGATAAAACCCATTGGGTGCAAGTGGGTGTTGGGGATATGCCCTAAAGTCAATTTGTACTTATACACTTGTCATTATGTTTTATATAATAATATGAGGCTTTCCTTTCCATGAATAGTGAGTTTTGTTTTGTTGGTCATCAAGTACGTGACTTGATAGTAAAACCCTACAATGAATACAATGACTATTCTAAAACTGTCTCTGATCGATTATTATTATTGGAATAATAATAAATTAAGATTAGTATGTTTGTGACTTGATGGCTATGTTTTACTGGCCATGGATATTTGTGATATCGAGTCAAGACATAAATAAATGTTTGAGAACATTGTATTGGACATGACCCACTGTGAGAGTACTTTATGGAATATGTCATAAGTACTTTCTAGCCATAATAATATTGAAAGTCCTTCGACCTAAATTCATCATAGTTTCTTTCTTGATAAATTCTATATTTTGACATTGTCTAAAGTTGTCTTTAACCAAATAATAAATTAGACTACTGTTGGATATAGAATAAATCAGGGAGAGGAATATGATTGATTGTGAATGAATTTGTCCCTCTCAGTTATGGGAGAGATATCCATGGGCCCCTTGATAAGTTAGACTGTTAAAAATGCATGGCCGTGCTCAAATATATCAATCTAAGATATTGATATCATTTGTTTGAACAGTCTACTATGAAATCAAGAAATAATTGATTAAGCTTAATAAGGATGACATGCTCCGTGCCTTATGCTTAATCTGGATATCGTGTGACAAAAGGAATAAATATAAAATTATGGTTTGGTTCAAAGAGATCACCGATCTTCATTTAACCTGGATAGTTATAATGTTTTGCTAGAAATCGCTTATAACTTGTGGGCCATTTAAATATGATTTAGGCACACTCGCCAGTTGTTAAATGAACCTATAGGGTCACACAATAAGCGAACTTGTTAGGTTATTTTTCCGGTGACTGAGTTCGATGAATCTGGATGATATCCAGATTATAAGAATCGACTTGGTAAAATAATTAGTTAAATTACCGAGATAATGGCAGAATCTTATCATATCGGCTTTAATTTAATTTGAATTTAAATTAGAATATGATAAGATATTATTAGGGTTGGACTCTAAGAGGTTCGAGGGTTTTTAAGAAAACCCTAGCCGTCTTTTCAAGAGTCCAATTTTTCGATTGAGAACATTCGTGCCATTCTCTACCGTAAAGAAAAAAACCTCTCAAACCCTAGGCGCTAGCACTCCCGGGTATCGAGTGAGTTCGCGGTGTGTATCCGATAGAGGACGTTCGCATACTGCAGCGTCTGGTGATTGTTCGGGTTGAACGTACAACAGCGCAACCAGAATCGAAGGATTTCGATTACAGCAACCAGAGATAATTCTTAAAGCTTAGATCTTCTTAATCGTTTACTTAGGTCCTCGGGAGGGATTCGTAGATATTTTCCGCGTTTAGGAGTCCACGAATCGCAACAGTGGGTATACAAGAGGAAGAGAGGAGCGGATGGGAAGGTGGAAACCTTCAAAGCTAGGCTTGTGGCGAAAGGGTATACTCAGAAAGAGGGTATCGACTATGAGGAAACCTTTTCCCCGGTAGCCATGCTTAAATCCATTCGCATCCTCCTTGCCATCGCCTGTCACTATGACTACGAGATATGGCAAATGGATGTCAAGACGACATTCTTGAATGGCCATCTTCGCAAAGACATCTATATGTCCCAACCGGAAGGCTTCATTGCTGAAGGCCAGGAACACATGGTTTGCAAGCTTAAGAAGTCCATTTATGGACTTAAGCAGGCATCAAGAGCATGAAACATTCGTTTTGATAAGACTGTAAAGTCTTATGGTTTTATTCAAAACGAAGATGAACCATGCGTGTACAGGAAACTTGAAGGCGTCAATGTGATTTTTCTTGTCCTGTATGTGGATGACATTCTACTCATTGGAAATGACGTAGGGATATTGTCATCTACAAAGGTTTGGCTGTCTAGTCAATTCAGTATGAAGGACTTGGGAGAAGCCGACTACATTCTCGGGATTAGGCTTCTTAGAAATAGGAAGCAGAGAATGTTAGGATTATCCCAAGCGACATACATTGACAAGATGTCGGCCAAGTACAAGCATGGACTCATGCAAGGGAGCTCTAATCCCTTGCGGACATGGGTTGTCATTTTCTTCGAAGGACCTGTCCTAAGTCTCAAGAAGAAAAGGACAGAATGAGTAGGATTCCCTACGCTTCGGCTGTGGGAAGTCTCATGTACGCCATGTCTGTGTACTAGGCCGGATATCTACTTTGTCGTGGGCTTAGTTAGTAGATATCAGTCAAACCCGGGGAGGTTCATTGGCAAGTCAGTAAAGTATATTCTCAAGTACCTCAAGGGAACGAGAGATTATATATCGGTTTACAGGGCTAATGATTTGGTTCCTACAGGATACACAGACTCATACTTCCAGGTGGATAAGGATGAGAGAAAATCCACTAGTGGATATGTCTTCACCTTGTCTGGAGGAGCAATTTCATGGAGGAGTATTAAGCAATCTTGTATTGCTGACTCAACCATGGAAGCTGAGTATGTGGCAGCTTCGGAAGCGTCCAAGGAAGCAGTCTGGCTCCGAAAGTTTCTTTCAGAACTTGGAGTCGTACCACATATGGACAGGCCGATTGTGATGTATTGCGACAACACTGGAGCAGTGTCGCAATCTAAGGAGCCGCGGAACCACAAGAAGGGGAAACACATCGAGAGGAAGTACCACCTGATCCGGGATTTCATCCAGAGACGGGAAGTTGTGGTGGAGCATATTACCTCAGAAAACAATCTAGTAGACCCATTCACCAAGCCTTTGGCTGAGAGAGTCTTCAAGAGACACTTAAACGCCATAGGGGTGGGCACCTATGGACTTACCTAGTCTTAGAGTGCAAGTGGGAGATTGTTGGATTGTATGCCCTCTTAGACTAGGTTTCTGATGTAAAATCGAATTATTTAATAAAAGAATTTATTTTCAGAAATTGTTCGTGAATTTACTTTTTGTTTGTGCACGGTTTTCGTTTGGAACAGACCCATTGTGTTTAAATAAGTGATCCATGTGAATGGTGGTCTTTCACAGTACGGTATGGATCACGGGTTATTTAACACATAAACATTTGTTCTTAACCTATTGATGAGACTGGGAACCTCATCATGTTTAGATTATTATGTTATGAATTCCAAATGGGGAATGTCTTACTTTTAGCCAGTGGGTAGTCCACTCACTTCATGACATAAGCGAATTTCGAATACGTAGAACAGGACCTGTAGTAGTGGTTTCTCAAAGTACTATATGTTAGAAACCTAGACTACTACCGCTACAGCGTGGACTAGTACTCTACGACTTGAGTATGAGTTGGTGGTCTAGCGAAGCTGGAAGTATATACTTTGATTTGCTGTAGTTGAGGTTCTATCATAGGGCCAATATACTTGCATGTTGGGTATGTGTGACTAGTTAGTTAAGACAGACTTATACAAGATAGTTTCTGCACTATATCGCCCCTTGTGGTTGTCCGAATGGTCTAAATTATCCAGGGCCCTGGGAAACATGACTTGGATGTTTGCTTTAGGGTAGCTCCCTTGGAAAGCGGAAACACTCCAGGAAGTCGTGGATCATTGGACTAGAAGCCTAAGGATGGTAGATGTCATTTAGGGGGGTGTTAGTACACTTCTTCCTCTCTAAATGTACGGCGATGTGTAGAGGGGTATTTTAGTCATTTCACCTGTAGGTCGGAGACTTTGCGAATGCAGCATTGTCCTTGGGGTCAATATTTTCTTATGGTGATATTAGGAAATATTTAAAATGCAAAATACAGCTATTTATATAGCAGAGGTATTTTGGTCATTTTAGCAGCCAAGGCGATTGTCTTTTTGGTCCTCGGGATAGCCCGTAAGTCCTAACTATTTTTGGGTTGAGAAATTGGTCTCAGTTGAAGAGGATTTTATTTTATTTTATTTTATTCAGGAAGTCTAATTTATTATTGGACTGGAATAAAATAAATAAATAAATAAAATAGGAGTTGAGAGAAATTAATCATCTAGTTTATTTGGTTAATTAATTATTCAGGGCCTAGGTCCAGTATGAATAATTAAGAAATTAACCTGGGCTTAAACTAGGAGAAATAATTAATGTTTAATTATTTATTGGGTTATTTATATAGGCCCAAGAAATAAATAATTAAAGATTAATTATTATGGTTCATTTGGGCTCATTAATTATTTATTGAATTACTTATGTAAGCCCAGGAAATAAATAATTAATATTTATTATTTTGGGCCTTTTGGGTCCAAGAAAAATAATAAATATTTATCTGGCCCAATAGCTTGGACCTTAGGGTTTTTTCCAGATACGGTTAAGAGGAGTTTAAGGTTAGGCCAAACTGTTTCTCAAGATAACATCCGGGTGTTTTGAAATCCCGGAGAGATGTTTATCAGAGATTGAGAGACCTAGTTTAGGCCAAATATAAACAACTCTTTGAAAAGGAAAAACCCTAATTTTTCTTTCCCTAGCCTTACACACTCACGTGACTCTCTCTCTTTGGGAACTCTCGTTTTTCCCTCTCCCTTCCTCTGTAGTCTCTTCTTGTTCTTTGCTAATCAATAGCGAAAGAACTAAGGAGTTTTGAGATCGTTCCTCTTCACCATAGTGTTCACCAACGAGACGTTAGGCTGAGGAATATCCCGAGGGCTGGAGAGCTAAGCGTTAATGCAAACAAAGCGGAGTAGAAGGCAAGCGGGTGTTCAACCGGAAGCTCCTTCAAGTGGACAAAGCGAGGCGATTCCAGTCGTTCAATCCGCTCTTACTCAACCTAGAAGGGTTAAGGAGCGCAAAGGTATGATCTTCACCCTTCCGCATGGCCTTTATAACTCGCGTTTAATTTTTCTCTCTGTTTTTTTTCCGTCCATGGCTCCCCTGTTTCTGCGTTTTCCATCATATACATCGTCGTACATTCAGAGAGAAAAAAGTGTAGTAACACATCTTTAAATGACATTTACCATCTTTAAGCCTCTAGTCTAATGATCCACGACTTCCTGGATTGTTTCCGCTTTCCGAGGGAGCTACCCTAAAGCAAACATCTAAGTCATGTTTCTCGGGGCCCTGGATATTTAGATCATTTAGACAGCCATAAGGGGTGATATAGTATAGAAACTATCTTGTACAAGTCTGTCTTAACTAATTAGTCACACATACCTAACATGCAAGTATATTAGCCATACGATAGAACCTCAACTATAGCAAATTAAAGCATATACTTCCAACTTCGTCAGACCACCAACTTATACTCAAATCGTAGAGTATTAGTCCATACTGTAGCGGTAGTAGTTTAGGTTTCTACCATATAGTACTTTTAGAAACCACTACTACAGGTCATGTTCTACGTATTCGAAATACGCTTATGTCATGAAGTGAGTGAACTACTCACTGGCTAAAGGTAAGCCATTCCCTATTCAGAATTCATAACATAATAATCTAGACATGATAAGATTCTCATTAATCAGTTAAGAACAAATGTTTATGTGTTAAGTAACCCGTGAACCATATCTTACTGTGAAAGACCTCTATTCATATGGGACTACTTACTTAAACACAATGGGTCTTTTCCAAACGTAATTGTGCATAAATAAAATTGTAAATTTACAAACAATTTCTGAAAATAAATTCTTTTATTAAAACATTCAATTTTTACATCAGAAACCTAGTCTAAGAGGACATACATCCCAACAATCTCCCACTTGCACTCTAAGACTAAGTAAGTCCGTAGGTGTCCACCCCTATGGCATCTAAGTGTCTCTTGAAGACTCTCTCAACCAAAAGCTTGGTGTATGGATCTGCTAGATTGTTCTCAGAGGCAATCTGTTCCACCACGACTTCCCATCTTTGGATGAAATCCCAGATCAGGTGGTACTACCTCTTAATATGCTTCCCCTTCTTGTGGTTCCGAGGTTCTTTGGATTGCGATACTTCTCCAGTGTTGTCGCAATACATCACAATCGGCCTGTCCATGTATGCAACGACTCCAAGTTCTGAAAGAAACTTCCGGAGCCAAACTGTTTCCTTGGATACCTTCGAAGCTGCCACATACTCAGTTTCCATGGTTAAATCAGCAATGTAAGATTGCTTGATACTTTTCCATGAAATAGCTCCTCCAGATAAGATGAAGATATATCCACTAATGGATTTTCCCTCATCTTTATCCGCCTGGAAGTCTGAATTTGTGTATCCTGTAGAAACCAAGTCATCAGCTATGTAGACCAGATATAATCTCTCGTCCCCTTAAGGTACTTGAGTATATACTTTACAGCTTGCCAATGAACCTCCCTAGGGTTTTACTGATATCTGCTAACCAAGTCTACGGCAAAGCAGATATCTGGTCTAGTACACAGCATGACATACATGAGACTTCTCATAGTAGAAGTGTAGGAAATCCTACTCATTCTATCATTTTCTTCTTGAGATTTAGGACAGTGCCTTGAAGAAAGTGACAACCCATGTCTGCAAGGGATTAGAACTCCCTTGCATGAGTCCATGTTGTACCTGGCCAACATTTTGTTAATGTATACTGCTTGGGATAATCCTAACATTCTCTGCTTCCTATTTCTAAAAAGTCTAATCCTGAGAATGTAGCTGACTTCTCCCAAGTCATTCATACTGAATTGATTAGACAGTCAAACCTTTGTAGATGACAATGACCCTACATCATTTCCAATGAGTAGAATGTCATCCATATACAAGACAAGAAAAATCACATTAATGCCTTCAAGTTTCCTGTACACGCATGGTTCATCCTCGTTTTGAACAAAACCATCAGACTTTTTAGTCTCATCAAAACGAATATTCTATACCCTTGATGTCTGCTTAAGTCCATAAATGGACTTTTTAGGCTTGCAAACCATATACTCTCGGCCTTTAACAATAAAGCCTTCCGGTTGGAATACATAGATGTCTTCATTAAGATGGCCATTTAAAAATACCGTCTTGACATCCATTTACCATATCTCGTAGTCATAATGACATGTGATGGCAAGGAAGATACGGATGGACTTAAGTATAGCTACTGGGAAAAATGTTTCATTATAGTTGATTCCCTCTTTCTGAGTATACTCTTTCACCACAAGCCTAGTTCTGAAGGTTTCCACATTCCCATCTACTATCCTCTTTCTCTTGTATACCCACTTACACCCTATAGGTTTTATCCCTTCAGGTGAAGTTACAAGATCCCAAACCTGATTGAGATACATAGACTCAATCTCGGCTTTCATTGCTTCTTGCCATAGATTTGCATCGGCATCAGCAATAGCCTCCTCGTATCTAGTGGGGTCTTATTCCTGATGTTTGGAAACCAGCTCAAAAGCTTCTCCAATCCACCTTTCTGGAACCCTAGACATTCTCCTACTATGACGAAACTCCATTTGTACAGGCTCTTGAGGCTGTGCCTCTTCTTGTTCTATAATCGGGTCAGAAGAAGTTGCTTCCGAAGATAACTTCTCCTCCAATTCCAACCTAGTTAAACCTTTCGTGGAAGTACTTTGATCATCCTCTAAGTATCTAGCATTGGTACTAACCAGTACCTTCTACTTCTTAGGATGATAAAAGTAACCACCATTTGTCCCTTTTGGATACCCAACAAAATAGTATAATTCTGATCTTGGTTCCAACTTGTCTCATTTGATCAGTACATAAGCTGGACAACCCCATATCCTAAGATAATTCAGACTTGGCTTACGCCTAGTCTACATCTCATAGGGAGTCCTAGGTACTGACTTGGAAAATACCAAGTTCAAAATATATACCGCTATTTCCAAGGCATATCTCCAAAAAGACACTGGAAGAGTAGCATGAAACATCAAGCTTTGGACCATTTCCATCAATGTTCTATTTCTTCTCTCAACTACTCCATTCTGCTGGGGTGTCCTCGGCGCAAAGAGTTGGGATACTATCCCATGATGTACCATATAGTCCTTGAGTTCACCAAAGAGGTACTCTCTACCATGATCCGATCGTAAGGTCTTGATCAATTTACATGTCCAACGCTCCACTTCAGTCTTAAACTCTTTGAACTTGTCAAAAGAGTCAGACTTGTGTCTCATCAGGTAAACATAACCAAACCTTGTACAATCATCCATGAAAGTGATGAAGTACTCAAAACCTCCTTTAGCTGGTGTAGACAGGGAACCACACACATCAGTGTGAACAAGACTCAATACTTCTTTGGCTCTATCCGCCTTAGGGACAAATGACCTTTTGGTCTTCTTTCCCATCAGGCAGGTCTCACATTGAGGCCAATTTTCCAATCTCAGTGAACCCAAGGGCCCATCATGGATCAACCTTTGAATCTTGATTGAGTTGATATGCCCCAATCTTAGATGCCAAAGATAAGAGTCATTACCATTGGTCTTTCTCTTCCTTGTTAATGGTTCAGATCGAGCCTTATTTAATTGATTGTTAATAGGGTTTAAGAAAAATAGATTCCCATATATGTGCCCAATACATAAAATTTCTCCATTTCTACTGATAGAAATACCAGAATGGAAAGATATAGAATATCCTTAATTTATTAGTTTTGCAACCGAAATCAAATTTTGTCTAAATCCAGGTACATATAAAATATCTTTTAAAACTATTATTCTATTACAATAAAAAAAAAAAGATCTAGTTCTCCCATTGCAAGGGCCCAAACTTGTGCTCTATTTTCCACACGTAGTCCATGTTCGTCTTTCTGTAGTCTTCTTATTTTTCTAAACCCCTGCAAGGAGTTACAAATGTGATCAGTGGCTCCTAAATCAACAATCCAAGTGGAAGTTGATCCAACCATTGATATAGACTCTAAATAGAAAACATTACCTGTGGGATTTTTCATGACTTGAAGATCTGGACACTTCTTTTTCCAATGTCCCTTCAGTCCACACTTGAAGCACTTGCCCTTGGATTTATCTTTGGGCTGGGTCTTAGGCTGGACCGCTGCGTTCCCCTTTTTCTTCTTGAACTTTTTGGGCTTGGGCCTAATTCTAGAAGATGAAGCTTTAGCAATTATAGAAAAAAGATTCAGTTTGTGAAAACAAAACAAATATGTGCACTTTATCCTTATTATCGAAACTGATAATAATCAATTTGGCTCTTAGGAAAATTGACATAGCTTCTTGGGAAGATTAACAGTTTCCTAAGTTAAGTGTGTTAACCACTACAAATTAATTTCCTTTCTAGGTAATAATCTAGACGATAACTCCATCGAAGGGATGGCTGTTTCCTTTCATTTCCTATGGACATACCTCGTACTATGACCTCCAATGAGGGGCTGGCCGATCATAGTACGTGCCCCGAGTTATTAATTACATCCCTCTATTAGATCTAGACCCTTGTGGTATCCCCATCCTATACAGGTTCACTCCCAGAGTGACGCGAGAGGACCCATGATCTCTAATGAGGATCGTGATAGAAGCCGTGGGGCCGTTAAATCCCCTCTCTCACTTAGTTTTTTAAAATAAGAGTTTTTTGAAAAATATCCTTTTAAAAATTTCTATTAAGTTTTCTCTTAACTCAAAAATAAAATGTCTAAGTCTATAAAAATCTCTATGTCAAGGCTTATATCATTTGAGAGTTTTTCTCATAGACTAATTTTATTTAAGTTAAAAACTTAATGATTTCAAAAATTTTCTAATTAAAACTTTCTAGAGATTTTGGTCTCAAGTTTATTTGACAAAACAAATTTTCTTGTGCCAAACTAAAACAAAATGGCTTTCCATTTTAACCTTACATAAATATCTAAATCCAATATATTTTCTATGTCAATGATTAAATCCTTTGAGAAATATCTAAGAATTAATTTTTGTTCAAACTAAAATAACCATTTAATTTGTAGAAAAATATTTTCCTTGTCAAAAACATTCCCAAAGACTTTGGTCTTTGAGAAAACGTGCACATAGGTACATAAAATAAATAGCATGCTAGAAAACAGTAGATATTTTTATACTCTTCTATTTTTAAACCTAAGTGCTCCGATAATAGAATTAAACACATTAATTAATTAATTAATGGTCTTATTTAATCCTAAAATCCCTTACTAATATTTTTCATGCAAAAATATTCCTTGAATATTAACTATTGCAAAATATTAACTTCGCCTGGTATGGACCCCAAAACTAAAAGAAAATGCAAGAAAAATTACAAGGAAATTTTTTTTTAAAAAAAATTCTTTGGTCCACTACACCCACCGCACTGGATTAGCCAGCCATCTGAACTATGGTCCACTGCACCCGCTGCACAGAACCAGGACCCACAAGAAAACAGTGCGGACCGGCCTTTCAGACTTTAGCCGGCACTGGTTCCGGCACCCCAACCGGCGCCGGTTCGGCTTTGCTGGATTCTTCTGCTATTTTTTTTTCTGCGAATTTTCTCTATTTTTCTGCACAGCTTCTGGTGCCATTGGCTCTCCAATTTCAATCTTAATGCAATGAAATCAACCAAAACCAACAACCGCCTATACCTATAAACATTGAGCTTACACGATTTACTAAGAAAAACAGTAAATTAATGATTCCTATACTTCCACCCGCGAAGTTTAACAGAGAATCTATCCATACCATAAACAGTGAAGGATCACAACTTTAATCACACATATGTGTCTAGTTTTATTCAACTAGATGCATGTTCCCTATATTTTCACAAAACATTCATGCTCTAATACCAATTGAAGGCATAGGAAAGCGGGAAAACACAGGGCACGCAGTGGAAGCGAACATAAAAAAAACTGAAAAAATAAGAACAGGGATTCCAGGGCAGGGACGATGCTGGCTCCGGCTGCCCAAGCCGGCGCTAGTTGCGCCCTGTTCCAATCCCGAGGTTTTAAAAATTTTACCTCTTCTTTTGGTTTTCAAAGGTGGTTGGACCGGAACGTGCGCAACTGAGGTAGGTGTGTTGGTGGAAGCCTCTGGTGCGATTCCTGCAAGCCTCCTACTCCTCATTTGCATGTATATGAATGCCGAACTCTCGGTCTTCCAGTATATGGTCTGCCTAACTACCGTTTGGTGAATAACTAACATGCTAGAAAATTTTTCTGGAGAGAGAGAGACGCCTGGCCTTTTCTACAGAGAAGAAGCCGTCTATTAGATTATGTATTTTGTCACAACGACGTTATTTTCAATCCTCTTGTGTAACCTAAATAAAACCCTAGGTTAAACTAGACTGGGCCATTGGACTCTTAGTTTAACCTTTTGGGCTTAATTAATTATTCTAGTTAGAACCAACTTAATGACCCAACAAATAATTAATTTTTTCAACCTAAATAAACCAGTCCAATTAAATAAGCCTAAATCAGTTTAGTTCCAAGTTAATCCCTAATTATTCAAAATGGGCCAAAGCCTTGAATAATTAATTAACCCACTAAACTATTTCATTAATTCTCTCTCTCTCTCTCTCTCTCTCTCTCTCTGGACCTTTATTTTATTCTAATTCAATAATTAAATCAGGTTACTTAAATAAAATAAATTCTATTTAATTTAATATAATTCCTTAACTCGTATTTAATTAGAACTCACGGTCTATACTGGGGACTAAAAGACACACCGCTTTGGCTACTAAAATGACCAAAATACCCTTACCATATAAATAGCTGTATTTTACATTTTAAATATTTTCTGATATCACCATAAGGAAATATTGACTTCAAAGACAGTGCTGCATTAGCAAAGTCTCCGACCTACAGGTGTAATGACTAAAATATTCCTCTATACATCACCGTAGATTCAGAGAGAAAAAAGTGTACTAACACCTCTCTAAATAACATCTACCATCCTTAGGCTTCTAGTTCAATGATCCATGACTTACTGGATTGTTTCCGTTTTCCAAGGGAGCTACCCTAAAACAAACATCCAAGTCATGTTTCCTAGGGTCTTAGATATTTAGATCATTTAGATAACCACAAGGGGAGATATAGTATAGAAACTATCTTGTATAAATCTGTCTTAACTAACTAGTCACATATACCCAATATGCAAGTATATTAGCCATACGATAGAACCTCAACTATAGCATATCAAAGCATATGCTTCCAGCTTCGTCAGACTACCAACTCATACTCAAGTCGTAGAGTACTAGTCCACGCTGTAGCGGTAATAATCTAGGTTTCTACCATATAGTATTTTTGAAAACCACTACTACAGGTTCTATTCTACATATTCGAAATACGTTTATGTCATGAAATGAGTAGACTACTCACTGGCTAAAGGTAAGTCATTCCTTATTTAGAATTCATAACATAATAACCTAGACATGGTGAGATTCTCATTCTCATCAATCAGTTAAGAACAAATGTTTATGTGTAAAATAACCCGTGATCCATACCTTACTGTGAAAGACCTCAATTCACATGGACCACTTACTTCTGAAAATAAATTCTTTTATTAAAATATTCGATATTTATATCAGAAAGCTAGTCTAAGAGGGCATACATCCCAACATAATGATCTTAAAAAAAGCTTTTGGTGGATTAGGATGAAGTGGGGCAAAGCAGACTTTGTCTCTAGGTGTTTGATATGTTAACAAGTTAAGGAAGAACACCAAATACCTGTTAGATTACCGAAACCTTAGGAAATTCTAATTTAGAAGTGGGAACACATCACTATAGATTTCGTTACTAGATTACCTAGATCCAAGACAGGGAAAGATACCACCTAGGTTATTATAGATAAGTTAACTAAGTCGGCCAATTTCTTACCAATGAAGTTAACTACTTCAATGGAGGATTTAGTCCAACTGTATATGGATAAGATTGTTAGATTATATAGGGTACCAGTGAGTATTATGTCAGATAGAGATACAAGATTTGTATCACGCTTCTAGAAAAGTTTCAATGAAGCTATGGGGACTACTATTATCCAAGTACTACTTTTCACCCTCAGATAGATGGTCAATCTAAGAGAATGATTCAGACATTGGAGGACATGCTACAAGTTTATGTGTTGGACTTTAAAGGGAGCTGGGTGGATAGCTTAACTTTGATAGAATTTGCTCACAACAACAGCTATCAGACTAGTGTTGGGATGGCTCCGTATAAAGCACTTTTATGGACGGAAGTTTAGATCTCTAATGTGTTGAGATGATGTGGGTGAAAGAAGGATAACTAGACCATAGTTGGTACAAATAGCATTTAAGAAGATGTTAGTTGCCATGAGAAGCTAAAGATTGCTTAGGACGGTCAGAAGAGTTGGGTGAACAACAAGTGAAGACCATTGGAGTTAATGTGGAGAGAAAGTGTATTTAAAAGTTTCCCCAACTAACGGAGTCATGGGACTTGGTAAGAGTGGAAAACTGAGCCTAAGATATGTGGGACCCTATAACATCCTTGAAATGATTGGTAATTTGGCGTACCGATTAGCCTTACCTTCGGCTTTATCTAGACTGCACTTTGTGTTTCACGTATCACAGTTACAAAAGTATGTGCTTGAACCAAGCCATATGCTAGAAGTGTCGCTATTGCAAGTTAGGGAGGATTTGACTTATGAGGAAGTGCCGATGAAGATTATGGATAGGAAGGTATAAGTTTCGAAACGAAGATCAATACCTTATGTGAAAGTGCAGAGTCTAACCACTCTGAGTGTGGAATTGGAGGAAGATGCAAGTCGGAAATACCCTTTTTTATTCGCGGATTCAAGTGCATAAGTTTCAAGAAGAAGACTTTTTATAAGGG
The DNA here is from genome assembly GCA_026120185.1 of Voacanga thouarsii. Lineage (NCBI taxonomy): Eukaryota > Viridiplantae > Streptophyta > Magnoliopsida > Gentianales > Apocynaceae > Voacanga > Voacanga thouarsii. The sequence continues at coordinate 1,744,931 of JANUWF010003365.1, read as the reverse complement.
GGTGAAATTTAAGGCCACAACCTATTCGACTTTTGGGGCCTTCTTTTTGTAGTTTACTTTTTGTCTGGGCTTGAGCCCATGTGGTATGAAGGGCTTAATTGTTAGAGAGATTAAGTTAGGGACTTTTTAGCAATTAATTTTTACTAAGGTCTGATATACGTTTAGTGGGTTTTGTCTGTTACGTTTTTTAGTGAACGTTATCATTATTGTAGAAGCAATTTAGAAGAAGAAGGCCATAAGAGAAAAGGTGACAGAGGAGGAAGGGGAACTTGAGGCTTTGAATCTAGGTAAATTCTGACTCAATCATGTTTTGGGCAATGTTAATACTATTCTAGGGCTCTTAATTCTAAGATTGGGTCTGGGGTGCTAGGATTTTGTTATAGGTTTTTTCGGGTTCTACTAATTCTGATAAGGTTCTTGAAATCTGAGGCGGTAGGTGTACTAGAAATTGGAGGAGATAAGAGTGAAACTATTGTTCCATGAATTTTCTGGTAAGAGATTCTGGCTTTTCTATTTTTTTGTGAGTTCATGGTTTTAAATTCTTAACAGTTTGCAAAATTCATGAAAAGATTATGTTTGTATGTAAATTGGATGGAGTATGGTGTTTAGATGCTTCTGATGATAATGACTAAATAATGGTTCCGATTTGTGTATATGTTTTTCATGAAACATCTGTTCTGTACTAATTTTTGAAACTTAAGTTAATATACTTAGTCTTCTGTTTGGCCCTTACTAAGAGGATATAATACCTGGTTCGATTCTAAATTTTCTTCTAGTAGGATATAATAGTTAGGGGATTGATATTAGTTAGTCAAAGTCTTCTTCAAGCATAATTCAACTTTGAAAAGGAATTTATGATGGATGTATAGATTTAGTGAATGGAAAGGGAAAAAAAAAAAGAAAAACTCTTTTAGAGAAGTTAACTCCTAGGAAGCTTTTGGATTGGAAGCTTTCATATAGTACAACTAATATCCTGTTCTTCTCTAGTTATGAGCTATGTTTTGTTTTTGTGATTTCATGTCCTTTTGTTTTGTACTATTCTTGTCCTCTCATTTATAAAAAGAAAAAAAAACAACTTTGGTTCCTTTCAAAGAAGTTAATTTGGCGGCTATTGTGTATTGTGGAATGCTGAAGGAATTCTTCTCTATTAAAAGAAAAAAAAATGGTTATGTCTCCCATAAAATGAAATTAAAAAAAAAAAAAAGCTTTTTGTTATGTGTGGTGTGCAGATAAATGTCCCCCATGAAGAGAAAAAAAATTGAGTATATAAAAAAAGAGATTGATTTTATTGTTTTTCTTTTGTTCACATGTTTTATGTGGCTTCTACATGAAGCCTTCAATGCTCTCATAAGCAATTTTTGCTTTATCTTGGAAGAATATATATATATATATATATATATATATATATATATATATATAACATAGGGAACATCCCACGAAAGAAAGAAATCAAATTTGGAGCTAGTGGAGACAAATGTCTCCCACGAAAAGGATAAAAAAAAAGAAGAGAAAAAAACACAAAATTTTGGTTTTGTGAAAAATTGGTTTTGCTATTTTAACACATGTCTACAGTGGCTTTGTAAAACAAATTATAATGCCTAGTTGGTGTGATTTGTTTTATTTTAATTTCTATAAAACCAATTATTTATGTAATATACTCAATCCTAGGAAGGTTACTTTCCTTTACTAAGCTAGTGAGCTCACCTTTTAACTATTAATTGCAGGCTTTCAGTTAGATGACGAAGAATTAGAAGAATGGTTTGAGGAGGACTTTGAATAATCAACGTTGGCGTCTGGTTTGCCTTTAATTTGTTAAGTTAGCTTAAGAATGGAATTTTTTTTGTTTGGGTGTTTTAGGTTAACTAGTTAAGTTTTGTATTCGAACAAGCACTTATGTTTTTGGGTTATGTTTACGGATCTTGTTTAGTATTTTAGAGAAAATGTAATTTGGGTTTCGATTAATGACAATTTAAAGTGTTTTGGGCATATGAGATTTGTTGGATTAATTAGGGTTCGACATTCCTTTTTGGGGTATTGTCGTGTCATCTTCAAATACAAAGCGTGACATTGTCTCTGTTCCTCAGCATTTTTAGGGCAGGTGGCTCTATTATGTCCCAGAACACCACACTTTCTATAATGTATAACAATTTTCCTTCTCAGTCTATTACCAGGGTTATTAGCCTCCTCAAACTTCCTCTTGCTTACCTTTTTAGGTCTTCTAGGCTATTTATAGGCAACTGAGGGATCAAGTTCCATGTCATCAGCTATAGGCCATGTTTCTTGTCCATTGATTGGGATAAGAAAATGGTCATATAATTTGACAAAGTTATCAGTATGATAGTAATCATCTACAATATCATATCAATCCAATCTTTTCATGTGAAGTGTTGCAATACCGTGCATGTAGGCATTCCTCTTAATGTTCAAACCCCACAACTACACCAATTTTTCTTCAAGTCTAGACTAAATTGTTGTTCTTTTGGTCTCTTAACCTGATACTCATCTTCTCCATTCCATATTAGTTTCCAAATTCTAGAGTCAATGATATCAGACTCTATCATCTCCTTAATTTTTGGACAGCAAGGACCACTTAGTATTTTTGTATTTTTGTCATACCATTACCCCTCTGTGAAATGCTAGTCATTAACAACTCCTTAATTGTCTCCATCATATAAATGATTGGTTGATTTTTTGCTTCAAGTATGTAACCATTAAATAACTCACACAAATTATTATATAACATATCACATCTAATGTGGGGAAATAAAAATGCTCTACACCAATGCCTAAGGTATGGACCATTTACAACCCAACGGTATTCATCCCTATTATATTCCTCAAGCTCCCTCATTGTGTTTTCATATAACTCCATGTTACTAGTGTTGGAATGTATGCCCTCTTAGACTAGTTTTCTAGTGTAAATATCGAATATTTTAATAAAAAATTTATTAGTCGAAAATCGTTTGTGAATTTATTTTCTTTATTTGTACACATTTTCGTTTGGAACAGACCCATTGTATTTAAATAAGTGATCCATATGAATTGAGGTCTTTCACAGTAAGGTATGGATCATGAGTTATTTAAACACATAAACATTTGTTCTTAACCGGTTGATGAGAATGAGAGTCTTATCATATTTAGGTTATTATACTATAAATTCTAAATAGGGAATGACTTAACTTTAGCTAGTGAGTAGTCCACTCACTTCATGACATAAGCGTATTTCGAATACGTAGAACAGGACCTGTAGTAGTGGTTTCTAAAAGTACTATATGGTTGAAACCTAGACTACTACTGTTACAGCGTGGACCAGTACTCTATGACTTGAGTATGGGTTGGTGGTTTAGCGAAGTTGGAAGCATATGCTTTGATATGCTATAGTTGAGGTTCTATCGAAGGGCCAATATACTTGCATGTTAGGTATGTATGACTAGTTAGTTAAGACAGACTTGTATAAGATAGTTTCTACATCATATCACCCCTTGTGGTTGTCTGAATGATCTAAATATCTAGGCCTGGGAAACATGACTTGGATGTTTGCTTTAGGGTAACTCCTTTGGAAAGCGGAAATACTACAGGAAGTCGTGGATCATTGGACTAGAAGCCTATAGTAGATGTCATTTAGAGAGGTGTTAGTACACTTCTTCCTCTCTAAATGTACGACGATGTATAGAGGGGTATTTTAGTCATTTCACCTGTAGGTCGAAGACATTGCTAATGCAGCATTATCCTTGGGGTCAATATTTTCTTATGGTGATATTAGAAAATATTTAAAATGCAAAATACATCTATTTATATAGTAGGGATATTTTGGTCATTTTAATAGCTAAGGCGATGTGTCTTTTTAGTCCTTGGAATAGCCCGTAAGTCCTAATTATTTTTGGGTGAAGAAACTGATCTCACTTGAGAGAGTTTTATTTTATTCAGAAAGTCTAATTTATTATTAGACTGAAATAAAATAAATGGAGAGAAATTTATTATCTGGTTTAATTGGTTAATTAATTATTCAAGACCTAGGTCCAGTTTGAATAAATAGAAAATTAACTGGGACTTAAACTAGAAAAAAATAATTATTACTTAATTATTTATTGGGTTATTTATTTAATTAAATCTCAAGAAATAAATAATTATAGTTTAATTTTTTTTGTTCATTTAGGTTCATTAATTATTTATTGGATTATTTATTTAATTCCAAGAAAAATAATTAATGTTTATTATTTTGGACTTTTTGGGTCTAAAAAAATAATAAATATTATTTTGGCCCAATAGCCTGGACCATAGGATTTTTTCGAACACAGTTCAGAAAAGTTTATGGTGAAACCAAAATTTATTTTGTAAATAATATTCGGGTATTAAATCTTGGGAATATTATTTTTATCAAAATAATTATTTTTGGTTTCATGACTTTTGGTTTTTTGTGTGGAAAAATAAAAATAAAAATTTTGAAAAAAAAAATTTCTCCCTCTCTCGTGCATTTTCTTCTTCTGACTTTTGGTTTTACATTTAAACTAAAGGAAGCCAACCGAAAGGGTACGTGTATCTCTTGATTTTCTGGCTTCTGGATTTGGTCATATCAAGTGAAATCAAGAGCCATCGGTTCACTGGGTTTGCTTCTTCTGGGTTGTCTATAAAAAGCTGAGACAAGGAAGAAGCCGTGATATAGGGAAACCAGTAAAAAAAAAAACTGAGAAGCTTTTCTTCTTCCCATTTTCTTTGCTCACCAAAAGTGATTAGGCTGTGGTCATATTCTGATAATTGAAAAGCCTAACATTATTCATCACACCGGAGGTGGAGAAGAAAGGAAGACAGTGCACAGGAAGCTTCACTGGACGGAGGAGAAGGAAGCTGTGATTTTAGCTTCAAGCCATTCTTCTTCAATCTTTAAGTTTTAAAGCTCCAAAAGGTATGTGTTTCATGCCTCCATGCTGCTTCCATGCTCTGTGTTCATGTTTTATTTCTCCATTTTTGTCCACCGTGCAAGCTTTGTTCACTGTCATCACCTTCAACTAGCTTTAGCAATATTCCACAACTTGTCCTTAAGAGCCTTATCTTTATAAATCTTTTTAAAGTTATAATACAAATGCTACACATAATATATGCGGTCACAATTAGGTAACACCTCTGCAAGTGCTGCATCTAACCCCTGCATTGCCAAATTTTTAGATTAGTAAGGAAGTTAGGTAAAAAAAGAAATTCAATTGAAATTCAATTACCTTCTGTTTATCTGAGATGAATGTCCATGCATATCCTCCATTTGGAATATCAAGATCAGCAATAAAAAGACCAAAGAATTATTTCCACTGTTCTCTTGCCTCCTTCTCTACAACCGCATAAGCTATAGGGCACCACTCATTGTTTGCATCAATTCCAATAGTAGACAGTAGCTGTCCAGGAAATAGGCCTTTGATGTGGCAACCATCTACACCAATAATTGGGTGACAACATTTCAGAAATCCCTTATTTAATAGTCCCAAGCACACATACATCCTTTGAAACAGTGGTTGTCTTTCTTATTCTCTAAAGTTTTGATAAGTAATCTTAATGGTTAAGTATAGATGTTTTCTCTTTAACTCTTTTGTATAAGACCAAACCTTTTTATACTGCAGTTTCGCATTTCCTCTAATCAAACTTAAAGCCAAATTTCTTGTATTATATGCTAATGTCCTAGAAATCTCAGCTCTAAACTCCTCGTCCACATTTTGGCTTAGAGTTTTTGGAGGAATTTTAGCATTGCACCTAATCCTTTCTAAATACCTTGCACCAACCCATTTTGTTGTTATAGGCCTATTCTTCCATTAATGATTGCAATTTGTATGTTGAAGCCTTATTGACTTAACCCCCAAGTTTGTGCTATAAGTAGCTTTCTCAATTGAGGCAAAAACAAACCATGTGCAATCCTGGTTACTACATTTTGCTCTGCCACTCTTAGGTTCAAATGGCTGCCACTTAGCTGTCCTCATTTTCTTGATCATATAATTCTTAACAGCTTTTTTGAACTCCTTGTGACTAGTGAATCTCATTCGCACATTAAACCTTAGATTGTTCATATTTCCATGATCATCAAAATCTATGTACCGACCAACAAATTCTTCATTTTTTGAATTTGATTCACTAGCCATTGTTAATAATATTATCTAACATATTACCATTCAATAAGTCAGCATCTAAACGAGCATTTTATGTGCTTGTATTGCTTATCTGCTCCTTCTGTTTTTAGATTTACTACCTTCCTCTATGCTATCCCTTCCTTTGCTACACTCTCCTCTGTAATATCTCTATGTTCTTCTTCACTTATATTATTAATATTTTCATTGAAAAGATCATCATCTCTATAGTAGTCTTCATCTTCTGTAAATCTCTCAAAGTCAAAATCATCATCATTATCATAATTATAATCCCCTTGCATCTAACCTCGAAATGTCATGAGCAACTTATCCCTAATTCGTTGGCCTCTTCTGACTCACATTTCCTATATCTCTTGCCCCTTTCCCTAATTTAATCACCCTTCTTGGTCCACATTTTCTATATCTTCATGCCCCTGCCCCGAAGTCGCCCACATTTTCTATAATTTGCTACCCCTACCCCTGATTTAATTGCTCTCCATGGCCCATATTTCCTATATCTGCCCCTAATTTGTTGTCCTTTCATGACTGACATTTTTTGTATCTTCTTGTCCTTGTCCCTAATTTAATTGCTCTTCATGGCCTACATTTTGTATATCCTCCTACCTCTGTCCTTAATTTTCTAGAACATATGCATCAATAACTTTTAAACTGAAAAAGTCAATCTTTTTCTATTTCACCCCATTGACTGCTCCCTTCATTCACCCTAAGTCTAGAATCTAAATCGGATGCAACATATTTACACTCAACCCCTTCATTTTGTCACTGAATTACTATAATCTTTACTAGCATTATTATCTATCCAACCCAGTGACAACCTTGCAACATTACTTTTGCTTGGTCCACTTATTTTATTCTTTACAGGTGGTTCTGGTGTCTTAAGTTCATCTACTATTTCTTCAATCAAAACGAAATTCTTACCTCGTGCCATTTTACATAACTCAATCTACTCATTGATCCACAATTCTTTTACCTCATCTTTGTTTTGATGATCACAATACACTTCAATAATTTTTAGTGTAAGAATCCAAGAACACATAGCCACTATGTTACTATTATCTCGGATGTTCTTTAACCCTCTGCTTAAGTTCCCAATTGGTTCTAAGGGGGTTGTTGTGTAATAAGCGCACAATGTCCACTGGAACGCCCGTGGATTTTATCATCAACTTAATGAATTAATTTTAAGATATAAGGCTTTCCCTATTAGAATGGGTTGTTCAAAAAGTTTCCCTGTCCTTCCATCAAATATTTGACTTTACATCTATGAATCGAAAGGTCCGAATGATAAATTTTGCAATCAGTTGTTAGAATCAATCTAAGAAATAGCAAGAATTCTTGATCTCTCTCAATTCGAAAATCAGGATTTGAATTGGTTTCCTTTCATTGATTCCTCCTCTAATTTTTTTTTTCTTATTTGCATTTTCTATTTGCTTTTGATTAAATATTTTAATGTGCCTCACAATTGAGAAAAATTTTGGGGGGTCCTTTCGACTTGTTGTCACATATGAAATGACAAACGGTCTAAATTAAGTAACACCCTTCCCTTTGATATGTTGCAAGAAAAGGATAATACCCGTCTGATTCCCTTTGATATTAGATTATGTACCAAAATATATCTGATTACCTTCAACTTTTGTTATAACACTTTTTTTTAGAAAATTTAACAAATCTAATGGTTAGATCGTTAATTTGCTACGTCTATCTTTGTAAATGTGTTTGATTTTGGATATTTTTTTAGATATTGTGCTCAATTATATGCCAAAATATATCCAATTACCTTTACTTTTTGTCACAATACTTTTCTTGACAATTTTAACAAATCTAACGGTTGAATCATTAATTTGGTATGCTTATCTTTGTAAATACATTAGGTTTTGGATATTTTTCTAAATATTTTGCCAGTATATGTGCCAAAATATATCCGATTATCTTCAAATTTTGTTATAATACTTTTCTTAGAAATTTTAACAAATCTAACGGTTTGATTGTTAATTTGATATGTCTATCTTTGTAAATGCGTTAAGTGTTATATATATTTTTAAATATTATGCTAAATTATGTATCAATATATATATGATTACCTTCAACTTATATCATAACATTTTTCTTAACCATTTTAACAAATCGAACTGTTGGATCGTTAATTTAATGTGCATATATTAGTAAATATGTTAGGTATTGGACATTTTTTAAGATGTTATACTAGATTATATATCAAAATATATCCAAATACCTTCAAATTTTGTCATTATACTTTTCGTAGTAATATATATGTGCATTAACACACACACACACACACACACACACACATACATGTATGTATATATACTAATATAGGTGTGGTGCGTGAATGGTTATTATATAAATATACAAAATAACTATTATATTGAATAATTTATTTTAATAGTAAACTTAATATGATTAATATTTTGTTATAATACTAATGTTTTAAAAAAATTAAAATAGAACTTTACAAATAGTTTAAGTAAAAAAAAGAAAAGAAAAGATATGACTAAACATGAAGTTTGGCCCAACAGTTGAGTGCGCGCATTGCACTCCCGCCAGACCAGGTTTGAATCTCACATCTCCTAATTTAATTAGATTGGAACATGCAATAGGTGTGGTGCGTGAATTGGCGAGAAAAAGAGATGGAAATTTCCTCCCTAAAGAGGTCTTTGGGCGAGGAAACCTTATGGAAATTTCCTCGCCAAAGTTTCCTCAGTCTTATTTCCTCGTGTTTTTGTCACCAATGGCCTTTGTCGACAAAAATCTTTGCATTGGCAAGGAAACAAAGGTACCCCTTTGGCGAGGAAATATTTGGTCGCCAATGTAAATATTTTTCTCACCATTGACCCCTTTTGGTGACGAAAATTATTTATACTGGTGACGAAATTTTTTTTTGTCATAAAAGGTAATATATTTTCTCACCATCATATTTAATTTTTAAATAATATTATATTTGTACCGACGAAATTTTAGTGACAAAAATTTTTTATCACTAAAAATCATCATCAGCGACAAAACTAAAAAATTTGATTTTAAATTAAATTAAATCATTAATATTTTAAAAATAAAAAGTAAATAAAATGTCAATTTTTTATTTTAAAAAATTAGAGACAAATTAAATTAAATCATTAATAATTTAATAAAAATTAAAATTAAAAACTGTCAAATTTTGATTTTAAAAAATTAGAGACAAATTTGATATTTAATTTAATTAAATAATTAATAATTTAATAAAAATAAAAATTATCAAATTATCAAATTTTAATTTTAAAAAATTAGAGACAAATTTGATTTTTAAATGAGAGGGTCTCAATTTAGACTCTAACAAAATTCTTTTGGTAGTATTTGAAAATTTTAGCATATCTGAAATCTGATACATTCATAGATGTAGGAGGAAGAGGAGAGAAAAAAGGCATCGATTTTTCCCAAATTCATTTTTTCCCCAAATTCTTCAGCCCACAAAACCATTTCCCTCCCAAATCCTTCAACCCACTATTCTTCCTACTTCCTCTAAGCTTTCCATTTCGCAGATCCTTCATATCCGATTACCTTCAAAATTGGCCAGAATGTGTTTTTTTAGCAATTTTATCAAATATAACGGTTGAATCATTAATTTGATTACCAAAATTGTTTCAACTTTATTAACACATCTAATAATTAGATCATTGATTTGCCGAGTAAAATTCCTTATACATCTCTCTCTCTCTCTCTCTCTATATATATATATATATATATATATATATATATATATATATATCTCAATATTTTCAGAATTGGACCGGTCATCGAATCGAAAAAGTTACTGATTCACGATTTAATGGTCCAACCGTAATTAGACTGTAATTGAACCGTAATTGAACCGGTAATATTATAATTTAAAATTTTAAAATATAATTATTTTTTAAAGAAAATTGATCAATACTATAGTGTAATTTAAGTTTATAAAGACATAAATATTCAAAATCATAATTAAAAGTAGTCATTTTTAGTTTATAACTAACAATCTAATACATTAAAATAGTTTATTGAATTATATAATTTAATTTTCCTCCAAAAATTATAAAATTTAACTAATTTTTTTTAAATAAGTGGCCGGTTCAATATTGGATCGGCCGGTCTAACACGGTTTGAACAAACCAGCACGATTTTGAGAAAAACTAGTTGGTTTGTTGGGATCGGACCGACAGAGGTATCGGTCCAGTCCGGTACCAAAAACCATGACACACACACACACCCACACACACTAATACTTTGATAAGTACTAATTTAATCGATTAGCTTTAAATTTTGTCACAACTTTCTTCTAATTAGCTTTCATAAGATTATCATTATATATAGTTTTGTTGAACTACATGCTTAAATTACTTTTAATGGAAATATTATGTTTGTGTTATAGTTATTAATGCCATTTAGAAGAAGTCTTTACATAGTTATGTACATATTTATCTTAAGTGCACGATTTATAATACTATTATAGTACTATTTGTAGAATAATTGTGCAGCATATAGTAGTATTATATAATGCTTGATGATAAAATTTATTCATAGATTATAACTTAATAATTTAATTAAATTACATAATAATTTTTTAAGGAAAAAAAAAGAAGAAACTTTGCATGACAAATTTAATTATTCATCGTTTAGAAAAAAATAAATTTTAAAAATTGTCAAATTTTAATTTTAAAAAAATAAGGACAAATTTAATAAAAAAGAGGACATTAATAAAATTTTGGTCTCAATTTAGTCTCTAATTCATCTCAAAATTCTATGGTGGGATACAAAACCTTAATAAAATTTTTAGCGCTTCATTCAAAATTTTCCCAAGTGTCATCTCAAACCTCAACAGAGTAAGTGGATATTAGAAACTTCTTCTTCTCGCTCATGCATCTCTATGTTTCTTCCTCAAAACCCTCTCCATGTTTCTTTTGTTCTGCCCAAAACTCTCGCTTTATTTCTCTCTCTATGGTTTACACCTCGACTGTCAAAAGCTTGCTAGAGAAGAATTTCTCCAAGCCTTTGGCAAGAAGAAGCCGGATTTTGAGTGCCTTAATCACCTCAAATATGTAAATTCTCTACCAAATCACTTATTTTATTTGTTCTAAAATTAAAATTATTGTTAATTTCTTATAAAATTTTGACTTTGGCATTGCAGGTCTTTATGATCTTGTACGAAGTTTAAGAGTACCTACCGGTTATTACTTGAATTTCTTCCCGTCACTGTGTTTCTTCCTCTATGTTTGCCACCTCCCCTACTTTTGTGCTATGTCAGAAATTATCTTTTATGGCATAGCAAAAAACTCTAGCAACCAAATAATATTTTCCTTTTTTGTTTATAATATTCATAATTTAGGAGAAGATGAGTTTATTAGTTTGCATATTTTATGCCCACTACTCTGTGAGGTCGTGATATAATAGTAGAGGGGTTATTATAATTTTAACTATTTAATTATATTTAGATTCAAACTGTATTGGTTTCAAGGGTGGACTATATTGGTTTATAGTAGTGGATGAAGAAACTTCAAAGAAACTTCTAAAACCAGAAAGTGTTGAAGATCTATTGTGTTTCTTGAATGGTCTATCCTGTTCTATCTTCCTTCTCGAGATCTCTTTTCTTGTTTTTGAAAATTTACCAATTTAATATATTTTGACGATCAGGATTAGTGCGTGTTTTTTCTTGTCGTTTGATATAAAATAAGGACATTGAAGATTGGTAGTTATTTTGTTCTCATTTAGTTTTTCTTGAATGGTTATTCATGGTGGGTTTGGCTTTTTTTCTTTTTAATCTAGGTTTCAATTTGTACCAAGTTTTGGGCTGCTTCTTCTCTGTGCGTTGAGATATAGTCGTTGTCTTTAATCTCTAGGGACCTACAAGACACTCAAATTCTTTCTTAAGGGTACCAAATAGAGTGAAAAAGATTTTTTCTCTCTTAGTTTCAAGTGGAATGATGTTTTAGGTGGTGATTTAAGGGTTGTCAATACATATATATTCTTTTTTCCAAGGGTTAATGATGGTGATATTGGAATGTTTATTTTGTTTAATGAGTTTGTTTCCATTTGTATGAATTAATATATTTTTGTTTCATTTAGCTGGTTGAATTGGAATAACTTGGTTATTTTTGTTGTTGAGCATTGGGAGTCATTGAGATATATATATATATATATATATATATATATATATATATATATATATACACTGAAATCTACAAAAGGGCATTGGGAATTCAGTAAGGGCCAACTGCATTGAGGTTTAACTGCTTCCGATTGATGTTAGGTGAATTGATTAATATAATATAGTTGAGAAAATGAAATACCTGGAGCTAACTAGAGAAAGATCTTTTTAAGATGGGGACTCAATTATTTTTTAGTGGGGGAGATATGCAAAATTATATTGAATATGAAACATTTAAATGTAAAAATTTTTTGAGGACGTTGTTGTAGTATATTTTGAGTTAATCTAACTTATTTTCTGGAATATCTCTATATCATTTCTTGCTAAGAATGTTCCTTCATGACAAATGGTGTTCTACAGAAATACAAATATATGTAGGCATATATCTTCTAATTTGCCATATTGTAAGGTTTAATTTTATGCATGTTATATGCCTAGCCGTGTCTCCTCAGTACCTTTACCTCCTATAATACAGAAAAGAACTATAATTCCCAATTAGGGAAATTTATTTTCACTGTTACACCTCTAGTATTTTCCATCCAACATTGGTCATATTTGTTAGAAATTAAGTTCGGTTAAACAACAAGATACAAATTGAAATATCCATTAAAATGCTCTAAGGCAAATTTTATGTAGCACCAACATTCTTTTTCAGTTAGAAAATTGAAGCACGACTACTTTGGTGTTTAATCTGTCAACCAAGCATACTTTTTTTCTAGCTTGCAGTATCTGCAACTGCATATTGTTGCTCGGGTGGTGTCTAGTTGTATTCAGTATGCTAAGCAGCAGTTTGTGCCACTGTAATAACACTGGTAGTATTCCTTGGTGTCAATCTTGTCCTATGCAGCTCATTTGCAAAACAATTTAAGAATTGCTACTGTAGTTGTCTAATATCCCCTCTTATCAACAGAAAGGAGCCAGTAATTGGTGGTTTGTGTTTTGTTTTGTAACAACTTGCTTTTTTTTTCTAGTTAAATTTGTAGAATAAATAGAAACTATCTGTTCTTGTTCATTAAGTGTCACATATATGTCTTAATCTTTCACTAGGAGATTAATAGAGCTTTAGGGTCTGATATGTGTCTAGGCTCTTTTCTGAAAATCCAATCTTGAATATACAGTTTATACTAAATACTAAATATTGAGGCAAGTCTGACTTTAAATTAGGAGTAATTTTTTCGCAAAAAATAATCTCATCTTTTGTTTGAAATAATTTGAGTTTTGTATTGGTTTATCTCTGAATAGTATTTGTCATTTGCTTTTGATTCTTGTGGTCACCCCTACGAGATATAGTAGCCTATTCCATTTGCTTACCTCTTTTTCCCTGCCCTCGCTATGGTTTTTAGGTTGAAATGCTTTATTTTGGTCCCTTGATTGAGAAAATTTTGCTGGATCTAATATTTTGTACTTGTTGCAAGGTAGCTCCATATATTGGGGAAAGAAATGGGGGGCATGTGTGGCCTAATAATGATTTTCATCCAGTGAGCCCCAAGCATGTAATAATATAACTTAAGTTTTATGTAATGCTAGCATGTTCAAGATGTCTTCTTCTTTTATGGTATTCTACTACTTGCATGCCTTTGTGTGCATAAATGCGTCCCTTTATCCATGCTTCTAACTTCTGCATGACTTACATTGTGATCTTGCTGCAGTCCACACACATTGGAAACAAGCTTTGTTTAGCTCAATGCTCGATACTGCATCGAGTCTATTTTGCCCTCATCTTCTTTTTCATGTAATGCAGTTTCTACAAGTACAAAAGGTTATGTCCTTATGGACACCCTTACTATTACAATTGTGTTACTTGTGAAAGTAGGGTAAGAATACATTACTCCTGCTTTTATTATACCATAATCATAATCATAATAGTTTACTACCTCCTAATTATGTGTTGAATGTCTTGAATTATGAATGGTGGGAGAAACCAAGGGTGTACACACTTTATGAATGGCAGCGGCAACACATTTCACACCCGCAAGTTCTTTCTAGCATAGAAGTTTCTCAAACATGAGCCTTGTTAGGTAGAATTATGTTTCTCAAACATGGACAGTATACTAGGTCTAGACGAAAGAATTATGTTTCTAGTGACATTGCAGTTCTTACTTTGGAGAGATATTAAAGTTCTTCCTCAAAAGGTTCATTTTTTATTTATGCATTTTAAAAAAATATTCAACTGATAGATAGGCTTCCGTTAGTATGTGTTGAATGTTAAACACTAAAAAGTTGTCTTTTGATCTCATCTAAGTCATCAAATGAGTCCATTTATGCTGAAACATTTGAGTCCTAATAGGGTCTGATGTCTCTGTTCTATAGTTCTTCCTTCCCTTTATAGGAAGGAAAGGCTGGAGAATGATGACTGTTTCCAATATCATCAGAGTTCTATTATACAAAAATTAATAAAGCATGAAATAATAGAAATTGAAAACAGAAAAGGAATGATCTTGTCACTATTTGGTGTGCTATGAGAGTAAACATAGTATTACTAGGTGATTTGCTCTTAAAATTTGTGTCAAGGTAGTGAATGAATCGTTGTTATTTGGTTTGCCTTTCAATTTTTATAAATTTAGTTTTGTAATCTGCGGTAAAGTTGGGAGAACACTCACATATGGATGGAAGTGGTTAGATTGCGAAATTTGTTGTGGTGGTGGAACAATGATAAATTGATATTCTTTTCTTTTTTAGTATTAACAACTAAATTTATAACCTTTCTCTGTTCTCTATGCTTTTTCCTTTATATTCATATTAACAATATTCTACTATTTTTTAATTTAGTCCCTATGTTTTGCTATTCCTGTGAATTCCTTTTTCTTTTCTATTGATTTTTGCAAGAGTTTGCATTGAGAGGCGTCATGTATTTAATTCATAACATTTGTCTCAGGAGTCGAATTGTTTCATGCATTATTGTTTCCCGTATTCTTTTTCATATTACTAGAAGAAAGAGAGGGAAGCTATTGGGTAGGCTTTTCGTGCTGCTGCTCTGAGATTTGTTAGTTTTACTGAGGAAGAAGATATTGGAGATGACAAGTGTGATGCTTCAAATGAGAAGGAGCAAGCATACACTTAATCATCATATTCATACAACACTAAAAGGTAAGCAGACTGCACTTCTCCTTGTTGAGAAAATTGAAGTTGCAAAACAAACAAAGAAGGATGAAATTGAGAACCACTTCAAAGCTATCCAAGAAGCATATAAGGTCTTGATTAACCCTGTTAAAAGAAGGGTTTATGATTCTACATGAGTTTGATGGTGATATTCCCACTGATTGTGCCCCACAAGACTTCTTCAAAGTATTTGGTAGTGGAGTAGCTCATGTTGTCAATCTAAACCTTCCAAATGTTTAATACTATTATGCATTCTTTACCATTTACAATTATTGAATATACTATTATTTTTGTCTCTAAAATATAATCGCATAGTTTTGTATCTATATTCTATCAAAGTAGAGTCAGAGTGGAGACGAAAAAATAGTCTCCAATATAGTTACGGACAAATTGGTTTTCAATTTTTGTTTCTAAATGAGACAAAATATTATTTTGATTGGTTTAAAAAATTTATCTCCAAATTGAGTAAAAAAATAGTGACAAAAATTTGTCTCTATGTTAGAGATAAAATTTTTTATGTTTGTCTCTAATTAGAGACGGAAAAAATTGGTTGCTAATTTTTGTTTTTAAATGGAGAAAAAAGATTATTTTGATTGGTCTAAAAAAATTGTCTCCAAATCGAATAAAAAAATAGTGACAAAAATTCGTCTCTATGTTACAGACAAAATTTTTTATGTTCGTCTTTAATTAGAGACGGATAAAGTTGGTCACTAATTTTTGTTTCTAAACAGAGACTAAAATTATTTTGGATGGTCTAAAAAATTTATCTCAAAATCGAGTCAAATTAGTGACAAAAAATCCATCTCTATGTTAGAGATAAAATGTTCATATTCGTCTTTAAAATTCGTGACGGATTAGAGACGAAAATTTCATCTCTAATGAAGCGTTGACTTTGGCATTTGACTTGATAATTTAGAGACGACTACTAATAATTTAGAGACGAATTATTTTCATCTCTATAATTAGAGACCAAATTTTTAGTTCATCTCTAATTAGAGACGCCCTTTTTAGGGACCACTGCTATTTTTGTCTCTATTTCATCTCTAACGTCAATTTAGAGATGAAATTTTTCCATCTCTAAAAGGCAGTTTTCCCTTAGTGTACGCCCCAGGTTGTTTTCTTCAAGTGTGGAAACTCCAAAACCAAAAGTAGTAGGATTTATTCTCATAATAATAAAGGAAATATGTCAAATATTGTTGCGAAAATTATTTCATCTATTCCATGACCGGAACAGGGGAGGAAACCCATTACACCATGATTTTGAATCAGAAGAGAGATTTCAAGAAATGACAGATCTATTCATTCTATCAATAATTGAGCTAGATCTGTCATTATGTGTGACTATCTCTACTATTGAAAGAAAAAAAAAGAAAGAAAGGGGAAATCTACCAATAAATACTATAAAAACCCAAGCTCGTAATGAAGGATACAATCTTGCTCTTGAGGATAATGAAATTATCCGTGAGGCTAGCAAATGGACAAGAAGTTCACGCCCTTCTTTATCTCTAAAGATGGGGTGGCCTAACCATCTAACTATTATTTCAGAAGGAAAAATATGAGATACTCTATTATTTACTCTAGTTTTTATAGAAGCTTCAACAATTTATGACAAACAAAAAAAAAGGAGGGTAAAGACCACTCAATAAATGAAATTACCTAACATTTTTTTTTTAGAATTATTTAAGAGTTATCTAACTTGAGTTATGAGTATGAATGGTTTCTCTTTCATTTTCAGGAATGGAGAAGAAAAAAATAGACTTAAATCATAGTCTAATTGATTTGATGATTTTCTAATCCTTCTAGAAAAAGGTTCATTTTCTTCAAAAAAAATAGGAGATAGAACCAATAAAGATTTTTTTTTTTTCAATCCATCCCTAGCCTCATTCAAGAATATGCCACCGAGCCACTTTTTATTAACATTATGACATCGGGCCCTTATTAAAAGTGAAGGACCTACAACAACAACGGAACGCCCTGAATAATTGACCTGTTTGCCAAGCAAAGTCTCACAAAATCTGCCCAATCTCATTGGGGGAGATACACAAATCACTTTAAATCTACGAAGCTGAGTAGGCGGGTCGGTCCGAGTGGAGAGAAAAAAAAAATTAAACTTAAAATATTTTTTGGAAATATCCATTTTCCCAGAGAAATAGAAAAGACATCCCGACATAGCGGCATTTTGATACCACTAGGAAGGGGAAAAAGAAATTCCAAGGAATTTCAAAAGTTGAAAATTTAGATTTATGTCCAATGGATTACACCTAGCAAAAAAAGGCATTTTGTTTTGGTTCGACCTGTCGTCACTTATGAAATAACAGGCGGTCTAAATTTAGGAACACTCTTCCCTCATCAGCCAATCCTCATTCGATAGCTCCATCCTTGATTAATTTGATTGATCAAACGCTTGTTTTTTTCTAGCAAAAGTACCATTAATAGAAAAGAGTAATGGCTTCGATTGTGAATCTATAGCCAATCTACGGTAGAACAGAAGGTTCTGTCAAAATAATTTTTTATTTCAGTTCAAGGTTCCTCCTCTCTTTATTTATTATTTTTTTTGAAAAAGGAAAATATCCAACCTATTCAATGCTAGGCATAATGAGTCTAAAGACCTCAAAAAATCTCTTTTCATTCTATGAAGTTTCATATTTCATTTTGTAATCAGAACAATAGAGACTTCATTTAACTTAGGTTGATCTAGGCTAGAGGCAGACCTATATCAAGATAACCCTACCCTTGAAAGATTTTTATACTAATAATAAGAAAGGGCATTACGCATAATAAGAAAAAAAGGGTTAAGGGCCTCCAACGCCTATAAATAGAAGCTTTTTTTCAGTCTCTATTTGGTAAAGCAAAGGGAGATGGATCCACTAGTTATTGTCGAAAGACATTCCCAAATCAATCAAGAAATTCAACTCGATTATTTCCTAATAATTACTGTACCTCACAAGTCATATTCATTAGTTGACTGATGCGTAAATTTTGGATATATAAAAATTATTCAAATTTAAATCCATCCCTAGCCAAGTTTTAATTAAAATATTAATCCCAAACACATATGAGCAAGTATATTCATCACAAGTATAGTATAGAAATTAACGAGTATCGATTCTCAAGGGAACACGTACATACTAATAACTTTTCATTCATTATTTAACCGATTCAATAAAGTGATAAAATAATGAAAAGAAAAAAATAAACAAAATATACTTACATAACTTAAATATGCAATTTCATGTAATTAGACAATTATCTTGGGAACATAATGTTGAATCACTTAGCATTCATCACAATCAATTGTTATCTTGGCATTATGAAGAAGTTTAAGTAAGATCTAATCGTTTTCCAAGTCATGAACTCACTTATATAAATTCCACTTCTTTCCTAATCCATGTAACCACTATCTCTTGATTAATTTAGTAGATTTTTCAATCGTACTAAAATAGTCAAAAGATGCATTACACTCTTCCTTCAATAATTGCCCATATACTCTATGCGATAATAAATATAAAATCAGTTAATAATCCTATACTTTAGGTGAAATCAACCAACTTTTAATCACTTTAGTTCTTTAATCTTAACTTCGTTTCTCAAGTCCATTAAGTTCTAACAAATATGAAATCAATGTAATAAACTTCTAACATCGTTTCCCAAGTTAATTAGAAGAAAACACACCAATAAATCAATGATAACAAGTAATCAAATATCAATGATAACAATAGATTGATCAAAATCCCAATTAATTCAAAATTATAATCTCCAAAATAATATACAATTACAATCAAAACATTAAACATATCATTGTTCTAGTAAAGTAAACAAAGGATACAAGATAGAACTCATAGACAAGCCATTCTTCTTCTCTTGAAAACCTCATTTGAACAATGCTTATTTGAGTGATGAATTTGTCTTTGAAAAATAAGTAGCTAACTTGGATCCTTGAATTCACACATTTCTTTTTTGTTGTTCTTGTATTTATAAGCCTCATTGATACCAAAATTCGTGGCTTGAGAAATCTAATCTGAGTGGAATTCAGAAAATACCAAAATTCTTTAGAAAATACCAAATTTGAACAAAAACAGAATTACATTGCCTCTAAACAGAGTGTACTCGGTGCCTGGTCACTTCGGCCAGCTTAGCGCCGGGTTACTTCTAGTTTGAGTCTCAAATTTGCTCTGTTTTGCTCTATTATTCCAGAGTTGACTTGGCACTGGATTGGGTAGCTTGACCAAGCACCGGGTTGGCACTGGATTTGCTCACTTTTGCTCGAAATCTTCAAATTCTTGCACAAATTCATCAAGAATACTTTTCACAAGCATAATATCAAATAGGAAGGAATATGTCTAATTATTATATCAAAAGTATCTCGAATTAACCTCAAATAACTAAAAAATTATGGATGAATTTATCCCCTATCATTGACTAATAGTATCTCGACCCTTAACTACCAGAGTGTTATAAATATTAGGTATCTTACCCATTGGAAAGGCTACATCTAGTACTAGACTAATGATTTGGACAATACGCCCCATATTATTTTTTTCCAAGTATGGAAATCCCAAAACCAAAAGTAGTAGGATTTATTCTCATAATAATAAAGAAAATATTAGCTAGAGCAGTAGGTGTTGTAGCCAAACTAATTTCAAAAGAGGAAAAATCGGCCACATTAAAATTACCTTTTGGAGGGGTTTGTTTGATATCCAAAAACTACTCAGCAACAATCAGACAAGTGGGGAATGTTGGGGTGAACCAAAAAAGATTGGGTAGAGCCGGATCTAAGCGTTGGCTAGGTAAGCATCCTGTAGTAAGAGGAGTAATTATGAACCCTGTAGACCATTCCTATGGGGGTGGTGAAGGGAGAGCCCCTATATATATATATTTAGCCATTCACCAAAGTTAAGTTTCTTTGATTCATTTTTATTTTAATTTTAATAATAATTTGAAATGATTTTAAAAAAAAAGAAATGGTAGATTTTGTACTCTGTCTATGTACCCCTTTTTTATCCCTACGAAATACCAGATTAAATAGAGTACTTAGAAATAGAGTATTTAGAAGGGATATAATGAAATGGTCATGGATAGATCGCCCAGGTTCGAGTACATAAGAAGTGACAATTTCTTTATGAAGACTCTCTTTGGCTATGACTCTAGTAGGTTCCTTTAACCAAGCCACTACCTATGAGTTGCTGACTCATTCTTCAATAGGCATGCAGTCAGAGCCCTAGGCTCCTCATAGCATTTTCAGGGCGTTCAAAGATTTGATTATTTCTGTATGATTTCTCTTGCATTGCCCCATGTATGATCCATACAAGATCTGACCAACTACCCATCCTACCTCCTCCACGTTCTTAACAGCCTACCTTTGTTTCAGTAGAGTCTTTCAGTGGCATGTTTTGGTCCTCTTCCCTATTATTTAGAAAAAGTGAGCCTTCGGTTTAGGTACAAGATACTATCATTACCGCTCGGACAATTAGACATCCAACCCTTTTACATTTGGAAAAGTTAACAAATACTATAATGGTTCCGTTGCCTTATATATTAATTTTTATTGTTTTTTTATCTATGATTCAGCAATCCTAAAGTTTTTTTTTTTTTTTTATCGAATCAAAGCCAATTTTGGAGCTGCTTTATGATTGTGAAACCAACCAGCAAAAAGCATTAAGGCAACAAAGACCAATGTAGCAAAGGACCTATCCTTGGTTCACTGAACTACCATAAAAAAAATCCCTGCTACTCGCTAAACTACTCTTTTCAAGAATCAAGAAAGTAAAGCGATGCCTTTTAAGGGTGGATTCATGACCAAAGTAGACGAAAGAGCTCCTACCTCTAAGATTAAGACAACCTCTTCCTATTCTACATAGGATAATCTTGAAAGAAGACTCAATGGAAAATAGGAAAATATTGTTTCGTTTTTCAAATGGTAACTTGTTATTGTTCATAATAATTCCAATTTATTGAACAAATGTTTACTACTATACTTATTAGTATACTTTATTTTTTATTTTTTTAGTCCAACCAAGATAACCATAAATTATTCTAATTAATAATAGTAATATGAATTCCCCCAAAATGGATGTAATTGTACTTCATGCTCCAAACTTTTGATGATTCAATGAACCTTTCTTGGGAGAAATAGAGGATATCCCGACCATAGATTTTTTATGTTGACCTAGCTTAATGAGCATTTCATTAATGTCTACAAAAAACAATCTTTCAGAATTTTAGAAATCCACATAATCAAAATCCCCATCAATATAAATTTTGTACTCCTCTCTGGTAATCCTTTATTTATAATGTATTTTAAGTGTGAAGTATTCACTATCAGGATCTAACATTAGATAACCATAAAATTTTAGGACAAAAATTGCAAACAAATTCAGAAAACATACAGAAAATGCAAAATGCACTAACCACAAAAAAACAGAGAAGACCAAAAACCATATAGAGAAATTTAAAGAAAACACATTTCAAAAAATAAAACAAAGAATAACATGGAAGCCTTGTGGTCTTATGTCTCTGTATCACAACATTCAAACCCATTATACCCGTTGGTCCCCTACAGATGACAACTTTTTTTATAAAAAAAAGATTTTTTTCAACAAAAAACTATTAAAAAATTGAATTTTTGTTGAAAATGATATAAAAGATGCTCGCTAACTAAGCGATTTGCGTACTTTACATATGAACTTCACAAAGAAACTGAAGTAGAAATATAACCTTCAACTTATTTAGATGTGTATAACTACATAATCGATGAATGAAATCACATATTTTGTAACTGATTAGTCAAGAAGATGGGGTTTTTACCATATATGGTGTAAGGATCATAATAATCGAACTTTTTTCTGATAACCATTTCACCATTTTGTAAAAATTGTACAAAAACTTTACGAGAAGGAGTAAACTTATCAGAGAAATTCTTTGGAAAAAGAATGAACTTTCCTCATTGTTGGACTGAAAGTTAGATGAAGAGTATGGCAAAAAGTTGAGGTTGAGGTTCAAAAGTTTGAGGAACTATGTTCAGTACCCTCGTCTTTTTAACTTTTTTGTTCCTTTTTAACGGTCGTGGTGAAGGGACAAAAATACCTTTAAAATTGGTCATGTTTTCGTCACGTGCTTGATGACCATTGGTCAACTGACGAAAGGGTAAGATTTGGATGATTAAAAAGTTCGAAGAACATTTTTACTTTTTTTTAGTTGGAGGGCAAATTTTGAATTTTAAAATAGTTTGAGGATCACCAAAATAATTTGTCCTATTATTAAATTTTAGATTCACAGTAGGTTCCCATGCTTAGGGAGAGTTCTTTCCAGTTGACATGAGTCAAGATAATTGCTCCCTCCTTGTATCCTAATTCTTATAAAAAAAATGGGTAGGGGTCTTCCAAACCCCCACCATCTCAGGTGGTTTAAAAAAAATTACTATATTATTATAACATTTAAAGTATTACTATACTAGCTTTTTAAAAAACTAGTGAATGAGTGTATAAAAAGAATTTATTTATATCATTATATATACACATCCAACCGAGTTTATGTCGACCCTAGCATGCTTAAGCCTAAGCTTAGTTTGCTTTTTGGGCATCATATTTAGGTTCGAGCTCAATTTAACTTGAGATCATATTACAATTAACTAAATTAAATCAAGTTTAGCAAGTTAGCCGAAACTCGCTAACAGTTCTAGGTGTAAGCATATTTACGTGTGTTTTTTTTTAGTTTTTTATGATATATTTGTAGAATGAGAACATGAATTGAATTTATAACTTATTAATTGGTAAAAGATGTACGTGGTTAGATGGATGCAATTAGTTTTGTTTGTTTTTATTGAATGAACCTATCTTGGTCCATTATTTAAAATACAAAATTTTGTATCTAAAGAAGGAGGAATCATTTTTTTTTTAAAGACAAATTGGAAATGATAATTGATTTTGGAGGGTGGAGAGGATGTGAACTAAACTGAGTTGTTGGGTTTTCTTCTTCTTCTCTCCTATCCCTCTCTCGGTGCTTTCACTATCAGAAGGAATGAAAGAAGAAATGCTGGAAATCTGTGTTTGACCAGCAACTTCATGGCTTTTTTTTACTTTTTTTTTTTTGGCCAAAAATGTAGAAAAAGATTAATGTATATTTGGTATGTGAGCATGTGGGTTGACAGGTGACGTGTCTTGCCACATCATTGACACGTCGGATGGATGTAGCCATGTCATTCCGTTAATAACGATATTGTTAAAGAGGGTTGCATTGTATTCAATGTTACAAGTTCAATGGTGCAATATATTCTAAAAAATGTTTAAGGGTAACATTGTCAAAAATTAGAAAGTTCGAGGGCCATTTTGGGTTTTAAGCCTTTTTTTTAAAGACAAATTGGAAATGATAATTGATTTTGGATTCTACAATTCTGGTTTCAATATTGAAATTCTTCGAAAAGAAATTGAAAAAGTTGCAGTAGTTTGAATTGAAACACCATTTCATTTTTTTCTCAGGCAAGGCTGAGGTATATCTTTCCAATAAAATAACTCGTGAATTTGAGCCCAGCTCGAGAAACAATGTTAGGCCATAAAGTAACCAGATTCTGAAGTTTTGAAAATGAATCTATAGGCTGAGAATAAAATAATATTTAATCATCTCTTATTAAGCCAAAAAAAAAAAAAATCAAACTTTTATTCCCTTTCAACTTGAGGAATGTTGAAAAGGTACTCTAAATCCACATTATTAACTTTATAAATATGTTATTGGCCAATTAAACTCAGAAACTAAATAGTATTGATACTATTTAAAAGATAGAACAAGAAATTTGAAGTTAGAGAAACAAATTGTACGAAAAGATTTATTAGTGAATAATATTATAATTTTTAAAAAATTTTAAGAAATAAAAACAAGGTTTTTTTTTAAAAATAAATTTGGAGGGATCCACCATCCTTACCCCCTATCTCTGTCTCTAAAAATACTCATTTTGTCTTTTTTTTAAAAAATCTACACTTAATTTCTTAAAACAATTAAGGAGAATGGTTGATTACTACAGTTTTACAATTTTGTCCCCTTTATTTAAGGATTAGAGGAGAAAATTCGAAACATATTAGGGGTGACACTGAAAAAATTGTTAAATGTCTTTGCCAGAATCACTAAATTTTCTCCCTTAATTGAAGCAATCATTTGCAGCGACACATACTATGGTCGTTACAGGACACTGGCATTTGCTTCCATTGCTACTCTTTTGATATATTTTTGCTACAAGATAGAATTTTCTATTGGCGTCACAGTTTTTTAAATTACTTGAGAACGCATGTGATGTGAGAATGATTCTTAAAATTAAGGTCGTAAGAAGAAGAGGAAGGGGGAATGTTATTTACAGTTATGATATAGAAGTGTTTTGTTTTAAAATCTGCATCGCTTCTTATCTGATGTTTGAAAATGTTTTTGGAATGAAGGGGTTGCTTATGATAGCTTTAACAGCAGGAGTCCAGTAGCTGCATCCTCCTCACTGTGAAGCAGATGAAAGCCATTGCATCGGGCCAACCTCAGGGCAATTGGCCTTCTTGTTCACAGGATTCGCACTAATTGTAGGAGCTAGTAGAATTAGGCCATGTAAATTTGGCTTTTGCAGCAGATCAATTTAATCATAATACAGAATCTGAGAAGCAAGGTATCAATAGTCTCTTCAATTGAACTTTTTTCACAGATGATTGCAGTGACACTAGTTGTCTATGTACAATCTGAGGTAAACTGGGCAATAGGGGTGGCCATTCCTGCAATTTTCATAGTTGTATCATGTTTTCTCTTCTTTATTGGTACAACTGCGTATGTTAAAATGAAACTTGAGGGCACTCCATTGATAAGCATAGCCCAGGTAATGGTGGTCTCATTCAAGAAATGGCGGCTCAAACTACCCAAGCAACCTTCGTCACTTTTCAGTTTTACACCACCTAAGGCCATCAATTCCAAGCATCCTTACACGGAGCAATTCAGGTAATTGAGAAACCTAATATTACATTTGTAATATTTTGCTATCTACCTTAATTATATTGTTGGTTCAACCCTATCCTATTGCATGTTAAGCCTGACTCTCTTTGTACCTGTGTATGAGAGAATTCTTGTTCCATTTATGCGTAAGTTAATAGGAAAAGAAAAGGGCATAACAAATATTCTTCAAAGAATGGACATTGGTATATTCCTCGATTCCTCTACATCTCTCATATCTTAATATGAAAAGATAAAGGGCATAACAAATATTCTTCAAAGAATGGACATTGGTATATTCCTCGATTCCTCTACATCTCTCATATCTTCATTTGTTGAAAAGCACAGGAGGAACTTGGCTATCATGTCGCCAGTGCCAGGAATTCAATCTAAAAGAGGAGTTGTTTCCTCCATGTCTGTGTTCTGGATGGTCTCTCAGCTAACACTGATGGGAATTTTTGAGGCATTTGGTATCATTGGAGAAATTAAATTCTACTACTAGCAGTTCCTAGAAAAAATATGATGCGTAGTAGCTAGGTCTGTCTATTTCCTTGGCTTGGGAATATCGAGCTTCTTAAATAGTATTCTTATATCAGTAGTTCATAGAAAACTGAAGGATTTCCATCTGAAAATTGGTTAGCAGAAGACTTGAACAAGGCGAGATTAGACGAGTTCTATTTCTTCATCACTGGCATTGTGTTCTTAATTTTCTGCTAATTAATTTGTAATATGTGTCAAGTGGTACAGGCACAAGGGGGGAAGAGGAACCAATCTTACAGCAGAAACTGAACCAGCAATGGTTTGAGGACTCTGGGTACTGCACAACAAGGTTGTTTGAAATATTACGTCTTTAAGAGAAGTCTTGCCATGTAAAAGAGTTTGTACTTGTTCAGAGTATAATATTTTTAATAAATATAATATTGATAAAAAAAATAAGTGATTGTTCATTTTTCAAAGTTATCTATTTATCTTGAAGATAAATATGACTTTTTATTTTTCTAAGGTGATTATTGGATAAGATAAAATTGCATTTATTATATTCATTTCTTATCCTTTTAGCTAACATATTTAAACCTCTATAAATAGGGGTCTTATATAAATGAGCATAATTAATTATTTGAATCTAATTAATTCTCTCATTTCTCTTTTCTCATATAGTTTCTTTAATTTTCAGTTTTTATATTTTATTTTCTTGATTCTATCTGTAATCAAATTCTGATAAGGTCTAAATTTACCTATATTTTTGTAGTTATTTGAAGTTATTTTGTGATACATTTAATATAATAACTAGTCATAATTTTTTCTATTTAATATCTTGCCTTTGGAAAGGTGTTTGGATATTTTAATACAGAAATTGAGGAATTTGGAACTTAATTGTGCGATTCCAAACTTGCTCCGGTATCAGCTGACATAGTCGAGCCGGTCGGGGTCACTTCTGGAAAAACAAAGCAGAACAGAGGAATTTCGGAAGCATTTTAGGAAGGACTTGGTGTCGAGTGTTCTGCCTAAACCGGTGCTAGGTGTTGCTATTCATCAGGAAGCATAACAAGAAGGACCTGTTCTTCCTAAACTGGCGCTGGGTGTAACTGTTCATAAGGCAGCGAATTTTCCTTTTCAAGCAGAATTTGGTAATTTTAGTTGGATTGTTTTGGGAACTCTTTCAATTACGGAAAAGGACTTTTGTAGTCACTTTTTGACAATTAGAACTCCTATAAATATAAGAGAATAAAATTGTACAAAGTATTTTTCAATTCTTCAATGTAATATTTTTAGAAAACTCCTAGAGAAACATCAAAATTTACGAGAATCAAGAGGAATTCTTGAAGAGAAAGAGGAGGTTGATCAAGAAGGTTTCAAGGAGGAAGAAAGGATCTTGCTTATCTATGAGTGATTTTTTTTCCTTTTCTTTGTAATTTTTGACAATTTGATATTAAAGTTTTAATTGTCTTTAGATTATATTCTTTTGGATTTATGATTTTGTATTGATTTTAGTCATTTGATCAATTTATTGCTATTCTTGGTATTTGATTACTTGAGCATAATATCATGTTGGATTGATTAGTTCTCTTCTAATTAACTTGCAAAACGATGCTAGGAGAGAATGACCAACTAATTAATTCAATTCTAATTATTCTTAACTTGCTTGCAAAATAGGTTAAGGATAAAGACTAAGTAATCAAAGATTGGTTGATGATTGCTAGAATATAGATTTATTGGCTAATTTTATACTTAAATCACCTAAAATATATGGATTTGTGTGAGGATTGATTTTAATGCATCTTTTGGATAAATTGATTGAGACAGAATATGTTCACTAATTTAACTAGAAGATAGTGATTCCATGGATTGCAAACGAAGTGGGTCAAATTTATTCCTTTATGATGCCAAGATAATAATTAATTAAGAGAATTGATAGTCAATCATTATTGTGTATTCAAGGATTTCTATCTATTTACATGTCTTTTCTCCCTATTCTCACACCTTGATTATCCTTGTAACTTTTCTTGTGTGACTTGATATTTTCTCTAGCATATTAGGTTAGTAGATTATTTACTTCTATTTCTTCATTTTATTGGCTAAACAACAAAGACTTGGATAAAGTAACATGGGAGCCCAAGTTCTCATAGATTCGATAATTGCCATTCTCTATACTATATGATAGATATACTTGCCCGTATATGTGATTTTAGTGGTTAACATTTTAATTAAAGCTTGATTGGTTGTGAACTTGTTGAAAATATTTTCTATGCTAAAAAACATGTATCAAATTCAGAATATGTTATCAACACAAATCTCTACCAAAGTTGTTCTATTGAAGATTATAATCAAGATGACACTACTGAAGTTGATAATCAAGCTAATACAATAGAAGTTACTCTCTCAATCTATACAATCAAGTAGTTTGATTTTTGAAGTTTTCTAAACAAAAGAAGAAAGGTACTCTTTCTATTTGATTTTATATTAATATGACGAATCTCACTAAACTTGAGTTT
Source organism: Voacanga thouarsii (assembly GCA_026120185.1). Lineage (NCBI taxonomy): Eukaryota > Viridiplantae > Streptophyta > Magnoliopsida > Gentianales > Apocynaceae > Voacanga > Voacanga thouarsii. The sequence continues at coordinate 1,716,594 of JANUWF010003365.1, read as the reverse complement.
GCAACTCTAGATATCACCGGAAAACTATTTATCTTGGCCACTAGATGTTGAAATGCATTTAGCTGCATTGGATTTGGTTGATACCATTGTAGAAGGAAATTTATCATTATCACAAAATTATGCTAAAGTTATGATTTTTCACTGCCATCATCTTCATGAAAATTTAAAAGTAGAATACTTAACCATGAAAAATCCACTTATTTTGTGGAATAATTTGAAAGAAATGTTTGACCACCAGAAGATGGTCGTCCCTCCAAAAGCATAGTATAATTGGATGCACCTATGATTACAATATTTTAAATCTTTCGGCCAGTATAATTTTGCGATGTTTAAAATTAGCTCGTAATTAAAATTGTATTGAGAAAATAGTACTAATGAAGATATGTTGGAGAAAAATTTCCCTATTTTTCATGCCTCGAATATGCTCTTGCAACAGCAATATTGAGAAAAGTGATTCAATACATATTCAGAATTCATATCTTTTCTTCTCATAGCAAAGCAAAATAATGAGTTATTAATGAAAAATCATGAAACCCGACCAACTAATTCTACTCCATTCCCAAAAGTGAATGCTGTTAAACCTTGTAATTTTGGCTCTAGAAAAGGTCGTGATCGTGGTCGTGGACATACACGGGTTATAATAGAAACTTTCATTATGATCACAAAAGTCAAAACAAAGTTACAATAAATAATAATAACCACCAGAAGTTATTAAAGACTAACAAGAAAGAAAAAGAAAATGATGTGATTTCTACAAATTATGAAAATAAATATTATCGTTGTAGCATGAAAGGTCATTGGTCTCATGTTGCTATATGGCAAAATACCTTGTTGATCTTTATCGTTCTTCTATTGAAAAGAAAGTTAAAAATGCAGAAGCAAATTTTACTTACAATATTCTCTTCGTGATGATGATGATTATAATACCAATCTTCAATATGTTAATGTTGATGTAATTCATTTGGATGTGACTGATTTCTTTGAGCATTTAGAAGGAAGAATTGATCTTTTGATTGGTGATGAAAGTGTTTAAAAGAATTAAAAGTTTGCCTTTAATATGTTTATTTTATATTTTATATTTTCGACATTGTAACATTAATTAGCATGTAAAATTTTCATTTTATTATTTAAATATTTAAATTTATAAATGTTTTGTTATATCTAGATAGCTATTATTTCATTTACTAGATAAAAAAATGGCATTGAAGATATATGTCTAATTAAAAGTGGTACAACACACAACATATTGAAAGATAGAAAATATTTCTCCTACCTTAAGATGAAAGAAACCAATGTTAATACTATAAGTGGTAGTGTAAAATTGATTGAAAGCTTCGGAAGAGCTAATATATTATTACTCGAAGGAACAAATGTTATTATTCATAAAGCTTTATTTTTTTCAAAATCATGAAGAAATTTATTAAATTTTAAAGATATTCGCCGAAATGGATATCATATTAAAACAAAGGAAGAAAATAGATTTTAGCATCTCTGTATTACTCAAATAATTTCAGATAAGAAATCTTTATTAGAAAAGCTACTATCTCTTTCATCTGACCTATATTGCACAAAAATCTATGCAATTGAAGTGCATCATTTCGTAAATTAGAAGTTTACTAATCCTACTATATTTATCATTTGACATGACTGTTTGGGTCATCCAAGAACTATTATGATGCAAAGGATAATTTAAAATACGCATGGTCATTCTTTGAGAATTCAAAAGATTTTGACAGCAGATAAATTTTCTTATGCTGTATGTTCTCAAGGGAAATTGGTTATTAAACCATTTCCAACAAAAGTGGAGTTTGAGTCTCTAGTATTTCTGGAAAGAATTCATGGTGATATATGTGGATCAATTCAAATACTTTATGGTTTTAATTAATGCATTGAGCCGATGGTCGCATGCCAATTTATTATCAACTCGCAACTTAACATTTGTGAGATTTCTTGCCTAAATAATTAACTTAAGAGCGCAATTTTCAGATTATCCTATTAAAATAATTCGTCTATATAATACTGAAGAATATTCCTCCCAATCCTTTGATACTTGTTACATGTCGATTGGTATTACTATTGAACATCCAATTACTCATGTACATAGCTAAAATGGTCTAGCTGAATCATTCATTAAAAGATTAAAATTAATTTCTGGACCATTATCATTGAGAACAAATCTCCCTACATCTGCTTGGGGACATGCAATTTTGCATGCTGCAGCACTTATCGTATAAGGTCAACAAGTTATTACAAATTCTCCCCCATGCAGTTGACTTTTGGTTTAGGGCTAAATATTGTTCATTTAAGAATTTTTGGATGCACTGTATATGTATCAATAGCACCAAATCAGCGTACTAAAATGGGTCCTCAAAGAAGATTGTGGATATATATTGAATATAATTCTCCCTCTATAATTAAATATATTGAGCCATTGACATGTGATATATTCACAATATGATTTGTTGATTGTTGTTTTGATGAAACTCTATTTCCTAAATTAGAGAGAGAACATAAGCTACATAAAAAAGAGTTTGTCTGGACAACATCATTAAATTATTGGAATTCATGCATAAGCGCAAGTGAACTATAAGTTCAAAAGATAATTCATTTGTAAAGATTTGCAAATCAACTGCCAGATTCTTTTATTGACTCTACAAGGGTAACTAAATCATATATTCTAGTTATAGATGCTCCTAATTGGATAGAGGTTCTAGAAAGACAAAATAAAAAATTCATGTAGCTGCTAAATCAAAAACGTGCCAGAAGCATGGGTGACTCCTTAGTTCAAAAGATGAAATTCCTCAAAAGAAAAAATGATTAAATGATCAAAATGATTAAATTAAAAATTTAGAATATAATGACCAAGTGGCAATTAATGAAAAGATCCAAATATCTAAAAATAGTAAATAGAATAATGAGATATCCATCAATTATATGACATATGGCAGAAGTTGGAATCAAATGGCAATAACTATTTATGATGTTTTTGCATACAATATAGCAATCTAACATCAGTTGAAGAATGTCATCATAAAAATGATTGGTTAAAATGGAAAGATGTGATTCAATTGAAGTTAAACTTACTTACAAAATGTGAGGTTTTTGGACATGTAGTCTGAATACTGGAACGTGTAAAATCAATTGGTTATAAATGAGTATTTGTACGAAAAAGGAATGAAAATAATGAAGTCGTAAGATATAAAACACGACTTGTAGCACAAAACTTTTTGCAAAAATTAGGTATTGATTATGATGAGATATATTAACCTGTGGTAGATGCAATTACCTTATGAGTCTAGTAATATGTGAAAAAATTGACATGCTTTTAATGGATATTGTGACTGATTTATATGGGAACCTTGATAATGATATTTATATGAAAATCTTAGAAGAATTTAATATGCCTTAAGCGTATAATTCTAGTCATCGTGGAAATTATTCCATTAAATTACAAAAGTCATTGTATGGTTTAAAGCAGTCTAGACGCATATAGTATAATTATTTTAGTGAATATTTATTAAGATTAGGATATAAAAATGATCTGATATATCCATGTGTAGTTATTAAGAAACTTGGATTTGATTTTTTTATACTTGTTATATATGTTGATGATATCAACCTTATTAAAACTTTAGAAAAGCTCTAAGAGGCACATGATAGCCTGAAACAAGAGTTTGAAATTAAAAATTTTAGAAAAACCAAAATTTGTCTTGGCCTACAAATAGAACATCTGGAAGATGGTATTTTTATTCATTAATCAACATATACAGCTAAAGTTTTGAAGAGCTTTTATATGGATAAAACACATCCATTGAGCATTCCAATGGTCATCACGTTATTGGATGTAAATAAAGATCTTTTTCGACCTTGAGAAGATAATGAAGTACTTATTGGTTCTGAAATACCATATCTCAGTGCAATTAGTGTACTAATGTACCTTGCTAATAATACTCGACCTGATATAATATTTTTTTGTGAATTATTAATAAAATTTAGTTCTTCTCCAAAGCGACGACATTGGAATAGTATTAAACATGTCCTAAAATATCTTCAATAGATAATGGATCTCGAATTGCTCTATTCAAATAAAACTAGCACGATATTGCTTGGATATATTAATGCTAGTTATCCATCTAATTCACATAAAACATATTCTCAAACTGGCTATTTATTTACATGTAGTGATACTATTATATTATGGTGCTTTATAAAAAAATTTATAGCATCTACTACTTCCAATCACGATGAAATTATTGCTAAGTAAGCAAAAAATGTGTGTGGTTAAGATCTAAGATCCATTATATTTGAGAAATGTGTGGTTTATCATCTAAAAAGGAAATTCTAACACCTCTTTATGAAGATAATGCAGCTTATATTTTACAATTAAGAGATGGATATATTAAAGGAGATAGTGTAACACCCCACTGATACGTGACCTGGTAGGTCAGGGATGTCGCCCCGTCCCTAGGACCGAGGTCTTTATAACTAAGAAAGAGCAAAAATAAAATGAAATTCAACCTCAAAATTACAATCCATTCAAACTATTATAATCGTTTCAAAAATAAAACTTAACGGTGTACACAAGAAAAGTCAACAACTCCAAATAAAATAATGAAGCAACATCAATTCTTGGCTCTAGTAATTTCCCATCTTAGATCTAATTTCTCTTGAAACATGACATAGAAATCATGTGAGAAAAAATTTCCCAGTAAGTCTTGTGCACATTAAAGTTTTATAATACTTCATGATGTAATTTACCAAGATATTACGTCAAAAATCAAAGCATAATCGTTGAGTGACTTCAATTCAATATTTCAAAATTCAGTACAACTAAACTCAAGAGTTCAAGGTTGTAAAAAGTTATAAAAGTAAGCCACTCAATTATAATCACAATTCAAACATTAAAGTAAAAGGGGTCATGAAACTCTGCATCACGACCAACCACAGTGAAACCCTGCATCACAGTGAAGTGGGTGATCCCACTGAGTAGGTTCCCCTCCCTCTCCTACTCAAACTTACCGGTCATCCATCTCTGGATAATAGTCTTACCATGACTGAATGCTAGCGCGGATTGGCCTGACTTACTAGTGCTGGTGCATCTTCTTGCTAGAGTTTATCTCCCAAAGGTGGTCGTATACTGGAAGACTAGCCCTAACTTTCAAAAACTAGCACTAGAAGCCAATCCTAATTGAGTACTCAATGCATCTATTACCCTATTTAGGGTGTGCACAATTAATTCATTAGAAATGTACATTTATTCAAACATGAAATTGTAAGCAGCTCAAAATGACTTTGAAAGTATTTTTGCATCTTTTAAAACTTTTTCTGGATTAGAATAGGGTTTAGTGCACAAAAGTGATTTGTCCATGTTTGTTCAACAAGTTTGCATTTCACAAATAACACCATATTGAAACATTTGACTTGCAATTTGTGAAATATTTATCAAGAAATTATGCAAGGACTTACTTGTCAGATTCACTAGGTAAGGTATACTATTGGGTTGCAGTAGTTTGACATGCAACTTGGCTTAATTAGAAATTAAAAACCTAAGAGTACCATCTATTCTACTGATAAAATCTATTGTGATAATAATCTCAATATAACGTCCACAACCCCTATGCATCAAATTCAATTATTTAATGACATGCTCAAAGTATATTAATAACCTACACATGTAACATAAATCTCACTACTAATTATATGGTCAAACAAATAAATATTGCTTAATGAATAATTTATAATTAATATTAAATGATAACTAAATAGGTCCATAAGTGTAGTTAAAATAGGAGTCTCAATAATATTTGATTAAATCAATCAATCAGCAAAACCCAATAATTCATTATTTACATAAATTATGTATGTATGTATGTATGTATGTATGTATGTATGTATGTATGTATGTATGTATGTATGTATGTATGTATTAGCAAATAAAATAGTAAATAAATTAATGAATAAATAGGTTTATGTATCGAACAATAAGAAGTGTAAATAATAATTAAAAGGGTCTACCAATCAAACATCAATCCCTTCTAATCCCTTCTAATGTTTAGTGTCTATCAAATAAACAGTATATAATAATCTTTTTGTGAATGTCTAATAGTACTAAATAATGAACAATAGTCCTATGTACAACAGGTAATCAAAGGAATCAATACTCAATGAATTAATAAAAATTAATTAATTAATTAAGTAAATGACCATTTAATCTAAATAGTATATATCAAAACAATGAATATTTGGATAACATCATCATATGCAAATTAATTTATTAATATAATGACCCTCAAACTATTAGGGTTCCAAAACCAACAGCAATAAGAGATAAATAATTCGATGCCCAATCCTCTATATGCTTCGACCAAATACTAATTCTTTTGACATGGCCAAAAATAATACTCATCTCAAATAGTATCAAGATTTCATTATTGGCATCCTACGAGATTCAAGAATATTAAGTAAATCATATAATCAATTTCATACTCCACACCATAATCACATCTGTAATAATCATAATTTTGTTCAACAACTTTATCATGTCAAAAGGAATATGGCTACATAAGACGTGCTTGCAAGAAAATGACACAATCTCATAACTATTCTATTGCATGCTCTACCCCCTTCCTATAGAAACTCGAGATACAGATCCCTATTCAAAAATCCCAGAACTAAAAGAAATACAAAAGTTTTTTGAGAGTAAAGAGGTGGCTTAGCTCAGTCTTGGCAGTCCACAAGTGTGCTTGCAATAGGAAAGATATTCCTTCATGGTTAGCCTTAACAAAAGATCACGTAATAGGGTCAAAATATGAAAGAAGAACTGAGACAATGTTTTTCGAAGATTGCATTGGAAAAAAAGAAAAAAAAGAAAGGATTGGAGAGGGTTTTACCTTTACTTGGTGGAGACCGAGAGCAATGGTGTGTCTAGGTTGTTTCGGTTTGAAGCGGAAAAGTAGATGGGGGCTGAAAGGATTTGTGTATGTATATATGTGTGTGTGTCTTGCATTGGTGGAGAAAGCAAAGGGAGAAAGGAAGTGCCCAGAGAGAAGTAATATTCCACAGGGATTTCGGTTGAGGGAAAGAAGGAATAGATGATTCCTAGGAAGTGATTGATGAAAAGGGAAAGGAAGATCCCTGATTAGAGGAGGAATATCTAACAGAGGGAGAGAGTCGTGTTTCAGCTATGGTGGTGAAAGAATAAGAGAAGAGAAGAAATAGAGGGTGGACTGATTTGGTTTGTTGGAGCTTAAATAGCCGAATGGCCTTAGTTACTTTGTTACCTTGATTTTGAGAGGGGAAAGTGAGAAGAAGAAAGAAGAGTAGCGTTGCTGCCTTTTGTGAATAGAAAACAAGGGGTGGAAGGAAATGAGGCCTTCAGCTTTATTGTTGCTTAGAGAGACCGAATAGCTTGATGTGTGTCAAAACTGTTTTTGCTTTGTGTATGTGCTGACAAGTGCTGGACAAAATCCTTGGCTGTTGGCCTTGTGTGCATTTCGTGCAAGGAGGGAAAAAAGGAACAACTTAGTGATTGCTGGAATTTTGGTGCACGAAATCTCCTTACAAGGAAAGATAAGTGGATTATTTTGGTTGCTCGAATGAGGAGGGCTTCCTCCTTGCCCTCTCCTTCTTATTTTCAATCCTCTCAAACAAGGAAAAGAAAGTTGTCCCTGCTGTGTTCTGGTCGAAATTCTTTAGCTAAATGGAGAGTATTCTGTGGAGAGAAAACTATTTGATTTTCTTAACTAAGAGAATTCTCCTACTTTTTACCCTCCAATTCGATCAGCTTTATTTAGGAGAAAAAGTTTGTACAAGAGCTAAGGTTGGCTGAAATTCTAGTATGCTATAAGGAAATAATTCGTTCACAATTGAACTCGGATATTTGGGAACAAAATAAGGAAGGTGTGGCCAGCTTAGTTATCAAAATTTTCTTCAACAATCTAGTTGCTAAATTTGATCAGTAATTGTGGAGATTAGGGCTCATCTTGGACCGATTATCTGGATAAGAGGAGAGAAAACAAAAACATGGAAACTCCAATAAAGGGAAGAAATAAGGGTTTGCTAGGAAGGGAATAAATTGACTATGGCAAGAAAATAATCCTTAAGTATTTTCCCAAACTCAGATTTGACAATAATTATCACTAATCTTGTTACCAAAACTTGAGGGAAAAAAATTATAGAAACAATGCTACATATATGTGTGTGTGTGTGTGTGTGTGTGTGTGTCAGCTACCATACATAAAAGGAATAGCAATAAAAGCTGAAAACATGAGATGGTATGTCTATAATTTATAGAGAGATTTTAGGATTAAATCTCCTAAAATCTCAAGGGAATATCCTTCACTACCAAAACGGAAAATGGCAGCTGAAAAGGAGAGCAGACCAGCCAGGAGAAAGCAAAGGGAATGGAAAGATAAAAATAAAGGATGTCCAAGCAAGAATCAATATTCGAACCTTCAATCACCTCATTCAAATCTCAATACCCTTACCATTAAACCACTATATTCTTGTGTCATAATCTAAAAACAAGGTTTTTATATCCCGAAACCTTTTTCCTTATGTTTTCTCCCAAAGTAAAACTAAATAATCCAACAACCCAACATGTACAAATAAGTTAATTAGGGTAACTTGAATCATTAGCTACATACATGCAATACATAAAATCATAAAAATCATATTAGCATATTAGTAATGTAATGCATGTTCCCATACTACCCAGAATGACTTAGAGTGGGATTTTATATCCTCCCCTCCTTAAAGGAATTTCGCTCCAAAATTTGAGAGTATTACCTCTAGAGTAGTTCGGGGTATTTCTTCTTTACCCATTCCTCAGTCTCCCAAGTCGCGTCTTATACTCCATGATATTCCCATATAATCTTTATCATCATAACACGTTTAATCCTAAGCTCGACACTACGATCTATAATTCTAATATATTTTTCCACATAACTTAGATCTGAGTGCAGTTGTAATGATTGGTCATTGGGCACATGTTCTGGGTCCGGCAAATATTTCTTAAGCTAGGAGATATGGAATACATTGTGTATCCCAGTCAGGCCTTTTGGTAAGTCTAACTTGTAAGTTATCAATCCAATCCTCTCAATCACTTAGAAGGGTCCTAAATATTTCGGACTCAACTTTCCCCTTCTGGTGTTTTAGTATTTCTCTACTTGGAGCCAATTTCAAGAACGTTTGATCCCCCACTCGAAACTCAAGATCTCTCCTCCGATTATCTGCATAACTTTTTGTCTACTCTGTGCCATTTTCAATATTTCTCTGATCATCTTTGCTATATCTGTCATTTCTTAAATACAGATTCCCCTAATTCCATTAATCTGTCCATCTTCTGACCAACTCCAATATAGTCATACTTGGCATTTCCATCCTTATAGGTCTTCATAGTGTGCCATCCCGATCTATGATTGATAGCTGTTATTATATGCTAACTCAGTATACGGTATCGAGTCAATCCAAGCATCCTTGATATCTAGGATACATACTCTCAATATATCTTCCAAAATCTGTATAATCCTTTCAGACTGTCCATGCGTATGTCCGTATGCTGTCATGCTGAATTTCAGTGTAGTTCCCATTGATTCTTGGAACTTAGTCTAAAATCTGAAGGTGAATCTCAAGTCCCTATTGGATACAATGCCAATCAGTACTCCGTGCAATCAAATTACCTCTTGAGTGTAGATTTGAGTCAGCTTCTTTATTGATTGTTTCACGTTCACCGAAATGAAGTGTGCTGACTTTGTCAACCTGTTAACAACTACCCAAGCAACATCACGTCGAGTCTTTATCATAAGAAGTCCGGTGATAAAATCTATAGTTAGTTCTCTCCACTTCCACTCAGAAATTGGTAGAGGTTGTAGCAGTTTGGCTAACTTCTTATGTTCCATTTTAACTTTCTGAAATGTTAAACACATAGATACATACTGCACAACATCCTTCTTCATACCGGGCCACTAGTATACTTTCTTCATATTCTAATACATTTTCACCTCCCTGGGATGAATAGTGTACTTACTCTTATGGGCTTCTCTCAGAATTTTCCTTCTTAGGTCATTGTCCTCCAGTACACACAATTGCCCTCGAAAGTAAAGCATTCCCAACTCATCTTCTCAAAAATCTTCCCCTCCTCTGGCAATTTCCTTAGCCTTGAAAGATTGAAATTTCTTATTACTCCGCTGCTTCTCAATGATCTCCTATCTTAGATCCGGTTCAAGTCTCAGGTTGCTTATGCAAATCCTCCATTCTCGTACTTTTGCTCTTATCGGTACAACTTCCTGCATAGTCTTCACCTGTCGCACTATCAATCTAGCAAGTCTTGCCTTTTTTATCAATGTATCAGCTACTACATTAGCTTTTCTTGGGTGATAATTTATTGGACATCGGTATTCTTCGAGGAACTCCATTCATCTCTGTTGTCTAAGATTCAAGTCCTTCTAGGTAAAGATATATTTAACGCTTTTATGGTTTGCGAATATCTCATACTTTACCCTGTACAAGTAATGGCTCCATTTCTTAAGAGCGAACACGATTACTGCCGGTTCCAAGTCATAAGTGGGATAGTTTTCTTCATGAAGCTTTAGCATAACTTTATTATCTTGCATCAGGATTGCTCCCAACCCTTTCCTTAGATGTGTCTGTGTACAGTGCATAGAGTTTGCTTTTTTCTGACAAGCTCGGTATTGATACGGTCATCAATCTCTTCTTAAACTCTTAATTTTTTTTTTTTTTTTTTTTTTGCACTTTTCATTCCATACAAATGGAATATCTTTGCTTAATAAGTGGGTCATAGGTGAAAACAGGATGGAGAATCCCTTAATGAACCTTCGTAGTACGAGGCTAGACCCAGAAAGCTTCTGATCTATATAATGTTCTTTAGTTACCTCCACTTTGAGATGACTTCTACCTTGACAGGGTCCACTTTAATGCCGTTTTTCATTTCCACATGTCCAAAAAAAAAAAAAAAAAACTACAACATACCATAATTCACACTTGCTGAACTTTGCATACAATTTGTGCCCTCTCAATTTCTCTAGTACTAGTTGTTCAGTGTGTTCTTCTGGACTCTTAGAGTATATTAAGATGTCATCGATGAATACCACAATGAACTTGTCCAGGTATTGCTGGAAGATCTTATGCATAAGATCTATAAATACTATTAGGGCATTAGTCGTCCCAACTACGAACTCAAAATGGTCATAGCTTGTGTTGAAGGCCTTCTTGGGAATATTCTCTTCCTTGATCCGTATTTGATAGTATCCTTGCTTGAGATCCAGTTTAGAATAGTAACTAGATCCCTGCAGTTGATCAAATAACTCATCTATTATCGACAAGGGGTACTTGTTTTTTATTGTCAAATTGCTTAGCCCCCAATAGTCAACACACAATCTCAAAGTCTTGCTGTTGTTCTTCTTCATCAAGAATAGCACTGGTGTTCTCCATGGAGACGTGCTTGGTCGAATATATCCTTACTATAATAATTCCTCTAATTGCTCTTTTAACTTCTTCAGTTTTGCTGGGGCTATTTGATACGGAGTCTTCGATACCAGCTCGGCTCTGGGTACAAGGTCAATTGTAAACTCTACTACCCAGAGTGGAGGTAGGAAGTTTAGTTCAGTTGGGAATACATCTTGGTACTCTTTCACTATTGCGGTATCCTCCAAGGTGCATTTATCCTTAGGTTTATTTATAATGTAGGCCAAGTACCCTTGGCATCCTTGTCCCAATAATTTTTGTGCTTTAGTTCCTGCTATCAAAAACTTCAATTCCTTAACATGACATCCCTTGAATTCAAGTATGTCCCATCCCAATTGGATAAATTGAACTATCTTGCTCTTTCAATCCACCCGAGCACCATGCTTAGACTATTGGTCCATCCCTAAACCAAATATTAAAATTCGGTATATACTTACTGGCCTCCACAAACTTCCCAATGGTGTGATTACTGATAAAATATAAGGTAACTCCCTTCTATCCCAACTCATATGATATGTACAAATTTCATTAATATAAGAGTGCGTGGAACTAGGGTCAATCAAAACATTCATAAGACTGAAGATTAAATTGCGACCAAAACATAGTAAAAAATCAACCGTAGAACACCAAAAAAAAATTAAAAAAAATGCAGCTTTCTTGCGTGAAGAAGAAAAGGAAAAAAAAAAATTTATTACCTCTTCTTGTTTTCAACTTTGGTTGGACTAGAATATGCGGAACTGGGGTAAGCACGCTCGTGGAAACCTCTAATTCGATTCCTGCAAGCCTCCTACTTCGTCTGTGCATGTATATGAACGCCAACCTCTCGATCTTCTAGTATATGGCCTACCTAATCCCGTTTGGTGAATAACTTACAGGGCTAAGGAATTTTCTTTGAGAGAGAGAAAATGAGGAGTCTCTTTTTTTCACAGAGAAGAAGCCCTGAAAAACAACATTATTTTTTTATTCTCCTGTTTAACCTAAATAAAACCTTAGGTTAAACTGGACTAGCCCATTGGACTCTTAGTTTAGCATTTTAGACCAAATTAATTATTCTAATTAGAACCAAACAAATGACCTAATAAATAATTAATTTTTCGGCCCAAATAAACTAGTTCAATTAATTAGCATATATTAGTTTAGTCCCAAGTTAATCCCTAATTCTTTAAACTGAGCTAAAGCCCTAAATAATTAATTAACCCACCAAACTAATTTAATTATTTCTCTCTCTCCATGGACCTTTATTTTATTCTAATCCAATAATTAAATCAGACTATTTAAATAAAATAAATTCTATTTAATTTAATTTAAGACCAATTTCTTTGTCTATATTTAATTAGGACTCACAGCCTATATTGGGGACCAAAAGACACACCACATTGACTACTAAAATGACCAAAATACCCTTGTTATATAAATAACTGTATTTTGCATTTTAAATATTTTTTAATATCACCATAAGGAAATATTGACCCCAAGGATAATGTTGTGTCAGCAAAGTCTCTGACCTACAAGTGAAATGACTAAAACACCCCTCTACACATCGTCGTGCATTTAGAGAAGAAGAAGTGTACTAACACCTCTCTAAATGACATCTACTATCCTTAGACTTCTAGTCCAATGATCCACGATTTCTTGGAGTATTTCCACTTTTCAAGGGAGTTATCCTAAAGCAAACATCCAAGTCATGTTTCCAAGGGCTCTGGATATTTCGATCATTCAGACAACCACAAGGGGCGATATAGTATAGAAACTATCTTGTACAAATTTATCTTAACTAACTAGTCACACATACCCAACATGCAAGTATATTGGTCCTACGATAGAACCTCGACTTTAGTATATCAAAGTACATGCTTCCAACTTCGTCAGACCACCAACTCATACTCAAGTCGTAAAGTACTAGTCCACGCTGTAGTAGTAGTAGTCTAGGTTTCTACTATATAGTACTTTAAGAAACCACTACAACAGATCCTATTCTACGTATCCGAAATACGCTTATGTCATGAAATGAGTAAACTACTCACTAGCTAAAGGTAAGCCATTCCCCATTTGGAATTCACAACATAATAACCTAGACATGATGAGATTCTCATTCTCATCAATCGGTTAAGAACGAATGTTTATGTGTTAAGTAAACCGTGATTCATATCTTACTGTGAAAGATCTCCATTCACATGGACCACTTACTTAAACACAGTGGGTCTTTTTCAAATATAATTGTGCACAAATAAAATGTAAATTCATAAATAATTTCTGAAAATAAATTCTTTTATTAAAACATTCGATATTTATATTAGAAACCTAGTATAAGAGGGCATATTTCCCAACAATCTCCCACTTGCACTCTAAAACTACGTAAGTCTATAGGTGCCCACCCCTATGGCGTCTAAGCGTCTCTTGAAAACTTTTTCAGCCAAAGGCTTGGTGAATGGATCAGCTAGATTGTTCTTGGAGGCAATCTGTTTTACTACAACTTCTGTTTCTGGATGAAATCTCGAATCAGGTGGTACTTCCTCTCGATGTGCTTCCCCTTCTTGTGGTTTCTGGTTTCTTTAAATTGTGATACTGCTTTAGTGTTGTCGCAATACAACACAATCGGCCTATCCATGTGTGGCACGACTCCAAGTTCTGAAAGGAACTTTCGAGTCAGACTACTTTCTTAGATACCTTCGCAGCTGCCACATACTCAGTTTCCATAGTTGAGTTAGCAATGCAAGATTGCTTGATACTCCTCCATGAAATAGCTCCTCTAAATAAGGTGAAGATATATCCATTAGTGGATTTTCTCTTATCCTTATCCGCCTGGAAGTCTGAGTCTGTGTATCCTGTAGGAACCAAGTCATCATCCCTGTAAACTAGCATATAATCTCTCGTTCCCTTGAGGTACTTGAGAATATGCTTTACAGCTTGCCAATGAACCTCCATAAGGTTTGACTGATATCTACTAACTAAGTCTACGACAAAGCAGATATCTGACCTAATACATAGCATGGGGTACATGAGACTTCCCACAGCCGAAGCGTAGGGAATCCTACTCATTCTGTCTTTTTCTTCTTGAGACTTTGGACAGTCCCTTGAAGAAAATGACAACCCATGTCTGCAAGGAATTAGAGCTCATTTGCATGAGTCCATGCTGTACTTGGCTAGAATTTTGTCAATGTATGTCGCTTGGGATAATCCTAACATTCTCTACTTCCTATTTCTAAAAAGCTTAATACCGAGAATGTAACTGGCTTCTCTCAAGTCCTTCATACTGAATTGATTAGATAACCAAACCTTTGTAGATGACAATGACCCTACATCATTTCAATGAGTAGAATATCATCTACATACAAGACAAGAAAAATCATATTAATGCCATCAAGCTTCTTGTACATATATGATTCATCTTCGTTTTGAATAAAACCGTAAGACTTTACAATCTTGTCAAAACGAATGTTCCATACTCTCGACGCTTGCTTAAGTTTATAAATGGACTTCTTAAGCTTGCAAACCATATGTTTTTGGCCTTTAGCAATAAAGCCTTCCGATTGGGACATATAGATGTCTTCACTAAGATGGCCATTAAAAAAAGCCGTCATAACATTCATTGGTCATATCTCGTAGTCATAATAACATGCGATGGCAAAGAGGATACGGATGGATTTAAACATGGCCACCGAGGAAAAGGTTTCCTCATAATCGATACCCTCTTTTTGAGTATACCCTTTCGCCACAAGTCTAGCTTTGAAGGTTTCCACCTTCCCATCTGCTCCCCTCTTCCTCTTGTATACCCACTTACACCCAATGGGTTTTATCCCTTTAGGTGAAGTTACAAGATCCCAAACCCGATTGAAGTACATAGACTCAATTTTGACTTTCATTGTTTCATGCCAAAGGTTTGCATCGGCATCAGCAATAGCCTCCTTGTATCTAGTGGGGTCTTATTCTTGATGGTCAAAGACTAGCTCGAAAACTTCTCCAGTCCACCTCTCTAGAACCCTAGACACTCTCCCACTACGACGAGGCTCCATTTGTACAGGTTCTTGAGGCTGTGACTCTTCTTGTTCCACAATCGGGTTAGAAGAAGTTGATTTAGAAGAAAACTTCTCCTCAAATTCCAACCTAGTTGAACTTTTAGTAGAAGTACTCTGATCATCCTCTAAGTATCTAGCATTAGTACTAACTAGTACTTTCTGCTCCTTAGGATGATAAAAGTAACCACCCTTTATCCCTTTTGGATACCCAACGAAAAGTAACCTTTGACATGAAACAATAAGCTGGACAACCCCATATCCTGAGATGATTTAGACTTGGCTTACGCTCAATCCACATCTTATAGGGAGTCTTAGGTACTGACTTGGAAAGCACCAAGTTCATAATGTATGCCACTATTTCTAAGGCATATCTCCAAAAAGACACTGGAAGAGTAGCATGGGACATCATGCTTCAGACCATTTCCATTAATGTCCTGTTCCTTCTCTCAACTACTCCGTTTTGCTTGGGTGTCTCCAGCGCAGATAGTTGGGATACTATCTCATGATGTACCATGTAGTCCTTAAATTCACCAAGGAGGTACTCTCCACCACGATCCGATCATAATGTCTTGATTAATTTACCTGTCTGACGTTCCACTTCAGCCTTAAACTTTTTGAACTTGTCAAAAGAGTCAGACTTATGTCTTATCAGGTAAATGTAACCAAACCTTGT
The DNA here is from genome assembly GCA_026120185.1 of Voacanga thouarsii. Lineage (NCBI taxonomy): Eukaryota > Viridiplantae > Streptophyta > Magnoliopsida > Gentianales > Apocynaceae > Voacanga > Voacanga thouarsii. The sequence goes on along the minus strand of JANUWF010003365.1, from coordinate 1,700,421 downwards.
ACAATCATCTGTGAAAGTGATGAAATACTCAAAACCTCCTCTAGCTGGTGTAGACAAAGGACCACACACATCAGTGTGAACAAGATTCAATACCTCATTGGCTCTATCCGCCTTTAGGGTAAATGACCTTTTGGTCATCTTTCCTATTAGGCAGGATTCACACTGAGGTCAATTTTTCAATCTCAATTAGCTTAAAGGCCCATCATAGATTAACATCTGAATCCTAGTTAGATTGGTATGACCCAACCTTAGATACAAAAGATAAGAGTCATTGACATTGATTTTTCTCTTCCTTGTTAAAGGTTCAGATTGAGAGTTATTTACTTTATTGTTAATAGGGTTTAAGAAAAATAGATTCCAATACGTGTGCCCAGTACATAAAATTTCTCCATCTTTACTGATAGAAATACCAGAATGGAAAGATACATAATATCCTTGATTTATTAATTTTGCAACTAAAATCAAATTCTGACGAAATTCAGGTACATATAAAATATCTTTTAAAACCACTATTCTATTACAATAAAAAATAAGATCCAACTCTCCCACTGCAAGGGCCCAAACTTGTGTTCCATTCCCACCGTAGCCTATGTTCGCCCTTCTTGAGTTTTCTAATCTTTCTAAACCCCTGCAAGGAGTTACAGATGTGATCAGTGGCTCATGAATCAACAATCCAAGTGGAAGTTGATTTAACCATTGATATAGACTATAGATAGAAAACATTACTTGTGGGGCTTTTCTTGGCTTGAAGATCTGGACACTCCTTCTTCCAGTATTCCTTCTTTCCACATTTGAAGCACTTGCCCTTGGATTTGTCTTTGGACTGGGTCTTGGGCTGGGCCGATGCGTTTTCCTTCTTCCTTTTGAACTTTCTGGGCTTGGGTCCAGTTCTAGAGGAAGAAACCTTACCAATCATAACCTTTGATTGAGGCTTTATGACCTTCTTTACCATCTGAAGTTCCTTTATCAACTCAGTTAAACTCATTTTTAACTTGTTCATGTTGTAATTCAACTTGAATTGAGTAAAGGAACCCGGTAGAGACTCGAGGACCATGTGCACTTGGCTCTTGGGGTCAATGACAATTCCTAAGATTTCTGCTTCCTCGAAAGTAGCAATTATCTTGAGCATATACTCTCTGACTGATACTCCCTCAGCCATCTTAGTGTTAATGATAGTTCGAAAAGCCTCATGCCTTGCGGGCCAGCTCTTATCCGCAAACATCGTAACTAATGATTGAGTTATATCATACATAGTGTCTATGTGCTCATGTTTAGATTGGAGCACATTAGACATAGAGGCCAACATGTAGCAACGAGCCATCTCATCAGCTTTCTTACATGCCTTCTCAGCCTCTCGCTCCTCGGCGGTAGAACCTTCCCCGATAACAGGGCAGGTCTCGTAAATGACATACTTATACTCCTCAACTGTGAGTATTATGTCTAGGTTCCTCTTCCAGTCCACATAGTTTGGTTCCGTTAACTTATTCTCCTTGAGAATAATGGCCAATGGACTAAAAGAACCTACCACCATTTCTGAAAAATCAAAAAATAAAAGAAAAAAATTTAGTTTGTGAAAACAAAACAAATTTGTGCACTTTATCAAAACTAATAATAAATTTGGCTCTTAGGAAAACTGACATAGCTTCTTGGAAAGATTAATAGTTCTCTAAGCTAAGTGTGTTAACTTTCACAAATTAATTTCCCTTCTAGGTAATGATCTAGAAGATAACTCCATCGAGGGGATGGTCGTTTCCTCTCATTTCCTATGGACATACCTCGCACTATAACCTCCAACTAGGGGCTGGCCGATCATAGTACGTGTCCCGGGTTATTAATTACATTTCTCCATTAGATCTAGATCCTTGTGGTATCTCTATTCTATACGGGTTCACTCCTAAGGTGACACGAGAGAACCCACATCCCTAATGAGGATCGTGATGGAAACCGTGGGGCCGTTGGAACCCTCTCCCACTTAGTCTTTTAATACAAGATTTTCTATGAAGAATATCCTTTTGAAAATTTCCATTAAGTTTTTTCTTAACTCAAAAATAAAATATCTAAATCCATTAAAATTCTATGTCAAAGTTTATATCATTTGAGAGATTTTTTCATGGATTAATTTTATTAAGTTAAAAAACTTAATGATTTCAAAACTTTTTCAATTAAAACTTTCTATAGACTTTGGTCTCAAGTTTATTTTGACAAAACAATTTTTCTAGTGCAAAAATAAAACAAAATGGCTTTATATTTTAACTTACAAAAATATTTAAATCTAATATATTTTCTATGTCAAAGATGAAAGCCTTTGAGAAAATATCTAAGGATTAATTTTTGTTCAAGTTAAAATAACCATTTAATTTGTAGAAAAAATATTTTTCTTGTCAAAAATATTCCTAAAGACTTTGGTTTTTGAGAAAACGCATACATAGGTATTCAAAAATAAATTGCATGCTAGAAAATAGTAGACGTTTTCATACTTTTCTATTTTTTAAACCTAAGTTCACAAATAATAGAATTAAACACATTAATTAATTAATTAATGGTCTTGTTTAATCCTAAAATCCCTTACTAATATTTTTCATGCAAAAATATTTTATGAATATTAACTATTGTAAAAATATAAACTTCGCCTGGTATAGAACCCAAAACAAAAAAGAAAATGCAACAAAATTACAATGAAAAAAAAAATCCCATTGGTTCGCTGCACCCGCCGCACAAGAACGAAGCCATTCTACACTGTGGTCCAAAACACCCGCCGCACTAGATCAATCACCTCATGGACCATTCAAGATCTGTGACCCGCGACCCGCTTCAGCACTGCTGACCTGCATGAAAATGCCGACCCGCGTCTGTTGAATCTCAATTGAATTGCAATTTAATTGCACACTACAGCCGAGCCAGTAGCGCAAGCCAAGCCGCCCTCTTGCTCTAGGCACAGAAACGTGCTAACGGCTCGGCTCACTGAGTGGAGCCTATGAACAATACCTTCTTTCGTTAGAATTCTGCGCGACTTCCTTTCTGCGTTTTCTTCACTGCTTTTTTTTTCTACGATCATTTTGCTTGCTCTTGCCCTCCGATTTCAACCAAAATCAATGAAATCACAAACCAACAACTGCCTATACCCATTAACACTGGGATTACACGATTTATTCTCCGAAAAACAGTGAATTACAAAAGCCTATACCTCCATCCGAGAGGTTTAACAAGCCATCTATCAATATCAAAATACCAGCAAAGGATCACAGTTAATCATACATAATTGTCCGATTTTATTAACTAGCATACATACTTCCTATATTTGCACAAAATCTTCATGCTCTGATACCAATTGAAGATTAAATTGAGACCAAAACATAGCAAAAAACCAGCCGTAAAACACAAAAAAAAAAGCAGCTTTCCTGTGTGAGAAGAAAAGGAAAAAAAAAATTCTTTATTACCTCTTCTTGTTCTCAAAATTGGCTGGACTGGAATATGCGGAATTAGGGTGGGCACACTCGTGAAAACCTCTGGTGCGATTCCTACAGGCCTCCTACTCCGTTTGTGCATGTATATCCTCTCGATCTTCCAATATATGTCATGTCAATCCCGTTTGGTGAATAACTTATAAGGCTAAGGAATTTTCTTTGAGAGAGAGAAAAGGAGGCATCTATTTTTTTTCACAGAGAAGAAGCCCTAAAAAACGTTGTTTTTTTCATTATCATGTTTAACCTAAATAAAACCCTAGGTTAAATTGGACTGGCCAATTGGACTTTAGCTTTTTGAACCAAATTAATTATTCCAATTAGAACTAAACAAATGGCTTAATAAATAATTAATTTTTCGGCCTAAATAAACTAGTCCAATTAATTAGCCTACATTAGTTTAGTCCCAGGTTAATCCCTAATTATTCAAACTGGGCCAAAACCCTGAATAATTAATTAACCCACCAAACTAATTTAATTAATTTTTTCTCTCCATGGACCTTTATTTTATTCTAGCACAATAATTAAATTAGACTACATAAATAAAATAAATTCTATTAAATTTAATTTAAAACCAATTCTTTAGCATGTATTTAATTAGGACTCACAGTTTATACTGGGGACCAAAAGACACACCGCCTTGGCTACTAAATGACCAAAATACCATTGCCATATAAATAGCTGTATTTTTTATTTTAAATATTTCCTAATATCACTATAAGGAAATATTGACCCCAAGGACAATATTGTGTTAGCAAAGTCTTCGATCTACAAGTGAAATGACTAAAATACCCCTCTACACATTGCCGTGCATTTAGAGAGGAAGAAGTGTACTAACACCTCTCTAAATGACATCTACCATCCTTAAGCTTCTAGTCCAATGATCCACGACTTCTTGGAGTGTTTCCGCTTTCTAAGGAAACTACCCTAAAGCAAACATCTAAGTCATGTTTCTTAGGGCCCTGTATATTTAGATCATTCAGACAACCACAATGGGCGATATAGTATAGAAATTATCTTGTACAAGTCTATTTTAACTAACTAGTCACACATACCCAACATGCAAGTATATTGGTCCTACGATAGAATCTCAACTTTAGCATATCAAAGTACATGCTTCCAGTTTCGTCAAACCACCAACTCATACTCAACTCGTAGAGTACTAGTCCACGCTGTAGCAATAGTAATCTAGGTTTCTACCATATAGTACTTTAAGAAACCACTACTACAGGTCCTATACTACGTATTCGAAATACGCTTATGTCATGAAGTGAGTGGACTACTTACTTGCTAAAGGTAAGCCATTCCCCAATTGGAATTCACAACATAATAACCTAGACAAGATGAGATTTCAATTCTCATTAATCAGTTAAGAATGAACGTTTATGTGTTAAATAACCCGTGATTCATACCTTACTGTGAGAGACCTCCATTCACATGGACCACTTACTTAAACACAATGGATCATTTTCAAACGTAATTATGCACAAATAAAATGTAAATTCACAAATAATTTCTGAAAATAAATTTTTTTATTAAAACATTCGATGTTGATATCAGAAACCTAGTCTAAGAGGGCATATTTTCCAACAATGACAACCTCGGATAGAAAGTGTACCTTCTACTATAGTAGCATCGACACTAACTATTGGGTATCTCAGGCTCTATTGTATACGGCGCAGCGAAAAATAAAACGAGATACCCTCCCAGGACCCGTCTATGTGTGGAAAACAAGACACAAAGAGAGTAAATGTAACAGCCTTTACCTTTGGGTGATCGTCCGAAGAATAAAAAATTTCTTCTTCAAGTTGAGGTACAATCCAGCAATCATCGTGATCAACCTCCATGTGAGTTAAATGTCTAATCACTATAATCACAGTGTGTGATTATTTCTAATAGTAATCCACACAGAGGATACACTCAAGCACCAAAATTTCCTGTGCTAGCAAAAAAAGATGGCGGCTAGGGTTCTTTGATCAATATCAAATCGAGAGAGATAGAAAGAAGAGACAATGTTCGTGGCTGTTGTTTTGTGTTGTTCAGCTAGGGTTTTCGTGTGTTACATATACTATATATTACACGAAATTTTCCCCCCAAAACTGAGAATTCTAATCATATTAGAATTCCCTAATTGTAATTGGAAACATCAAGTTCTCACAATTACAATTAAGACCACAAATTATAATTAATTATAATTTGTCCACAACAACTTCTCTTTCTCTCAATCAACCCCACTATATTATCAAATAATATCTTGAGTATATAATCCTCTATTATGTGTGACCTATTAGGTTTCTCAGTCAATTGGTAGCGAATATGAATTAATCCAAATGTCTTTGAGATTAATTATCTATAATTAATTAGAATTAATCATATTAATTCTAATCAGGATTGGTTTATTAATTCATCAATTAATAAACCCATATTCCCATATCATGAGCGGTATCTAGCAATACATCATGACCACCCAAGAGTCCAGAAAGTCAAGTGGTTTAACATGAACCCTTCAATAACAAACTTCAGTGTAATTAACTCCTTTCACCATACAATATCTCATTCGGTTTGGAGTACGGAATTAGTGCCAACTCCCTCCAGAAATAATTCTGGCCCGAATACAATAGTACTTGTACCAGAAACTCACTACTCTAGATGTGTATCAATTGGAAATATTTCCAATACACAATTGCCTTGGCCAAGGACTTCTCAAGTAGTAATTCCTACAAGTGGCCATGAGATATTCGCCCCTACTATTAGGAGTGTTGAATCCTTTATTGACTCTCTCAACTACTTTCGTTTACCACACAATGTACCCAATATCCATCCCATAGGCGGCCTTCGATCAAGCTCCGGAGATTAGAATTAAAGTACAAAGCTCAGCAAACAAAGTACCTTGGAGATCTCAAGTCTAAGGATACTTGCACGTTTGCTATATTGAGATTATATCACTGGCACTAAATAGTTATCCATGTGATTATCTTAAAGCTAGGTCATCCAATAAACTTGTTCCATTAACAAGTATTCATGTGTTAACTTTGAGTATCTTAATACTCTCGGTTATGAGAACCACCACCTGATCAAATCAGGAAATCTAACACATGCCAGTCTTGACGCATTAATGATGTCCTGTCTCATTAATACTATGACTAGGGACTATTTAAATACTAACACCATCCACTATAGTAGGAATCTTATATCATGATCTTTATCATGATTTCCTTAACACAGTGTTGTACTATGGACTTTATCGAATAGTTATATTACTTAAAGTAAATAAAAAAAACTGTAAGATAAATAATGCCTTTTATTAAAATAAAATGTGTCATATACAATGTACAAGTGATTGCCTCTAGGGCACAATACTAACAAACTCCCACTGGCACTAGAGTTAATCATTCATGTATCTAATACCGAATGACTCAACATGACAATCATGTTTCATTTGGGATACTACTTTCGTAAACGGGTCAGCTATGTTCTCATCCGTAGGAACTCTCTCTATCTTTATTTTCTTAGTGCTTCAAAAGCGGCTATGTACTTAGCTTCTGTCGTAGAGTTGGTAATAGTTTCTTGTTTGGAACTTTTCCAACTTATTACCTCTCCACACAACGTAAACACATAGCCGGATTGTGATTTGAAATCATCTTTGTCAGATTGAAAACCGGCATCAGTATACCCGTTTATTTTCAAATAACCTTCTCCATATACCAAGAACATATCCTTAGTCCTTCGTAAGTACTTAAGAATGTTCTCTATAGCCGCCCAATGACCCTCACCAAGGTCAGATTGATATCTGCTTGTCAAATTGAGAGTACAAGATACATCGAGCCTAGTACATATCATAGCGCATATGATAGATCCAACTGTCGAGGCATATGGAATCTTTCTCATGTGATCCTTTTCAACTTGTGTCTTGGGAGACATCGACTTTGAAAGGCTTACACCATGTGACATGGGTAAGAATCCCTTTTTGAATTGATCCATGCTAAACTTCTTTAGCACTTTATCTATGTATGTAGACTGTGAAAGACCAAGCAACCTTTTGGATCTATCTCTATAGATCCTTATTCAAGAATATAGGTTGTTTCTCCAAGGTCTTTTATGGAGAATTGTTTAGACAACCAAATTTTAACCGTTTGCAAGACAGGTATATCGTTTCCTATTAGCAATATGTCATCTACATAAAGTAGTAAGAAAACGATTGCACTCCCACTAACTTTCTTGTATTCACAAGGCCCATTCATATTTTGAATGAAACCAAACTCTTTGATTGTTTCATCAAAACGGATATTCCAACTCCTAGATTCTTACATAAGTCCATAAATAGACCTTTGCAGCTTACACATCTTTGTGCCATCACTAGATATGAAACCCTCAAGTTATGTCATATACACTTCCTCAGTCAGATTTCCATTTAGGAAAGCTGTTTTCTCATTCATTTGCCAAATCTCATAATCATAATGAGCAGCAATGGCTAGGAGTATCCTGATAGATTTTAACATGGCTACTGGTGAGAAGGTTTCATCATAATTATTACCATGTTGTTGATGATAACCCTTTGCTACTAGTCGTGCTTTATAGGTAACTAAGTTACCATCCATGTCTGTTTTCTTCTTGAAAACCTACTTGTATCCAATTGGTTTAATTTCTTTGGGTGGATCAACCAAAGTTCAAACTTGGTTGTCGTACATGGAATCCATCTCTGACTTCATAGCCTCAAGTCATTTGCCAGATTCTGAACTGTTCAGACCATCCTTGTAGGTAGTAGGCTCATCTTCATCTTTAAGCAATACGTCATTGTGGTCACTGATAAGAAATCCATATCTCTTAAGTGCCACACGTATCCTACTAGATCTACGAGGTTCTTATGTATTAGTAGGTTCATCTATTCTCTCAATAGATGTGGGGTTAGACGGTTAATCCTCATTTAGTTGATCTTCATGAACTTCACTAAGTTCAATCTTACTCCCACTGTCCTCTTTGAGCATGTGCTTCTTCTCTAAGAAGACGGCATGCTTCGAAACAAATAATTTATTTTTGGAGGGTAATAGAAGTAATATCCGAAAGATTCTTTCAGATATCCAACAAACAAACACTTGTCAGACTTACTATCAAGTTTGTCTGACTGTGGCATTTTGACAAAGGCAAGACAACCCCATACTCGCAGTGTGAGATAACATTGGTCTCTTACCAAAGAACATCTCAAATGGGATAGTATCAACCGATTTTGTTAGAACTCTATTTAATATATAAACAGAAGTTTCTAGTGCATGCCCCTAAAACGATTTTGGTAGGTATGCAGAAGCCATCATGGTCCGTACCATGTCTAGAAGGGTTCGATTCCTTCCCTCAGATACACCGTTATGCTGAGATGTATGTGGTGGAGTCCATTGAGATAATATCCCATTATTTCTAAGATAACTCAGAAACTCTTGTCTCAAGTATTCTCCTCCTCGATCAAGTTTTAGAGTTTTATACTTTTGCCAAGTTATTTCTCTATTTCATTCTTAAAGTTTTTGAACCTTTCAAAAGCCTCAGATTTATATTTCATTAAATACAAATACTCGTATCGTGAGAAGTCATCAATAAAGGTTATGAAATAGTTGTAACCTCCTCTTACTTGTATTGACATTGGGCCACATACATCAGAATGTATGAGTTCTAATAACTCCTTGACCTGTTCTCTTTTTCCTGAAAAAGGAGTTTTAGTCATTTTGCCTAATAAACATGATTCGCATGTGCCATATGATTCATAATCAAATGACCCTAAGTCACCAAGCTTGTGTAACTTAGAAACAAAATTTTCATTTACATGGCCCAAACGACAATGCTATAAGTAAGAGGTGTTAGAGTTATATATTTTAGGTTTCTTATTATTTATATTGAAAACTGGATTATCCAAGTCTAGAACATATAAACCATTAACCAAAGTTGCTGAACCATAGTGAATATCATTCAAAGAAAAAAAACAATATTTATTCTGAAATATTTAAATGAAATCCACATAAGTCTAAACACGCAATTGAGAAAATGTTTTTTATTAAAACTGGTATATAATAATAGTTTTGCAGTTCTAGAATTAATCTCGAAGGTAGGTTCAGCTCGTATGTCCCCACAGCAAGTGCAGCAACCTTTGCCCCATTTGCAGTACGTAGGTCCACATCGCCTTTCTCTAGCCTTCTACTGCTCTTTAGCCCCTGCAAGTTATTGCACAAATAAGATCCACATTCGGTATCTAATACCCATATCTCATTTCTAAATGCAATATTTATCTCAATTATAAACATACCTGGAGAAGAAGTAGAAATGCTTATAAGCTTCTCCTTCTTCTTCTTGTCCTTAATAGTCTCCAAGTAGGCTTTGTAGTTGCGTCTCCAGTGGTCCATCTTTCCACAATGATGGCATGGGCCATTGGTAGCTGCATTCTTCTTGTTCACCCCACATTTGGGCTTTATGGGAGCCTTCTTCTTCTTCTTTTGAACTTTCTTCTTAGAAGAGAAAGATTCTACCATTAAAACTATATTGGAATCCTTCTTCATGAAGGACTCCACAGTTTTGAGAAGATTGATCAACTCAGGAATGGTGAATTCAATCTTGTTCATCTGATAGTTAATTACAAATTATGAGAAACTATTAAGCAAAGACTGTAGAATTAAGTCAACACTTAAGTTATGATCCATTGCAAACCCGAGAGATCCAAACTTCTCTATTATGCCCAGCATCTTCAACCCATGAGTGGCCACAGAAGAACCCTCTGCCATTTTACAACAAAACAGTTGCTTCGAGATCTCATGTCTCTTAGTTCTAGCTAGGGCATCAAACAGCTCTCGAAGATGTAAAATGATCGATTGAGCATCCATATGCTCGTACTGTTTTTGCAACTCAGGAGTCATGGATGCCAACATAATACATGATGCTGTATCACAATCCTCCTTATGCCTCTTGTGGACAGCATGTTTATCAGCATGAGCATCTTGGGTTGGTGGTGGTGGAATAGGAGCATCTAGCACGTAGAGCAACTTTTCCAATTTGAGAACGATTCTCAAATTTCTATACCAGTCGAGATAGTTTGATTTGGTTAACTTGTTAGTTTCCAAGATGCTACGTAAGTTTAAGTTTGTTGACATGATGCAAGTGACCAAGATATAAAGATAGAGAGCATTAGCTACTTGTATATGCACATGATATGCAAATAATTAGGACTTTGATTAAGCGCATTTTTACTCCATTATTTTATTCAAACCAATAGCCCCCACTACTGATTCGAGAAAGCCCATTGGAAGCTTTCCTAGTGGATCGGTATCCAAATTCCTCAAGAATAACCTTAGGTTTGCCCAACAAGCCACCCTTAAGTTTATTGGTAGGTATCCAATACCAATTACATCGTATGTAACTATCAGATCATTGGGTGCTTAACAGCTTTTAATCTTAAAGCCTTTTGGGCTACCCAAACTTTTCCTCTAAATTTTTTTATGCTTGAATTTGCCCAACCAGGATAAAAAATTTAGTTAAACCCGACTAATTAATCAGGAATGAATTTAATTCCATAACTTGAACTTGTCCAATGTCAAGTAGGCTTGGGTTTGCCCAACAATCTGGTCTCGAAAAAGGACTCTCGTTCTTACTATATTAACGGAAGGAATTAGGTTTAATATTAATTGAGGGATTTGTTCCTTTTAGTGATTTCGTTGAATGACATACATAAAAATCAATAAATCACATAATTGATAATCATGGTAATAAAGCAATTACGTGGTATGGTTATGGACTTTTCCTAAATTAATTTCTTTGAGTCATAAAAGAAATTAATATAATTAACTCTATGTGTTCATGCATGGTTTAAGTAGAAGGTCTTACCTTCTCATCTTGTTTTGGTCGCCATCTCCAGAATAGAATAATTCTATTCCTATCTAATCTATGTAAACTAATTACATAATTTCCTAAAAAGAAAAAACCTTGAGTTATATTTGAGAGGAGTTAGATGTGAAGAGAATTACACAAGAATTCTAGAGAAGGCAAGACACGCAGGGCCCTATTTCATAAAAACCAAAACTGTAAAATGCATGAACAGATATAATTGGTTTTAGTCCATAACCATCCACCATGCCATTGACTATGCTTAAACAAAATAAACATATACTTTTATCATTCCAAAATCACTATTTTGGAAAGACAAAACAAATTCTAAAATCACTATTTTAGAAAGATACACTAATTTTTAGATTTTCAAAATCATTATTTTGAAAAATAAAATTGTTTATCTCAAAAATAATTTTGAGAAAATGCTTTTAGGTCCCGTTTCTCATCAAATGAGATTTTTCTCTTTCAAAATTCTATTCTAGAAATTTTTTTTTTTAAAGAAAAATACTTGGAAGTCACAAACAGAGCAGAACTGGCGCCGGTTTGGAAGCCAGAGCCGGCGCCGGCTCTGTTCTGGTTTTTTTTTTAAAAAAAATTCCTTTCCAAAACCGATTTCTGAACATTGCGAACAAAATAGAACCGGTGCCGGCTTGGAGGCCGGAGCCGGCACCGCCTATGTTCTGAAATAATGGCAGTGATTTTTAAAAAAAATTCAGAAATAATTTCTGGTGCTTTCTTCTTCTGCAAATTTTCAGTGAGAGCAATTCTCAGTCGTATTTTCTATTTTGAAGCTCTAAACAACAACTAATTTGTTAGTTTAAACAAAATCAAAACGGAAAATTAAGATGAAACGGAGGACAACATCCATGTTGCAAGAAAACGTTTTTTCTGCAGAAATTTTCAGCACCAAAGAAAGTATCTTTTCGAAATACGTTGCGACTTTTACACAATCATATTGTGCTACGGATGCCAAAACAATGTTCGTAGACCACACATAGCATGGCTCTGATACCACTGTTGGATATCTCAGGCTAGTATCGTATACGGCGCAGCGAAAAATAAAACGAGATACCCTCTCAGAACCCGTCTATGTGTGGAAAACAAGACACAAAGAGAGTAAAAGTAACAGCTTTTACCTTTGGGTGATCGTCCGAAGAATAAAAAGTTTCTTCTTCAAGTTGAGGTGCAATCCAGCAATCCTCGTGATCAACCTCCACGTGAGTTGAATGTCTAATCACTATAATCACAGTGTGTGATTATTTCTAACAGTAATCCACACAGAGGATACACTCAAGCACTAAAATTTCCTGTACTAGCAAAAAAAGATGGCGGCTAGGGTTCTTTGTGTTAGAATTCGTGGAATCCTAAACGCGAAAAACATCCACGAATCCCTCCCGAGGACCCAAGTAAACGATTAAGAAGATCCAAGGTTTAAGAATTACCTCTGGTTGCTGTAATCGAAATCCTTCGATTTTGGTTGCGTTGTTGTACGTTCAACCCGAACAATCACCAGACGCTGCAGTATGTGAACGTCCTCTATCGGATACACACCGCAAACTCACTTGATACCCGGGGAGTGCTAGCGCCTAGGGTTTGAGAGGTTTTTTTTTCTTTTCTGGTAGAGAATGGCACGAATGTTCTCAACCAAAAAATTGGACTATTGAAAAGATGGCTAGGGTTTTCTTAAAAACCCCCGAACCTCTTAGAGTCCAACCCTAATAATATCTTATCATATTCTAATTTAAATTCAAATTAAATTTAAACTGATATGATAAGATTCTGCCATTATCTCGGATAATTTAACTAATTAATTTACCGAGTCAGATTCTTATAATCTAGACATCATCCAGATACATTGAATGTGGACATATTTCCAGATTCATTGTATCTGGTAAATTTTCTAAGTACGATTAACTTAGACATATTTCCAGATTCATCGAACCTGGTCACCAGAAAAATAACCTAACAAGTTCACTTATTGTGTGACCCTATAGGTTCATTTAACACTGGCAGTATGCTTAAATCATATTTAAATGGCCCACAAGTTATAAGCGATTTATAGCAAAACATTATAACTATCCAGGTTAAATGAAGATCGGTGATCTCTTTGAACCAAACCATAATTTTATATTTAGTCCTTTTGTCACACGATATCCAGATTAAGCATAAGGCACGGAGCATGTCATCCTTATTAAGCTTAATCAATTATTTCTTGATTTCATAGTAGACTAGTAGACTGTTCAAACAAATGATATCAATATCTTAGATTGATATATTTGACCACGGCCATGCATTTTTAACAGTCTAACTTATCAAGGGGCCAATGGATATCTCTCCCATAACTGAGAGGGACAAATTCCTTCACAATCAATCATATTCCTCTCCTTGATTTATTCTATATCCAACAGTGGTCTAATTTATTATCTGGTTAAAGACAACTTTAGACAATGTCAAAATATAGAATTTATCAAGTAGGAAACTATGATGAATTTAGGTCGAAGGACTTTCAATATTATTATGGCTAGAAAGTACTTATGACATATTCCATGAAGTACTCTCACAGTGGGTCATGTCCAATACAATGTTCTCTAACATTTATTTATGTCTTGACTCGATATCACAAATATCCATGACCAGTAAAACATAGTCATCAAGTCACAAACATACTAATCTTAATTTATTATTATTCCAATAATAATAATCGATCAGAGACAGTTTTAGAATAGTCATTGTATTCATTGTAGGGTTTTACTATCAAGTCACGTACTTGATGACAAACAAAACAAAACTCACTATTCATGAAAAGGAAAGCCTCATATTATTATATAAAACATAATGACAATAGTATAAGTACAAATTAACTCTAGGGCATATCCCCAACACTTTGATCAATATCAAATCGAGAGAGATAGAGAGAAGAGACAATGTTCGTGGCTATTGTTTTGTGTTGTTCAGCTAAGGTTTTCGTGTGTTACATATACTATATATTACACGAAATTTTTCCCCCAAAACTGAGAAATCTAATCCTATTAGAATTCCCTAATTGTAATTGGAAACATCAAGTTCTCACAACTATAATTAAGACCACAAATTATAACTAATTATAATTTGTCCACAACAACTTCTCTTTCTCTCAATCAACCCCACTATATTATCAAATAACATCTTGAGTATATAATCCTCTATTGTGTGTGACCTATTAGGTTTTCCAGTCAATTGGTAGCGAATATGAATTAATCCAAACGTCTTTGAGATTAATTATCCATAATTAATTAGAATTAATCATATTAATTCTAATCAGGATTGGTTTATTAATTCATCAATTAATAAACCCATATTCCCATATCATGAGCGGTATCTAACAACACATCATGACCACCCAAGAGTCCAGGAAGTCAAGTGGTTTGACATGAACCCTTCAATAACAAACTTCAGTGTAATTAACTCCTTTCACCATACAATATCTCATTCAGTTTGGAGTACGGAATTAGTGCCAACTCCCTCCAGAAATAATTCTGGCCCGAATACAATAGTACTTGTACCAGGAACCCACTACTCTAGATGTGTATCAATTAGAAATATTTTCAATACACAATTGCCTTGGTCAAGGACTTCTCAAGTAGTATTTCCTACAAGTGGCCGTGAGATATTCGCCCCTACTATTAGGAGTGTTGAATCCTTTATTGAATCTCTCAACTACTTTCGTTAACCACACAATGTACCCAATATCCATCCCATAGGCAGCCTTCGATCGAGCTTCGGAGATTAGAATTAAAGTACAAAGCTCAGCAAACGAAGTACCTTGGAGATCTCAAGTCTAAGGATACTTGCACGTTTGCTATATTGAGATTATATCACTGGCACTAAATAGTTATCCATGTGATTATCTCAAAGCTAGGTCATCCAATGAACTTGTTCCATTAACAAGCATACATGTGTTAACTTTGAGTATATCAATACTCACGGTTATGAGAACTATCGCCTGATCAAATCAGAAAATCTAATACATACTAGTCTTGACGCATTAATGATGTCATGTCTCATTAATACTATGATTTGGGACTATTTAAGTACTAACACCATCCAGCGTAGTAGAAATCTCATATCATGATTTCTATCATGATTTTCTTAACACAGTGTTGTACTATGGACTTTATCGAACAGTTATATTACTTAAAGTAAATAAAAGAAACTGTAAGATAAATAATACCTTTTATTAAAATAAAATGTGTTGTATACGATGTACAAGTGATTGCTTCTAAGGCACAACACTAACATTAACTTCTTCTCGGTTCAGTACAAAAACTTTGGCCTTTACTTAGGGTTTTGAACCTTAATCCCTGATACGCCACTGAAGTTCCTGTGGTTGCTCGTTAATTAGGTAGGGTTTCCTTGTCTGATCCTTAACGACTTAGGATAATTACTCCTCAGGTGGTTGGAGTCTTCACAGTTATAATATTTCCTGGACGAGTTCTTGAACCAGTATCCTTTTCTATATGTCTTTGTTTCTCACAGAAGTGGCATGTAGGCGGATTTGGTCCACTGTTCGAACGAGTGGGCTGAGCTTGCTTTCCTTTGCTATTCTATTGTAGCTTCACAGGTCACTTATTGTTTTTCTACCTTGGAGGGAACTACGGTTTTTGCATTTCCTAAATCTTACCCTAATTTTCATTCTTGTAGCGGCGTCTACTGCGGCAGAATAAGATATGGGTGGAAAAGGTACCAGGGCCCTTGGCAATTCTTGTCTGAGCTATTTCACAAAATGACGGGTACAGTTATGCTAAGTATCTACCAATCATTTATAATACTTTGATAGTTTGTTGAACTAAGTAACGTACTATGCTACTGTCATCCCTCCTTGCCTCAGGTTCTGAAATTCATCCTCTCATTTCTCCACAATCCATTGCAGGACATACTCTGCCTGAAATACGTCAATAAACTTTCCCCATGTCCACTCTTGTCCCGTCTAATCCGCTGCCACCAATCACGTGCGGGTCCTCTTAGTTTAAATGTCACAAATCTCACCATCCGATGTTTCGAGTACTGCAGGGTGGTGAAGATGTCTTCTATTTGTTTCGTCCACTATTTAGCTTTTTGGTCTTGTTCCACCTCTCCAAAGAATTTAGGTGTCTGGAACTTCATGAACCGCTCTAAGGCTTCATCTTTGCCTTGTGGTGCCCTTCTCTCCGACAAAGTGTGTAGCAACTATGTCAACTTACTGAAATCTTATCTAATCGATACCTCTTCTGGTGCTTCCAGTCCTATACCCCATCCCCGGTTTACTTCCATCTCTCTCTGGGGTATAGTAGGTGGTGTAGGTTCAAATGGGGAAGTCGTGGGCACAACTGCACATCTCTCTCTTCCCCGAGTGGTCACTTCACGTTTTGGTGCCATCTTTACATTACAGATACAATGAACTTATCAAAAGGTCACACAAAGGATAGGTAGGTGTCTTACCTCAAGTGATCGAGTACTAAATATTAAAGCGGAATCAATAGATAACAACCAATATGCAATAAAAGATATAACAATGAAATTTACTCATGCACGTATTCATATAAAGCATGCTTTTACAATGAAAGAATCAAATGTTTAAGATGTACTTATTGAACTAAAATAATCAAAGAAAGAAATTGCAATAGTTCACATGACGGGCTTATTGAAATGTAAATAAATGAAAACCACGAAGGGTCCTAACTATCCTAGCACTCAGGGTGATCTCTCCTAGGTTACTCATTGTCCGAATCCTCACTACAGGGTTCGTATAGCTAACTCCCAGTGTTCTAAGAGAAATCTATACCTTTGCCATCTACAAACCTTAGGTATTCACCTTCTTCATGGGGACTATCAGGAGTCTCCCTGCTCGCATCAGGTCCTCTCAAACTCTCCCCTAATTTGGATTTCTTCTTAAGTTTAGCTAACCTAGCCCATTTAATACGTCTAGCTATGTATTACTCTTCTCAGTCACTCTTGAGCTGCTCAAAATCCAGCTCTCTGGAATCCTCACTATCTGGGGTCAAGTCAATCTCCAACTTAAGTTAGACTGGAGCAGGTTCTATGACTCTATCTTTTCATTTTCACTCTTTGACTCGGGTTCATCAGGGTTAGACTCCAACTCGGATTCTAGCAGGGGAAAGGGTGCAGGTGGAGGTTAGGGTGCATAAGGACCACAAATAGGAGGCCATGATCTTATTGTAGGCAGGTATCTTCTAACCATTTTTTACATAGACAAAACACATTTAGGTCTATGCTAATTCAAAAATACTTAAAGCAATATACCTAAAAAATAAGAATTAAAGCCTAAACCTAAACTTTGATACCATTTGTAACACCCGACTGATACGTGACTTGGTAAGGTCGATGATGTCGCCCCATCCTAAGGACCAGGGGTCCTTATAACTAGACAAGAACAAAAATAAAATGAAATTCAAACTTAAAATTACAATCCATTCAAACTATTACAATCGTCTTGAAAATAAAACTTCAAGGCGTACACAAGAAAAATTCAACAACTCCAATAAAAGTAATGAAGCAACATTAATTCTTGGCACTAGTAATTTTCCACCCTAGATCTAATATCTCCTGAAACATGATATGGAAATCATGCCAGAAAGAATTTCTCAACAAGTCCTGTATGTGCACATGAAAATTTTATAATGCTTCATGATGCAATTTACTAAGATATTAGGTGAGAAATAATTGAAAGTCAGAAATCAACGCATAGTCGTTAGGTGACTTCAATTTAATATTTCATAAATCAATACAACTAAACTCAGGAGTTCAAGATTGTGAAAAGTTATAAAGGTAAGTCACTCAAATGTAATCACAATTCAAACATTAAAGTAAAAAGGGTCATGAAACCCTACATCATGACTAACCACTGTGAAACCCTGCATCATAGTGAAGTAGGTGATCGGTTCATTGAATAGGATTATTTTCCCTCTCCTACTCAAACTTACCGTTCGTCCATCTCCAAATAATAGTCTTACCATGACTGTATACTAGCGCCGGCTGGCCTGACTTGGTAGTACTGATGCCTATTCCTACTAGAGTTCATCTACCGGAGGTGGCAGTCTACTAGAATACTAGTCCTAACTTTCAGAAACTAGTATTAGAAGTATAACCTAATTGAGTACTCAACGCATCTATTACCTGATTTAGGGTGTGCACAATTAATTCATTAGAAATGCACATTTACTCAAACATGGAGTGTAAATTGCTTAAAATGAGTTTGAATGTATTTTTGTGTCTTTTAAAACTTTTACTTGATCAAAATAGGATTTAGTGCACAAAAGTGGTTTGTCCATGTTTGTTCAATAAGTTTGCATTTCACAAATAACACCACATTCAAACATTTTACTTGCAATTTGTGCAATATTTATCAAGAAATTATGCAAGAACTTACTTGTCGAATTCACTAGGTAAGGTATACTACTAGGTTGTAGTAGTTTGACATGCAACTTGGCTTAATTAGAAAGTAAAAACATAAGATTACTATCTATTCTACTCATAAAATCTACTGTTATAATAATCTCAATATAATGTCCACAACCTCTATGCATCAAATTCAATTATTTAATGGCATACTCAAAGTACATCAATAACCCACACATGTAACATAGATCTCACTACTAATTATATGGTTAAACAAATAAATATTGCATAATGAATAATTTATAACTAATATTAAACGATAACTAAATAGGCCTATAAGTATAGTTAAAATAGGAGGCTCAATAATATTTGATTAAATTAATCAATTAGCAATATATATATATATATATATATGTATCTATATACATATATATATATATATATACATATATATGATAGAGTATAAATTAGTCATATATTTTCTAATTATTTCAGGCTATTTTGTAATACATTTTGTTCAATAACTAGTCATATTCCTTCATATTTCAGATTTTATCCTTGGAAAAGTATTTTGTGCATTATTTCAGATTTTATGGGTAAAATAAGACAAAAACGTCGCAAAAAAGAACAGAGGCGGTGCCGGCCAAGACAGGGGAACCGGCGCCGGCCATGTGCTGTTGACACGCACTTTGAGATGACAAAAAAAGCGATGAAACAGAGTATAATAGAACCAAACCAGTACCGTCTAGGAGGCTAGAGGCGGCACCGACTGCAATTTGGAAAGGTTGGTGCGAAAATCAAGAAAAATAGACGAACGACTAGAGAGACAGAACACAACCAGCACTAGCCCTAGGCAGGACAAACGGCACCGGCTGCGCCCTGATGTTGAGGCGGTGCCTCGATTTTCACACACATCTTTTTGGCAATTTGTAGAGTTTTAGTATTTTCCTACTTCTAATCGGCCAGAAACCCTAGAGGAACGAAATTAGGCACTTCTAAAGCATATAAATAAAGGGAAAACATAAGAAAAATGGGAAAATTCACGGATCATAACAAAAAATCACTCAAAATCAAAGGAGGAATTCTACCAATTCATGGAGGGTTGTATAAGAGGGTCTACAAAGGAAGAAGAATGAGGCTTGTCTATAAGTGCTTTCTTTTACTTCATTTTCTTTTTCTTGAAAAATGATGTATTAATTGTTTTATTATAATTTAACATTGTTTTAAGTATTCATGATTTTTAGGGTTACTTTGATCTTTTGATTAATTAATTGTTATTCTTGGTATTTAATTACTTGTGTTGATTACGAGATTAATTGGTTGTTTCTTTCTATTAACTTGCTTGAAAAAATGGTTGTTGGTGGTCTCAATTTATTAGTTTCATATTTGTTGTCTGATAGGGGCTAAATTAGTCATATTTTTCCTAGTTATTTAAGGTTCTTTTGTAATACATTTTGTTTAATAACTAGTTATATTCCTTCATATTTGAGATTTTAACCTTAGAAAGGTATTTTGTTCATTATTACAGATTTTTAGGGTAAAACGAAACAAAAATGTAGCAAAATAGAGGAGAGGCGGCGCCGGCTAGGGCCCTAGAACCAGCGCCGGCCGTGCACTATTGACACGTACTTCGAAGCAATGGAAAAATTAGTGAAACAGAGTCAAATCGGCGCTGGCTCCAAGAGTCAAGATGGTGCCAGTTGCATTCTGATCTTCATCATGTGAAATTTGGAGAAAAATCGGCAAACGAGTAGAGAAGCAAAACACAATAGGCGGCGCCGGCTTCGAGAGCCAATGCGGCGCCGGCTGTGCCCTGAAGCTAAGGCGGTGCTGTGATTTTTCTATGCGATTTTTGGTAATATGTGGAGTTTTAGTATCTTCCAACTTCTACTTGGCCAAGAACATTGTACCTACGAGTTTAGGTACTTCCTAAGCCTATAAATAGATGAAAAACACAAGGAAAAAGGGAGGAGAATTCATTGATCATAATAGAAAATCACTCAAATCAGTAGAGGAATTCTTCAATTCAAGGAGGATTGTACAAGAAGGTCTTCAAAGGAAGAAGAATGAGGCTTGTCTATGAGTGTTTTCTTTTACTTTGTTTTCTTTTTCTTGACAATGATATGTTAATTATTTTATTGTAATTCAACATTATTTAGAAATTCATGATTACTAGAGTTATCTGATATTTTGATTGACTAGTTATTATTCTTGGTATTCAAT
Organism: Voacanga thouarsii; assembly: GCA_026120185.1. Taxonomy (NCBI): domain Eukaryota; kingdom Viridiplantae; phylum Streptophyta; class Magnoliopsida; order Gentianales; family Apocynaceae; genus Voacanga; species Voacanga thouarsii. The sequence goes on along the minus strand of JANUWF010003365.1, from coordinate 1,679,506 downwards.
TACTTGTACTTATTACGAGATTAGTTGTTTGGTTCTTTCCATTAACTTGCTGGACCAAAAGGGGTTGATGGTAGTTTCAATTTATTAATTTTATATTTTGTTGGCTATTAACTTGCTGGACCAAAGAGGGTTGATTGCATAAAACTGGTAATTGAAGGTTAATTGATATCTTCCGAGACCAAGGGTTCATTGATTAATTTCATACTTTAAATTTTCCGAGACCAAGGGAATTTAACTAAGGATTGTGTTTAATGCGTCTTTTGGATGAATTAGTTGAGACGGACCAAGTGATTCTAATTCATCTAGAAAATAGTGATTTTATGGATTGACCATCGAAGTGAGTCTACCTTCATCCTTCATGATGCTAAGAGAATAATTAATTATAATAATAGTTAGGTCATTTGAGATCATGTTTGTCTAAACAATAGTTTGAGTTACATACTTCTCCATCCTTGACATGTATATATTTTTATTTTGATTTGATTTTATTATTTTTATTTATCTTTCGCTTTATTGAGTCAGTTAAACAATGAAAGAAAGGTGATTAATGTCTACTTGTTCCTTAAGGATCGACACTCGATTGAACCCTATGCTCGGTTAATGATGAGTACGCTTACTTATATGTGTGATTTGGGGTTAACGTTTTAATGTAAACTTGATTGGGAATGTGATTAGTTTTTGTATAATTTTTATACCCAAGTCCATACACATCATTGTCTCTTAACTTGTTTGAAAAAGGGGTTAATTGCTAAGAATATGGTAATTAAAGGTTAATTGATATATGCCAGAATATAGATTCATTGGTTGATTTTATGTTTTAAGTTTGCCAGAATGTGAAAACTTAATCAAGAATTGTGGTTGATGCATCTTTTGGGTGAATTAGTTGAGACAGAATATGTGATTCTAATTTGTCTAGAAGATAGCGATTTCATGGATTGAAAAAGAAGTGAATCTATCTTAATCCTTCATGATGCCAAGAGAATAATTAGTTATGATAATGGTTGAGTACTTTAAGGTCATGTTTGTCAAAATAATAGTTTGAGTTACATAATCTTCCATCCTTGACATGTATATATTATTTTATTTTATTTTATTTTTCTTTTCATTATTTTTCACTTTATTGAGTCGCTTAAACAATGAAAGAAAAGTGATTAATGCATACTTGTTCTTTGAGGATCGACACTCGTTTTGAACCCTATGCTATATTAATGATGAGTACTTTTACTCATATGTGTAATTTGGGGTTAACGTTTTAATTTAAACTTGATTGAGAATATGCTTAATTTTATATGATTTTTATACCCAAATCCAAACACATCAAATTTTTGGCGCCGTTACTGGGAAACAATATCATGAAAGCTTGGATTTCATTGATTTAACCATATTTATATATTCCTATGTCTATATGTAAATATGTAAATAGGTATATATGTTCCTTGTATGAGTAATTGCCCTATTTTGTTGTTTGTATAATTGTATTTTAATTTCACTATATATTGTAAATATATAAATAGGTAGATACATGTTCAGAATAACTAACTTGTCTTTGTATATTTAGTTATTTAATTTTACTAACCTAATGTTAATGTGGAATATGTGTAATCTTTGTATTTTGAATTGGATGGTTTTTATGTCTATAATTTTGAGTTAATACTAACTCTTCTTATTTTCATATATGGACTTTTGCTAACACGATATTTTCAATGAATTGAAATTATTTTATTTTATTATTTGTTTCTTTATTTAAAATTTTTAATCTTAGTTTAATATTTAATTTATGAATTCATGGTCATGCATTCAATTAGGATAGTTTTTAATTATATATATAAAAAAAAAACATTAGTGTATTGATGATAGATTGGCAAAATTACAAGCTCACAGTAATGTTTTTAGTGAGACGTCATTAGAAGCATTAGTGAATTCTTTTGTTGCCAATACAAATTCATCTGTTCAGGGGTATAAAGAAGCTTCCCAATGATTGTGCGATCAAAGGAAACAATTAGTTAAGATTGTTGAGGTGACTCATGAGTTCATGCTAGCTTGTACAATTGACCATGGGAAAAAAGAGAGGCTATGAGGGACAATTGCATGATGTGGCAAGAGAGGTATTTGATTCTACCCTATGTGCTCATAATTCTAATATTTCTTTGTCACATGATTTCTTAGGTTCCTCTCACTTCTTGGAGAACAATGGTCCTAATGATGATGTATGGAGTTTAACATGCCTCAAGAAGTTGGATTTATCATTCATTCTAGAAACCCTTTGAGGATGTTAACGAATTCTATCCTTCACCCCATTTAATGGGAGGTAATTTAGTTTTTGTAGAAGCATTGAAAAGTAAGGATTTCCCTATCCCATCTTTAAGAACTCAAATACTAAGTTTAAAGGGGAATTTTAATTGTAAAAATTCTTTTGAAGAGTTAATTGGTGATTTCAAAGTTGATACATCCATTAGATATCATGTGCACTCATATGTTGAAAAAGATATTTATGTGTCTAAAGGAATGTTAGAGAATGAGGTTTATGTGTTTTGCATTATTGAGACAAATCGTTTTCATGAATCCTCCATTTTTCAAAATCCTCCATTCTTTCTACATTCATTATGCCTATCTTCTACTTGGAGCTTTAATCTCTTTTCCAAAGGTTTGATGAGGAAGCATGATGAGTGGAAAGAGGTTGTATCTTTGTTTTATGTTTGGTTTTGTTAGGTCTTTTTTGTTTTTCCTCTCTCACATAAGGAAAATATTTTTCATCTTAAGTGTGAGGGAGTGAGTCGCATCTCTATTTACTTTCTTATGATTTTTAGTTTGTTTTCTTTTATTTTTGTGTGTCTTTATTTTGTTATTATTTTTCTTGTCCTTTTTTTTGGTACTATTTTCTTTCCTTTTTGTTTCTTTTCTTTTCTAGTTTTTATGCTTTGGTGTGTTTCTTTTGTATTTTTCTTTATAGGTACTTCGACAATGCCTTGTTCTCCAGTAACGCGACTCTTTTGTAGAAGAATGCCACTGTAATGGAAGTATTTTCGTTCTTATCTTTTCCTCTTTATTTTTGGTCCCATAGCACTATTCTCTTGTTCTATTTATTTGGCCATTGAGGGCAATGTCCAGTTTAAGTGTAAGGGAGTGGTTAGATTAACAATTTTTCTTCATTCTTTTATACTTCATTCTTCTTGTGAGCAAAATTTTCAAAAATTTTTCTGATTTTGTGAACTTTCAAGATGTATTTTTAATGCATGTCCTTGTAATAGATCATAGAGTATATGTTATATATCATTTATGGCTTATGCATGACTTTTTGCACGCACTTGGACTAAGTAGTTTTTGATCAAATACTTTACATTGTTCTTAAACCTGTTTTTCTACTAAAATTCATTGAGCATTCTAAAACTTACTTGAATACCTCTTGAGACGAAATAAGAAAGACATGCATGATTTAACTTAGGGATGACGGTAATAGGCTTTCTTTGGATAGTTTGAGCTTTTCAAGCCTACCTATTTTATATTATCCTTAGTGTCTATTTTGAGCCTGAGTTGTCAATTTCTTTCTTTAAACCCGTTATCATACTTTGTCCATTACTTCTTTCTGAGAGTTTGATAATTCTTCCAAATCTTTGATTGATCTTGATGAATAAAAGTACAAGTAAAAGAGTTATGAGGGAGAAAGCATGTGTAAATATCATGACTTGTTACTTTCAGTCATGCAGCATTGTTGAGTAGAGGGAAAAAAAAAAGAAAGATTGAAAAAAAAAAGCTGCTAGAAAAGGTTTGAAAAGAAATTGAAAAACAAACAAAAGCAGCATTTGGGAGGAAAGAAAAAGAGAAAGAAAAGCTGAAAGAGAAAGAGAAGAAAAAGCACGGAAGAAAGCTGGGAAAAAACAATTGCTGAAATTTTCGATGATCTTGTGAAGAGTTATTGATGAGTTAAGAATTATTGAGAAAAGAATGCAAGATTTGCTTGAATTGTACTATAATTGTCATACAAGGTTATGGGTTTTATTGATTTTGGAATAGGAAAGCAAGAAAAAGTTGAAATTTCTTGGTACATCTTGTTTATCCTTTTCTTACAAACTCTCATCCTCTTTGATATTTGATTTTCCTATATCCTTCGTTTGACAAGCTACATTTCAAACCCTTTAGCCTTACATTACAAGCTTGAAAATCCTACTTAACCTAAGTAGAATCATGATATGTCTCGGATTAGTGGAGAGAGTGCATGAAAAGTAAGTTTATGGAATGTATATTCTTTTTGAACTAAATTCTTTCCAATAGTTTGAAAATGATGTTAAGTGTTGGGATGGTTCTACTAGTCAATCTTCACTTACACAAGGCTTGCATTTGTTATGAAAGATGTAGTAGCATATATTTTGTTGTCTTAAATAAAGAAAGCATTGGAATACTATTTTGAAATTGATTGAGTGATTTATGAAAACTTTTGTTTTTCCTACTTATCTTTGACACTTTGCTTGAGGACAAGCAAAGAGCTAAGTGTGGGGGAATATGATAGGGCCTAAATTAGTCATATATTTTTTAGTTATTTGTAGCTATTTTGTGATACATTTTGTTCAATAACTAATCATATTTCTTCATATTTGAGATTTTACCCTTGAAAATATATTTTGTACATTATTTCAGATTTTAGGAGTAAAATAAGACAAAAACGTCACAAAACAGAATAGAGGCGGCGCCAACTAGGACAGGGGAACCGGCACCGGCCACGTGCTGTTGGCACATACTTCAAGGTGACAAAAAAAGTGATGAAATAGAGCATAACAAAACCAAATCGGCACTAGCTAGGAGGCTAGAGGCAATGCCAGCTGCACTCTAGAAAGGTTGGCGTGAAAATCAAGAAAAATCGACGAACGACTGGAGAGACAGAACACATTCGGCGCCGGCCCTAGGCAGGATAGGTGGCGCCGGTTGCGCCCTGATGTTGAGGCAGTGCCTCGATTTTTGCAAATATTTTTTTGACAATTTGCAGATTTTTAGTATTTTCCTACTTCTAATCAGTCAGAAATCCTAGAAGAACGAAATTAGGCACTTCTAAAGCCTATAGATAAAGGAAAAATACAAGAAAAATAGGGGAATTTGCGCATCATAATAGAAAATCACTCAAAATAAAATGAGGAATTCTACTAATTCAAGGAGGGTTGTGCAAGAGGGTCTACAAAGGAAGAAGAATGAGGCTTGTCTATGAGTGCTTTCTTTTACTTTGTTTTCTTTTTCTTGAACAATGATGTATTAATTGTTTTATTATAATTTGACATTCTTTTAGGTATTCATGATTTTTAGGGTTACTTTGATCTTTTGATTAATTGATTGTTATTCTTGGTATTTAATTACTCATGTTGATTACGAGATTAATTAGTTGTTTCTTTCTATTAACTTGTTTGAAAAAGAGGTTGATGGTGGTCTCATTTTATTAGTTTCATATTTGTTGTCTCTTAACTTACTTGAAAAATTGTATTAATTGCTAAAAACATGGTAATTAAAAGCTAATTGATATTTGCCAGAATATGGATTCATTGGTTAATTTCATATTTTAAGTTTGTCAGAATATAGAGATTTAATCAAGGATTGTGGTTAATATATCTTTTGAGTGAATTAGTTGAGACAGAATATGTGATGCTAATTTGTTTAGAAGATAATGATTTCATGGATTGAAAAAGAAATGAATCTATCTTAATCCATCGTGATGCCAATAGAATAATTAGTTATGATAATGATTGGGTACTTTAAGGTCATGTTTGTCAAAATAATGGTTTGAGTTACATAATCTTCCATCCTTGACATGTATATATTATTTTATTTTATTTTATTTTCCTTTTCATTATTTTTCACTTTATTGAATTGGTTAAATAATGAAAGAAAAGTAATTAATGCATACTTATTCCTTGAGGATCGACACTCGTTTTGAACCCTATGCTATATTAATGATGAGTACACTTGCTCATATGTATAATTTGGGGTTAACATTTTAATTTAAACTTTATTGGGAATATATTTATTTTTATATGATTTTTATACCCAAATCCAAACATATCAGTGCACTATTCAGTTTTATCCGAATTTTCAAATCAAATAGAATTTAAGAATTTGGTTCGGTTTGGTGCCATTTTTCTTGAATATTTCGGTTCGGTTTTCAATTCAATTGAGAAAAAATTTGGTAAAACCGAAAAATCGAAATATAGTATATATTATTTATTTATTAAATAATTTAATAAAAAAATTACTTGCCCACCCCAAGCCCATCCCTCTGCTGAACCCTTACCTCTCACAAGACACAATTACACGCCCAATTTAGAAGCCCTAGCTCTTCTCTTCGCCGTTGCCTCCACCACTGTAGTCTTCCTTCCTTTCTCCTCCTAGACTCTCCTCCTCCATTGTGCTACATTGTCTACAACCCATCACCGTCAGTGACTCAATCAACCCTCTCCTCCTCTTCGGCTCCCCTATCTTCTTTGTTTTGTTGTTGCCTTTACTCGCCAGTCGCCACCATTTTTTCTATGAAGTGACCGATGACCCACTAACCGTAAGCTTCTGCCAACCCGTCAAGCGTCAATGACTCAGTCAACCAACTCGACCCTTAGATCCTTCAATCCTCCTCCTTCTCGGCTCCTCCATCTTCTCTGTGTCGTTCTTTCCTGAGCCTCGCTATCTCCTCTGCGTTGTGATGTGACTGTAAGCTTCTGCCAACGCCGACACTGCTCTTTTATCATTTTGGAGGTAATATTTACTGCAAGCTCTGCAGCTTATGAGCTTATTACCGTATTTATTTTTTTCTTGGGTTCTTTTGCATCTAGTTTTTCTCTAAAGATAAGTCTCAATGTTCTTGATTTTATCTTTATGACATTGATTAAACACTGCTGATAGGCTGCTTCAGCGGTTTTGGTTCTAATTGTTAAAGTTTTGTTCTCACTTTCTACAGTTGTCCTTTAACATGCTAGTACTTGTCTCTTAATCTTCAAGTGCTTTTTTCAGAAATTTAATCATTTAAGAGTTGCTCCCAAAGTCAAAGAGGCCTTTGCAACTTAGAACTTATGGAATCATTTAGAATCTAATAAGCAGAACTTGGCCAACAATAACTTTAAGCCTTTCATGTTCTTCACCAACTATTCATCATTTTCATAGGATTTGAATTTATTTGTTCTCTAAGTGTGGCCTTTCATAGGATCTGAATTATTGTTATGTTTGTTGTTTGTTCTCTTAGTCCAGCCTTGGCGTCTTGAATTTATTTATTAGTCATAGTAATAGTGTAGTATACTTGGTAGACTAGTAGTAGTAGGATGGTATAAAACATCTTGGAGATTTCATAATTCATAAAATCATCTTGGGCAGTTGGATGCTACATGTCACGTCCCGTGCTCGCAAACTCGGGAGCGCGACTATGAGCCTGGCAGCACCCACGGTCAACTATTTGACCGCCGTCCTCGCCGGGCCAAAATGGATATCTCAAGTTGACAATGGGTACTTAGGCCCATCCTTATATACCATACATACTTCTCATCCTAATCCTATGTGGGATTGGGGCATCACATTCACCCCTCCTTTCGGCCCAAGCGTCCTCGCTGGGCCCATACTTTAGGGGCCAAACCCAGGACCAACTAGGCGGTATGGGATTCTAGAGGTGGCTCCCACCGTGCACGGTGTAGCACTTAGTTCCTATACCGGGGCTGGTTACTTTTTCTGATACCAAATGTCACGCGCCGTGCCCGTGGACCCGCGAGCGCGACTATGGGCCTGGCAGCACCTACGGTCAATTACTTGGCTGCCGTCCTCGCTGGGCCAAAATGGATATCCCAAGTTGACAATAGGTACTTAGGCCCATCCTTATATACCATACATACTTCTCATCCTAATCCCATGTGGGATTGGGGCATTACATTCGATGTGAAACCCCAGTCGAAACCAACCTTAGAGTAAGGGGGTTAGGATGCATATCATATTTTATTTCATGTTTAAATATATTTTTATATAGTTTTATGTGCATTGAATTTGTGTTTTATATTCTAGAGGGCTTGATTGTGATTATTGAGTGGGAAGGGCAAAATGATAATTTTTGCCCGAGGTGAAAATAAGGAGATAGCTTGTGAATTGAATAGGAATAATTTTTCTAGTAGAAATAGCAACAAGAGTTGTTGCGATTTAGTTGTTAGAGCCTTGGAATTAATTCTTGAGGTCTTGGGTTCAAAGTCCATCATAGAAGCTTTAGCTTGAGTAAATTTTATTTTGCTTGGGAAAGGATGGCTTCGGCCTTAAGGGCCTAGATTAATGTGGTGATGATGTTCTAGGAGAGACATGATAGAAGTAACCTCATTCCACTCCTTTTACTCTTCTCGAAATTCTTATAGGGAAAATTATTCTTCCTTGATCTTTAATTTTCCTCAATTCTCAACTCAATAGTTTGATCAAGATGTTCTAGCCTTTTCCTTTCCAGACAATTTAGTAAAGTACTGAGATCTTTTAGGATCAAAATGTCTTGGTAAAAGACTCCTTATGGTCTGAAAAATATGGTAGCGTTGTGGGAAATTTCAAGAGGAAAAATTCCTCTAGTAAGCTTGTTGAAATTTTCCTCTAGCTTAGTTCATCTTTCTTCATAGAATGAGCTGGAATTTTGCAGCTTGTTGTACCTTCAAAAGGTCAAAAATTTTAGCTAACATTCCCTCCCAAATGCTGCCAGAAAAATGGTCTTTATGATCAGTTTGAAACCTAAAAGTTCTTGTCTAATTTCGGACTGCTCAAGCTGGAGCAAAACAGGAAAAATTCCTGTACGAAAATCAGTTTTGAGAGCTCAAAACCAAGCTGTTTTCTCCCAAATTTTGTGCAGCACCTTAGCCATGTTTTTCCTCCACAAAGAAGGCTGGAAACCAGCCTTGAATACCTCTAAAATCCCCTTCAAAACTCGCTGTAAAATGGCTGGAAGTAGCAGACGAAAATCTGCCAGAAAAATCACTGTGTAGTGAAATTTCTGGGCAGAAATTTGTCCAGCTTGTTTCCTCTTCCTCTTCCAGCCGAAACACCAACCCTAATCTGTCAAAACCTTCCTTAAACCTCCACCAACAGAGCTCCATTGATCCCCTTAAACTTCTGCATGAAATTCCATCAATGGCTGTCCGAAAATCTCTCCAATAAATCCCTACAATTTAGCTTGATTGATTTCCAAAATTTCAGCCTTCTTGTTTAGCAACCTTCCATAAAATCTTACTCAATTTACCAGACCTCTTCTTCACCATTAAGCACCCTACTTTCGGCCACCATAAGCTTCCATAAGCCAGCATTAATCCCATGAAATTCTGCTCAAACAGTCAGCCATGGCAGACTCCAAAGCTGTCCAAACAATCAAGATATTCTTAGGATATTTACTTTCCAAATTCACTCTCTAAAAATATTCTTCAAAGATTGTAACAACTAACCTTTCCTTTTCCCTTCCAAATCAGAGAATCAACCTCCTAAACCCTATAGAAATTCGTCCAGCCCCATCTCTCACAGAAAATTCGGCAGTTTCCCCTTCTCTCTCTCTCTCTCGCGATTTTCAACAACCATCAAGAACACACACACTACACCAAGAACACCTACTACTTCCTTTCACCTAATACCACTCCAAATCACTTCAAACCACTTCTAAAAATCCCAGAATTCATCTATTCATTGTTGTGAGTCCATCCGTGCCATTTTTAACATCAAACTACAAAATCCAACTTGCTCTTTTGGATAAAAAACTAGAAATTTTGTGAAAGTTCAAGAACACCTTCAAAGTAGGTTTGTTCAATCAACTTCATCTTCGCTAATCTTTGATCTCTAATAAATATATATGTGATTAAACATGCTAATGTACTCTCTTCTTCTTCTTCTTCTTCTTCTTCTTCTTCTTCTTCTTCTTCTTCTTCTTCTTCTTCTTCTCTCTCTCTCTCTCTCTCTCTCTCTCTCTCTCTCTCTCTCTCTCTCTCTCTCTTATGGACGGAAATTCCCTCTCTTGGCCGAATGGACTCTTCTTCCATGACCATGCTTTCGCCACCTTTCTTGAACAAGGTTAGCCATCTAGGAGTTGAGATCTTCTCTAAACTCCTTCAAGTCATTCATCAATCAAGTAAGTACCTTCAATCCTCTTTTTAAAATTTTAGAATCATGTCTCTAGGATGATGTTGTGAGAAGATGATTGGCGATGGGATTGAGTATGTGATATTGTTGATTGAAGCATGAGTATATGTATGATTGTGAAGGAGATGGGATTTATGCATGGAAGGATTATATTGGTGGATTGAATGATGAGTTGAGGCTTGATACATGTCATAGGTAGTATTTGTGATGAAGCATGCTAGAGATTATGTCACCATTGGTGAATAGGATTTATATGCATGATTAGATTATTGAAGCTATGATTATATTTATGCTAGTAATAGTTAGATCATGCCTTAGTAAGTCTAGATCTATGCTTATATACATGATTTGGATGATTTGATGAATTGAAGGATTGTATATGCTCATGATTGTGGTTAGCCATAGAAATATGATCATGACCTAGTTGTTCCTAAGCTAATTTTTATTTCATGAATAAAATATTTCATAATGGGATTTTGCTAGTAATTTCCAAAAAACCCTAGGAGGGGTAAATTTCGATTATTATATATAATAAGAATATTTTAGTCAAATAAATAATAGCTTTTGCTAGAAAATAAAATATATAGATAATATATATGGAATGATAATATCAAATAAAGCCTTTTATGGAAATAATCATAATTAGTAAAATATTTATTACTAAAAATTTAATTATTATCTTTTAATCAAAACCCATTAAAATTTTATTTATTGTCTTTCAAGCAAGACTCATTAAATTTATTTTCAACTAATTTTAGTTATCATTTATTTTCTAACAACTAAATTATTAATAAATCATTATTTTACCTAATTCCACCTAGGACTCTTTATCAAATAAACTCTAAATCTTTCTTAGCAAGATTTGAACCTTCAACTTATTAGTACGTATTTTCCAAAACACTAATTATTTTAAATATCAAATTAGACTTAGCTTATAAACCCTTTTTATTTATTATCTGGCCTTAAAGCTTGGGACACTAGGATCATGGTAGTAGTGAGTTGAGTTTGTTTTATTTATGAAAGTCGATTTTGGACTTGATTTTCTTTTGGGATGATCTAGAAAGTGTTGTAATTAATTTATATGAACTCTTTGATAGATTTAGAAGATTGCCAAGGGTAGGGACCAACCTACTAGAGTTCATACCCTAAGTTTAAGGATAAGGTAAGTTCCCTTGCATTCATAAAATTGATTTTATTTTATTATCTTAGTTTGAAAGTAAGGTTGGTGAATATCTCTTGCAAATACGAAATTTTAGCATGGTAGCTAATTTTGAAAACCTCTATATTTGGAACCTTCTTATTTTGGAAACTTTCTACATTCGGAAAACTTCTAATTTTAGAAACTTCTAGATTTATAAATTTTTAAAATGTGTCAGGCATGACTTAGGAGCCGAGCATCAAACATTTTGATTTGTTTTGAATATGCAAGAGATAAATTTTTGGGCATGCATCTAATTTTTGAAAATCACAGCATGACTTATTTGAGCATGTGGCTCCTCCACTATGAATTTGTGGAATAAATTATTAACTTAAAACCATGCCTTCTAAAATTTTTGTACGAGTTGAAAAATGTTGTTTGGAACTGTATTGAGCTAATTTTGTAGGTTCCACTTTGGAGCCTCATGAATTGTAAAGATTGAATAACGTTGAGTACTCAGTGGGGGCTAGGCCTTTATACTAGCCTTTGGTTGGTCTGGGGATATCTCTCGGCAGGTGGCCACCTCCGAGAGGTTGACTCTTTTCGATCAGGGCGTTAGTATAGAAGGTTGAGCCGTCCTCAGCTAGCGACGGGGTTCTGGTAGAATCGACGGCCGGAAGTGGGACAACCGGTTTGGATTGAGTGAGAGAGGGAGGAGTATCTCACTCGGTAGGATGTACACTTACCAGGTGTCGGGGGTCAAGTGCTTCACAGGAGTGAGAGCCACCTCTGTGCCCTTTCACCACGTGTCGGGGGTAAAGTGCTTCACAGAAGTGAGAGCCACCTCTGTGCCCTTTCACCACCTGTCGGGGGTCAAGTGCTTCACCTGGTATGAGAGCCACCGTTGTGCCCTGTCAGATTAACTTGGTTGCTTTAATTGTTGAGCTATTTTCGGGGAACTGTTCTAAAGTGTCATTGGAATTTCATTCGAAGCTCAAAATCTTTTAATTATTCATATCTTTCCAAACAGAATATTTTAAGAGCATTTTGTTCCATGACTTCTCACTACTATCTTCCAAGAAGTGAGAGTTAAATTTGTAAAGAAGGCATGACAAGCTTTTGATATACTGCTAGTGCATGCATCATGAAAAGTGTTTTGTCTTTTTAGCGCAACTCACACACGGGGCTTACTGAGATTTCTGTCTCATCACTCTTTTTACCATGATTTCAAGTCGATCCTGTTGTGGGGATGAGTAGCTAGTGTTATCTGCCTTGGAAGAAAATGTTGTCATTTATTCTTATGTATTGCTTTGGGGAGTTGAGAGTGGATAATTTTTATTTATGGATTTGTGTTTAGGAATTCATGGATTTATTCTTGGGATGTAATAAATTTTTGAGTTAAAGTATTATTTTAATCCGCTATTTTATTTGGGTAACCTAGCTATAAAGACCCCTTGTCCTTTGGACGGGGCGACATCCCCGGCCCTAGCGGGCCTAGGTAGCGGGGTGTTACACTACATTCTTCTCAAATAGCTTGATTTTCAACATCACTTTTCATGCTTCTGGTTAGACTAGCCATTTTGGGTACAATCCAATACACACAATCAAAAGCCAACATATATTTGAAATTATGCTTGAAATATTGTGGCACAATTTATAACCCCATCAATTTTTCACTCCAAGCAACAATTAAACACCTTGTTAAACAATTAAAAGCACAACATTCAAGTTGATCACCAAAAGACTACTACTTTTTAGTCCATGTTCTACTCTAAAAAAGCAAGATAAATTTGACAAAAACTTGTTAATTTGCCTAATTTGACAAAGACTAGTATTCTTTATTTTTTAGGATATCAGATCAAGTAGACAGTACCCCTATAAACATAAGAAGCAATTCACAAGATGACCCACCAGTCATGAAGGATTTAACACTTCAAATAATAACCAACAACATTCCAAGAAAAGAAAGGAAATGACGCATCGATCAATTGTATGGTCCCATTTTACCAAATATACAACTGAGGATGGAGAAAAAAAAAAGCATGGTGCAATTATTGCGGTCTTTTTTATGCTGCTAATCCTTCCATAAATGGTACCACTTCACTGAAAAATCACATGAAGGGTTGTTTGAAAAACCCATACAACAATGAACCTCATGAAACCCAACTAAAACAACAACCACACTCTCACTCATTTGCACATAGTGGTAAAGGCGGTTCAATTGTTACTTGGAGGTTTAATCAAAATGATACTAGAAAAGCATGTGCATATATGATTATTGTGGATGAGCAGCCATTTTCATTTGTTGAAAAAAAATGATTTAGACATTTCATGTCTGTTGTTGCTTGCCCATCTTTCCAAATTCCTTTTAGAACTACCATTACAAAGGATTGTTATGATATATATTTGGAAGAAAAAATAAAATTGAAGAGTTTTTTGAGACATTCATCTAAGAGAACTTGTCTTACCACTGGCTCATGGACTTCTGAACAACAAATTAATTACATGTGTCTCATTGCTCATTTCATAGATGATGATTAGGTATTACATAAAAAGATTCTAAATTTTTGTCCAATAGACAGTTATAAAGGTGAAGCGATTGGAAAAGGGGCGGGGAAAATGCTTGCTTGATTAGGGGATTGAAAATATTTTTTAATAACTGTTGATAATGCGAGCTCCAATGATGTTGTAGTTAGTTATTTGAAAAAAAAGATTCTTTAATTGGAGTACTAATTTGCTTGGGGGTAAGAATCTTCATGTAAGGTGTATAACACACATAATAAATCTTGTTGTGAGTGATAGCTTGAAAGAGATTTCTCATTTCATTGGTCGTGTTCGAGCAGCTATTAGATATATAAGGCAGTCACCCAGTAGGTTGAAAAAGTTTAAAGAATATGTTGAAATGATTACGGTTTGATTTTCAAAAATTTTGATTTTTTTTTTCAATTTTTCATTTTTTTTACCACAATCGAATCGAACTGAACATCTAAGAAAATCGAAACAACCGAACTGAAATTATTTCAGTTCGATTTTGGTTCGATTTGGTCTAAATCGAAATTTAGACAAGAACAGTGACCACTGCATTGACCACCTACACCTCAATTTACTATGCTAGAGATTCTTGATTTCGTTGTCAGTTCTCCCAGTTAACTGCACACATCCTCCATATATAAATAAGCAAATTCATGGAGAAAAATACATTAATCAACTAAGCACATTTAAACACGTTGAGATAGCCAAGCAAGCATAACACAGGTATGGGCAATAAGAAAGACATATTTCATTAACAAACTAACCAGTCACATGAATCAACTCTTTCAAACCAATCAACTCGGCCAAACTTTAACACAATTTAATGCCTTTTCTTTTTCACCAATCACACCAACCAATCACAAATTATGCTCAATAAAATACCACAAACTCCACACAAATTCAAATAGACTAAACCAAAATTAAACAAAATAGAATCATCAATTCAACCCACTTTAAGATCAAACAAATAAACTTCAAGCAGTAGGCATCTCTTTCTAATCAAAATTTAATTAAACAAAGCTCAATTTAGATCAACAACCTACGATGCACTCAATTCAACCAATCTTAATTCCACCTCATCAACAACCATCAAAGCTAATCATTAATAATAAAAAATATGCAATATTATAATCCTCCAAATCAACCAACAATATAGTTCACTGAACACCAATATCAATAACTCTAATAGTTCAATCTACCAGCAAATTCAACCATAGTGCACATTAACATAGTAATATAGTAGGTAATATTGGATTCTTCTGGCAATGTTTCTCAACAACAAGTAAAGTGATATATCATATAAATAAAAACCAAATCCAATGTTGAGATAGCCAAGAAAGCAGAACACAGTTATGGGTAATGAGAAAGACAGATTTCATTAACAAACCAATCACATGAATCAACTCTTTCAAACCAATCAACTCAGCCAAACTTTAACACAATTTAATGCCTTTTTTTTTCACTAATCACACAAACCAATCACAAATTATGCTCAATAAATCACCACAAACTCCACACAAATTCAAATTGGCTAAACCAAAATCAAACGAAATAGAATCATCAACTCGACCCACTTTAAGACCAAACAAATAAACTTCAAGCAGCAGGCATCCCTTTCTAATCAAAATTTAATTAAACAAAGCTCAATTCAGCTCAACAATCTACAATGCACTCAATTCAACCAATCTCAATTCCACCCCATCAACAACCAGCAAAACTAATTATTAATAATAAAAAACATGCAGTATTTTAATCCTCCAAATCAACAAACAATATAGTCTACTGAACACCAATACCAATAACTCTAATAGTTCAATCCACTAGCAAATTCAACCACGATGCACATTAACATAGTAATATAGCAGGTAATATTGGATTCTTTTGGCAATATTTCTCAGCAACAAGTAAAATGATATATCATATAAATAAAAACCAAATCCAATGTTAAGATACAGTCATGATCAGGCATAAACTCATAAACAATCATACAAAACTCATATCTAATTCAACTAACCAACCAATAGCTTGCTCATATCTATTCTGTACTATTACATAATACAGTTATATAGTCACTCAACTCAACAACCTTCACCCTAATTTATCCAACATCCAACAAACTTTAAGATATCATCAACAATCAACATTCACTTCAGAGTTCAAAATCTTCAGACAGTTTAAAGCATTACTACAAACTCAAATTTAAATCCAACTCTAATCTAACATACAATTTAAGACTAACTAAAATCTAAATATTTTAAAGATTTATAGGCCAAATACACAATTATCCAATCTAAATTCCAATAGGACCAATACTAATACATAAGCAAGCATCAAGATAGCATAAATCATAGGGAAAAAAAACTTTTCAGCAGCAACTCTAAGTCTCCAACTTCACAATTCACAACAGAAGATTTTCCCTAGAACCAGAAGACTGCAGAAGATAGCAAAAATGTCATAATCTGATTTTTTAGGTAAAACAAGAGAAATAGCAGGAGGCAAACAAGTAGAGGTAAATAGAAATAATAGAGCCACAATTAATTCACAAGAGGCAAATTAAGATAAAAGAAAACATCTCATAATCTTCTTTTTACCAAACAGAGTAACAACAAAATGAGATACTGCTTGGGTGTTTGCATTATAACAATCACCACCAAATAGAGCAACATCAAAACAAATTAAAATATTCAGAATGAATAGAATAAATTAAAATATTCTGAATTTATGCTTAAATTTAAAGAAAAATAGTTTACTTGAATTCTCAATTGCTTAAATTTTCTTTAAAGATCAAGAATGGTCGACTCATAACCACTTTTTGCAAATTCTACAAAAAAAAAAAAGAAAAAATTAGAAATCAAATTAAGATATAAATAAATATATATATTTGCAAGAATTAAAAAGTTAAAATAAAACATGAAAAATAGATTACCATTATCTATTTTTTCTAGAATATCAATGTCTTCTTTAATATTAACAGGTTTTGCTTCATTGTGCAACCAATCTTTGGCACATATAAGACATTGCCCCATTCTTGGAGTTAAAGAACTTCTAAATGTGTCAAGAACATGACCTTTCAAGCTAGAAGCGACTCAAAATCAACTGTAGAAACTGAAGCAGCCAATATATCACGAGCCATTTGAGCAACTATCGAAAATCTTGGAGCATTAAGCTTCTGCCATTTCAGGATATCAAATTCATATTCATCTTTTTTTTTTCTTCACCAAGAAACTTATCCAATTCATTTTTTGTATCAACCCCTCCACCCTCATTAAGAAATATATCTAGTGTCTACTTCTAAATTTCGCCTTTTTATTGATGGCTTAACTGAAACTTGTGAACGTTAACTTGAAATTAAACTAGAAGATCTACTTGGTGATGGTAGTTGTGAGCTATAACCTACTTCAGAACCATTCAACCTTTTGTATTTCTCAAATAGATCATAAATACCTTCCTTTACCTTATCCACAAAATCAGTATTATCTGGATACATCTTTTGAATCACCTACCAAACATAATGTAATTTAAATCGGGGATCAAGAATAATTGCGTAAAACATAATGAAATTTATTTTTTCACGATTCTCCCAATACTTATTGTATTTATTTCTCATTTTCTTTGCCATTTCACTCAACTCACCATCATCACTGAATTCCCAAGAATTCAATAATTTAACCACATCATTGAGCTCATGAAGCACTTGATTTAAAGTCACATATAATGAGCTAGAAATTCGGAATGTAAGTTCATAAAAGTGACCTAAAAACTTCACAAAACGTGCAATATTACTCCAATCTTCCTCACTAAGCAGCCCACTATGATCAACCAATAAGTCAAATTTAAAATGTAGATCTAAATCTTTAAATCTTTCAAAGGCTTTTGCAAGATTCAAAGTTGTATCTAACATTAAATAAGTTGAGTTTCATCTAGTGGGAACATCCAAGCATAATAACCTCTTGCTTTCTATCTTTTCCATTTCAACACACTCCTTAAACTTTTTCAACCTATTGGGTGACTGCCTTATATATCTAATAGCTGCTCAAACCCGACCAATGGAATGAGAAATCTCTTCCAAACCATCACTCACAATAAGATTTATTATGTGTGATATACACCTTACATGAAGATACTTACCCCCAAGCAAATTAGTACTCTAATTAGAGAATCTTTTTTTTAAATAACTAACTGCAACATCATTGGAGCTTGCATTATCAACAGTCATTGAAAAAATATTTTCAATCCCCCAATCAAGCAAGCATTTTCCCACTCCTTTTCCAATCACTTCATCTTTATGACTGTCTATTGGACAAAATTTAGAATCATTTTATGCAATACCCAATCATCATCCATGAAATGAGCAGTGAGCCACATGTAATTAATTTGTTGTTTAGAAGTCTATGAGTTAGTGGTAAGACAAATTCTCTTAGATGAATGTCTCAAGAAACTCTTCAAAATTATTTTTTTCTTCCAAATATATATCATAACAATCCTTTGTAATGATAGTTCTTGAAGGAATTTGGAAAAATGGGCAAGTAACAAACACGAAATGTCTAAATGCTTCTTTTTCAACAAAAAAAAAAATGGCTGCTCATCTACAATAATCATATATGCACATACCTTTCTAGTATCATTTTGATTAAACCTCCAAGTAATAATTGAACCGCCTTTACCACTATATGCAAATGAATAAGAGTGTGGTTGTTGTTTTAGTTGGGTTTCATTAGGTTCATTGTTGTATGGGTTTTTCAAATAGCCTTTCATGTGGTTTTTCAGTGAAGTGGTACCATTTATGGAAGGATTAGTAGCATAAGAAAAACTACAACAATTGCACCGTGCTTTTTTTTTTCTCCATCCTCAGTTGTATATTTGGTAAAATGGGACCATACAATTGATCGAGACGTCATTTTCTTTCTTTTCTTGGAATGTTGTTAGTTATTATTTGAAGTGTTAGATCCTTCATGACTGGTGGGTCATCTTGTGAATTGTTCCTTGTGTTTATAGGGGTACTGTCTGCTTGATCTGACATCCTATAAAATAAAGAATACTAGTTTTTGTCAAATTAGGAAAATTAACAAGTCTTTGTCAAATTTATCTTGCTTTTTCAGAGTAGAACATGGACTAAAAAGTAGCAGTCTTTTGGTGATTAACTTGAATGTTGTGCTTTTAATTGTTTAACAAGGTGTTTAATTGTAGCTTGGAGTGAAATATTGATGGGGTTATAAATTGTGTCATAATATTTCCAGCATAATTTTAGATATATGTTGGCTTTTGTTTAATAAAATAAAGGACGGTAAACTTTTTTTGCATGTATTCTTGGAATATTAGAGTATGTTTTCAGGGAGATTTGAGTAGCATTGTATCATTTATGGTTGTGTGTATTGGATTGTACCTAAAATGGCTAGTCTAACTAGAAGCATGAAAAGTGATGTCGAAAATTAAGCTATTTGAGAAGAATGTAGCATCCAACTGCCCAAGATGTTTTCATGAATTATGAAATCCCCATGATGTTTTATACCATGCTACTACTACCAGTCTACCTAGTATACTACACTATGACTATGACTAGTAAATAAATTCAAGACGCCAAGTCTGCACTAAGAGAACAAATAACAAACATAACAACAATTCAGATGCCAAGGCCATACTTAGAGAACAAATAAATTCAAATCCCATGAAAATGATGAACAGTTGGTGAAGCACATGAAAGGTTTAAGGCTATTGATGGCCAAATTCTGCTTATTAGATTCTAAATGATTCTATAAGTTCTAAGTTGCAAAGGCCTCTTTGACTTTAGGAGCAACTCTTAAATGATTAAATTTCTGAAAAAAACCACTTGAAGACTAAGAGACAAGTACTACCATGTCAAAGTGCAACTGTAGAAAGTGAAAATAAAACTTTAACAATTAGAACCAAAACTACTGAAGCAGCCTATCAGTAGTGTTTAATCAATGTTATAAAGATAAAATCAAGAACATTAAAACTTATCTTTAGAGAAAAACTAGATGCAAAAGAACCCAAGAAAAAGATATATACGGTAATAAGCTCATAAGCAACAGAGCATGTAGTAAATATTACCTCCAAAATGATAAAAGAGCGGCGCCGGTGTTAGCAGAAGCTTACGGTCACGTCACGATGCAGAGGAGATGGCGAGGCTCAGGCAAGAACGACATAGAGAAAATGGGGGAGCCGAGGAGGAGGAGGATTGAAGGATCTAAGGGCTGAGTCGATTGACTGAGTCACCGACGCCTGACGGGTTAGCAGAAGATTACGGTCAGGCAATCCAATTAGCCACTGTGAATGCTTCTAAATAATGTACCTACAAATTAGAATAGACCCACAAGAAAGTTCCTCACTTCACTCCCTCACATATTTATCACTCAATTTTTTGATAGCCACTATTCACTCTATTGGGTATCTCAGGCTCGTATCCTATACGGCGCAGTGAAAAATAAATTGAGATACCCTCCCAGGACTCTTCTATGTATGCAAAACAAGACATAACGACAATAAAGGCAACAGATTTTACCTTTGGGTGATCGTACGAAAAACAAAATTTTCTTTTTCAAGTTGATGCGCGATCCAGCAATCCTCGTGATCAACCTCCACGTGAGTTGAACGTCTACCCACTATAATCACAGTGTGTGATTATCTCTAAAAGTAAACCACACAGAGGAATACTCAAGCACTAAAATTTCTGTGCTAGCAAAAATTAATGGCGGCTAGGGTTTTTTTTAAGAAGAAAAACGAGAGAAAGAGAGATAAAAGGAAGAGAGAATCGTGTGTTGTGTTTCAGCTATTGGCTAGGGTTTTTCGTGTGTTATTAGCTACTATATATCACATGAAATTTCCTTCCCAAAATTGAGAATTCTAATCCTATTAGAATTCCCTAATTGTAATTGGAAACATTAAATTCTCACAATTACAACTTGTACCACAAATTATAACTAATTATAATTTGTCCACAACAACTTCTCTTTCTCTCAATTAACCCCACATTGTTATCAAATAACATCTTGAGTATATAATCCTCTATTGTGTGTGACCTATTAGGTTTCCCAGTCAATTGATAGAAAACATGAATTAATCCAAAAGTCTTTGAGATTAATAATCTATAATTAATTAGAATTAATCCTATTAATTCTAATCAGTATTGGTTTATTAATTCATCAATTAATAAACTCATATTCTCATATCATGAGCGGTATCTAGCAACACATAATGACCACCCAAGAGTCCAGGAAGTCAAGTGGCTTGACATGAACCCTTCAATAACAAACTTCAGTGCAATCAACTCCTTTCACCATACAATATCTCATTCGGTTTGGAGTACGGAATTAGTGCCAACTCCCTCCAGAATTAATTCTGACCCGAATACAATAGTACATGTACCAGGAA
The DNA here is from genome assembly GCA_026120185.1 of Voacanga thouarsii. Classification (NCBI taxonomy): domain Eukaryota; kingdom Viridiplantae; phylum Streptophyta; class Magnoliopsida; order Gentianales; family Apocynaceae; genus Voacanga; species Voacanga thouarsii. The sequence continues at coordinate 1,658,352 of JANUWF010003365.1, read as the reverse complement.
CTCACTATTCTAGATGTGTATCAATTGGAACTGTTCTCAATACACAATTGCCTTGGCCAAGGACTTTTGAGTAGTAATTACTACAAGTGGCCATGAGATATTCGTCCCTACTATTTGGAGTAGTGAATCCTTTATTGACCTCTCAACTACTTTCGTTTACCTTACCATGTACCCAATATCCATCCCATAGGCGGCCCCGATCGAGCTCCGGAGATTAGAATCAAAGTACAAGGCTCAGCAAACAAAGTACCTTCGAGATCTCAAATCTAAGGATACTTGCACGTTTGCTATATTGAAATTATATCACTGGCACTAAATAGTTATCCATGTGATTATCTCAAAGATAGGTCATCCAATGAACTTGTTCCATTAACAAGTTTCCATGTATTAACTTTGAGTATCTCAATACTCACGGTTATGAGAACCACCGCCTAATCGAATCAGGAAGTCTAACACATGTTAGTCTTAACGCATTAATGATGTCCTGTCTCATTAATACTATGATTAAGGACTATTTAAGTACTAACACCATCCAGTGTAGTAGGAATCTCATATCATGATCTCTATCATAATTTCCTTAACACAGTGTTATACTAGGGATTTTATCGAACAGTTATATTACTTAAAGTAAATAAAAGAAACTGTAAGATAAATAATGCATTTTATTAAAATAAAATGTGTCATATATAATGTACAAGTGATTGCCTCTGGGGCACAACACTAACAAACTCCCATTTGCACTATAGCCAATCATTCATATATCTAATATCGAATGACTCAACATGACAATCATGTTTCTTTTGGGATAATGCTTTTGTAAGCGGGTCAGCTATGTTCTCATCCATGGGAACTCTCTCTATCTTTATCAGATTGAAAACTGGCATCAGTATACCCGTTTATTTTCAAATCACCTTCTCCATATACTAAGAACATGTCATTAGTCATTCGTAAGTACTTAAGGATGTTCTTTACAGCCGCCCAATGACCCTCACCAGGGTCGGATTGGTATCTGCTCGTCAAACTGAAAGCACAAGATACATCGGGCCTAGTACATATCATAGCATACATGATAGATCCAACAGCCGAGGCATATGGAATCTTACTCATGTGATCCCTTTCAACTTGTGTCTTGGGAGACATCGACTTTGAAAGGCTTACATCATGTGACATGGGCAAGAATCCTTTTTTGGATTGATCCATGCTAAATATCTTTAGCACTTTATCTATGTATGTAGACTGTGAAAGACCAAGCAACCTTTTGAATCTATCTCTATAGATCCTTATTCCAAGAATATAGGCTGTTTCACCAAGGTCTTTCACGGAGAATTGTTTGGACAACCAAACTTTAACCTTTTGCAAGACAGGTATATCGTTTCCTATTAGCAATATGTTATCTACATAAAGCAGTAAGAAAATGATTGCACTTCCACTAACCTTCTTGCATACACAAGGCTCATCCATATTTTGAATGAAACCAAACTCTTTGATTGTTTCATCAAAATGGATATTCCAACTCCTAGAAGCTTGCTTAAGTCCAGAAATAGACGTTTGCAGCTTACACAGCTTTGTGCCATCACTGGATGTGAAACCCTCAGGTTGTGTCATATACACTTTCTCAGTCAGATTTCCATTTAGGAAAGCTGTTTTTACATCCATTTGCCAAATCTCATAACCATAATGAGTAGCAATGGCTAGGAGTATCCTGATGGATTTCAACATGGCTACTGGCGAGAAGGTTTCATCATAGTCAATACCATATTGTTGACGATAACCTTCACCACTAGTCGTGCTTTATAGGTAACTAAGTTATCATCCATATCCATTTTCTTCTTGAAAACCCACTTGTACCCAATATGTTTAATTCCTTTGGGTGGATCAACCAAAATCCATACTTGGTTGTCGTACATGGAATCCATCTCTGACTTCATGACCTCAAGCCATTTGTCAAATTCTGAACTATTCAGAACATCCTTATAGGTAGTAAGCTCATCTTCATCTATGAGCAATACGTCATTGCGGTCACTAATGAGAAATCCATATCTCTCAGATGCCATACGTATCCTACTAGATCTACGAGGTTCTTGTGTATTAAAAGGTTCATCTATTCTCTCAATAGATGTGGGGTTAGACAGTTGATCCTCATTTGTTTGATCTTCATGAACTTCACTAAGTTCAATCTTACTCCCACTGTCCCCTTTGAGCATATGCTCTTTCTCTAAGAAGACGGCATGCTTCGAAACAAACAATTTGTTTTCGGAGGGTTGATAGAAGTAATATCCAAAGGATTCTTTTGGATATCTCACAAACAAACACTTGTCAGACTTACTATCAAGTTTGTCCGACTGTGGCCGTTTAACAAAGGTAGGACAACCCCATACTCGCAAGTAATATAACTTTGGTCTTTTACTAAAGAACATTTCAAATGGAGTAGTATCAACCGATTTTGTCAGAACTCTGTTCAGTATATAAATAGAAGTTTCTAGTGCATGCCCCGAAAATGATTTTGATAGGTTTGCAGAAGCCATCATGGTCCGTACCATGTCTAGAAGTGTTCGATTCCTTCTCTCAAATACACCGTTATGTTTAGGTGTATGTGGCGGAGTCCATTGAGATAATATCCCATTATCTCTAAAATAACTCGAAACTCTTAACTCAAGTATTTTTCCTCCTCGATCAGATCTTAGAGTCTTAATACTTTTGCCAAGTTATTTCTCTATTTCATTCTTGAAGTCTTTGAACCTTTCAAAGGCCACAGATTTGTATTTCATTAAATACAAATACCCATATCGTGAGAAATCATCGATAAATGTTATGAAATAGTTATAACCTCCTCTTGCTTGTATTGACATTGGGCCACATACATCAGAATGTATGAGTTCTAATAACTCGTTGGCCCGTTCTTCTTTTCCTAGAAAATGAGTTCTAGTCATTTTACCTAGTAAACAAGACTCGCATATGCCATATGATTCATAATCAAATGACCCTAAGTCACCAAGCTTGTGTAACTTATAAACATGATTTTCATTTATATGGCCCAAACGACAATACCATAAGTAAGAGGTGTTAGAATTATCTATTTTAGGTTTCTTATTGTTTATATTGAGAATTAAATTGTCCAAGTCTAGAACATATAAACCATTAACCAAAGTTGCTGAACCATAATAAATATCAGTCAATGAGAAAGAATAATATTTATTCTTAACTATTAAATGAAATCCACATAAGTCTAAACACGCAATTGAGATAATATTTTTCATTAAAACTGGTACATAATAACAGTTCTCCAGTTCTAGAATCAATCCCGAAGGCAGGTTCAGCTCTTATGTCCCCACAGCAAATGTAGTAACATTTGCCCTATTTGCAGTACGTAGGTCCACATCGCCTTTCTCTAACCTTCTACTGCTCTTTAGCTCCTGCAAATTATTGTACAAATGAGATCCACATCCGGTATCTAATACCCATATCTCATTTCTAAAGGCAATATTTATCTCAGTCATAAACATACCTGGAGAAGAAGTAGAAGTGTTTGTAAGCTTCTCCTTCTACTTTTGTCCTTTATAGTCTCCAAGTAGGCTTTGCAGTTGCGCCTCTAGTGGCCCATCTTCCCACAATGATGGCATGAGCCCTTGATAGTTGCGTCCTTCTTGTTCACACCACCTTTGGGCTTCAAGGCAGTCTTCTTCTTCTTCTTTTGAACTTTTTTCTTAGAAGAGGAAGATTCTACCATTAAAACTGCATTAGAATCCTTCTTCATAGAGGACTCCGCAGTTTTGAGAAGATTGATCAATTTAGGAATGGTGGACTCAATCTTGTTCATCTGATAGTTAATCACAAATTGTGAGAAACTATTAGGCAAAAATTGTAGAATTAAGTCAACACTTAAGTCATGATCCATTGCAAACCCGAGAGATCAAAGCTTCTCTATCAAGCCTAGCATCTTCAGCCCATAAGTGGCCACAGAAGAACCCTCTGCCATTTTATAACGAAATAGTTACTTCAAGATCTCATATCTCTCAGTTCTGGCTTGGGCATCAAACAGCTCTCGAAGATGTAAAATGATCGATTGAGCATCCATATGCTCGTGCTGTTTTTGCAACTCAGGAGTCATGGATGCTAGCATAATACATGATGCTATATCACTATCCTCCTTGTGCCTCTTATGGACAGCATGCTCATCAGCATGAGCATCTTGGGCTGGTGGTGGTAGAATAGGAGCATCTAGCACGTAGAGCAACTTTTCCGATTTGAGAACGATTCTCAAATTTCTATACCAGTCAAGATAGTTTGATTCGGTTAACTTGTTAGTTTCCAAAATGTTACGTAAGTTCAAGTTCGTTGACATGATACAAGTGACCTAGATGTAAAGATAGAGAGCATTAGCTACTTGTATATGCACATGATATGCAAATAATTAGGACTTTAATTAAATGCATTTTTACTTCACTATTTTACTCAAACCAATAGCCCCCACTACTGATTCGGGAAAGCCCGTTGGAAGCTTTTCTAGTGGACCGGTATCCAAATTCCTCAAGAATAACCTTGAGTTTGCCCAACAAGCTACCCTTGAATTTATTGGTAGGTATCCAATACCAATTACATCGTATGTAACTACCGGATCATTGGGTGATTAACAGTTTTTAATCTTAAAGCCTTTTGGGCTACCCTAACTTTTCCTCTAAATTTCTTTATGCTTGAGTTTGTCCAACCGAGATAAAGAATTTAGTTAAACCCGACCCATTAATCAGGCATTTTATTCTAAAGGAATTTAATTCCATAGCATGAACATACCCAATGTCAAGTAGGCTTGGGTTTACCCAACAACCTAGTCTCGAAAAAGGACTCCCGTTCTTATTATATTAACGGAAGGAATTAGGTTTAATATTAATTGAGGGATTTGTTCCTTTCAGTGATTTCATTGAATGACATACATAAAAATCAATAAATCACATAATTGATAATCATAATAATAAAGCGATTACGTGGTATGGTTATGGACTTTACCCTAAATTAATTTCTTTGAGCCATAAAAGAAATTAATATAGTTAACATTATGTGTTCATGCATGATTTAAGTAGAAGGTCTTACCTCCTCGCCTTGTTTTGGTTGCCATCTCTAGAATAAAATAATTCTACTCCTATCTAGCAATGGCAACTGGGCCGGGTTGAGTCGGGCCCGCTCGGCAGATCGAGCACTGTGCGCCGGTCCGGGCTAGGGGGTAAAATCCCTGGCCCGCCATAGGCCGACCCGCTTGGGCCCGCGGCCGGCCCGCCTCTTGTTTTTTTTTAATTTGGTCCTTTAATTTTATTTATTTTTTTTTTTTGCAATTTAGCCCCTAAAATGGCTGAATTATTTTTTTTTTTGCAATTTGGTCTCTAACCTCCAAAACTCTATAAATATCCCCCAATTCAACCCAAAACTCATCAACACTCTCCAATTCTCTCAAACTCTCTCCAATTCTCTCTTATTTCCATTCATCTTTCTCTCATAATTCTCAAATTTATTCATTTTCTCTACAAAGAGTATTAGGATATAATTTATTTTTGTGTTATACTTTTTCAATTCTTCAAGAAAGTCTTCATATTTTGGAAGATTGTTGAGTAGCGGAATAGGAAAAAAATTATAATTTTAAAAAATTATGTTAAGTAAGGGAAAAAAAAGGAATAAGCCACGGGCCGGCCCGCGGGCCACACGGGCCAAGGTCCCGGTCCGGTCCGGTCCCAAGGCCTTTGGCCCAAGGACCGGCTCAGACTGGCCCACCCTCCAGGCGGGCTGGTCCTCAAGCCCGGCACGGCCCGAAACCGTACGGACCGGCCCAGTTACCACTCTACTCTTATCTAACCTATGTAAGCTAATTACATAATTTTCTAAAAAGAGAAAATCTCAAGTTATATTCGAGGAGAGTTAGATGAGAAGATAATTACACAAGAATTCTAGAGAAGGTAGGACACGCAGGCCCTATTTCATAAAAACCAAAACTATAAAATGCATGAACAGATATAATTGATTTTAGTCCATAACCATCCACCATGCCATTGACTATACTTAAATAAAATAAACATATACTTTTATGTTTCCAAAATCACTATTTTGGAAAGACAAAATAAATTCTAAAATCGCTATTTTAGAAAGATACACTAATTTTAGATTTTCAAAATCATCATTTTGAAAAACTAAATTGTTTGTCTCAAAACTAATTTTAAGAAAATAGTTTTTGGGTCCTGTTCTCATCAAATGAGATTTTTCCCTTCCATAATTCTGTTCCCGATTTTTTTTTTAAATAGCTGGAAGTCACAAACAGAGCAGAACTGATGCCGGTTCGAAAGCCGGAGCCGGCGCCGGCTTTGTTCTGGTTTCCAAAAAAAATTTCTCTTCCAAAACGATTTTCGGACATCACGAACATAATGGAACCAGCGCCGGCTTGGAGGCCGGAGCCGGCACCGCCTGTGTTCTGCAACAATGGCGGCGATTTTCAAAAAATTTCAAAAACAATTTCTGCTGCTTTCTTCTTCTGCAAATTTTTCAGTGAGAACAATTCTCAGCTGTATTTTCTATTTTAAAGCTATAAACAACAACCAATTTGTTAGTTTAAACAAAATCAAAACGAAAAATTAAGATGAAACGGAAGGCAACATCTATGTTGCAAGAAAATGTTTTTCTGCAGAAATTTTTCAGCACCAAAGAAAGCATCTTTTCGAAATACTTTGTGACTATAACACAATCATATTGTGCTACGGACCCAACTCATAAAGATCGAAACGATTTCGACTCGAGTGAAAATGATTTTCACAGCAAACAAAGACAAACACGAAAACAGTTTTTCATGCCAAAACAATGTCCGTAGACCACACATAGCATGTTTCTGATACCACTGTTGGGTATCTCAGGCTCGTATCTTATACGGTACAGCGGAAAATAAATCGAGATACCCTCCCAGGACTCTTCTATATGTGGAAAACAAGACATAACGACAATAAAGGCAACAGCTTTTATCTTTGGGTGATCGTACGAAGAACAAAATTTTCTTCTTCAAGTTGAGGCACGATCCAGCAATCCTCGTGATCAACCTCCATGTGAGTTGAACGTCTACCCACTATAATTACAGTGTGTGATTATCTCTAATAGTAATCCACACAGAGGAATACTCAAGCACCAAAATTTATGTGCTAGCAAAAATTAATGGCGGCTAGGGTTTTTCTTTCAAGAAGAAAAACGAGAAAAAGAGAGATCAAAGGAAGAGAGAATCGTGTGTTGTGTTTAAGCTATTGGCTAGAATTTTTCGTGTGTTATTAGCTACTATATATCACACAAAATTCCCTTCCCAAAACTGATAATTCTAATCATATTAGTATTCCCTAATTGTAATTAAAAACATCAAGTTCTCACAATTACAACTTGTACCACAAATTATAACTAATTATAATTTGTCCACAACAACTTTTCTTTCTCTCAATTAACCCCACATTGTTATCAAATAACATCTTGAGTATATAATCCTCTATTGTGTGTGACATATTAGGTTTCCCAGTCAATTGGTAGAAAACATGAATTAATCCAAACGTCTTTGAGATTAATAATTCATAATTAATTAGAATTAATCCTATTAATTCTAATCAGGATTGGTTTATTAATTCATCAATTAATAAACCCATATTCTCAGATCATAAGCGGTATCTAGCAACACATCATGATCACCCAAGAGTCCAGGAAGTCAAGTGGCTTGACATGAACCCTTCAATAACAAACTTCAGTACAATCAACTCCTTTCACCATACAATATCTCATTCGGTTTAGAGTACGGAATTAGTGACAACTCCCTCCAAAATTAATTCTGACCCGAATACAATAGTACTTGTACCAGGAACCCACTACTCTAGATGTGTATAATTGGAACTGTTTCCAATACACAATTGCCTTGACCAAGGACTTTCGTGTAGTAATTCCTACAAGTGGCCATGAGATATTCGCCCCTATTATTAGGAGTGGTGAATCCTTTATTGACCTCTCAACTACTTTCGTTTACCTTACTATATACCCAATATACATCCCATAGGCGGTGAGCTCCGGAGATTAGAATCAAAGTACAAGACTCAGCAAACAAAGTACCTTCGAGATCTCAAGTCTAAGGATACTTGCACGTTTGCTATATTGAGATTATATCACTGACACTAAATAGTTATTCATGTGATTATCTCAAAGATAGGTCATCCAATGAACTTGTTCCATTAACAAGTTTCCATGTATTAACTTTGAGTATCTCAATACTCACGGTTTATGAGAACCACCGTCTGATCAAATCAGGAAGTCCAACACATGCTAGTCTTAACGCATTAATGATGTCCTGTCTCATTAATACTATGACTAGGGACTATTTAAGTACTAACACCATCTAGTGTAGTAAGAATCTCATATCATGATCTCTATCATAATTTCCTTAACATAGTGTTGTATTAGGGACTTTATCGAATAGTTATATTACTTACAGAAAACAAAAGAAACTGTAAGATAAATAATACCTTTTATTAAAATAAAATGTGTCATACACAATGTACAAGTGATTACCTCTAGGACACAACACTAACACACTCTTGTTTAGCACTCTCTTTGGCTTTAATCAATGAGCTCTCACTCTTGCATTTTTCTTCTCTCAATTCCTCAATGTTTCTTCCCAAAAACCTCCCGAATGCTTAGAAGCTAGTCCAACTCGACAAATCAAGCTAAATTTTCAAAGATAATCAACTATGGTTCTTAGGTACATTTTATCAAACACTTTCGAACAAGATTTGTCAAACAAATGAGCTCTAATTCATAATGCAACAAGGTTGTCTAGTTCATGCACCAAGATAATTTAGGATGACTAAAATGTATTCACTAGATAGCAATAAGTAATGGTTTAACGCGTGATGAATGTTAATGAATGCAAGCTATACTAGTGACAAACATCAAAATATATATGTAATGTATCATCTTATAGACATTTTATCAAACACTTAGTGTGCACCACATAGAATCCATGTGCTCAATGATTTTGGACTATGTTTGTTCTACCAAAACCTCAATAACATAATTTTAAGTTAAACAACAACTTCTGATCAAGACAATAATAACACAATAATATTCAAGATTTTTCAAAGAATCAAGTAATATGATCCAAGATGTAACAATTATTTTCCCAACTTAAATCAAGTTCCCAAGTGAACAAACTTTCAAGAACAACAAGAAAATTCACCCCCTCTAAGAACAAATATCAAGTATGGAATCTATTATACCTCTTAGATGAAAGCTTCCAACTCATAAGGCATTATCTAGCGTATGACATTGCATCAAACACATGGTGTGCATGGCATAATATTCTCTTAGGACTTGTATCAAACACCTTGTATGAACAACTTTTGTCACCAAATTTATTAATGCAATTTCACCCTTATTTTAACCCTAAATTCACAAAATTTTCATGCCAAAAGCTTCCTCAAACATCAACATATCATGTAAGACCAATTTCAAATCAAATCCATGGCATAAATGAAAGTATTGAACATTGAAAAATTGGCAAGAAATAGCTACGAAAATTTAAAAAATTTCAGCAAAAGTAACTTATAATTTTCACCCTTTCAAGTTTATTTTCAATATATTTTCATGCCAAATTTATCCCCAAAGATCATCACAACATCAAGGAACAAGATTTTCACGAAAATCACCAAAAAAAAATACAAAGAAATCTTTCCTTTTTTTTTTTGCCTTCTCCTTAGATCCTAGATTTGCGATTTTCCTTCATACTTTTGAAGGTCTTCTCAAGTAGATCTAGCCTTGAATGGAATCAATACTACTCTTTACTCTGATACTATTTTGATATGGGTTGGAAAGCTCATAAAATAATCAGGATCTTTCCAAAACTAAAACAAAGGTTTAACTTTTAAGAACACAAAAAATTCATACACCAAACTCAAAAGATAGAACCCTAGGTTATGAATGTAACCAAGAACTTTAGATCTAATAAATGTAGTCTACTAAATTAACATTCTAACACACATAATCCACAAGAGATTAAACACACAAGAATTAAAGATTTAGGCACCCAATATAAGATTACTTGAACAACCTTAGACTTTCAACATCTAAGACCAATTTAAAGACAAAATAGTTAGATTATCCTTAACAAGTTTAATGACTTAAATCAAATAGAAGGACTAGACCCTAAGATTTAGCCATGATGGAAGGGAAGAACTCCCAAGAGGATTAACCTCACTAGCTCTCAAGGAGTTCTCTTGTTTTCTCACCAAAATACAATAGTTTAACTACTAATACGAAGAGAATATGTTATATATATAATAAGCTTACAAAAATATAGGAAAACATTAGAAATCTCAGTCTTCCAGTGCTCGGTCAGCGCTGGTTAAGCCCTCTGAGCTGGTATCGGTTCTATTCTACTTGCCCTTCAAGTGTTTTTGCCTGCACCAGTCGACGCCAGTTTTAGTGCACGGGACTGTGCTAGGTCTGTTCTGGAGGAACAATAATCGACTCATAAAAACTCATTATATTGTATGCATAAGTTGGTGCCGGTTTTATTATTAGGTTGGCACCTGTTCTTTCTTGTAAATCTCCAACTTCCTTTATTATGCACTTGTTGTACCTAGGTTTCCTTGGTTTGTCTTAGGTTTCCACTCATATTGAGGATCAATCTTCACTGCCTTAAAACTTCCTTTGATCTTCCAAATGGTTTTGGCTCTCATTACTCCTTTAGTGTGCAACCTAAATCTAGATTTATTGTTCTTCAATGACTCCTCTTGATTCTTCTTAATACTCCGTCGGGTTGGTTGGATGCACTTGAACTCCTTTGTTGCCCCCTTTAGTTCCTCTCTCACCCTCCATTTCTTTACAATTCTCATGTTCCTTGGTTTGTTGGCTTTGTATGCATCGAAATCAATTTGCAATGACTTGAAAATACCTTTTGTCCAAGGAACCATGGTTTTGGTTCATACCTTCTTCCCCTTTTTTTGATTGGCATTTTACCCATTGGAAGATTCCTATCTTTAGTAATGCATTGCATGTTCCCATACTAACTAGAATAACTTAGGGTGGGTTTTACATATAGGACGAAACATATTTTACTAAATTTTTTCCGTACTCATGAACTCCAGAAAAAAAGGTTAAATAGATTTGCAATAGATTTGATCATGTGATAATCTGACAAATTTATTCACTAAGACATCGTCGACAACTTTATTTGAAAAATTAGAATGTGTCAGTTGAAATATATGAAGTCATCTTAAAGATGCTATCAAGAGGGAGAGTATGTATACTGTACTCTTTTTTCTTAACTAAGAATTTTTTCCTACTAGGTTTTTTCTTGATCAAGTTTTTAATGAGGTGGTGTTCCTTTTAGAACTGAAAGTGTTCTTTTTTTTTCCTTCACTAATTTTTGTCCCAGTAGGTTTTTCCTAGGAAGGTTTTTAATGAGGAATTTTTCAAAGTTTGAAAATGAACATCCAAGAGAGAGTGTTATGAAAATAATAAGTTACTATTCATTTTTCCGAAACTATCCATTTATCTTGAAGATAAATATGACTGTTCATTTTTCTAAAGTTGTTAATGAATAAGATAAAATTATATTTATTAAATTCATTTCTTATCTTTTTAGATAATGTATCTAAACTTCTATAAATAGGGGTCTTATGTAAAAGAATATAATCAATCATTTGAATCTAAATATTTCTCTCTTCTCATATAGTTTCTTTGATTTTAAACTTTTATATTTTATTTTCTTGATTCTATTTAAAATCAAATTCACAATAGGTACAACTTTTTAATACATGCAACTCGTAAAGATCTCTTTTTTTTTAATAATTATTATATCATTTTGCAAATATTAGGATCAGTAAAAATTTGTAGAAGTAATTCCATTGGATACTTCGTTATTTAACGACGATGACAACGATGAGAACAACAACAACAACAACAATTATTATTATTATTATTATTATTATTATTATTATTATTATTATTATTATTATTATTATTATTATTATTATTATTATTATTATTATTATTATTATTATTATTATTATTATTATTATTATTATTATTATTATTATTATTATCAAGTACTGATACCTTTCTCGACCATCAAACTAAGATCAATGATGGAGTCTATCAAGTGTTTTCCAAAAATAAAATAAATTTTTTATCCAGAAAAATAAATTCTTCACTTGTCCAATTTTGGTGTTCAATAATTAGTAAATTTCTATAAATGGAGCCAATATATATATATATATATATATATATATATATATATATATATATATTTTAACACAATGAGACCCTAGTTATTAGATCGTTGATGTACAGATATTACTAATTTGGTTGTTCATATATATTCAGAAGGAAAATTTTTAGTAAACTGATTTTCATAAACTAATTAATTGAAAATTTAAGCAATTACTTATGAGTTGTACGTATTAAAATGATACAAAAAAATTTATATATGTTATTTATTAAAATCTTGTCTACTTAAGAATTTTTCTATACATATATTTACTACTTTTCTTTCTTTTTCTTTAACTTTTTCCTGGAGGGTGAGAAACCCATATAGGGAAAAGGGGCAGAAATCAACAAATGTTGGAGACCTAGGATCTAAAGACAAATTTCTTTCTATTCTTCTTGTATAGAGTAATAATGTCTTTTTTTAACTTTGTTCAAACAAGTCAAATGTCTTACCAAGATTAACGGAATTAATTCAACTATGGATAATCGGTAATTTTGTCATTCAAATGTTTTGATTTTTGGAATCCTAGTTTAATTTTTACAAAACTTTCAATTTGATTCTCTAAATGATAATTTTTTCTACAATTGTACCCCTTTTTTAAAAAATTTATCCGCCAAATATCAAAATCGTCTCAATGCCACTCTTAACATATTGAAAAATTTAATCAATATTATTCTTCTGTACTGAAATTGATATGTACTACTGCAACTATTATAATATTTGAAAGTGTAAATTTGATAGTTTTAGAGAAGACTGTAAAAGCTGTGCTTATTAAAATTTTGAGGGCAAAATAAAAATATTGTTAACTTAGATATACAATTGCAAAAATTAAAACATTTGAAGGGTAAAATTATTAGACCCTGGCTGATTGATGAAAGGATGTTGAGAATGGATCGGAAATGATAGGTAAAATTATACGTTCTTGGTAATGAAATCATCGTTTGAATTGGTCAGAACTTCATTCTCTTTATGACTTTAAGAAACTTAATTTGCTTAAAGGTGAAACATTTGTTAGAAGTAATTGCATTGTGTTTGCACTGCAGGTTGAAGATTTTATCTTAAATAGTACTCTTTTCATTTTAAAATCACGTCAATTTAGAACAGAATATAGAGATTAAGAAATTATTAAAATGTGTATAATTATAATAAAAAATAATTATAATACTTCTAAATAAAAATAAATATCCATTAATTATTCTCCTCTATAAATTCAATAATTATCCTTTCTCTATTGTTTCATTTCTCTCTCTCTCTCTCTCTCTCTCTCATTTTCAGTGTTTCCACCATACTTTCCCACCACCACAAATCTAACTCCAACCGTCTTGAAAAATGGATAAAAATTGACTACGTACTCCATTTAATGCTTTATTAGGAATACACATATTTAATGAGTCAAATGATTAATTAAATGAGAGATAAATTACGCATATAAGCAATAAATTTATTTTTTATTTATGAAATTGACAACTGTTTTGGAACAACAAAAATAAAAAATTTTGACATGATTTTTGGGACAGAGGAGTATTACTACAGGTACTTATAAGTTTAGAAACAAATGTTACTATAACTTATGCTAACATATATAGATGTATTTATAAGTTCTTTTTGTGACATTTATTAATCTAATAATAAAGTTAGGACGGATCAAATATTTAAATCTTTTTTAATACATATTATTGTCACATTATGAAGTTATTGTGACATCTACATACATTACAATTTTTTTTTGTTTTATGAGATTTTATAATATTGGTAATTACTTCAAATATAACATAAATAAATGCGAAAATAGTTATTGTTTTCTAACACTTAGTTAAGGAACATATCTATTTTAACGTGACAAATCTTTATGTAAATAATCATATTTTTTTAAATAATTTGTGTGTGATATATTATTCATAATATCATGACATTCATTTATATCATCTTATTATGATATCGCTAACTTATAAATGTCAATATATTTCAAATATTGTAACTATTAAATATGTTGGATCAATTACAATAACCTTTGAGACAATTTACAATGAAAGAAAAGAAAATATCCATAAATTTTCATTGAAGTTCAATCCACTACCAAAATACATTTATTACTAAATATCCTATAATCAACTAAATAAATATCCAAAGGTAATAGTACTTAAACTATAAAATATCCTAAATTTATTAATTTACATAAATTTGCACAAAAATCATAAAGTACTATATGTCCTTTAATAGTTGTACATTAAGGTCTGCTCCAAGTTCAACAAGCCTGGTTCAATCTACATTTCTTTCCACCTACATAACAAAAAATTTTGTATCAGTCAATTAAAAAAAAAACCATGATTTTGACAAGGAGTGTAAGTGTTAGTGAATAGGATCGACATGCTTATGTGTTAACCAGATTAAACCATGAGAATACGTGAAAACGGATCATACCTTTGTAGATATCGTCTTCACCAATACAATTCTTGAAGTCTTTGGCCTTCTGGTAATGCTCTAGACCCCCAAGTCTTCTTCAATGTAATCTCCTTGGACCAGAAAATTGCTAATCGTATTTTGTTTCTCACTCACACAAAAACTAAGAGAATAACTCCAAGAATAACAACGATGTTTTTCACGTATATCAAAAATAGAGTCATATCATAATATGTATATTGGACTCTATCTCAAAATACGAATCTTGATAGAATAAGAAAAGTATAGTTGAATACAACTATTTCCACTTATCCTATTATATCTAAAATACGATTTTTTTTTATTTTCTGTAATTTTCATTAATAAATTATAAACAAATTATAATTTATTATTATTCCATAATTAGGAGCCACTGAAGGGACCTGACCGGATACAATTAGACTAAGCTCTAATAAATTATTTTGTTAATAAAAATAATTTATTAATTACGTTCCACTCCACTAAAAAAACGTAACTGCACTCTTAGTCTAATCGCAATTACTGGAGTCAATAATTATATCCATTAATTGATCGATCCAACAAATTACCCCCGTCGATCAATATAATACTTTGAATGAGGCAGTATGACCAAAATGCCCCTCATTTAAATCCTCAATTCTCATCTTCAATTTGATAGTACCATGTGACCACGTCACAGTTATAAATTGAATTCAATAGATACTATTGAATTATTG
Organism: Voacanga thouarsii; assembly: GCA_026120185.1. Taxonomy (NCBI): domain Eukaryota; kingdom Viridiplantae; phylum Streptophyta; class Magnoliopsida; order Gentianales; family Apocynaceae; genus Voacanga; species Voacanga thouarsii. Next base: position 1,642,959 of record JANUWF010003365.1, on the reverse strand, counting down.
AGCTCAAATTTAACTATCCCTTAGAAGAACTCATGAGGAAATAATCTTGCCTATTAAAGGTGACGGATTCCATATTGCATAACAATTATTTCATATTTATTTCACTTTAATTCCCAAGATGCCGAGATATTGATTATTAAGTTAATCTCACTCTTTGGCAACTCAAAGAACTTCAAGTTAGTAAATATAAATAATCGTTTGCTCAGGATTAAGGTATTATGTATGACAATCTTTTAATATTTTATTTGTATGGTCTATTCCACAAATAAATATTGATGGTCCATCCAATATATCAAATATATATCATTAATTTTATTACCAAAGTCAAAGACAGACTTCAATAAAATTAAGACGATTTTTCAAAATAAATTACCCAAATTTATTTTAGATCGTGGATAATTTATTTCGAATTAAATTATAAATCAAGTCTTTCTGTGTTTAACAAATAAACACTTGATTTATAATATCTAAATAATTCGTAGACAAACAAGCTCATACAAAATTCATACATATAAATATATAAAGACATACTTTATTTAATTTCAAAAATATAAATATTGTATTTACTCGATGGGCATATCTAATAAAAATTCTCCCACTTGTCCTAGAGTAAATGAGACATGTCAGAAATACTCATACTTTCTATATGACTTCCAAAAACAGTTACAGGTAAATTTTTAGTAAAAGGATCAGCAAGATTTTCAGCAGAAGAAATCTTACACATTTCTACATCTCTACGTTGAACGATCTCCCTGAGTAGGTGATATTTACGTTCAATGTGTTTACCACGCTGATGTCTGCGTGGTTCTTTTACATTTGCCACTCTGTACCACTGTTATCACAGTATAAACTAATAGCTTGAGATGCAGAAGGAACTACTTCAAATTCTATTAAGAACTTCCTCAACCATACTGCTTCTTTAGCTGCTTCACAAGCTGCCACATATTCTGCTTCCATTGTAGAGTCAGCAATACAAGATTGTCTGATACTTCTCCACACAACTGTACCACCACCTAAGGTGAAAATAGAGCCTGATGTGGACTTGCGAAGATCTCTATCAGCTTGAAAATCAAAATCAGTGTAACCTATAGGTACCAATTCTGGAGCTGAGTAAATTAGCATATATCCTTGAGTTCTGCGAAGATACTTGAATATATGCTTGACTGCCATCTAGTGTTCCGATCCTGGGTTTGACTAATATCTATTGACCATCCCAACAGCATGACAAATGTCTGGACGAGTACAAAGCATAGCATACATGAGACTTCCTACAGCTGATGCATAAGGAACTCGTTTTATGTACTCAACCTCATTAGGAGTTTTAGGACTATACTTCTGAGATAACTGAATTCCATATCTGAAAGGCAATTGACCTTTCTTGGAATTTTGCATAGAAAATCTCGTCAGTATTTTGTCAATATATGAAGCTTGGGATAAAACTATCTGTCTATTCTTTCTATCCTGAAGGATCTGAATGCCCAAAACATATCTTGCTTCTCACAAGTCCTTCATATCAAACTGTTTACCCAACCAACTTTTTACCAATGTTAATGTTCTTACATCATTTCCAATGAGAATGATATCATCAACATACAATATGAGAAAAATCACCTTACCATCTATAATTCTCTTATAGACACAAGGTTCAGCAGGATGCTGATCAAAACCATAAGTTTTAATGACTTGATCAAACCTAATATTCCAATATCTAGACGCTTGTTTAAGCCCATATATGGACCTATTCAGCTTACAAACTTTTTGTTCTTGACCTTTTTGGATAAAACCATCTGGCTGTACTATGTAGATACATTCGTCAAGATTTCCATTAAGAAAAGCTGTCTTGATGTCCATTTGCCATACTTCATAATCGAAGTGAGCTGCAATGGATAAGAGGATTCTTATAGACTTTAGCATGGCCACAGGCGGGAAGGTTTTCTCATAATCAATACCTTCTCGTTAGGTATAACTCTTAGAAACCAATCTAGCTTTGAAAGTTTCCACTTTTCCGTCTACTCCTCTCTTTCTTTTGTACACCCATTTGCACCCAATAGGTTTTACCCCATTAGGTAGGTCCACAAGATTCCAGACGGAGTTAATGTACATGGATTTCATTTCTAAATCCATTGCACTCTTCCAATGGTCTGCGTCTATGTCCTCTACAATTTCTTTATACGTAGCGGGATCCTCTTCTTCCTCAAAAGAGACTGCTTGAAAAGCTTCTCCATAGAGTAAGTATCTAGAGGGATGTCGAATGACTCTCCCACTACGTCTAAGCTGTGGAGGATCTTGGACGATTGGACTTTCCTCCTCTTCGTTGACTGGAACTAGATCTGCTGATTCCTCAACGACTGGATTTTGAACAGGGACAGGAGGTTCTTCCACTCTATGTGCCGTAGAGCCAATGGGTATAGAAGGTGTAACATCTATTTCTCTCCCACTGGAATCTGGCACGTTAAGTGGCATAGATACGAATCCTCCATGTGAATCTTGAGTATGAGTTTCAGTAACCATTTGCTTGGGAATTTGTAAAATACAAGCAATCTTAGTGCCAAGAGTATCTCCAATGGTCTCTAACAATGAGTAAACTCTAACTAAATGTTCTTCACTCTCAATAGCAACTTTTATGTTAATCTCGCACCAATTACGGCTTAAAATATGTCCACCCACATTTTATTTGTGGATTCATGTCCACAATATAGCCTTTTGCTAAGATCTTGTTTGAATTCAATATTGTCGATAACTTCTAGACCTTACTAATCAACATATTTACTCCTAAAAAAGAAAAAACAGAACTTGTCACCATGTGCAGAAAAATTTAAGGTGAAGATTATCTATGATATTGACGAGAAAAAGGAAACTATCATGATATTAAATTGAAAATAAAAGCAATATTATCCAAATTTCAATCACATTTCTCTATATCAAGTAAATTTTATAATAGTCACACAGAAAAATATATCTCATGCATACAAAAAATGTCGTAAAACTATGCTCACAATGGGTCCTAAAACTATGCTAAAATATGATAGTTAATGTTTTTTGGGAAATACAGTGAATGGTTCACAAAAGCCAGTTGAGCTAACACAAGTAGACTTGGATTAGAATATGTTAGGTGATTGAAACAAACAATCGAAGTATATTATTGATTTAGCAAACATAAGGCCATGTATGAATGTTGGGGGAAATGATAGTTGTCACTGGTGATGATGTTTTCTTGTTTGCAGAAATGCGTTTTTCTCAAAGAAATATAGTTGAGATCAGATGTTTACCTAATTGTTGTTGGAGATGGTTGTTCCTGATGTTCCACTCAAAATCCCAATGCTTCCTGTCATTTTTCAATGTCTAGTAAGTCCATCCAAAGGATGTAGCATTATACACCTCGATTTGAGCTTTTCCAAAATCTTAATAATCCATTTGTGAACCTGTTGTGACATTCCATTCCTTTACCCATTCACCTATATTTAGACAAAAAAGCTATGAGCTATAATAAGCAAAACAGGATCTATAGCAGCTACACAGCTGTTTCATTGTCCTGCTAGTGTGAAAGCTAGAGGATTACGTTTATCCTTCAAAGTATAAAGAAGCAACTACTAAAGTGAAAGAAGATGAAGCAGAGGATGGCTTACCAATAAAAGCAAGTGGACCATTTGCACCATTAAGAGCTTATAGTTATGATTCCCTGCTCTTATATATGAATTGAATAGTATCCAGTGTACTCGTGTTAACAAAGAATGTGTCAAACAGATTGTAATAGTGCAAATCAACGACTGTATTTATGGGGCCTAAGTTAGCTTGATAAAGTTCAAATGGATCTGCATTGCTAATTCTTTAGCAGAATATAACGTGTGCAGTGCATGAATATTTATGAACAATCTAATATCCTTGTTTGTAAAATGGAATAAGGACATCCAAGGGAACCGATCCAGAAATGGCTCATTTATAAGCTCAATTCCTAGCAAGAAGGGTGATGTGAAATTTACAAGTGCACAAATGTCAAACAAGTAATAAAGTAGTAAGTACAAGTCGTTCCTAACGAGAATTGCTACTTATCTGTAAAATTCTTTCGTTTATAATCTAATTTAAACCAAAATAAAAATATTTTAATTTAAGAATTAATATAATAAAAATAAACCAATAAAATCGATAAACAAATTATATTTAATTAACTCAATGGTAAAGAAAGGACCAAGACACTTTAGTTCTAGCTTTCTCGTTTTATGAAGAAGGGTTGATTAATTTTCAAATTGGTTAATGGTAGAACTCCTAAATATAAGCTAAACACAATCTCTTGGTGAAAAGCTCATAACTTTAATTAATAAATCAATCGTATTTCAATCTCATTTTAATTAATAAATCCAGATTTCCTACTCTTTTGTTTCCTACTCTCTAAAAACTACATACAGAAATCGAATTCATTGCTAGTCAATTTTACAATATGTTGTGTTATTTTGATCTAATTTAATTTAGTATATCTCTAAAACTAAAATAAATTTAAATTATGGAATCATTGGCCACAAAATTATAAGCTTTAAGAACAATAATAACAATTAATAAAAAACAAGACTAAAAAAATAATCTTTAATTGAAATCAACTAAACAAAAGTTTTTATCTTCCTTGAAGGTCTTAATCTTAAGAAATTTAACTACATATAATTTCAATATTCAAAACATGAATTTAATTAACATAAAATAGGAACAACAATAAAGTAGAGAAGAAGCCTGGATTGAGCCTCTGCTTCCTTTTCGTCTATGCTCTTGCTTCTATTTTCCATCTCTTTTTCTTGCTTTCAACGAAACTTCCATAGCAAAAATCCTTCCCACTAAATAGCCGCCTCCCCTGCTCAGGGATGGCAACAGGCCGGGGATTAGAAATCCCAGCCCCGCCCCCGTGTAGCCCCACTCCCCCGGTCCCCGACCCGTCCACGACACGAGGAGGGGTGGGGATCCCCGCCCCCAACCCACCGGGGACAAGATAATCCCCGGTCCCAACCCGGCGGGGGAGTGGGGGCCCAATTTCAGCCTAGTGGGGAAGCAGGGACTCGATTTTAGCCCAATAGCCCAACAATAAATTTAAAAATTTTAAACACCATATTCCCTAAATAAAACACATCTCAAGCCAAATTTAATAATCCCTATAAATAAACAATTTCTAACCTCATAGAAATAAAAGACAAGGACATGCTATTTTCACAAAAGGGAATTCAACTACTACAAGTCCAATTGTCCCAACACACATCAATCCACAAAATGAAAATATAAACCAAGACAACAAATTGGAAATACAACCCAAGAGTCCAAGATATTAAAAACATAAATAAGCAAATAATGCATGAAATAACCAAGTTCAACATACAATACAATGTAAAGAATATTCTCACTTAAGCATACAATGTAATATAAGTCAAGAAAAGTTGAAGTTGCCAAATCCAAACTTCATTCAAGTCCAACCTTAGTAGTTCCACTCACCTATAAAAGAAATATTGTTAGTAATTTTTTAAATATATGTACATTATTCGAAATATTAATAAAGTAAATTAACAATACAATATATATATATATATATATATATATATATATATATAAATGATAATAAGTTTTTAAAAAATTACCCCACCCTTATCATCGACATCCACGTCTTCTAAAATCGAGCCAAACTCTATAGCATTCAAAGAAGAACCTATAAAAGCAATAATTAATTAAAATATAAATATAATGATGACACAACTCATAAATTATATTTATTATATATACCTTTACTATTAGCACAAATATAGTACACAACCAATTCTGGACACACATCAAAGCTTCAAGTGTATCTGGATGAAGTTTGTTGCGATGTGGATTTACCATTCTTCCTCCAGTACTAAATGCAGACTTTGAAGCAACTGTGGATATCGGAATACAAAATATATCCCTAGCAATCAAGTGAAGAATGAGATATTTGGTTTCATTTAACTTCCACTAATTTAAGATACCAAATTCCCCAGTACCCCATGGTAAAAAATTTTCCTCCAAATATTGATCAAACTCTGACTTTGCCTGCAAGTTATTCTCATTTTGTGTTACAAAATTATAAAATCCAGCAAGTCTATTTTCCACTGTTGTCGTTGACCGATTTCCAAGATGTTGAAGAGATTGAACTGACAAGGAAGTTGTTGACTGACTTGAAGATTTCTCATTTTTTGACTTGTAATCAGAAAACAAATTACTACAAAACTTCTTGATTTTCTCAATCTTCATAGGAGCATCATCACCAAATATTTGTGGAAAAACATAATCCACCAAAGTCATCTTATACCATGGATTCAATACTACAGCTAAACCCATAATTCCATGCACATCTCTCCAATATTTATCAAATTTATAAACCATATTTTCCGCCATTGTTTTTTCCAATTGATTCTCACTTGTAAGCCATTTCTCTAACTCCATTCTAATATTGAAAGCAGTAAAGAAAAACGAATTTACAGTTGGAGAGTTGGTTTTTGAAAATATTTGGGTGGCCTCATAAAATATGCACAAATGATCACAAATCTCTTGTGCCAAAACCCAATCATCTTCAGTTGGCAAGCAAGTATATAAACGCTCCCTATGTTTCAGCCTATAAAACACATCCTTGTATGCCAATGTAGTCGAAAGCATAAAAAAGGTTGAATTCCATCTAGTTTTGCAATCTAAAATTAGTTTCTTGGAACATGGAGTACCTATTTGATATGCAGCTTCTTCAAATCTCTGTTGTCTCTTAGGTGAAGCTGTCCAAAACCTAACACTATCACGAATTTTTTCAATCTCTTCATGTATAACTGACAATCCATCTTGAACAATCAAATTTAGGATATGTGCACAACAACGCATATGGAGTAAACTCTCACGTAACATAAAGAGTTGGGTTGAAGCTTTCCCAAGAGATTTTCAACAATGGCATCATTACTAGAACAGTTATCAAGTGTAATTGTAGATAACTTCCTATCAATGTTCCAATCAAAGAAACTTTCTTCTAAAACTTTAGCAAGTATATCACTTGTATGAGGATATGGCACATAGATAAACCTTTCAATAACACAAAAAAAGAAAAAGAGCAAATGTGTAAGTATTAACTAACTAGCTTTACGTGATAGTAAACAATCAAATTCAAGAAGAAAAGCTAAGACAAAAAAACACCTCAAAATTCTATGTTACAATTGCCAAGCATTATCCACAAAATGAGCAGTGATAACCATATAAGACTTGTTTTGGTGATTAGCAGTCCACAAGTCACAAGTAACAGCAATCCTTCCACGATTTTTGTTCAATAAAGCCATTATCTTTTTTTTCTCATCATCAAAAATTTTTAAGATATCTTTCTTCAAAGTATTTCTTGAGATCATCTTGAACAAAGGTTGCAGAGAGTTTGAATATTTTCTAAATCCAAAATGATCTACCATAGACAACGGATATTCATGGATAATTACCATCTCATTAAGATCTCTCCTTGCAACTTCTTGGCAAAAAACATAAGTCGACATTTGTGTAATATTTGAAGAAGGATCAGTTACCTTCCCTGCTAAAAAACTTTGTCTAATGTCTTGTTGCTTTCTCTATTTGCATGATTTCATGTGATCATTTAAATGCCTTGTTCCATTTTTTGCACCAGCAACAAGCTCTTGAGAGCAATAAATACATTCAGCTTTTTGTTTACCATTTATCATTTTTTGCCTAAAATGACTCCACATCGCTTCCAATAGGTCCAATATCACTTTGGCTTTTTGGCTGTTGAGATTCTCCAACTTCAGGTTCAATACTCTCATCAACTGCTATATTCACTTGCTGCATTGGATTGCTACTATCACGTGTGATTGAAGTAGTTTCTTCCATGAGTTTGACTGAATTTTCACTAACTTGATCTTGATGTGACATCTACTAAGTTGAAAAGACAAATATGTAAAAGATGAATATTGAGTAATAGAAAATAACTCTAACTACAATGATAAAGTATATGTGTAATAGCAATGGCAATTTCATGAAGATCCAAGGGGAATGTTGTGACAAACTTAGTTGTCCAAGTTGAAATTGTTTCCATTTAGACTGAAATTATTTGCTAAATTTATTATTGATTTTCTATCTCTAAAAAAAGAAAAAAATGGGGGGGGGGGGGGACCAAGGATATAGCAGAGTGTAGAGTGATTTAAACAAGTGGAAATTATTATAGACAATGCCGTTAACAAAAAAAAAAAAAACAGACAATTCTTGGAGGTTTTGCTGGAAGAAGAAGAACAGATGACTGTGAGAAGCAACTGATGGGATCCTGATTGAAATTTTGATAGTTTATTGGGCCTTTCTAAAAAACTCTATGCTGGGCTGAAAATAATTCAACCTTGGGTCATTGTATAGTCCAAAAAAACTAGCCCAAAGCTCTGGGTTATGTGCCCTGCTTTACATTAATTGAGGGTTGAAATAATTCAAGATTGGGTAAGTGTTCAGTCCAAAAAACTAGCCCAATTCTTTGGGTGAATTCATGAATTTGATGGCATTAAGGTTGGGCCATGAGTCATGACATTGAGCCCAAGTATGTGCTCTCCTTTACAGGAATTGAGGGCCGGAAATTTCTAAATTCACCTCATCACCCTCATCTTCAGAATATTCTTTCTCTTTCCTAAATTTAAAAAAAAAAAATCTTCACAATATTCCTTTAACATGCATTTTTTTTTTAAATCTTAATACCCCTACTCATCAAATTTTAGTCAAAAGTATCTTAGTCATAATTTAAAAGATTGAGAATGAACCTTTTATATATATATATATATATATATATATATATATATATATATATAAACAAAAAAAATTGAATTTTAACATTTTGAGATTTAATTGATTATTAGAATATTTGAAAATATTACAAGTGCAATGTGGATTGGCAATGATAATATAATATGAATTAAGGTTCCATGCACATATAATCAATTCTGTCTACACATATATGAATTAAGGTCCTATTGCAGGTCTACATCACATATCAGTATGATGTGCTGTAGGATAACAATCTGGTCAGCTGATTTTTATTGCAGTATATCTACTACCATCAGGATTTATACCGTGTCATCCTAAACATTTGAATTTTTCTTGAGAAGGCCTTATGTTAAAGATTTAGTAAGGAATTAGGCCCTAGATCTTCCATGACATATTGTTGAAATCTATCATCAACTATTTGTCTGTCCTACAGTATTGTGTTGCAACTATTTTGTTTATCTGCTATATTATTTCGCTGAGAAGAGAAAAAAAAGATCTCTATTTCATTCCATTTGTAAGTCCTTGATTCAGAGAAGAAAAGATCTCTATATTATAACAATCTGGCCAGCTGTTAACGAATGCATCAACTTAAGCCAAGATAAACCAATCTTCTGTTCTTATTTATCCTAGGACATGCTCTTGTATGGACTCATAAGTCATTCTGTGTGCCAGTAAAAAGCGAAATGCAAGTTGATAGATGAAGATATTTTCAATTAATACTTATTAGCGGAGTTGATCTCATAAACTCTTTTACCATTTCCATCCGACATTGAGGTGGAATTCACCTCCAGTAGAAACTTTCTAAATATCAGTGCATTTCTCATACTTTTATATAAATCCAAGTGCAATAACTTAACAGAAGCTTCTCAACGCTTCTCATCGAGCGACACAGCATTAACATCCAGAAAATGCAGTTACTGGGTTTTCTTCTAATAATGACTTCAAGCTCAATTACAAGCATCACAGTAAGCTATTAAATCTTCCACTACCAAGGTACACTATTAATCTTCCACTACCAAGATTCAAGCATCATAGTAAGCAAACAACAGAAAAAAGCATCACAGTAAGCAAACAACAGAAAAACAAAGAAGGCACAGCAGAGATAGGAGAACCTGAGACGGAGGACTGGAGTGGAGGAGGCGCAAGCCACAACAGAGAAGCCGACCGATCAGCTAAGTCTCGGTTTAGAGCTTGAGGGCTGCCGGCTGGGGTGTTTAACACGAGAACAAGGAAGAGGGCGGTGGTGGCGTGGGGAATAACAGGAAGAGGAAGCTGGGTACTGGATAGGTAGGGTTGAATAAAGGGTTTAATTATATTTTTTTTTATCTAGCAAAAAAAAAGTTTTGTTTTTTATTATTATTTTTAATTAACATAAATAAAATATAAGTTATATTATTAAATTTTATTATTTATTTTATTTTTTGTTTATTAATTTAATAATGTCTCTATTGTTAAATTAATGAATACACTACATTAAAATATATTTATATTGTAGTTCCGTTTTATTTTTTGTGATATTTGTAAGATAAGGGTAATTAATTATTTCTATTCATGTTTACTTAGTCATTTACAAAATGAAATAGTCTAAATCCTAGATCATGTCCTTCAAAAAAAAAATTAGGAAAAAAAGAACATTTAGACTATGTTTAAATTTAAATCTAAAATTTAAATAGATAAATTTAAAATTTGTAATAAAACAAGTAATTACTCTAAACATCCACAATTTAGTTAATTATTATTGTTAATTAATTATTTTGTTTAATTTTTTTAAAATCAAAACAAATAAGGTCAAAAAATGAGAGACGTGCGCAAATCAAATAATTAACTCCATATGTAATAAAAATTAGCAAAGAAAAAAAAACTGTATCAATTATAAGAGAGGTTAATATGACCCTCAAGCAAATGAAATGCTACATATTTATGTAATATCAATTTAAACTCTCAATTTGGCAAAAACATTATTAAATTAGTACGTTATAAATCTTAATATTTCAGTACTTAATCTATAATTTACAAAAATATTGTGATTATCTAAGGTATGAGGAAAGGAATAAACTATAAACCCACCTAGATACAGGTTTATAAACCAAATATTTTTTGTTCATACCTTTTAAGACCTTTAGTGCTTTGAGAGATAAACTTGTATCCACGCTACTTTATAATGTCATTCTCAATTTCTCTTTTTTTTTTTTAATTTGAGCTATTTCATAAATGTCTTTTCAAATACATATACAATAATAAAACATTCTAAGAATAATAATTTTTATGAATAAACTTGTCTAAAGTACTCTTAGTCAAATTATTTAAAAAAATTTTAAAATATAATATTTAGAATATTAGAGAAATAAGAATAAATAAAATACACACACATACACTTATTATCATAAATATAAATACTTTAAAATCAATTATTTTATACACACATACATTTATTATATATGTATATGATTTTTTACATACTAATTATATGTTCTCATATGTTGTGATATATAACACACACTTACTTTTTGAGATAAAAATAAAAAAATAAAAAATAAAATTATTAGAACAGTTATCAAATGTAATAATATATAATACATACATACATACATACATACATACATACATACATACATACATACACACATATATATACATATATATATATTATACATTTTGATACTTAATATATATAATATAATATATATAAAAATATTTTATACATATAATACATTTAAAAATAATATTATTATTAGATCTTTTTTGAGAGATTAAAAAAAATAAAGATATTTATAGAATCTTCTAATTTCTATGTATACTAAATTAAAGTATTTTACCACTTTATTTTTTATTTTCTTTAGTATCTTCTTTATTAGTTCTATCTCCTATTTTCTTTCTGATAAATCAAAACTCGTGTGAAAAAAAAAAGAGATAATTTCTTCTTTTTCTTTTTTTAAATTAAAAAGAAATAAGAGACTAGAAATGAAAGTCTTTTTTTCGCAAAGATTCTCTATTACACTATTACAACAAAAATATAACATGCAAAATTTTTTATTTATCTACTTAATTACTAATTATTATATATATATATATATATATATATATATTAGATATATAATTATAAGCTACAATGTTATGCGGGTTGAAGTCCGTCTCCGATCCCGTCCCCGTTTAAATCAGGGAATTTTCGGCCCTGCCAGATCGGGGTCCGGGGAAATTGCCATCCCTACGCCTGCTTGATACAAATTGGAGTCCAAGTCCAATTCAAATAGGTATAGCCAATGGGGCTTGACTTGCTTTCCACCGTGGGCCAATGTCTTGTTCTTTCTCTTTACCTTTTTCTCTTTCTTTTTTTTTTTTTTTCCAGCTTCCGTCTTCTTTCCAATTCCATCTTCTTTTGCTGCCAGCTTTTATTTTCTTTTCTTCTTATTGTGCCAGACTCCTCCATTTCTATAACCCATCAGAAGGATGGTTGGCATATCTGCAAATGAAAGAAGTAAAAAAGCTGAATATTAACACTTCCTTCGCTTCCTTTGTGCACATTCAGAAAGCAAGCTTATACATATCGGTAACCTTTTGAAAAAGTGAACGTCAATATTTTGTATGTTCAACGAAGAAAAATCTTCAAATATTTGAACAAAGGAAAGTTGATTGGCTAAGGGGACAAACAACGATATTTATGATGAGAAGGAATTTTGAATAGATTTACATTGTTGCACAACCAGAGTTGAAATCAAGATGCAACACTTGCTTAGGAGTAGGAAGTAAGCTTCTGTATATTCCTAGTCCTTTAAAATTCATAAAAAGAAATGGCAACCTCATGGTGTCTGTTTCAGCAACCGTTGCATTTTGAACATGCTCCTATTCCCAAACAAATATGTATAGACAACAAAAGACAGAAAGAGAGAGTAGAAAACCTTAATTCATTTTTCAGACTCATTTCTTGATCCTTTCTAATTCTGGACTTCTGTCATAGTGAAACTGGTTAGCACCCTCCGTTACTAAAATGGCCATGTTGTAGTGTGCAAGATCTGATGAACATACTTGTTTCTATGATGGACGACAATTTCTTTAATTTCTGAACAGGACTACGAAAGTTAGAAATTTTTGTTTAGTTTTCAAGTACTCAATTGCATATATTCTATAAAGAATAAGCGAGAAATGGTTCTTTCTGTGAAGAAACAACAATGATTCAATAATAAAACATCAAGCGGGATGATATCACAACATAAATCTGCATTGAAGCCTACCTGGAAGCTAAGAATTTAATGACATCCAATGTCTAAGAGATATAATCTGTAGAAGTAGGCCAACCAATTGTACCATCTCTACTGGCACTATGTTCATTTCCATTTTGAGAACCTGGAGCAGCATGAAGGTCAATAATGCACTTTATGCTAAAGGATCTACACCAAAGAGTTCAGATTTTGTAAATGGAAGAAGTTTGAGCACACCAAAGTATTGAAAAACAGAAGGGAAAAGAGAGGACCTACTGTGCCCAAGAGAATGCACTATCAAGAGCTTCCAAGCTACCCCCAATGAAAGGGGCAGGAGGATCAAGATCAAAACCTATCCACCTTCTAACTGGTATTCTAACAGCATTGATTCCATGTCTATAAAGGAAATCAAAATCTTCCATTGTGATAAATGTGTTTCTATGTTTTTGCAACATTGATTGAAGGTACAACATGAATGTTATCAGGAACATAAAGTGGGTTCTTGGTTGAATAAACTATATCTAGATAGTTGAATATAGTAATGCCACCCACTGAAGGCATAATGCAGTGTATAATAGGCACTATGTTTATGAGCTACTTTAGCAGAGTATTTTCAAAGAGTGAACTGAAGAATGCAAGTGCAAAATTTCCTCTTTTAAGTCCTAATGCAGTTTTATGGAAATTGAAATGCTATGCTAATCAAAGCATGCCACCACTGCTTACAGCATTTCCAAGGTATATATTGATAACGATGCCTAACTAATAAATAAACTACTTCTATCTTCTAAGTATAGAAGCAACAAAATTTTGCAGAAAACGAATTTACCTTAAGAACCTCTTTGGCCCTACTATATTCATATCCATTGGCAAGATGGTAATCACCATGTAGATTATTTGCTACAATGATCATCTCAAATGTGGCTGCATTATCATCACATCCTGGTGTCCCTTGATAGTCGGCTGTGAGTTGGTTGGCATTTGAAGCCTAAGAAAATGGAGTATGATGCAAATATTTCTTTTAGAGAGACATTCTAATTCACAGCCCTTTGAACATTGAGGTTGCACTAAAGCTTGTTTAATATTCCTTCCATCCCAACAAAATTGACCTACTTACTATTTTGGACTGTCCCAAAAAATTTGACACTTTCCTTAAAAGGAAAGTTTTTACTCTACAATTTATTATAAAATAATCAATATATTCCACATATATTATTTTTATATACTTAGATTTGACATAAAGTATTGTGAGACTCATATATTTCTTATTTTTATTATACTATATTATATTCTAACTTTTATTTTTGCATTAAATATCGTGTCAAATCAATCACTGTCAATTTTAGTGGGACGGAGGGAGTATATATTAGAGAGTTTAGTGGTGGATTTGGAGTAATGAGCAGGCAGCGAGTGTACTCAGCATACTGTAATAAACCTAAATAGAAAAAACTGATAATATACGTTTTTTGTTGATGACATGGTTTAAATTGATGAGTCCACAACATTTTGGCATGCACAGAAGTCCCCAAATGGTTTCTATGCTCTAAAATAACAACTAAATAAGAATAATGTCAATACTTTCAAAGATTTATGTTCTCATACAAATTTTACTTCATAATTATGGAACTTTCTTCCTAGATTTGTGTCCTTTAACACATAATTCAGACTGCTCCTGAAAGTTTTGAAATGTTTTGGCTGGTACAGATTATGATTTCTTTCTTCTTTTTCGTCAGAAGTAACAACCAATCAACTAAGTTAGCATGTTTAATTACAGAGCAAAAATAGTGTTAGATATATGTGTAGGCTTTTTACTATCTCTACTAATGTCAATGAAAAAAAAAAATTCTCATAGCTGAAGATAAGTCCCACTTTTGAGCTTGATGTGAACTCTGTTATCAGCATTTCTTTCAAGGGAAAATGTTTCTATAGGAGTTGTTGTCTCAGTACCAGGATGACAACTTTAAGATCATAAAAAACCCAGGAGATAAATACCAAATTACAATATGCCAAAGAAAAAGTAAAAAGTAAGTACACTTTTAGATTCAAGGGATACTAAATAATACCTTCTTTTGACTGAGAATTAGGGATACCACCAAAATCAACCAGCATTTAGATTTGAAGAATTTAAATTTTCTACTTCTTGGAGCCTTGGGTTTGTCTTTGAATTTGATAAAAACACACCAGAAAAAAGGATTGAAAATCAACACAAGTTACGAGCCAAGGGCAGGTGTTTGATTGCCGTTTTGAATCTAAAATCAAAGTTGTTGGCCTTGGACTTTGAGTTCCCATGGTGGCTGGCGCTACAGCTCTGTTTGCATTTCAACAACCCAATTTGGGAGATTAACCTGAGAAGAAGGCAATGGGAAGTTGGGAAACGAAAGGCAAAGTTGAGAAAATTTGCTGACTTTGAGTTCCCATGGTGGCTGGCGCTACACTTCTGTTTGCATCTCAGCACCCCAATTTGGGAGATTAACCCGAGAAGAAGGCAATGGCGAAGTTGGGAAATGAAATGGAATGTTGGGAAAATACTTAGGTGGACCGGTCCACCGCATGTCAATACTTCTAAATATTATATTATATGCATTAAAAATTATATATTTTTATAAAAGAACAATATTTTAAAGTGATAATCTACGATAGACTTGATCATTCGAGTATTTTCCAGAAAATTGAGAAAATTTTGCTCGACAATATTTTCGAGAAAAGTTTTGGTGTCTTTTTTAGCGCCATTAACTTCTCAATTTTTTTCCTTTAAATAAATAAAATTATATTTGAGAATTTTTAATTTTTTTCTTCTTCGAAATAAAATTATACTTAAATTGTTTAACAAAAATTATATTTAAAATTTTAATATATTATAACATTTAATAAAATATTATTAAATATATTTATTGTTATACTTAACTTTAAATTACTTTAAAATAACAACTATATTTGTAATATGTGTTGAAAAGCAAATATCATAATAATTATTTATTTTACCATTCCAAAAAATACGTCACTAAAACTAATTCATGAAAACCAATTTTTGTTGTAGTATTGCTATAAACATATAGCACTACTAAAATACGAACCATAGCCGTTGTATTTGATACAACGACCGCCATATTTGACAAATATAGCGGTTCTACGACCGTTATTTAACCATCGTAAAAAGTTTCGTCACTTTTGGTCGACCACAGCTACGAAATCATCATATTAGTCTAATACGACGATCAAATACGATGGCTATATTCGTTTTTTATCAGCTCGGAAGGTTTAATGAAATAGTTCGTAAAATCGTCGTATTAGGTAAAATATACTGTTGTATTAAGTAGTCAAATACGAGGGTCCCACACCGTTCTATTGAACTATGAAAATACGATGACTATGCACCGATGTATTTGATAAGCAAATACGACAGCGTCATTTTAGAAAATACGACTGTTGGTAACCGTTGTATTTGATAACCAAAACGACGTAGTGTTCTTATATTGTACCTATTACTCATTGGTAATACGACGACTTGTAACCGTCGTTTAATCTACCACATATGACAGTCATAATCGTCGTATTTGGTAGTTTTTTTAAAAAGTTTTTATTGGTATTTTACCTTGTACATCTACAATTTCAAGCCAAATACAATTGAATCAATTCATTCAACACCAATCATAATAAAATACAATCTCTTCATTCCAAAAAACTCAAAGAAATATCCTCAGTAATCAAATCATAAATAATCTATAATCTCCACAAAAAAAGTAGTACTGCATATATGAGAAATAAGAGATGCCAAGAAATCAATTAGAAGTAGTTGTACATATATAAATAAGAAGAAAATCAAAATACATCACTTATCACGGACAGTCTCGTCCGCATCGCATGATCCAACGAGTTAAGAAGTGGAACTAACACTAAGAGATGCCGTAGAAGCACTAGATGGAGGTATAGGCGCTACATCCAGCTAGTGCACCTGCGAAATAATGCTTCCATGTTAGTTTGAAGCGCAGCTATATGTAACTCATAAGCCTCTTACTCGTGCTGCATCTCAGCCTGCATTTTAGCTCATATCTCAGTCTGCATAGTATCTCGCATACTTTGCATCAGTGCCTCAACCTCAACCCTAACAACCTCCTCAACATTTGTAGTAGAAGTGGATGATTGACTGACTGGGGTTGGTGTTAGTCTCTTTTCCTTACACCTAACATGACCTCTTGTATTTTGACTGAACAATCACCAGAATATCTAATCCTTCGCTTCCTTTGTGCGCTCAAACTCAGGCAGTGTCTGCCACTCTATCTCTAATCGATCCTACAAAATTAAGAAACAATATATCAAATTTATATTAGGTCAATGTATTATCTTTTTCATATTTTAATAATTTAGAAAATTATCATTTGAAAATTACTAATAATCATCTCCGCAGTCAAACCATCAACTTGCTGACCATGCCACATTCATGTAACAAGAAACATATCATACTATGACATCAGTTGGCCTTGTGAGGCCATTTGTAAAGATTTGTGAGAATTTCAACAAATTAGATAAAATGCAATTGAATAGTGTCTAAGATAAACTGAATACCTTTCCTATATAATAGAATGTAGCATTCTTCTTGTGACCAGTGTATATGCAATATGTGATCAATTTTGTCTATTCCGCTCGGCCTTCATCTATGAGTATTTAAATAGTTAATATGTAAAATAATTTTATTATTTAAAAAAAGTAAACAACTTGTGAGCGATAAAAATAGTCAACTTCTATACATATGACTTTTGTATTCTCTAAATGCCAGTAATCAATTAACATCCTCTATTGATTTTCATCAATCCGTTTATCTTTACAAATAATAGGTTTCGTACTATGCTGGAAAGGAATGTAGTATCTTTATTTCAACTTCGACTTATAATCCTTCCACACTGCGAATAGCATCTTCATTGTGACATTACGTCCTTTTGGTGGCATCATGGTATTGTCCTTGTACGAGTTAAATAAATAATTGAATAAAAAAATATTAACCTATGAAGAAAATACTCTTGCATATGTTAGAATAAAATTATTTATTTGTATTTCTTTCCAAACTTCGTCTTTAAGTCTCTAAAGTACGGAATGCCAATTCCTATAATTCAGAGGGATCCTACTGCTCATGTGTACAAAATAGCATACCATGAACTATAACGAGATGCATCTATCCCTACAAGCCCCCCTTATTGGTTAATACCAACATCGTACTTTTATAAGCCCGACTCACCCCATTCGGAAGGTAACTTTCTACCCCATCAAGAACTCCTTGACATGGAACCTGTAAAATATCAATTAAAAAATTAATAGAAAATAGTTAAGGGAAAAAATGTTTAATATGATTTCAACAGCCACATAGATCAATTTCTCCTAAATTACTTCCTAATAACTTAGCAAACTTAAGGCGCTAGAGTCTGAGGAAGAAAGTCTCATGCAATGGGACCTACATCAGAAGTAGGTATAGATGTCTCCTGACTCAACTCCTAATCTCTAGAGCCTGTTTGGACAGTTATATTTGATCTCTAACCAACCTTGTGTACGGGTGGTTGTGTCTTTGTACCCTGTAAGGGACTAGCTCCTGATCTTGAGGTAGTTATGGCGTCCTGTATTGATCCACGTCGAGAATGTATGTTATCCATCTACAAAATACAAAGATTTAACATTGAGTAAAAGATTTTAACAATTTTAGCACATTTAGTAAATGGGAATATAAGTACATTTAAATTCTAGGCAGTATTCTTCTTCCAGCTAAATCTACTTCCTCCCCAAAAATGTCATCCCTAACCCATACGGTATCTATATCATGCGAAACAGGACGAGAATCTAGCTGTTGTGTAGGAAAAGTTTCTAGATCATGGTCTCTTGAGCACACATCATAATTATCTCTTCTCATCATTAGCATTATCACATGCTAGTCTTTTTTTTCAGGACAACGAGAATGCCAAATTTGTTCTACTTGGTTTGCTAATATGAATAGCTCATCCATCTCTCTATTTTTCCAGTACAACAAATGGTCCGAATTCACCAAAATAAATTTGAGGTCGTCAACTTTAACACCTCAATGTACATCAAATAACAAAAAATTCAGTTCATTATTATATCGAATCCTTATAATATCAGTAAGTATTCTATAGTAATTGACATCAACTACTATGGGATTTATATCTCTTGGATTGAAATAACTCGTAGTATCAGTTTTACACATAACACCAAAATTTTGGGTGGACTTGTTAGCCTTGTAGGTTATTGTACGAAATTGGAAGCCATTCACGTTGCATGCATTGTAGCGCAATCCTTGATTGAAAGGACCATTTGTAAGCTTTTTAATTTCAATAGGAATATCAGGGCATTCTTCATTTCCATCAATCTATAATAAATATAAGTGTTATATGGACTAAATGTATAACAGGGGAATTACTCACTATATTGTATATGCTTTACTTACATAATGACTGAGCCAAATGTGAAACGTTTGAGAATGAATACGTTGTCTATCATGTAACTGAGATCTATGATACTCTCTATTTATGACAGACATATGAAGGCTACATATAGATATACATAAAAATTTAGAAGTTATAATAAAATAAGCATAAAAAGGGAAATATAATGATTCAAAGAAAAATTGACTCTCTATATAGTTTAAGGATGTCGGAGGTGGCTAGAACCCACCGATATATCTGCATTAAGGTTAAACGATCAAATATGACATCAATCCCTTTTCCAACTGGTTTATCCATTGGGCTGTCATCATCAACATATCTTAGGGGCCTATTCTCTTTGCTCTCAACATCATCTAAATATCTTGACACAAATGTTATACATTCTTCCATTAAATATCCACTGGCTATCGAACCTTTAGGCAGAGCACGATTGCACACATAATACTTGAGAGTTTTCAAGTATCTTTCAATCAGAAACATCCATCGATATTGAACTGGACTAGCTAACAATGCATCATCGACCAAATGTATCGATAAATGTTCCATTATATCAAAAAATTTTGAGATGAATGTCTTCTCAAGAAGACATACTATAACTGCGAAGTGGTTTTGAAGATCCTCAAGATACCTCCCTTTGTTAACTTTAAAACACAACTGCCCAAAATATGAAGCAATCTCAATTAAAAGTTGCACTACATTCTTGGGCCAAGTTGTGTAGGTAACTAATGATATTAATTACTGGAGTAAAATATGAGAATCATAACTTTTCAAACCTCCCAAAGTCTTTCTTTTCATATTTATCCGTCGAGAAATATTAGAACAATAGCCATCGAGAACTCTCAATTCCTTCAATACTATTAAAAAAAAAAACTTCAACTTCTGACCAGCTCAGTGTATAAAGAGCTGATGGTAAACTGTATCCAGTTCCAAAGGGTTTTTAGGATGTAAATACTTTTTAATATTCATTACCTAAAAATCTTGACAAGCTTTGAAGTTATCTTTTGAAGAACTAATATCACTCAATATTATATACAACAGACTGTCTACAAAATTATTCTCAATGTGTATCGACTCAAGATTGTGCCTCATCAAATTGTTCTCCCAATATAGTAGCTCTCAAAAAATACTCTTCTTCTTCCAATTATATGAATTTATGCCAAACTTCCATTCGTAGTTAGGCAGTATTCTAATTTTCATATCATTTGTTACATATTTTGTTAAACAATCCTGAAGTTATGTCAAAATTTTTATCCCCATACACCTTTTTGGTGCTTGTCGTATTTCCATTCCACCATAGAAAGAGACTTTGTCCATACAGAGCTTATTTGACTGTTTAAAAAATCTACGATGATGTAAGAAGCAATATTTACCACCATTAGGCAAGCGGTAAGACAAACAGTTGACATCGCATATTGGACAAGCCCTCTGGTTATGACAGAGAGATTACCATAGGCTGGGAAATCACTTATGGTCCACATAATAGCTACATACAAATGGAACATCTCTTTTATCCCAGCATCATAAGTAATCACACCGTCAAGCCACAATTCTTTCAACTCCTCGATCACTGGTTGCAAAAAAACATCAATCTTATTTCTCAAACTCTTGGGGCCGTTGATAAGAGTTAACAAAATAAAATAAAGTTGATTCATGCATAGCTAAGGTGGTAAATTGTACGGTATTAAAACAACAAGCCAAGTACTATATGGTATGTGCATATTTGAAAATAGACTAAATCCATCTGAAATCAATCCAAGTCTTACATTCCAGTAGTCACTTGTAAATTTCAAATGCGACTCATCAAACTTTTTTCAAGCTTTAGAATCAGTTGGGTGTCTGTAGACTCTATCTTTCACACGACATTCCTGATGTCACCTCATAAAGTATGCTGTTTTGCGAGATATGAATAATCGTTTCAATCTCTAAGTCAACGAAAAATACCTAACATGCTTGCATGCAACTATACTGCCCTCTTTCTTGTTCCTCAGAGTATTGCATATTTCACAAAGTTGTGCAGCTTCATTTTCCCCTCTGTATATCATGCAATTTTTTGGACAAGCATCCCAGACTTTGCATTCTATTCCTAATACATTCGTTATCTTACTAGTCTCATAGTAATTTTTGATAATTTTCACTCCTATCTCACTGAAAGCATCCGTTAGAAGCTCAAGTAGCATGTTAATGGACTTATTCAACCACCCATTGAGAAATTTTAAGTGCAATAATCTCATGATGAATGAAAGAGAGGAAAGCTTAGTACAACCTGGATACAACTACACATTAGCCTCTTGTAACAATTTAAGTATCTTCGTTTAGGCTCTTCACTTGCATTATAGAAGTCATTAATGCCAGTAGCATCTTGAACCATTCCAACCATATCATCCCCTTATACGTTTTCAATCAAAGGAATGTTGCTAGTTGTATCACAAGAAGATAAGTATTTTGTCCCATGAATAGTCTATTTTTTATGCCAACGCATGAAACCCCACATTTGACAATCTTGTTTGTCCTCTATTGTACCATAAAGATACCTATTCTGGCACTTCATACAAGGACAATGGATTTTGGATCCATCAGGTTTATCTCTTAATGCAAATTCCAGAAAGGCATCTAAACCCTTATTATATACATCATCTAAACGCTCTTGTAAGTCAATCCACATCGGTCCATCCTCCTAATCATTTTGTCATATTTTTAGTCAATATACAAGTTTCATTGTGATAAATGTATTGCCAAATATGATTTCAAATTCTATTTTGAAAGTATGAAAATATCATATTCCTTTCCTTCTTAAAAGCACAAATTGATCAACACATATAATTTTAATTTTTTTAAAATTTTGACTTAGTTTGCCCTATAAATTGAACATTGTCCAAGCACTAAGCCACCTCAAGATCTGTCAAGGATTCAATTCAACTAAAAAAAAAAATCATAAAAACAATAAAATCATTCAATAAAACAAATTTAATTCTATATAGTATCAAACTAATTTAAGGGTAATCACCTATTACCTATGGGAAGTGATCACCCATCACTCACGGGGAATTATCACCCATCACTTCACGGAGTTCCAATAATAAATTAATAATTAAAATCAAGATTTAACAATGTACAATAAAAATAAATAACTAATGAAAAAGAAAATGCAAGATTCAACTTAGATGTATCATGATACCAAATGCAAAATGATTTATTAGCTAAAAAGAAAATGGGAAAATGTGTTATGAGTTTAAATTTACTGAGAAAAAACTAAAAAAAAAAAAAAAGGTTCTATGAGTTTAAATTTACTAATTGTATAAATTAAAAATATATGCTTCTTTTTACTAATTGCACGTGGATTACAATTTACCTAGATGAGCCCAACAATGTCAACTCAGCAAGCATGTTACTGCCTATATGTATATTCATAATGTGCTACATACAGCAAATAAGTCACAACTTATTACCAATTTCAAGTGCTAGAACACCATTATGCATGAATGATTACATGCCATATACAGCCAATAAGATACAATTTATTGCCACTGTCAAGTTCTAGAACATCATTTTGTGTGACTAATTGCCACAGCAAGCTTATTAGTATAAAATCATAATAATTGATTAAAAAGTATGGAACTTAAGGATTGAACGAAATATTTTTTAAATTCTACTATTGTTATATAGCTGCAAAATGAAATTTAAATGGGTGGCACCAATATAACTGTACTAGCTTCTTAGTGGAGAAAACCACAAACGTGGTTAATTTCTCTAAAAATGCTATAAAATGTGAACCCCTTTGCTCAGAAAACTAATAAAACTTAAACTCATGAAGTGTGTAGGGTGCTAATCTTAAGGCCATTGGGCATTCAAAAATTCCAAGTTTTTTCTTTTAAAAATTATTCCCAAATCTTTTGCTCTTCCAGATGGCAAAACTTAGGAAAGGAATATTAGATTCTTTCACACAATATCCAATAGAAAGAACAGGAAATTAAATTTTGACAGTCAATTCAACTACAACATTTCCTCAACCCTTTGCTCAGTTCAACGACACACAACCAAACAAAAACACAGCAACAGAGGAATTAGTAAAACCCAACCAACCGAAAACATTGCAACAGACAGACAAAGTAATAAAACCCATATCAAAACCTCATTCAGCAAAGAGAGGGAACTTACAAGAAAAAATGGGATAGATTAGGCAGAATGTGCAAGACCCAAATACATATTTTAAGTTCAGATCTAGAGGAGGCCCAGTAGTAGTAAGCGGCAATGGGGGAAGAGAAGGGAAATGTGAGTGAGCAGCGGAGGAGGAGTGTCGGAGGAGCTTGAGAGAAGAGCGCTGGAGAAGAAGGAAAGGAATTAGGCCGACTTTTGGAGAAGCAGAAAATGAACACTAATGTATTTTGTGAAGGATGAGGAGAGATTTTATAACCTAATACAACTGTTAGTAACCGTCATATTAAATTTGACATAATACGACGGTTAATAACTGTCATACTTAATGTGTTCGAAAGTCACCAAATACGATACAGATACGATGGTTACAATATAGCCATCTTATTAAATTTGATATAATACAACGGTTACCAACCGTCATCGTTAATGTGTTCGAAAAAATAACAAATACAACCGGAGAAAGTCATATTAAATGAACAAATACGACGGTTATTATATAACTGTCGTATTAAATTAGATTATACGACGATTTTTAAAACCATCGTATTAAAATACAAATAAAAAATAGCATTTTTTTTACTTTGGTTTTATTTATTATACAAATATATATATATATGTATATTTATATATATAAATATACATATATGTGTATGCATATATATATATATATGTTTTTATATATGTATAAATATACATATATATACATGCACATATAGATATGTGTATGTTTACATAAACATATATATGTTTATACATATATATACACACACACACACACACATATATATATATATATATATATATATATATATATATATGCATACACATATATGTATGTTTCTAATTGAAAATTTATTTATATTATGTAACATATTAATTTAATATTCACTAATCAATGAAGGATATATTATGTTGTATATAAACATATAATAGAATAATTAATAAAATAAAATCCATTCTCTTTAATACAAATATATGAAAATTTAAGATGTAAATAAAAATTCAATTGACAAATCAATGATCTAACCATTAGATGTATTTATAAAGTCAAAACAAGTTTAGTGATCAAATTTGAAGGTCATTCGTTTTATTTTACCATATTTTTTGGGTAATATCTATAAAATTATAAGAAAACCTAGTGTATTTACAAATATAAGGATATCAAATTAATGATCCAATCGTTAAATTTTTTAAAATCATTACCAAAAGTCTTGTGACTAAATTTGAAAATAATCAGATAAAATTTGAATTGTTTTTGAAGGATTTTGTTATATTTTTAATTAAAAATGACGGTCGGACCATCGTAGTAGCCAGATATAAACGATGGTTGATTAATGGCTGAACCG
The DNA here is from genome assembly GCA_026120185.1 of Voacanga thouarsii. Taxonomy (NCBI): domain Eukaryota; kingdom Viridiplantae; phylum Streptophyta; class Magnoliopsida; order Gentianales; family Apocynaceae; genus Voacanga; species Voacanga thouarsii. Next base: position 1,618,056 of record JANUWF010003365.1, on the reverse strand, counting down.
TAGGATTTAGTAAATCTAAAATGATGGTTTCCAAACCGTCGTATATGGTTAACTAAATACAATGGTTATAACCGTCGTAGTTGACAAAGAAAAAATATCAAACACAATTTCATTTCAAAATAATATGCATAATTAACCAAATACGACGGTTTCAATGAACTGTCATAATAGGTATCATATATTACAATGGTTTATCTTAACCGTCATATTTGTTTGACCCAATATGACAGTTCCTCCCAAACCGTCATGAAAGTTGGCTTATTGCGACGGTTATTGACCATTTAAAAAGTGGCTTATTGAGATGGTTATTAACCATTGTATTATATTAGAGTCGTATTTGTCCTGTTTTTTTGTAGTGTAGATAGTAAGCCAAATTTGCCTTATATATATATATATATATATATATATATATATATATATATATATATTACCATTACTTTTTTGTAATTAATATGAAATGGATTTCGTATAATGTGTCTTTAAATATGCTATTTCGTATAATGTGTCTTTAAATATGCTATTTGCATTTTTATATGCACCATGATATATATATAAATAATATATTATATATATTATAAAATATTATATATTACATTATATTATATTATATATATATATATATATATATAAACACATTCACATTATTTATATGTATATATATAAATAAATAACAGTATGAAAAAAATTATTAAAGAATTGATTCAAATATGACCCTTAACAAAAACGTCTATTCAAAACCATCATATTTAGTCAGGCAAAAAAATAATAAGAATAAACACGAGTTTCAAACCCTTTTCCCTCTTCTTCCCAATTTCAGACCCTTCCCTATTCTAAGTTTGTTTCACCTTCTTCTCTGTCGCCGACCCATTTCTTCCTCTTCCTTTTGCCTACATTTATTCTACATTTCCCCAATAATTAACAGCACCACAAACAGAGGGCTGCCTCTTTCCCTCCCCTGCCTTTTTATTTTACATATTCTGTGATGGACTATGGAAAACCTAGGTCCGGGGACCATTATCGATCTCATTCAAATTGTTTCCCCAATTTCGTTCAAGAGTTGGAATTAGCAGGAGTTTCTTCTCCTCCTCAGCTATAATTTCCCATTTATTCTCTCACTTTCTTCTACTTTACTCCATTTTCATGCATGTTGGAATCTCTAATCAGTATAATTCCGATATGCATTGTGGTCTCAATGTTTCCAGATTTTTATCATAATTAAAGGAGTCTAAGGAAATTTGGGGTGGCAAATGGGTGGGAATTGATTTGGATGTTTGTGAGACTGCAGAATTTGCTTAATTATGAGTATTGTCTTTCTGTTTTTCCAAACAAAGTATTCTTGTTTTATCACATTGGCATCTAAATTTTAGGATTTTTTATGCCCCCTCCCCCCGAGGAAATCTCGTGTCCAGAATTGGAGATTGATGATTGTTATTAGTAAAAGACTATTGATAGTATTAGGCTGACAAATCTAAGTTTGACGATTGGAGAGGGGAGGCAACTTACTTGACAAAAATGATGTAAGAAAATGAATATCAGGAATATGCTATTTTTGTTTCTGAACAAGGGGAGAATTATATGGATTACTAATAACTTGTTTGGTAAGGTATTAGTCATTGATTTATGAACCATCTTCCGTTTACTTTTTACATTTTACCTTTTTTTAAAAAATAAAACTACCAAATGATGGCATAAATTTTATTTATATATTAAAAAATTAAATACAAACACAAACACAAACACAACTATTAGATAAATGAAATTTAACAAGAAACCCCCTAACTTTTTTGCCTTGTAATCATACCATGTTGTTCTATGTATTTTCCTTCCCTTTCGTGTGCTGAGAAAAATATTTGAATCATATTCGTCTCCAAAAAAATTCACAAAATCCATAAACAAATTCGAAACTTAAGTTTCAGCATTCTTCTTGCGATCTTTCCTCTTTCGAAGTTGACAAAGATGGTTGGAAAGCTTATTCTCAAAGCTAGGCCATAACGATCTATTGGGATCAGAAGAGTCAGATAAAAATCTTTTAAACATCTCCTTGTCTTGCTGAATTTGTGGCCTAAGGATAATATCTTCCGTAATATAACAAGGTGAAGAATCAGTAGAAGCAAAAACATCTCCTGGCATTGTGCGTTGTCGCCGCCGTGTAGGTCGAAATGTTTGCTGCACTTTTTTAATAATTTGAAGCATGGAGGCAAATTGTGCTTCATCAAGAGCCAAATCAACTACCTACTGCGACTGCTCCGAAATTTTATCTTGAACCACTGTAGTCACATCTGGTAACAACCCAGGAGCCGAAAGAGTAGCTCTTTGAGAGACTCTCTGCATTCATCATCAGCACCAACTGCACTTAGAACACACCTTAAAACATGGGGAACCGAGACCTCCATTGCAATATTCTAACTGGAGTAGACTAAGAGGTGTGGCCATTGCACCTTGCTCCTACAACTGGTTAGCCTTATCAACATCATATATTCGGCCTCGGTCCTTATCAGATGCAGCGTAAGGCACAATCTAATAATTATTTTCATTTTACTTCACTTTGTACGAAAATTTTGACCTTTGGAAGACCTTCAGGCTTCAGTAATATAGTTGACAGTTATTCCTTAGTTAGCTTACAAAATAGATGAGCTTCATTTATGAAGAAAGGAAGGAATAAGCTTGATGGTTTTACTCCTTAAATTTTTGGATATGGTTATTTATAAGTTGCTTCTGCAAATAGTCCCAATAGACTCATAAAAAAGGTTGTTTTCCTTAATTATTTCACTGCAGCTTCGGCTATTCTCTACTTATTCCATTGATGCAAATAGTGCAATGTCATTTCCCATTTTTTCGTGTTTGTTCACTGTGATCTAGATTTTGTTATAGAAAATATATCCACAATTTGCATTTCTTCATTATCACCTCAATATTCAAGAGAGCACGGGTTTCTTTATTGTGAAATATAATCTAGCAATCTTTACAGCGGAGCTTGGGCAGCCCCCTAGAGTGCATATATGTCCTATCGTGAATTTGCAGGAGCTGACCTAGTCCCAAAAAGTTCAAATATTATGGAGGGTACAATTGTATTAGGGAAGACAATTTTTTTCTTTGATTATATTTATATTTCTTTTATTTGTATGTTTGAAAGTAAAAAAATAGGATAAAATTATCATGTTTGTTCTTTGTGTTTTGTAGATGGTCACCAAACGTCCTCGACATGTATTAATACATGATGTTATAATTGTCTCGAGATTAGGGGTAGTTCCGCATTAGTGACAGAGACATAGCTAGCAACACATCAGCTGGCCAAAGATCAGACACAACTGCCCAGATGGTCTCCAAATTAGTAGGGGTCCAATTAGGAGGCAATTACAACTACTTCTGGTGTAGGTCCCAATATCATAGTACCTACTTCCTCAGGCCCTAGTGCCTCTGGTTTGTATTAGTATGATTTTATTAGTCACATAGATTAACTTCATTAGCTAACTTTAAGCCGTTTTCAATTTCAATATCTTTGGATTCACGATTCTTTTTCTTAGATTGCTTCCCAACAACTACGCAGACTCTATTTTGTACTTTTCTGCACAAAATGGTTTACTCATAACGTATCGCTTGATTCGTTACTATCATCCTCTCAGCAATTCTTGAATGTTAAGATGGTTTAAGAACGTTGATACTACTGAATTAGATGATGTTAGTGATGTTGATCATTTTATGCGAGAGAGTACTCGAAAATTTTTGCTAAGTTGTTGGAAAGCAATTAATTAGGTGAAAGAATTGTGAATCCAAATATATTAAAATTGATAATGGTTTAGATTTGGCTAGTGAAATTGATCTATATGGCTAATGAAAACATATTAAGCTTTTATCTTTGTGGCAAATGAAGATAATATATATGGCTAATGTACTTAAAAGGTTGATGAAATTATAATATTCACCGTACCCTTTTTTTACACTAAATCATTTTTTGATTCAAGAATTTAAAAAACATAGAATTGGCAGTTGTTTAATTACTTACTTTCTTAGTTGTTTTGCATTAATTTCTTAGTTGTTATTTTGACAATATTTTTTGGTGACTATTTATGTTGTAATATGTAGATTCTACATCAATGGAATGTCATGGGGTGAAAAGTTACGCCCGAATAGGCTGAGGCTTCAGAAAGTATAAGGTTATTGTTAACCAACCCGGAGGTCTTATAGGGGTAGCTGCACGATGCTATAGTCCCATGGTGAGCTATTTTGCACGAATGTGCAACAAGATCCTTCTAAATTGCAAAGATTAGCATTTTGTACCTTAGAGGCTTAAAGAGTCAGTGTGACAAGAAATACAGGTAAATAATTTTATTTTAACTTTGGCTCATTGTTTAAAAGTCCATTATAAGTTATAACTTTATGATAACTTATTTTTTGTTTAATTGTGTGATACCCCGATCCTACATAGGATTCTGATAATAAATCTGAATGGTATATAAGAATGGGTCTAAGTACCCAATGTCAACTTGGGATATCTATTTTGACCCAGCGAAAATGGCATCCAAATAGTTGACCGTAGGCGTTGTCAAGTGTATAGTCGTGCTCCTAGGTTTGTAAATATAGGGCGTGATATTTGGTATTAGAGCAGGTAATCGACCTTGGTATAGGAACTAAGTGCTACACATTGCATGGTAAGAGCCACCTCTAAAATCCCATACTACCTGGTTGATCTTGGATTTGATCTGCAAGTCTGGGCCTAACGAGGACTCTTGGCCTTAAGGGGGATGAATGTGACACCCTGATCCCACATGGGATTCTGATGATAAGTTTGAATGATATGTAAGGATGACTCTAAGTATCTATTGTCAACTTGGAATATCTATTTTAACCCAACGAAGATGGCAGCCAAGTAGTTGACTGCAGGTACTGCAAGACACATAGTCGTGTTCTTAGGTTCACGGGCATAGGGCGTGACAAATTGCTTTAATACATAAGGACAACACTAATATGCTACTAGAAGGGTATATTGTCACAATGAATATGCGTTGCATATCTTGGAAGGATTACAAGTTAAAGTTCAAGTATAAATACTACATTCCTTTCCAAATAGTATGGAATCTATTATTTGCTAGGATAGGAGGTTGATAAAGATCAATGGAGGATATTAGTTAATTATTGGCACTTGGAGGATGTGTAGGTCATATCATGTCATAAATTACTCTATTAGACTTTTTATATTTTGACTTTTTTGAAACAAAATTCTACCTTAATCCATTTTACTACTACTTGAGATTATTATTATAATTTTAAACATTTGTTATATGGCTTTCTTGGTTTTTTTTTTTTTTTGTTACCAACATAAATTCTCAGAAAGGAAACTTCCTCCTACTTAACCTTACAGGTATGAGTCTCTAATACTTTAGCTTAAGAAGTGAACATTTGTTAATCATAAGCATGACAAAATAACATAATCTTCACAGCTTTAGTAAAACCCCTTAGTATATTAGTTAGCACTAATTTACTAGAATAGCACCAGTATATCTAAGGATATACTAGTACTATAGGAATGCTTTAAGGGATCTTGAAATAAGTATATGCGTCTATATGTTTAGATATTTCCTCATATATGGTATGAAATTTGCATATCATAATAGCATAATTAGAAATCCATGAAAATGGCAAATCCTGTCAGTGTAATAGAAATTGTTGAATTTTTCTCAAATTCCCCCTTGAAGTTTTTTATATATAAAAAATGGTTATGATATATTTGTGTTACATATTAACTATTGTAAACAATCACAAGTAGAGGTCAAGCAGAATAGATGGAACCAATCACATATTGCAAATCCACCAGCCACAGGGAGGATTCCACAATTTGTTATACAAGATCAAGTATTCAGATTATTGAATATGAGCATTTTTTGCTGTAAATGTTCAAATTTTAGCATTCACATTATTGAATGTAAGTATCTTTTGCTCTAAGAAATCTTTGTATGTTGAATTTTGGCCAACTTTACTTCAAATATTGTCATGTATACTATTACTTTAATTTTTATCTAATTTACTAGTAAATTGTCAAAAACATTTACTTTGTAAATATTATCCAATTAACTCTAGTGGATGATCATAGATGGCCTCACAAGGCCAACCAATGCTACAATTTGATATGTTTCTTGCGACACAAAGGTAGCATGATAGGTAGGTGGATGGTTTAACAACGGATATGATTGTAAGTAATTTTCAAAATTTTATTTTTCTAAATTGTTAAAATATGACCAAAAAACATAGATTAATTTTAATATTAATTTGATGTGTAATTTCTTAACTTTGTAGAACCGATTAAAGATAAAGTGACAAACACTGCCTAAGTTCAAGTGCACTGATGAGGCAAAGAATTAGATCTTTCGATGCTTACTCAGTCCAGATTTGAGGGGTCGTATCTAGTGCAAAGGAAGGGGACTAATACCAACACCAATCAATCAATCATCCAGTTGTTCTAAAAAGGTTAAGGAAGTCGTGGATAAGCTTGAGGCATGCTTGGATAGCATGCAAGCTAGTATGCAACCTGAGATGGAGGAACGCTTGTAACAAGAGCAAGAGGCTTATGAGTTATGTATCACTGAGCTTTAGGCTACCATGGAAGCCCTATTCACAAATTTGATGTAAGTGCATTTACTACAACGCCTATACCTCATTCTAGTGCATCTATGATATCTTCTGATGTTGGTTTCATATCTCGATCCCATGGACCATCTGATCCTAATGATGCTGCCACTAAGGATTGACATATTTTATTTCATTATTGTTGTATATGAGTATTATTTATGATGGATATATTCCATTTCCTTCTTTTTGTATATATAGTATTACTTCTTGTATACATTCTACTTCTTCTTGAGGAGATTATAGTTTATTTATAATTTAATTGTCTGTGGATTGATTGTTGAGGAGATTGTGTTTATGGTTTGGCTTTGTTTATGATTGATGTTGAGAAGATTATGTTTATAGTTTGAATGATGTTGCATTTGTTTATGATTGGTATTAACTTGTTAAAAAGATTTAAATGGTTTTATTTTTGAAATTTGGCTTGGTTGGCTTTAAATTGTAAGTGGATATGACCCAGATAGCTAAAATAGTTGGGGAAAAAAAATTCAAATACGATAGTTAATAACAAAAACGATGGCTAAAACCCGTCACATTTAAAAATCTTATTTCGACAGCTTCATACTATTGTATTTGTTATGGGAAACACAATGGTATAAAACTATCATATTTGGTCTTACCAAAATATGACGATTTTAAAATTATTGGATTAGTTACAACAAAATATAATTGTTTTGACCATCGTATTTGATAAGCAAATACGACGTTCTTTCTATTAAATAAGACAATTTTGTTAATCGTTATTTTCAAACATTCAAAATGAAATTATACGATGCTTCTGTATTATTTTGATATTTTCTTAATATGACATGTGGTGGTTGTTGTTTTTCAAAAATGACAGAATTTTTTACGACAATCCAGAAACTGTCGTTTAACCGACATATATACTAAATACGACGACCACGATTCGGACTCAAATATGACCGTCGTATTTGGTCTGATTTTTAGAAGTGTTTCCTAATTTTTATCTTCTTCTATACATTTTTAATAATGGAAATGTGTGCTCAAATGTACGATGGAGGATGTGGTTTTTCCGATGGTTTGACAAATCCTATATGTGAGAGAAGTATGAATGTCATTTCTAAATTGTTAAAGAAGATGAAAAATATTAAAGTTAAAAATTAAAGTTTGAAGAAATAACTTAAGACATGTCAAGTTATTATTTGTAGTTTATGGATCCTCACTGTAGTGAGTTTGATTATAATGTTGCTTTCTATTGCCATTGGATAAAGATAGTTCATGTGGTGTCTGTGTTTCATATAACCTATCCTCGTTCTTTTTCAAAAATCGGTTATGTTGGTATTATTTTTGGACTTGTTCAAAGCTCAGTTATGTTGGTATTGTTCTTGGTTTTGTTCAAATCTCGGTTACATTAGTGTTGGTGCTATATATAATTTGTGATTGATTTGTTCCCTATGTATGCATCAATTGGGTTGTTATGAAGCCGAATGCTTGCACTAAGCAACTTACCTTGTTATCCTTCTTTATTACATCGTTGCATTCCAATATTGACGCTATCTTAAAGAATCAATAGCAAATACAGGATGATCAAATGACTTTGTATACTATGCTAAGTGAATGCTTTACCATGTGTTTGATTCAAATAGGGGGAATATGGTTGTTGCTACTACTATATTTTTTCTATTTGATTGGAATTTACTATTAATTAGCTGAATCAATGAGCAATTGATGAACAATTTTATTTTGTCATATGTAATAGTAATTAGGAATATATTGTTGTCAATCTTCCTAATTCTACAACTTGACTGCTTATTTCTATTTTCCTGAGAATCTATTCTACTGAAGTTTTATGTTGAAAACTTATGTTGTGATGAAAAGTTAGCAGATTATGGTTTTGCATCAAACAATACCAAAGGGAGAAATTGTTAAAGTCACTAAAAAGGTTGACTTCGGACAAGCCTTTTCCACAAGAATCCTTGACATGTTAAGTTATTTTAGAAACTACTTTATTGGCAATATTTGACAAGTGAATAATTTCAGTTGGGCTATGAAACAAAATCTTGAACAAAACTCTAGAGAATTAAGGAAGGATCTTGGTTTTTATATGCTAATGATTTCGTTGAATTCAAGTGGAAGAAGGACTGTGGATATTTAGAAAATCTGGAGATAATATTTAGCAATCTCCTAATTTACTTAGGAAATAGCTAATGCTCTAGTGCAAGCTACTTATACTCAACTAAGATGCTTTAGAAAAAATGACGAGTTTAATATTGAGGTAACAAAAAGGAATTCATGCAAATATGTAGAGAAGTTTAGAAGCATACTCCATTGATGAAGCTTACTAATTCTCACTGTTAACATATACTTATGATTCAAGTTATCAACTACAATATTATATTATCTTCTTGAAGGAACTTGAATCATTCTTCTTCAAATGAAACACTTTTCTAGTGGAAAGGTTTTGTGAAGTCAAACGAAGTACTGTTGTGCTAAAGCAATGAAGATTGAAGAGAGTTCAAAAGAAGTAATTGGGTTTAGTAAAGGTCTTATGGGAGTTTGACAAAAGGATACTAGTGTGGTGTTCTATTAGAGTCTATTAAAAACTACTAGATGATTGAGATAAGTGTATTCTAGTGACTTTTGTAAAAGTTTTAGTAGATTGTTTTACTAGTTTAGGATCTATAGATGTACCCTTATTGATAGTTGAACTGCGTTAATAATTTGCTGTGTTTATTGAACTTTTTATTTCTATCTATCAAACTAATGTGAACTCAATAGGAAAGTTTAACAATAACGCAGGAGATTGACAAATCAAACCACATATAATCAATTTGAATTTTTTAAGAAACAAGAAAAAAAAATTCATCCATATCTAAGGAAAAAACATGTCATTTGTTTAATGTACATTTCCTAAAGAAAAATCCATACATTTTTTGTAAATCCTAAGATTCAATATATCTTAAAAAAGGGCAGGGGGGGGGGGGGGGGAATGAAGAAAATACCAAATTTAATGCATTTAATAAATTTGAAGTGACCATGATGGCAAAATCCATCTACAAACATCCTTTATTATCAAATGATATGTTTTAATACAATTAAAATATTGAAAATGTTTATGACTAAAGAGAAAGAATTGTAGGCTTTGTAATTCGTATGCATTAGGTTTTCATTTTTGTTGTTTGTTAATGATATGCTTGTTTGAGAAGCTTGGTGTCCTTGGTACTTTGTCCAATCTCTTTGTTTATCTCACCACAGTATTCAACTTGAAGAGTAGTACAACAACAACTATTTGCAATGACTTTGCTGGAACCACTAACGTTGCTCCCTTAATGGAAGCAATCCTTTGTGACACATACTTTGGTCATTACAAGACAATGGCATTTGCTTCCATTGCTACTCATCTAGTACATTTTTGCTACTAGATAGAATTTTCTATTGGCATCATAGCTTTTAAGCTTTTTAAACTACTTGAGAGGGCATGTGATGTGAGAATTAATCCTAAAATTAAGTTCGGAATAGGGTGATGTTATTTACGGTTATGATATAGAAGTTTTTGTTTCAAAATCTACATCGCTTCTAATCTAATGTTTGAAAATGTTTTTGGGATGAAGGGGCTCATTATGATAGCTTTAATAGTAGGAGTCAAGCAGCTGCATCCTCCTCACTATGGAGCAGATGAAAGCCACTGTTGGACCAACCTCAGGGCAATTAGCATTCTTGTTCACAGGATTTGCACTGATGATTATAGGAGCTGATGGAATTGGGCTATATAATCTGGCTTTTGGAGCAGATCAATTTAATCCTAATATAGAATCTACAAAGCGGGTTATCAATTGTTTCTTCAACTGGCACCACCTAACAGTGACTTTTTTTTAGATGATTGCACTGACACTAGTTGTCTATGTACAATCTTAAGGTAAACTACGCAATAGTGTTGGCTATTCCTACAATTTTCATATTTGTATCACGTTTTCTCTTCTTTATTGGTACAAATATGCATGTTAAAGTGAAACCTGATGGCATTCCATTGAAAAGCCTAGCCCAAGTAATGGTAGTCTTATTCAAGAAAATGTGGCTAAAACTACCGAAGCAACCTTCTTCACTTTTCAATTTTACACCACCTATGACCATCGATTGCAAGCTTCCTTACATAGAGCAATTCAGGTAATTGAGAAACTTGAACTTAAATTTGTAATATTTTTCTATCTACTTCAGTTATATTGTTGTTTCAACCATATCTTATTGCATGTTTACTAGAATTTTTGTTGGAATACTTTGAAATATTCAATCAATGGTCTCAAGATCATGAAAAGGACACAAATATAATTTTTCTAGTGTGATTTATGGCAGTTGGTAGCAGCAAAAAATAGACATGAACAGTATGGAAAAACAATCAAGCCCTTCTTAGAAAAGTTCTTCTGATATTTGAATTTGAAATAAGAAAGCCTAGAAAATGTTTGCATATCAAAACATCTTTCACTGGTCAATGTTATTAGGTTTCTTGACAAAGCAGCAATTATTACCCCAAATGATGAAATCAAAGCAGACGGATCAGCTGCTAGTACATGGAGGCTTTGCAAAATACAACAAGTGGAAGAAGCAAATTCTGTTCTCTAAGTGATTCCCACAATGGTTGTAGCCATGTTCAACCATATTGGACAATTTCAATAGGATCAATACATAGTGTTCCAAGCATAGCAATCTAATAGACACCTTAGAAGTAGTAAGATTCAAATACCTACTACAACATACACAGTCTTCTCTATAATAAGCTTGACTCTCCTTGTACTTATATACAAGAGAGTTCTTTTTCCATTTATGTGTAGGTTAATAGGAAAAGAAGAGGGTATAACAATTCTGCAAAGAATAGGCATTAGTATATTCCTCATTATCCCTATATCACTCACACTTACATCTATTGAAAAGCACAGGAGGAACTTGGCTATCACGTCGCCAATGCTAAGAATTCAATCTCAGAGAGTGTTGTTTCATCCATGTCTATGTTTTGGATGGTTCCTCCACTATACTGATAGGAATTGTCGAGGCATTTGGTGTCATTGGCAAAATTGAATTCTACTACAAGTAGTTCCCAGAAAACATGAAAAGCATTGTGAGGTCCATCTATTTTCTTATGTTAAAGTAATTCTGAAGTCTGGAATTTGAAAAGACTCATTTAGAAATTTGACACAATATGTGCATAAGAATTCTTGATAAAACTGAAGGCATCTTGGTAATTACTTAAAGTTATATTGGCAATGTTTGATACGTGATTTATTAGAGTTGGATTAGGAAAGAGATTCTAAAGAATCTAGGAAGAATTTCAATAAAGATACGATAAGGATCTTATTTATGATGACATGGAATCTAAGTTAGATTGGTGAAGACCTAGAAAGGGAAAACACAGAGCACGCAACGGAAGCGAAAATTGAAAAAATTGGAGAACAGGGGAACTCCCAAATAGAGCCGGCGCTGGCTCCAGCAGCCCTAGCCGGCGTCGGTTGCGCTCTGTCCAGATTCCAAGGAAAAAAATTTCTAACCTTTTCTCATTGTTCTCAAAGTTGGCTGGACCGGAATGAGTGGAACCGGGGTAGGTATGCTGGTAGAAACCTTTGGTGCGATTCCTACAAGCCTCATACTCCGTCTTTGCATGTATGTAAACACCAACCTCTCGATCTTCCAGTATATGGCCTGCCTAATTCTACTTGTTAAATAACTCACAGACTAAGGAACTTTTCTTGGAGAGAGAGTGAGAGAGGCGTCTCTTTTTTCACAGAGAAGAAGCCATGAAAAAAAAATATTGTATTTAATCATCCTGTTTAACCTAAATAAAATCCTAGGTTCTAGGTTAAACTGGACTGGCCCATTGGACTCTTAGTTTAGCCTTTTAGACTAAATTAATTATTCTAATTAGAACCAAATAAATGGCCCAACAAATAATTAATTTTCCAACCCAAATAAACTAGTTCAATTAATAAGCTTATATTAGTTTAGTCTCATGTTAATCTTAAATGCATAGAAAACGGAAAACACAGGGCACGCAGCGGAAGCGAAGATCAAAAATTGGAAAAAAAAAAATAAGAACGGGGGTTTCCTGAACAGGGTCAGCGTCGGCTCCGGCAGCCCTAGCCGACGCTGGTTAGGCTCTGTTCGGATTCCGAGGTTAAAATTGTTTTACCTCTTTTCCTCGTTCTAAGAGTTAGCTGGACCGAAACGTGCTCAACCGGGGTAGGTGTGCTGGTGAAAGCCTCTGGTGCAATTCCTGCAAATCTCCTACTCCGCCTTTACATGTAGGCGAACGTCAATCCTTCGATCTTTCAGTATATGGCCTGCCTATTCCGTTTGGTGAACAACTACGGACTAAGAAACCTTTTTTTCTGGAGAGAAAGAGACGTCTGACTTTTCACAGAGAAGAAGTCGTCTCAGAGAGTGTGTGTATCTGACAACCATATTATTTCCAATCATCCAGTTTAACCTAAATAAAACCCTAGGTTAAACTGGATTGAGCCATTGGACTCTTAGTTTAACATTTTGGGCTTAATTAATTATTCTAATTAGAACCAACATAATGACCCAATTAATAATTAATTTTTCAACCCAAATAAACTAGTCCAATTAACAAGCCTATATTAGTTTAGTCCCAGGTCAATCTTTAATTATTCAAATTGGGCTAAAGCCCTGAATAATTAATTAACCCACTAAATTAATTTAATTAATTCTCTCTCTATGGACTTTTATTTTATTCTAACCCAACAATTAAATCAGGCTACTTAAATAAAATAAATTTCATTTAATTTAAGATCAATTCCTTAGTCCGTATTTAATTAAAACTCACGGTCTATATTGGGGACCAAAAAACACACCGCATTGGCTACTAAAATGACCAAAATATCTTTGACATATAAATAATTGTATTTTGTATTTTAAATAGTTTCTAATATCACCATAAGAAAATATTGACCCCAAGGACAGTGCTGCGTTAGCAAAGTCTCCGACCTACAGGTGTAATGACTAAAATACCCCTATATACATCACCGTACATTTAGAAAAGAAGAAGTGTACTAACACCTCTCTAAATGACATCTACCATCCTAAGGCCTCTAGTCCAATGATCCACGACTTCTTGGATTATTTCTGCTTTCCAAGGGAGCTACCCTAAAGCAAACATCTAAGTCAGACAACCACAAGGGACGATATAGTATAGAAATTATCTTGTACAAGTTTGTCTTAATTAACTAGTCGCACATACCTAATATTCAAGTATATTGGCCCTACGATAGAACCTCAACTATAGCATATCAAAGTATATGCTTCTAGCTTCGTCAGACCACCAACTTATACTCAAGCCGTAGAGTACTAGTCCACGCTATAGTAGTAATAATCTAGGTTTCTACCATATAGTACTTTTAGAAACCACTACTACAGGTCATGTTCTACGTATTCGAAATACGCTTATGTCATGAAGTAAGTGGACTACTCACTGGTTAAATGTAAGTCATTCCCCATTTAGAATTCACAACATAATAACCTAGACATAATGAGATTCTCATTCTTATCAATCGGTTAAGAACGAATGTTTATGTGTTAAGTAACCCGTGATCCATACCTTACTGTGAAAGACCTCCATTCATATGGACCAATTACTTAAACATAATGGGTCTTTTCCAAACGAAATTGTACACAAATAAAATTCTAAATTCACAAACAATTTTTGAAAATAAATTCTTTTATTAAAACATTCAATTTTTACGTCAAAAACCTAGTCTAAAAGAGCATACATCCCAATAATTTCCCACTTGCACTCTAAGACTAAGTAAGTTCATAGGTGTCTACCCCTATGGCGTCTAAGTGTCTCTTGAAAATTCTCTCAGCCAAAGGCTTAGTGAATAGATCTGCTAGATTATTCTCGGAGGCAAACTGTTCCACTACGACTTCCCGTCTCTAGATGAAATCCCGAATCAGGTGGTACTTCCTTTCGATGTGCTTCCTCTTCTTGTGGTTCCGAGGTTCTTTGAATTGTGATACTACTTCAGTGTTGTCGCAATACATCATAATTGGCCTGTCCATGTGTGGCACGACTCCAAGTTCTGAAAAGAACTTCTGGAGCCAGAGTGCTTCCTTGGATGCCTCCGAAACTACCACATACTCAACTTCCATGGTCAAGTCAGCAATGCAAGATTGCTTGATACTTCTCCATGAAATAGCTCATCCAGACAAGGTGAAGATATATCAACTAGTGGATTTTCTCTCATCCTTATCCGCCTAAAAGTCTGAGTTTATGTATACTATAGGAACCAAGTCATCAGCCCTGTAAATCAGCATATAATCTCTTACTCCCTTGAGATACTTGAGTATGTGCTTTATAGCTTGCCAATGAACCTCCCCAGGGTTTGATTGATATCTGCTAACCAAGCATACGGCAAAGCAGATATCTGGCCTACTACACAACATGGCGTATATGAGACTTTTCACAGCCGAAACGTAGGGAATCCTACTCATTATGTCTTTTTTTTCTTGAGATTTAGGACAGTCCCTTGAAGAAAATGACAACCCATGTTTGCAAGAAATTAGAGCTCTCTTGCATAAATCCATGCTATACCTGGCCAGCATCTAGTCAATGTATGCCACTTAGGATAGTCCTAACAATCTCTACTTCCTATTTCTAAGAAGTCTAATCCCGAGAATATAGCTGGCTTCTCCCAAGTCCTTCATACTAAATTGACTAGACAGCCAAACTTTTATAGATGACAATGACCCTACATCATTTCCAATAAGTAGAATGTCATCCACATTCAAGACAAGAAAAATCATATTAATGCCTTCAAGATTCCTATACATGCATAGTTCATCCTCGTTTTGAATAAAACTATAAGACTTTACAATTTCATCAAAACGAATGTTCCATACTTTTGATGCCTACTTAAGTCCATAAATTGATTTCTTAAGCTTGTAAACCATATGTTCTTGGCCTTTAGCAACAAAGCCTTCCGGTTGGGACATATAGATGTCTTCATTAAGATGGCCATTTAAAAATGCCGTCTTGACATCCATTTGTCATATCTCGTAGTAATAATGACATACGATGGCAATGAGGATACGGATGAACTTAAGCATGGCTACCCCCATCTTTCTCTTGTATACCCACTTACACCCTATGGGTTTTATCCCTTCAGGTGAAGCTACAAGATCAAAAACCTGATTGAGATATATAGACTCAATCTTGGCTTTCATTGCTTCATGCCACAAATTTGCATCGGCATCAGCAATAGCCCATCGTATCTAGTAGGGTCTTGTTTCTGAGGGTCGGAGACTAACTCGAAAGCTTCTCCAGTCCATCTCTCCAGAACCTTACACTCTCTCCCACTACGACGAGGCTCCATATGTACAGGCTCTTGAGGCTGTGTCTTTTCTTGTTCCACAATCGGGTCAGAAGAAGTTGCTTCCGAAGATAACTTCTCCTCAAGTTCCAACCTAATTGAACCTTTCGTGAAAGTACTTTAATCATCCTCTAAATATCTAGCATTGGTACTTTTTGCTCCTTAGGATGATAAAAGTAACCACTCTTTGTCCCTTTTGGATACCCAACAAAATAGCATAATTTTGATCTTGGTTCCAACTTATCTCCTTTGACCAGTACATAAGCTGGACAACCCCATATCCTGAGATGATTCAGACTTGGCTTGCGCCCAGTCCACATCTCATAGGAAGTCCTAGGTACTGACTTGGAAGGCACCAAGTTCAGAATGTATGCCGTTATTTCCAGGGTATATCCCCAAAAAGACAGTGGAAGAGTAGCATGAGACATCATACTTTGGACCATTTCCATCAATGTCATATTCCTTCTCTCAGCTACTCCGTTCTGCTGGGGCGTCCCCGGCGCAGAGAGTTGGGATACTATCCTATGATATATTATGTAGTCCTTGAATTCATCAAGGAGGTACTCTCCACCACGATCTGATCGTAAGGTCTTAATCAATTTACTTGTCCAACGCTCCACTTCAGCCTCAAACTCTTTGAACTTGTCAAAAAAGTCAGACTTGCGTCTCATCAGGTAAATATAACCAAACCTTGTACAATCATCCGTGAAAGTGATGAAGTACTCAAAACCTCCTTTAGTTGGTATAGATAGGGGACCACACATATCAGTGTGAACAAGACTTAATACCTCCTTGGCTCTATCCGCCTTAGGGGCAAATGACATTTTGGTCATCTTTCCCATCAGGCAGGACTCACACTAAAGCCAATTTTCCAATCTCAATAAGCCCAAGGACCCATCATGGATCAACCTCCGAATCTTGGTTGAGTTAATATGACCCAACCTTAGATGCCAAAGATTAGAGTAATTGACATTGGTCTTTCTCTTCTTTGTTAAAGGTTCAGACTGAGTGTTATTTAATTGATTGTTAATAGGGTTTAAGAAAAATAGATTCCCATTCATGTGCCCAGTACATAAAATTTTTCCATCTCTACTGATAGAAATACCATAATGGAAAGATACAAAATATCCTTGATTTATTAGTTTCACAATCGAAATCAAATTTTGTTAAAATCTAGGTACATATAAAATATCTTTCAAAACCACTATTCTATTACAATCAAATACAAGATCCAGCTCTCCCATTGCAAGGGCTCAAGCTTGTGGTCCATTTCCCATACATAGTCCATGTTCGCCCTTTTAGAGTCTTCCAATCTTTCTAAATCCTTGCAAGGAGTTACAGATGTAATTAATGACTCCTGAATCAACAATCTAAGTGAAAGTTGATCTAATCATTGATATAAACTCTAGATAGAAAATATTACCTGTAGGGTTTTTCTTAGCTTGAAGATCTAGACACTCCTTTTTCCAGTGTCCTTTCAGTCCTCACTTGAAGCACTTACCCTTGGGTTTGTCTTTGGGTTGGGTCTTGGGCTGGACCGCTGCGTTACCCTTCTTCTTCTTAAACTTTCTGGGCTTGGCCCCAGTTTTAAAAGATGAAGTCTTGGCAATCATAACCTTCGATTGTGGCTTCATGACCTTCTCCGCCATCTGGAACTCCTTCATCAACTCAGTCAAACCCATGTTCGACTTGTTCATATTATAGTTCAACTTGAATTGAGTAAAGAAACCCGGTAGAGATTCGAGAACCATGTCCACTTGGCTCTCGGGGTCAATGACAACCCCTACGATTTTTGCCTCCTCGAAAGCAGTATTCATCTTGAATGTATGCTCTCTGACTGATGCTCCATCAGTCATCATAGTGTTAATGATGATTCGAAGAGCCTCCTGCCCTGCGGGCCGGCTCTTATTTGCAAATATCGTGGCTAATAATTGAGTTATCTCACACACAGTGGTCATGTGCTCATGTTTGGATTGAAGCACATTAGACAAAGAGGCTAACATGTAACAACGAGCCATCTTGTTGGCCTTCTTCCATACATTCTCAGCCTCATGCTCCTCGGCGGTAGAACCCTCCCCAATAATAGGGCAGGTTTCGTAAAGGACATACTTATACACTTCCGCTGTGAATATTATGTCCAGGTTCCTTTTTCAGTCCATATAATTTGGTCCCATTAGTTTATTCTCTCGGAGAATAACAGCCAATGAACTAAAAGAACCTCCCACAATTTCTGAAAAATCAGAAAAATTTAAAAAAAAAAATCAGTTTGTGAAAACAAAGCAAATATGTGCACTTTATCCTTATTATCAAAACTGATAATAATCAATTTGGCTCTTAGGAAAACTGACATAGTTTTTTGGGAAGATTAACAGTTTTCTAAGTTAAGTGTGTTAACCACCACAAATTAATTTTCCTTCTAGGTAATGATCTAGAAGATAACTCCATCGAGGGGATGACCGTTTCCTCTCATTTTCTATAGACATACCTCGCACTATGACCTCCAACGAGGGGCTGGCCGATCATAGTACGTGCCCCGGGTTATTATTTACATCCCTGCATTAGATCTAGATCCTTGTGGTATCCCCATCCTATACAAGTTTAATCCCAGGGTGACGCGAGGGAACCCACAATCTCTAACGAGGATCGTGATGAAAGCCGTGGGTGAAGGCATGGAAAACAGGAAAACATAGAGCACGCAGTGGAAGCGAACATTAAAAACAAAACTGAAAAACAAGAATAGGGATTCCAGGGTAGGGCCGGCGCCGGCTCGGGCAGCCCTAGCCGGCGCCGGTTGCGCCCTGTCCCAATCCTGAGGTTTTAAAAATTTTACTTCTTTTCCTCGTTCTAAGTGTTGGCTATACTGGAACGTGTGCAACCGGTGTAGGTGTGCTGGTAGAAGCCTCTGGTACGATTCCTGCAAGTCTCCTACTCTATCTTTGTATGTATATGAACACCAAACTCTCGATCTTCCAGTATATAACCTGCCAAACTACCGTTTGGTGAACAACTAATGAGTTAGGGAATTTTCTGGAGAGAGAGAGACGTCTGGCTATTCCACAGAGAAGAAGCCGTCTCTCTTGTGTGTCTAATTGCAACAACGTTGTTTCCAATCCTCCTGTTTAACCAAAATAAAAAACCCTAGGTTAAATTGGACTGAACCATTGGATTCTTGGTTTAACCTATTAGGTATAATTAATTATTCTAGTTAGAACCAACTCAATAACCCAACAAATAATTAATTTTCTAGCCCAAATAAATCAGTCCAATTACATAAGTCTAAATCCATTTAGTCCCAAGTTAATCCCTAATTATTCAAACTGGGTCAAAGCCCTGAATAATTAATTAACCCACCAAACCAATTTAATTAATTCTCTCTCCATGGACCTTTATTTTATTCTAACCCAATAATTAAATCAGGCTACTTAAATGTAATAATTTCATTTAATTTAGGATCAATTCCTTAGCCCGTATTTAATTAGGACTCACGGTCTATACTGGGGACTAAAAGATATACCGCCTTGGCTACTAAAATGACCAAAATATCATTGCCATATAAATAGCTGTATTTTGCATTTTAAATATTTCATAATATCACAATAAGGAAATATTGACCCGAAGGACAATATTACGTTAGCAAAATCTCTGACCTACAAGTGTAATGACTAAAATACCCCTCTATACGTCGCTGTACATTTAGAGAGGAAGAAGTGTACAACACCTTTGTAAATGACATCTACCATCCTTAAGCCTTTAGTCTAATGATCCACGACCTCCTGGATTGTTTCCGCTCTCCAAGGGAGCTACCCTAAACCAAACATCCAAGTCATGTTTCCCAGAGCCTTGGATATTCAGATCATTCAGACAACCACAAGGGACGATATAGTATAGAAACTATCTTGTACAAGTCTGTCATAACTAACTAGTCACACATACCCAATATGCAAGTATATTGGCCCTACAATAGAACCTCTACTATAGCATATCAAAGTATATGCTTCCAACTTCATCAGACCACCAACTCATACTTAAATCATAGAGTACTAGTCTACGTTGTAGCAGTAGTAGTCTAGATTTCTACCATATAGTACTTTTAAGAAACCACTACTACAAGTCATGTTCTACGTATTCGAAATATGCATATGTCATGAAGTGAGTGGACTATTCACTGGCTAATGGTAAGTGATGATGAGATTCTCATTCTCATCAATCGGTTAAGAACAAAAGTTTATGTGCAAAGTAGTCCGTGATCCATACCTTACTGTGAAAGACCTCCATTCACATAGACCACTTACTTAAATACAATGGGTCTTTTCCAAACATAATTGTGTACAAATAAAATTGAAAATTCACAAATAATTTTTGAAAATAAATTTTTTTAAAAAAACATTCTATTTTTACATTCAAAAACCTACTCTAAGAGGGCATACATCCCAACAATCTCCCACTTGCACTCTAAGACTAAGTAAGTCCATAGGTGCCCACCCCTATAGCGTCGAAGTATCTCTTGAAGACTCTCTCTGCCAAAGGCTTGGTGAATAGATCTGCTAAATTATTCTCGGAGGCAATCTGTTCCACCACGACTTCCCATCTCTAGATGAAATCCTGGATCAAGTGGTACTTCCTCTCGATATACTTCCCCTTCTGGTGGTTTCTGGGTTCTTTTGATTGTGATACTGCTCCAGTGTTGTCGAAATACATCACAAACGGCCTGTCCATGTATGGCACGACTCCAAGTTCTGAAAGGAACTTCCACAGCCAGACTGCTTCCTTAGATGCCTCCGAAGCTGCCATATACTCAGCTTCCATGGTCCGGACACTCCTTTTTTCCAGTGTCCCTTCAGTCCACACTTGAAGCACTTGCCCTTGGGTTTGTCTTTGGGCTGGGTCTTGGGCTAGCCCGCTGCGTTCCCCTTCTTCTTCTTAAACTTTTTGGGCTTGTGCCCAGTTCTATGAGATAAAACCTTAGCAATCATTGCCTTTGACTGTGGCTTCATGACCTTCTCCGCCATCTGGAGCTCCTTCATCAACTCAATCAAACCCATGTTCAACTTGTTCATATTTATAGTTCATCTTGAACTGAGTGAAGGAACCCAGTAGAGATTTGAGAACCATGTTCACTTGGCTCTCGGGGTCAATGACAGCCCCTAAGATTTCTGCCTCATCGAAAGTAGCAATCAGTTTGAGCATATGCTCTCTGACTGATACTCCCTCAGCCATCTTAGTGTTTATGATGGTTCGAAGAGCCTCCTGCCTTGCGGGCCGGCTCTTATCCGCGAACATCGTGGCTAATGATTGGGTTATGTCATACGCAGTGGTCATGTGCTCATGCTTGGATTGAAGCACATTAGACATGGAGGCCAACATGTAACAACAAGCCATCCCGTCAGCCTTTTTTCATACCTTCTCAGCCTCACGCTCCTCGACGGTGGAACCCTCCCTGATTACAGGGCATGTTTCGTACAGGGCATACTTATACTCTTCGATTGTGAGTATTATGTCCAGGTTCCTTTTCCAATCCACATAGTTTGGTCCCGTTAGCTTATTCTCTCGGAGAATAACGACCAATGGATTAAAAGAACCTCCCACCATTTCTAAAAAATTGAAACATAAAAGAAAATTTCAGTTTGTGAAAACAAAACAAATATGTGCAATTTATCCTTATTATCAAAACTGATAATAATCAATTTGGCTCTTAAGAAAATTGACATAGCTTCTTGAGAAAATTAACAATTTCCTAAGCTAAGTGTGTTAACCACCACAAATTAATTTTCCTTCTAGGTAATGATCTAGAAGATAACTCTATCGAGGGGATGGCCGTTTCCTCTCATTTCTTATGGATATACCTCGCACTATGACCTCCAACGAAGGGCTGGCCGATCATAGTTCGTATCCCGAGTTATTAATTACATCCCTCCATTAGATCTTGATCCTTGTGGTATCCCCATCCTATACGGGTTCACTCCCAGAGTGACGCAAGGGGACCCACGATCTCTAATGAGGATCATGATGGAAGCCGTGGGGCCGTTGGAACCCCTCTCCCACTTAGTCTTTTAAAACAATGGTTTTCTGAAAAATATCCTTTTGAAAATTTCTATTAAGCTTTCCCTTAACTCAAAATAAAATGTCTAAGTCCATAAAAATCTCCATATCAAAGTTTATATCTTTTGAGAGCTTTTCCCATGAACTAATTTTATTTAAGTTAAAACTTAATGATTTCAAAAAATTTTCAATTAAAACTTTCTAGAGACTTTGGTCTCAAGTTTATTTGAAAAAACATTTTTCTTGTGCCAAAATTAAAACAAAATGGTTTTCTATTTTAACTTACAAAAATATCTAAATCCAATATATTTTCTATGTCAAAGATTATATCCTTTGAGAAAATATCTAAGGATTAATTTTTGTTCAAATTAAAACAACCACTTAATTTGTAGAAAAATGCTTTCCTTGTCAAAACATTCCCAAAGGCTTTGGTTTTTGAGAAAACGTGCACATAGATACCAAAAATAAGTATCATGCTAGAAAATAGTAGACGCTTTCATGCTCTTTTATTTTTTAAACCTAGGTGCCCAGATAATAGAATTAAACACATTAATTAATTAATAGTTTTGTTTAATCCTAAAATTCCTTACTAATATTTTTCATGCAAAAATATTCCATGAATATTAACTATTGCAAAAATATTAACTTCGCCCGGTATGGACCCCAAAACCAAAAGAAAAACGCAAGGAAAAATTACAAGGAAAAATAAAAATAATTTCCTTGGTCCACTGCACCCGCCGCACTGGATCATGCACCCATCTACACTGTGGTCCATTACATCCGTCGCACAGAACCAAGACCCTTCAGAAACCAGCGCACGGACAGGCCTTCCAGAGCCAAGCTGGCGCCGGTTCCAACACTCCAAGCTAGCGCCGGTTTCGTTCTGGATTCCTACAATTTTTTCTCTGCGAATTTTCCCTGTTTTTCTGCACGACTTCTATAACCATTGGCTCTCCGATTTCAAACCAAATACAATAAAATCAACCAAAACCAACAACCGCCTATATTCATAAAAATTGGGACTACACGATTTACAAAGAAAAACAGTAAATTACAGATTCCTATACCTCCACCCGCGAGGTTTAACAATGAATCTATCCATACCAAAAACAACGAAGCATCACAATTTTAATCACACATATGCGTCCAGATTTATTAATCTAGATGCATGCTCCCTATATTTTCACAAAAATCTTCATGCTCTGATACTAATTGAAAGCATGGAAAACGGAAAAACACGGAGCACTCAGCAGAAGCGAACATAAAAAAAAATTGGAAAACAAGAACAGGGATTCCAGGGCAGGGCCGGTGCCAGCTCGGGCAGCTCTAGTCAGCACTGGTTGTGTCCTGTCCCAATCTCAAGGTTTTAAAAATTTTACCTCTTTTCCTCGTTCTAAGTATTGGTTGTACCGAAACGTGTGCAACCGGTATAGGTGTGCTAGTTGAAGCCTCTGGTGCGATTCCTGCAAGCCTCCTACTCCACCTTTGCATGTATGTGAACGTCAAACTCTCGGTCTTCCAATATATGGCCTGCCTAACTACCGTTTGGTGAACAACTAACAAGCTAGGGAATTTTCTGGAGAGAGAGAGAGACGTCTGGCTATTCTACAGAGAAGAAGCCGTCTCTCTTGTGTGTCTAATTGCAACAACGTTGTTTCCAATCCTCCTGTTTAACCTAAATAAAAAACCCTAGGTTAAACTGGGTTGGGCCATTAGACTCTTGGTTTAACCTATTAAGCTTAATTAATTATTCTAGTTAGAACCAACTCAATGGCCCAACAAATAATTAATTTTCCAACCCAAATAAACCAATCCAATTAAATAAGCCTCAATTAGTTTAGTCCCAGATTAATTCCTAATTATTCAAACTGGGCCAAAGCCCTGAATAATTAATTAACCCACCAAACCAATGTAATTAATTCTCTCTCCATAGACTTTTATTTTATTCTAACCCAATAATTAAATCAAACTACTTAAATAAAATAATTTCATTTAATTTAAGATCAATTCCTTAATCCATATTTAATTAGGACTCACGGTTTATACTGGGGACCAAAAGACACACCGCATTGGCTACTAAAATGACCAAAATACTCTTGCCATATAAATAGCTGTATTTTGTATTTTAAATATTTCCTAATATCACCATAAGGAAATATTGACCCCAAGGACAATGTTGCATTAGCAAAATCTCCGACCTATAGGTATAATGACTAAAATACCCCTCTATACATCGCCGTACATTTAAAGAGGAAGAAGTGTACTAACACCTCTCTAAGTGACATCTACCATCCTTAGGCCTCTAGTCCAATGATCCACGACTTCTTGGATTGTTTCCACTTTCCAATGGAGCTACCCTAAATTAAAGATCCAAGTTATGTTTCCCAAGGCTTTGGATATTCAGATCATTCAAACAACCACAAGGGACGATATAGTATAGAATCTATCTTGTACAAATCTGTCTTAACTAACTAGTCACACATACCCAACATGCAAATATATTGGCCCTACGATAGAACCTCAACTATAGCATATCAAAGTATATGCTTCCAACTTCATCAGACTACCAACTCATACCTAAATCGTAGAGTACTAGTCCACATTGTAGCAGTCTAGGTTTCTACTATATAGTACTTTTAAGAAACAACTACTACAAGTCCTGTTCTACGTATTCGAAATACGCTTATGTCATAAAGTGAGTGGACTATTCACCGGCTAATGGTAAGCCATTCCCCATTTAGAATTCACAATATAATAACCTAAATATAATGAGATTCTCATTTTTATCAATCGGTTAAGAACAAAAGTTTATGTGCTAAGTAGCCCGTGATCCATATCTTACTGTGAAAGACCTCCATTCACATGGACCACTTACTTAAAAACAATGGGTCTTTTCCAAACGTAATTGTACACAAATAAGATTGTAAATTCACAAACAATTTTTGAAAATAAATTCTTTTATTAAAACATTCGATTTTTACATTCAGAAACCTAGTCTAAGAGGGCAAACATCCCAACAGTTAGACCGTTGGAACCCCTCTCCCACTTAGTCTTTTAAAACAAGGGTTTTCTGAAAAATATTCTTTTGAAAATTTCTATTAAGTTTTCCTTTAACTCAAAAATAAAATGTCTAAGTCCATAAAATCTCTATGTCAAGGCTTATATCCTTTGAGAGTTTTTCCCATGAACTAATTTTATTTAAGTTAAAAATTTAATGATTTCAAAAATTTTTCAATTAAAACTTTCTAGAGACTTTGGTCTCAAGTTTATTTGACAAAACAATTTTTCTTGTATCAAACTAAAACAAAATTGCTTTCTATTTTAACCTTACAAAAATACCTAAATCTAATATATTTTCTATGTCAAGGATTAAATCCTTTGAGAAAATATCTAAGGATTAATTTTTGTTCAAGTTATAATAACCATTTAATTTGTAGAAAAAATATTTTCCTTGTCAAAAACATTCCCAAAGACTTTGGTCTTTGAGAAAACGTGCGCATAGGTACCAAAAATAAATAGCATACTAAAAAACAATAGACGTTTTCATACTCTTCTATTTTTAAACTTAAGTGCCCAGATAATAAAATTAAACACATGAATTAATTAATTAATGGTCTTATTTAATCCTAAAATCCCTTACTAATATTTTTTATACAAAAATATTCCTTGAATATTAACTATTACAAAATATTAACTTCGCCTAATATGGACCCCAAAACAAAAGGAAAACACAAGAAAAATTACAAGGAAAAAATAAAAAATTTCTCTTTGGTCCACTAAACCCGCCACACTGGATCATGCACCACATCTGCACTGTGGTCCACTGTACCCACCGCACAGAATCAGGACCCACAAGAAACCAGCGCATGGACCGGCCTTCCAGACCCTAGCCGGCGCTGGTTCCAACACCCCAAGCCAGCACCGGTTTCGGTCTCGATGCCTAATCCTGCAGTTTTTTTTTTCCTAAAAATTTCTTCTACGAATTTTTCCTGTTTTTCTGCACAGCTTTCGGCTTCGATGGCTCTCCGATTTCAAACCAAATACAATGAAATCAACCAAAACCAACAATCGCCTATACTCATAAACATTGGGCTTGCACGATTTGTTAAGAAAAATAGTAAATTACAAATCTTCTATATCTCCACCCGTGAGGTTTAATAGAGAATCTATCCATACCATAAACAGCAAAGGATCACAATTTTAATCACACACATGTGTCCAGTTTTATTCATTTAGATGCATGCTTCCTATATTTTCACAAAACCTTCATGTCTCTGATACCAATTGGCAAACGCCAATCCCTCGATCTTCCAGTATATGGTCTGCCTAAATTTGTTTGGTGAACAATTACAGATTAAGGAACCTTTTTTTTCTGGAGAGAGAGAGAGAGACGTCTGGCTTTTCACAGAGAAGAAGTCGTCTCAAAGAGTGTGTGTATCTGACAACCACATTGTTTCCTCTCCTATTTAACTTAAATAGAACCCTAGGTTAACCTGGATTGGGCCATTGGACTCTTAGTTTAACCTTTTGAGCTTAATTAATTATTTTAATTAGAACCAACCTAATGGCCCAATTAATAATTAATTTTTTAGCCCAAAAAAACTAGTCCAATTAACAAGCCTATATTAGTTTAGTCTCAGGTCAATCTTTAATTATTCAAATTAGGTCAAAATTCTGAATAATTAATTAACCCACTAAACTAATTTCATTAATTCTCTCCCCATAGACCTTTATTTTATTCTAACCTAACAATTAAATTATGCTACTTAAATAAAATAAATTTCATTTAATTTAAAATCAATTCATTAGCCCGTAATTAATAAGGACTCACGGTCTATATTGGGAACCAAAAGACACACCGCCTTGGCTACTAAAATGACCAAAATACTCTTGCCATATAAATAGCTATATTTTGCGTTTTAAATATTTCCTAATATCACCATAAGAAAATATTGATCCCAATGATAGTGCTGTGTTAGCAAAGTCTCCGACCTACAGATGTAATGACTAAAATACCCCTCTATACATCGCTGTACATTTAGAGAGGAAGAAGTGTACTAACACCTCTCTAAATGACATCTACCATCCTTAGGCCTCTAGGCCAATGATCCACGACTTTCTGGATTGTTTCTACTTTCCAAGAGAGCTACCCTAAAGCAAACATCCAAGTCATATTTTCCAGGGCCCTGTTCTCAAAATATATGCTTCTAGCTTCGTCAGACCACCAACTTATACTCAAGTCGTAGAATATTAGTCCATGATGTAGCGGTAGTAGTCTAGATTTCTACCATATAGTACTTTTAGAAACCACTACTACAGATCTTTTCTTCGTATTCGAAATACGCTTATGTCATGAAGTGAGTAGACTACTCACTGGCTAATGGTAAGCCATTCCCCATTTAGAATTCACAACATAATAACCTAGACATGATGAGATTCCCATTCTCATCAATCGGTTAAGAACGAATGTTTATGTGTTAAGTAACCCGTGATCCATACCTTACTGTGAAAGATCTCGATTCACATGGACCAATTACTTAAGCACAATGGGTCTTTTCCAAACATAATTGTGCACAAATAAAATTGTAAATTCATAAACAAATTCTGAAAATAAATTCTTTATTAAAACATTCGATTTTTACATCAGAAACCTAGTCTAAGAGGGCATACATCCCAACAAATCTTTAATTATTCAAATTGGGCCAAAGCCCTGAATAATTAATTAACCCACCAAACTAATTTAATTAATTCTCTCTCTATAGACCTTTATTTTATTCTAATCCAATAATTAAATCAGACTATTTAAATAAAATAAATTCTATTTAATTTAATTTAAGACCAAATCCTTAGCCTGTATTTAATTAGGACTTACGGTTTATATTGGGGACCAAAAGACACACTGCCTTGACTACTAAAATGATCAAAATATCCTTACCATATAAATAGCAATATTTTGCATTTTAATACTTCCTAATATCACCATAAAGAAAGATTGACCCCAAGGACAATGCTGCGTTAGCAAAGTCTCCGACCTACAGGTGTAATGACTAAAGTACCCATTTATACATCGTCGTACACTTAGAGAGGAAGAAGTGTACTAACACCTCTCTAAATGACATCTACCATCCTTAGACTTCTAGTCCAATGATTCACGACTTCCTGGATTGTTTCTGCTTTCCAAGGGAGATACCCTAAAGCAAACATCCAAGTCATGTTTCCCAAGGCCCTGGATATTTAGATCATTTAGACAACCACAAGGGGCGATATAGTATAGAAACTATCTTGTACAAGTCTGTCTTAACTAACTAGTCACACATACCCAACATGCAAGTATATTGGCCCTACGATAGAACCTCAACTATAGCATATCAAAGTACATGTTTCCAGTTTCATCAGACTACCAACTCATACTCAAGTCGTAAAGTACTAGTCCACATTGTAGCAATAGTAGTTTAAGTTTCTACCATATAGTACTTTTAACAAACCACTACTACAGGTTCTGCTTCTACATATTCGAAATACACTTATATCATGAAATGAGTGGACTACTCACTAGTTAAAGGTAAGTCATTCCCCATTTGGAATTCATAATATAATAACTTAAATATGACGAGATTCCCATTCTCATCAATCGATTAAGAACGAACATTTATGTGTTAAGTAACCCGTGATCCATACCTTATTGTGAAAGACCTCCATTCACATGGATCACTTATTTAAACACAATGGGTCTTTTTCAAACATAATTGTGCACAAATAAAATATAAATTCACAAATAATTTCTGAAAATAAATTTTTTTATTAAAACATTCGATATTTATATCAGAAACCTAGTCTAAGATGGCATATTTCCCAACAGTCAGATGATTTGTTTAAATTAAGAGTTGAACCATTTATATCTGATTTGAATAAAACTTCTTCTATTGAGAATTCTATTTATCCTATGGTGCACATTATTGAATCCACTGATATTTGCCATAGTAGACTTGGACATTTAAATTTAGATTCTGTTAAAAGAATGATGAATTTAGACTTGATCCCTAAACATTCAATTGATAAGAAGAATAAATGTCAAGTGTGTGTGGAAGCTAAAATAACCAGGAAACTCTATCATTCAATTGAAAAGGATTCAGAAATACTTGATTTAGTTCACACAGACATTTGTGAATTCAATGGATTGTTGACTAAGGATCATAAGAAATACTTCATTACTTTTATTGACGATTGCAGTAAATATTGCTATGTTTATTTACTTAAACATAAAGATGAAGCACTTGAAAAGTTTTCCATATTTAAAAATAAAGCTGAAACTCAAACTGGCAAGAAACTTAAAAGGTTAAGATCTGATAGAGGTGGAGAGTATGGGTCTAATCCATTTGTTGAATATTGCCAAAGTAATGGCATAATTCATGAGGAGACACCCCCTTATTCTCCCCCATCTAATAGGATTGTTGAACGGAAAAATAGAACGTTTAAAGATATGATCAACAATTTACTTTTGAATTCTGGATTGCCTAAGTATATGTGGGTTAAGGCTTTGAATAAGGCTTGCCATATTCTGAATAAAGTCCCTTATAAATATAAAGAGGTAACTCCGTTTGAAATCTGGAAAAGTAGGAAACCTAACTTAAAATACTTCCGTGTGTAAGGTTGTCTTGCAAAAGTTCTAATTCCTGAGTATAAGAGGAAGAAGTTAGGACCAAAGACTATTGATGTTATCTTTATTGGTTATGTGGAAACAACCTATGCCATGAGATTTTTGGTAATTATGTCTGAAATATCTAGCATAGATGTTAATACTATTATTCAATAGCTTGACGCTACATTTTTTGAGGATGTGTTTCCCATGAAAATTGGTTTGCCTTAAGATGTTTCTACTTTAGATTTAGCCTTAATATCTGATTCTATTCCTGATCATGTGGAAAGGATGAATGATGTGGGGATAGGTCCAAATAGTTCCAACACTCAAATTAAGAAATTAAAAGAACCTAGAAGGAATAAGAGAGCTAAAGTAGTCAGGGACTTTGAAAGTGACTTTGTCACTTACAATGTTGAGGACGAACCTTTAACCTTTCAAGCAGCCATGACTTCCTCGGAAGCAGGGCATTGGAAAGGAGCTGTTAAAAGTGAGATGGATTCCATTGTCTCCAATGGGACATGGAAACTGGTAGATCTCCTTCCTAGGTGCACTACAATTGGATGTAAATAGATATTTAAGAAGAAACTTAAACCAGATAGGACCATAGATAAATATAAAACTAGATTAGTTGCCAAAGGGTTTAGACAAAAAGAGGGAATAAACTATTTTTGATACCTACTCTCCTATTGCTCCTTTAACTACAATTCGAGTGCTAATTGTATTGGCTTCTATATATGGTCTCACCATCTACCAAATGGATGTGAAGACAACTTTTCTTCATGGTGATCTTGAAGAAGAGATATATATGGATCAGCCTGAGGGATTTGTAACCAAAGAAAATAAACGGAAAGTTTGTAAACTTGTTAAATTCCTATATGGTCTAAAACAAGCACCCAAATAATGGTATTAAAAATTTGATAAAACTATTCTATCATTTGGCTTCATCATAAATGAGAATGACAAGTATGTTTACTGTAAGGTTAAACGTAATGCAGGTATTGTACTATGCCTGTATATGGATGACATTTTGTTATTTGGGTCCAATGTTGAGATAATTAATGAGACTAAATCATTCTTGAAAAGTAAGTTTGAAATGAAGGATATGAGAGTAGCAAATGTGATTCTTGGCCTAAAGTTGATTCGCTCAATTGAGGGGATAACAATTTCTCAAACTCACTATATTGAGAGTGTTCTTGAGAAATATGGTAATCAAAATTGTAGAATTGCTAAAACTCCAAGTGACCCTTTTGTAGCTTTGTTCAAGAATGAAAGTGGTGTTCCTGTGTCTCAATTAAGGTATCCTCAAATTATTGGTAGCTTGCAATATCTTGCAAATAGCTCAAAACTAGATATTTCATTTTCTATATCTAAGCTAGCAAGATATACAAGTTGTCCAAATCGGACTCACTGGGAGGCCTTGGATAGAGTATTAAGGTACTTGAAGGGAACAGTATCCCTTGAGCTGCATTATGGGAAATTTCCTGATGTACTTGAAGGATATAGTGATGCAAGTTGGATAGTCAAGAACTCTGGTAGCAATGGTTGTACTAGATATGTCTTTACATTAGGTAGCGGAGCAGTCGCTTGGAAGTCTTGTAAACAGATTTTGATAACTCGGTCAACTTTTGAGGCTGAGTTCTTGACTGAAACAGAAGTTGAATGGCTGTATGGACTATTGTCCTCTTTGCCAATAATCAGCAAGCCTTGTTACTATTATATCTATACATTGTGATAGTCAAACCACAATTACAAAGATAAAGAGTACCAAGTATAATCAGAAAACTAAGAGACACATTCAAGTTAGACTTAAGTCTATAAGAGAGTTAGTGTCTGAAAGGGTGGTGTCTATTGATTTTGTTAGATCCAGAGATAACATTGTAGACCCCCTAACTAAGGGACTGGAAACATCCTTATTCCTTAAATCCAGGTTGGGAATAAGACTGATAACCCAGCAATGATTCACCTACAGTGGCAACCTAACTGATCACGTGGAGATCCCACAAGACAGTTTAATATGGCATAAATAAACTGTTTGAGTGAATCTGGCATCAATTCTAATACCTTTGTATCTAGGTCCTTTCCCTGAAAGCATGTGGTGCGTTTACTGTAATGAGTACGAGTTTTGACTCTAAATGGGATCAAATCTTTTAGACAGGATGCTAGTAGTACATTCTTGGAGATCGCCAACTATGTGAGTATTGTTGTGTGGCTGCAACTAAAGGGAATTAGGTTTTCTCTGCATACACTCATAAGACAGGATTAGGACACATGGCCATAACGTGTCAACCCTAAAGATTGTCTCTATAGCCGATAGTCTGTTGTTACTAATGGATGCTGTCACATTCAAAGTTCAGATTCAAGATTTAAGTCCATCTGTTCCTATGGGGGCATAAGTTGGATAACTTAGGTAATGGTTCAAACCGGAAGGTACCATTATCGAAAGCAGATTATGTAAATTTTGGATAGTCTTTAACCATGGATTTGTGGGGGATTGTTGAAAATGGCAACTTTGGGGGTTAATAACTTTTAACTCATGATTAGTTAACCTAAAATAATTAATGGAAGTTGTTCTTAACATGTTTGAGATTGTTTTGATTATGTTAGAAGTTATTTTCATGGTGGGAATCTATAATTAAATGTTGTTAAAGTTGGGTATTTAACTATTTGGGAACTTATGTTAGATATGAGTCTCACATGGGAAAAATTGAGGAGTATGGAAGCCTTTATATACTAAAAGGCTTTTTTATAAACTTGATAGAAAAGCCCAATGTATGGAGGATGACACGCGCGCGTGCAGCCCGGCCAGCCCCGCCCGGCTTGAGCTTGGCCCATGTTTTCACGTTCCTCTATTTTTATTGTTATTTTTTTTTTTTGCCCAAATTAACTCTAACTTGAAAAGAAAAAGGAAACATAAAATCTTATTAGAATTAGGGTCTTCTAATTCGAATTGGGTTTTGACTTTTCCTAAGGTAATATTAAAAGGAAAGGAAGAGAGCGGCGGCTAGGGTTGAACATTTTCGTGCCTTTTGTTTTCTTGAAAGAGAAATCGCCTCTTCTGTTCTCCCTACCACGATCTATAGTATTTTGACTAAACAGGATCGGTGAACTGAGGAGATTTTCGAGGTAATCGCAATTGGTGTACGTCAATAGCGATCTGAGACCGTCTTATCCTGCAAGGAGAGTCGCTGTACCCATCGCACCGGAGTGGGGCGAATAACTTCTTAAAGGCAAACCAGCATTGAACTGGTGATTCAATCAGAGTTATTGTACGTCGCATCGCAACTTGTCCAGAGGAGAGCCGGCGCCGAGTACATCTACTGGAGTTGGCATCGAGTACGTTCTGACAGAACCGCGAGCAAGTCTCTTAGGTCCATTACTGATTTATTTGTTAAGTTTGAATTCTATTTAATTACTTTATACTTGGACTGTTTGGCCTTATCGGTATTATTGATATTTGATAATTGCATTTGTTAGAGCCCTGGTCGGGCATAGACGGTGCTTGTTCAATTCAATTAAGTTGTCTGTCTATACTCGTAAGTACCCTGTTTCTAACACTACGACCATTCAGGAAATTACTAATCAGGGACATAATGAAAGTAACTACAAAAAAGAAACAATTGGGACCACAATAGGAGAAATATTAAACTTTAAACAAAGAGAATAGAAAAAATGAAATATTTTAGACAGATATGGTCCATTTTTAAAACATCAATTCTATACAAAAAATAATAAACTTCACCATTAATTTTTTAATTGAATATCTATATCTATGCCGTACAATACATGCAATAAATCATTCTCAACCAATAAATCTTCAGAGAATTAAAAAAATCACAATTTATTCTCTGATTGGTAAAGCAAACAAACAAAAAACAATAATGGGAATTTATTGTACATTGGGCTGCCGAGGTCCGGTCCCAATTCACGTCATTCCGTTCACAAACAATTTAATTGTACAAATTATGGATATTTAGGAATTGTGAAATTTTATAATAAAAATAATTAAAATATCCATTATACCATTTAGAATATTTTTATTATTTTTCTTACCTCATTAATTTGAATTTTACCATTTCTTTAATTACATCACTTTAATAATTATATTTGTCTCTCTCTTCTTACCTATGTCATTTGTCTCTTTCTTCCCACTCTTTGTTTTAGAGTCTTCTTTTCACTCATATTACTTCATTAAATTACATTTTTTACTATCTTATAGGATAACGTGATTTTATTATTAGTTAAAATAACTTTAGTATGGGTAATTGTAATACTAATTAATTGATAAAAAACTGTTTTAAGGGTAAAATTAGAAAAAATAATTAAATACAACTTATATTTAAAAAGTGAACAGTTATTTTTTAGACAAATTAAAAAGAAAATTAAGCTAATTATTTGTAGAGAGAAAGTATATTCTTAATTTGATCCAAAACTAAATTTGAGTTAGACGTGGATATGGTCAGCCTTAACTTTTGTTCTTCATATGTAAAGAGGTGGATGAATCAGATGGTTTTTCGAGTTTATTGGATCCGTTTTCCCTAAGTGATCTACTGTATTTCGTCGGATTCCATTGCATTTGAAGTGATAGGAATTGTAAAAAACGAAAATTTATAGATTAAAGACCTCAAAAATTAAGGGGAAAAAAATGAATTGGGAGAATCGTGTCATAAGTAAAATACATTAAAGACTATTTATATAAAATTATCTTTTTTAAGAAAAAAGAAATTATTATAAAACACTATTGCAGATGCAAGCACATATTAGTGGCAAATCACAATTCACATTTTATCTTTCTTGTGTTGGAAATTGGAGAAGATAGAGACTCCTCGCTCTATTAAACAAAATACTTAACTGTTAAATTATTTTATATATAAAAAACTATATATATTTGAATAACAAGTTACATGAGATTTGAAACCTAAATTCTTTTGAGATTAAGAAGCCTGAATTTAATTAGCCAATCAGGCAAAATTCTCCATCTGCCAAATTTTTATCTATTGGAAATTTTTTTTAATAAAAATGTTAATGAATTTAAAAATTTATCATACAATAAAAAAATACTTTTAACTCATTAAACTATTATTTTACCACTTAATTCGTAGCGAAATTCGGCAATTCCTCATTCTCCGAGCAGTAAACTAGGCAATAGAATTAAAAATTAAAACTTCTCTGCATAACCTATCCAGCCTGCTTCATCATGTTCGTTTTTCTTACTGCATTCCGAATAGTAAACGTTGGGACTCTGACCTACTTTTCTATAACTTGTACTATTTGATTGTCTATTTTTAGTCTTACTATTAACCAAAATTTATCAATTTGAAATGTTAATTATTAATTAAAAGCGTTTGTTAGCTATGTTAGTTTTAATGTTTATTGATTTTATTCTATGAAATCTATATATATATATATATATAAAAGCAGCTGCGGAATCCCCTCGTTATGTCACTTGGCAACACCCGAAGCTATTAAAGTGACACGTGGCACGACCTTCCTCAAGCACATGGCTTGCTGTTGCAATAAATTGATCTGCATCCCGAAAGTTAAACTCTTCTATTTGCCTTCCGAGTTATTAAATACAAATCTTAAATATTCTCTATACATTGCACAAGATACATTTGCTGCAATAAACTGATCTGCATCTTAAAAGTTAAATTCTTCGATTTACCCTCCGAATTATTAAACTAATCTTAAATATTCTCTATACATTACACAAGATACCTTCCATAACATTTGCAGATGTTTATCAAATCTGTATATATATAGATGCAAATATAGCTCAAAACGAAAACCTCAAATCCAATCACAAGCTCACAATTACGCCACAGATCATGGCCTTCAAAGACCAAACTTTCACATACAAAAACATGTATCTTTACACACAAATATATTCATACACATATGTGCATTTGTGTGTACATCTCCTCAAATGTATGCATGCTCATGCGTCAAGACTCAAGATGTAGATAGGAAGAATAAATTAGAAGACTCTATAACTTCGGAGATGGCACTTTGGATGTCGGCACACTTCTGAACAACACTATGTTCATTGATGCCTTCCTCTTCCTCAATCAGAGCTTTCGTGAAGCCGTTCTTACCATCGGCAGAGGCAGAAGAATGATGTTTACTAGGGAAGAGCTTAACCTTGGACACAAGAGACCATTGGACAAGAGCGAAGACGATACCAACAACGGCACACACCGGGATTCTGGTTCCAAGATCTGATAGTATTGCCGCACCCTTCCTCTATTCCTCTACCTTATCATGGTGGCTCTAAGGCTAAGCTTTTCCTATATTTACTGGCTCTTCAAATACGAAAACTTCCAATATAAATAGAGATAGCAAATGGAGTGGGGAATATTATGGTGGTTCTCTGTAACTAAGGGATGGGGGCATTTGCACATACAACATAAGCCAGGCACAAGCAACTCTAATTTGTTACCAACAGAAAACCTAACTTTATTACCATAGAGCACCAAAAGCTCTTAATTGATTCAAATCGAAAGATCATCTGGATGCAATCTAACATCTCCTATCTCTCAAAAATATTTATTAAAAAAAAATCGTCAAGCAAAAAGAATAGGTAACAAAAATGTAAATGTCTAAAAGAAGAAATATCATCCAAAACACTAAACTGACCTCCTTACTTTGGTGAAGATAACATTTTGCAGTGTGTAAAGCTATATTGAAGAAACAGAAGGATTAGTCCTAATCTCATCTAGATCGGAATTGCAATCTATTCCACACCCACTTTGCGGACAAACATAGAAATTATCAATTGGAAAATCGGCCGATGCAATCCCAACAGAGAACTCGACATTTTGGCCATTTCTTCTGACCTCCACAATAGTCAACCACATTATTAGGACCATGACTAGTAGTGGCAACTGGGCCGGCCTGCACGGTTTCGGGCCAGGCCCAAGGACCGGCCCGCCTGGAGGGTGGGCCGGTCCCGGAGAGTGGCGGGCCGGTCCCTGGGCCAGAGGCCCTGGGACCGGACCGGACCTGGACCTTGGCCCGCGGGCCGGTGCGGGCCGGCCCGTGGCTTATTCTTTTTTTTTTTTCCTGCTTAACATAATTTTTTATATCCTTCTTTAACACATAAATTAAGTATATGACAAGCACACCTAATATGAAATAAAATATCATCTAACATAGGATTCATAGTATTTTTTAAAATTGTTATGGCAGAATCATTATTTGAAGCATTATCTAAAGAAATAGAAATAATTTTATTTAAAATCATATATTCATGACATGTTTGAGTAATCATTCTAGCTATACTACTACCTACATGAGGATATTCAAATAATTTAAAACAAATAGTTCTTTTTTGTACTAACCAATCATGATCTATCCAATGACATGTAATGCATAAATAAGATTCATTAGTAATTGTGGTCCAATCATCACAAGTAAGAGCAAATTTCCAATTATAAGAATCAAACATAGCAATTAGATACTCTTTCATTTATTTATATATCTTTATTATATAATTTTTTAATGTTGTTCTAGGAATTCTTTTCCATGCTGGTTGACAATTATTTTGCATATATTGTTCATAATGTGGATTTTCTATAAAATTAAAAGGTAATTTAGTTTGAACAATCATTTTAGCAAATGCATTTCTATTTTTTCTATGATCATATTGAAAATTACCAACAATTTGACCTCTTGTAGTACGTATTTGTTGTTGTTTAAGTAAATTTTCTAACCAATCATTATGTGACCTTTTCATATGTCTAACTAGTGTTCCTGTCCCTCCTCCCTTCTTATGTGCATATACCGCTTTACAAATTTTACATATTGCCCTATCACTATCATTTTCTTTTTCAAAAAGATTCCAAACCATAGATGTTTTTGCTTTAGTTGTAACATTCGTTGTTTCAACATCATCCTCACCTATATTAGATGCGTCGGGATTAATTATTGGAGTTGATTGTAATTGTGAAACACTAACACTAGGCCTACTAGGACCTTCATCTTCATTACCTATTTCATTATTTATTAAATTCAAAGCTGGATCTATATTAAAATCAAAATGTGCAGATGATTGGGATGAAGAAAAATGATGATATTGATTTGGATCCATTATTTCTTTAAAAAAAAACAAGCAATCAAAATTCAAATAAAAGTTCAAAAAAAAAGTATTAACAAATAATGAAATAAGAGAATTGAAAAATATAAATAACAAATTAATTTAAAAATTAAACAAATAACTAAAACAAATAAACAACTAATAAAGCTAAAATAAAAGAATGTAAGATTAAGAAATACTAACTTGTTGATGACCAAGATTCAAAAATAACAATTCTTTGTTAAGCTTTTAACTTCTTGTATCCACTATTCCGCTACTCAACAATCTTCCAAAATATGAAGACTTTCTTAAAGAATTGAAAAGGTATAACACAAAAATAAATTCTATTCTAATACTCTTTGTAGAGAAAATGAATAAATTTGAGGATTATGAAAGAAAGATGAATGGAAATAAGAGAAAATTGGAGAGAGTTTAAGAGAATTGGAGAGTGTTGATGAGTTTTGGGTTGAATTGGGGGTATTTATAGAGTTTTGGGGGTT
This sequence comes from Voacanga thouarsii, assembly GCA_026120185.1. NCBI lineage: Eukaryota > Viridiplantae > Streptophyta > Magnoliopsida > Gentianales > Apocynaceae > Voacanga > Voacanga thouarsii. Next base: position 1,579,851 of record JANUWF010003365.1, on the reverse strand, counting down.
AGGGACCAAATTGCAAAAAATAATAATAATTCAACCGTTTTAGGGACTAAATTGCAAAAAAAATTTAAAGGACCAAATTAAAAAAAATCAGAGGGCTGGCCGGCCCGTGGCGGGCCAGGAATTTTACCCCCTGACTCGAATTAGTGCACAATGCTCGATCTGCCGAGCAGGTCGAGACCGGCCCGGCCCAACACGCCGGCCCAGTTGCCATTGCTAACCATGACGCTAATGCCGCTCAGCTGTGTAAGTTTTCCTTTGGCAATGTGCCCACTGATCTTGGATTTATAAAAACAATTGATATGAACCCTCCAAAGAGAAACTGCAAGAGCCATTGAGGTAAGCCTTGAATTTTCCTGTGCCCTTATCGAGATCGTAGCCTGTCACACCCTTGGGAAGGAGGCCTACGAGAAAGTCATAGGATTGCAAGACTTCACATGCAGTGGGAGATGTGGAGTCACTGGCATGTGCGCTGGAGAATTGCGGCAACAGGTAAGAGAGGAATAGAAAAGCGACTAGCAGATGTATCATTGTTTTTATTTTCCCCATTCTTAGCTTCAAGCGTAACAAGCTATAATTATTTTGTTAGTTATATTCTGTAATACTAGGTTGTGGTAATAAATAATTTTTCTTTATAATTTTTATAAGGGTGAAGAAATCCTAACTTAAAATTTTAATTAATTAATTTTAAAATTTTAATTGAATTATTAAACAAGTTTTAATTTAAAATTTGTAATTATATTGATATAGGAATATGTATATGATCATAATTAATGATTATGAAAATAAATATTTTTTGAATCACATTATCTCACTTAAAATGTTTTTAATTAAGTTACTTAAGAGACGAGACTGTATAATCTTTGGAATTAAAAAAACAAACAAATAAACAAGTAAGATTAAAAAAGAGAGAGATAATACTGAAAGAATATTATTAATTTCTTTTAAATTTCATAAATTTAAAAAAACAAAATTAATATTAAAATACTTATATTATGAAATTACGATAGTATCAATTAATTGTGAACAGTCTTAAAAAAAATAATGGGGCAATTGACATGTGCACGTAATAAGTATCAATAGAAATTAATTACTTAAAAAAAAATTCCCTGCAGACTGACTGACCTCTAAATTTAAGGTGTGTGTCTATGTGTGAGAATGGTGCAATAAAAGCATATTCCATATATTGGATTGGTATTTCTGAGCGCCCCCACCCCCCCCCCCGCCACCCCAACAAACTTTCTTATACCTAGATTTACTAAATTTGTTTAAAAGTGTTATAAAATTAGGGTAGTGTTAGAATAAAATCTTCACACTACACACTAATAAAACTCTAACTATTTTGCACAAGAATTTCTCTCTTTCTTTTCTCTCACAATTTTCTCTAATCTTTCTTTCACTAATCTTTCTTTCACAAAATAATGGTGTATTACAAGCTTAGAGAATAGCTCTATTTATAGAGCTCTAATTAGTGGATTACATCATGGCATACATCATCTTCCACTAATCTTAATTAGTGGTGTCTCCACTAAATGGTGGACATCCATAAAAATCTTCTAATAATTCACATAAATCCATAATTAGTGGAGCCTCCACTAATTAATAAAGATTCCAATAATTCATAATAAAAAGAATATAATGTCCCCTTAGTTTCTCTTCTCTGTTTTGTTAGTCTTCTCTGATTTCTTGGACTTTTTAGTTCCACTGTGTTTCTTCAATTCATTTTCCATGGAAGGTGGCAGTGATGCTCAAGAACAGAAGACTGAATATTCAGTATGGGGGCTTCCTTCGGAGGATGTGAGGCCGAGGTTGAAGAAGTTGATGGAAGGCCTCAGATCAGAGTTTGGTGGGCCGGAGTTTGAGCCTCATGTGACTCTTCTTAGTGCTATCAGCATTACAGAGAGTGAGGCTAAGGACAAGTTCAAGAAGGCTTGCCATGGTTTGAAGGCTTACAATGCAAAATTAGATAAATTTGCCCCTTGGGGTGTTTGTCTTTTGCTTCATGCAACGCCTGAGGTAATTCCAGAAACTTAAAAAGAAAGGGGAAGTACAACCGTCTGCAAAGGTGGCTTGGGATTACACATTGAACATAAGCATAAAATTCCGTAAACTTAAAAAGAAAGGGGAAGTATCAAGAATGATGAGATATTGAAGTCTTTAATGTACTGACAGTTATATGTTTGCTCCATTTATCCATCCAATGCATAAGTTGCACCCTTATGCGTGCAACAGCTTCATACCAAAAAGTAAGTGCAGGTTCTACCCCAGGAGGCGAGCATAATCTTTTCCACCATCTGCAAGTGGTGCTAGGATGTTTGAAAGCATATTACAAAAGGCATGGTGGAGTTAAAATTTTCTTCTATGGGGAGCACGATAAAAGGATTGGCCTTCGCCACAAAGGATGCTGATGCATTCAAGCCACCCTTTGTCTTAACCTGAGAAACATCTTACATCATACAAAAATACTCTCATTTAAAAATAAGTACTTTTATGAATTCCATACATACCCCAAGAATCATGTGAACTTGAAATGTTTTTTTGTTTATAATGTAGATTTGGTTTTGCATAATATTCATTCATTTATGTATTTTTGCAAGTTAGCATTATTTTCTAAAAATATATCCTAAAAGAAAAAGAAAAAAATTCAAATACATATGTAATTATTAAAATCCTTCTATCAAATACATCAAAAAATAAATTTTATAATGTATTTATAATTTTAAAAAAATAAATATATTCCTTTCGTGTATCACACGGGCAACAACCTAATAAATATAGTCTGGTTTAATACTTTCTTAATATTATTTAGATTTTTTTTAAAATATTGTACTATTTGATGACCTATTTTTTTATTGATTCTTCTTGATTTATCAAAAAAATTTAAAAATTCTTGCTCCAATTTATCATTTTGAGATTACCAAAAAAAAAAAATTGAATTTGTACTTTTGAATAGCACCCTCACTTTCTTGGTCGGCATACCATTACATGTTAGACATGCGTACAAGGATGAAAGCCTTGAATTTTGAAGATGCAAAGTGCGCTTTTCAAAGCTTTTCCCACCCCATTTGGTTGTTCCTTCATTTTTGTGCACGAAGAAGAAGATTGTCCTCCTACCAACTTCGCTGACACTTTCCGCCAATCTCTTGGGCCATTCTTGCTTTCCAGGCACACCATTTATTCAGTGGAGGAGCCACGTTGAAACTAAGGGTGGTAATCGTGTCGTGTTCGGGTTGGCGGGTCGTATTAATTTGAGATAATTACACTCGACAGATCAATCCAAATACGATCAATTTAATAAACGTGTCGTGTCGTGTCAACCCGTTTATTCTTGTGTCGTGTTCGTGTTATAAAACGGGTTGACACGATTAGACACAAAAATTAAATAGATAATTATTAAATCCGACAATCTAAATACTTACTAAACCCACCAATCTGTACATCATTACACAAAAAATTTTACAAAATTAAATCAAATCACATAAAATTAAAAAAACTAATAAAATAACCCATAAAGTCATAAAAAATCAATAAAATAACAAACTATCCCACTCAATATTTAGAGATCTTAATAAATTCATAAGATTTAATCTTAAAAATCTAAACAAATGTAATTTTACAATAAAATTGGATTGTTTAAAAAATTATTTTCTCTAACTAAAAGTCATTGTAATAATAATATTATTATTATAAATACTAAATAATAATTAATTAAGAATGATTCATTTACTATATATCAAGTAAATAGTTACATTAACATCATTTATTTTTCTTAAGAGGTCTCATATAATTAAACAAAATAGACACACAAACCATACAATTAATTCATGTAAAAAATTAAATTATCTAATTTTTTATAGTGAAATTTGTAAGGTATTACAAAAAGTATTAAATATAAATATTTAAAAAAGTTAAACGGGTTCACGGGTTGAACCCGTTTATGACCTGTATACATTTAAAGTTAAACGGGTTGACTTGTTTCGATCCGAACCCGCGAAACCCCAACCCTAACCCGCTATAATCGTGTCGTTTTCGTATCGTGTTGGCGTGTCGTGTTCAATATTGTCACCTTAATTGAAACTGAGGGCACCAAATTTTGAATATATATATATATAAAAGAAGCTTTTGTCTTTATGCCTTAGAAAAAATATTTCAAAATTTTGGCATGGTAAATATGATCCCATTTGAAAACTCAAAATATACAAAACAAAGTTAAAACCTTGTTAAAGAAACCAAGACATGGATTTTAAATTTTTATTTATTTTGGCCCTCTAAACTGATATTCTGACTTGGCCACTACAATTATTGTTGGTTGAAATTGTAATTCTAACATGTTGGCAGTTTTCCTTTTGGGGTTAGGCGCGTTCCAATAAGAAGAAAACGCACTTCTCCTAAGCTTTGACAAATCCATGTAACTTGTTTCATTCTCCAGCACAAAGAACAAAAGGTGTCCCTCTCTCAACCAATATATGTAATGGACCATACAACTCTTATTGCTGATTTGAAGAATAATTCCAGCATAAATATTTGTTAGCACTTCAGAATTTTGCATGATTCAAGAACTGCCCATTATGATTCCTTTTAAAATGAAATCTTAACCGAATATCTTAAGCCGGATATGCTTCCGGTTTCAATAAACTTTAAGTTACAATTTCGGCTAAAGTTTCAATTTCAACTTGGTTTCAGCTAGTGATGGAACCAAAAGGGGGCAGTTGGTGCCCAAACTTTGGAAAATTTAAAATTTTATATTTGTCTTAAAAATTTTTTTAAAAAATCCCTTTAAATTTTACCCAAAATTATAATATTGTCATTTTCCTTTTATATATTTTACCCCCTCAATCTTAATTTCTGATTCCATCCCTACTTCTAGCTATTAAAAAAAATAAAAGAGTCAATTTTTAAAACAATATACTCCCTCCGTCTCAAATTATTTATCATATTTAACTGATTACGCAGGTATTAAAATAAGTAGATTTTTTAGTTAATTAAATATTTACTTTCATTTTTACCCTTAAATTTTAATTTATTCTCTTTCTATTTATTACTAAGAAGTACTCAAATTGTAAAATTTTGATGTACTCCAAATTACTTTTCTCTTATATTATTTAAATAAAATCAACTTATTAAGAAAGAAATTATTTAATATATTTAGAAAATAAAGTACTATTAATGTGAGCAAATTTAATATGTTAAATCTTAATTTCTTAACAAAACAAATAATTTGAGATAAAAATTAGACTAGAAACAAGACAAATAATTTGCGACGAAAAGACTATTAATGAAGGGAGAAAAAGGAGGAGGAGGACAAACGACAAGGGGAGAATTTGAACTTAATTTTAATTATCTAAAGTTATAGTACTGATTACACGTCCTGTTAGTGGAGAGTAATGAAAGCTCATGTAGTTCACTTAATTATGTTACTCCAATAACTATCTAATAGTTGCTTTTTTTATAAATTTAAAAGCTCCTTTGTGAAACTGCCATGTGTCTCCACCAATGTCTGTCGCATTATTGAATTATCTAACGTCGACAAGTTAATCAGTCAAAGTATTTTTTATGAGTCTAAATGCTTTTTAGAATATCCTATTCTTGTAAGACGTTTTATGCAGTGAGGTTTGACTGGGCGTACTTTTTAACATACTATTAGAGTCACATAATTTGATACTAAGCTGCCTATAGATGTTCAATGTTGGTGGTGAGTTAAATTATTCACTAATTAGTGAGTCAAAGTATTTTTTATATGTTTTAGATAATTATTTCCCTATAAAACCTATTTTGAGGTAGGGGCAAGGCTCCTATTTTTAAAATATTAATTAATTATAATATATTAAATTATAGATACAAAATATTTATATATATATGTTATACTATTCAACTCCTTCTAAATTTTAATATTTTTAAAATCAGACCGGATATCGAATCGAAAAATTTATTAGTTTACGGTTTAATGATCTAATCGTAATTAGACTGTAATTGAATCGTAATTGAACCGATAATATTATAATTTAAAAATTAAAAATATAATTATTTTAAAAAATAAAATTAATCAATAATATAATGTAATTTAAGTTCATAAAAATATAAACATTGAAATCTATGATTAAAAGTAGTCATTCTTAGTTTATAACTAATAATTTGACACACAACAAAATTTAAAATAATTTATTAAATTATATAATTTAATTTACCCTTAAAATTTATAAAATTTATCTCTAATTTTTTTTTTAATAACGATCGGTTTAATATTGAACCGATCGGTCTATCGATTTACCGATTAGACCGATTAGTCTAACACGATTGGCTCAAAAAGTTACAATTTTTTAAAAAATTATCTAGAATATTGGGACCAGACCGGACTAATAGTAGTACCGGACCACAATCAAACAGATCAATTCTATCTGATTTCAAAAACGTTGCTAAATTTATTAATCATTATCTCTTTTACGTTTGCCAAATTTTGATTTCCCAAATACATAATCCTACATCTGCTCTTATTTTGAGGTAGAGTTAGACGCATGTATCTCTCCGTAGTAAAAAAATTAATTGGAAAAGCAGTCGGTTTTGGCAAATCGAGATTGCCGGTTCCAATTCCAGTTCCGAGTCCAATTTATAGAAATCCTAATCGAATCTTATCAATTCCGGTTCAGGTTTCAAATCGTTAACCACAATTCAGTTGTGGTTTAAAACCAAACCATGATCGAGGCCAGGTCTAGTCAATTGGTAATCATGGAAAACTCAAATCATCGGTCAAGCTGCAAATTGGGCACTAGTTAGGTTTTGTTCAATTTCATTTACAAAACTATAATAAGTAATGATTTTATTGATTGACTTGAATTATTGCAAATATTCGAATTGATGACTCTAAAATAAAATTTTTTAAAAACACAATTAAAGAAATTTTTTTAAAGGTTTTTAATAGTGGCGGAGGACTTGGGCCCGAAGCCTACCATTAACCTCTTAGGGGGTGCGGGAGGCTTCATGGTGTAAAAATTTACATTTTTTTATAAAGGTTTAAAGATAAAAATATAATTTAAGTTTGGTTACTACTGTAATTTTAACTTTTATTTTATAAAATATTTAATTATATCCCTCTATATACTAAAACATTTCAATATTACCTTTCCATTAAAAATCTAATAGTCAACTTTATATTTGATTGTTAATAGGTACTTTATTATAAAAAGATAAAATTTAAAGACTTATATAAAAAAACTCAAAATTAAAAATTTTTTACAATATTTTCTTTTGTTTTCTTTCATTATTTTCTTGAAATTCTTCATTTCTTCTCCTTCTTCCTACTTTTTTGAATTCTTTATTTTAAATTTTTTATGTGTATTTTTTAAAGACAAAATATAGCAGTGCCCCTCTACTTTTATAGATTATAGATTTAAAAAAAAATGTAGTCTCAGATATTTGTTCTTAAAAAAGTCTTTTTTATTTAAATTAAAAGTGAATCACTATGTATAAAGATATTTGTTGTGGGATTTTTTTGTATAAAGTGAATCACCTACTTTGCACTTCTAAAAGATATTTATTCTGGGCTATCAATTTTTGAGAAGAAAAATGAGAAAAAAATAATAAAAGAAAGAAAGAGGGGGAAAAATACTTATTGGATACTAAGAGTTAGATTTATTTAAAAATAGATCAAATAATTTTAAAATTTACAAGTGCTCACTCCAAATTTAATAAGTCTCTATAAAGAAAGAGAAAAGAAAAAGAAATATAAATTGACTAAAATAGCCCCAATAATATGTTTCTATTATCTTTTAATCGCACAAATGGACAGAAAAATATGTTTATTTAAAAATTTGAGGGTAAGAATTTTTTTTAATTTATAGTTTGAAGGAAAAAAATACATAATCTATAAAAGTGGAGGGGCACTGATACATTTTGTCTTTAAAAAATATACCTAAAATGAAATTTTAAAATTAAAGAATAAAAAAAAATAGGAAGAAGAAGAAGAAGTGAAAAACTTCAAGAAAATAATAAAAGGAAACAAAAGAAAATATTGTAAAGAATTTTTATTTTTGAATTTTTTAAATAAATATTTAAAATTTGCCTTTTTGCAATAAAGGCAATATTAAAATGTTTTAATACTTAGAAGGGTATAATTGAGCATTTTATAAAATAAAGAGTAAGATCGTAAAAGTAACCAAATTTGAAGAGTATTTTTGCCATTAACCCTTTGATAAATATGAAATTTAAAGGCAAGCAGAAATAACCCTCTCTATAACAATTCTCCAACAAAGATAAGAAATCTCTCTCTGTCCATAAACATAGATTGTATCAACGTAAATTATGTGTATTTTTTTAATTTCTTTACTTTTAGTTCATTCTATTATTGTTATTTTTTCATAACAAGTTTTGCTTTTTAAAGTTTTGAAATAAGATGTTCATTTCTTGGCCTGGTTTCGAAATCAGTAAATGCAACTAATTACATCTCTATCACAAAACTACTACAATTAATCCACTGTATTGTCAAATGCCCTATGCAACAAATGCACGGCTCTAATTAATAAGTGCCAGTCTATTCAGTTGAGTTGATATTAATGTTCGTTTGGCTCTCTTGAGCATTGCAAATCTGATTTCCAATTCCTTGGAGTAATTCATATACGAAATCCTTGCTGAGCCAAGCCGTAAAGCAAAATCAGGAATGGAGAACATAAAGAAGAATGAGAAAGAGAGGATGGAGGAAGCAACAGTTGTGGATGATGAAGAACCCCAGATTAACTACAGAGGCATCAAAGCCATGCCATATATTATAGGTTTGGTGAAGTTTCTTAGTTTAGAATTCCAAATTTGTACGAGATTTCTCTTTTTGTTTTTGGTCGGAGTTAAAGATTTGCATGCTTTCCAGGGAATGAGACCTTTGAGAAGCTTGGCTCAATTGGTCTCCAATCAAATCTCTTGGTTTATCTCACCTCAGTGTTCAACATGAACCGTATTACAGCTGCAACACTACTTAATGTCTACAACGGAACCGCCAATTTTGCTACCTTAATCGGAGCTTTCTTTTGTGACACATACCTTGGCCGCTACAAGACCTTGGGATTTGCTTCCATTGCTGCTTTTCTGGTATTTGTACTCGTACTTCACAAAATTGCACATAGCATAACACAATTCTTAACAAGACTATTTTGACATTGCCGCATCACGATTTCCTAAGTTTGAAACAAGTGTTTGAGGGCATTCAAAGTCAAAGCAACTGTCTAACATAACAACTCTATAAGCTTGAAAAAGTTACATTTTGTACGGTACACAAACTAGACTCAATGTATAAGAAAAAAGATCAAGAATTTCAAAGCTGATGCTTAAAAGTCTTTTTTTGATTGAAGGGGTTGCTTATGATAACTTTAACAGCAGCATTTAAGCAGCTGCATCCTCCTCACTGTGGAGCAGAAGAGAGGCGCTGTATTGAACCAACATCAGGGCAATTGGCTTTTTTATTCAGTGGATTTGCTCTCATGATAGTAGGAGCAGGTGGAATAAGGCCATGCAATTTGGCTTTTGGGGCAGATCAATTTAATCCTAATACAGAATCTGGAAAGAGGGGTATAAATAGTTTCTTTAACTGGTACTTCTTTACAGTAACATTTGCTCAGATGACATCAGTCACGCTGGTGGTCTACGTGCAATCTGATATAAGCTGGGCTGTAGGGTTGGCAATTCCAGCAATTTTCATGTTGATATCATGTTTTATCTTCTTTATTGGTACAAAGATATATGTTATAGTCAAGCCTGAAGGCAGTCCCTTGGAAAGTATAGTCAAGGTCCTGGTAGTTGCAGTCAAGAAAAGGCGGTTAAAGCTACCAGAGCAACCGTGGCTCTCTCTTTACAAATTTACGCCGCCTAAGTCCATGAACTCCAAGCTGCTATATACACAGCAATTCAGGTAAGCAACCTTGTCCAATCAGAAATTGTTTCAAGAGAGGATGCGATTATTTTGTTTTTCCAGCTACTATGATAATATTTGCTTTGCTCTCTAATTGGCTTACTTGTCCATTTTTATATTTATTCTAAGTGTTATGATGCTATATGAATACTTATTGGAGTAGTAATTCTTGTAAATTAATAACTTTTTTTTTATCAAAATAATAAATTTTATGATATATACTCCGTCCGTCCTCTTTTATCTATTCATTTTAATCGATTCACAAATTTTAAAAAAATAAGATTTTTCGGTTAATTAATTAATATTTTCTATTTTACCTTCAAAGAATATATATATATATATATATACCCTCCGTCCTCTTTTATTTGTTCATTTTAACCAATTCACAAGTTTTATAAAAAATAAGATTTTTTAGTTAATTAATTAACATTTCTTATTTTATTCTTAAAGAATTTCTCTCTTTATTAAAGAGTAATCAAATTTCAAAGTTTTATGTGTTGTAAGTATATTTAATTTATTTTTATTTTCCACTACTAGGGCACAATACTCATTGTATTAAAGAGTGATATTTATAAAAAAATAATAATTAATATAGTTTTGATTTGTTAATAAAATAGATGAATTAAAATAAAAATTTTAATTAAAATGGATAGATAAAAAGGATTGGAGAGAGTATATTAAAGTGTCCTTCTAACGCTACATCTACTTCCTTACATTCTATCCCATCTGATAGTGATTTGATGAAACAATAAATATTCACTAGAATCCTAATCAATAATTATACTATCCAATCAATGGCATTCAACATCTTCAAAGAATTTTTCCAAAACCTCATAGGAAAAAACGACTCCAATTAGTCCAACTGAAACGAAATTTGTCGGAGAACTAAAATAGGACTGAGTGCGCTGAGAGTCTAATCCACGAAGTGTTTATAAGCAGATTTGTGATTTCTGGTCATTTTGCATGTGAGCCCTGCATATCTATCTGACTTTGGACAAAATTTGTTCCCTTACATAGTAAAAATGCCTCTTTAATCAGATTTCTGGACAAAGCAGCAATTATCACCCCAGAGGATCAGATCAATGCAGATGGATCAGCTGCTAACCCCTGGGGACTCTGCAGTATGCAGCAAGTGGAAGAAGCAAAGTGTGTTCTGAGAGTGATTCCCATATGGGCTGCAGCCATGGTTTATCACCTTGGGATACTTCAACAGCAACAATACGTGGTTTTCCAGGCACAGCAATCCAATAGACACTTCGGAAACAGTAGCTTTCAGATACCTGCTGGAAGCTACTTTATCTTCTTTATGTTAAGCCTGACCCTCTTTATACCTGTATATGACAGAGTTCTGGTTCCATTTATGCGTCGGCTCACAGGAAAAGAAGGGGGCATAACGATCCTTCAAAGACTGGGCATCGGTTTATTCCTCATTGTCCCTGCATCACTTATTTCAGCATTTGTTGAAGAGAGGAGGAGGAATCTAGCTCTCACTAAACCAGTGCCAGGAATTCATTCTCCCAGAGGCGCGGTTTCATCAATGTCTGCATTATGGATGGTTCCTCAGCTTACACTAACAGGACTTTCCGAGGCATTTTCTGCCATTGCCCAAACTGAATTCTACTACAAGCAATTCCCCGAAAACATGAGAAGCTTTGCAGGATCTCTCTTGTTCCTTGGCATAGCAACTTCAAGCTATTTGAATAGTTTTCTGATATCAATAGTTCATCACACAACTGAAGGATCTCCATCTGGAAATTGGTTACCAGAAGACTTGAACAAGGGGAGATTAGACTATTTCTATTTCCTCATTACAGGCCTTCTATTCTTAAACGCATGCTACTTTATAGTATGTGCCAAATGGTATAGGTACAAGGGGAGTGGTGTTGGTCTTCCAGTTGAAATGGAAACAGAAAATCCAGACAAAGCAATTGTTTGATGGCCAGATATTACACCAAAAATACGGATTATTCATTAAGTCCAATTCTAATGTTCAATGTTAAAAAGCATAACGTCCAAATCTTAATTTGGAAAATAATGTAATTACTGTTAGTAAGTAGTAGTTCTAAATTCTTGTTAGAAACGTAAATCTTGAGTTCAACATCGAATTATATTTCACCATTTCCCGAGTTCCCTTCCCCACTTTGTCTTCTCTTCCCCTCCCCCTTTCCCCTTCTAAAATTTTTTTTAAAAAAAGTAATAGTTCTAAATTAAGTCCCCTCTGTTGGATTTTGTTTGTTAAAAAGGTATTCTTTGATGAATTTAGAATTACAAGTTATTATCTTGTTATGTATATTAGAATTATCAACTTACTTTTACTGCATCTCATATTGATTAAGAGTTTTATAACTCCATACTTATATATAGATGGAGTCATAAATTTTATATGGTGTCCTGATTTATTCTTATGTGTCCATTATTATAGGTCTTATGGATGTAGGTTAGATAGGTATAGAAATGGTACAAGATATAATTTGAAAAAATATAAAAAATATATTGTTCAAATCTCCTATGATCTTCCACTTCTTCGTATAATAGTACTCTTTTCGTTTCAAAACATTTGTTTACGAAACTTTTTTATTTTGCTTTCCAAAACTCTTCTTTCTTCTTACTTCTTGAGAATTTTTACTAACTAATAGCTATAGTATTTTTAATATGGGTAGAATAGAAACTTTATCTAAATTATTATATTATTTTCAACACCCTTAATCTGTGTATAAAAAGTTTCATAAACAAATATTTTGATACGGGAGAGTAATAAATACGCAGGCTTTTTGCACAAGAATGTAAAAGCCGAAGATATTTTGTTAAAAAGGGGTCTCAACGAGCTTAGTGGGCAGACACCTTTTCGTGTGGAAATAATCTACAAATAGAGGCCCAATTGGCACTCTCTAGATTGTCTTTTTGCATATCTTATCCTCCACTCCTAACTCATCCATATGCTGTGTGAACGTCCTCTTTTCCATTCATTTTCCATTTTCTTCTTCCTTCTCCCTCCTGTTCTTTCTCATTCAGTAATCCCTATAATTCACCAAGTAATTCACATTTCGAGTACTACGATTCAATAGATAATAAAGTTAACGTGAAAATGATCTTACCACAATCACAACCTTCTTACACAACCCAAAAAAAAAAGAAAAAAAAAAAGGCCAAAAAATAATGAAAAAAAAGAGGTATCGGAGTGAGCATGGGAAGAAAGCGGGAGAAGGGAGGGATAGAGGATCCAGAGCGGCATTCTTGTATGTGAACAAATCGATTCATTTTGTTAATTTTGCTTGGGGTATTAAGGGGGAAAATGAAAAAATATATTTTAAATTATATGATATGCTTTAACAGCAGAAATTACGTGATATGACGCAACCTCTCTGAGGACCAAACAAATCATCAATATTATTCCTATAATTAGCATCGATATTGGATAAGATTTTTTTTTTCTTTTAATAAATACAAAAGAGATCGTTCCAGATTCAAATTTAACTAGGTAGACCTCGCGCTACGCCCGAAGATATGTTTAAGAATCTCATTGTTATTGAGAACAAATTAGTTATATAAGTTAATTATTTAAAAAGAAACTATCAATTAAAAATACATCTATTAATTTTAAAATAAAAAAATTAGATGATCCCAAATTAAAATCATCATGTAGGCCATCAATTAAAAAAAAAAAAATATGGCCTAGAATCATCTTTTGTCGAGAAAAAAAATCAATTGTAAAAAAAAATCTATAAATTAAAAAAAAGGGGAAAAAAACTATCAATTGAAAAAAAAAAAAAAGAGTGACAAAATTTTTAGCTTTAGTGAGGACAATTTTCCTAGCGAAAGATTTTAGCCACAAAATGTTTTAGCATTAGTGAAAACTTCTAGCTAAAAGTGTAGGCAACAAAATGTTTTAGTATTAATTAGGAAAGTTTCCTAACCAAAAGGTATAGGATTTAGTGAAAATCTTTCCTCAAATCTAGCTCTGAATTTTTTTAAAAAAAATTGTAAAAAAATTTTTTTGGCACGCTATCCTTTTTTCTCTTTGGCTAGAAAACCAAGCTTTGGGGAACCAATTCATAAGTCAGGCTCATTTCCTCGCTAAAGATCCATTGGCAAGAAAGTGCTTTTAACATTTTTTTTTCAATTGATTTAGTTTAGCTAAGAAATTTTCCTAGCCAAAAGCCTAATGTGTCCACTTTTTTTTTTGTAATTGATTTAGCTAGAAAACTTTCCTATCCAAAAACTACCCTTTTTTTTTCAATTGATTTAGTAGGAAATTTTCCTAACCAAAAGAGGATTTTAGCTAGGAAATTAATGACTTTAGTGACAAAAATTTCCTAGTAAATCTAAGCTTGAAAAAAAAATTCACATAAATTTCCTAGCCAATTTTGGCACATATTCCTCGGCGAGAAAACCAAACTTTGGCGGGGAACAAATCCATAAGCTAGTCGAGGCTCATTTCCTCGCCAATGGATCTCATTGGCGAGGAAGTGCTTTCCACATTTTTTTCCCCATTCATTTAGTTTAGTTAGGAAATTTTCCTATTCAAAAGTCAAGTATGTCCACTTTTTTTTTTTTTTTAATTGATTCAGCTAGAAAATTTTCCTATCCAAAAACCCCCTCTTTTTTTCAATTGATTTAGTAGGAAATTTTCCTAGCCAAAAGGGATTTTAGCTAGGAAATTAATGACTTTGGTGACAAAACTTTCCTAGCAAATCTAGGCCATCAATTGCAAAAAAATAAATAAATAAAAAGTGGACGATTTTTTCAATTGATTTAATAGGAAATTTTCCTAGCTTTTTGGGGAATATGAGTCAAAGCAATAACAAAAATATTTCTAGTGGAACATCTTTCACAATTCCTGGAGAGATGGTTCACTAATAGACCGAGGGATAAGTAATTCAATTCATTCACATCCAGATCATGAATGTTTGGAATTCATATTATGCAAAGAGACATTACTTTTGCTAATTCGAATTGAATGGTGATATAAAATCGGTCTATTTCAGGCATCTAATCCATAGTTAAGAGATTTTAGCTAGGAAATTAATTACTTTGGTGACAAAACTTTCCTAGCAAATCTAGGCCATCAATTGCAAAAAAAAAAAACACGAACAGTATTCATCATGTGGTGGTGGAGTAGCAAGACTCGTAGTATATCACTTTATAGACAAAAGGGGATTTTAGCTAGGAAATTAATGACTTTGGTGACAAAACTTTCCTAGCAAATCTCGGCCACCAATTGCCAAAAAAAAAAGTGCACGGACAGGATTCATCCGGTGGAGCAACAAGACTTTTAGTATATCACTTTAGAAAATTTTTCTAGCCAAAAGGGATTTTAACTAGGAAATTAATGGCTTTGGTGACAAAACTTTCCTAGCAAATCTGGACCATCAACCAAAAAATAATAATAATAAAATTGAACGAACTGAATTCATCCTGTGGTGGAGAGCAAGGCTTTTAATATATAAAAAGGGGATTTTAGCTAGGAAATTAATGGCTTTAGTGGCAAAACTTTCCTAGCAAATCTAGGCCATCAATTGCAGGGGAAAAAAAAAAAGTGGTACACTGACAGGATTCATCCTGTCGTGGAGGCAAGACTTTTAGTATATCACTTAGCCAAGAAATATATGGCTTTGGTGACAAAACTTTCCTAGCAAATCTATGTTGGAATATATGCCCTCTAAACTAATTTATTTGATGTAATTATCAAATTTATTAATAAAAAATTTTATTCTCAAAATTTGTTTGTGAATTTACATTTTATTTGTGCACAATTTTTGTTTGGAAAGAACCCATTATGTTTAAATAAGTGATCCATGTGAATGGTAGTCTTTCATAGTAAGGTATAGATCATGGGTTATTTAACACATAAATATTTGTTCTTAACCGATTGATAAGAATGAGAATTTCATCATATATAGGTTATTGTGTTATGAATTCTAAATAAAGAATGACTTACCTTTAGTCCACTCACTTCATGGCATGAGCGTATTTTGAATTCGTAGAATAGGACCTATAATAGTGGTTTCTAAAAGTACTATTTAAAAGAAATCCAAACTATTACTACTAAAACGTGGACTAATACTTTACCGCTTGAGTATGAGTTGATAGTCTAAAGAAGCTAGAAGCATATCCTTTGATATACTATAATTGAGGTTTTTTCGTAGAGCCAATATACTTGAATGTTGAGTATATGTTACTGGTTAGATAACACAGACTTGTACAAGATAACTTCTACGCTATATCGCCCCTTGTGACTGTTCAAATGATCTAATTATTCAGAGCCTTGGGGAACATGACTTGAATGTTTACTTTAGGGTAACTCCCTTGAAAAATGAAAACATTTCAAGATTCGTGGATCATTGGATTAGAGGTTCAAGGATGGTAAATATCTATTAGAGAGGAGTTAGTACACTCTTCCTCTCTAAATGCACGGCGATGCGTAGAGGGATATTTTAGTCATTACACCTGTAGGTCGAAAACTTTGCTAACGCAGTATTATCCTTAGGGTCAATATTTTTTTATGGTGATATTAAGAAATATTTAAAATGCAAAATATAACTATTTATATAGTAGGGGTATTTTGATTATTTTAGTAGCCAAGGTGATGTGTCTTTTGTCCCTTAAGTCATAAAAGATTTGGGTTAAAGAATTGGTCTTGATATTTATGAGTTTTATTTTATTTTATTAGTCTAATTTATTATTGGACTAAAATAAAATAAAAGGTCCGAGAGAAAGTATTTATTTTATCTAGTTTAATTGGTTAATTAATTATTCAGAGCCCAAGACCTAGATTGAATAATTAGAAAATTAATCTGGATATAAACTAGATAAGGTATGAAATTTTATATTGGTCTATTTGAACTTATTAATTATTTATTAGATTGTTTAATAAAGCCCAAAAAATAAATAATTGAGATTTATTATTTATGGGTGTTCAAACTCAAGAATAAATAATTTTATCTGACCCAATGAATAAGACTAATGGTAAAATAAAATCATAAAAATTAAAAAATTAATTAATTAAAATTTTAAAAAAAACAACACGGAATAGAACTTGTGTTGTTTCACGTGCAAGATAACAGAAAGTATGGATGCTTTATATTTGCATGCGAATGGACTCTCTCTCGGGAGATCTGCTGAAATGAATGAAAATGAATTGAAGGCTCCAATTGGTTCAGACAACTTCGGAGTTCATTTTTCAATCACAAAAAGAAACCCAGCAAGCATTTTCAACGGAGCCTTCAAAGGCTTGTCAAAACCTAATCTTTAAGCGTTCACCGGCTGTGCTACGGGCACTATTTCGGAAGATCAAAAGCTTCTCGTGAATAAAACGCAGTGGCATTTGTAAAGACGTGATCTAATAGCCTTAAGTATCCTTATACAGACATCTACACCAGTGCGAAGAGAGCCATTCAATCATAGAAGTAAATTTTTCGTTTCCTAGCATGCTTTCGTTTTGATGATTTTTTCTATTTTAATCCTTCAATCTAGGCCATCAATTACGCCAAAAAAAAGTGCACGGATAGAATTCATCCCGATGGAGCAGCTACAAAAAAAAAAAAAAAAAAGTGCATGGATAGATTCATCCGGTGGACCAACAAGACTTTTAGTACAAAAGGAGATTTTAACTCGGAAATTAATAGCTTTGGTGACAACTTTTTCCTAGCAAATCTAGGCTATTAATTGCAAAAAAAAAAAAAAAATAGTGGTGGAGCAGCAAGACTTTTAGTACAAAAGGAGATTTTAGCTAGAAAATTAATGGTTTTGGTGACAAAACTTTCCTAACAAATCTAAGCCGCAAAAAAAAAAAGTGCACAAATAGGATTCATCTCGGTGGAGCAGCTGCAAAAAAAAAAAAAAAAAAAGTGCATAGACAAGATTCATCCTATAGTGGAACAGCAAAACTTTTAGTAAGACAAAAAGCGATTTTTGTTAGAAAATTAATGGCTTTGGTGACAAAACTTTCCTAGCAAATCTAGGCTACTTTCCTAGTAAATCTAGGCCATAAATTGTAAAAAAAAAAAAAAAATGTACGGACGGGATTCATTCTATGGTGGAGGAGCAAGACTTTTAGTATATCACTTTAGTTAGGAAATTAATGGCTTTGGTGACAAAACTTTCCCAACAAATCTAGGCCATTAATTGCAACAAAAAAAAAAAAAAAGTGCACGAACAGGATTCATCCTGTAGTGGAGCAGCAAGACATTTAGTACGACAAAAGAGATTTTAGTTAGAAAATTAATGGCTTTGGTGACAAAATTTTCTTAACAAATCTAGGCTACTTTCCTAGAAAATTTAGGACATCAATTGCAAAAAAAAAAAAAAAAGAATGTACGGACCGGATTCATTATGTGGCAAAACAGCAAAACTTTTAGTATATCACTTTAGATTAAACACAAATACATATATAAAAAAGAAGAGTATTATGCATGTTAAAAGAGAAATAAACCATACGATTAACAAATGATTAAATTCTCATATTCTATTTATATATACGTTATGAAAATCAATGTAAGATTTTTTTTTTAAAGATAAAAAAAATTTACAATTAATTCACTGAGTTAAGATACGCCACTTCTTCCAAATTTTTTTAAAATTATACACTTTTCCCTATAAAAATTTTAAAATTTTTTCTAAAATTCTACTTTTTTACCCCTTAAAAATTTTATTAAAAAATATAATATTATTCTACAACATATCTTTTTATACAACTTATCCTCAATTCCAATCCTGATTCACCCCAGTCTACAACCCTTCTTCGTATGCATTGGAATGAAAAGAAAAAAGGTTAAATAAAAATAGAGGTTGAGAATGGACTATTTAGTAATTATGCAAGTAAACGATCGGTAAACGCAGGTTTTTCTTTTTCTTTTTTTTTTGTTGACCGAGGTCAACGTCGGTGGTTTGATAGGTGATTGGTGAAAATATCTTTTTGACTGGGTCAACGTTCAATAGTATTTTAAGGAGACTGCAAAAACACTTTATTCTAAAAGAAGGTTTTATTATTAAGAAACTTTTTCTTTTTGTAGAAATTAAGAAACCTTTTCTTAAAGGTGACACAATAAACATATAATTGGTTTTTAAAAATCAAGATACCATTGTGAAGCCTCTTTCTTTAACAACCCTATTGATGGTGAAAAAAAAAACTATCGGTGGAACACTGGAGCAAAACAATATACTATTTTTTTTATTTTTTAAAATTATAATTCACATATTAAATTACAAAATTATTAGTCAATGGACACAGACCACTCCAGATGGCTCCTACTGAATATAAGATTCTTTTATCTACTGTAAGGGTTAAATTTTAGATTTTCTAAACTTGAACTAAATTGAGAATTATTAAACTTTTAGTTTAGTCAATTTTAGACACACAATTAGACCTCAACTAAATTAATTATGCAAAAGTGAAATAGACATGTATCGAGTGAGAATCAAACTCGATTCTCTCATTTAAGAAAGCTTTACTAATTTGGCTCCATAGTTTGGCCGTTATATCTCCAATTCTGAAGTTCCTGAGCACTAAGCACATGGTCACGTCTTAATCGACATTAACATAAAATAACTAATGTTAATCTTCCATAATCAGATATGTTTCAATCATCTTTCCTTTTCTGTATGATCCATCCCCGCAATAGATATGTTGGAGAACCAGTGATTAACCTATTTCTAGTGCTACATTATATGTTTGCTATGAATAAAAGCACATGGAGAACACTGGTAACAGCATAGCGGTGGACCATGTTTTCTTGTAAGAGTAAAGATTTGTAGTTTGCAACACATGACGCAGCGCAAAAAATAAGTTTGTAAATAGTTATGATTTATATTCTCTATATTTTATAAGACAGTAAACAGTGATGAAAGTGCTCGTGATAAAATATTAATTAAAAATAAAAATTTATGCTATGAATATTCATCAAAGAAAGAAAATTTTTTTATTTAATTTTTCACTTTAGATTCTGTTTATTTGACTCGCCTGAGTAAAATAGTGTCTATTCTTAAAAGTAATAGAGAAAATTTTATAAACGGGGTAGATTTTATCTTTAATGTTAAAACAAAATCCCTTTTGTAAGCTTTCCACACCCCTTTTTAAGTTCTTTCATGTTCTTAGAAATTTTGCCCTGTTACCTACTTGGCATGACTGTCTCACTCATCCAATCTTTTGGACCATTGTTGCTTCAGTCATACATACCACTGTTGCTCTTTGGAATTGTGGTTCCACCGTAACCGCATATTCGCACTTCGAGACAAAAACACTGCCTATGGAAGGAAGGTAGGAGTGATAATAAGTTTAGATTTTGAGATCTGGCTAATGATTACTCTATTTATGTAAAACAAATTAAGTTATGTCATGATAAAAGGTATAAATTACCCTAAAATTTAACAAAAATATGCTAATTACCCCTCAATTTCATTTCTATAAAATTTTATAATTATGTAAATTTATCATTAATTATCTTTCCACCCAAATTAAATATTAATCTATGATAGAATAATCTCACGTAATCTAATCTGCACATGACCTTTTTAAAAGGTATTTTCGTCCAAAAACTATCTTCAGAGGCATCTCCACATGACCTTTATGGTGCGGGTCTTCAAATTCAAATTTTAACACCAAGTTAACCCGAAATGCAAGGGAATTTTGATCAACCAATCAATGAAAGAGCAGCCGAAATCCCAGATATATCTAGCAAACCCCAGAACATAGCATGAAAGATAAGAATCAGAGTTCCATACCCGAACAATTAATTTAACTAACCGAACAACAACCCACAACAGAGACGAGAAGCAGAATTAGTCGAACCAATTTTGGGTAGCCACGGCTAAGCAATCCACACCCAAGATCCTCAGCCGGCTTATCCAAAAATTGCAGTAGGATAATCCATAAATAATTACCAATCTGGGCATAAAACACATGAACTGCACCAGATCTTCGGGGAGCTTCGGCCCGGTAAAGTAGTCTGATTTCACAAGGGACAACGACCCAAAAAACCGTAGGTAGATACGAACCATGGAGGGAACCCAGTCGGATACTCCAAGCCAGTCCTTCCAAAAAAACTCTAAAATTCGCAATTAATTTGTTGGAAAAATATCCTTATTATCTCACAGATTATCTTTAATAAAAATAATCAAATATTATAGAAAAAAAAACAAGATAAAGATTTATGTAAAAAATTCAAAAAACAAAAAAAAAAAAGCATGGCAATTGTTAAAAGACCACCGAGAAAATTATTTATTATGAGAAAAATTATTACAACCACGCAATATTAAATATAATATTTTTTTTTACATTCAATATCAAATATAATATTTTTTTACAACCAAAACTCAAAAAAAAATACTTAAAAAGTACCCAAACAATTTTTTCAAATCCTCAAACCCTCACAATTTTTTTTTTAAACTACTCTGCTTGTTGAATGATACATTTGCACTCAGAGCATGTCTATATAGACATACAAGAGGCATATTGTGAGCCTTCATCTTCAATGCAATGCAATAGTAGACTAGCTATCCAACAACTTCACTTCAACCACCCCAAGACAGCCTTCATCATGCTTTGTTTAATTAATGTATAACAATCTCTTCTTTAATTAAATAAAAAAAATTATTATCAAAACATTATCTAATACCAATAATCATAAATATTATTATATCCTATCATAAAGAATATATTCATTTAAAATTATCATCAATTTCAAAAATTTTATCTCGATTCATGTCAAAAATTACGGTACAACTTTCATCGTCATTGCACTTCGGTGCAGTGGCAGACAGCACCATATGCAAGGTCAATTCGTAGCAAGCTTCCCAAGGAGTAATTAATCAAGTTTTACTACTCAGATCTACCCAACAAAACGGTGGGAATATCCGAGAGTAACACATACAAGACAAAAAAGATCGGGACTCTCAAGATTTTGTATGTTGTACGTTTTTAAAAAGGTATAACACTTTAAAGTATTGGTTTACAGTAAACCCGGTTCACATAAAAATTTCTTACTTGAGAGACCCTCTCTCTCTAACTATTCCTTTCTAGCTACATCTTGCCATTGAGAGTTTTTGGACTAAAATACCTTTTAGATATATAATTCAAGAGAAAAATTTTATAAAATTAAAGTCAAACAAACAACGCGTTTTTATTAAATTTAGAAATAATTTATACCATTTATCCTAAAATTTATAACACGATTCTATGTGTTCACACATCTTTCACATTATACCTTTTTGTCCACACTCCAATGTACAGTTGAATCCTAGGTTAATTTGAGCATGTGAAATATCATATCTTATTCCTTGGACTATGTATATATGGAATCCCTTGTGCTGGAAAGGACACTCAAAGTAGAAGGATGGAGAAGAATGAGAAAGAGACCACGGAGAGCAAGGCAAAGGAAGCTACAGTTGTTGACAATGAAGAGCCCAAGATTAACTACAGAGGAATCAAAGCTATGCCCTATATTATAGGTTTCAATTGGATTTTAAGTTTATGAGTGCTATATGTGTACAAAGTTTTAATGATTTTTGTTCTGAGTTAACGATTTGCATACTTTTCCAGGGAACGAAACGTTTGAGAAACTTGGAGCCATTGGTACCCTATCCAATCTCTTGATCTATCTCACCACAGTATTCAACATGAAGCGTATCACAGCTGCAACTCTACTTAATGTGTTCAATGGAACCGCCAATTTTTCTACCTTAATCGGAGCTTTCCTTTGTGACACATACTTTGGTCGTTACAAGACTTTGGGATTTGCTTCCATTACTTCTTTTCTGGTACTTTTACTTCAACAAGAATTTGCAGAAGTCATATATATAATTCTTTGATATGCAGCTATGCGTTAAGAACTTCAATTTCTGATTTTTGCAAATGTTTTCGGGGTGAAGGGGTTGTCTGCGATAACTTTAACAGCAGCTATCAAGAAGCTGCATCCTCCTCACTGTGGAGCACAAGAAAGCCACTGCACCGGGCCTACGTCGGGGCAAATGGCTTTTTTGTTGAGTGGATTTGCGCTCATGATAGTTGGTGCTGGTGGAATTAGGCCATGTAATTTGGCTTTTGGAGCAGACCAGTTTAATCCTTGTACTGAATCTGGGAGGAGGGGTATCAATAGTTTCTTCAACTGGTACTTTTTCACCATAACTTTTGCTCAGATGGTAGCAGTAACACTGGTGGTCTATGTGCAATCTAATATAAGCTGGGCTATAGGGTTGGCAATTCCAGCAATTTTCATGTTGATATCATGTTTTATCTTCTTTATTGGTAAAAAGATTTATGTTATAGTGGAGCCTGAGGGCAGTCCCCTGGCAAGTATAGCCCAGGTCATGGTGGTTGCAGTCAAGAAAAGGAGGTTAAAGTTACCGGAGCAACCATGGCTCTCTCTTTTCAAATACACACCTCCTAAATCCATCAACACCAAGCTTCCTTACACACAGCAGTTCAGGTCAGAGACTAAAGACAATCTCTGCAATGCTTTAGACACATTCTGCTTTCTATCTTATTTATTCATCCATTTATCATTAGTAATGTCTAGGCTTTAAGTGGAAAGTAATTTTTTAATTTTATTTTAAATCAAAATTTTACTTTAATTTAAATATATAATTTTATTTTCCGACAATTATGGTATACTTACATACATTATAACCTCACATATTTAATATTTTTTTAATTAAAATTCATCCGAATTCAATTTTTTAAATTCTTCCCCATTTATACCTAGATGTTCTAACCCTGGTTAATATTCATGATCAACACTTAAACAATACAATAAATGGCTTTCAAGATACTCATCGAACTTTTCTTAAAATACTGGAATTTAGAAAACACTGGCACATGGTACTTGTCAGAAAAAAAGCAACTGCAATGGCAATACAGAATGTGTGGAGTTTTGAAATCTCACGTCTCAAAGAATAACTCTCAACTGCTAACATAAAAGCTTTTCTATCAGATTTCTGGACAAAGCGGCAATTATCACACCAGAGGATGAAATCAATGCAGATGGAACAGCTGCTAATCCCTGGAGACTCTGCAGCATGCAACAAGTGGAAGAAGCAAAATGTGTGTTCAGGGTGATTCCAATATGGGCTGCTGCTATAGTCTACGAGATTGGAATAATTCAACAGCAGCAATACGTAGTTTTCCAGGCACAGCAGTCCAATAGACACCTTGGGAGCAGCAATTTTCAAATACCTGCTGCAACTTACACTATCTTCTCTATGATAAGCCTGACCCTCTTTGTGCCGGTATACGACAGAGTTCTAGTTCCATTTATGCGCAGATTCACAGGAAAAGAAGGGGGCATAACAATGCTACAAAGACTGGGGATGGGTATATTCCTCATTGTCCCTGCATCACTTATTTCTGCATTTGTTGAAGAGAGAAGGAGGAATGTAGCTCTCACTAAGCCAATGCCAGGAGTTCATTCTCCGAGAGGTGCAGTTTCATCCATGTCTGCGTTATGGATGGTTCCTCAGCTTACACTAACAGGAATTGCCGAGGCATTTGCTTCTATTGGCCAAATCGAATTCTACTACAAGCAATTCCCAGAAAACATGAGAAGCTTTGCTGGATCTCTGTTGTTCCTTGGCAAGGCATCATCTAGCTATTTGAATAGTTTTCTGCTATCAATAGTCCACCACACAACTGAAGGATCTCCTTCAGGAAATTGGTTGCCAGAGGACTTGAACAAGGGCAGACTAGACTATTTCTATTTCCTCGTTACAGCCCTTGTTTCCTTCAATGTGTGCTACTTTATCGTATTTGCAAAATGGTATAGATACAAGGGAGATGGAGTAGCCACTCACGCAGTAGAAATGGAAACAAAAACACCAGAGAAAGCCATTGTTTGAAGGATAGATTTTGCCCTAAAAGGCAGATTGTGCAGTACCAAACTTTATTGCCAAGTGCTGCATCCCATGATTGAATGTCTCGATGTAAAATTCAAAGAAAAATGCTGCATTTATAATATGTATTAAGGTGCCTTCCTGTATACTGAAATTTGTGTTCCTGAGAATTAAATCCATGGACACTTAGTTTAGGTTTTCAATTATCAACTCAATTTCTGGAGAATTTAGGAACAAAAAAAGAAACACTTGATAATTTTTATTTTAAATTTCACAATGCTACACAAAATTTGTGCCCTACTAAACCAATAATGATTTGAAACCCTTAGAGAAAATATATTACATGCATGAGAAAGGCCCTCCAGAGCGGCCACAGTTTCCTTAGCCAGCCACGTTTAGCCCCTTAGGAACCAGAGTCTCTCGATAACAAGAACCAAAACCAGGAGAAACAAAAGCTTAAGCGGGTATGGGCATTAAACTATGACATAGTAAGTGTTAATTTATCCCGATCCGGGTACCGTTAAAGGCCAGTAAAAGGTACAAACTCGAAAATAAACTCCTAGCCAAGGTGCTAACAATCACATTTTGGTTATGGCTCCGTTCTCAATGCACAATGCACCCACCAAATAGGTTTCTTTTTCTCCTCACACAGTATATGCTTGCTGAATCGTATCAATGTCGAGACCCTTTAACCTTACCACTGATTCAACATGACCTTTAAGCGTATGAAGCTCTCGTAACCTGAACAAAATAACAAAACCATAGAGTATCAGGAAGACATGTACGTGGCTTGTTAACACATTAACAGTACATAAATGTCATAAAGCAATATTGCCCAAGAAAAGTGCACAAACTGAGATTTGTAGCCTCTTTGAAATTTTCTATGTGCACTTTTATTATTATTTTTTTCAAAATTTTGGGGAGAGAAAGGGGGTGAGGGTGGAAAACAAAAGAGTGATCAGAGCAAATGGTCATTTAAGTGCTGTAAAATTATGCCCCATTCAGGAACACAAGAATTCTTGCTCCATTCATGAAGCTCTAACTACTCATTGTTATGATCGGTCCCTACCTTGCAATTTCAGCTCTCCTCTTAGCCTCTTCAGCCAACTGATTGAGTTCATTGAAGTTGGTAGCTTCACTAAACAATTTGGTGTCTGGTACTTGCAGCCCATGAAGTGTTCTCTGTGCATGTGCCCATTTAAGTTCACGTTGTTCCTTCCCAAAGTCTTTTTGCCTTGTGAAAGCAATCTGCAGAATGACAAAACCACAGAAGGCTGATTAAAAAGAGTTGTTTGTGTCATAAGTCTATGTATATAGTCTATCGAGATTACCCTCTGTTCAAGAACAAGATCCCAGGCCCTTCCACTTAGTGCATAGCGGATGAAGAATTTTATGAAATCTAGTGGAATGTAGAATATGAGATTGTACAACCAAATCACTCCAGCCCAACCCCATCCAATTCCCTCAATGGCAGCAAAGCTCCAGTTTGCATAAACAGCAATCAATGTAGCAACCTATTTTCAACCGAATGAACAGAAATGTGTACATTAGAAATCTTCATTCAAAAGGAATCTTGCTTTGAAGAACAAGTTGAGCTCACCAGTTGAGCAATCACAAAAGCCACCACAAGGAACAGACCAGGACGTTCAACGAATGACCAACTTCGAGATCTTGTCACAAATATCAGTGCCTGACTAATAGTGCTCACTTGAAGGTATATTGCTGATGCAAGTTTCCTGAAGTCATCATGAGCTGTTTTTTCAAGCGTTGACACCCCAAATACTCGCTGCAAGATTGCAAGATATCAAGAGATATCCAAATTACATAATAGCGGAAGCATCCTCAAATGATAAACAAAGAGGCACAACCAATCCATTTCAGTTACCATATTTCTACATGCTACGTGCCTGCACTATCCAGAAAAACTCAAATTCAATAAAGGCATGCCTACCGGGAAAAAGTTTGTTTTGTATGCTGCCCAAAAGAAGATAACTGTCATCATTGCCAAGTAACTCCCAAGAATAATTCCAGTAGCAAATATCTCTGCTAGCTTCCAGCTATCTGGTAGTGGAGATGGTTTCACCCTGTCCTTTGATATTGTCATAATTGTGCCTGAAGATAAACAATTTGCTCATTAGATGCCAAAGCAAACGCAGAAAATCCTGCCTAAAAGGTCTCCAACACTATCACTGAAATGAATCACAAAACCACACAAAATTTTCTGGGTAGAAACAAGAGACTTACCATCATTGAGGATTGCAATGATAAGCACCATGAAAGGTGGAAAGTCAAATTGCCATATCAATGCCAGCAGCATAAAGCCAAGCTGCCATGTTTCAGGAAAAACAGAAGTCAAACACCATATGGGACAAAAACCATAGGAAGAAAAGTAGCAGAAAGTAACTCACCACAATACGAATTGTTATAGAAACTGCATAGATCTACAAAAGAATACAGAACAGAAGATAATGAATTAGAAGCATCACAAAAGCAGCTAGCTAGAACAAAGAAAAACTTTGTTAAGACAGCACTTATCGTCTTAAATAAGAAGCTATATGAAATCTTCCTTTTTAACCGTACCGTATAATTTTTCATCCTTTGGAAGATGGCCCTACTGGTCAACACAGCACTTATGATAACACTAAGACCTGGTTCTGTAAGGACAATATCAGAAGCACTACGAGCTGCATCTGTTGCATCAGCAACAGCAATCCCTATATCAGCCTTCTTCAAAGCAGGTGCATCATTGACGCCATCTCCAGTCATTCCACAGATATGTTTCCTAGCTTGCAAGCGCTTTACAATCTCGTATTTGTGTTCTAAACAAATTAACAAAAGAGCTAATTAATAGAGTGATAACAAAACAAGAATCTATATCTACATAGTGAAATGCAACTTGATAGAATATATTAACTGCCACAGAAATGTCCAGACTGTAACATGCAACAAAGCTATAAGAAAAGAACTTACCAGGGAAAACACCCGCAAAACCATCGGCTTTTTCAATGAGTTCGTCAATTGGTAAAGCAGCTATGGACTCATCCTTGTTTTGGCCCAACAAAGCAGATGCAGGATACATATTGGTTCCCATTCCCAAACGGCGCCCAGTTTCTTTTCCAATTGCTAGCTGATCCCCTAAACAACAAACCAAGAATTAAGCAATTAAATGCTAGACTTTACAACCAGACAAATTCATGCAGCATACTAAAGAAAGGTGGCCACATATTTGATGTACCAACATACAAGGATAATCAGGAGTCTTTTACAAGAGAGAAAAGAACTAATGCAAGCATGCTTTTTTCCTTTTTCTCCCCTCCCCCCTTCTGTTGGACTGCAAAATATGGAACTCTTAGCAGCCTAAAATACTAAAATTTGATAACTAATAAGTCCACCATATTACAAGAGGTCAAACTATAGAAAGGGGAAAAGAATTTGCTTGAAATACAAGATAAATTTAACACATCTGAAAAGCAAGCATAAAGCACAAGGGCTTCTACCACTAAAGGGTCCAGAAAGTGCCAAACATACACCATTCTATTCATGCATGGGAAGAAATTTGTTTCCATGTTCTCCATGGTTCACCACCACCACTTTCACATGGGTAATATTTGCAGATAAGAGGCTTGTGGAAGCTATAGCCCCAAATTAATCTATGTTCTTGTATCTAAATTAATCTATTAACCTAATGACGTTCACTCTTTCTGACAGAAATATAATTTTACAGCAAAATAAATTTTGTTTTCAAAATTTAATCTCTAATTTCCTTTGAAAGATGCCTATTTATGATCTTCCTATGCATAGATTAAAACTGTGTTCTTTAACTCACATCAAAAAGAAATCCTGGAACTAAATGTCGCAGTCCCTAGAAATGATTCTAACATTATGTAATGCTCAAAGCAAAGAAGAGGCACATTTGATTCACAAAACAATTACGAACAAGCTTGTTAACTGCACAAAATGCTGCAAAAAAGAAAACAACCTTGTTAATTATGACAAAAGTCGCAATTACAAACAGATTCATTTGTGAAGTAGAATCCCAAGTAAGGTCTCAATTGATGTTTTGTCCCGGATAAAAGTATTCAAATGATCCTAAATCTCTTGTAAGAATTCCATGAATTCAGTGGATATAAGAACTCACTCCATCATTTTTTTTTGTTTGGTGAATGCATTCCAAGGAATCTTAAGCTTAAGCTTAAATCTTTTCTTGATGAAGTCTAGATTCTTTGTTATGCATCTACAGTTCTAAAAGCATATTCCATTGGCAATTAACTCTATGAATTAAAAGCCTCCGCAGTTTTCCTGCTAATGGTTCCCATTGGTGATTCAGAAATATCCAAGCTCAAAACATCAGTTTTTAAAGTCAGATTTCTAAAATCACCTGTAATCATTTTGACATTGACTCCAAGATTTAGAGCCCTCCTAATTGTCTCTGCACTGTCATGCCTGGGTGGGTCAAAGAGAGGCATAAGACCAATGAACTGCCATGGGCCCCCAGCACTCTCTTTCCTTCCCTCTGGAACTTCCTATATGAGGACCACAAAAATTTTAAAAAGAAACTAGAACTTTATAAGTGATTGAAGATCACAATATTGTGAAATGGTTAGGTGTAATGATGGACAGCTTATTTACCTGGTATGCTACAGCAAGTGACCGCAATCCACGGTCTGCAAACTTATCAATGACAGCATGAACCCTGCGCTCAATTTCTGACTTATTGTGTGCAAGATTAAGAATCTAAAATTCATATTGAACAGAGATTAGAATGTGCATAACAGATGAATTGAACCAGGACTATACAGGCTTCTGCAATATTTACCTGCTCCGGTGCACCTTTGCTGACCCTATGCATTTTACCATTGCTATCAAAATAAGTCAATGCTGTTCGCTTATCAGTGGGATTGAAAGGAAGGAAGTGTATTTCTTGAATGCCAGCACGAGCCTGACAATGTTGATCGTTAAAGCCAAAGTTGAAGTATAATAAGAAAGATGAATTACATTGAAAGTTTCCAACAATTAAAGAAAAGACACCTCCTTTGGATCAGCCAGCATGCCAACAATTGCAGCATCTATAGCATCCTGATTTTCAGTTCGAGAAGCTCGAGCAGCCATCAGAACAACAGTATCTGAATCAACACCTTTAGCAAAAACCTGAAATAGAATTTTAGCATCAGAACAATAATAGGATCTGAAATCTGCTTGGAAATAAATGCACTGTAACTTCCTCCCTACCTCAATAAGATTCTTGTCAACAGTAAGCTTGTTCAGCGTCAGCGTCCCAGTCTTGTCGCTGCAAAGAACATCCATGCCTGCCATCTCTTCTATAGCTGTCATTCTCTTTGTTATAGCTCCCTGTCAAATAATGCGCCATCATATACAGCATTCTAAAACGCATAGTACATCACAAAAACACAGCAGATGCCAGCAAAGTGACCTGTTGAGCCAAACGGTGAGATCCAATTGCCATTGTCACTGAAAGAACAGTTGGCATGGCAATTGGAATTCCTCCAATGAGAAGCACAAGAAGATTGTCAATTCCAGGACGATAAGGGCGGTGCTGAATTGGGTACATCACAATAATCTCCAATACCATTCCAACAGCAATAGAACAGATGCAAAAGTTCCCAATAGCAGTCAAAACCTAATGAAGATGAAAGGAAAATGAGTTGAAAGTATAAGAATTCACATTTAAAAAAACATCAAAGTCTATAAGAAGAAATAAATTCTATTTAATTACCTTTTGGAAGTGACCCACTTGGTTAGTAGTATCAACAAGGTGCGCAGCCTTCCCAAAGAAGGTGTGAACCCCAGTTGCAATAACCACAGCTTCAATCTCTCCTTGCTTGCATGTAGAACCAGAATAAACACCATCCCCAGGTCCTTTTGTCACAGGAAGTGACTCACCTGTCAGAGCCGACTGCATTTCCAGAGAACTCATGGCTTCAGTAACTCTCAAATGCAGATAAATATATCAAACACAGAGATAGAAGACCAAGCACCAAGAAGAGCACACTGACTTGGTCAATTTTTAGAGGATCTCCATCCAATAAGCGAGCATCAGCAGGAATAATATCTCCAAGTTTGATACTGATTATATCTCCAGGCACCAGAATAGAAGCATCTTCCTCAGTCCACCTTCCATCTCGCAAAACCTTCATAAAACAATTAAAGTCAGTCAAATACGACTAAGAGGGAACTATCGGTTGTTTTACTGGAGGATAGAATCAAAACTAAATAACACAAACGGAACAGTGTGAAGCCAAAATATATATATAAATAAAATTGAATTAAAAACCTTTGCTTTTGGAGCGAGACGAGCCATGAGAGCAGCAGCTGCATTACCGGCATTGTTCTCTTCAATAAAACTAATTGTTGAGTTGATAAAAAGCAAAGTTATAATTCCCACAAAATCTTGCCAATCTGGAGGCTTCCCCTGAAAGATTTCGTGCAAATTTTAAATAAAATCTACAAAAACTGCGAAATGTTTGAGCAATTTAAAATAAAAAAGGGAAGTTCTTACTCCTCCATTAGCAAGGGCAATTGCCATGATCGCAGCAGCTTCCATGACCCATGAAAGAGGGTTCCACATAAAACCCAGGAACTTCAAGAATTTGCTCTCCTACATTACATTTGAAAGACAAATTTTAGTTAAGCATACATCTCTAGGATTCCATTTCAGACAGACTCAACTTCAAACGGAAAAACTGCAATTACAGCACAAAGTGCACAAGAAAACAAACAATTGAAACTGAAGAAGCAAATTCAAATGCTTGTCGATAGTATATTAGCACCAGCATCCATATACAACATAAGAAGTCGAACTAACTGCAGAATTCTAATCAAAAAGAGGGGAAAAACTTAAAAATGTCAAAAGTAGCTCATTTACAACTGAGCACCTTTTTCTCTTCAAGTTTGTTGTGACCAAAAATGGCCAATCTCTCTTGAGCAGCCTCTGTAGTAAGACCATCTTTAGTACATCTCAGATTCTCAAAAACTTCCTCAATAGGAATGTTTTCCTGCACAATAGCAAAAATCCCATAAAAATCCCAAATAAAACACCAAAAAAAAAAATTCACCTACAACAATTAACAAAAGCTTGCATATCCCAGTACACAGATCCATTACCAAATCTACTGTTTCCTTCAACACAGCATCAAGAACTTCAGGCTTGTCTCCCATCCTCTTCTTCTTCCTTTCTCTTCAATACTAGCTTCCAGTTCAACTTCCTCTTTCTATAAATCAAGATTTAGATCAGAGCACACTAAAAAGAAGCACCATAGATTACAGGGCTAGTGAAAGCACCACAAACAAACTTGGGAACTACTCTACAAAGAAAACCAAGTAAAAAAGCTTTGATTTTGAGTATAAGAAATGAATTTGAAGAGGCAAATGGTAAATGAGGCCTACCCACCAACACCAAATCTACAAGGAGTGGAACCGCTGAAGAAGTGGAGCTGTACGTTGTAACAGTTAAAAAGTTCATTTTCTCACTTCTCTATTTTTCTTTTTCTTTTTCTTTTGTTGTCTCAACTAAGAAAAATAATAAATATATTTTTTTTAACAAATTTTCTTTTAAAAGAAAATGTTATTTTTACTGATTTGGATGAGACTGGCAAAAGGGCCAAAAGAAGCATTAACTCAGATGGGCCCAGGACTTGGTTTGTGAATATTTATTTTATTTTTCACTGGTTTGATTTTCGCCGTTAGTAAATTAGGGAAAATCATTTTCTTTTATTTTTTTTGTGACGTCTCGTTATATATTCTTTGGCATTTTCGTCTAATGTTGAAAATGAGTCCTACAGTCAATCGGGTGAAGATCACTCCCTTTGGCAAATAGTCAATTGTATGCGTCATTTTATTGTATTTTTTTCTGACCAGTTGCAATATTAAATTGCACAAGCAATTTTCTTTGAAAATAAATAAATAAACTAAAGAAGCAAAAGCCAAAATTAATGACAACTAATATTTTTTAATCAGAACAATTGTTTATTAAATTGCTCAAATTTGATAATCATCAAATTTATATCTTTTATTTTTCACTCTATAATAATAAATATTTCTTATCAAATTAAAAAATTTCTAATTTAATATCTATTTTTTACAGACAATTGTGAGAATCAAACTCAATATCTACCGTTTAATAGGAAATACGTTTAAGAAATTAAATTATTATCTTGTCATCTCGGACGAAATTAGAAATTTAAAATTAATAAAATAAATTACATAAAAAGATACTCCCTCCGTTTTAAAATACTTATTCCTGAAGTCTTTTGCACACGATTAAGGGTGTTGAAAATAATATAATAATTTAGATAAAGTTCATATTCTACCCATATTAAAAACACTAGAGTTATTGGTTAGTGAAAATTCTCAAGAAGTTAGAAGAAATAAGAGTTTTGAAAAGTTGTGCAGTTGATTTGGAATAAATAGGAATACAATAGAAAAAAACTAATTATTAGTTCTAAAAATATGTACATGAACAAGTATTTTGAAACAAAACAAAAAAATTTCGTAAATAAGTATTTTGAAACGAATGGAGTATATTATATTATTTAAGAAAAAATTTAGAAAGTAAAGAATAAAATTCAAATAGAGTTTTCTATAAAAAAATAGTTTTACTAAAGTAAAAACAAAAAAAAAATAAATGCTTGTCACTATGACAAACAATATTTAAAAAGAAAAAAGAAAACATGTTGATTTTATTTTACACTTAGTTTCATTGCCAATAGAAGTGTATCATAAAAGTGGGGGGGAAAAATCAAAGACAAGGAATTGACACCATAAGAGAAGCAAAACGATAAATAAATTCCAGATTTTTTTTGGGCGGGGGGGGGGGGGGTTCATAATTCATGAGCTATAATTACTCGCGTAATGCTTAATAAATTTCCCCAAAAAATTTAATGAATTCTGTTTAAAAAGATGTAACTCCAACCATTTGTTTTTGAGGTCTCTTGTTTATTCCTCTCCTTGAGGTTCACACATATTTCTTTTTTTTTATTTTGGTAAATACACATATTTCCTTTTTTTTATTTTGGTAAATACACATATTTCCTAAAACTGTAAATATAAAAAAAATAAATTAAGAATAGAAAGTTAAAATTGGGTGAGGTAAAATATATTAATTGGGAGATTATTATTTTATGTATTATAGCAAAAGTGTTTGTCATATTATACTAAATTAATAGAACTTTCCCTTAGCAAATTAACCACTAAAAGGAGAAAAGTGAGGGGGGAAAAAATCACTACATAGTTTTCTCTGCCCTTTTTCTCTTTTGAGTAAGCAAAGTTTCCCTTTCCTTCAAGATTATTCAACATGGGAATCAAAGAAAAAGTCATAAGAGTCGGTGATGGCTTTGCTTTTCATCAATCTTAGCTTTCTTTTTTCTCCTACCTTTGTTTTCTTCACATTTAACTATTCATTTCTTTTAGCATCATATTTTTCTATTACATTTCGTACAAATCCCAAAGCATGATTAAACGATGCCAAACAGCCAAGTTTTAATCAATCATTGAACATTCTTTTGTTTCATTCTTTTGTTTCAAATCATGATTCTTGATTGGAAGTTTCCCCTACGCTATTTCTTGGACGGCTCCTTGACTAACCTTTGCATTATATGGCGTGGGCGTGCACTTGGAACAATGCATTTTCGACCCATTAGAAGGCACTTCCAAAATGGTCACTCTTTTACTAGCTATGGGAGAGGTGTATTTGGACATTTCTAATTGTCACTTATTCATGTAAGGGGAGGAGGAATAAAGTGATAAAACATGAACACATGTATGGGATGAGTGAGAAGGGGTTATCAAATCAACCAACGGGGGAAGTAAATTCTTTTAAAGTTCAATTGAATGAGAAGTTACGTAATAATAAAATATAAATTCTATATAACGTTTTAAAGAAAATTATAAGTATTACATTATTTTCTCTTATTTATTTTTTTATGTAAGAATTACAATCTATTTTGTATTATATTAATAGTCTAACATCAATAATTAGTAATAAAATATTGTGTTATTAAATCTAACTTCTTTAATTTAATTCTTATTCTTTAATTAGTTGTAACAAGAAAATATCGACAATAAAATTAGTTTAAAAACATTTTTTTTGCTAAAATATTACTAATTCTTATCCTCGAATTTTACAAACGTCTAAAGCATGCCTATTCGGTTTTTTGTGCCAATTAAAAGGCTAAGGAAATTAGATTTTTGAGGATATTTCAAAAGCTTATTCATGATGAGATCAGACTCATATTCTACATAATCCGTGATCTTAGGACCTAAAAATGACTAGCCAGCTTTAATGGCTTCATCTCTTTTACGATAAAGAAATCGTGTCAGCATTGCAATTAAGCGTTTTGGGTCAGCAAAATCGTTTTCATGTCACACCAACTTCACTCGTTGCTTGTAAATACTTACACCCCAAATGCAGCTTTACAATTTTTTTTCTTTTTTTTTTTTCCCTTCCTTTCTTTTCTGTTCGCTCGTGCATTATTATCTTGTCTTCGAGTGTGTGTCAAAAGTTGATGTCCAAACCTGACGTGTAAAGAGGTAAAATAACTTTAACCCCCACCAAAAAAAAAGAAAAGAAAAGAAATCTACTAAAAGATTTCATCCCCAAAACAGTGGTCAACTAATAAAGACATAAACACGTACATGCACTTTCTCTAAGATTATTTATTTATATGGTTTTATTTTTATACATATATCAACGGACTTTCTTTTTTTTAGGGGAAAAATACATATATTAATGGATAAAGAATATAAATTGAATTTAAAATTTTTTATCTGATTAGAAATACGTTTAACTAATTGAATTATTATTTTATTACTATATATATATTATTAAAATCTTGCAAATAATTATGCTATAGCAAACCTATCATATTCGTGTAAGACTTTCCATACATTGATAGTGTGTAGAAAATTTCTCCATTTTTAAATTAAATGAAACTCTTGAAATCTTTAAATAAAAGTTAGTGTTATTTATAGTAGAGAAAGTCTTAAAATGATGTCTAAATTGTTTTATTAAACATGACACAATCTTACAATGAAGTGGCAGGTCAATTAATTAAAAATACTTCTTATTTAGTGATATATTTTGAATTCAATTCATATTCTGCATCTCTTATGTATAAAAAAAAAAAAAAAAATCGGCACAATCTTAATTTAGGTTGATTTACTATTTGCCCTTTAACATTTTTCTTGCTTTTGTTTCCAAAAGAAAAAGGAAATACTTTCCCTGCTTTTGAATTTTTTTTTTCGAATAAAACAAAGAAAAAAAAATGGATGAATTATTAGGTTAGAAATGTCACGGAGGTTTGAAAAACCTCATGGAATCAAAATGTCAAATAATTGCCAAATTCAAGTTCACATGGTCGAGATTCATAAAATGCATATGGTTTGTTTGATAGAATTTAATTATGAATATTTAAATTTTAAATTCTAAAATATGAACTTTTGAGGTCTAAATTTGAAGACTAAGTAAGTATATTCCATTTTTGTCTATTGTCTTGTTACAATTTTCATTAAATAAAAATAATAGTAATAATTAGATCAAAATCTATTGCATTCAAATTTTAAAATTAAATAATTGTTACTTTATTTAAAATTTTTAATAAGATTTCAATAGTATTAAATAATTATATGATAATAAAAATATAATATCAAAAGCATTAAAGTACTTAATAATATTATTTATATAAAAAGCTATAATTGAATAAGTATTTAACTAATTGATTTTAAATATTTAGTTAAATCACTAAATAGACCCTTAATTACAAAATTCCCCTTTATTATTATTTTTTACTTGAATAAATGAAAATTGTTTCTCCTATTTTTAAATAACGCAAACTAATTGTTTCCCCTTAGACAAACCTACTATTTATAGGTCACAAATTTTTAAATATTATATATATATATATATATATATATATATATTGTATAACTATCTAAAATTTGTATTATAAAGAGGTACAAATTTTAGCATAAACATAACCGAATTTCTTTTTTCCTTATTTCCTAAGAGCACTTATCAATATTTATATTTATATTTCAAGAATTTTGTTTATATGGCAAGAACAAACCTAAATCTTTTAATTACAAGATAAGGCGATAATTTATAGTTAGAAATACTCTTTACCAAATAATATATTTTGAGGCCAAGATTTACCTATTTTTTATGTGGTGACGTGAACGCTACCAAACCAAACACATGATGCAACCTTTTAGTATGTTAGGTTCTTGCGGCACTTTATGTGCATTTCTTTTGGCCCTTTTTCTGCTTAATTAATTTTCTGTGTTTTTCATAAGATCCTACTTAATCTGTTAGTTTGTTCGGTAATTGTACACGTCCTTAACTAATAATTTATTTAAGGACAAATGTGGAGGTGATTGTGCAAATAATATATATATATATATATATATATATATATATATATATATATTATTGTGTCCTAAAATAGGTCATAAACTCAATGTTTTGAAATATAAGTTCGAGTACAAAGCAGAAGTAATTGAAAATTGTATAAATTCAATTTTAATATTTTTTGGTTGATGAAATATGTGATTCATACACCTTTTTTTCTTCTGTGTTTTTTATTTCCCTTGTAATGAAGCATACAGTAGCCACTAGATTTATTTCAAGAAGTAGGAGTACATGGATTCTGCTGTTCCTCACCTATCATATGAAATTGAAGCGAAAGAAAAGCAGGATCAATGTAACAATACAAATTAGAAAAAGAATCCCATTTTGCAATATAGTATACATACACACGATATATTACAAATTTCTTATATTATGTAATTCTAAATATTTTCTGTAAAAAAGATATATTTTATATTTAAACGTATAAAATATATTCTTAATGAAGTATATAGAATGATTTATTATATATAATTATAACAAATCAACAAATAATATGTGATTATATTTCAATCATTTATGCCATATTCACCGTGTAAACAACTTTGCAAGACCTAAAATTCTTTTGTAGATCAACATTTGTTCCTTCACCCTATTGAGTCCTAGAGAAAAGGGAAACAAAAACCCACAAAAAGAAAGAATAAAAAAAACTTTCATTCCATAAGTAGACTCTTCAAAAAATTGAAGGTCGTAAATATAAATAGGTCAGAATTAGAAGGCAACAGAAATGGAAAGGAAAGGTCACGTGGCACTTGTACCCTATTAGTAGACAATGACAAAATTAGGCTGACTTTTGCCACAACCAAAGAGCCAAAAAACAAAAGAAAAATTAAATCACTTCACATGATATCTGTCTCTTTCCCCCAAAAAACGTACATCCGTACTATTCCGTAACATGCCATCACTCGTAAAAAACGAAAAAAAGAAAAAACTAATTGTTTTGTAATCGTATACATATATCATATTGATCGGCCGGCCAAATATTATCATCCCATACATGCCGCCATACATTGAGCATGATGGGGTTTATGTACAACATGTTTTCAACTAGAAGTTAAATTATTGGCTCGATATGATGATAAAACTAGAAATATAATGCAGTAATAAAGAAATTATAAAAAATAATAAGATATAAAAAAATGTAAAATTAAGATTTTAAGTGAACAAGAATTCATAAAATTAGATTAAAATAAATAATTTTTAATTAAAAATTATTAAATATGTGAGTTTAGTAGGAAGTGTGCTTAATCAATTTTTCATACTTTAAAATGGTGTATTTTATTTGCAAATTATATTGTTTTAATTGATGAGATTAGAATTAGTATAAATGCTAAATTAGAGTTGGAGCGCAAATGTTAGAATCTAAAGGCTTCAGAGTCAATAGAAGTAAAATTAAGTATATAGAATACAAATTTAGTATTAGTAGAAATACAAATCAAAGTATAACTTTAGATAGTAGAAATATTTCAATAAATGACTGCTTTTGATATTTGGGATCTATTATTTTGAAAGATAAAAAGTTTGATGGTGATATTGCTCACCGAATTAAGGTTGATTGGTTGAAATAAATGAGTGTTATTGGTATTATATGTGATAATAATAAACCTTTAAACCTAACGAGAAAGCTTTATAAAACAGTTGTAAGATCTATTGTGTTATATGGTATGGAATGTTGGACAGCTAAAATGTCTCATATTTAGAAAATGAAAATAGTTGAGATACGTATGTTATAGTTAACGTGTGGACATATTAGAAATGACAGAGTAAAGAACAAGTTCGAGTGGTATCCATTAAAAACAAGATAAGAGAAAACTGTTTGCGTTGGTTTTGACATATACAAAAAAGATTTAGGAATGCCCCTATTAGGAGAATTGATGATAGAGGTAGGGATGTAAACGGGTCGGGTCGGGTACAAGTACAAGCCACATCTGTTTCGGACCTGACCTGAATACCTGTCGGGTATGATATAAAAACACCCATGCCTGAGGGCATGTATATCTAGAAATTACAACATATATATATATATATATATATATATTGAAACATATCAAATATTTATCTCAATTAAAATTTAGAACACATGGTGTACCTTCTTCAATGAATTTCATTACATTCTTGATAAGGACTTTGAGATTAGAGATAGATACGGAACTTCTTCATCCATAGAGGTTTTAAGTATAGGAGTGATTTTTAAGTAAATAATACTTAGATCTAATAAAATTACAATAATATATAATATATAATATATTTTATATAAATAAAATATTATATAATAGTATATAAT
Source organism: Voacanga thouarsii (assembly GCA_026120185.1). Taxonomy (NCBI): domain Eukaryota; kingdom Viridiplantae; phylum Streptophyta; class Magnoliopsida; order Gentianales; family Apocynaceae; genus Voacanga; species Voacanga thouarsii. The sequence goes on along the minus strand of JANUWF010003365.1, from coordinate 1,540,443 downwards.
ATAATATTTTATTTTATATAATATTTAAAAAATCAGGTAAATGAGTACCAAATTATAATACCATACCTAGACCCAATTATATAGACTAAACGGGTAAACAGATTTGGATCAGGTTGGACAATAAAATAGTTATACTAGATCCATTATAAATAAGTTTTGGATCGGGTCGAGTCTGGGAATACCCGACCCATTGATAGCCCTAGACGGAGGCATGATGAATTGGACAGAGGTAAAGACAGACCTAAGAAGATGTGGACAGAGGTGATTATAAGAGATATATATCTATTGAATTTGGATGAGAGTATGACAATAGATAGAAAAAAGTAAAAAATGAGGATTCATATAGATAACCACACGTAGTCTTGTATTAGTTCATATAATTGACCCCGAATTTCTTAAAACTAAGGCTTAATTGATGTTATTATTATTTTTTGTAAGAAAAAATATCTCGTTTGATGTATCTGAACAAAGAGGTGCTCTTAATGTGAGATCAATATCAAAAGAATGAAGAGGAATTTAATTATCTAAAACAACATTCTGATAGATAGTTTGTCAATCCTATCCCACATTGGCAAAAAAAAAAAAGTCTTTGAAACTCTTTATTAATAATCATGCATAAGAAGTAGTGTCTAAAGTGCTCTCCATGTACATGGGCTTACCCCTTTGGTTAGTCCATTTTATAATTATATTTATATCTTAAGATGGCACTTGGGGCACTTAGGCTTGTTTTTAAAAAAAAGATTTTCTTTTTATATATATATATTGAATTAATTTCACTAGAGGCTCTTCCTGCACCAATGTCTGAAGACAGTGATAGATTAAAGGATGAAAGGAAAAAACGTGAAGGTGATCAATTGATGTGTCATGGACTTATCCTAAATTTTCTAATAGATCGTCAGTATGATCTCTATGCTGCACTTCAAACTCCAAAAGACATATGGACTGCTTTGGAGGCTAAATATCAGAATGAAAAGAAATATACGGACAAATTCCTTGCTTTGAATTATTTTGATTTCAGAATGATTGATGACAAGCCAGTCATGGATCAAGTCCATGAACTTTAGATTTTAGTTTCTAGATTAAGGGATTTGGAAGATCGTATTCTTGATGCACTACAAATTGGTGCAATTGAAGGTTTAAAATGGAAAAAATTATCAAAACGAAAGCATGCTAGGAAAATGAAAAATTTACCTCTGTAATTGAATGGACATCTTCTCATTGGTGTAGATATCTGTACAAGAATACTTGAGGCTATTGGATCACGTCCTTGTAAACGTGTATTGCGTCTCATTCACGTTAAGCCTTTGATATTCCAAAACGGTGCCCGTAGCACAGCCGGTAAGGCTTAAAGATTAGGTTTTGACAAGCTTTTGGTCTCTGTTAATGTATTCACTGGGTTTCTATGAATACTTTAGAATACGTTTTCTTCACCAAAGTTGGGTTTGTTTTCCTATTGAAAAGCCAGAAACCATTTGCAAGATTTTCTCTTCCTTTTCAATCCTTCACCAAGAGAGAGAACAATCACATGAAAACAGAAAGCCCATGCTTTTTGCTATCTTTCACGCGAAACAAGACGGGATCCATCTCGTGTTATTTTTTTAATTAATTTACTATATATATTAATTTTATTTTACCATTAGTCTTATTTATTGAGCCAAATAAAATTATTTATTCTTGGTCTTGAACACCCATAAATAATAAACTTCAATTATCTATTTTATGGGCTTTATTAAACAGTCCAATAAATAATTAATAAGCCCAACTAGACCAATATAAAATTCCATACCTTTTTATCTAGTTTATATTCAGATTAATTTTCTAATTATTCAATCTAGGCCTTAGGTCCTGAATAATTAATTAACCAATCAAACTAGATAAAATAAATACTCTCTCTCGAATCTTTTATTTTATTCTAATCCAATAAAGACAAATAAAATAAAACACATAATTATCAAGACCAGTTTCTTAACCTAAATCTTTCATGACTTAAGGGCCATTCCGAGGACCAAAAGACACATCGTCTTGGCTACTAAAATGACCAAAATAATCATACTATATAAATAGCTATATTTTGTATTTTTAAATATTTTATAATATCACTATAAGGAAATATTGACCCCAAGGACAATACTACGTTAATAAAGTCTTCGACCTACAGGTGTAATGACTAAAATACCCCTCTACGCATCGCCGTGCAATTAGAGAGGAAGAGTATACTAACACATCTCTAATAGACATCTATCATCCTTAGACCTCTAGTCCAATGATCCATGACTCATGGAATGTTTCTACTTTCCAAAGGAGTTACCCTAGAGTAAACATCCAAGTCATGTTTCCCAGAGCCTTAGATAATTAGATCATTTGAATAGTCACAAGGGGCAATATAGCGTAGAAAATATCTTATATAAGTCTGTCTTAACTAACTAGTCACATATATCCAACATACAATTATATTGGTTTTACAAAAAAACCTAAACTACAGTATATCAAAGTATATGCTTCTAGCTTCGTCAGACTACCAACTCATACTCAAGTAGTAGAGTATTAGTCCACGTTGTAGCAATAATAGTCTGGATTTCTTTTAAATAGTACTTTTAAAAATTACTATTACAGGTCATGTTCTACGTATTCGAAATACGCTAATGTTATAAAGTAAGTGGATTACTCATTAGCTAAAGGTAAGCCATTTCCCATTTAAAATTCATAACACAATAACCTATACATGATAAGATTCTCATGCTCATCAATCGTTTAAGAACAAATATTTATGTGTTAAATAACCCGTGAACCATACCTTACTGTGAAAGACATTCACATGGATCACTTACGTAAACACAATGGGTCATTTCCAAACGAAAATTGTGCACAAATAAAATGTAAATTTACAAATAAATTTTGAGAATAAATTTTTTTATTAATAAATTTGATAATTACATTAGATAAACTAGTCTAGAAGGTATATATTCCAACAATCTCCCACTTGCACTCTAAGACTAAGAAAGTCCGTAGGTGCCTACCTCTATGGCGCCTAAATATCTCTTGAAGACTCTCTCAGCCAAAGGCTTAGTGAAGGGATCTGTTAGGTTGTTCTCCAAGGCTATCAGTTCCACCACGACTCTCCATCTCTAAATGAAATTCCTGATCAGGTAGTACTTCATTTGGATGTGTTTCCCCTTCTTGTGGTTCCTGGGTTCTTTGGATTGCGAGACTGCTCCAGAGTTATCGCAATATACCACAATCGGTCTATCTATGTGTGGCATAACTTTAAGTTCTGAAAGGAACTTTTGAAGCGAGACTACTTTCTTGGATGCTTTCGAAACTGCCACATACTCAACTTCCATAGTTAAGTCAGCAATACAAGATTACTTGATACTCCTCCATGAAATAGCTCATCCAGACAAGGTAAAGACATATCTACTAGTGGATTTTCGCTTATCTTTATCTTCCCGGAAATCTGAATCTGTGTATTCAGTAGGAACCAAATCGTCAGTCTTGTAAACCAGCATATAATCTTTCGTACTATTAAGGTATTTAAGAATATACTTTACAGCTTACCAATGAACCTCCCCAGGGTTTTGACTAATATCTACTAATTAAGCCTATGACAAAGCAAATATATGGCCTAGTACACAACATGGCGTACATGAGACTTCCTACAGTCGAAGCATAGGGAATCCTACTCATCTTGTCTTTTTCCTCTTGAGACTTAAGACAGTACTCAGAACAAAAAGAGAACCCATGTTTGCAAGGGATTAGAGTTCCATTGCATGAGTCCATGCTAAACTTTGCCAGAATCTTGTCAATGTATGTCGTTTGGGATAATCCTTACATTCTCTACTTCCTATTTCTAAGAAGTTTAATCCCGAGAATGTAACTGACTTCTCCCAAATCCTTCATACTAAATTGACTAGATAGCCAAATCTTAGTAGATGATAATATCCTCACATCATTCCCAATGAGTAGAATGTCATCCGCATATAGGACAAGAAAAATTACATTTATGCCTTCCAATTTCCTGTACACGTATGGTTCATTCTCGTTTTGAATGAATCCGCAAGACTTTACAGTCTCATCAAAATGAATGTTCCGTGTTCTAGATGTCTGTTTAAATCCATAAATGGACTTCTTAAACTTGCAAACTATATGTTCCTGGCCTTTAGCAATAAAACCTTCCGATTGGGACATATAGATGTCTTCGTTAATATGGCAATTAAGAAATGTTATCTTGACATCCATTTGTCATATCTCATAGTTGTAATGACATGCAATGGCAATGAGGATATGGATGGACTTAAGCATGGCTACCGAGGAAAAGATTTCATCATAATTGATTACCTCTTTTTGAGTATACCTTTTCGCCACAAGCCTAGCTTTGAAGGTTTCCACTTTTCCATCCGCTCCCCTCTTCCTCTTATATAGCCACTTACACCCAATGAGTTTTATCCCTTCAGGTGAAGATACAAGATTCCAAACTTAATTGAAGTATATAGACTCAATCTCGATTTTCATTGATTTATGCTATAGATCTGCATTGGTATCAACAATAGCCTCTTCGTATCTAGTAAGATCTTATTTTTGATGGTCAGAGACTAACTCAAAAGTCTCTCTTATCCATCTTTCTGGAACTCTAGATATCCTCCTACTACGATAAAGCTCTGTTTGTACAGGTTCTTGAGGCTGTGCCTCTTTTTGTTCCATAATCGGATCTGAAGAAGTTAATTCCGAAGATGACTTCTCCTTGAGTTCCAACCTTGTTGAACATTTAGTAGAAGTACTTTGATCATTTTCCAAGTATCTAGCATTAGTATTTACCAGTACTTTCTGCTCATTGAGATGATAAAAGTAATCTCATTTTGTCCCTTTTTGGATACTCAACAATGTAGTATAATTCTGATCTTGGTTCTAACTTGTCTCCTTTAATTAGTACATATGCTGGACAGTCTCATATCCTGAGATGATTTAGACTTGGCTTACGCCCAATCCACATCTTATAGGGTGTCCTAGGTATTGACTTGGAAGGCACCAAGTTCAGAATGTGTGCCACTATTTTCAAGGCATATCCCCAAAAAGAGACCGGAAGAGTAGCATGAAACATCATGCTCCGGACCATTTCCATCAATGTCTTATTCCTTCTCTCAGCTACTCTATTCTGCAGGGGTGTACCCGGTGTAGAGAGTTGGGATACTATCTCATGATGTACCATGTAATCCTTGAATTCACCGAGGAGGTACTCTCCTCCACGTTCCAATCATAAGGTTTTGATCAGTTTACCTGTTCGACGCTCCACTTCAACCTTAAACTCTTTGAATGTGTCAAAAGAGTCAGATTTGCGTCTCATCAGATAGACATAACCAAACATTGTACAATCATCTGTGAAAATGATGAAGTACTCAAAACCCCATCTAACTTGAGTAGACAAAGGATCATACACATCAGTATGAACAAGACTCAATATCTCCTTGACTCTATTAGCCTTTTGGGTGAACGACCTTTTGGTCATTTTTCCCATAAGGTAGGATTCACACTGAGACCAACTTTTCAATCTTAATGAGTCCAAGGGCCCATCATGGATTAACTTCTGAATTATGGTTGAGTTAATATAGCACAACTTTAAATACCAAAGATATGAGTCATTGCCATTGGTCTTTCTCTTTTTACTTAAAGGTTCAGATTGAGCGTTATTTATTTGATTATTTGTAAGATTTAAAAAGAATAAGTTTCCATACATGTGCCATATACATAAACCTTCTCCATTTCTACTGATAGTAATATTAAAATGGAAAGAAACAAAATATCCATGATTTATTAGCTTTACAGCTAAAATTAAATTCTGTCTAAAATCGGATACATATAAAATATCATTTAATACAACTACTTTATTACAATAAAAAATAAGATCCAGCTCTCTCACTGCAAGGGCCTATACTCGTGCTCCATTTCCTACTCATAGTCCATGCTTGCCATTTTGGAGTCTTTTTATCTTCCTAAACCTCTGCAAGGAGTTACGATATGATCAGTGGCACCAGAATCAACAATCCAAGTGGAAGTTGATCCAACCATTGAAATAGACTCTAGATAGAGAACAATACTTGTAGGGTTTTTCTTTGCCTGAAGCTCTGGACACTCCTTTTTCTAATGTACCTTCTACCCGCATTTGAAGCATTTACATTTGGGCTTGTTAAGTTGGTTCTTGGGCTGGACATGTGCGCTTCCCTTCTTCTTTTTGAACTTCCTGGACTTAGACTCAATTTTGGAAAAAAAAATTCTAACAATCATAGCATTGGACTGTGGCTTCATGACATTCTTCGCCATTTGGAACTTTTTCATTAACTCAATTAAAGTCATGTTTAATTTGTTCATGTTATAGTTTCACTTGAATTGGTAAAAGAGCTCGGTAGAAATTCGAGAACTATATCCACTTGGCTCTTAGGGTCAATAACAGCCCCTAAAACTTCTGATTCCTCAAAAACAACAATTATTTTGAGTATATACTTCCTGACTGATACTCCTTAGCCATCTTAGTATTTATGACCGTCCTAAGAGTTTCCTACCTTGCGGACTGGCTCTTATCGGCGAACATCATGGTTAATGATTGGCTAATATCATATGCAGTGGCTATGTGCTCGTGTTTTGACTGAAGCACATTAGACATAGAGGCTAACATGTAGCATCGAGCAATTTCGTTGGCTTTCTTCCATACTTTCTCAGCCTCGCGCTTGTCAGTGGTGGAACTCTTCTCGATAACAGCGCATGTTTCAAAGAGGACATACTTATACTCCTCAGTAGTAAATATTATGTCCAAGTTTCTTTTTCAATCCACATAATTTGGACCCATTACCTTATTCTCACGGAAAATAACGGCCAAATGACTAAAAGACTCTCTACCAACTATTTCTAAAATATCAAAGATAAAAGAAAATTTAGTTTGTGAAAAAAAATAAAATAATTTTTGACTTTATTCTCATATTAAATCCGACAATAGTTAACTCTATCACTATTATCTTTAATATGATTAATTTGGCTCTTAGAAAAATTGATATAACTTCTTGGGAAGATTAATAATTTTCTAAGCTAAGTGTATTAAGCACCACAAATTAATTTTCCTTTTAGATAATGATCTAGAATATAATTCTATCGTAGGATGACTGTTTCTTCTTATTGCCTATGGACATTCCTCGCACTATAACTTTTAACGTAGGCTGATCGATCATAACACGTGTCCCGGGTTATTAATTATATCCATTCATTAGTTCTACATCCTTGCGGTATCCCCATCCTATATGGGTTCACTCCTAAGGTGACATGAGAGGACCCATGATCTCTAATGAGGATTGTGATGGAAGTCGTGGAGCCGTTGAAACCCCTCTCCTACTTAGTATTTTAAAATAAGGGCTTTCTTGAAAAATATTTTTTGACAATTTCAATTAAATTTTCTTTTAACTCAAAATAAAATATCTAAACTCATAAAAATTGCTATGTCAAGGTTTATACCTATTGAGAAAATTTTTCATGGATTAATTTTATTTAAGTTAATAAACTTAATAATTTCAAAAATTTTCAATAAAACTTTTGAGAGATTTTGATCTCAAGATTAATTTGACAAAAATAATTTTTCTTGTTAAAATTCAATCAAAATGATTTTCTATTTTAATTCACAAAAATATCTAAATCTAATATATTTTCTATGTCAAGGATAAAATTCTTTGAGAAAATATTCAAGAATTAATTTTTGTTTGAATTAAAATTAACCATTTGATTTAAGAAAAAATATTTTTCTTTGTCAAAAATTCTCAAAAACTTTGGCCTTTGAGAAAATGCACACATATGGTACAAAAATAAATAAGCATACTAAAAAACTGTAAAGGTTTTTGTACTTTTCTATTCTTTTAACCTAAGTGTCCAACTAATAGAATTAAATACATTAATTAATTAATGGTCCTGTTTAATTCTAAATTTCCTTTACTATTATTTTTTATACAAAATATTCAAAGAATATTAACTATTGTAATAAAAATAACTTTACTTGGTATGGGACCCAAAAATAAAAAATAAAAGATTTCGAGTCCAGTGCACCCGCCACACTGGATCATGGGCCAGATTCGGGCAGGTGCCCCGACTCACCCGCGCCAGCCCCAGCCGCAGTCAAAATTACTGACCGCGACTTCAATTTGCTTCCTCACGCCAGGCGAGGAAGCAGCCAACTTTCGCGAGGAAGCTTTCCTCAAGGAGCTGGCACGCGAGCTGTGACTCCTCTCACAATATGGTCTCAGCTCGGCTTGCGGCTCAGCTCCGGCTAACTTGCACAGTACCTTCTTCTCCAAAATTTCTTCTGTGATTCTGAAACCTCTGTGCTCGCGATTTTTTCACCATTTTTTTTTATTATCAAAACTCATCTAAACAACCACCTATACCCTTAAAAACACAGGACTTACACGATATCTATGAAAGCAATCAAAATACATTATTCCTATACTTCCATTCGCGAAACTTATAGTGAAACTACCCATACCAGTAAACACGAAGGATTACAGATTTCAACCAAAACAAATATTTTCTTGTTTTAGTTAAGCCTTGCATGCTTTCTACATTTGTCAAACAATGGCTCTGATACCAATTGACGGTTTAAAATGGTAAAAATCATTAAAACAAAAGCACGTTAGGAAAATAAAAAATTTACCTCAGTGATTGAATGGCCCTCTTTGCACTAGTGTAGATGTCTGTATAAAGATAATTGAGACTATTGGATCACGTCCTTGTAAATGTCTACTACGTCTCATTCACGCGAAACATTTGATCTTCCGAAATGGTACCTGTAGCACAGCCGGTGAAAGCTTAAAGATTGAGTTTTAACAAGCTTTTGGTCTCTGTGAATGTATTCACTGAGTTTCTGTGAATGATTCACAGAATACGTTTTCTTCATCAAAGTTGGGTTTGCTATTGAAAAGCCAGAAACTATTTGCATGATTTCCTTTTCCTTTTCACTCCTTTATCGAGAGAGAGAACAACTGCATGAAAACAGAAAACCCATACTTTCTGTTATCCTTCACGCGAAATAACACGGGATCCATCCCGTACTGTATTTTTATTTAATTAATTAATTAATTTAATACATATATTTTTTAATTTTATTTTACCCTTGGTCTTATTTATTGGGCCAGATTAAATTATTTATTCTTCGACTTGAATACCTATAAATAATAAATCTCAAATATTTATTTTCTGGGTTTTATTAAATAGCCCAATAAATAATTAACAAGTTCAAATATACTAATATAAAATTTTATACCTTTTATCTAGTTTATATCCAAATTAATTTTCTAATTATTCAATTTGGGCCTTGGGCCCTGAATAATTAATTAACCAATTAAACTAGATAAAATAAATACTCCCTCTCGGACTTTTTATTTTATTCTAGTCCAATAAAGACTAATAAAATAAAACTCATAATTATCAAGACCAATTTCTTAACCTAAATCTTTCATGACTTAAGGGTCATTTCAGGTAACAAAAGACGCATCGCCTTGGCTACTAAAATGATCAAAATACCCTTACTATATAAATAGTTATATTTTATATTTTAAATATTTCTTATTATCACCATAAGAAAATATTGACCCCAAGGATAATGCTGCGTTAGCAATGTTTTCGACCTATAGGTGTAATGACTAAAATATTATTCTACACATCGCCGTGTAATTAAAGAGGAAGAGTGTACTAACACCTCTCTAATAGACATTTACCATCCTTAAACCTCTAGTCCAATGATCCACGACTTAGGAAATATTTCTACTTTTCAAGGGAATTACCCTAAAATAAATATCCAAATCATGTTCCCAAGGGCTCTGGATAATTAGACTATTTGAATAGTAACAAGGAGCGATATAGCGTAGAAGTTATTTTGTACAAATCTGTCTTAACTAACTAATTACATATACCAAACATACAAGTATATTGGTTCTACAAAAGAATTTCAACTACAACATATCAAAGTATATGCTTCTAGTTTCGTCAGACTACTAACTCATACTCAAGCGGTAGAGTATTAGTCCATGCTGTAGCAATAATAGTTTGGATTTCTTTTAAATAGTACTTTTAGAAATCAGAATTACAAGTCTTGTTCTATGTATTCGAAATACGTTCATGCTATGAAGTGAGTGGACTACTCACTGGCTAAAGGTAAGTCATTCCCCATTTAGAATTCATAACACAATAACTTATATATGATGAGATTTCCATTCTCATCAATCGGTTAAGAATAAACATTTATGTGCTAAGTAAACTGTGATCCATACTTTATTATGAAAGACTACCATTCATATAAATCATTTACTTAAACGCAATGGGTTCTTTCCAAATGAAAATCATGCACAAATAAAATGTAAATTCACAAATAAATTTTGATAATAAATTTTTTTATTAATGAATTCGATAATTACATCAAATAAACTAGTCTAGATGGTATATATTCTAACAACAATTCTCTCCAAGTTGCCTCATTCTCGGAACAATTACAGAAAGAAGATTCTATTACAACCAGAGAGTTTTACTCTCAAGCAATTTCAGACTCATCTACAGATTGAGTAAGACACTCGTATCAGAAAAGAGAAATTGCAGAAAAATGTTGTTGAAAGTTCCAATATGAAATTGCAAGTAAATGCTGTGGGAGCAATATCTGGAAACAAATTTTAGAAAAATCTTAAGATAAAAAACAAGTCATTCAAGAAGAAGAACAGCAAAAGGAACGAGACTTGTTCCTATTGTGGAAAGAAAGGTCACTACATTAAAGAACGTAGATTCAAGAAGAATAAAGAGAAGAAAGCATATACTAGTGTTAATACTAACACTGGTGTTACTAAAGGGGCAAACTTCGTTAATGAAGAAAGTTTGGTATCCATGGTTACTGAAATAAATTCAATTGCCTTCACTTGTTCTTCTGAGTTTTTCCTTGATTCAAGTGCAACCATTCATGTGTGCAACAACAAAGATTTGTTCAGTACATATATGAAAGATGATACTTAAGTCTTTATGGGTAATCAAGCACCAGTTCATGTGTTTCTTAAAGGAAATGTTGTTCTGAAATTCACTTTGGGACAAAAACTCACTTTGGTTAATGTTTTTTATGCTCCTGATGTAAAAAGAAACCTAGTCTATGCTAGTTTGCTGAGTAAAAGAGGTTTTAAGATTGTAATAGAATCTGATAAGGTTGTAATCACTAAGAATGGTGTGTTTGTAGGAAAGGGTTATACCCTTGATGGCTTGTTCAAGCTCAGTATTAATGAAATCAATATTGATTTTGCTTATATTATTGAGTCTTCTAATATTTGACATGCTCGTTTAAGACATCTAAATTATTTTACTTTGAAATACATATCTAATCATGATTATATTTCTTGTAAGTATGATTCTTTAGATAAATGTGAAATATGTGCACAAGCTAAAATTACTAGGAAACCATTTCCCAAAGTAGAACATATGCATAAAATGTTGGATTTAGTTTATTCGGATGTTTGTGAATTAAATGGAAAATTAATTGGAGGAGGGAAAAGATACTTGATTGCTTTCATAGAAGATTGTTTATGTTATGCACATGTTTATTTGTTAAGAACTAAACACGAAGCACTTAGTGTTTTTAAAGAATTTAAGGCAAGGTAGAGAATAAAAAAGAACGAAAAATAAAAATTTTAAGAAGTGATAGAGGATGAGAATACTTTTCTGGAAAATTTGATAAGTTTTATGAAGATCATGGTATTATTCACCAGAGAACAGCTCCTTTTACACCCCCAACAAAATGGATTGGCTGAAAGAAAAAAAAGAACACTAGTTGACATGGTAAATGCAATAATATTAAATGTTAAATTACCATTCAACTTATAGGGAGAAGTAGTACTTACTGCATGCCATATTCTCAATAGAATTCCTTCAAAGAAGACTCATATTTCACCATATGAAGTCTAGAATGGAAGGAAGCCAAATTTAAAGTATTTGAAAGTGTGGGGGATGTATAGTATACTATCGACTTCTTGATTCTCTAAGACAAAAACTTGGTGCAAGAGACATAAAATCCGTTTTTGTTGGTTATGCTCAAAATTCAAAAGCATATCGTTTATTTGACTTAGAATCTAATGTTATTGTAAAATCAATTCATGTAGATTTTTTTGAAAACATCTATGTACGTGATAATATGTTACATGAGCATATAGCCAAGTATAATAAATTAGATTCTAGTTCCAATAAAAAAAAAAAGAATTTGATGAACCATCTGAACCAAGGAGAAGTCAAAGGCAAAGGAAAATTAAACATCTTGATCCTGATTTTGTATCTCCTAATCATATTACTTTCCTAGTTGAAGGAAGCAGATAAAGAATTATAAGACTAATGGAGATATCAAATGTTGATGATGAACCAAAAACATTTAAGAAAGCTTTAGCTTCTAGAGATGCTGCTTTTTGGCAAGAGGCTATAAATGATGAAATGGATTCAATTATGACTAATAATACATGGGTTCTAATTGACTTACCTCTCAGTTCAAACCTTATTAAAAATAAATGGATTTTTAGAAAGAAATATAATTCAGATAGTATTTTACAAACCTTCAAAGCTAAGTTAGTAGCTAAAGGATTTACACAGAAAAAAAGGACTAGATTATTTTGATATATATGCACATGTAGCAAGAACAAATTCTATTAGAGTTTTATTTGTCTTAGCTTCTATTTATCAATTATGTGTTCATCAAATGGATGTCAAAATTACTTTTTTAAATGGAGATTTGAAAGAAGAAGTTTACATGGAACAACCGAAGGTTTTGTACTTCCTAATAATGAAAATAAAGTGTGCAAACTTATCAAATCTTTATATGGTCTCAAACAAGCTCCAAAACAATGGCATGAAAAGTTTGATTAAAAATTTTATCTTATGGTTTTAGACATCATACAGCTAATAAATGCATCTATTCTAAATTTACTAGTGATTATGGAGTAATTATATGTCTCTATGTAGATAATATGCTTATTTTTTGTATAAATATTCTTGGTATAAATGAAATGAAAAAGTTTCTTGCTTCTACCTTTAAGATGAAAGATCTTAAAGAAACAGATACAATTTTGGGAATTAAAGTTACCAAATATGATAATGGATTTATGTTAAATTAAACTCACTATATAGAGAAGCTCTTCAATAAATATAAATTCTTAAATATTAAAGAATATAATACACCAAATGATTCTAGTATTAAACTAGTAAAAAATGATGCTAAATCAATAGAACAATTGAAGTATGATAGTGTTATAGGAAGCTTGATGTATGCTATGTATTGCACAAGACCTGATATAGTCTTTACAGTGAGTAAATTATAAGATTTACAAGCAATCCAAGTGTAGCTCATTGGAGAACGGTTGAAAGAGTACTTGGTTATCTTAAACGAACCACAAAATTACAATTGTGTTATTCCAATTTTCCTACTGTACTAGAAGGCTATTCTGATACTAGTTAGATTGCTAAAGTTGGTGATATATTATTAATCTCGAGTTGGATATTTACCTTAGTGGGTGGTTCTGTTAGTTGAGCATCTAAGAAACAAACGTGTCTTGCTCATTCAACTATGGAAGCTGAATTCATAGCTTTGGCTTCAACTAGTAAAGAGGCTAAATGGTTAAGAAATATATTACTTGAAATTGACTTATGGCCACAGTCTATACCACCCGTTACTATACATTGTGATAGTGAGGCTACAATGTCAAATGCCTTTAGTAATATATATAATGGAAAATCAAGACATATAAGTCTACGTCACAGTTATATTAGAGAATTAATATCTAATGGTATTATTACTATCTCCTATGTGAAGTCTGCAGCAAATTTGTCAGATCTGCTTCCTAAGGCTTTACCAAGAGATAAAGTCTGGTAGACTACTTATAGTATGGGACTAAAATATAATTCTTTAGACATCAATAATTGTAACTCAACTTCACTTAATCAAATCAGTTATTGGTTGAAGTTCAATGGATAATAACAAGTTATTGTTATGTGTCTTATTAAATCACTAACTCAAGTTCCATACAAAAGATGATGAGTGTTAGTGCTTATTAGTAGAGAGGATGAGTGTATACTCTTAATGAAGTATTTCTATCTATAAATAAACTCTACCTATATGAATATGAAGTGGTGCCACTTCAACAAGAATTTAAAAGGGTTTATTCTTGTAAATATTCATAGAAAATGGATTGCTAGCACAAGGCCATTTATAGTACTAGAAGTTAAACGAGAAATTTAATAGAAGAACATAAATGTAATGTGTGTGGTATGTCTAATCCTAACAAAAGGAGTCATATTTTAATTCTAGGACACCATGTACTTCATTAGCATCCCGACATAATTACACTAATTGAAAGTTTTATCGTTTAGATGCTTTCTTGTATGCATTATATTTATTTTGAAAAGTAATTACCTGTATTAACAAACTAGTGGGGGAATGATAGATAGTTTGTCAATCCTATCCCACATTGGAAAAAGAAAAGTCTTTGAAGTTCTTTATTAGTAATTGTACACAATAAGTAATGTCTAATGTGCTCTCAAAGTACATGGGCTTGACCCTTTGGTTAGTCCATTTTATAATTATATTTATATCTTAAGATGATACTTGAGAAGTTTTACTTGTTGTATCCTGTGGTAATTTATTTTGATAAGTAAGATAATATTACAATCAAAATAGTGTATTCATGTCTCAAATTTTGTTCTTTAATTATTTTCTAACACATTCCTTGAATAAGCTTTAAAAAAAAAAAGCACACTTACAAAAAAGTTAAGAAATTTGAAAATTTTTATTGAGCAGTGAAAATTAAATTTGTAATATTTTTTTAAAAACTTTTTTATTAAGAAAAATAAGAAGCTTTCAAAAATTTAAGAGCCTTTGTTTAGCAATTTGACTTGATAGGCATTAATTTAACTTTATATTTTTGGCATGAAGCCATAAGATTTAAATTGTAAATTTTTAAAATTTTGCCCTCTCAAAAATTTTTAAAATGTTATAATATTATACTATAATATATCATTTTATATACTTTACTCCTGAATTATAAGTTTCTAATGCTGCCTTTGTAAGAAAGATCTACTATCTGACAACTTTAAACAAGAAGGAGCTTCTCAACGCGAGATTAGCAGTAAAAATAAAATTTAAAAAAAGAAGATGATGATGAAATTGATGACCAAGAGCAAGATCTCCCAACTAAGCCTTGGTATAAATACACAAACAACATTAATAATTTTGAAATTTGATTTTTGAAAAGTAAAAAATAAAATTTGTAATAATTATTCCAAAAAACTTAATCTTTTTTTGAGGCCTTGATTCAACGGTTAATTTATGTTTAACCGCGTTAATATAGCTTCATATATTTTATGTATGAAGAAGTAAGTTTTAAATTGTATATTTTTTGAACTATGAGGTCAAGACTAGACAAGGCTAATAATTTCAAAACAAATTTTACTGTTATAAAATTTTGACAGTGTCAGAATAAAATCTACACACAATAAATCTCTGACTATTATTTGCACAATAATTTTTTCAAACTTCTTTCTTTCTTTTCCCTCATAATTTTCTCCAATAATTCTCTCACAATTAGTATATCTCTCAAGTTTGGAGAAGAGCTCTATTTATAGAACTCTATTAGAGGAGTTAGTAGAGTTAATCATCTATTTTCACTAATTCCATTAATATGTATTAGTGGTATTACTAGTGGACATCCATATACATTTTTTCACTAATAGAATTAGTGGATTCACAACTTTCATTAATGTATTCACAACACTCTCCCTTGGATGTCCATTACATAAAGAATGTGCCTCGTTAAAACCTTACTAGATAAAAACCTAGTGGGAAAAAAAATATAGTGAAGAAAAAAGAGTACACTATTTTATATGTCTGCTTATTACTCTCTCTAATGAGATGATTCCTTTAAATCTTTGAATCGACACATATCAATTTTATATCTCAACTTCTCAAATGTTGCAGTCGGTAAAGTTTTCGTGAAAATATCTATCAGGTTGTCATATGAACGAATTTGTAGCACATCAATTTCACATTTCTTCTGGAATTCATAAGTAAAGAAGAATTTTAGTGAAATATGTTTTGTACAATCTCCTTTAATATATCCTCCTTATAATTGAGTTATGCAAGCTGCATTGTCTTCATAAAGAGGAGTTAGAATATCTCTTCTAAATGATAATCCACAACTTTCTTGAATATAATAAATCACTGATCTTAATCATATACATTCTCGACTTGTTTTATGAATGGTTATAATTTCAGCATGATTTGAAGAAGTAACTGTTATAGATTGTTTTATAGAATATCATAATATAGCAGTATTTTCACATGTAAATAGATAGCCCATTTGAGAACGTGTTTTATGTGGATCAGATAAATAACCAACATTTGCATTACCTATCAATGCTGGGCTGATTTTATTTAAATAAAATAATTCAAGATCAATTGTACCTTGGAGATATCGAATGACTTGTAATTCCATTCTAATGTTGTCGTGTTGGTGAAGAACTAAATATTGCTAATAAATTGACAGCAAATGCAATATCAGGTCGTGTATTATTAGCAAGATATATCAAGTCACCAATTGCACTGAGAAATGGAACTTCAGGACCAATGAATTCTTCATCATCTTCTTGAGGTTGGGAAGAATCTTTATTCACAACTAATGACCAGATGATTATTGGAATACTCAATGGATATGCTTTATCCATATAAAATCTTTTTAGAGCTTTTGATGTATATGTTGATTGATAAATAAATGTTCCACTTTTTAAATATTTAATTTGTAAATTAAGGCAAAATTTAGTTTTACCAAAATCATTGATTTCGAATTTTCTATTTAAATAATCAATTGTTTATTGGAGCTTTTCTGGAGTTCCAATAAGATTAATATAATCAACATATATAGCTAATATCACAAATTTAGAATCAGATTTCTTAATAAAAACACATGAACATACCTGGTCATTTTTAAATTCCGTTTTCAATAAATATTCACTAAAACGATTAAACCACATGCGCTCAGATTGCTTTAGGCCATATAATGATTTCTGCAATTTGATAGAGTAATTTTTATGAAGGATAATATTTATATGCTTCGGGTATGTGAAATCCTTCGGGGATTTTCATATAAATATTATTTTCTAAATTTTCAAACAAGTAAACAGTGACAACATTTAATATGTGCATATCTATATTTTCATATATTGCCAAATTGATAAGATATCGAAGTGTAATAGAATCAACAATAGAAGAATAAGTTTCATCATAATCAATACCTGGTCTTTGTGAAAAATTTTGGACTACTAACCGTTGCTTTATATTGTACGATTTCATTATTTTTATTGCGCTTTCACACAAATATCCATTTGTAGCCAACAGATTTTACACATTCTGGTGTTCGGACTGCAAGTCCAAAGACTTCATATTTTGTAAGTGTATTTAATTCTGATTGAATCGCATCTTTCCATTGTAGCCAATCTTTTCTATACCGACATTCATCAACTGATATTGGTTCAAGATCATCATTATCATATATAACATCAAGAGATATATTGTATACAAACATATTATCAATAACTATTTCTATCTGATTCTAACTTCTACCGGAAGTGATATAATTGATAGAAATTTCAGCGTTACTTTCATCAACTTCTGGTTCTTTTATTTTGTCATCAATTCTCTCTTGGTTTTTATCATTCTTTTCTTCAATATGATCATCTGGATCATTTAATCCTCTTTTCTTTCGAGGATTTTTATCTTTAGAACCAATAGGTCGGTCACGATTCTGGCGTGCTTTTTGATTCAACAGCTATAGGTATAATCTTTTGTTCTGTTGGGACTTCAATTTGAATAGGAGTATTTATAGCTGGAATATGTGATTTTGTTACTCTTCTAGAGTCAACAAAAGCGTCTGTCATTTGATTTGCAATACTTTGCAAATGAATTATTTTTTGAATTTCAAATTCACACGCACTTGTTCGCGGATCAAGATAATTTAAAGATATTGTCCAAACAAGATCTTTCTTATATTGTTTATGTTCTTCCCCTAATTTAAAGAATAATGATTCATCAAAATGACAATCAATAAATCTTGTCGTGAATACATCTCTTGTCAAGAGTTCAACATGTCTGATAATAGAGGGAGAATTATATTCAATGTATATCCCCTCTTTAAAGACCTATCTTTGTACGTTGGTTTAGTGCATTTGAAACATATACAACGCATCTAAAAATTCTTAAATGAGTAATATTTGGTTCTGACCCAAAAGTTAATTGCAAATGAGAGAATTTATGATAACTAGTTGGTCTTATACGTATTAGTGCTATAGCATGTAAAATAGCATGTCCCTAGACAGATATTGGAAGATTTGTTTTTATTAATAATGGCCTAGTAATTAATTGTAATCTTTTAATAAAAGATTCAGCAAGACCATTTTGTGTATGACCATAAGTTATAGGATGTTCAATATTAATCCTAATTGACAAGTAATATGCATCAAAAGCATGCGATGAAAATTCACTAGTATTATCCAAATGGATATTTTTAATTTGATGGTTAGAAAATTGTGCTCGTAATTTAATTATTTGAGTAAGTAATCTCGCAAACGTCAGGTTGCGAGTAGATAATAAACACACATTTGACCATCGGGATGATGCATCAATTAAGATCATAAAATATCTGAACGGTCCACATGGTGGATAAATATGTCTACAAATATCTCCGTGAATCCGTTCAAGAAATGTAGGACTTTTAACTCCTACTTTTATTGGTAATAGTCTAATAATTAATTTTTCTAGGGAACATGCAGCACATGATAATTTTTCTGATGTCAATATCTTTTCATTTTTTAATGGATGACCATGTGTATTCTCAATTATTCTTCTCATCATGGTAGATCCCGGATGACCCAACTGGTCATGCCAAATGCTAAAAGTAATAGGATCAGTAAACTTCTGGTTTATTAGATGATGAATTTCAATTATACATATTTTTACAAAATATAGGCCAGTAGAAAAAGACGGTATTTTTTCTAATACAGACTTCTTACCCAAATTAATTTGAGTAATATAAAAATGCTCAATACCATTTTCCTTATTTGTTTCAACATAATACTCATTTATGCGAATATATTTAAAACTCAATAAATTTCTTCTAAAATTTGAGAAAAATAGTGCCTTATTAATATTAATTGTTATTCCTTTAGGCAACAATATACTAACTCTTCCGAAGACTTCAATCAAATTTGTACTACCGTTTATAGTATAAATATATATTTATTTATCCCATTTTGAGATAAGAAAAATATTTTTCATTTTTT
This sequence comes from Voacanga thouarsii, assembly GCA_026120185.1. Taxonomy (NCBI): domain Eukaryota; kingdom Viridiplantae; phylum Streptophyta; class Magnoliopsida; order Gentianales; family Apocynaceae; genus Voacanga; species Voacanga thouarsii. Next base: position 1,521,084 of record JANUWF010003365.1, on the reverse strand, counting down.
AGTATGGTGTGTGTAGTTTCACTATCAATAATACATACATCATCATTAAAAACAACCATCTGAACAAAAATATGTATATGCAAACATAAATATTATAAAATATAATGAAAATTTACAAAAATATTAGGGTGAGGCATTAGTTCTTTTGGACACTACCATCACTAATTAAATGGTCTATCCTACCATTTGGGTGTTCGAAAAAAATCAGATATATCTATATGGGTAATATTGATATTAAGATCTTTTGGATCAATATTATTGTTGTTAGCATCATTAACTGGATGTTGAGAAAATTTTGTTTTTATTTTTCTTTTCCAGTGAAACTTGATATAATTTCACTAAATGTTTGGTCGTACGATAGTTACATGACCAATGACCTTTCATACTACATCTATAACACTTATCCTCATAATTTTCTTGTATTTCTTTTTCTTTTCTCTTATTATCTTTTCTTTCTCACTTCGGATGACTAGTATTTCTCACAGCTTGATTATTATTGTGATAAGGGAAATATTGAGCGTGTCTATGACCAAAACCACGACCACGACCACGACTACGGCTATGGCTTCTACTGGAGCCAACAACATTCACTTCTGGGAGTGCTATCGAGCCAGTTGGTCTGGCTTCATAATTTTTCAATAATAACTCATTTTTTTTTTCTGCAATGAGGAGGGCAGTAATTGAATCAGTAAATTTTGTATATCATTTTTCTTGATATTATTGTTACAGGATAATATTCGAGGCATGAAAAATGGAGAATGTCTTCTCCAGCATATCTTTATCAGTAATTTTTTCTCCACATAATTTTAATTAAGATGTAATTTTATACATGGCAGAGCTATATTCATTCACGATTTTAAAATCTTACAACCTCAGGTGCAACCATTCATACCGTACAGTTGGTAGTACAACCATCTTCAGGTGGTCAAATCTTTCTTTTAAATTTACTCATATGACATATGGTTCTTTTTCGGTAAGATATTCCAATTTCAAATTTTCGTCAAGATGACGACGGATAAAAATCAAAGCTTTGGCCTTTTATTGTGCAAATGCATTATTTTTTTCTTTAATAATTTCACTAAGGCCTTCAGTATTTAGATGCATTTCTGTATCGAAAACCCATGACATATAATTTTTTTCAAAAATATCAAGGGTTACAAATTCAAATTTAGTAAAGTTAGCCATATGAATCAATAAATGCGTACCTTTAGTCTTTTGACTTTTGTACCGAAAAAAATTTGTACTTTAGTCTTCTAAATTTGGAAATAGTATAGACTCGTGCTGATAACGTGTTATAAAATTTTGACAGTGTCAGAATAAAATCTATACACAATAAATCTTTGATTATTATTTGCATAATAATTTCTTCAAACTTCTCTATTTCTTTTCCCTCATAATTTTCTCTAACAATTCTTTCACAATTGGTATATCTCTCAAGTTTGGAAAAGAACTTTATTAATAGAGTTAGTTGAATTAATCATCTATTTCCACTAATTCCATTAATATGTATTAGTGGTGTTATTAGTGGACATCCATATACAATTTTTTTACTAATGGAATTAGTAGATTCATAATTTCCACTAATGTATTCATAACATTTAGTTCATAATTTGCGCATAATGACCTTCCGTGCCCATGAATGATGACCATGTGATGAGCTCATGATGGGATTGGAATTGCATGAGATGAGTATCATATTGGGATGATCTCTTTGATGGTGATGCTAAGAGTAAGACGATGTTTTTGTTAATATGGGGACCATTTTGTAATTGCAAACTTTCTGTGGATTTTTTTCCCCTCTCTTTTTCAACTGCAAGTGGATTGTTTTCTGTCAACTATGACCTATACTACATCTTTCCCTTTTATTTTTATTTTTATTTTGCATATAGTTTATTCATCATTTTCCCACTTGCCTCTTAACTCTTTACATCAAATTACTTTTATCAACCCCCCCCCCCCCCAACAAAAAAAAAAAAAAAGAGTTTCTTAATAAAGTAATTTTGTTTTTCATTTGTTTGTTTGTGGTGGTAATTCGACGATACAAAAGATGCCAACTATTTGGAAAATTCTACCCTCCTGGCATGATTGGTAAGATGGATTGGAATAGAATCAAATGATTTTTTTTTTAATCAGAGATAAAATGAAGAATTTAAAGTTAGAAGGAAATTATATGAAAAAAATATGTTAGAAATAATTTTATAATTCTTAATTTTTTTAAAGTGAGTATAAAGTTTTTAAAAATTTTAAGGGGTAGGCAGTTCCTTATTCATTTTTACTTAAAATGGGTTGAAAAACTTTTTTTTTTTAAAACTCAAAATTGCTTTTCACATACAGTGGTAGAAAAACCAAAATAGAATGATAGTTGATTTCTAATGCTTGGTAGAACTATGCTTTAATATCATAATGTAATGAAATTTAACTAATATGATCTAAATACCCTATTGCATTATATTATTTGAATATAACCAATATTTGTTTGTTTTAAATTTGTTTTTCAGTTTAAGTAACAAAATTATTTAACTATGTTTATATATTAGCAATTAATAAAAATTTCATCAAATAAACATATATTCACGTAAACTACTTATCCATTATTTAATTCATTCCAGCATCCACAAAAGAAAAAGCTACAATTCGGTAAACATTTACATTTGGGAACCAATCAATATAGGAAGGAGAGCTTTTTATTGATAAAGTAGTCTCTTCAAACATTTACATGTTCCGAGAGGTCAATTTCAATATAAAAAGCACCTATCATTGAGCTTCTGGATGAGGTTTATCTTGACCTTACTGGACCCAAATGATTGCTGTTCACCGACCAAAAATGCCAATCCAGAACACTTCCACATAATAAAAAAAAATCGACCAAATGTTTCTAACCCAATTGGTCGAGTCGTTTATTGATCTTTTTGGTATATATTTAAATAATAGCGATGGACTTCTTCTCGATCTATAAAATAAATCAACAATTTAATGAAAAATATATATAATTTTTATAAATTATTAATTTATATTAAATAAAAATTATAAATGGATGGCAAAAGTAATTTTTAAATACATATTTAGATAAATATTTTTCTTTTTGAATACAATCTTAAGATTGAATATGTTTTTATGTTTGATCTATAAAAAGATGGATTCTATAACAAAAGCGACTCTAAAATTGGCAAAAGATGAAACCAAGAACCTGATATTTCACATGGCCATTCCAATAAGAGACCAAGAAATTAATGCCTGGAAACAGTACCACATGTCCAGCTTCCACCCCAAAACTTTGTCCCATGGCCATGGACGCTCTCACCATTTATTATAGCTCCTTGAATCATTTACTCTGTCAATTTCAATGAGTGGCAACAGAACATCTTGTCCAAGAAATTAAAAAAAAAAAAACCCCAAAACAAATTATGGATTGGGATGAGATTTTGGTAAAGTTTGTGGTTGGCCAAATTGAACTAATATGTGTCTATGTGATTTACTCTTTTCCTTTCCTTTTATTCGTCCAATTTTAATTAAGATTTTTATTCTAATTTATCTGATTCATTAGCAAACTAAGAGTATATTATTCCATCTGTCCCCATTTATCTGTCATAATTAATTAATTTACACAGTTTAAGAAAAATTAATTAGTCTCTTAAATTCATACAATTTTATTTATACATTCTTAAAGTACCATTAAATTTAATATTCTTCTCAACTATTTTATTGTTTTGTTTCCTCAACTCTCTCTCTAAAGTTATTACACTTTCATTTTTCAAAACTATTTAACACAAAAATATAACAGTAAAATTAACATTAATGGTACCTAAAGTTTTTCAATGTGATAGATAAAAAGGGATACCAAAAATTTTCAATTGTGACAGATAAATATGGACGAATGGAGTAATTGTTATTTTTTTTTCGCAAATACCCATCTTTAATGCTTTGGAATTTGAATAAATTAATTATACTTACAACATATAAAACTTTAAAATTTTATTACTCATTAATAGAAAGAGACACTATGAGAGTAAGATAGAAAATGTAAATTAATTAAATTAAAAAATATTTTTTCTTAAAATTTATGTAATCGATTAAATATGATAGATAAAAAGAGACGGAGGAAATATATAATTTCAAGATTCAAAAGATTTGGATTAATTTTAAAAAACCCCTTATACTTCTATATGTTTGATAATTAGGTACACAATTTTAATTTTGATAATTGGGTATCCAAGAATTGACAAAATCGTAAATTGAGTACATAATTGTTAAAATTAAAATTTTAAATATTCAATTGTTAAAATTAAAAATTTAAGTGTCGAATTATTAAATTCATACAAGTACAGGGAATTTTTTGCAATTAACCCAAAAGATTTTGACAAGCTTCCAACAATTGCATACGGTGATGGTTACTTCCTCGGAAATTGATGTGGGTACGCTTTAATGACCAAAGGACAATGCAGGCAAAACCTTATTTTCTGTCGAGAGAAAACTGATAGTTAGCCAAGGACAAAGGAAATCGCCAGGGATTCATAAAAATCTTGAATTATTTCCCTTTTCTCCATTCTTAAATGTTTAAATTTAAGTTCGAAATCATGTTATACTGTAAAATGAGATACATATTATTCAAATTGAGTATTTTACAAGTCTTATTTAAAGTGATTCACTATTTAAATAATAAATCTTTCTTCATCTATCTATAAACATTAAAGTTTATTTTAAATTCGGATATTTTGTAAAATACTTTTTAATTTACGTACTCTAAAAAGTCTAACGATCTGCTTTCCGAACAGCATGTTTAAATCCAGCTTATAAAATTAATAGTATATAATTCATTTTTTAAAATATTTTTTTGCCTTGATATGAACTTTTATTTTGTTTATGCTTGGTTTGAACTTTTTTATTTTTAAATTGTTTATTATGGGCTCTTTTTAAAAATTATTACGAACTAATTTATTTGTGGATCATGTATCTTTAGATTTAGTTTTAGTAATAAAATATTCTTGTTTAAAAAAATTATTAGAATTATTAATTTAAAATTTTTTAATTTTTAATTATTAGATTATTTTTTAGAATTATTTTCAAAATTTTGAGACGTCAAAATATAATTTGATATACATATTACAAACACATTTATAAAAGATATGAAGGCAGGCTTTCAAAAATCTTGGGAGGGGCCAGGTCCATCCTTCAATATACTTGTGTCTGCTCGTGAGTATTAATAATGACGTGTGAGTCAGTTCGACCTGCCGATCCAAGATCGGAGCTGAACTAGCTCCATTGTGGCAGGCTAGCCTGCTTGGGACCACAAATAGCTTGTGGATCGGTCCACATAGAGACGGCTCTCTATTATTATTATTATTATTATTATTATTATTATTATTATTATTATTATTATTATTATTATTATTATTATTATTATTATTATTATTATTATTATTATTATTATTATTATTATTATTATTATTCAGCTCCCAAATGGTCAAATTGATTGATTTTTTTTTTTTTTTTGCGATTTGGCCCCAACGATTATTTTACCCCTAACCCTCAAAACTATATAAATACATTCCAATTCACCCGAAAATTCTCCAAATACTTTCTAATTCTATCCGATTCTCTATTTTCATTCTTTTTTTTTCTCCATTTTCTTTACAAAAAAAGTGTTAGAATAGAATTTATTTATATATTTTTTGAATTCTTCAAGCAAAATCTTCATATTTTAGAAGATTATTAAGTGACGAAATAGTGGATAGTGATGTCTTGAAAAAGCCAAGAAGTAAAACTCAACAAAGTGCTATTGTTTCTTTATCATCAACTAGTTTTTTGTAATCCTATATTCTTATTTTTTAACTTTATTAATTATTTGTTTAATTTAAAGTTAATTTACAAGTAATTTATATTTTTTAATTATTTTATTTCATTATTTGTTAATACTTTATTTCATTTTTTTGAACTATTATTTATTTATTTGAATTTTATTTGATTGTTCTTGTTTAGTTTAATAATAAATATTTAAAAAATGAAGCCACATTAATATCATCAATTTTCTTCACAATTATCTACACATTTTGAGTTTAAAAATACATCTAGCTTTAAATTTAATAAATAATGAAATAGGTAATAAAAATGAAAACTCTATGGTTAGTGTACAACTGTCAACTCTAAGTATTAATCATAATGAATCTAATATGGATGTGCCTTAGGTTGATGGTGAATCTTCAGAAGTTATAGTTAAAGCAAAAATATCTATGGTTTGGAATATTTTTTAAAAGTATAATGATAATAATAGGACAATATTTAAAATTTGTAAGGCAATATATGCATATAAGAAGAGAGCAGGAATGAGAACGTTAGTTAGATACATGAAAAAAATCATATAATGATTAGTTAAAAAACGTACTTAAATAACAATAAATTTATACTATAGAAGGTCAAATTATAAGTAATTTTCAATACGATAATAAAAAAGCTAGAACTTGATTTGCTAAAATATTTGTTAAAACTAAATTACCTTTTAATTTTTCGAAAAAATCATGTTATGAACAATTCATGCAATATCATTGCCAACTTACATTTAAAAGGATTTCTAGAACAATATTAAAAAGTGATATAATAAAGATATACAAAGTGATAAAATAATGTCTTATTTCTATGTTTGATTCTTGTAATTAGAAATTTACTCTTGTGATAGTTGAACTCCAGTTACTAATGCTGCTTATTTATTATTACATGCCATTAGATCGATCATAATTGGTTAGTGCAAAAAAGAATTATTTGTTTTAAATTATTTGAATATTCTCATGTAGGTAATAGTATTACTAGAATGATTACTTAAACATGTTGTGAATATAAGATATTAAATAAAATTATTTCTATTTCTTTAAATAATGCTTCAAATAATGATTCTGCTATAACAATTTTGAAAAATAAGATGAATCTTATGTTAGGTGGTATTTTATTTTGTATTAAGTGTGCTTGCCACACACTTATAATTAGAAATGTTGTTTCATTTATTAAAAATTCTTAAACTAAGCTTCAAAATTTTAAGGCTTTGTGTCGAGAATAAAGTATTTAAAAAAAAAGATTAAATCGTAAAATTAGATGGAATTTAACTTTTGATATGTTTGAAAGTGTTATATTTAAAGGTTGAAAATGGCAAAAATGATCAAATCGAAAGTATATTTACAGAATGAAAAATTTTACCTCTGTGTTTGAATGACCATTTTCGCACTGAAATGTCTGTACAAGGATATTTGAAACTATTGGATCATGTTCTTGTAAACGTCGACTTCGTCTCATTCACGCGAAACTTTTGAACTTCCAAAATGGTGTCATTTTCACTGCCGGTGAAGGTGAAGCTCACAGAAATGGGTTTTCAATATTTTCTTAGCCTGTGTTTTTCTATCAAAATGGGTTTCGTCTGTGTTCGAATGAAAAGCCTAAGCATTCAGTGCTTTATTTCCTTTTCATTTCAATTCATTCCAATACCAAGAGAGAGAAGCCAACTGCATGAAAACATATAGCAGTCATACTTTCTGTTATCCTTCACGCAAAACAACACGGGATCCATCCCGTGTTATTTTTTATTTTATTTTTTATTTTAATTAATTAATTGTTTATATATATATATATTATTTTATTTTACCCCTGGTCTTATTCATTGTGCCAGATAAAATTATTTATTCTTGAGCTTGAACATCCATAAATAATAAATCTTAATTATTTATTTTCTAAACTTTATTAAACAACCCAATAAATAATTAACAAGCCTAAATAGACTAATATAAAATATCAAACATTTTATCTAGTTTATATCTAAATTAATTTTATAATTATTCAATCTGGGCCTTAGCCCCTGAATAATTAATTAACCAATTAAGTTAGATAAAATATATACTCTCTCAGGCCTTTTATTTTATTCTAATATAATAATAAGTTAGACTACTTAAATAAAATAAAATAAAATTCATAATTATCAAGACCAATTCCTTAATCCAAATCTGTCAGAACTTAAGGGTCATTTCGAGGACAAAAGACACATCGCCTTGGCTACTAAAATGATTAAAATACCCCTACTATATAAATAAATATATTTTGCATTTTAAATGTTTCCTAATATCACCATAAGGAAATATTGACCTCAAGGATAATGTTGCATAAGCAAAGTCTTCGACCTACAAGTGTAATAACTAAAATACCCCTCTACGCATCGCCGTGCATTTAGAGAGGAAGAGTGTACTAACACCTCTTTAATAGATATTTACCATCCTTACACCTCTAGTCCCATGATCCATAACTCCTGGAATGTTTCTACTTTCCAAGGGAGCTACCCTAAAATAAACATCCAAGTCATTTTCCCTAGGGCCCTGGATAATTAGATTATTTGAATAGTCACAAGGGACGATATAGCGTATAAGCTCTCTTGTACAAGTCTGTCTTAACAACAACAACAACAAACTAAGCCTTAATCCCAAGTAACTTGGGGTCAGCTACATGAACTAACGTCAGGCAACGTGTGGTCATCTACATGAATCCTCTCTCGCCACTTTCTTCTATTGAACGTCATACTTTCATCCAAATCTAACAAAGACATATCTCTCTTAATTACCTCTATCCATGTTGTTTTAGGCATACCTCTACCTCTACCTCTGTCTAACCTATCCTGCCTCACTCTCTCCATCGCCCTAACAGGAGCATCCCTCGATCTTCTCTGAACGTGTCCAAACCAACGCAGACGACTTTTTCTCATCTTTTCTTCAGTAGATGTCACACCCATCTTTTTCCTAATGATCTCATTTCTAACTCTATCCTTCCTAGTATATCCACACATCCACCGTAACATACGCATCTCAACTACTTTTATTTTTTGAATATGACACCTTTTAGCTGCCTAACATTCCGTACCATATAACAAAGCAGGTCGTACGACTGCCTTGTAAAACTTTCCCTTTAAATTCAACGGTGCATTACGATCACAAAGAATACCAATCGCACTCCTCCATTTCAACCAACCCGCCTTAACTCGATGTGCAACGTTGTTATCGAGCTCTCCGTCTTTCTGAATAATAGATCCTAGATAGCGAAAACAATCAGCTAACGATATATCTCTACATTCCAAAGTTACACTCTGGGCTATATTTCTGCTACCACTAAACTTGCATCCCATATACTCTGTTTTACTCCTACTAATTCTAAAACCCTTGGATTCCAATGTCTGCCACCATAACTCCAATTTAGCATTTACACCGGCTCTAGTCTAATCAATTAATACAATATCATCCGTAAACAACATATACCATGGCACAGCCTCCTGTATAGTGCAGGTCAACTCATCCATAACGGCTGCAAAGAGGAAATGACTAAGTGCTGATCCTTGATGCACCCCGATATTAATAGGGAATTCTGCAGTCACTCCGGCGCCAATCCTTACACTTGTACATGCTCCCTCATACATATCTTTAATGAGAGTAATATACTTTATTAATAGACCTTTTTTTACCAGCACCCACCAAACTACTTCTCTAGGAACCCTGTCATAGGTTTTTTCCAAGTCAATAAATATCATATGTAAATCTTTCTTTCTTTCCCTATGATATTCAATCATCTGCCGTAATAAATGAATTGCCTCCATAGTGGAACGTCCAGGCATAAAACCAAACTGATTATCAGAAATTTGTATAATGCCCCGTAACCTCTGTTCAATCACTCTCTCCCAAAGCTTCATAGTATGACTATGAGTTTAATCCCACGGTAATTGGCACAATCCTGGACATCTCCTTTATTCTTGTACAGAGGAATCAGAGTACTCTTCCTCTACTCTGTAGGCATCCTATTAACTTTATATATCTTGTTGAACAGACTTGTTAGCCACGTAATACCTATATCTCCTAAACACTTCCAAACCTCGATCGGTATACCATTCGGTCCTACAGTTTTTTTTGGACTCATCCTTTTAAGGGCATCACAGGCTTCATGCTTCTGAATACGACGAATCCTTGCACGGTTAACCTCTTCATTCGAAAGCGCCAGGCTACCTACACTCAGAACTTGGATATATATAATAGTTAGTTAAGACAGACTTGTCAATCTATGATATGAACCAATCGATTGACAAGTCTGTCTTAACTAACTATCATATATATCCAACATACAAGTATATTGGTTCTACGAAAGAATCTCAATTACAGTATGTCAAAGTATATGTTTCTAAGTGTTGGGGATATGCCCTAGAGTCAATTTATACTTATACTATTGTCATTATGTTTTATATAATAATATGAGGCTTTCCTTTCCATGAATAGTGAGTTTTGATTTGTGGTCATCAAGTGCGTGACTTGATAGTAAAACCCTATAATGAATACAATGACTATTCTAAAACTGTCCCTGATTGATTATTATTATTGGAATAATAATAAATTAAGATTAGTATGTTTGTGACTTGATGGCTATGTTTTACTGGCTATGGATATTTGTGATATCGAGTCAAGATATAAATAAATGTTAGAGAACATTGTATTGGACATGACCCACTGTGAGAGTACTTCATGGAATATGTCATAAGTACTTTCTAGCCATAATAATATTGAAAGTCCTTCGACCTAAATTCATCATAGTTTCCTACTTGATAAATTTTATATTTTGACGTTGTCTAAAGTTGTCTTTAACCAGATAATAAGTTAGAACACTGTTGGATATAGAATAAATTAGGGAGAGGAATATGATCGATAGTGAAGGAATTTGTCACTCTTAATTATGGGAGAGATATCCATGGCCCCCTTGATAAGTTAGACTGTTAAAATGCATGGCCATACTCAAATATATCAATTTGAGATATTGATATCATTTGTCTGAACAGTCTACTATGAGATCAAGAAATAATTGATTAAGCTTAAAAAGGATGACATGCTTCGTGCCTTATACTTCATCTGGATATCGTGTGATAAAAGAACTACATATAAAATTATGGTTTGGTTCAAAGAGATCACCGATCTTCATTTAACCTAGGTAGTTATAATATTTTGCTAGAAATCGCTTATAACTTGTGGGCTATTTAAATATGATTTAAGCACACTGCCAGTGTTAAATGAACCTATAGGGTCACACAATAAGCGAACTTGTTAGGTTATTTTTCTGGTGACCAGATTCGATGAATCTGGAAATATGTCCACATTCGATGTATTTGGATGATGTTCAGATTATAAGAATCTGACTCGGTAAATTAATTAGTTAAATTACCGAGATAATGGCAGTATCTTGTCATATCAGTTTTAATTTAATTTGAATTTAAATTAGAATATGATAAGATATTATTATGGTTGAACTCTAAGAGGTTCAAGGGTTTTTAAGAAAACCCTAGCCGTCTTTTCAAGAGTCCAATTTTTCGGTTGAGAACATTCGTGTCATTCTCTACCAGAAGAGAAAAAAAAAAAAAAAATCCTATGTGCTAGCACTCCCCGGGTATCTAGTGAGTTCGCGGTGTGTATCCGATAGAGGACGTTCGCATATTGTAGCGTCTGGTGATTGTTCGGGTTGAACGTACAACAGCGCAATCAGAATCGAAGGATTTCGATTACAACAACCAGAGGTAATTCTTAAACCTTAGATCTTCTTAATCGTTTACTTGGGTCCTTAGGAGGGATTCGTGGATGTTTTTCACGTTTAGGAGTCCACGAATTCTAACACTAAGTTCGTCAGACTACCAACTTATACTTAAGTGGTAGAGTAGTAGTCCATACTGTAGCAGTAATAGTTTGATTTTTTTTTTAAATAGTATTTTTAGAAACTATTATTACATGTCTTGTTTTACATATTTTAAATACATTCATACTATGAAGTGAGTGAACTACTCACTGGTTAAAGGTAAGTCATTCTCCCATTTGGAATTCATAACATAATAACCTATACATGATGAGATTCCTATTCTCATCAATCAATTAAGAATAAATATTTATGTGTTAAGTAACCCGTGATCCATACCTTACTGTAAAAAATCACCATTCATATGAATCACTTACTTAAACATAATAAGTCATTTCCAAACGAAAATCGTGCACAAATAAAATATAAATTCACAAACAAATTTTGAGAATAAATTCGATAATTACATCAGATAAAATTAGTCTAGAGGGCATATATTCCAATAATACCTTATCAAAATCAACTTATTGAATTATGTAACAATAATAATTTTCAACTTGAACTCACTGATGCTCATTTTGAAAATAGTATTGCACTTTCAATACTTTTAATTACTTTTAAAGAAGCAACTGAATTTTTATTGGGATCTTATTATCCTATTACTCATTATATTATTTTTACACTTGATAAGATATCACGTATTTTTAGTGAGAATATGGAGCATCCCTAATATAGTTACTTAATGAAAAGTTTGTTTGAAAAATATAAGAAATATTATGAAAATATTCTAATTTTATATTGTATGGCATTGTATTTAGATTTTTGAGTAAAAATTTTTGAATTTTATAGTATTATTGAATATCTTTGCGAAATATTAGACTTTGATGAATCTTCAACACTTAAACAATTTATGATAAAAGACCTAAAAGATAAAATCACTAAAACTCTATCTGAGATGTATAACTTGTATGTTTTTGAGTCCTTTTGTTCTAGTTTTGTTACTAGAAATAGAGAAGGCTCATTATCATTATCATCTAGCAGTCAATTTTAACCACCGCGAATATCTACCTCTTTGATTTCATCAAAATATAATACATGAGGTATCATAAAGCGTCAAAGAATATCATCTACCACCTAAACTAAGATGTCAATTTACGGATGCAACATTTGGTAGAAAGTAAGGACCAGTTGACATTTGTGATTGGTAGAATGATCATGTAAAGGAATATCTAATTTTATCCAAAATGACACATGATCTTTTGATATCACCTATCTCTACAGTGCTATTGGAAAGCGTATTTAGTGAGAGCGTTAGAGTAAGTGATGAAAAAAGTTCTCGTTTTGCTCATTATACTTTGGCAATATTAATGTATTGCAACAGTTGGTTCATAGCTAGGACTGTTCAAACAGTTAACGGTTCGATTTTCGATTTTTAAAATCGATTTTTATTCGATTTTAAATTTTTTTCTGTCCAACCGAACTGAACTTTTGCTAAAATCAAAACAACCAAACCGAAATTCTTTGGATTCAGTTTGGGCTAAAATCGAAATTCAAAAAATTGCTGGCCCATTAAACAAAGCCTAACAGACATCCACTAAAATCAAAATATTAAAATTGGCCTAATTCACATTATCCAATCCAACCATTGTAACCAATAGGTCCAATACCATTACATAGGCATTAAGAAAAATATTATACATCACATGATTCACATCAGTAGCCATTACTCACTAGCCATCCAATCATAACTGCAAATATTCTAGATTCTGTCACCGTGAGCCAAACGCTAAAACTTGAACGATAGATTGCATAGCTAAGAGACACAACAGTTAATACACCAGATCAAAACTAGTACAATTTATATATTAGCAAGTTTAACCGCCACATTTTTACCAATAGTAGCAAATTCGACACAAGCATTGACTGCAAATGATGTTATCATCTGACCTAGAAGTTCCTAGAAGAAAACAATAATATTAATGCACAAAATAGCCAGATCAGCTTAGGCAAGGTATATCCAACTATGTCCAAGCCATTGCCAAGGCCTATAATCAAACTTATAAAGAAAGCAGTAGACAATTTTAGGCATTCATTCACCTATTACAAGCATTTTAATCAGTGCATTCATCAACCATGACAAAAACATGTCAAGGGAGCAAAGAAGGTTAAATTTAAACACAAAATTTGACAAATAATAGCAAAAGTACTCCCAACTGAAAATCTCATCAGAGTTAACTATTAGATATACCCAGAAAATTCTTCTGCTGCAAATTCACCTATACATCCAATTTTCCTCAATAGCCATCCAATAGCAAAAACAGGCTTTGCCCTCGACTTTCCTCAATAGCCATCCGATTTCAGAAGAAATTCATAACTGTTTTGACCTTTTACAAGAGGTATTAAGATCATAAAGTGCATTTACAAGATGAATCAGAAAGTGATATCTGTGAACAAGGAAAGACTTGCCTTTTGATGCAAGTTTAAAATTCACAAGAAGATTACATAGAAAAATCAAATTGCATCAGGCATCATCTTGCTCTTTTAGCTATATAGAAGTGAATGTCAAAAGCTAAAATGAAACTACGTATATAAAAATGGTATCTCAATTGGTGGAACTTACCCAAGAGTACCCCAGAAAACTCCAAGACCAATTTCCCACTAGGCTTCCACCAATTGTAGACATTTGACTGCATAGGAAAAAGGAAAAAGAAATAAACACATGTAAACTCTGCAACAAGAGGGAACAAGTATAGGAACATTAGAAAGCTCTACTAAAATAATGGAATAAGCATGACAATGGTAGTGATCACGACACAGAGGGGAAGGGGAACGATTAGTCAGATCATAGCTAACCTTAGTTTAAACATGTTCATGCACCTAAGGAAAAATTCATTCTGAGGTTTAAGCATCACCAAAGAATTCAAGACTTGAGCAACAAAAGCACAGAACAAATGGTTGATTCAGATTGTATTAAACAGCTACATTATATGCCTAAGAGGCATCTAGATGAGGGATAAAAATCATTTTTCTTATATGATTCAGTAAATTGTCTTGACCCTAAAGTTTTAAGCCAGTAAAATAGCACCAGTCACTGTAGATGACAAATGTTATCCAAGATCACTGAAAGACATGAAACAGGTCATATGACAATAGCTTATATGGATTCAGAATCTTCTCTTCACTTCTGTTAATAGCAGGAAGACTTTTCATTTCCTCCTTGTTCTGGATGGGCAATAAGATGTTCCTTAATTTAAAGACAAACAAACCCACATATTAGTTACAATTTCAGACTTGAAACTTGATAATGGTTGACGCAACAACATCGATACAAAATTGAGATACTAACAAATAAATGACATTCTATAAGCTCTGCAATATATATGATAATTCAATATAGAATGCTAATATGATGTGAAGTTAAGCTGATGACAAAAAGACTACAGTTCTATGAAGGTGTCACAAATTTCAAAATTCTAAAAATATATTAAACATAGCATCTAGAGAGAGAGAGAGAGGGAGAGAGAGAGCATCTGCCATGGGAAATTCATTCTTCCTCTCTTTCATGAGCATGTACAGGTATGACTGCAAAAATACTCAAAATATACACTCATTCATTCTTCCTCTCATTCATTCTTCCTCTCTTCAATCAACCAAGAAAATACACTACAAAATACAAAATATGACTGCAAAAATATTCAAACCATTCATCCAAATATCCAAACATGACCAAACATCCAAACATCCACATATTTCTCAATGTCTTCATCCAAACATCCAAATATCATCCAATATCTTCATCCAAACATCATCCAAACATTTAGAAATGAGACCATTCATCCAAACATCATCAAATATCTTCATCCATACATCATCCAAATATCTAGAAATGAGACCATTCAAATTGCATCATATAAGTGTCAAAGAAAAAGTAAATCATTGAGAAAATAGAGATATGTTTGTAATATAGTTAAACTCCATTTTTACCTTGGACAATGGACATCAATCTATTTTCTTTTCTTGGTTTCTCCCATTCAAAGCCAAGTCCTTCTGAAAAATGCTCAAGTGTGAATTGAAGTTTTCAAGAGACAAATTTAACTAAAAATCTGATACTTAAGCATAAATTTAAAGAAAAATAGCTTACTTGAATTTTCTTCAAAGATCAAGAACGGTTGATTCATGACCACATTTTGTAAATTCTACAAAGAAAATTAAATGAAAAGGTAGAAAACATATTAAGAAGTAAATAAATAAATATTTAATAGTATTAAAAAGCTAAAATAAAATATGAAATAGATTACCATGATCCATTTTTCCAAGAATATCAATGTCTTCTTCAATATTAACTGGTTTTGCTTCATTGTGCAACCAATCTTTGGCACACGTAAGACATTGCACTATTCTTAGAGTCAAAGAGCTTCTAAATTTGTCAAGAACACGACCTCCCATGCTAAAAGTTGACTCGGAAGCAACCGTAGAAACTGGAGCAACCAATATATCATGAGTCATTTGAGCAACTATAGGAAATCTTGGAGCATTAAGCTTCCACCACTTCAGAATATCAAAATCATCTTCATCTTTTTCCCTTTCTTCACCAAGAAACTTATCCAATTCACTTTTTGTATCAACCCCTCTACCCTCATTAAGAAACATATCATACTCACGCCTAGTGGCTACTTCTAAATTTCACCTTTTTAATGATGACTTCAATGAATATTGTGAATGCTAACTTGAAATTGAACTAGAAGATGCACTTGATGATGGCAGTGGTAAGCAATAATCAACTTGAGAAACATTTAACCTCTTGTATTCCTCAAAGAGCTAATGAATACCTTCCTTCACCTTATCCCCAAGAGTAATATTATCCGGATACATCTTTTGAATCACCCACCCAACATAATACAATTTAAATCGGGGATCAAGAATAACTGCATAAAACATGATGAAATTCATTTTTTCATGATTCCTCCAATACTTATTGTATTTATTTCTCATTCTCTTTGCCATTTGGCTCAACTCTCCATTATCACTACATTCCCATGTATTCAACAATTTAACCACATCACTAAGTTCATGAAGCACTTGATTTGAAGTCACATATAATGAGCTAGAAATCCGCAATGTAAGTTCATAGAAGTGACCCAAAAACTTTACAAAACGAGAAATATTATCCTAATCTTCCTCACTAGGCACCCACCATGATCAACTAGCAGGTCAAATTTAAAATGCGGATCTAAATCTTCAAATCTTTTAAAGGCTTTTGCAAGACTCAAAGCTGTATCTAACATCAAATAAGTCGAGTTCCATTTTATGGGAACATCTAAACATAATAACCTCTTGCTTTCTATCTTTTCCATTTCAAAACACTCCTTAAACTTTTTTAACCTACTCGGAGATTGCCTTATATATCTAATAGCTGCTTGAACACGAGTAATTGAAGGACAAATCTCTTTCAAACCATCAGCCACAACAAGATTTATTATGTGTGCTATACACCTCACATGAAGATACTTATCCCTAAGCAAATTAGTACTCTAATTAGAAAATATTTTCTTCAAATAACTAACAGCAACATCATTAGAACTCGCATTATCAACAGTAATTGAAAAAACATTTTTAATCCCCCAGTCAAGTAAGCATTTTTCCACCCGTTTTCCAATCGCCTCACCTTTATGACTGTCTATTGGACAAAAATTTAGAATCCTTTTATGCAATACCCAATCATCATCTATAAAATGAGTAGTGAGACACATATAATTAATTTGCTGTTCAGAAGTCCATGAATCAGTGGTAAGACAAACTCTCCTAGATGAATGTCTCAAAAAACCCTTCAATTTTGTCTTTTCTTCCAAATAGATATCATAACAATCCCTTGTAATGGTAGTTCTAGATGGAATTTGGGCAAGCAATGGACATGAAATGTCTAAATCCTTCTTTTTCAACAAATAAAAATTATTGCTCATCCACAATAATCATATATGCACATGCCTTTCTAGTATCAGTAATATAAGCTTGATTAAACTTCCAAGTAACAACTGAATCGGCCTTACCACTATGTGCAAGTGAGTGTGGTTGCTGTTTTAGTTGGGTTGCATGAGCCTTATTATTGTATGGATTTTTCAAACAACCTTTCATGTGATTTTTCAGTGAAGTAGTATCATTTATGCTAGGATTAGCTGCATAAGAGAGATTGCAGTAATTGCACCTTGCTTTTTTTTCCCTCCATCTTCAGTTGTATATTTAGTAAAATGTGACCACACAATTGATCGTGGTGTTATTTCCCTTCTCTTCTTAGAACTTTGTCGGTTATTATTTGAAGTATCTTCATGACTTGCTGGATCATCTTGTGAATTACTCCTAGGGATACTGTTTGCTTGATTTGACATCCTACAACTAAAAATGTAAATAAACTTAGAGGTTGTAATAAAAAATGTAAATGATAATCACTAGGCAAACTCTTCAAAGGATCAAGTTCACAAGATAATAAGAGATAGGATGCTTTTGAGATGGTTGGAAGTTGTTAAAAACGTTCTAAAACATTGTCTCCTTAATTCAGTGATGTCATGAACAGTTTCAATCAAGATTCATCAGAGGTATTATTTTTTATGATGTGGCACCTCACTAGGAAATGAAATGTGACTTGCAAAGAGTTCCACTTTCCCTTGTTCTGTGGAGGATGAATGGAGATGCTATTGCAGTTTGACAGTTATGAAGTTGTTCTATGAAAGAAAAAGGTTCCTGAACCACTAATGGAGAGCAGCATAGTGCTTCTAATTCTTTGATTTCTTTCTTTACTAGCTGGTAGTTTGTAGTAGGATTTAAATTATCTTAGTGTATATTCTCTTCTAATTTGGTCAGAAATCAGTACATAACTCCTGAGGAAGAAACTAGTTGGTAGCAAATTGTTTATGGTAAAACATAGTAGCTTGATGTTGAATGCTTAATTGAATAATAAGGATATGACCATTAGCTCTATGTTAAAGCGAAGCAATATATTCATAAAGCAAAAGCCAGCACTTATGGTTCTGCCACTGTCCCTTATATTCACTTAAATTTCTTTTGATGTCTTGGTGTTGAAAATGCAAAGTAATTTCATGTTCATGTCTAATACTATTAATGTTTTAGAATTTCTTTTATAGAGTTTCCATTGTTTTCTTAATTTGTTAGTCAAAAGTTTCAGGACACTATATTGGGTTATTATACTTGCATTTCCTCATTAAATTGGAGATCATGATTGATAGAACCTCCTAACAAACAAGTAACCAGTATTGCATTGCTTCTGCGGGAGAAAGAGATATAGTCAAGAAAACTAGCTGACAACAGAAAAAAATGGAGTCTGAATTCAAAATTACCAATTAACATGTCCAAAACAAACCCAGAAAGTAACACAACACCACCACAAATTTGATAGAAGACAATACAACACCACAAAAGAAAGAAAACCCACAAATTCTAAAAATGAATAAACAAGAAATATAAGTGAAATACTTGAAATTCAGACAGCCGGGAACTGGAAAACTGGCCGAAAATCTGACCCCAGTTGCCAAAATGTGATGAAATTCCGACAGGGTGAGCTAAGAAATCAAGAGAAAAGAGGCAGATAAGGATCAAATTACATAATTGATGGCCTGTCTAGATCTTTTTACGGGAGAAGAAGAAAACAAAAAGGCTAGCCTTTCTACAGTTTTCATACCAAGTCACATCAAATGGCCAAATGGGTACTTCTTGTGGTGAGCAATATAACTCCGCGGGCCTCAAATGCATAGGGGATTGAGGAAGCAACGCACCGTGTAACTCAGCACCCTCAATGTAACTTCGTGGGCCTCAAATGGGTACTTTCCAGCACCGGCAGTAGGGATTGAGGAAGGAAAGTGAAAGGGAGTCAGGAGTCGGGAGTCGGCTGAACGACTGAAAGTGAATTAGGGAGTTAGGGTTTTCACAATTTCTTTCCATTTTTAGTTTTAATTTATTACAAAAATAAATAATTTGTTTTATATATCATAGTTCGATTTTTTAGTTCGGTTGAATTTTAATTCAACGGAACTGAACACTGAACCGAAATTTATTTTCCCTAATTGCACCGAATCAAACCGAACCGTATCCCTTAAAAATCGAACCGAACTCATCTATTTGGTTCGAAAAATCAGTTCAGATCGAATATTGAACAACCCTATTCATAGCATATGATAGGACGACCAATTCGTAGATTATTAATGAAGACTCAAATGAAAAATGGATGAGTCAAGTAATTAGTATTTTGAATAATTAAGATAAGTAATATTATATAATTGTTTAATATTAATTTTATTTTTAAATTTTAATTATTGTAATATTTTTAAAAAGTTTAGACATCAAGTTCTCTTATTATATAATTTTTATTTTGTTAATTAATAAAACCAGTAAGAAGCCAAACCCTCTACCACTAAAAGGTATTTTTTTTATAATTTTAAACAATTGTGTTATTTAAGTAATAAAAATTAAAGAATAAAAATACATTAAAATATTTAATCGAATTAAAGAAAAAAAAAATAAAGAGAGACTCCGCGGATCGATCCTCGGGCCTTATAGTCTTAAGAGTCAACGACCTAGTTTGACTTGAAACTGTACAGACCGATCCACATATGATTGTAGGAAGTATGTATTTGTACAACAGCTGAGTGTTTCGAAAAATTCAGAGAGTAAAAGGAATCATTTCGAAACACAAAGTACACAATCTTCTTGAGCAGATATTTGCTGACCTAGACATCTAAAAAGTTTCTCTTGCTGGGATAAAAAATCCAAAGCCAGGAATTATAAGAGACGGAAAGAAATCACTAACAAAATCTTTATTAGGACCACGTTCTTGACAGGTATGAGCTCATGCCCTTATAGTGGAGTTCTGACCATACAGTTCCTTGGGGATCCACCATTGCAACTTTCCTTTTCATATCACTTTGCCGTTCTTGTGTGCTTTGGACTATTGCTTTTGGCTTTCTGCTGCTAGTGGATGCAGATCAATCCGTTGATACAATCTTCTTGAAGCCAAAAAGGGACATAGCTAAAATCTACTGATGACTCTAATTCCTTGTTTCTATGGTACACCACTACTGAAAAGCCATTTTTGGGATTAGGTTTTTGCAGTTTTCGAGAGTTCTCCTTTCTTACCTTTCTTTTGCCTGAGACAGACACAAAGATGAGACAAGTGCTAAGGTTTTCTCAGTCCAACTTTATCTGCAAGTGAACATTTTGATTGATCCTCAATCAAGCAGATAGAGGGCTTAGGAATATGGAAAAAATGTTATGTTGACAAAATTAGCTTTAGATCACTGGACTATAATGTTTGTTTTCACCTGCCTGTTGTGAATCTTACTACACCGGCACAACCAATTTTTTCGTAAAATTAAAAAAATTGCCCGGATAGGCAAACATTCTAGAACAATATGAAAATTTTTGGTAAGAGAAGATGTCATCAACGTAGTGCCGTAAACCGTGACAATTAGGTTCAATTGGAGTAGCTTTTCATTGTTTTCAGCATTTCCATTCTTTAATAGAAAGATGTCAGTTAGAGGTCTCATCGAACCTCCTACCAATTAGGTATTAGGTGGCCAATCAAACATTGTAAAGGGAGTTAGCAGAAAACATGACTGAAGTTTGAGGGAAAAGATGGGATGTTTTCCTCCCGGAGGGCAAGACAGACGACCTCGGGGCGTTTCAGTAGAATTTGCTGGAGTTCTTGGGGAATTCAGGGTTTTACAAGTCAACTGGTGCCTAAACTGGTATCATATATAGACGCATTGAGTACAGAACACATATTCAAACATGGGATGTACTAAATACTATCATGGTACACTCACAGGTGGTGCCACTGACAAAGCAGAAAGAAAATTGGCCACCAAGTTAAAGCTAAATAGTAAACATCTGATTTGTTTGAATGTAATCACACTAGTATTTTTATGGCTCCGAATATGGAATGCAACCTCAGCTATGGAAACTTATAGTCCTAAAAATAATCGGACGAATTTCTAATAATTGGGCTGAGTCCAATTGAATAGTATTGAACATACTGTTGGAATCACTTGAGATACAGAAGGCCCAATATCATCATTATTGCTGAGCCTAAATTTAATAGTGACTTGTTGGAATGATAGGCTTAGGAATATAAAATGATTGATTTGCCCGGGCATATGAAAATGACGTTGACCGGCACACTATTTCCGGTGTTGATTTCCAACTAACATGCCAAAACTTTTAGAGTAAACACTTTCGAATGTATAGTTGCCGACCTGCCAGAAATCGATGTCTTTAAGAGTAAACACTGTATAGTTGCCGAAGGTGGTCTGTACTCCATCTATGTTGGCTTCTTTTAAGAAAACCACGAATTTTTTGGCCTGATCAAAATTTGCACTGGATAGTTTCAAAAAATAAAAAACTATCATGGTAAACCAGCATTGCTTCTTTGTTAACCTGCATAGATTCTCGCCATTTGTGTGGCCCAAAATCTGTTCTACTTAGAGAAAGGAGATGTATGACCTTGCGAATTAGCCGATGCTCTTCTTCACCATCAGGACAAGCCCACACCTGCAACTAGGGAACTACCTGGCTATCTTATGATAACAATTTTCCACTAGCGAAGGCAACGAGATCATCTTTGCTTTAGCCTGGTTTTCATGGAGTTTAGTCTCTCTAATTCTGCAATACACTACCCCTTCTTAAGAAACCAGAAGAAAACACCTTAAAGAAAATTAAATTGAGATTTTTTGAGTAACAGGAAAGATAAAACTAAGTTTATACAAACATGGTAACCACAGTTCATTACAAAAAATCCCAGCCGACAAATTAGTCGGTTGTATTACTACCACCATGCATCCTCTACCACCAAGTTTCGATAGCATTTGTAGCTGATATCTTGAATCTCCCTCAACAAGCACGTGACAACAATTGTACCACAAGTTCCCATCTGTAGAACCTCAACCTCTTGCCACTCTCCCCAACCACAACCAAAAGAATAAGAAGGAAATAATGATAATTTAATGATGACCCAAAACAACCAAAAACCCAGGCATCCATCCTATAATCGTTTCTACCTACTATTCACAATCCTCAATTGCGTGTGTACTTTATGTACATCTGACGACTGCAATATCTACTGTGTTTAATCTGGTCACCCCTTGTGTTCGTGAAACACGAGATTGTCAAGAGCTTGACCCCAGAACTCTTTTCAGTTCATTCTTCTGTCCTTCAGAGAGCCTTGATGGATATTTAACATCAATCTTGATCCTTAGATTTCCCCTTCTCCTAGGGTCCTTTGAAATTGGCATCCCTTCATTAGGGACAACCAACTCATACCCTGGTTTCACAATCTCTGTTAATGGGACCATAAGATTCCGTTCATCAAGTGTAGCCAATTCAAGAGTTTTCCCCGTTAGGGCTTCAAGAAGAGTAATCTCCACTTCAGCAAGTAGATCATTCCCATCCCTTGTGTAATCAGAATGAGGTTTTTCATCTATCACAAAAATAAGATCTGCTGGGATGACACCAGGTTCCTGATTACCCTTCTCAGGGAAAGTTATCTTTGTTCCCTTCTTCCAACCAGGTTTTATATCAATAGTCAAGATCTCCTCTACAGTCCGAAAGTTACTGCAAAAGTTAGGTGCATATTAAGGGAATTGTAACAAAAAGAACAAAAATCACACCTAAGGAACTAAAGCCAATTAAAAACCAACTACAAGCAATAAGTACAAATAAATAAACTCCCAACATGTAGAGCTGAGAGAATCAGAAGTCAAAAGTAAAATTGGGGCATCCATTCATCAATATATCATCTCATTTTGTGTGTAAGAGAGAGAGAATGGCTGCTGAAGTTTCATATCGTACACTCAAGTTATCACAGTATATATATATATTTTTGGACATACATATGCAGGTACAAGGATATTAACAATTTCAGATACATTAAGTAAACCACAAAATTTTGGCTACTAAAACCTAAACAATAGACATCTTGTCAGACACTAATTAGCATGCAACACATCCTTGGAAAAGGGTTAATGCCATTTTACAACACTCTACTACTTCAGGGGGTAGGTCAATTTAGTACCTATCTTTTAATTGTGCCAAATAGGCTTGCTAAAAGAAATTGACCAAATGTGGCCTTAGCTCGGGTTCGCAAATTACCAAAATGCCCATAAAATATCATATTCAATTTCATCTCCCAATTTTTTTTTTCTCTAATTCTTTTGTGACACTTTGCTCCTTCAATATTTTTAGGTTTTGTTATCTTGATCAGGAATATATTGGTACGTTTTTTTCATACAAACATAGCATCATATATTATCAATAAAACATAAACTAACAATATCATATGCTCTATTTAGCAAAAAGATTAAACTATTAACTTCCACAAAAAACAAGAAACTTTCCTGTTTGTAAGTCAAAACTTCTGCTTATAGAGGGAAAGAATGCACCAAGAGGTTTCCCTCTAAAGCAGCACAAAAACTAAAGACATTATTAGTACTATTCCTTTTACCCCAAAACAATTTTCTTGGTTTATTTTTTCCTACAAAAATTTAGGAGAATGTATAATCACTACAATCGTTTCATTTACTTGAGGATTATAGAAGAAAGTTTCAAACTTTTTTGAGGCATTATAAAAAATTTTCTATATTGAGAAACCAACATGCAATTACTGCAAGCAATCTTGAAATTCATGATCAGAATATAAAATCCCCCAAAACTAAGGAATAAAAGTTTTAAGTTTTAAATTTTATAAGTGAGGTTAGTCATCAAAATTCATACTGTTGGACTTTTATTTAATAAAGAAATGAAGACTCATTTTGGAATGAAAGAAGTACATTTTTAATGGCTTTATTTTTTTTAGTTAAATCATAATTTTAGTCTTCTCTCTTAATCAAACATTGTAAACCACTATAAATTTGTGTTTATAATGTAATATAGTGCTATATTTCTATAAAAAAGATGCACAGAATACATTTTGGTGGAAATAAAACAACTTAAGAAAAAGAAAACCTGCAGGGGCAAAATGTAACAAAAACAAACTTGGGGGAATGCAATTCTAACTGACCTATACCATGCAGTTAACATTAGCCAATATAAACCATGAAATTGAAATCCTTAAAGAATTAGGCTAGTCATTGCCAAACTTTAACAATCATCAGAGACCCAAGAAACTTTTGGAGATCATCCATTCAAGTACCAACTCTCCCTCAGCACCCTTTACATAAAATTCTATGTCAGTGAGGGAAAATTGGGTAAGCAGCTGGGCCCTGAGGGGCATTGTTATTTTGAGGTGAGGGGGTAAATTTTTCTGAATTGCTAACTATTGAAAGAATGAAGCACATTTTCCATCTAAAATTTTTCTCAGAACCAACAAACATGGGTAATGGCAGAAACATTTAGATAACCCATTCAAAGTGAAATTAGCATCTTATCAAATCATCCTAGGGTGGGACTGATCCATATTGAATGTGCCAGTATGTATGTCTTGATAGATGGACAAGTTAGGGAGCTAAGCCTTCATTTTATGCATCAAAGGTTTCTTCTTTAATCTCTTACATATGCTTATCAGCAGAAGCGTCCTTGGTTTCCCCAATAACTATTTACTAGTAAAGTTATGTTGCTTAAATTCCTATAATATAAGTATATAACAAAGATGTCACATTCTTGTTCCCCTTGTGTGTGCGCACACGCGCGCACACACACACACGCACACACGCATGCACACACACACACACACACGCACGCACACACACACACACACACACACACACATATATATATATATATAAAGAAGGTAAGTAGGAAAACAATGTCCAATGCCTAAATCCAAGAGTTCCCAAATAAATAAATTTCCTAGAAATAGATCACATAACTATGATAGCTTCTACAAAAAAAAAAGTAAATAAATAACAAGGTTAAGCATTATACTGCAAAAGTAACTTAGAGTAGAACAATGCTGAAACATTCTAGCAGTGTTGTTAAGCCGCAGGGAGGCGCGCGCGAAGCTCAGGGCCTCAAAACCTCAGGCGTGCCCCAAATTAGCAAGGCGAGCGCCTTGTCGGAAAGGCTCAAGGCCCAAGGCTCGGTTAAGGTGCACCTCTTGTATCACAAACTAAAAACAATATTGTTAAATGAAAAAATAATGGAAAGAAAAAAATTTGGAAAATCAAAAGACAAAAATTTGGAAGATCAAAAGACACAAATCAGAAAACCTACTAAAATTAATTATCTTAAAATTTGATGTTACTAATGATGAACATGATAAAGAGGAAGAGGAAGAGGAAGATGCTCCTTTAGAAAATGGAGATCAAGTGGAGGAAATTGTTCCTGGGTATTCTGAGGATTATGATGATTATGATTGATTAGGCGCATTAGACTCTTTTGCTAATTTGTTTTTGACTAAGTCGCTAAGCTATTTAATGATTATCTACCAGGAAATATATATAATATATGTAATATTTTATATTAATAGTGTGCCTTTTGTAAAAAAGGCACGTGCCTTTTTGCGCCTTGCGCCACAAGGATCTAGACCCCCCGTGTGCCTTTAACAAAACTGCAATCTAGGACACATGCTTCCATCGCTAAGAAAAACAGATACCATATCACAGGCCAACTTTAAAAACTTTTACTTTTCTGAAAAAGCAATGTGAGAAACCAATTAACTACTCATCCAGAAAAGAAGAAACACCGGAAAATCCATTCTCTCTCATTTTTTGGTTTTCCAACACGAGAGAGAGAGAGAGAGAGAGAGAGAGAGAGAGAGAGAGAGAGAGAGAGAAGAACAAGAAAATCAAAGAAGCAATAGAGTAAGTGGCTGCCAGCAAAGTTACTAATCCTTCGAGACTCCTATTTGACTTTGATGATAAACTGTTCAAATTCCCATTCAATAGATGTACAAGCAACATGACTGAATTAGATCACACCTCAACAGAAAACCCTTACCTCAAACTGAAATTAACTGCTGTCAGTAACACAGACCAGCATGTTAACACATCCTAGAGAAATGATAATTTCAAAGAAGATGACGAAAATTAGTCATAATGTGAAAAAATTAAGGTCAAGTAAAACATTTGACTAGCATCACAGTCAATCACTCTACGGCCCAACCCAGTTCATATGCATAGGAGGTCTGGATAGTCTCCATTCTAAATGCATCAGATGGTTGCGGGAAGGAACATTTTACTTAACCCAAAGAAATACCTTTCTTACATTTTCAGTAAGCATTAGCAAAAGAGAAATATAATGAAAGACAAATTTGCTGTTTCCAGTTCTATTCAAACTTTTGCAAATTCTGAAATCTTCAGACTTCTGAGGTTTAGTTTTGATTTTGAGATAATAAGGTGGTCTGGGATGAATAGAGTTGACAATTATTTTTGTTCATTCTTGTGCTTACTCTGCAGGGTTAGTTCTCAGGGAGTTTCTATGCAATCATTAGAGTATCCTTCCTCTTTTCTTTGATCCTTTTCCCTCCTTCATGTACCAATAGACAAACTCTAATTCGAAAAGTGATATGTCCTAACTAACCTGAGCCTATGATCCCACCCAATGGCCAAGTAATCAACATAAAACCCATTACAAATCTTATTGATGAAGCTCTGGATCCAAGTTTCTTAAAGTTCATTCCACAGAATTTTTATTTTAGCTATATATACAACAATTTTTGTATATATCAACTTATTGGTACCATAATCTTCTGTTGAATCAACAGAGAATAAAAATACCAACACTGAAACAGCAGCAGAACAATCCACGCATATTCCATTCCCTGTCTCCAAAAATTTTACATTTCAAAAATCATAATACCCCAAACATGTCACTAATCAGTATTATAGCAAAAATAAAAAGGACCTTTTCTCAGATTTGCAGTTCACAAAACATAACCATCAAATGCATTTGACTACAGGAACCCAAAGCTAATACCGAAATTCAAGAAAGCCTAAGCTTCCAATCCTAATTCAACAAAACACATCCATAAAAAAGAAATTAACGCACTTTGTTTGAATTCACAATAAAAATCCAAGACTTTAGATTTCAGAAGACAAGCATACATACCGTGAGCCCTCCATTATCGTCCTTGAAATCCTCATCTTTTTCTTAGCCCCTTTATATAACTCTGACAAACTGCACATCAAAACTCTCTCCACAGCAGGTGCCTTTCTCAAAGCACCTACCCCTGAACTCCCTGCACCACCTGAAAACTCTCCGCCACCACCACCCCCACCACCACCCCCTCCCATTGTGGTACTCCTAAAGTAAAACCCATTATTGTCCCTCCCAGAATTTCTCCCACTCCCACTCCCACTACTCCCAGCACCACCACTCTCATTCCCAAACAACTCCGCATAAATATCATCAGCATCCCTCGGATTAAATCTAAATGAGGGGTTCGGATGCTGTTGGTGAGCCCGATACGAATATGGCCCAGCACCGCGAGGAGGTGGCGGAACTTGACCCGATTTCAGTGCCTCCTCACCATAAAGATCATAGATCTGGCGCTTTTGTGGGTCGCTTAACACATCATAAGCTTCAGAAATGCTCTTAAATTTTGCCTCAGCTTCTTGCTTATTGCTGGTAGGGTTCTTATCCGGATGCCATATCATTGCTAATCTTCGATACGCTTTCTTCAAATCTTCATCACTCGCATTACGATTCACCTTCAGAATGTTGTAATAATCAACCCCCATTTTGATTTTCTCTTGGAGAAATTGATTTTTGGTGGATTTTCTGGTTTGCCGGAGAAAGAGAAGAAAAGGGGGAAATTGGGTTTGGCGCGGAAGAAGAAGAAGAAGACGGTTAATCAGAATGTTTTGGTGTGTGTTGTGCGCGTTTGTCAAAGACGCATGTAAAAGACGTGTAGGTGTGTAAGGCTTTTTGTACTTTTAGACTTGGAGATCATCAATGAATTTTCTATTTATTGTTTTCTTCGGTAATTAACAAAAATAATCTTCAAAATTTTGACCCAACATCATTTTCGACTCTAAAATATTTTAATCTATATCTATATATATATGACATTTCTTCCAAAATTTCAAATTATTCCTAAAAGTTAATATTGATTGATATAGAATACAAATAATGTTGAAAAAAAATTAAATTTCATAACGATTTTAATTTTTTGAAATCAAATAACCTGTAATGAGCATGCTTAATCTTGGTACAAAATTTGCCTTTGATGTTTCAAAAGTCTTGAGAAATAAAATAGCATTTTGTAAATATTTTAGGGACTTTCTATACTAATTAGTTACTACCCTTTTAATTTTAAAATTTTGAGCTAGGCTAAACTTGAGCTTGATCTCTATTTGAATTCAAACTTGAAAATTAAACACAAATTTAAAATTATTCGAATTGAGTAATCTAAGTTTGTAGTAGCTGGAACCGATTGACAGTTGTGGATTTTGACTTCTAGTTTAGTTTGTTTGCATAATTAATTGGAAATATTAAATTTAGATAGTTTAAAAATTAATTTTAGTCAACTCATTGACAAATGAATGTCTTTTCTTATATTGGCGAGTACTTCTCTATGGAAGTGCTAATTCAGTTTTCGGTTTGATTTTTAAATTTTTATTATTTTTTAAAAACAAAATTGAATCGAAATTTGAAAAAACAGAGGGAGAAAATTGAACCGAATTACTGAATTTGAATGTCTCATTTAGTAGATTCATTAATTAATATAAATTTAAATATAAACAAATAAAATTTAATATAAATTACAATTCAATTCAAATCAATATAAAATATAATATAAATTAAAGTCCAGATATTTTAAATATTTGGACCAAATATGTTAGTAGAAAGTTATGATTACGGATATAAATTGCAAAGATAAAAATATTAAACTCAATTACTAATGACTTTATTTTAGACAAAATCAAACCGAACCGAATCGAGCAAAAAATAATCGAAATTGAACAGATTTTTTTTAAAAAAATCATAATTTATAAAAATATAAATAATTAATGAATAATATTTTAATATTAATTATATATTTTAAATTTTAAAAATATAATTCTATTTTTTAATTTTTTATTTTAATAAATCGAAAATCGAACTGAATTTCTATATAAATGTCAAAATCAAACTGAATTAAATTTTATTAAAATTGAACTGAAAATCAAAATTAGGATCAATTCTATTTGATTTTTTAATTCAAACCAAATAATGAATACTCTTACTTCTCTATTAAAAATAAGTAGGGGAAGGAGGAATTCTGGGGTGGCATAATTCACGTACAAGAATTTCATACCAATTTATTTATATTGGGTTATAATATTGTGCATTATTTTTTTTCCCTCTAAACAATTGAGTTAACATAAGACCATTAAAAATCATTAAAATTGATAATAATTTTATAAGTTACTCTTAATCACCATAAAATTATTCTTCAAGAATTTAGAAGCTACTTTCGGCTATCGCTCGGTAGGCTTCTCTGCGGGCAGTTTCCTAGGCATCACTGCTCTAAGAGAACTCACCCAGAGCTGGCTTGTTTCTTGTCATTTTTACACTTCCTCTACCAGGTGGTTGGTCTTTAGATTCAAAACAGAGGACCAATAGGTTGTTTTTTAGTGGAGGCCCTTATTCCTCGTACAAGAGAACGTTAATGCTTAAATTGATGCCACGTGAATTTGACTTCTCTATGGAGGTAGTCAGTTTTATGTCACGTTGGGTTACCTTGCCATCACTTTCCCTTGGCTGCTGGAATCATGTAGCTTTAAGTAAGATTGCCACAAACATCGGGGAACCTATTATGACCGACATGCTAATGGCAAGAGAATGGAAAGGCTTTCCTATGCTTGGCTTCTGGTAAATGTCGATGTTTCCGAGCCCCTTGTTCGGTCTATCCCTATCCAATTGCCGTCGGGTAGAGTCAAGCACTAGGAGGTAAGGTATGAGTACGAGCTCTTCTGCTCAAAGTGCCAGAGATTCGGTCATCCCACAGATGCTTGCTTAGGGGAAAAAATGGATTACAAAAAAACTTTGAACCATAAAGGACTGGCCAAACTCCGGTGTAAGGAAATACTTAGAATAGACAAGGGAAAACACTAACCCCCCACGGAGCTAGCACGTCAGGGACAAAAGCACCAGCAGCTAATGCCATGGATAGAAGGCTGATAAAATGGTTGTGAGAACAGATAAAGGTAAGGCACCCTTAGACATTTAGTCAGGGCAAAATAAAGAAACAACAGTTGGGCAACCAGAGAACACCCCCGCTCCCTAAATCAAAGGGTATTGCTATCAGGGACAAGTCCAAAGAGCTGCTTATGCTAGGGACTACAAGATAGCATGATGCCTCTAGGGAACCAACCAAACAGACTTGGGGTTATGTTAAGGACAATACTACAGATATTTCAGTAGTGGTTCAGGCAGGCGTTGCAAACATGGTTGCAACAAAAGTTAATGAACAAAATGAGCTACTGGAAAAAGAAATTCAACATGGGGTTAGAGACATTGAGGCTCTTGGTAGTCACATATGAAGATCGTTAGTTGGAATATAAAGGGCTTTGGTAAAGCCCTTAAACAACACAACATTATGGATTTTGCCCATCGTCATTCACTACTAGAAAAAAGGGTTACACTGATGCTAAAAAGCCTTAGGAAAGATAGTAATACTGACGCTATTGTGGCATTGACACTTTCAAAGGGTTTCATGTATACGGCCGTCATAATAGGTTCGGTGACGCTAAATATCGTCATCATAGATCGGAAAATGAGACGGAGAAAAGCGTCATAATAGGTGAATTTAAGTAACAAAAAATTGTGTCAGTAAACGCCTATTATTATGACCAAATTTTGGTTACAATAGGGTGGGTTTGATGACACATTTGGACGTCAGTAAAAGTATGTTAATATGACATAGTTCTTTGTCACTATAGGATGTTTGGATGACGGAATTTGTGGTCATGAAATGTTGGTAAATATGTCACAAAAAAGCGTCACAATAGATTGTTTGGATGACAGTTTTTGTTGTCATGAAACGTTAGAAAATATGACCAAAAAAAGTGTCACAATAGACTGTTTGAATTACGGTTTTTATTGTCATGAAACGTTGGAAAATATGACAAAAATATTTGTCACAATAGACTGTTTGGATGACAATTTCTGCCGTCACGAAACGTTTGAAAATATGACAAAAATTAGCATCACAATAGATTTGGCATCAGAAAAATGGGTCAAATATCTCACAAAAAATCGTAATAATAAATTGAAATTTACCCAAAAATAGGCTTTTTTTCCTGTTTTGTGTGTGTGTGTGTGTGTGTGTGTGTGTGTGAGAAACACAACTGTTGAGTATACATTATTAAAAGTCAAAACAATCAAAAGTAGCCTATATTAAAGAGAAAGCCTATAAATTTCATAACATTCAAAATTTAATATTCATAGTCCTTGAACAAAAGTTGTTCAAAAATGAGTATTAAGTATTTAAATACATCTTTAAGTATTTAAATACAAGCATAAAGCCAAGCATTAGACCTTCAAAAAAATCGAGTATCATTTATCTTGTCCCAATCCCAAATTACTTCGATACTGAAATACATATTTAATCTTCTTTGTGAATCTTCATCTACAAGATTATTATAATATAGAATGAATTTAGTAACAATATTATAAAACCTTCTGAGAAGAAAAAAATATTAAATTAATTAAGAACGTAAGTGATTAGAGAATTACCAAATGTCATGGCCAAGCAATACCTAATCCAATGGAATCTCCAATAGTTTGAATAAGATCTAATGGTACCATCAATTTCTCGTCACAATGAAATAGAACCAAAACCATTACTTCACACCATTCTTCACCCAGCAACACACCCCTAACATCATGGGATGGGTCCAAACTTTGAATGAAGCATTTTGCAACTATTTTAGATGTATCCAACATATTTAAAATTGAAACATAGGTATGAACCTACAATATATATTTTATTCAGTTAAAAGGGAATTAATTAAACAAGTTAAATAGCTCATGCTCACCAAATAAAGGAAACTTGACTTAGATGCTAAAAAATGCTATACAACACTAAAAAAAGCCAAAAGATTAGGCAATAGACATTGGATGCACTGGTAGAATCATATGCTACATTTATGCCAAAGCCATGTAGATTCTATCACATAGAAATAACAACTGAACAACAAGTGGCCAATAGAAATATCAGACATGGCATGAATAATACGCTAGAAGAATGAAATAGGACATCTATTTATATGCATACTTTGTTATAAATACAAACAAGTAAGACATATATGATGTAGTAATATTTTATATACCCTCAATATGGTGGTGTTATTGTTAGAACCCATTGATGGAACTCTTGAAACATGTAGGGATGAACTATTTCTCTGAGGCAGTAACATAATACGTATCTTGGCAAGTTCTTTTGCTTGTTCACTCAACTGTGTTTTCATACTTGTAATTTCATCTCTTTACTCTTCAACAATACGAAAAGATGTGGTATGACTTGGAATTTCACCCCACACATCCGAAGGGTGAATACTGTTACCAAACGTGCAGACTCTACCATATCTATCTAGTCCAACAACTTAGGAGAAGATATAATTTGGACCAAATCTATCTTCTAAGCCAAAAGGGAGTTGTGTATTTCTTTCATCTATTTCATTCTTTACGATAGATAAGTAATTACAAAAGTTAGTCTTTATTGTGACAATTTATAGTAATATTTAGTGTAAGCAACAAACAATTTACATGTACAACATTCAAAGATAGATGGATTCCCATTAGCAACCTAATTTTGACAATTTTGATAAAAAAACCAGAACATATTTAGATCAGACATGTTTGGATACCATCACACATTCAAACCTCTAAGAGCAGTTGGAACTGTGAAATTCATCAGCTAGATGCTAGCATTTAGGCTACAAAACATTTGCCCCACCTCAAAAGAATCCTAAAAGAGAGAAGATCATTAGCTCCATGACATTTACCGCACATATTCTGGAGTAACTATCCAGTAATAAGCCAGTAATTTATCACAAACAAAAGGTATAATCATAGACCAAAAACCTATCAAAGTTACATGGTTATAATTGAGAATTAGTGTTGCATGCAAGTCTATGTCCTATTTGTTAGGGATATGCCCTAAAATCAATTTGTATTTATACTATTGTCGTTATATATTATGTAATAATACGAGACATTTCTTTTCATGAATAGTGCATTTAATTTTGTGTTCATCAAGTACGTGACTTGATAGTAAAACCCTATAATTAATACAATGACTATTCTTAAATTGTCCCTGATTGATTATTGTTAGTTGAACAATAATAAATTAAGATTAGTATGTTTGTGACTTGATGACTATATTTTATTGGTCATGGATATATGTGATATCAAGTTAAAACATAAATAAATATTAGAGAACATTTTATTCCATTTGACTCTCTTTCCACTCCTCCCATAAGTAACTGTATTACATGTTCACATTGAGATCAACAATTTCATATCCAAAAAACTACCAGAAAAGAACCCAAAACATTTATTAATTAAAAAATAGAGCAAACAAACAAATAAAATGCAAAGACATGCAAACAACAGTAGAGCATCAAAAAATATTCGTGCTTGCCAAAGAAAGTAAATAATGGAGCCTCAAACTGCTGTATATCATCTTACTGCTACTAAGTTTGACCAACTTGACTTGAATACAAGTATTTCAAAAACAAAATAAAAGATAACTAAAGCAACTAATAAAATAAAGATTTTATCAAGTAGATGTAATATCAACTTCAACTCTATTAACCCCTTTACGAATCTAGCTGACTTCCTCACTATCCAAGAATCCAGCTGACTTCCTCACTATCCAAATCTGCCTGGATGTTGCAAGTTTCACTCTGCAAATAAATCTCAACATCGACTAGGGACCTCATGTTATATACAACTCTCGGATTTGTGGCTATAACAATTTGCCAATTACTTTCAGTCAGGTCTCCAACGTAAAAGACTTCCATTGCTTGAGAAGCTAGAATGAAAGGCTTATAATGGGGCCTAACATCAGTTAAATTGGTTAGAGTAAAGCCCTCAACATCTTGTTTCAACATTTTTCCTGTTGATACCTAATCACATTTGAACAACACAATTTTATGTTTATCTCTATAATCTAACTCAATCATATCTGTTAATTTTCCATAATAAGACACATCACTTGAAATTGGATTTTTGTCCCTAACACTTAAAAAACTAGTCGTTGATGCATTTACAGAAATGCCACTATTTTGAGTTTTCCTTTTACATTCAACTTCTCTAGTATGAAACCGAAATCCATTCACTAAGAACCTATCGTATGTAAGCCCAATCTGATTGGGTCCTCTGGCCAGATGCTTCAAATCCTTAGAAATTATATCATCATCATTGAATTACAATGCCTTCACCTAGGAAATCGACAAGAGTCAGTGTAAGCTTAAACATCATTAAAGCATAACTTAAGCATGCCATTTGAGATAAAACCTACATAATTGCAAACCAACTTGAAAATTCTTCGCTATGGATACGCTTAATTTCATGCAAACTTGCACGAGGATGCCTTTGCTCCACTAGTCCATGATGTTGGCTGCATACACATACTATACATTAGTTAGGCGTGGCTTCATGGGTACTAATCTAATGAAGAATATAAGTCATTTATCTTATACTTACTCTATGTAAGGTTTTATAGAGTGAGAATTAAACAACACATATTGATGTGCTTTCTTCAATGTTTCGTCATCGAATTTTGTAGGTACTCCTTTTGCAAGTGGACGTTCAATTTGTTTGAAAATCTCTAACCTAACATAGGAATTAGTTTTATGATCTTCATTCCTACTTGATCGGTTGAACTTTGTCTCAACATAGTTAGCAAGATATAACGAGCAAAATGTCAAATATTTCTTAGCCAAGTACACTTCAGCAATAGAACCTTCTGGGCGACTCCTATTACGAACATAGGACTTTAACGTGCTCTAATACCTATTTAACTTCAACTTTCATATATTAGTTTCAATGCCTTTGCTGTACATGTTTGAAATTGCAAGTAAGAATAACCTGAATATGAAATGAAAGAAACATTTACCTTTCTATAGGATACATCTATCGATAATGGATCGGCTCAGCTATCCTAGTTTCGGATGCTAAATAGACAGTTAAATATATCATGAAACTAAACGATGAAGGAGGGAAGACTCGTTTTAATTCGCAAAGGACAATTGTAATCTCTTACTGTAATTGAAAAACATCATTTGGATGAATCTCAGTATAACACAACTGGCAGCAATTATCCTACTGAGCTTTATTAAGGGATAGCAGATAGACTTAGGTAAAACTCTTCTGAGAGCAATTGGCAGCAATTGTTGCATCAAAGTATGATGGTCATGGCTTTTAAGTCCAGAAAGCTTAGGTGGATTAAGGTGTATGCATTTAGACAAGTTGACAACGTATCCGTTTGGCACCTTAACACCTTTCAAAGTCTTGCAAAATGTCACTTTCTCATTCTTATTTAGTAC
The DNA here is from genome assembly GCA_026120185.1 of Voacanga thouarsii. Classification (NCBI taxonomy): domain Eukaryota; kingdom Viridiplantae; phylum Streptophyta; class Magnoliopsida; order Gentianales; family Apocynaceae; genus Voacanga; species Voacanga thouarsii. The sequence continues at coordinate 1,484,992 of JANUWF010003365.1, read as the reverse complement.
AAACGAAGCCAGTGATAAATAAACTTTACCATTATCCATCTCAATAGGATGAAGATCCAATCGAATACCCATATTCTTTAAGTCAAGACGTGACTTAAGATCCATTTTCTTATCCATCTCTAACAATATTGCACATATGGTTTCAAAAACGTTCTTTTCAATATGCATTACATCAAGATTATAGAGCGCCAAATTGTCTTTCCAATACAGCAACTCAAAGAAGATACTTTGTTTCTTCTAATTAGAAGGCAATTGTTGGTTATCATTGACTGTTCTTCCAAATTTGATCTATTTTCCCTCCAACTCATGCAATATCCTATCCCCATTCAATTTAGGGGGTGATCTTCCATGTTCTTGCTGAACATCAAATGATCGTATATTATTTCGAAAACGATGATTAGAAGACAAAAACCTACGACGCCCCATGTAGCAATGTTTGGGACCATTCTTCAACCATTGTGATTTTTTTTCCTTATGACAAATAGGACAGGCTAGCTGCCATTTAGTACTCCACCTAAACAAATTTGCATAACTCGAAAAATCACTAATTATTCACAACAATGCAACACGTAATTGAAAATTCTACTTCGAAAATACATCAAATGTTTGCATGCCTAAGTCCTATAACTCTTTCAATTCAGCAATTAGAGGTTGTAAATAAATATCAATATTGTTACCAGGAGCAGAAGGACCATGTATCAACAATGGCAATATAAAATATGGTTGCTTCATACACATCCAAGGGGGTAAATTGTAAGGCATGAGTATCACAAGCCATGTACTATGAGCAACATTCATATTTTTAAATGGATTAAAACCATCAAATGCCAATCCCAACCTCACATTACGTGTATCTTTTGCAAAATCTATATTTATAGCATAAAAAACTTTCCTAGTAGGTGAATCAGTAGGATGTCTCATACAACTATCATCTGTGCGCCCTTCTGCATGCCATCTTGTAGAAGCCGAATTCTTGGCTGACATGAATAGACATTGTAGTCGAGGTTTTAAAGGAAAGTTTCACAAAACTTTCTTTGCAATCTTCCTTTTCTCACCTGTTAAAATGACCCACCTAAACTCTTTACACGTTTTACAATCATTCCATCCTTCTTTATCCCCCCAGTACAATGTACAATCATTAGGACAAGCATTTGTTTTTCATAGCCTAAACCTAGTTGCTTCATCAATTTTTCAGCTTTATAAAAAGATTTAAGAAGCTCAACACCCTCGGGCAACACTTTTCTCAACAAATCAAGTAGCATATCAAAATGCTTGTTAGACCACTTCCTTGTGCACTTGAGATGAAGTAACCGAATGATGAAGGTAAGTTTAGAGAATTTCTTACAACCTGGATACAAATCTTGTTGAGTGTCATTAATCAGTTTGTAAAATTTTTCAGCATTTACGGATGTCGTATTACTTTTTTCATCCACATTTTCACAAAGTGGGACATCAAAAGCATCATGCAACATTGCTTCCATATCATTAGGCATAGATGCTATATTATTTGAAATAGGCTTTGAGTATGATGTACTTAAACTAGGCATAAACATTTCTCCATGTGCTATTCAATATGTATATCCCTTAATAAACCCCGTAACAATCAAATGCTCCCTGACCTCAACTTTTGTTCTCATTACTCCATTTTCACATTTCAAACAAAGACATAATATCATTCCATTTAAACTTGCGTTGTTCATTGCAAAGTTTAAAAACCTTTCAACTCCATTTTCATATTTAATGCAATTCCTTAGAAATTTCATCCAACCCTTATCTATACTTTTGAACCTAATTATGCAACTTAAATGGCAGCATCAAATGAAAGATAATTTACCTATGTCAGCATTATGTTAGAATACAAGTGGAGAAATCCCTTAAAAAAAAAAAAAGGTTGTAGTACCTTTTACAATATATAGGAAGAAAATTCTAATATGTTAAGTGGCGTGTGAACTTTCTAATTTGAATTTTTTTTGTTCAAAACTTGTTAATTATTTTGATTTTATTCCATAGTACAGAGAGATCCACACCAGTAGGAAAGTTAAAAAAATAGAAAACCAAATTAATTATATATTAGCAAATTTTGAGCTCAACATAATAAGCATCTCATAAAAGAGATGGGTTGATCACAAGTTACATACTCATCCAGAATATGAATAATCAAAGCTTCAGTCAATGCAATTTAAACAAGTTTAGTTTGCTCGTTTGCCTAAATAAATGGAAAAAAAAATGCTTCATATTTCATTGCTTGTGGTTATGAATTTCCAAAATCTTAACAGGGCTTTTTCAAGCTTAAAAAATGCTTACATAAATGTATTTTGAAGTGAGGTGATTCATAAGTTAGAAATAATGCAAGCCTAAACCAGAAGTACATACAACTGAACGTAATCACAGCAACAACATTGGGCAGACACCCATCTCAGTTTAACGAGGGGAAAAAATACACCTAACAACAACAGAAAAATGGGGGATGGAAAAAATGAGAATGGGTATACTGTTCAAAGAAAAAAAAAATAAAACCAAACTCAAATTCCTTCTGCTGAACTGAATCACGTCTTCTCTAAACAGTATAATTGCCCTAACCTATTTGTTTCCCTCTAGCATTGAATAATTCCTTGTCTTCAACCCAATAAACCTATTGCCAACATTCAAACTATGGTTCCAAGAAAAACCAACAACCCCTCAATCAACAAGCAAAATGGTATGAAAATATAGAAGGGGTTCTTACAAACACACAGAGCAAATCCACAAACAAATACACAGAGAGAAAACCCAAAACCTCAAATCCATAGTCAAATACAATTTGAATCTATTAAACAAAATAAAAAATTTTTAATTTTGCAATTTTGACTCATGAAACAAAATCAACATACCTAATTCATGGTGAGGGCTCCCTCCCAATAACAAAACTAACAATTTTGGCCAACGACTGATTTGCTTCCACGACTTTCGGGCAGAAGAGTCAAGAGATTGCTTTGACAGATTCTGCTCGCCAGTGAGAAGATAAGATACTTAAAAAGAGAACCCACCTTTTCCTAGAAGAAGAAGAAGAAGAAGCTTTTGGTGGGCTATGGACGGACAAAAGGGAGAAAGCAAGAGAAGCAATATACGGACAAAAGAAATCATTTACAGGAATTAATGGGGTGAGAAAATGTTGGAAAGGAATTATGCTTACCAACTCTTTCCTATGTTTGCAATGACGAACAACTCTTCTATAGCAGTAGAGGATTATCGGAGATAAACACAAAAAATGAGGGTTTGTCCCTCAAATTCAAACACGACACAGAGGAATTTGGGTTGAAAAAGATGCAACTTGTGCTTGAACTCCAACAAAGTAAAGTCAGATCGGCCGATTTCCGTCAGTGATTTGAAGGAATAATATTTCTTTCCGCCATTATTGTTTGGCTGTTTTGAAAACACAGACAGAGGCTAGTCAAAATAAGAGAACAACTCGTGCATTTTTTTTTAATGAAAGTGTCTGTTGCACGCCTTTTTATTCCTTACAGTCCTAAAGTGTCAGGAAAACTCCAATATTTTTTCTTGACATAGAAAACTGTCATAACAATATATCACTTTAAATAAAACTAACAAAACTACATCATATTGGTTTTATATAATAACGCTAAAAAATCTAGTGTTATTATAAGTATTATATTATTACGCTTTATAAAAAGTGTCATTAAAAATATGTCAGCAAAGCTCTTTTTCCTTGTAGTGATTGTGTGGATTTTTTTGCTATTCTTGAAATGGAGCTCTTACCCCATAGCATGGAAGCTATTATGGCATCTAAGTTTCGTGGATAGGTCTTTTGTCACAACCTTAGTGACTATCCTGAGGGTTGAATCCTTATCTTTTGGAAGCCGAAAACCATCTCGGTAGAGAACATCCAAACATATAATCAAGTCATCAACTACTTGGTTACTTGTAAGGTAACTTACTCCTGCTTTTAGTTTTCATTTGTTTATGGTTACAAACCGTTGTTGCACAACGACATCTATGGTCAACTTTGGCTGAGTTGGTTGTGGGAGTAAGGGACTTTTAGATCCTAAATAGAAGATTTTAACTGCTACCAAAGACCTAATGAAAAACTAAATGGCTTGCCTCAGACTATGGTCGACGTGGATGACTTAGGTAACTTTTGTACTGATTGGGGCATTGAGGATCTACCTCACAAAGTTCTACACATGGACTAACATGAAAGTATGGTCCAAACTGGACTAAGTTATGGGTAATGAAACTTAGTTTCAATATGAGAGTAAGGCGATGGTAAAATTCCTACTTATCAGTTGCATATCTGACTACTCACTACGTAATACCCCGCTACTTAGGCCCGTCAGGGCCGGGGATGTCGCTCAATCCAAAGGACAAGGGGTCTTTATAACTAGATCACACAAATGAAAAAAAAGCGGAATATAAATGATACTTGAACTTAAAATTTATTACATCCCAAAATAAATATCAATCTAAGAATAAATCCCAAAATACCAAAAATAAATCCGTAATAAAATTTATCCACTTTCATCTCCCCAAAACATTACACAAAAATAAATCATCAGAAAATCTTCCAAAGCAGGTATAATCTAGTTACTTATCCCCATAGCAGGATCAACCTGATATTATGGTAAAATGGTGGTGAGACAGAAATCTCAGTAAGTCCGTGTGTGCTTTGGGTGTTCAGTGAAAACAGTTCATGAATGTAAAGTATAAAATTCTTTATAAGAGATTACTGGCAAGCAATAAACATCAGTCAAAAACAAGTGTGGTGTTTTGGCATTTCCAGCCATGCATAATTTATAAAATCAACCACTCGAAATAAAGGATTACGGGTTACCACACGTTGGGCCCCATAACCGGATGGTTAGCATGCCACACTTTGTGCATACCGCCGGTCAGAATGACACACTTTGTGCAGACTGAAACAATTCTCAATTGCTTTTACAAAGATGAGTGTCCATGCACTCTATATTTGGCTTGCCATAATTAAACACTTTTCATCAATCAAGTTTTATGCAGGAGCTTACTTGATTCTTGCTCACAATAAAAAAGGTCTCCAACTGCTGACCTAACCCCGCATGGGCAAATACAAACCACAATCAAACTCAAGCCAAAATTCACTTTCTCAATTTAAACAACTCAACTTACTACTATCATGACCCTAGTGTCCCAAGCTTTAAGGCCAAACAATAAGTAAATATGTTTATACGTTGAGCCTAATTTTGATATTTAAAATAATTAATGGTTTGAGAAATAAATTCTAATAAGTTGAAAGTTTAAATCTTGCTAAGAAAAATTTAGAGTTTATTTGATCAAGAGTCCTAGGTAGTATTAAGTAAAATAATGATTTATTAATAATTTAGTTGTTAGAAAATAATTGATAGCTAAAATTAGTTGAAAATAAATTTAATGAGTCTTGCTTGAACAATAATAAACAAATTCTTAATGGGTTTTGATTAAAAGATAATAATTAAAATTTTAATAATAAATATTTTACTAATTATAATTATTTCCATAAAAGGCTTCAATTGATTTCAATATTTTAAATAATATCTATATATTTTATTTTTCTAGAAAAAATTATTATTTACTTGACTAGAATATCCTTTATGTATATAATAATCCAAATCTACCATTCCTAGGGTTTTTTTTTTCGACATTACTAGCAAAATTTATATTATTAAATATTTTATTCATGAAATAAAAATTAGCTTAGGGACCACTAGATCATGATCAAATTTCTATGGCTACCCACAATCAAGGACATATACAATCCTTCAATTCATCAAATCATGCATATAAGCATAGATATAAATTTATCAAGACACGATCTAACCTCTACTAGCATAAATATGATTATAGCTTCAATAATCCAACATGAATATAAATCCTATTCACCAAAGGTGACATAATCTCTAGCATACTTCATCACAAATACTACCTACGACATGGAGACATGCATCAAACCTCAAATCATCATACAATCAACCAAGATAATCCTTCCATGCATAAATCCCATCTCCTTCACAATCATATATATATATTCATGCTTCAATCTCAACAATACATACTCAAATCCTATCACAATCCACCTACTATCAACATCATCCTAGAGACATGAATCTAAAATTTAAAAAGAAAGATTGAAGGGACTTACTTGGTCGAGGAATACCTTGAAGGAGTTTAGAATGCATCTCAACTCCTAGATGCCTAAATTCGTCCAAGGAAGATGGAGAAAGTATGGCCATGGGAGAAGAAGCCATCCGGCCAAGAGAAGAGAGTTTCGGCCATGAGAGAGAGAGAGAGAGAGAGAGAGAGAGAGAGAGAGAGAGAGAGAGAGAGAGAGACCATTAGTATGTTTATTCATATATATATTCTCACTAGAGATCAAGATTGGAGAAGATGAAGTTGTTAGAACAAACCTACCTTGAAGGTGTTCTTGAGCCTTCATAGAATTTTCTGGTTTTTGATCCAACTAGCAAGTTGGTTTGTGGAGTTTGATGTTAAGAATGGTGTTGATGGACTCACGGTAGTGAGTAGGTTAAATCTGAAAATTTTAGAGAAGGTTTAAAGTGGTTTGGAAGGGTATTAAGTGAAAGGAAGGATTAGGTATTCTTGGTGTGTTGTGTGTGTTCTTGAAGGTTGAAGGGAATTGAGAGGTTTTTGTTTTGCAGTTGCCGAAATTCTGTAAGAATTAGGGCTTGCCAAATTTTCTGTAAGGTTTAGGAAGATGATTCTCTAGTTTGGAAGGAAAAGCAAAGGCTAGTTGTTGAAATCCTTGAAGAATATTTTTAGGAAACAAATTTGGAAACTAAATATTCAAGAATATTTTGATTATTGGAGAGCTTTGGAAGTCTGCCGTGGCCTACTGTTTTGAGCAGTATTTCGGTTCATTGAAAGCTGATTTAAGAAGGCTTATGGTGGCCGAAAACAAGAAGCATATTGGTGAAGAAAAAGTCTGGTTATTTGAGGGATACTTTATGGAAGGTTGCTAAACTATGGTGGCTGGAATTTTAGTAATCAATCAAGCATGATTGCAGGGATTTGTTGGAGAGATTTTTGGGCAGCCATGTCTGAATTTCATGCAGAAGCTTAAGAGAGATAATGGAGCTTAGTTATTGAAGGTTTAAGGGTGGTTTATGCAGAACAAGAATGGGGTTTCGGCTAGGAGAGAATTAGGAAACAAAGCTGGACAAAATCCTGCACAGCATTTTCGCAGGCTGAAATTTTTCCTGGGCAGTTTTTCGGCTGCCATTTTCCAGCCAGCTTGCAGAGAGTTTGAAGGGGAATTTCAAGGGCTTTCAAGGTTGGTTTCCAACCTTTTTCATGGAGGAAAAACATGACTAAGGTGCTGAACAAAATTTGGAAGAAAACAACTTGGTTTTGGACTCCCAAAGGTGAGAATTTGCCCAGGAATTTTCCTGGTTTTGCACCATCTTTGGGTAGTCCGAAAATGGCTAGAGAAATTCAGGTTGCTAGCTGATCCAAAAGACCATTTTTTTGGCAGTATTTGGGAGAGAATATTAGCTAAGAATCTCGACACTTTGAATGCACAAGAAGCTGGAAAATTTCAGTTTTATGCGGGAAGGGAAATGGACCTAGCTAGAGTGAATTTTTAGAAAGCTCACTAAGAAATTTAATTCACTTGAAATCTTTCCCCCTCTTCCATTGTTTCGGTCCATATGATGTCCTTTACTAAGACATTTTGAACCTTCAAAGCCACAGCACATTGCTGGAATTTTTCTAGAATAGCATTGGCTTGAACAAAATGAACAAACTAATGAATTGAGAAATATGAAACATTAAGGATCAAGAGGAAATGAATTCCCCTTAGAAATTTTGTGTAGAGCAAAAGAGTAGGATTTGAAGACTCCTATCATGTCACTTATATGACAACATCTCTACCCTACTCCAACCTCCACAAAGGCCGAAAATGATAATTTCTAAGCAAAAATAAAATTTAACCAAGCTAAAGCTCCTATGATGGAATTTGAACTCAAGACCTCAGGAATTAATTCTAAAGCTCCAACCACTAAACTACAACAACTCTTGTTCTTATTTTCCCTAAAAAAAAAAAAAAGATTTCTTATTCAATCCTCAAGTTGTCTCCCTTTTCCATTTTAAGCAAAAATTACTATTTTGCCTTTCTCAAGCAATACTCACAACCAAGCCTTCGAGACAATAAAACTCAAATCCAAAGCATAGAAAATCATTTAAAAATTTATTTGAACATGCAATAAATTATGATATGCATCCCAACCCCCTCACTCTAAAGTTGTTTTGACTGGATTTTCACATCCTCCCCTCCTTAGAGGAATTTCGCCCCGAAATTCAAGCATACCTCTATTGTAACTCGAGATACTTCCATTTAACCCACTCTTCCGACTCCCATGTGGCATCCTGCGTGCCATGGTGCTCCTACTGAATCTTAACCATCGGTATCTGCTTGCTCCGGAGAGTCTTGACACTGCGGTTCAATATTCGCACAGGCTTCTCCACATAACTTAGGTTTGGCTGCAACACTAATGGTTCATCATTCAACACATGACCGGTTTCCGCATTATACTTTCTTTAATTGTGACACATGAAACACATCATGGATTCTCGTCAACCTATCTGGCAGGTCTAATCGGTAAGCTACCAGTCCAATCCTTTCCTTAATCGGAAACGATCCGAAATATCTCGGATTCAACTTCTCGCCCTTCGGATGCTTCAAAATTTTTCTGTTTGGCGTCAACTTCAAAAACACGCTGTCCCCGACTTGAAATTCTAATTCCCTTTGCCGGTTGTCCGCATAGCTCTTCTACCGACTCTGTGCTGCCTTTAACCTTTCCCTGATCAATTTCACTTTATCTAGCATTTCTTGGACACATACTTCTCCGGTTTTGCTCACATGACCATCTTCGGACCAACTCCAATACAACGGTACCTGACATTTGCACCCATACAAAGCCTCATACGGTGCCATCCTGATCGAAGCTTGGTAGCTGTTGTTATACGATAATTCTGCATATGGTACACACTCTATCCATTTATCTCCGAACTCCAAAACACAGGCTCTCAGCATATCTTCCAATATCTGTATCACCCTCTCTGACTGCCCATCGGTCTGCGGATGCGCCGTCGTACTGAATTTCAGATTCGACCCCATTGCTTCCTGAAATTTTCCCCAGAAACGAGACGTAAACCTCGGGTCTCGATCTGACACTATGCTTGAAGGCACTCCATGTAGTCGGACGATCTCTCGAACATAAGTCTGAGCCAGCTTCTCCATCGAGTCCCTCACATTCACCGGTATGAAATGGACCGACTTGGTTAGTCGATGCACCACTATCCATATGGCGTCCTTTTGAGTCCTTGACATGGGGAGCCCGGTGATAAAATCCACAGTCACCTCTTCCCACTTCCATTCCGGTACTGGCAATGGCTGCAATAGTCCCGCTGACTTTTTATGCTCCGCTTTGACTTTTTGGCAGGTGAGACAGGTCGAAACATACTTGACCACATCTCGCTTCAGTCCGGGCCACCAATAGGCTCTCTTCAAGTCTTGATACATCTTGACTTCCCTCGGATGAATGGCGTACTTGTTCTTGTGCGCTTCTTCCAAAATTCGGTCCTTTAATTGCTGCTCCCCGGGTATACACAACCGATCCCTGAAATGTAGGACTCCCGTCTCGTCTAGACGGAATTCACTGCCGGGCCGCTTTAGCTCATTGTCCTTGAAAAGCTGAAACCTGACGTTGCCTTGCTGAGCTTCCACGATTTCCTTTCTCAAATTCGGCACCAACTTCAAATTGCTTATGATAATCCATTTGTCTTGCACTTCCACCCTTCTGTCCAACACATCCTGCACCACTTACATTTCCTGCACCCTTAACCTGGCCATCCCAACTTTTTTCCTTAGGGCGTCCGCCACCACGTTGGCCTTCCCGGGATGGTAGTTGATCGGGTAACGGTATTCTTCTAAGAATTCCATCCACCTTCACTGCCTCAAGTTCAGATCCTTTTGGGTGAAGATATACTTCAGACTCTTATGGTCGGTGAATACCTCATTTTCGGCTCCATACAGGTAGTGTTGCCATTTCTTTAGGGCGAACACTATAGCTGCCAGCTCCAAATCATGAGTGGGATAGTTGACTTCATGAGGTCTCAACTTCCGAGAAGCGTAAGCAATCACCTTCCGGTCCTGCATCAACACTGCTCCCAGTCCTTCTTTCGAAGCGTCAGTATATAGCGCGTAAGGTTTCCCTTCCTCTGGTAGACTCAATACCGATGCTGACATCAGTCTGCGCTTCAGTTCTTGAAAACTTTTCTCGCATTTCTCGTTCCACACAAATGGAACATCCTTTGACAATAATTGGGTCATTGGCGATGCAAGTGTCGAAAATCCCTTGATAAATCTTCGGTAGTAACCAGCTAGTCCCAAGAAACTCCGAATCTCAGTGATACTCTCCGGCTGCTTCCAGTCCGATACCGCTTCAACCTTTGCCGGGTCCACCTTGATTCTCTCATTGGTCACCACATGGCCAAGGAATGCCACACTGTCCAACCAGAATTTGCACTTGCTGAACTTGGCGTACAGCTTGTGCTCCCGAAGCTTCTCCAATACGAGCTTCAGATGCTCTGCATGCTCCTCCGGACTCTTAGAGTAGATCAAGATATTGTCGATGAAGACCACTACGAACTTGTCCAGATAGGGTTAGAATACTCGGTGCATCAGGTCCATGAATACTGCTGGAGCGTTAGTCACCCCGAACGGCATCACCACGAACTCGTAGTGTCCATATCTGGTGTTGAAGGCTGTCTTGGGAATATCATCCTCTCTTATCCGCACTTGGTAGTACCCTTGCCTCAAATCTAACTTAGAGTAGCAACTGGATCTTTGCAATTGGTTGAATAGTTCGTCAATCAACGGTAGGGGATATTTGTTCTTGATCGTCAAGTTGTTCAACCCTCGGTAGTCAATGCATAGCCTTAAAGTTCCGTCCTTCTTCCTTACAAATAGCACAGGCACTCCCCAGGGCGATGTGCTTGGCCTGATATAGCCTTGACTCACTAACTCCTCCAACTGCTCTTTCAACTCTTTCAACTTTGCCGGTGCCATCCGGTACGGAGTCCGCGATACTGGTTCCGTTCTTGGAACTAAGTCGATGGTGAATTCCACTTCTCGGCTAGGGTGTAGAGAATCAAGCTCCGCCGGAAACACATCGGGAAAATCCTTCACTACTTCCGTGTCTTCCAAAGTGCACTAGTTTTTCGGCTTGTTTATCACGTAAGCCAGGTACCCTTGATACCCTTGTTTTAACAATTTCCGGGCTTTAGCCCCCGCAATCAAATACTTACATTCTTTCACCCTTTTGCCATTGAATTCCAATACATCACATTCTGGCCTAACGAACTGGACTGTCTTATTTTTATAGTCTACCCTAGCCCCATGCTTGGCTAACCAGTCCATTCCCAAGATCAAGTCATAATCCTCAATGTCTAATACTATCAAATCCCCTGCCAAACTTTCTCTTCCCATATTAACTTTACACTCATTTACATACCGATCTGCTTGCACCATTTTCCCCAGAGGTGTGCTTACCTCTAAAATGAAAGGTAGCTCCATTCTATCCCAACCCAAATGACATGCACACAACTTGTTTATATAGGAATGAGTAGAGCCAGGATCAATCAAAGCATTAACGGAACGTCCTTAAATAGTGAACGTACCTTCCACCACCGCTGCATCGGACCCAACTTCCTCTTTGTTGAGAGCGAACACCTTGGCTTTCACTTGTGGCTTTGACGCTCCACTCCCGAATACTCCCGTAGGGTTGGCTCGGTTGGGCCTCGGGTTCTGAGCTGGGTTTCCCTGCCCGACTTGGTGCAATTTGGGGCAGGTGTTCCTCAGGTGGTTTGAGTCGCCATAGTGATAGCATTTTCTCTCACCACCCTTGGGCTAACAATTCCTCTCGGTGTGGCCTTTCCTTCCACACTGCCTGCATGATGGGAGATTCGGGGCAGGTCCACTCGGTGCTATCCGGGCTTGTTTCCCCCGATTCTGCCATTGGTGGTTGGCGGGGCGCTTGTGGGGTTGCGATCTTAGGAATTGTCCTTGCGGCTGTCTCGACGGCTGGAACGGTTTTACTGCGATCTTGCTGCGATCCTCATTTTCCATCCGAGTAGCTGCGTCTACAGCCCCAAAATAGGTTGTCGGTGGGGCAGGTGCCAATACTTTCCTCAACTCCGGTCTCAGCCCCTTGACGAATTGCTTCATCCTATTCTGCTCGGTGTCCACTAATCGCTTGCAGTACTTGGACAACTGAGTGAACCGGGCCGCGTACTGGGCTACCGACATGCTTTCCTGCCTCAGATTTTGGAATTCGTCCTCTCGCTTCTCCACAATCCACCGTGGAATGTACTCCGCCCTAAAGGCTTCCACGAAGTTGGACCACGTCCATTCCTGCTCGTCCATCTCCAAGTCGTCTTGGACCCGCTGCTACCACGCTCGAGCTGGTCCTCTCAATCGGAAAACTGCAAACTTAACCATCCGCTCCTCGGTGTATTGGAGCATCACGAATATGTCCTCCAACTGTTCAACCCACTGCTCCACCTTCTGATCCTGTTCCGCTTCGCCCAGGAAGACGGGCGGCTGAAACTTCAGGAACCTCTCTAAGGCCTCATCTTCACCCCTCGGGTTTCGTCGCTCGGTCATTGACTGCAAAATCTCGACCATCTTGCTGAATGCCTGGCCCATGGTCACATTAACTGGAACTTCAGACCTCGATCCCATATCCGGACCATTCCCTTCACCCCGGCTGGGTGCTTGCATCTGAGCTGTTTCTACTTCCGGTGCCACTTGATCGACTTCCGGAACTCTTCCACCTGTTGTAGTTGCACGACGCTTGGGTGCCATTCTAAACCACACCCCAGATGATAAGTGTATGCATTTAAGGGTCAAATCATTTTAGTTGTACTTGCATGCATAGTCAAATAGATATAAACAGAAAGCGGATGTAAATTTTAGCTAAGGAATAAATTCTCTTTCAAAAATGGACTTGTATAAATTCAAAATTTGATAGAAAGTAGAATTAAAAATCCTTGTCATAAAAGTTATTAAAAAAAAAACAGTAAACAAATAAACATCCAAATCAAAAGAACTCCTAGTCCTTTAATCCTCATCAGAACCGTCATCATCAGCCTCATACAACCATCCCCCAAAGTTCTTGGAAAAATCTACCCCATCCCCGCTAGCAAATCCCCCCATTGGCTCCTTCCCAGGGCGCCTAGAACTCTCACTGGGCTCCACTCGGCTGGAAGAAGGAAGGAAAGAAGGCCTAGGCGGAGACTCATAGTCTATCTCCCCGGGTCATCGCTATCTCGTCGCTAAGTCCACCTCGAGATTAGGAGGGTGGGGTTCGAGCTCCACTATCATCACCTCATCCTCACTATCCGAGCTTATGTTAATCACCGGAATTGGGGGTGGCTCAATGATCTGGACCTCGTCATCACTGCTATCCTCCATAGGGATAACCTCATCATCACTGTTGTCCTCCATGAGGATAACTGGCTGAGGGGCAGGCTGGGGAACTGGAAGGTCCTCCGGGCCTAGAGGGATAGGCGGGTGCCACTGCTGCCCTTTTCTCGCTGTCCTAAGCAATCTAACCATCCTACAACATCAACAAGATAGGTTAGATAAAGATTTAGACTTAAAGAAATAGCACAAATACTATTAATAATTGCCTAAACCTAGGCTCTGATACCACTTGTAACACCCCGCTACCTAGGCTTGCCAGGGCCAGGGATGTCGCCCAGTCCAAAGGACAAGGGGTCTTTATAACTAGGTCACACAAATAAAAAAAAAGCGGAATATAAATGATACTTGAACTTAAAATTTATTACATCCCAAAATAAATATCAATCCAAGAATAAATCCCAAAATACCAAAAACAAATCTGTAATAAAATTTATCCACTCTCATCTCCCCAAAACATTACACAAAAATAAATCATTAGAAAATCTTCCAAAGCAGGTATAATCTAGCTATTCATCCCCATAGCAGGATCGACCTGAAATCATGGTAAAATGGTTGTGAGATAGAAATCTCAATAAGTCCGTGTGTGCTTTGGGTGTTCAGTGAAAACAGTTCGTGAATGCAAAGTACAAAATTCTTTATAAGAGATCACTGGCAAGCAATAAACATCAGTAAAAAATAAGAGTGGTGTTTGGGCATTTCCAGCTATGCATAATTTATAAAATCAACCACTCGAAAGAAAGGATTACGGGTTACCACACGTTGGGCCCCATAACCGGATGGCCAGCATGCCACACTTTGTGTAGGCTGACAAAAGTAGGTGATCGGCCTACTGGGCAAGACTCCTCCTTCTCTATACCCAAACAATAACCGGGTGTCCATTCCGGTAAAACACAGTCACTTGACTGAAAAAGAACACCGCTAGCTCGGACCGGCACGACTTACTAGACTATCGTCTTATTCGGGAAGGACTCACCCCTCAGAGGTGGCCATCTACTGAGAGACTTACCCTAACCCCTCAAAGACTAGCCCAGCAGTCCACCCTTATTGAGTACTCAACGTAACATATCTTTGAAGGAAAACGCAGAAACAGGGGAGCCATGGACGCGAAAAAAAAACAGAGAGAAAAAAAATTAAACGCGAGCCATAAAGGCCATGCGGAAGTGTGAAAATCATACATTTGCGTTCCTTAACCCTCCTAAGTTGCGTAGGAACAGAATGAACGGCTGGAATCGCCTCGCTTTGCACACTTGAAGGAGCTTCCGGTTGAACACCCGCTAGCCTTCGACTTCGCCTTGTTTGCATTAACGCTTAGCTCTCGGGATATTCCTCAGCCTAACCTCTAGTTGGTGAACACAATGGGAAAGAGAAACGGTCTCAATTCTCCTTGGTTCGCTCGCTATTGGTTAGCAAAGAATAAGGAGAAAAACAAGAAGAAGAAAAACCGAGAGAGCAAGAGGAGAGACGTGAGAGTCTTGTTGCTTGGGAAAGAATTAGAGTTTTTTTCTTTTCAAAGAGTTGTTTTTATCAGTTAGCCAAAAATTAGGTTTCTCATTATCTGATAAACATATCCCCGGGACTTCAAAACACCCGGATGTTATCCTGAGAATCAGTTTGGCCTAACCTTAAACTCCTCTTAACCGTATATGGAAAAAAAACCTTAAGGTCCAAGCTATTGGGCCAGATAAATATTTATTATTTTTCTTGGACCCAAAAGGCCCAAAATAATAAATATTAATTATTTATTTTCTGGGCTTACATAAGTAACCCAATAAATAATTAATGAACCCAAATGAACCATAATAATTAATCTTTAATTATTTATTTCTTGGGCCTATATAAATAACCCAATAAATAATTAAACATTAATTATTTCTCCTAGTTTAAGCCCAGGTTAATTTCTTAATTATTCATACTGGACCTAGGCCCTGAATAATTAATTAACCAAATAAAGTAGATATTAATTTCTCTCAACTTCTATTTTATTTATTTATTTATTTTATTCCAGTCCAATAATAAATTAGACTTCCTAAATAAAATAAAATAAAACAAAATAAAATAAAATCCTCTTCAACTGAGACCAATTCCTCAACCCAAAATAGTTAGGACTTACGGGCTATCCTGAGGACCAAAAAGATACATCGCCTTGGCTGCTAAAAAGACCAAAATACCCCTGCTATATTAATAGCTGTATTTTGCATTTTAAATATTTCCTAATATCACCATAAGAAAATATTGACCCCAAGGACAATGCTGCATTTGCTAAGTCTCCGACCTACAGGTGAAATGACTAAAATACCCCTCTACACATCGCCGTACATTTAGAGAGGAAGAAGTGTACTAACACCCCCCTAAATGACATCTACCATCCTTAGGCTTCTAGTCCAATGATCCACGACTTCTTGGAGTGTTTCCGCTTTCCAAGGGAGCTACCCTAAAGCAAACATCCAAGTCATGTTTCCCAGGGCCCTGGATAATTTAGACCATTCGGACAACCACAAGGGGCGATATAGTGCAGAAACTATCTTGTATAAGTCTGTCTTAACTAACTAGTCACACATACCTAACATGCAAGTATATTGGCCCTACGATAGAACCTCAACTACAGCAAATCAAAGTATATGCTTCTAGCTTCGCTAGACCACCAACTCATACTCAAATCGTAGAGTACTAGTCCACGTTGTAGCAGTAGTAGTCTAGGTTTCTACCATATAGTACATTGAGAAACCATTACTACAGGTCCTGTTCTACGTATTCGAAATACGCTTATGTCATGAAGTGAGTGGACTACCCACTGGCTAAAGGTAAGCCATTCCCCATTTGGAATTCATAACATAATAACCTAAACATGATGAGATTCCCAGTCTCATCAATAGGTTAAGAACAAATGTTTATGTGTTAAATAACCCGTGATCCATACCTTACTGTGAAAGACCACTATTCACATGGATCACTTATTTAAACACAATGGGTCTGTTCCAAACAAAAATCGTGCACAAACAAAAAGTAAATTTACAAACAATTTCTGAAAATAAATTCTTTTATTAAATAATTCGATTTTACATCAGAAACCTAGTCTAAGAGGGCATACAATCCAACAATCTCCCACTTGCACTCTAAGACTAGGTAAGTCCATAGGTGCCCACCCCTATGGCGTCTAAGTGTTTCTTGAAGACTCTCTTAGCCAAAGGCTTGGTGAATGGGTCTGCTGGATTGTTTTCTGAGGTAATATGCTCCACCACAACTTCCCGTCTTTGGATGAAATCCCGGATCAAGTGGTACTTCCTCTCGATGTGTTTCCCCTTCTTGTGGTTCCGAGGCTCCTTAGATTGCGACACTGCTCCAGTGTTGTTGCAATACATCACAACCGGCCTGTCCATATGTGGTACGACTCCAAGTTCTGAAAGAAACTTCCGGAGCCAGACTGCTTCCTTGGACGCTTCCGAAGCTGCCACATACTCAGCTTCCGTGGTTGAGTCAGCAATACAAGATTGCTTGATACTCCTCCATGAAATTGCTCCTCCGGACAAGGTGAGGACATATCCACTAGTGGATTTTCTCTTATCCTTATCCGCCCGGAAGTACGAGTACGTGTATCCTGCAGGAACCAAATTATCGACCACAGTAAACCAACATATAATCTCTCGTTCCCTTGAGGTACTTGAGAATATGCTTTACTGACTTGCCAATGAACCTCCCACGGGTTTGAGCGATATCTGCTAACTAAGCCCACGACAAAGCGGATATACGGCCTAGTACATAGCATGGCGTACATGATACTTCCCACAGCCGAAGCGTAGGGAATCCTACTCATTCTGTCCTTTTCTTCTTGAGACTTAGGACGAGTCCTTCGAAGAAAATGACAACCCATGTACGCAAGGGATTAGAGCTCCCTTGCATGAGTCCATCTTGTACTTGGTCGACATCTTGTCAATGTATGTCGCTTGGGATAATCCTAACATTCTCTGCTTCCTATTTCTAAGAAGTCTAATCCCGAGAATGTAGTGGCTTCTCCCAAGTCCTTCATCTTGAATTGACTAGACAGCCAAACCTTTGTAGATGACAATGTCCCTACATCATTTTCAATGAGTAGAATGTCATCCACATACGGGACAAGAAAAACCACATTGATGCCTTCAAGTTTCCTGTACACGCATGGTTCATCTTCATTTTGAATAAAACCATAAGACTTTACGAGTCTCATCAAAACGAATGTTCCATGCTCTTGATGCTGCTTAAGTCCATAAATGGACTTCTTAAGCTTGCAAACCATGTGTTCCTGGCCTTCGACAATGAAGCCTTCCGGTTGGGACATATAGATGTCTTCGCTAAGATGGCCATTCAAGAATGCCGTCTTGACATCCATTTGCCATATCTCGTAGTCATAGTGACGGGCGATGGCAAGGAGGATGCGAATGGATTTAAGCATGGCTACGGGGAAAAGGTTTCCTCATAGTCGATACCCTCTTTACGAGTATACCCTTTCGCCACAAGCCTAGCTTTGAAGGTTTCCACCTTCCCATCCGCTCCTCTCTTCCTCTTGTATACCCACTTGCACCCAATGGGTTTTATCCCTTCGGGTGAAGCTACAAGATCCCAAACCTGATTGAGGTACATAGACTCGATCTCGGCTTTCATTGCTTCATGCCACAGATTTGCATCGGCATCGGCAATAGCC
This sequence comes from Voacanga thouarsii, assembly GCA_026120185.1. Lineage (NCBI taxonomy): Eukaryota > Viridiplantae > Streptophyta > Magnoliopsida > Gentianales > Apocynaceae > Voacanga > Voacanga thouarsii. The sequence goes on along the minus strand of JANUWF010003365.1, from coordinate 1,466,804 downwards.
TCCTCGTATCTAGCGGGGTCTTGTTCACGATGGTCGGAAACCAGCTCAAAGGCTTCTCCAGTCCATCTATCAGGAACCCTAGACACTCTCCCACTACGACGAGGCTCCATTTGTACTGAGCTCTTGAGGCTGTGCCTCTTCTTGTTCCAAAATCGGGTCGATAGAAGTTGATTCCATAGATAACTTCTCCTGCGAGTTCCAACCTCGTTGAACCTTTAGTGGAAGTACTTTGATCATCTTCCAAGTATCTAGCATTAGTGCTGACTAGTACCTTCTGCTCCTTAGGATGATAAAAGTAGCCTCCTTTTGTCCCTTTTGGATACCCAACAAAATAGCATAATTCGATCTTGGTTCCAACTTGTCTCCCTTGATCGGTACATAAGTTGGACACCCCCAAATCCTGAGATGATTCGGACTTGGCTTACGCCCGAGTCCACATCTCATAGGGAGTCCTAGGTGCTGACTTGGAAGGCACCAAGTTCGAGAATATATGCCGCTGTTTCCGGGGCATATCCCCGAAAGGATCTTGGAAGAGTAGCATGAGACATCATGCTTCGGACCATTTCCATCAACGTCCTGTTCCTTCTCTCGGCTACTCCGTTCTGTTTGGGGGTTCCGGCGCGAGAGAGTTGGGATACTATCCCATGATGTACCATGTAGTCCTTGAATTCACCTAGGAGGTACTCTCCACCACGATCCGATCGTAAGGTTTTGATTAATTTACTGTCCAGACGCTCCACTTGACCTTAAACTCTTTGAACTTGTCAAAAGAGTCGGACTTGCGTCTCATCGGGTAAATGTAACCATACCTCGTACAATCATCCGTGAACGTGATGAAGTACTCAAAACCTCCCTAGGCTGGTGTAGACAATGGACCGCACACATCGGTGTGAACAAGACTCAACACCTCATTGGCTCTATCCGCCTTTGGTGTAAAAGACCTTTTGGTCATTTTTCCCATCGAGCGGGATTCACACTGAGGCCAACTTTCCAATCTCAATGAGCCCAAAGGCCCATCATGGATTAGCCTGCGAATCCTGGTTGAGTTAATATGACCCGACCTCGGATGCCAAAGGTATGAATCATTGATATTGGTCTTTCTCTTCTTAGTTAAAGGTTCGAACGGAGCGTTATTTGATTGGTTGTTAATAGGGTTTAAAAAGAACAAATTTCCATACATGTGCCCGGTACATAAAATTTCTCCATCTCTGCTTGATAGAAATACCGGAATGGAAAGATACGAGAATATCCTTGATTAATAAGTTTTGCAAGCTGAAATCAAATTCGACGAAAACCAGGTACATATAAAATGTCTTTTAAAACCACTATCTTATTACAATAAAAAATGAGATCCAGCTCTCCCACTGCAAGGGCCCAGACTTGTGCTACATTTCCCACTCGAAGCCCATGTTCGCCCTTCTTGAGTCTTCTTATCTTCCTAAACCCCTGTAAGGAGTTACAGATATGATCAGTGGCTCCTGAATCAACAATCCAAGTGGAAGTTGATCCTACCATTGATATGGACTCTAGATAGTAAACATAACCTGTGGGGTTTTTCTTGGCCTGAAGATTTGGACACTCTTTTTTCCAGTGTCCCTTCTTTCCACACTTGAAGCACTTGCCCTTTGGTTTGTCCTTGGGCTGGTTCTTGGGTTGGGCTGCTGCATTTCCCTTCTTCCTCTTGAACATTCTGGGCTTAAGCCCAGTTCTTGAAGAAGAGGCCTTAGCAATCATGGCCTTAGACTGCGGCTTCATGACCTTCTCCGCCATCTGGAGCTCGTTGATCAGTTCAGTCAAACTCATGTTCAACTTGTTCATGTTATAGTTTAACTTGAACTGAGTGAAAGAGCCCGGTAGAGATTCGAGAACCATGTCCACTTGGCTCTCGGGGTCAATGACAGACCCCTAAGATTTCTGCCTCCTCGAAAGCGAGCAATCATCTTGAGCATATGCTCTCGGACCGATGCTCCTCGGCCATCTTAGTGTTTACAATTGTTCGAAGAGCCTTCTGCCTTGCGGGCCGGCTCTTGTCTGCGAACATAGTTGCCAATGATTGACTTATGTCATATGCAGAAGCTATGTGCTCGTGTTTTGACTGGAGCACATTAGACATGGAAGCTAACATATAGCAACGTGCCATTTCGTCAGCTTTCTTCCATGCCTTTTCAGCCTCTCGCTCTTCAGCGATGGAACATTCTGTTGGATTGTATGCCCTCTTAGACTAGGTTTCTGATGTAAAATCGAATTATTTAATAAAAGAATTTATTTTAAGAAATTGTTTGTGAATTTACTTTTTGTTTGTGCACGATTTTTGTTTGGAACAGACCCATTGTGTTTAAATAAGTGATCCATGTGAATGGTGGTCTTTCACAGTAAGGTATGGATCACGGGTTATTTAACAAATAAACATTTGTTCTTAACCTATTGATGAGACTGGAAACCTCATCATGTTTAGGTTATTATGTTATGAATTCCAAATGGGGAATAGCTTACCTTTAGCCAGTGGGTAGTCCACTCATTTCATGACATAAGCGTATTTCGAATACGTAGAACGAGGACTCGTAGTAGTGGTTTCTCAAAGTACTATATGGTAGAAACCTAGACTACTACCGCTACGAGCGTGGACTAGTACTCTACGATTTGAGTATGAGTTGGTGGTCTAGCGAAGGCTGGAAGCATATACTTTGATTTGCTTGTAGTTGAGGTTCTATCGTAGGGCCAATATACTTGCATATTGGGTATGTGTGACTAGTTAGTTAAGACAGACTTATACAAGATAGTTTTTGCACTATATCGCCCCTTGTGGTTGTCCGAATGGTCTAAATTATCCAGGGCCCTGGGAAACATGACTTGGATGTTTGCTTTAGGGTAGCTCCCTTGGAAAGCGGAAACACTCCAGGAAGTCGTGGATCATTGGACTAGAAGCCTAAGGATGGTAGATGTCATTTAGGGGGGTGTTAGTACACTTCTTCCTCTCTAAATGTACGGCGATGTGTAGAGGGGTATTTTAGTCATTTCACCTGTAGGTCGGAGACTTTGCGAATGCAGCATTGTCCTTGGGGTCAATATTTCCTTATGGTGATATTAGGAAATATTTAAAATGTAAAATATAGCTATTTATATAGCAGGGGTATTTTGGTCATTTTAGCAGCCAAGGCGATGTGTCTTTTTGGTCCTCGGGATAGCCCGTAAGTCCTAACTATTTTTGGGTTGAGGAATTGGTCTCAATTGAAGAGGATTTTATTTTATTTTATTTTATTTATTTTATTCAGGAAGTCTAATTTATTATTAGATTGGAATAAAATAAATAAATAAATAAATAAAATATGAGTTGAGAGAAATTAATTATCTAGTTTATTTGGTTAATTAATTATTCAGGGCCTAGGTCCAGTATGAATAATTAAGAAATTAATCTGGGCTTAAACTAGGGGAAATAATTAATGTTTAATTATTTATTGGGTTATTTGTATAGGCCCAAGAAATAAATAATTAAAGATTAATTATTATGGTTCATTTGGGCTCATTAATTATTTATTGGGTTACTTATGTAAGTCCAGAAAATAAATAATTAATATTTATTATTTTGGGCCTTTTGGGTCCAAGAAAAATAATAAATATTTATCTGGCCCAATAGCTTGGACCTTAGGGTTTTTTTCCAGATACGGTTAAGAGGAGTTTAAGGTTAGGCCAAACTGTTTCTCAGGATAACATCAGGGTATTTTGAAATCCCGGGGAGATGTTTATCAGAGATTGAGAGACCTAGTTTAGGCTAAAAGATAAACAACTCTTTAAAAAGAAAAAAAACCATAATTTTTCTTTCCCAAAAACCACACACTCACGTGGGTCTCTCTCTCTCAAGGTCTCTCTCCTTCTTCTTGTTTTTCTCTTGTTCTTTGCTAATCAATAGCGAAAGAACTAAGGTATTTTGAGATCGTTCCTCTTCACCATAGTGTTCACCGACTAGAGGTTAGGCTGAGGAATATCCCGAGAGCTGGAGAGCTAAGCTTTAATACAATCCAACAATCATGGCCTTAGACTGCGGCTTCATGACCTTTTCTGCCATCTGGAGCTCCTTCATCAGTTCAGTCAAACTCATGTTCAACTTGTTCATGTTATAGTTTAACTTGAACTGAGTGAGAGAGCCCGGTAGAGATTCGAGAACCATGTCCACTTGGCTCTCGGGGTCAATGACAGCCCCTAAGATTTCTGCCTCCTCGAAAACAGCAATCATCTTGAGCATATGCTCTCGGACTGATGCTCCCTCAGCCATCTTAGTGTTTACAATTGTTCGAAGAGCCTCCTGCCTTGCAGGCCGGCTCTTGTCCGCGAACATAGTTGCCAACGATTGACTTATGTCATATGCAGAAGCCATGTGCTCGTGTTTTGACTGGAGCACATTAGACATGGAAGCTAACATATAGCAACGTGCCAGGGTGACGCGAGGGGATCCACGATCTCTAATGAGGACCGTAATGGAAGCCGTGGGGCCGTTGGAACCCCTCTCCCACTTAATCTTTTAAAATAAAGGTTTTCTGGAAAATATCCTTTTGAAATTTCCGTTAAGTTTTTCCTTAACTCAAAAATAAAATATCTAAGTCCAATAAAATCTCTATGTCAAGGCTTATATCATTTGAGAGATTTCTTCCATGGACTAATTTTATTTAAGTTAAAACTTAATGATTTCAAAAATTTTCCAATTAAAACTTTCTAGAGACTTTGGTCTCAAGCTTATTTGACAAAATCATTTTTCTAGTCCAAAACAAAACAAAATGGCTCTCCATTTTAATTTACAAAAATATCTAAATCCAATATATTTTCTATGTCAAGGATTAAATCCTTTGAGAAAATATTTAAGGATTAATTTTTGTACCAATTAAAATAACCATTTAGTTTTTAAAGAAAAATATTTTTCCTTGCCAAAACAAAAGGTTCCCCAAGACTTTGGTCTTTTGAGAAAAAGCACACATAGGTACATAAAAAAAAAAAACATGCTAGAAAACAATAAACGTTTTCATGCTTTTCTATTTTTTAAACCTAAGTGCCCAAATAATAGAATTAAACACATTAATTAATTAATTAATGATCTTGTTTAATCTTAAAATCCCTTACTAATATTTTTCATGCAAATATATTCCAAGAATATAAATATTGCAAAAATATTAACTTCGCCTGGTATGGGACCCAAAACGAAAAAGGAAAAAAAATAAAAAAAAAATTTGCCAAAATTGGCTGGCGGTCCACTGCACCGGCCGCACAGGATCCGCGCCAGAATGGCCTGCGGTCCACCGCAGCCGCAATGCACCACGCCGCACCAGATCGCATGCCAGCCACGACCCGTGGACTTCGCCCGCGCTCGGTTCTCCTTTGCTGTCGACCCGCAATTCAGCCCGCGAGCTGCCCCGGTCGGATCTCCTCTGACCCGCGCACGAACCCGAAAGCTAAATGAAATTCAATTGCAAATTTTGCAATTGAATTCGGCTCAAATAAAAGGAAGTGGCTCAGCTTCCGCGGCTCATCAGCGACCGGCTTCTCTCACCAACAGCAGCGGCTCGGCTTGGACGCGGCGGCTTATGAACAGTGCATCTTCTTCGTTTTTCTTCTGTTTCGCGCGCGACTTGCAGAGCATTTTTTTCCTTCGATTTTTTCTGTCTTCTTTGGCTTCTTTGGACATTTTTACTTATAAAAACTCATCCAAAACATAACCACAACCGCCTATACCCATTAAAATTGGGTTTACACGATTAAAACATCAAAGCAAAAAATTTACAGTATGCTCCTATGCTTCAAACGGTGAAGCTTACATCAAGCCTATCCCATACCAAAACAGCGAAGGATCATAGGTATAATCATCTTCTCCATTTTATTAACTACCATGCTCCCTATATTGATCAAAACCAGTGGCTCTGATACCACTTTGAAGGAAAACGCAGAAATAGGGGAGCCATGGACGGGAAAAAAAAACAAAGAGAAAAAAAATTAAACGCGAGCTATAAAGGCCATGCGGAAGCGTGAAGATCATACCTTTGCGTTCCTTAACCCTCCTAGGTTGCGTAGGAACAGAATGAACGGCTGGAATCGCCTCGCTTTGCACACTTGAAGGAGCTTCCGGTTGAACACCCGCTAGCCTTCGACTTCGCCTTGTTTGCATTAACGCTTAGCTCTCGGGATATTCCTCAGCCTAACCTCTAGTTGGTGAACACAATGGGAAAGAGAAACGGTCTCAATTCTCCTTGGTTCGCTCGCTATTGGTTAGCAAAGAACAAGGAGAAAAACAAGAAGAAGAAAAACTGAGAGAGCAAGAGGAGAGACGTGAGAGTCTTGTTGCTTGGGAAAGAATTAGAGTTTTTTTCTTTTCAAAGAGTTGTTTTTATCAGTTAGCCAAAAATTAGGTTTCTCATTATCTGATAAACATATCCCCGGGATTTCAAAACACCCGGATGTTATCCTGAGAATCAGTTTGGCCTAACCTTAAACTCCTCTTAACCGTATCTGGAAAAAAAACCCTAAGGTCCAAGCTATTGGGCCAGATAAATATTTATTATTTTTCTTGGACCCAAAAGGCCTAAAATAATAAATATTAATTATTTATTTTCTGGGCTTACATAAGTAACCCAATAAATAATTAATGAGCCCAAATGAACCATAATAATTAATCTTTAATTATTTGTTTCTTGGGCCTATATAAATAACCCAATAAATAATTAAACATTAATTATTTCTCCTAGTTTAAGCCCAGGTTAATTTCTTAATTATTCATACTGGACCTAGGCCCTGAATAATTAATTAACCAAATAAAGTAGATATTAATTTCTCTCAACTCCTATTTTATTTATTTATTTATTTATTTTATACCAGTCCAATAATAAATTAGACTTCCTGAATAAAATAAAATAAAACAAAATAAAATAAAATCCTCTTCAACTGAGACCAATTCCTCAACCCAAAATAGTTAGGACTTACGGGCTATCTCGAGGACCAAAAAGACACATCGCCTTGGCTACTAAAAAGACCAAAATACCCCTGCTATATTAATAGCTGTATTTTGCATTTTAAATATTTCCTAATATCACCATAAGAAAATATTGACCCCAAGGACAATGCTGCATTCGCAAAGTCTCCGACCTACAGGTGAAATGACTAAAATACCTCTCTACACATCACCGTACATTTAGAGAGGAAGAAGTGTACTAACACCCCTCTAAATGACATCTACCATCCTTAGGCTTCTAGTCCAATGATCCACGACTTCCTGGAGTGTTTCCGCTTTCCAAGGGAACTACCCTAAAGCAAACATCCAAGTCATGTTTCCCAGGGCCCTGGATAATTTAGACCATTCGGACAACCACAAGGGGCGATATAGTGCAGAAACTATCTTGTATAAGTCTGTCTTAACTAACTAGTCACACATACCCAACATGCAAGTATATTGGCCCTACGATAGAACCTCAACTACAGCAAATCAAAATATATGCTTCCAACTTCGCTAGACCACCAACTTATACTCAAGTCGTAGAGTACTAGTCCACGCTGTAGCGGTAGTAGTCTAGGTTTCTACCATATAGTACTTTGAGAAACCATTACTACAGGTCCTGTTCTACGTATTCGAAATACGCTTATGTCATGAAGTGAGTGGACTACCCACTGGCTAAAGGTAAGCCATTCCCCATTTGGAATTCATAACATAATAACCTAAACATGATGAGGTTCCCAGTCTCATCAATAGGTTAAGAACAAATGTTTATGTGTTAAATAACCCGTGATCCATACCTTACTGTGAAAGACCACCATTCACATGGATCACTTATTTAAACACAATGGGTCTGTTCCAAACGAAAATCGTGCACAAACAAAAAGTAAATTCACAAACAATTTCTGAAAATAAATTCTTTTATTAAATAATTCGATTTTACATCAGAAACCTAGTCTAAGAGGGCATACAATCCAACATATCCCACTTGGGAAAATGAACAAAACATGGTTCCACTTGAACATGGCAACTAAGGGTTTCCAAAGTCTTTGCCAAAATCAGTTTTAGAAAGAGTTTTGAGTTTGAATAAATCTGCTTATTGGTTTTCAAATAATTTGTTTGATGGAAATAAGACAGGAAACAATCCTCAATTGCCTTTACAAAGATGAGTGTCCATGCACTCTATATTTGGCTTGCCATAATTAAATAATTTTCATCAATAAGGTTTTATGCAGGAGGTTACCTGATCCTTGCTCACAATGAAAAGGTCTCCAACTGCTGACCTAACCCCGCATGGGTAAATACAAACCACAATCAAACTCAAGCCAAAATTCACTTTCTCAATTTAAACAACTCAACTTACTACTATCATTACCCTAGTGTCCCAAGCTTTAAGGCCAAACAATAAGTAAATAGGTTTATACGTTGAGCCTAATTTTGATATTTAAAATAATTAATGGTTTGAGAAATAAATTCTAATAAGTTGAAAGTTTAAATCTCGCAAAGAAAAATTTAGAGTTTATTTGATCAAGAGTCCTAGGTAGTGTTAAGTAAAATAATGATTTATTAATAATTTAGTTGTTAGAAAATAATTGATAGCTAAAATTAGTTGAAAATAAATTTAATGAGTCTTGCTTGAACAATAATAAACAAATTCTTAATGGGTTTTGATTAAAAGATAATAATTAAATTTTTAGTAATAAATATTTTACAAATTATAATTATTTCCATAAAAGGCTTCAATTGATTTCAATATTTTAAATAATATCTATATATTTTATTTTTCTAGCAAAAATTATTATTTACTTGACTAGAATATCCTTTATGTATATAATAATCCAAATCTACCATTCCTAAGGTTTTTTTTTTTTCGAAATTACTAGCAAAATTTATATTATTAAATATTTTATTCATGAAATAAAAATTAGCTTAGGGACCACTAGATCATGATCAAATTTCTATGGCTACCCACAATCAAGGACATATACAATCCTTCAATTCATCAAATCATGCATATAAGCATAGATATAAATTTATCAAGACACGATCTAACCTCTACTAGCATAAATATGATTATAGCTTCAATAATCCAACATGAATATAAATCCTATTCACCAAAGGTGACATAATCTCTAGCATACTTCATCACAAATACTACCTACGACATGGAGATATACATCAAACCTCAAATCATCATACAATCAACCAAGATAATCCTTCCATGCATAAATCCCATCTCCTTCACAATCATACATATATTCATGCTTCAATCTCAACAATACATACTCAAATCCTATCACAATCCACCTACTATCAACATCCTTCTAGAGACATGAATCTAAAATTTAAAAAGAAAGATTGAAGGGACTTACTTGGTCAAGGAATACTTTGAAGGAGTTTAGAATGGATCTCAACTCCTAAATGCCTAAATTCGTCCAAGGAAGATGGAGAAAGCATGGCTATGGGAGAAGAAGCTATCCGACCAAGAGAAGAGAGTTTCGGCCATGAGAGAGAGAGAGAGAGAGAGAGAGAGAGAGAGAGAGAGAGAGAGAGAGAGAGAGAGAGAGACCATCAGTATGTTTATTCATATATATATTCTCACTAGAGATCAAGATTGGAGAAGATGAAGTTGTTAGAATAAACCTACCTTGAAGGTGTTCTTGAGCCTTCACAGAATTTTCTGGTTTTTTTTCCAAACTAGCAAGTTGGTTTGTGGAGTTTGATGTTAAGAATGGTGTTGATGGACTCACGACAGTGAGTAGGTTAAATCTAGAAATTTTAGAGAATGTTTGAAGTGGTTTGGAGGGGTATTAAGTGAAAGGAAGAAGTAGGTGTTCTTGGTGTGTTGTGTGTGTTCTTGACGGTTGAAGGGAATTGAGAGGTTTTTGTTTTGCAGCTGCCGAAATTCTGTAAGAATTAGGGCTGGCCGAATTTTTTGTAAGGTTTAGGAAGATGATTCTCTGGTTTGGAAGGAAAAGGAAAGGCTAGTTGTTGAAATCCTTGAAGAATATTTTTAGGAAACAAATTTGGAAACTAAATATTGAAGAATATCTTGATTATTGGAGAGCTTTGGAAGTCTGCCATGGCCGACTGTTTTGAGCAGTATTTCGGTTCATTGAAAGATGATTTAAGGAGGCTTATGGTGGCCGAAAACAAGAAGCATATTGGTGAAGAAAAAGTCTGGTTATTTGAGGGATACTTTATGGAAGGTTGCTAAACTATGGTGGCTGGAATTTTGGTAATCAATCAAGCATGATTGCAGGGATTTGTTCGAGAGATTTTCGGGCAGCCATGTCTGAATTTTGTGCAGAAGCTTAAGGGAGATAATGGAGCTTAGTTACTGAAGGTTTAAGGGTGGTTTATGCAGAACAAGAATGGGGTTTCAGCTAGGAGAGAATTAGGAAACAAAACTGGACAAAATCCTGCACAGCATTTTCGCAGGCTAGAATTTTTCTTGGGCAGTTTTTCGGCTGCCATTTTCCATCTAGCTTGCAGAGAGTTTGAAGGGGAATTTCAGGGGCTTTCAAGACTGGTTTCCAGCCTTCTTCATGGAGGAAAAACATGGCTAAGGTGCTGAACAAAATTTGGAAGAAAACAACTTGGTTTTGGACTCCCAAAGGTGCGATTTTGCCCAGGAATTTTCCTGGTTTTGCACCATCTTTGGGCAGTCCGAAAATGGCTAGAGAAATTCAGGTTGCTAGCTGATCCAATAGACCATTTTTCTGGAAGCATTTTGGAGAGAATATTAGCTAAGAATCTCAACACCTTGAAGGCACAAGAAATTGAAAATTTTCAGTTCTATGCGGGAAGGGAAATGGACCTAGCTAGAGTGAATTTTTAGAAAGCTCACTATGGAATTTAATTCACTTGAAATATTTTCCCCTCTTCTATTGTTTCAGTCCATATGATGTCCTTTACTAAGACATTTTGAACCTTCAAACCCATAGCACATTGCTGGAATTTTTCTAGAATAACATTGGTTTGAACAAAATGAACAAACTAATGAATTGAGAAATAGGAAAAATTAAGGATCAAGAGGAAATGAATTCCCCTTAGGAATTTTGTGTAAAGCAAAAGAGTAGGATTGGAAGACTCCTATCATGTCTCTCATATGACAACATCTCTACCCTACTCCAACCACCACAAAAGCCGAAAATGATAATTTCCAAGCAAAAATAAAATTTAACCAAGCTAAAGCTCCTATGATGGAATTTGAACTCAAGACCTCAAGAATTAATTCCAAAGCTCCAACCACTAAACCACAACAACTCTTGTTCTTATTTTTCCTAAATTTTTTTTTTCTTATTCAATCCTCAAGTTGTCTCCCTTTTCCACTTCAAGCAAAAATTACTATTTTACCCTTTTCAAGTAATACTCACAACCAAGCATTTGAGACAATAAAACTCAAATCCAAAGCATAGAAAATTATTTAAAAATATATTTGAACATGCAATAAATTATGATATGCATCCCAACGCCCTCATTCTAAGGTTGGTTTTGACTGGGGTTTCACACACTATGCTGTTGGACGCTGCAACAAAGTTAGACTAGGCCTTCTAAGCCTTCCAAGTTTATGAATTTCTTGGCAAAAAGTGAGCAGCTTTTGGAAATTGTCTCAAAAGCATAGAATGCGGAACCGAGGGGAATCAAGTAGTTTAGCATGTGTAGGAAGCTTAAGGCCATGAAGAAGTTCAAGCATTTGAATAACAAGGAGTACTCGCATCTCTCTTTGTGGATGAGCAATGCAAAGAAAGAAGTCGAGGACATGCAGCCACAACCGAACCACACACTGAGAGATGTTACTCTTATGGAACAAGCTAAAGAGGCAAGGAAAAAGGTTTGGAAGTTAGCCGATGCAAAATTACTATTTTACCAATAGCTAGAATAGACACATTACATAACAAAGGCTGACAGATGCACCAGGTTTTTCCAGGATATCATCAAACGGAATGCAAAAAAAAAAAAAAAAAAAAGGCTTTATTGCATCAATTAGGGGGCTAATGGGTAATGTGCACGGTGTGTATGTGTTTAAACAAGGAAGTATTATCTCAAATCATCATAATTAATTAAGTTTTATATTAAAATACCAATTTTGCTCATACAACATGCGTATAGGCAAGTATACCTATCGTATTATATAAAATTTAGCAGGTAAGTATGAATATCCTCGAGAAAGGGATAAAAGTACCATTACAACTCTTCTTCTATTATTTAGCCTAATAAAGTAATGGAATAGAGTAATTACAATAGACAAACAAAGAGAATTACACAACCCCTCCCTCCTAATAAGATTGGCTATGAGAATATCAAGGATAAGAAAAAGAATAAGGACATGTAATTGTCAAGAATCTCCCTAAATTAGCCAAGCACTAAACACAATTCAAGATAGTTAAATCCCTATTTTAATACTAATAAGGGTCACAAATATAAAACCCACTTTCTCTTAAGTTATGGATTTCCTATTCTTAGACAATCAAAGGGTACTTCTACTCCCATAATTAAACCTAAGAAATATTAAGTGCAAAACTCCCAATACCAAAGGTAAATTCGGAAGAACCTTATACCCCTATTTCTAGGCAATTTAAAACTCCTAATGATTATCAAGTTCTAATCCCCCAACATTTCTTTTAAGCTAATTGAAGAAAAACAAATATTGAACCCATTAGCTTGGCACTTAACTTCTAACCTCATCTCTCGAATTCATTAAAAGAGAGTTAATCAAATAATACATCAAACATAAATAAGCTCAAGTAATAATTCATTAGAAATTGAAATTCAATAAATCAAGAGAAAGTAGAATACAAGAATAAATTAGGGTTTATCCCTTCAAAATACAATTAGAGAAAATAAATACAAATTAATAAGAGAAAAACAAAAGAAATAGATAAAGAGAACTCATAGATAAAGGCTCTTCTTCATCTTCAATCTTCCCTTCATTAATACTGAATCTCTTCTAAGCTCTTCTCATCTTGTAGTGGGTGCTTTTCTCTACTATTGACCATCCTTAATGGCTATGCTAGCTTCTATTTATAGGCCCCAAGGCACCCTCAAAATTGTGTGAGAACCACATATGGAATTCTATTTTATGACATGAATCAGCGCCAGTTAAAATGTGATAACCGACACCTATTCTTTTATTTTCTTCACATTAGCCGGCCATAGCTTTGCTATCCAAGCCAGGCCTGGCTATGTTTGCTTTGCTTCAACTGTTCAACAACTTGACTCGGCTTTATCTCTACTTTGGCTTCATTTCGGAAGCTTTTGTGCAAGTTTTCACTATATTCATTCAATATTAATCCTACATAAAAGCATAACAAGTGAAGGGAATGAATAAGCATTTAATCTAAAAATTAACATAAATTCTCACCACAAATGACTACAAAAGATGCATATAATTAATCCTTATCAACTTTCTCATACTTGAACATATGTTTGTCCACAAGTAAAATATAATTATCCACAAATAAGCAAATAATTTACAAGCAAAGTGAATGAATTTAATCAAAGCATATTAGGAAAATTAGCAAGAATAAGTTAGCATATATACAATAAGGTCAAAATGGTAGAGACATTTTTCCTCCCTCTAGCTTAGAATTCGACCCAACACCTATCCATCCAAGTCAATTCTATGTAAATCCATATATTAAGCCAGACATAACCAAGATTATCCAAATCAAATTAAACAGCTTTATACCAAATCAATGTGAATCACTTCATCCATTGAGTTAAGAATATAAATAGTGTAATTTATATAAGATAGGATCGACCGGCTAACTCTAATCTCGTGGCTTACAAACATTACAAACATTACAATTGTTATATTACAACATTACAACAATACATCTCACTTGATACAACATTCCATTACAATAATACATTTCAAATTGAAATAGAAAAGTAGGAATCTCTCATTTTTCATCATTTTTTTTTTCAAAGGAATGCATTTATGGTAATTTTACTTGAGTACTTTTTCTTTTATTTTTCTTTCTTCTTCTTGGCATCCTTTTCATTTTTGCTTTTTGCATTTTTTTCACACATTTTTCGTCATAAGATATTTTTTTGCATTCTTAGAGCTTTTTTTCTCCTCAATTCGGTAGGTGTATTGAGCAACCTACCTCTTGTTCCTACTTGATTTTTTATTAGAGTATAAATATATACAAATGGAGATGTATACATAATACAACAACATAACAAAATAATAAATAATTAGGGATGCTACGAGGCGAGAGATAAACCAACAATCCAAACTCTATATTTCATCACACCATTCTTATCCAGTATCAAATAGCAAAGTTTCACAACATCTCCAAAGATATAAATAAGGTTAACCTAAAATTTTAAAACTTAGTTTAAGTCATGCCCAATATACAAATATATATCAACCAACTCTTTTGAAAAGGTCTTAAGCAAAATTTTCAAGCAAAAAGAAAAATAATACCTCCATCAAACTAACAAATATTCACATATATACCAAAAAGTCTTGAAAATTAGCCCAAAGATGCGAAAATGTTTTAGCCCAAGATTAAAAGTTTGAAAAAAAATATTACTCTACCCTTCTCCTACACTAAAACTGGACAATATCCTTATTGGCCACAAATCAAACAAGAATAGCATATCTAATGGGATTAAAAGGGAAAAATGGAGAAAAGAGTAAGTAATTAATACTCCCCAAGTTCTTGAAGCTCAAATTTCTAAAATATGCCTGTTGCAAAATTTGAGGGAGAAAAAGGCTTCCTTGTCCAAAAACATTGCTAATAAAGATTAATAGCCACAAAAATAAATTAAAATATAAGTAAAAATTCTAACAAGAAAATAATGAATGAATTATAAGAAAACAAAACAAAATAAAATAACATGTGCTGGTTTAGATGTAATAACAGACACCGATTACTCCCAATATCTCAATAAATTATTATTCTACAAATGACTGGCGTCGATTTGAATGAACTAAGGGGTGCTGGTTTATTTCCTATTAATCTTGAAAAATAAAATAAAAACAAACAAAATAGTACACAATTGCGAAAGGAACATCAACAACAAGGATAGTACAAACAACAAGATCAAGAAAGAAATAATATACAAAGAAAAACAATACAAAAAAATTACAAATAATAAGGATACAATAAGTTATTATAACTAATTAAATCAAATAATATAACCAAGACAACAAGATTCACTAATATCACTGTTACAATGTCAAAAATAAAATATTCTAATACATATAATAAAGGACAATTCATCTCAAATATTTGTACAAAATAGAAATGATAACCACCTTACTTCTTAGGTATTGTAGGGAAAGGAAATGATTAAAGGCTTAATGAGCTTATTGGAAAGAAACGGAAAATATTGCTACAACAACAAACATCAATCAATACAAACTCCAAAGAGTACCATAAGGTCTCCTAAACAACTAACAATTAACCCTTAACACAATCTCCAAACAAACATCAATAATCTGCAAAAACACAATAACAACTATACAAGCTAACCAACTCCTCAACAAATTTACCACTATTACAATCTATTTCTAACCTTCACACACACACACACACACACACACACACACACACACACCACACAACATCAACAACCAAACTACTACTACAAGTGTAAAAGAAAAACTCGACAACAATAACAATCCAGAACTACTATACAACAATCAACTACTATAACTACAGTAGTAATCTACAACAACATATTCATCCTATAATCACTAACATAGCACCAAATACAAAATTCTCCAATAACAACAATAATCCACAACCACAAGGCTAATTACAAGAAAAAAAGTTAAATCAATAGAATCCAATATATATACAACTACCCAAAACAACACACAACAATATAAAAAATAAGAACACAACAAAGTATAATGAGACAAAACACCAAAACCCAATACAATTTGTCTATCTCAATAATTATAAAGAAAGAATACAAACACTAAAAAAATAAAGAACTAAAATAAAAAGAAGTCTATATACAAGTGTGTACATATGATGGTTAGTACTATGCACAAATATATAAACAAGTATTTATATAAAAGAGTTAGTAATATTCACAAATATGTACATGACTAAATAAATAGAACCCAAACTTTTTTGATATTATCTTTATTCTCCGACAACGTCGCCAAAAATTTGGTGTGCATGGTGTGTATATGTGTTTTAGTAAGGAAGTATTATCTCAAATCATCCCAATTAATTAAGTTATACATTAAAATGCCAATTTTACTCATATAACACACATCTGGGCAAGTATACATATCGTATAGTATAGAGTTTAGTTGGTAAGTATAAAAAATCCTCAAGAAAAGGATAAATGTACAATTACTAATTTTTCTTCTATTATTTAGCCTAACAAATTAATGGAATAGAGTAATTACAATAGACAAACAAAGAGAATCACACAACCTTCTGCTCCCTCCTCATAAGATTGGCCATGAGAATATCAAGAATAAGAAAAGAGGTAAAGACATGCAATTGTCAAGAATCCCCCTAAACTAGTTAGATATTAAACATAACTTAAGACAGTCAAATCCTAGTTCTAATACCAATAAGGGTCACCAATGCAAAACCCACACCTTTTCAAGTTATGGACTTCTTATCCTTAGCCAATTAAAGGATATCTCTACATAATTGAATATAAGAAACAATAAGTGCAAAATTCCTAATTACCAAAGGTAAATTTAGAAGAACACAATACCTATATCTCTAGGTAATATTAAACTCTCAATAATTATCTAGTTCTAATCTCCCAACCTCTTTCTCGAGTTAATTGAAGGAAAACAAATAGGGAACCCATTACTTTGGCAATCAACTCCTAACCTCATCTCTTGAATTCATTAAAGGAGAGTAACTAAATAATGAATCCAACACAAATAAACCTATGTAATCATCCATTAGAAATTAAAACTTAATAAATTAAGAGAAGAAAGAATATAAGAATAAATTAGGGTTCATCATTTCAAAATATAATTCGATCAAATAAATAGAAATTGATAAGAGAATAAAAATAAAAAAAAAATAAAGAGAATTCATAGACAATGGCTCTTCATTTTAATCTTCAATCCTCCTTTCATCAACACACAATCTCCTCCAAGCCCTTCTCATCTTGTGGTGGGTGTTTTTCTCTACTATTAGCCACTTTTAATGGCTCTGTTAGCTTCTATTTATAGGCCCCAAAAAACCTTAAAATCGTGTGAGAAATAGATCTGAAATTATATTCTGTGACACGAACCGACGCCTGTTAGAATGTAATAATCGACACTTATACTTTTATTTTCTTCACATAAGCTGGCTATGGCTTTTCTATCCAAGCCGTGGCTAGTTTTGTTCTTTTCAAGCCAGGTCTGGCTTTGTTTGTTTTGCTTCAACAGTTCAATAGCTTGGCTCAGGTTCATTTCTACTTTAGCTTACACAAAAGTATACCAAAGTGAAGAGAAGGAATAGCCATTTGATCTAAAAATCAATATAAATTCATTACAAATGACTGCAAAATATGCATGAAATTAACCCCTATTAATGGGTTAATGACGAATAACACCAAAGAAGTAGCCGAAGAATACTCTACTTTGCTAGGCACTGAAGAACAATGTTCAGGTCTCCATCCTAACATAGCAAGGGTAGGCCCACTAATTGAATCGACATAGGCTATTAATCTTGAATGAGATATTAAATTGGAGGAAATTAAGTCCATTTTTTGGAGTAAGGGAAAGCCCCATGATCGGACATATATAATTCTCTCTTTTTCAAGGAGAGCTGGAGTATTATAAGGAAGCAAGTGACTGAAGCCGTACAAGAATTCTTCTGAGCTAGATGATTACTTAAACAATTTAACCACATAGTGATCGCACTTATTCCAAAATTTGATAATGTGAATGGTATAAGGGACTATAGACCTATATCTTGTTGCAATGTCATCAACAAGATTATCTCTAAGGTGTTGGCACGAAGATTGAAACATATGTTGGAACGTGTGGTGGACTTAGCTCAGGCTGCATTTATAGAGGATAGGCTACCAACCAACAACGTATTGCTTGCCCAAGAACTTCTCAAATTGTATGGCTATAAACATTGCTCTCCTAGGTGTGCAGTTAAGGTTGATATCAGGAAAGTCTATAACAATGTACATTGGGGCTTTTTCTTCAATTTACTATATGAACTTGGTTTTCCTCACAGATTTTGTGGATGGATCGAATAATGTGTTACTATAGTGTTATTTTCGATTTCCAACAACGGGGAGCTTCATGGGATTTTTCAAGGAAAAAAAAAAAAGGGACTTAGATAAGGCAACCCCATTTCATCATTATTGTTCATGCTGTGTTTGAAGTATCTATCCAGAAGCATCAAAATTGCCACAGTAGGGACAAGTTTCAACTTTCATCCAAAGTGTGGACAATTAGTAATAACGCATATGGGCTTCGCAGATGATCTATTTTTGTACTCTAGGGGTGATCAATGCTCAGTCAAATGGAGTTTGCAAGAATCTCGCGCTTTGCAGCAAACTATTTGAAGACAAATATGTTTATGGACAAATAGGCTCTTGTAGATATCACAAAGTTCTAATTTGGTGAATTTCCCTTTAGATATATAAGATTCTAAAGAGAGACTAAAAATGACCTTATTTAGACTCTTGATTGACAAGATAGCAGGAATGGTTAACAAATGGTCAGCTAACTAATAGGGTTAGAATTTGTCCATATTTTGTTAGTTAATTATGTGGAATTTACGTTATTTTTAAGTTAAATGGCTATTCATTCCCTTTACTTTGATAAATTTTTGTATAGGCTTGATTTGGAAGAATTATCCTTGGAAAAATGATGAAAATTACTGAAAAGTGAATGAAACCAAAGAGTTCCAATAAGGACCCAACACTGGTTGCTATGAAGGAGCCAAGGCTGGCTTCTTTTTGGAAGAACAGAGCAATTTTCAAGGTCAAATAGAAAGAAGCTAGCGTTGGCCCCTTACTGGTTTAATGGTGGCTAAATTTCTAATTTTGAGTAGAATATGATAATTACTGATTAGATCTTCTGGAGATTAATTTGGATATAGAAAAGGACTCTTCTGGACAGTTTTTGTCAACTATGAACGCTATATAAACATTAGAGAAGAAACCTAACGTATATAATCAAGTATACACAAGATCAATTATATTAAATTTGAGAGAGTGGGTAGAGTGTTTTTGAAGGATAGGATTGTTGTTCAAGGAGAACTTTCAAAGGAGAAGAGGGATTGATTGTCTATAAGTTTCTTTTCTTTTTATTTTATTTTCTTTCTTTGATACTATTATTTTTATTAATTTATTTTATTTTAGAATGATAATTCAATGATTATGATTTTATATTGAGTTTTGCTTTTTGATCAATTAATTGTCAATTTCTAGTATTTGGTTACTTGAATTTATGTGTTAGATTAATTGATTATTGCTTTCCTTCTAATTAACTTGAGAAAGATGTTAGGAGTAAGTTTCGGTTCAATTGATTTATATTTATTATCTCTTAATTAACTTGAGGGAGAGGTTAAGGGTTAAGAACTTGATAATCAAAGAGTTATTAATATCACCTAGAGATAGGGATTTTAATTTCTCTTATAATTAATATTGCCTAGGGATAGAAATATTATTATTAAGGAATTAGAATTAATGCATCTGTTTGGTTAGTTAATAAAGTAGAGATATCCATTAATTTGGCTAAAAGATAGTGAATCCATAACTCGAGAGAAAGTAGACTTTAACTTTATTCCTCTATGATGCTAGAGCTAGTTGATTAATTGTGATAATTACTAGTTTAATATTTGTCATGTTCTTGAGAATCTTATCTAAGTACATACTTTAAATCTTTATCTTATCCATAGTTGATCTTGTATGTATATGTATTTATGTTCAACTTTTCTAGTTTTGGTAAGCTAAATAATAAAGAATGAGAGTAATTAGTGGTACTTGTTTTTTGTAGATCAATATTCATTAATTCCTTATATTATACTTGTAATAAGTATACTTGCTCTATGTATGTGGTTTTGAGATTGACGTTTTAATTAAAACTTGGTTGAGAAATAAGTTTAAAAAGATTTGATTTTTATATATCCAAAATATTTGCATCAAGTTTTTAGTGCCGTTGCCGTATTATAATATTATGAAAGTATAAATTTTATTAATTTAGCCATATATATGTAAATATGTTTCTTGTTGTAATTAGATACCATGTTCATAGTTTTCTTGTTGTTTGTATAATTTTGTGATATTTGTACTATTCATGATTTAGGAATATTGTACTTATATTTAAGTAATTGTTTTCTTTGTTTATTTTTAGGTTTAATCTTTAGTTTATGACCCGGTGAATCGAAGGAGGCATTGTGGAATTTGATCCCGAGATTGAAAAGACTTTAACTAGCTTTCAGAGAGAAAATAAACAAAGGGTTGACCAATTCAGCCAAATTAAGGATCAGTTAGCAAGTGTGAATCAATCTCTAGATATGGAAGTGAATCAAAATAATAGTGGTGATAATAGTAGTAGAACTATGGGAGATTTTGCTAAGCCAGCTATTTCTGGAATGGATTCGAGTATTGCTAGGTCTAAGGTTAAAGTCAATAATTTTGAGATTAAGTCGAATATCATTCAGATGATCTAATAAATGGTGTAATTTGATAGCTTATTCGAGAAGGATCCCAATGCCCATAGCAAGTTTTCTAAAAATTTGTGATATATTTAAGATGAATGGAATTTCTGAGGATGCCATTCAGTTAAGGCTCTTTCCTTTTTCTCTTAAGGATGGGGCTAAGTCTTGATTGAAATCATTATTAGTATGATCTATTACCACTTAGAATGGTTTTGTTAAGAAATTTTTAGCCAAATATTTTCTTCCAACTAGGATAACTAAGCTTAGAACAGATATCTTTACTTTTTAACAAATAGAGTATGAAAGTTTGTATGATTGTTGGGAAAGGTGGAAAGAGATGTTAAGGAAGTGTCCTTATCATAATCTAGAATTAGGAGTGCAAATACAAACTTTTCATATTGTATTAAATTTCACCTCAAAATAACTAATAGACTTTTTAGCTGGAGGGACAATAAGAACCAAAACTTTAGGAGAATTATATGATTTAGTTGAGAATATTGCAAAGAGTAACTACTCTTAAGGAAATCCAAGATCTAGAGCTCATGTTTAAGGTGTTTATAAAGTAGATGTTGTAGCAGCCTTGGAGGCTAAGGTTGAGGCAATTAGTCAGAAATTGGAACAATTGATTATAACCCCTCCTCAAGGGCAAGTAATGAGTGTTATTTGTGATTTTCATGGAAGAAGGCATCCTAATCATGCGTGTCAAAGGATGGGGTCTTCTCAAGAATCATTTATTAACTTGGGTGCTTATTTGGGTAATGAACGTCAAGGTGATAATCCATATAGGAACACTTATAACCCAAGTTAGAGGAACTATCATAATTTCTCTTAGAGTAATTTTGGACAACTTAGGCTAGTACAGCAGTAAAGAGGTTTTCAATCTAATAGAGTTCAAAGATCCCAACCTTCACTACCATATAATGCTCTATCTTTAAACCCACCTAAGCCTTTATTAGAGGAGTTGGTGAATAAGTTACTAAGCTCAACAAGATTCACGCTTTCAAGGAATAGAAGCTTTTGTGAAAAATCAAGAGACTTCCATTCACAATTTGAAAAACCAAGTTGAACTTGCCAGGAAACGTCAAGTTGGATCCTTACCTGGGAATATAGAAAATAATCTACAAGAACATGATCGTAGAGATAAATTTTTAGTTGCTTTCTGTAATCTTTTAGTTGGGATAGTTTTAATTTTTTTGCATTATATTTTTTATTTATTTGCTAATTTATTCTTGCAATTTAGATTTACTTCTTGTTATTATTATTATTATTATTATTATTATTATTATTATTATTATTATTATTATTATTATTATTAAAAAATAAAATTTGAAAAAAATTCTTCATGCCCGAACAAGAAGGGATTAGCACGGGTTGGTCTACCCTAACCTACCACCAACCCATGGCAAGTTAAAAATATCATGATCTAGAAAAGAACTAGCACTAGTCCAATCCGATGACTCGGCACTGATTTCTATCGGGGTAGAACCAAACAGTCGCACGACTATTCTTTTTTATTTCATTCCTCATCTTTTCATTTTCTTTTCTCTTCCCTATTGCTGGTCACATCCACCCAATCCCTACTGGCCATCTTCATTAAAATCAAGATTTTTGGAACCAAATCTTCACATTCAAACTATTTTCTTCTAATTCTATGGATCAAAGTTCTCTATAAATTCTTTATTATTCTTGAAATTCCACCTTCCAATTCACCCACTTATCTTGATTTTCTACTCAAAAGCTTTGAAAAATTTAGATACCTAGAGTAGAGAACATTGTGCTGTTGTTATTTCTTCAATTTGAGGTGAATTGCGTTGATAAAGGAGGATGGAAATTATGTTTCGATTGATTTTGTGAAGTTGTGAAGATTGTGATTTGTGAATGTGTGGCTTAGTTTTAGGTTGGTGATTGGTGGATTCATTGTTATTTAGAGAGGGGTTATGTTTTTGAGTTTTTGAATTGTGTGTTCCTTGAGAGAATTATTTATTTTGTATTAATTTCATCTTGTTCCATTTGAGCCTTTAAACCTCTTGATCTTTGTGAGTTTCATTGAAACCCAAAATCATGCCTAGAACTAGAGAAACAAGACAACCATCTAAAAGATCCAGAGCTTCTTCTTCTAGAGACCACTTAACTTTTTAGCCAGCTTCTTTGCACCCCATAAATTTTCTTAGCCCTGATTGTGCTTTATAGTATTCAAAGAGAGCTACCAATAGAATTATTGTGGAGAAAACTTTTAAACCTTCTTTGGACCATTCTTTGCACTTGTTAGAGATGTTTAGAAAGCTTGGTTGGGACTTGATTATTACTTTGAGGAAGAACTATTGTCCAACTTTGGTGAAGGAATTCTTTGCAATTATGAAAGAGAAAAAGAAATCTAATTTCAAGACAATTTAGACAAAGGTCAAGGGAGTAGATATTGAGAATAATAGGCATAGAATTGCTACTATCTTGGGAGTAAATGATGAGGGTCCTTGGTTGGAAGTGGACCATTACAACAAAAAAATCATAGTTGAGTCGGATTTGGATTTTTATGATGCCTATAGCAATTTGGGGTTGTCCAGGAGGATAATGCATGGTTCTTTCATCATTTCAGTCAACAATCTTATACCCTAAATGAGAGCTCTAATATACAATTTTACCTTTAATATTTTCCCTAGAGCTAGTAACTTTAATGAGGCTAGAGTAATTGATATCTACATTCTTCTCAAAATACTTCATGACCAGTTTATCCTTATTACTACATTGATTATCACTTCTATGCAAGAAGTTGTGGCATCTAACTTATCTTCCAAGACATTTGTTTTTCTTTGATTATCATGTAGATTCTAAATGCCTTTGGAGTTGGTGCTACTAGGGAAATTACTGAAGTGACTACTTCTCGTGACATTGTTGCTGAACAAACATTGAGCAACTATGGTTATAAATATAAGGATCGAGAAAGGAGATGGATGAAGCCCTACGAGGTGAGGTATCCTGGCCTTCTTGAGCTACCTAAGGATGATGAGCCTGAGACTCCTTGGCTTAGCTAGCATATGGGTAGTAGTTCTACTTCTCATATTACTTTTGAAGTTAAGATGCGTACACAGCTAGAGTAGTTGAGATTTACTATGAACAACCTGTTGGGTATCTCAGGCTCATATCATATTCGGCGCAGTGGAAGAATAAAATGAGATACCAACCTAGGACCTGTATATGTGTGGAAAATAAGACATAAATATAACAAAGAAAACAGCTTTTACCTTTCTTTGATCGTCCGAAGAACAAAAATTTCTTCTTCAAGTTGAGGTGCGATCCAATAATCCTCTTGATCAAACTCCACGAAAGTTGAACGTCTAACCACTATAATCACAGTATGTGATTATCTCTAACATTACTCCACACAGAGGAATACTTAAGCACTAAAATTTCTTATGTTAGCAGAAAAAGATGGCGGCTAAGGCTATTCTTCTTCAAAAGAAGGACGGGAGAGATAGAAGAGAAAAGGTTTTGTGTCTATTATTTTTCGTGTGAATTTCCCTAACTCATTAGGGTTTCGTGCATATCCTATTATATGTCACAAAATCTACTGAAAATCTAAAATTCTAAAACAATTAGAATCCCCTAATTGTAATTGGAAACATCAAATTCTCATAATTACAATGTAGACCATAAATTATAACAAATTATAATTTGGTCACAACTCCTTCTCTTCCTCTCAATTAACCCCACTATGTTATCAAATAACATCTTGAGTATATAATTCTCTATTGTGTGTGACCTATTAGGTTTCTCAGTCAATTGGAAGAGAATATGAATTAATCCAAACGTCTTTAAGATTAATAATCTATAATTAATTAGAATTAATCCTATTAATTCTGATCGGGATTGGTTTATTAATTCATCAATTAATAAACTCATATTCTCAGATCATGAGCGGTATCTAGCAACATATCATGACCACCCAAGAGTTCGGGAAGTTAAGTGGCTTGACATGAACCCTTCAATAATAAACTTCAGTGCAATTGACTCCTTTTACCATACAATATCTCATTCGGTTTGGAGTACGGAATTAGTGCCAACTCCCTCCAGAATTAATTCTGACCCGAATAGAATAGTACTTGTACCAGGAATCCACTACTCTAGATATGTATCAATTGAAACTATTTTAATATACGTATGCCTTGGCCAAGGACTTCTCGAGTAGTAATTTCTACAAGTGGCCGTGAGATATTCACCCCTACTATTAGGAGTGGTGAATCTTTTATTGACCCTCTCAACTACTTTTGTTTACCTTACAATATATCCAATATCCATCCTATAGGCGGCCCTCGATCGAGCTCCGGAGATTGGAATTAAAGTACAATGCTTAGCAAACAAAGTACATTAGAGATATCAAGTCTAAGGATACTTGCACGTTTGTTATATTGAGATTATATCACTGGTATTAAATAGTTATCTATGTGATTATCTCAAAGTTAGGTCATTCAATGAACTTATTCCATTAACAAGCATCCATATGTTAACTTTGAGTATCTCAATACTCACGGATATGTTAACTTTGGAAAGAATTGCTTTCACAACTACCTTGGAATTCCTCAATAGATGGGGTATTTTACTAGATTGCTTTCACAAATGGAGGACGAGTCACCCTCTCCTTCAATATGGAATGTGAAAAACTCAGAATTCTTCAAATCAACCAAAAAATAGTATAGTTCCAATGGAAAGTCATAATAAGAGAAAATATTTAGCAGAACATAAAGGAAATCTCTATCTTCTGTATGTGTTTGATGTAATGGTGGAAATTTAGATGCTAAAGAATGTTAGGAGCAGAATTTGGACCAAAGATTTGAGCATTGATGGTAATGATTATTGCTATGAAATTCATGTTCTGAATAATTCTATGATAGAGGTAAATGGAGGGTTATTATTTTTCTTGATAGAAGATGAAGTAGAAGACTTTCTCATACTGAGAGAAAGATTCTTGGGGGTACTACCACAAACAGAGCCATAGTTTTTGGAGATTGGAATACAACCAATGCCAGCAGAAGACTTTCACTTTCGTTTTTTGCACAAAATTTTTACTCTTGTAAAGGGGACAAGAATATAAATCAATTCCAATATTTCTTTAGAACTCACATTGTTACTCAAAATTGGACTATGTATTGAATAATCTTTGAAAAGATCATCGACTATTTCTAAAATTCTCTAACCTTTCTCTGATATTTTCTTTGTCCGTAAAGTATCTAGAATATCCTCAATTCTTCATTGTTCTTGAGACTTCTCAAGGAAATTTAACAATAAAATTCTACATGAATTCTCAAAAGTTTGCTTTAAGTAAAATAAAATAATGACTTTGAAATTACCTAGGTGAACCACTTGCATGAATGCTCTAGACCTTCCAAGTTAGTTTGAGATACCCATAAATAGGCTTATATTGTAAGCTATTGTGTGTATGAGCAAAGTGCAAAGAAAGTATGAGTGCTAGTATGTTTAGTGGTTTGTTGAGTGAACAAGAGTTGTGAGGAAATGAGAACTCAAGTCTTTAAGATTGTATGTAAGTGTGAGCTAAAATAAAAGTTTCTGTAGTGTGCTTTTATAATTTCTCAATATTACAATAAAGTTATTTAACCATTTAATTTCTCTACATAAACTTCTAAAGGATAGTAAAGTTCTAAATCTTACAACAAATCGTTTCCTATAGGGATTCCTTAGATAAGTTTTTCCTATTTTAAATTTTGAGAGCAAATGACATCCATGGCTGATTTGCTATGAGTGGTAAAACGTAAAGTGTTAAACATAGCTTTCCTAATACAATCCTACTAGAGATTTTATCTAGATTACTACCTAACACTCTTAACAAATTCGTATATACAAGCAGTGGACAAAGCTCATATTAAATCCTTATTTCCATAACCTACACCACCAACGATCCTAAAAATGCCCAATGCTATTGTATTTTAAGACTCCGATATAATTCGAGATGTAAAGTACAACATGAGTCTTCTAAAAAAGAACAGACTATTTTCAGGTAGTTCTTTCTTCGTGCTGACATTTGATTTGCATGGCCACAAAAGAGAGCTTTGTGAGACCCGCAAATCCTATCCACAATACTGCGTGGTAAACCTATTAGACTTTGTGCGGTTTGTTTTAATAATCTCCCGTGTTATTTTTAAACCTTCCTATTGTGGTTGCATTAGTTTGATAGACAGAAATAAAAAGTTCAATAAACACAACACATTATTCATGCAGTTCGACTATTAATAAATCTACGTCTACAAGTCCTAGAATAGTAAATCTATACATTAAAACATTAACAAAAATTAAAGGAATACACTTATCTTAATCATATAGTATTTTCTAGTGGGCTTTAACAAAATACTACTCTAGTGTTCTTTAATTTGTCAAACTTCTAGAAGATCTTTGCTGAAACCAACTACTTTGATTGAACACCTTTCAACCTTTGTGCTACAGTACAACAATATTTCATTTGACTCTAATAAACCTGTCCACTAGAAAGGCGTTGGCTTGGAAAAAGAATGATTTAAATTCCCTTCACAGATATTATATTGTTGTAGCTAAAACCTTGAATCAAGAAGCATATTTTAGTCATTTCATATAGGATAATAGAGTGTTATTGTTAAATTATGAATCTAGTTCAAGACTCTTCTTTAGAGTTAACTAAATCTTTGCAATCCTAATTCCACTTGGATTCCATAAAATCTTTAGCACATCTCCCCCAAGATGCTTCCACAAATTTTCTAGAATACCATTTCCTAATGCAATGCACTTATGTTATGCAACAAACAGGTAATCCCTAAAAACTCATTTAGTATTATAAAGAAATTTTTGTTGAAAATGCTTGTCAGAAACCTTGACAACGACCTTATCAGTTTCTCCCTTTGGTATTGTTTGATACAAAACCATAATCTGCTAAGTCTTCACCATAACATATGTCTTCAATATTAAATTTCACCAGAACAGATTCATAGGGAAATATAAATACACATTTAGATATAGAATTAGGAAGATTGATAGCAATTATCTCTAATTATTATTACATACTTTAGAATAAAATTGTTCATATTGTTCTAAGCAGCCATCAATAGTGCCAAGAGAATCATACAAAAAGAAAACCAAGGAAAGAAATAGATACTCATAGACAAGCCTTCTTTTTTTCACAGTCGACAACGGCACAAAAAACTTGATATGTTCGGATTTGGGTATAAAAATCATACAAAAACTAAGTACATTCCCAATCAAGTTTAAATTAAAACGTTCAACCCAAATCACACATATGAGTAAGCGTACTCATCATTAACCGAGTATAGGGTTCAAACGAGTGTCGATCCTCCAGGAACAAGTAGACATTAATCACCTTTCTTTAATTGTTTAACTGACTTGATAAAGTAAAAAAAAAATAAATAAAAAGGAAATAAAATAAAAATATATACATGTCAAGGATGGAGAAGTATGTAACTCAAACCATTGTTTAGACAAACATGACCTTAAAGAACTTAACCATTATCATAACTAATCATTCTCTTGGCACCATGAAGAATTAAAATAAATTAGCATCACTTGGTCCGTCTTAGCTAATTACTACCTTTTAGATAAATTAGCATCACTTTGTCTATCTCAACTAATTCATCCACAAGATGCATTAAACACAATCCTTGATTAAATTTCTTTGGTCTGGCAAATTTAAAACATGAAATTAATCAATGAATCCTTGGTCTGGCAAACATCAATTAACCTTTGATTACTCAATCCTCAGCAATTAACCTATTTGGTTTAGCAAGTTAACGGCCAATAAATATAAAATTAATCAATTACAACTACCATCAACCTCTTTGGTTTAGTAAGTTAATGAAAAGAAACAACTAATTAATCTCGTAATACGCTCAAGTAATTGAATACCAAGAAGAACAATATTTAATCAAAAGATCAGATACCTCTAAATATCATGAATATTTAAAACAATGTCAAATTACAATAAAATAATTAACATATCATTGTTCAAGAAAAAGAAAACAAGGTAAAAGAAAGCATTCATAGACAAGCCTCCTTCTTCTTCCTTTGAAGACCTTCTTAAACAACCCTCCTTGAACTTGAAGAATTCCTCATTTGATTGAGTAATCTTCTATGATGATCAATGAATTCTCCCATTTTTCCTTGTGTTTTTCATCTATTTAAAGGCTTAGGAAGTGCCTAAACTCGTAGGTACAAAGTTCTTGGCTGAGTAGAAGTTAGAAGATACTAAAACTCTTCAGCTTATCAAAAATCGCGTTGAAAAAATCAAGCATTGTCTTAACATCAGGGTACAACCAGCGCCACCTTGACTCTTGGAGCCGGCGCCGGTTGTGTTCTGTTCCTCCACTCGTTTGCCGATTTTTCTTCAAATTTTGTACAATGCTTTGCAGAATGCAGTCGGCGCCGGTTCCAGCTTCATAGCCGGCGCCGCCTTGGTTCTGTTTTACTCTGTTCCACCAATTTTTCCGTCTCTTTGAAGTTCGTTTCAATAATGCATGGCCGGCTCCGGTTCTAGGGTCCTAGTCGGCGCTGCCTCTCCTCTGTTTTGCGACGTTTTTGTTCCGTTTTACCCTAAAAATCTGAAATAATAAACAAAATACCTTTCCAATGATAAAATCTCAAATATGAAGAAATATGACTAGTTATTGAACAAAATGTATCACAAAAGAACCTCAAATAACTAGGAAAAACATAACTAATTTGGCCCCTTTCATATTCCCCCACACTTAGTTCTTTGCTTGTCCTCAAGCAAAGTATCAAGAACAAGTATGAAAACACAAGGTTTAACAAATCACTCAATCAATTTCAAACTTATATTCTCAATGCTTTCTTCATTCAAGAACATAAAACATATGATACTAAATCTTTCACAACTAATGCAAGACTTGTGTTAGTGATAAATGACTTAGCAAAACCATCCTAATACTTTACACTATTCTCAAAGCATTGGAAAGAATTTAGTCCAAAAAGAATATGCATTCCATATGCTTACTTTTCATACACTCTCTCCACTAATCTGAGACATATCATGATTCTACTTAGATTAAGTAGGACTTTTCAGCTCATAATGTAAAGCTAAAGGTTTGTAATGTAGCTTATCAAACAAAGGATATAGGAGAATCAAAAGTCAAAGAAAAACTGAGAGTTAGCAAGAAAAGGATACACAAATTAATCAATAATTCCCAACTCTTCTTGCTCTCCTATTCCAAAAATTAATTAAAACAATTACAACTCCACTCCAGCAAATCCTGCATTTTCCTCTTTTCTTTCAACTCTTCTTTTCATCAACTCTTTTTTTATTTCTTTAACAAGATCACTTAAATTTCCAACAATGGTGTCAAAGACTTTAGGTGAACTTTAACTTTTTTTTTTTCAGCTCAATCACCATTCCTTTTGTGATATTTTCTTT
The DNA here is from genome assembly GCA_026120185.1 of Voacanga thouarsii. Lineage (NCBI taxonomy): Eukaryota > Viridiplantae > Streptophyta > Magnoliopsida > Gentianales > Apocynaceae > Voacanga > Voacanga thouarsii. Next base: position 1,436,803 of record JANUWF010003365.1, on the reverse strand, counting down.
CTCACTTCTGCTGTTGTTTGTTTTTAACTTCTCTTCCTTCATTCTTTCTAGCAGCTTTTTGCTTTCTTTTTCTTTTTCAATTCCTCCATTCTCTTTCTTTTTCAACTTCTTTCTTTCACTCTTACTGCTGCTCTTCTTTTCTTTTCTTGTCTTTCTTTTCAGCTTAACTTATTATTGATCCATGACTGAAAGTAATAAGTCATGATCTTTATTCCAACATTCTTCCTCAACATTCTCTTACATATATTTTCAACCATCAAGAGTATGAAGATTTGAAAAATTATTCAAACTCTCATAAACAAGTAATGGACAAATATTGTGACTGGTTTTCGTGAAAGAAATCAACAATTTAGGCTCAAAATAGGCACTAAGGATGATATAACAAGAGGTAAGCTTGAAAAGCTCAGACTATCCAAAGAAGGCCTATTACCATCATCCCTAAGTTAAATCATAACTGTCTTTCTTATTTCGCATTGAGAGATATTCGAGTAAGTTCTAGAATGCTCTATGAATTTTAGTAGAAAAACAGGTTTAAGAATAATGCAAAACATTTGATCAAGAACTACTTTGTCCAAGTGAGTGTAAAAAATCATGTATAAGTCATAAATGATATAGAACATATGCTCTATAATCCATCATAAAGACATGCACTAAAAATATAGCTTGAAATCTTCAGAAAATCAGAAAAATTTTGAAAATTTTGCTCACAAAAAGAAGGAAAGTATAAAAGAATGATGTATAGAAGAATTTTCAATCAAATCACTCCCTCACACTTAAATTGGATATTGTCCTCAATGGTTAAATAAATATAACAAGAACAACAATACCATGGGACCAAAAATATAAAGGAGAAGAGATAAGAGAACAAACTTCCATTCATTTGGCATTGTGTCGTATAAGGTCTGAATGCTTGAAGAATGTGGCATTGCCAAGTACGATGAACCAAAAATGTCTACGTGGAAGCGTCGAAAAGCATCTCCACCTGCTCGGTGTTGGGAAGATCTTCGCCCATATAGTGCTTTACGTGATTGCCATTGACTTTGAAGGTGTCCCTAGTGGGATGAGTGATTTCAAGAGTGCCAAAAAGGAATATCTTACTCATCGTGTAGGGTTTCCCACTACCTTGATTTTAATTTCCCTGGAGAAAGTCTTAAATGAGAATTGAAGAGCAACACTTGATCGCCTTTCTTAAATTCATGTTGTTGAGTGATATGCTTATCATGCCATCTTTTGACTCGTTCCTTATATCGTATTGAACTATCATAAGCATTCACCCGTAATTATTCCAAGGCGGTGAGTTGAAGCAACTTGGACTTTCTAGCGGACTCAAGATCGAGATTAACAAGTTTTATCACCCAATAAGCCTTGTGTTCAATTTCAACAGGTAGATGACATGATTTACTGTAAACTAACCGAAACGGAGTCGTGCCAATTGGTGTCTTAAAGGCTGTCCTGTACGCCCAAAGAGTGTCGTCTAATTTTAGGCTCCAATCATTCTGAGTGTGGTTAACAACTTTTTCCAAGATTCGTTTTAGTTCTCTATTAACCACTTCAACCTGTCCACTTGTTTGGGGATAATAGGGGGTAGCTACCCTATGGTTCACACCTAGGTGTTTGAGAACTTTTTCTATTTGTGAATTACAAAAATGAGTCCCCCTATCACTGATAAGCACCTTAGGCACACCAAAACGGGTGAAATTATTTTTCAGAAATTTTACCACAACCCTTGCATCATTAGTAGGTAAAGCTTGGGCTTCTACCTATTTAGAAACATAATCTACTGCCACCAAAATATATTTATTCCCCAAAGAACTAGGAAATGGTCCCATAAAGTCTATTCCCCAACAATCAAATACTTCACAGGCTTGAAAAATTTGTAATGGCATCTCATTAGATTTAAAAATGTTACCTGTACGTTGACACCTATCATAACTTTGGACAATCCTGTGGGCATCTTTGAACAATGTGGGCCAATAGAATCCAGAGTCGAACACCTTTCGTGCAGTGTTGTTTGCTTGGTAGTGGCCTCCAGCAAGGCCTTCATAACAGTGTCTAAGGATATTCCCTCATTCCCTAGAGTCCACGCATTTACGAATGATTTGGACCGCACAACACTTAAACAAATATGGATCTTCCCAAAAGTAATGCTGTACTTCAGAGAGAAATTTCTTCTTTAGTTGCATCGTGAGGTCTTTTGGAGTAATTTCTGCAACCAAGTAGTTAGCAAAGTCGGCGAACCATGGGGTGTTTAAAATCTCACCTTCTATGAGCAAGAGTTGCTCATCCGAAAAAGTGTCATCAATGTCTTCTTCTATCAAGGATTTCAAATTTGGATTGTCCAATCTTGACAGGTGATCCACAACCAAGTTTTTCGCTCCTTTTTTATTCCTGATTTTCAAATTAAATTCCTGCAATAATAGAACCCATCTTATCAACCTTAGTTTGGAATCATGTTTGGTTAGAAGGTACTTCAGGGCTGAATGGTCCGTATAAACAATGACTTTGGACAGAATAGGATAAGAACAGACTTTATCAAAGGCAAGAACTATGGCAAGCAATTCTTTCTCCGTTGTTGTGTAGTTTTCTTGTGCCTCCGTTAAAGTCTTGCTTGCATAGTATATAGGTTGAAAGTGCTTATTCTGCCTTTGTCCCAATACTGCACCAATTGCAAAATCACTTGCATAACACATTAGTTCAAAGGGAAGAGACCAATCAGGTGTAATTAGAATGGGTGAATTAATCAACTTCTTTTTTAGCATGGTAAAAGCGTTGAAACATTTTTCGTCAAAATTGAACACAACATCTTTTTCAAGTAAAGAGGTAAGAAGTTTTGAAATATTTGAGAAGTCTAAGAAACCTGCATGACCAAGAAAGCTCTTTATGGCTTTTACCGAAGTAGAAGGAGGCAGCTTTTCAATTGTTTCAATTTTGGCCCTATTGACCTCTATACCCTTTCTTGAAATTTTATGCCCCAACATAATACCTTTTTGCACTATAAAATGGCATTTTTTCCAATTAAGCATGATGTTAGTCTCTTCACATCTTGCTAGCACCTTTTCGAGATTAGATAAACATAAATCAAACGAATCACCAAAAACTGAAAAATTATCCATAAATACCTCCATGATGTCTCCCACGAGTCCTTCAAATATAGTTGTCATGCACATTTGAAATGTTCCAGGACCATTACAAAGAGCAAATGGCATCCTATGATATGCAAAAGTACCATATGGACACGTAAAAGTGGTTTTTTCTTGGTCCTCTGGAGTTATGGGAATTTGTAGGTAACCAGAAAATCCAGCTAAGAAATAATAATACTCATGTCCGGCTAACCTTTCCAATATTTGGTCAATAAAAGGAAGAGGGCAGTGATCTTTTCTAGTGGCTTTGTTTAGCATCCTATAATCTATGCAAAATCTCCAACCCATGACCAATCTCATAGGGACTAACTCGTTTTTATCATTGGGGCTCACCGTCATTCCTCCCTTCTTCGGTACCACTTGAGTAGGACTCACCCAAACACTATCAGAAACAGGGTAAATGATGCCTAAATCTAAGAGCTTAACCACCTCACTTTTTACCACTTTACTCATATGTGGGTTCAACCTATGTTGGGGTTGTACTATGGGTTTTGCACCTTCTTCCATCAAGATCTTGTGCGGGCAAAAGAATGGACTAATGCCCTTAATATCAGTGATCTTCCAAGCTATCACTCCCTTATATTTTCCTAACATTCTTACCGGCTTGGTCTTTTGTTCTGGATCAAGATCTTTGGCAATGATGACAGGCAACTTACGTTCTTTAGCCAAGGACACATATTCCAAATGCTCGGGTAGATCTTTCAAGCCTAATTCGGGAGGATCTTCTATAAATGATTTCATTCTTCCTAAACTGCTTTTCTCTATTTCCAAATTCTGCATCCCATCCTCATTGTGAAATTCCTCAAAATACGCCATGGATGTTTCCATCAATTCCTCCTTAATAGATTCCTGCATCAACTCAAAAATTAGTTCGTCAAGAATATCAACTCTTAGACAAGAATCATCAGAAGACACAGGGTGTTGCATACTCTTGTGGATTTGAATAACTACTTCTTCATCCCCAACCCTAAGTGTCAACCTTCTCCCATGAACGTCAATTAATGCTTTTGCTATAGCTAGGAAGGGTCTACCTAAAATTAAAGGGACTTTGGAATCTTCATCCATGTCAAGAATAACAAAATCCACGGAAAATATGAATTTATCAACTTTTACCAACACATCTTCTATTATGCCCCTAGGATATTTGATAGATATATCAGCGAGTTGAATACTCATCCTAGTGGGCTATGGTTCTCCTAGGCCTAGCCTTTTGAATGTTTTATATAGTAATAAATTAATGCTAGCACCTAGGTTAGCTAATGAATTACAAACATGAAGAGTGCCAATTAGACATGGGATAGAGAAACTCCCTGGATCATTTTCTTTATGTGGCAATTTCGGGTTGTCTTGCAAGATAGCTGAGTATTCTTCATTGAGGACTACTGTAGACAACTCTTCCAATCGCTTTTTGTTGACGAGCATGCTTTTGAGGAATTTGACATATTTGGGCATGTGGATTAAGGCTTCACTGAGGGGAATGTATATTTGCAATTGTTTAAATACCTCAAGAAATTTGTTGAATTGAGCATCTTTTCGGGCCTTATGTAGATGAGTAGGATATGGTATGTTAGGCTGAAAAGTAGGTCTTTCAGGATGTGGACAGGGGATAGCCAGTGCCGGTTCCAGTGCATGGACCAGCGTCGGGTCAGTTCTGGGTGTCTGGTTCTCGGGGTTACCGGATAACCGGTGCCGGTTTCCTTCTTCCAGCTGACACTGGTTGTCATCTGGACTGTCTGGTAATTCTTTTCCACTTCGCAATGTGACAAAAATTGTTTCCTCACTGGCTATTGGGTTTAGGTCGTGGGATTTTATCACCGTGTCTGTCAAGAACCAAATTTGTCGTTCTTTGTTGCTTTGAATTTCTCAAATGTGGAATCAATTTCTTGGAAACGTCTCGTGACATGAACAGAAAATTTCCCAATTAAGGTTTCAAGCTCTGCTAATCCTGGTGCTGCTAGTGTCCTCTTAGGAGTGCAATGGAGGTACTGCCCCTCATTAGACTTCCTCGGATTCCAGTTCGCCATTTCTCCTACACATAGATGCGAGTTAGATACGGAATTACTGATGAAAACAAAATTACAAGATTACAAAGTTAGTAAATCAAACAGAGTCCAAGTTAGTGGGTTAGGTTAGGTTACAAGGGTTTACAAGAATACATGAAATACAAAAGATGGCACATTATTGTGAACAATTATACATATCTTACATATTTACATATTTACATGGTTAAATCAACAAAATTCAAGTTTTTATGCTATTGTTCCCCGGCAACGGCGCAAAAAACTTGATGTGTTCGGACTTGGATATAAAAATCAAACAAAAACTAAACACATTTCCAATCAAGTTTAAATTAAAATGTTCAACCCAAATCACACATATGAGTAAGCGTACTCATCATTAACCGAGTATAGGGTTCAAACGAGTGTCGATCTTCCAGGAACAGGTAGACATTAATCACCTTTCTTTTATTGTTTAATCGACTTGATAAAGTAAAAAAAATAAATAAAAAAGAAAATAAAATAAAAATATGTACATGTCAAGAATGGAGAAGTATGTAACTTAAACTATTGTTTAGACAAACACGACCTTAAAAAATTCAAACATTATCATAACTAATCATTCTCTACACACCATGAAGGATTAAGATAAATTAACATCACTTGGTCTGTCTCAACTAATTCATCCACAAGATGCATTAAACACAATTCTTGATTAAATTTTCTTGGTCTGGCAAATTTAAAACATGAAATTAATCAATGAATCATTGGTCTGGCAAACATAAATTAACCTTCAATTACTCAATCCTCAGCAAATAACCTCTTTGGATTAGCAAGTTAACAGCCAATAAATATGAAATTAATCAATTGTAACTACTATCAACCTCTTTGGTCTAGCAAGTTAATGAAAAGAAATAACCAATTATCTCATAATACGCCCAAGTAATTGAATACAAAGAAGAACAATCATTTAATCAAAAGATCAAATACCTCTAAATATCATGAATATCTAAAACAATGTCAAATTACAATAAAATAATTAACATATCATTGTTCAAGAAAAGGAAAAGAAAGTAAAAGAAAGCACTCATAGACAAGCATCATTCTTCTTCATTTGAAGACCTTCTTGCACAACCCTCCTTGAACTTGAAGAATTCCTCATTTGATTGAATAATCTTCTATGATGATCAATGAATTCTCCAATTTTTCCTTATATTTTTCATCTATTTAAAGGTTTAGGAAGTGCCTAAACTCGTAGGTACAAAGTTCTTGACCGAGTAGAAGTTGGAAGATACTAAAACTCATCAGCTTACCAAAAATCGTGTAGAAAAAATCAAGCACCGCCTTAACATCAGGGCATAGTCGGCACCGATTGTGTTCTGTTCCTCCACTCGTTTGCCGATTTTTCTTCAAATTTTGCACAATGTTTTGCAGAATGCAGCCGACGTTGGTTCCAGCTTCATAGTCGGCGCCGCCTTAGTTCTGTTCTATTCTGTTCCACTAATTTTTCCGTCACTTCGAAGTTCATTTCAACAATGCATGGCCGTCGCCGGTTCTAGGGTCCTAGCTGGTGCCACCTCTCCTTTGTTTTGTGACGTTTTTGTTTTGTTTTATCCTAAAAATCCGAAATAATGAACAAAATACCTTTCCAATGGTAAAATCTCAAATATGAAGAAATATGACTAGTTATTGAACAAAATGTATCACAAAAGAATCTCAAATAACTAGAAAAAATATAACAAATTTAGCCCCTATCAAGTGCTGATGCGTAAATTTTGAGTGTATAAAAATCATTCAAATTTAAATCTATCCCTAGTCAAGTTTTAATTAAAACATTAATACCAAATTATACATATGAGCAAGTATATTCATCGCAAGCATAGTATAGGGAATTAACGAGTATCGATCCTTAAGGAACAACTACCATTAGTTACCTTTCATTCATTATTTAAATGACCTAATAAAGTAATAAGATGATAAAAAGAAAAATAAAGAAAATAATATACAACTCAAGGATGTAAGAATATGCAATTTATACAAATATTCTTTAAGACATGGTAATGAATTACTTAGTAAATATCACAACTAATTATCATAAAGGAATTATAATAGAATCCAGTCATTTCCCAAGTCATAGATTCACTATCTCATGATTAGATTAACAGATTTCTCAATCAAGCCAACATAACCACAAAGATGCATTAGATACATCCTTCAATAATTATCTCTATACTCTAGGTGATAATGAATATGAAATTAGTCAATAGCCCTATGCTCTATGTGAAATTAACTAATCTTTGATTACATTGGTTCTTTGTCTTAATTTCATTTCCCAAGTCCGTTTAAGAAATAACAAATATGAAATTAATGAAACCCCTAACATCATTTCCCAAGTCAATTAGAAGCAAATATAACTTCATCAACTCTTCCATAATTACAAGTAATCAAACACCAAGAATGATAGAAAATTGATCAAATAGCTAAATTAATCCAAAAATCAAGAATCTCAAAATAATATCAAAAAACATTATCTATATATCTATATTTTAGAAAAAGAAAACAAAGGTAAAATAAAGAGCTTAGAGACAAGCCCTTCTTTTTCTCTTTGAAAACCTCCATGAATAATACCCATTGATTAATGAATCTCCTCTTTTTGTGATTGATTGGAATCTTTGATCCTTGGATTCATTCATTTTCCTTATGTTTTCCTAGTTTAAATAGGCTCCCAAGAGGCTAAAATTCGTTCCCTAAGAGTTCTGGGCTGAGTAGAAGTTGAACAATACCAAAACTCTTAGGAAATTACCAAATCCGCTACCAAAATTTATTTCCTTGTTTAAATAGGCTCCCATATGACTAGTTATTGCATCAAATGTATCACAAAACTTCCTCAAATAACTAAAAAATTATTGATGAATTTAGCCCCTATCACATTCCCCTACACTTGAACCTTTACTTGTCCTCATGCAAAGTACTTTTGAAACAAGGAAAAACAAGACAATCTTTCAAAAAGTTCAATAATAACAAAGTCATAATTATCTTTCAAACTTTAGATATGACCTTGCCATTCTTTCAACCATTGAAAACATTCACAAATTGAAGTACTTAGATGAGACATACCAAGGCTTTTGAAGTCAAATAAAGTAAGTTTATACTTTAGTCTAATAAAATTATTTCACCTTTCAAGCAAAAACATAGATAACATGAATCATACAAGTTAAGCTATCTACCAACGCAAAAATTATAAATCTAAAAATTGTACAACTCAAGTAATGATTTATGGAAAACACTCTATTTTTTCTCTCTTAATTTTTTTAATGACTTAGGGAATTGATAGCCTCAAGTGAATGGATTTCTCTTCACGCACCGTATTGGCCCCCTTACAGTCATTACTCATCATTTTTTCAATAATCTTTCTTTCTTTCTTTTACTTTAGGGAATGAATAGTCTCAAGAAAGTAGATTTCTCTTCACTATTCGTATTTGCCCCATAATCAAGCAAAAAGTGCTTTTTGGTTTTTAAAGATGAAATAAGTTTGTTTAAACTCATTTTTCTCATTTTTCAACTCACAATCAGTTTTTTTTTTTCACTCAATCTTTCTACTTAAAGTTTTTTTTCCCCTCACATTCCTTATCACAACTCAAAGTCCAGCAAAGTTTAAACTCATAATACAAGAGTTAGCCAACAACTCTCTCCACATTCATCACATTATCCACATTCAAATGAGATGAATAAAATAATATTAAAACACTAATGCATAAACAAGATTAACCCAAATTCTCAAGTCTTAACATATCTCATCCAATAAACCAATTCATTGTCAATAAAAATCCACCAAGTTAATGACAAAACTCATATCCAAATACAAAAGATAACTACAACCTCGTTAAAACAATGAAAATCACAAAATTTCTCAAAAAAAATTAGCCAACATGTAGCCCCAAAGCTAAAGTATATGGAATATATCTTCAATGCTAAACTCTCCCCCCATACTTAAACTGGATATTATCCTCAATGGCGAAAAATAGAACAATGAAAGCAAAGCCAACGGGACCAAAATAAATAAAGGGGAAGAATAGAAAAAAGAAAATACTTCCATAATGGAGTAGCTTAAACACATGTGAATCCATTAAAAGAAGTTAATGGGGAAAGGTACCTAAAGAAAAAAAAAACATAAATCTAGAAAATAAAAAGAAAAGATAAGATAAGAAAAACCAACTAAACAGAAATCCTAAGAAAAGTCATAAAAATATAAATAGAAAAGAAAACTAAATAAAAGAAATACAGATGAGTAGAAGAATGCTCAATAATCATCATTGTGGTCATCCTTATCATCAGTCCCATGGCTACTATCACCTCCTTGAGGTCTAGGAAATTTTTGCATCCATTACGCCCATTGTTGTTCCTGAGTATCTCGCCTCCTAGTGAGGGCAGTCATTAACTCACGAAGCTAAAACAATATATCTGTTTGTGTTTCCATGCCTACTCTCAATTGCTCCAATTGACCATTCACCTCAGCCTCAAAGTCAATCCGTGATTGGGACTGTGAACCACTAGCACAAGCTCGTGGTGGTGGTGCAGGATGCTTCTCCACCACAAATGGAAGCTCAACTTGTCCAGGGGCTACACATCATAAGGCCTTAACCATCGTCTCGCCTCAGTACTGTACTAATAACCACAACTAACTAATGTCTGCTCAGTAACAAGATCTCTCTCAGTTGTGGTTTCAGTAAGCTCCTCCTCAAAACCAATGCTAAAGACTTCTAGAATTTTCATGATCATGAGAGGGAAAACAAAGGTTGTGGTAGAAAGGCGAGAATGGACCATATCCCACATAGATTGGATAATCAAAGGAGTAAGTGAGGTGGGCTGAGTGTGCATCGTCCTATAGAAAATATAAAGGTTAATCACACGGGACTTGTTGAACCCACTAGCCTTAGGAACAACATTGTAAAAAAAGATATAGACTATGGCACGTAAGTTAGCTTCAAGATCATTATTAGAATAGAAACCTACTTGCTCTAATGAACCTTTCCTGTACATCCTTAAGGTAGCTCTAGTATTACTCACTTTCCACTCAGGATCAGAAAGTATCTTTTGATTGTTGTAATCTACAGCTAACCAAGGGCCTTTATTATTAACATATAGGATGGCAGCCAGTCTATCTCTATCCACAAAGATAAGGGGTGCCCTTTACCCTGGTCTCAAGATGGTTATTTCATTTTGGGACCATATTAGCATAGAATTCTTTGATCAAAACAGGGCAATAAAATCCTTTCAATTGAACTATAGGTCCCTACCTTAATCGCCTAAACATTAGTCCTAACTTGAGGGCACAGTCTAAAGAGGGTGCAAATGTGCGTTCTACAATGATTTTATTAGTAGCCCTTTTGGAGTACCACTCTTGGCAGGAAGGATCAATAAAATCAGCAGGATGTAGAAACAAGGGATCTATAGATATAGGGGTAGAGGAAGATGAGACTCTAGCCATTTTGGAGGATTGGCCTTTTTCTCTAGGCATAATGAAGGAGTTTGAAGATGGGTATTACTAAAAGAATGATAATGAGACACCACCACAATATAACAACCTATCCCAATAGGATCAAACTACCACAACATGATACCACCCACAACTCTCAACAATCCACAATTTCCAATCAAACCACAACAACCTCAATCCATATTATCAATTAATCCCAATCTCCTTTCAAATCCTATAAAAAGAAATGGAATACCACAATTCAAACCATAATGTAATTCCCAACTAACACACAACCTGATCATAGCATGAAAAATATATCCATATTCTAATTCAAGAAGAATGCACCATGGCCAATTCATTAGTTGTCTAACATGATTGCATTACCAATATCATGGCAATAACAAAAAATAGCCAACATATGATCACAATATGGAATATGTGACAGAAAAAATAATTCGTGTACTATACTCTGATGCTATTCCAGTCACAATAGAGCAATCAATTCAATCAAATTCAAATAACAACTTTAAATCATGCAATTTTCATCCAAAAATAGTAAAAATTCCATGGCTAGAATTTAACCGTAAAAATACAAGAAAAATCATACATTTTGTGTTCTCTAATGCATGAGCAAGCAAAATATACAATCTTTTTAAAGAGCACTTCACTTGAAAGTAGAGATTTGAAAGTGGGTTCTTGAAGAAAAAGTTGAGATTTTTGGAGTTTTAATCCGTAGATTCAACAAAAATAAGGTGATTTGGTGTTGAGTTGATGTTTTTGGAGGTAAAAATTGATCTGGTGGTGTTTAGAGATGAAGAAATGGTGCCATGTGGAGAGAAAAATTGAGAGAAGTTGGAAAACTTTAAAAACAAATGGCCAAAATCGACCATTTAATTGAGGAGTCCAACAGAAGCTAGCGTCGGCTCAATGTCAATGTGCCTGGGCTGGTGCCGGCCCAAGTTTGTCTAGCCTGGCCCAAAAAATTGATTGATTTATTTATTAATTAATTACTAAAAATAATAATAATGAAAACCATAAAATCATGAAGAAAATGCCATTATTCTAAAAATTAAAAATACAGAAGCATAAACAAAAGCCAAAATTAAAGATATGTCCCAATTAACCAAAAACTAAATCAGTGAAAATTATCTTTTTCCACGGTCTTCATAACGTGGATTTGTTTCAGTATTCCTCGGTAGAGATCCCGTATGACGGTCTCCAAGGAGTTTGACCAATTGCTCAATTTGATTTTTCAGATTGCACATGGATGCCTCCAAGTTCTTTGTGGTTGCATCCACTCCTTGAAACCGTACTTCTGTGGTACTTACCATTTGGTTAATCAAGTCCTCCAATAATAGCTTAGGCAGTGGTGCATTGTAAGACAATAAGGGTTGAATCCTTTGATTTCCTCCAAAGTTAGAAAAAGTTTGCCTAGGTTGAGTTCGATTGTTCCATGAAAAATTGGAATGGTTTCTTCAACTAGGATTGTAAGTGGCACTATAAGAATTGTTACCTTATCTTCCATTGCCCATAAACGCAGCTTGTTCTAAGGACTTTTGTGATGATCCTATGCTTTGGCAATTATGATTTGGATGCCCTTTCCCACAAAAATTACAACTAACATTCATTACCTATTATTGGGAAGGAGACATCACTATTTTTTCATCGTTTGTGTAAGTGCCTCAACCTTAGCCTCTAATACTGTCATTACATTCACTTTGTGTACTCTATGAACACGAGCTTTTGACCTTGAATTACTCCATAAATAGTGATTGGTAACAGGATTTTCAATCAGATCAAACACCTCCTTTAGAGTCTTAGAATTAATGGAACATTTTGCAGATGCATCAACTAATTACCTTATAGTAAAGCTAAAGCCACTATAAAAAATTTGCATTTGCATACCTACCTCAAATCTGTGATGAGGACACTTCCTAAGCATTTTCTTGAACATTTCCCAACATTCATAGAGATTTTCAGATTCTAGTTGTTGGAAGGCGAAAATGTTTGTCCTAAGCTTGGATGTTTTTGCTGGGGAAAAATATTTTGCCAAAACTTTTTCAACCAAAACATTCTAAGTGGTGATGGATCCTGCTTTCAATGACTTTAACCATGATTTAGCTCTATCTCTCAAAGAAAAAGGAAAAAGTCTTAGTGTGATAGTATCTTCAGAAACACTATTTATCTTAAACGTGTCACAAATTTCTAAACAGCTCGCAATGTGAGCATTAGGATCTTTCTCGAGTAGCCCATCAAATCGCACCATGTTTTGAATCATTTAGATAATGTTGGGCTTAATCTCAAAATTATTGACTTTTATCCTAGGTCTTGCAATACTCAAGCCTGTACCCGAGATTGCAGGCTTAATAAAATCATCCATAATCCTCCTGTTATTACCACTATTACTACCATTATTTTGTTGGTTAACCTCTATATTATCTCTTACCCTTTGTCTAAAGACCCTTCGAATCTTTGTTAAGGACCTCTTGATCTCAGGATCAAGATCTACTTTGTCGTTTTTGGATCGTCAGGTCATGTATTAAGAGCTAGATCTACAGAGAAAAGAAGATAGTGAGATTATAAAATTCACAAGTTAATCAATTACTATACACTCACGAATTAAGTTAGTAAAATTACAATATACAGAAAAATTAGGGAATTAAATTACAATTATACAAACAGCAAAATATGGCACATATTCATACAAAGAACATATATACATATTTATATATAGGCATATAAACATATAAACATGGTTAAATCAACGAAATCCTACCTTTCATGATATTGTTTCCCCAGCAACGATGACAAAAAATTGATACATAAAATTTAGGTATATAAAGATCATTCAAATTTAAATCTATCTCTAGCCAAGTTTTAATTAAAATATTAATCTCAAATTACACATATGAGCAAGTATACTTATCGCAAATATAGTATAGGGAATTAACGAGTATCGATTCTCAAGAAAAAACTACCAATAGTTACCTTTCATTCATTGTTTAACTGACCTAATAAAGTGATAAGTGTTGGGTATCTCTCACGCATATCATATATGGCGCAGCGAAAGAATAAGAACGAGATACCAACCCAGGATCCGCATATGTGTGGAAAACAAGACATAAAGAGAACAAATGTAACAATTTTTTACATTTCTTTGATCGTCTGAAGAACAAAATTTTTCTTCTTCAAGTCTGAGACGCGATCCAACAATCCTCTTGATCAAACACCACGAGAGTTGAACGTCCAATTACTATAATTACAGTGTGTGATTATCTCTAACAGAAATCCACACAAAGGATGACATTCAAGCACCAAGATGTTTATGTACTAGCATAAACTAATAATGGTAGCCAGGGTTTATGGTGAATAACCACGAGTGAGTGAGAGAAGAGAAAGGGTCGTGTATCCTCTAGGATTTGGAGTTATTTTCTTGTCTTACACATACACTAGGGTTTCGTGTGTATTTCCTATATAACACGAAAATCCTGCTGAAAAATCATCCATCTAAGAATTCTAAAATAGTTAGAATTTCCTAATTATAATTGGAAATATCAAGTTCTCACAATTACAATTTGGATAATAAATTATAACTAATTATAATTTGGCCACAACAATTTCTGTTTCTCTCAATTAACTCCACTATGTTATCAAATAACATCTTGAGTATATAATCCTCTATTGTGTGTGACCTATTAGGTTTCCCAGTCAATTGGTAGCGAAAATGAATTAATCCAAACATCTTTGATATTCATAATCCATAATTAATTAGAATTAGTCATATTGATTCTAATCAGGATTAATTTATTAATTCATCAATTAATAAACCTATATTCCCATATCATGAGCAGTATCTAACAACACATCATGACCACCCAAGAGTCCAGGAATTCAAGTGGTTTGACATGAACCATTCAATAACAAACTATAGTGCAATTAACTCATTTCACCATACAATATCTCATTTGGTTTGGAGTACGAAATTAGTGCCAACTCCCTCCGGAATGTATATCAATTCTAGCCCGAATATAATAGTATTTGTACCAGGAACCCACTACTCTAGATGTGTATTAATTGGAACTGTTTCCAATACACAGTCACCTTAGCCAATGACTTCTCGAGTAGTAATTCCTACAAGTGGCCGTGAGATATTCGCCCATACTATTAAGAGTGATGAATCCTTTATTGACCCTCTCAACTATTTTCGTTTACCTCATAATGTACCCAATATCCATCCTATAGGCGGCCCTCGATCTAGCTCCAAAAATTGGAATCAAAGCACAATACTCAGCAAACAAAGTACCTTGGAAATCTCAAGTCTAAGGATACTTGCACGTTTGCTATATTGAGATTATATCACTGGCACTAAATAGTTATTCATGTGATTATTTCATAGTTGGGTCATCCAATGAACTTGGTCCACATAAATAGTTATCTATGTGAGTATCTCAATACTCACAGATATAAGAACCACCGCCTGATTAAATCAGGAAGTCTAACACATGCTAATCTTAACGCATTAATGATATCCTGTCTTAGTAATACTCTGACTAGGGACTATTTAAATACTAACATTATATAGTGTAGTAGGAATCTCATATCATGATTTCTATCATAATTTTCTTAACACAGTATTGTACTAGGGACTTTATCTAACAGTTATTTTACATAAAAGTAAATAAAAGAAATTATAAGATAAATAATACCTTTTATTAAAATAAAATGTGTCATATACAATTTATAAGTGATTGCCTCTAGGGCATAGCACTAACAATAAGATGATAAAAAGAAAAATAAAGAAAAATATATACAACTCAAGGATGTAAGAATATGCAATTTAGACAAATATTCTGTTGAAATGTATGCCCTCTTAGATTAGATTTCTGATGTAATTTTGACTTGTATTAATAAAAGTATTTTTTCAGAATTTATTTGTGAAATCTTCTTTATATTTGTGCACGTTTTTATTGAAAAAGACCTATTGTAGTTAAGTAAATGGTTCATGTGAATAGAGGTCTTTTACAATAAGGTATGGACTATAGAATACTTAACACATAAACTATTGTTCTTAACCAGATGATGAGGATAGGAATCTCATCATAACTAGGTTATTATGTTATGAATTTTAAATAGGGAATAATTTACCTTTAACCAATGAGTAGTCTACTAATTTCATAACACAAGCATATTTTGAATACGTAGAATAGGACCTGTAATAATGGTTTCTAAAAATATTATGTATGTTGGATTGTATGCCCTCTTAGACTAGGTTTCTGATGTAAAATCGAATATTTTAATGAAAGAATTTATTTTCAGAAATTGTTTGTGAATTTACTTTTTGTTTGTGCACGATTTTCGTTTGGAACAGACCCATTGTTTTTAAATAAGTGATCCATGTGAATGGTGGTCTTTCACAGTAAGGTATGGATCACGGGTTATTTAACACATAAACATTTGTTCTTAACCTATTGATGAGACTGGGAACCTCATCATGTTTAGGTTATTATGTTATGAATTCCAAATGGGGAATGGCTTACCTTTAGCCAGTGGGCAGTCCACTCACTTCATGACATAAGCGTATTTCGAATACGTAGAACAGGACCTGTAGTAGTGGTTTCTCAAAGTACTATACGGTAGAAACCTAGACTACTACCGCTACAGCGTGGACTAGTACTCTATGACTTGAGTATGAGTTGGTGGTCTGGCGAAGCTGGAAGCATATACTTTGATTTGCTG
The DNA here is from genome assembly GCA_026120185.1 of Voacanga thouarsii. Classification (NCBI taxonomy): domain Eukaryota; kingdom Viridiplantae; phylum Streptophyta; class Magnoliopsida; order Gentianales; family Apocynaceae; genus Voacanga; species Voacanga thouarsii. Next base: position 1,420,451 of record JANUWF010003365.1, on the reverse strand, counting down.
TAGTTGAGGTTCTATCGTAGGGCCAATATTCTTGCATGTTGGGTATGTGTGACTAGTTAGTTAAGACAGACTTATACAAGATATTTTCTGCACTATATCGCCCCTTATGGTTGTCTGAATGGTCTAAATTATCCAGGGCCTTGGGAAACATGACTTGGATGTTTGCTTTAGGGTAGCTCCCTTGGAAAGCGGAAATACTCCAGGAAGTCGTGGATCATTGAACTAGAAGCCTAAGGATGGTAGATGTCATTTAGAGGGGTGTTAGTACACTTCTTCCTCTCTAAATGTACGGCGATGTGTAGAGGGGTATTTTACTCATTTCACCTGTAGGTCGGAGACTTTGCTATCGCAGCATTGTCCTTGGGGTCAATATTTCCTTATGGTGATATTAGGAAATATTTAAAGTGAAAAATACAGCTATTTATATAGCAGGGGTATTTTGGTCATTTTAGCAGCCAAGGCGATGTGTCTTTTTGGTCCTCGGAATAGCCCGTAAGTCCTAACTAATTTTTGGGTTGAGGAATTGGTCTCAGTTGAAGAGGATTTTATTTTATTTTATTTTATTCAGGAAGTCTAATTTATTATTGGATTGGAATAAAATAAATAAATAAATAAAATAGGAGTTGAGAGAAATTAATTATCTAGTTTATTTGGTTAATTAATTATTTAGGGCCTAGGTCTAGTATGAATAATTAAGAAATTAACCTGGGCTTAAACTAGGAGAAATAATTAATGTTTAATTATTTATTGGGTTATTTATACAGGCACAAGAAATAAATAATTAAAGATTAATTATTTTGGTTCATTTGGGCTCATTAATTATTTATTGGGTTATTTATATAAGCCCAGGAAATAAATAATTAATGTTTATTATTTTGGGCCTTTTGGGTCCAAGAAAAATAATAAATATTTATCTGGCCCAATAGCTTGGACCTTAGGGTTTTTTCCAGATATGGTTAAGAGGAGTTTAGGGTTAGGCCAAACTGATTCTCAGGATAACATCCGGGTGTTTTGAAATCCCGGGGATATGTTTATCAGAGATTGAGAGACCTAGTTTTGGTAAACTGATAAACAACTCTTTGGAAAAAGAAAAACCCTAATTTTCTAGCCTCACAGAAGCTAACTCACGTCTCTCTCTGCTCTCTCTCACTTCTTCCTCCTCTGTGATTTCTCCTTGGACTTTGCTAACCAACAGTAAGAGAACCAATGAGATTTGAGACCATTCTTCTTCTCTGTTGTGTTCACCGACTAGAGGTTAGGCTGAGAAATATCCCGAGAGCTGAAAAGCTAGGCGTTCATACAAACAAGGCGGAGTAGAAGGCTAGCGGGTGTTCAACCAGAAGATTCTTCAAGTGGACAAAGCGAGGCGGTTCCAGTCGTTCAATCCGTTCTTACTCAACCTAGAAGGGTTAAGGATCGCAAATGTATGATCTTCATGCTTCCGCATAGCCTTTAAGGCTCGGTTTTATTTTTCTCTCTGAATTTTTTAACGTACCAGTGATGCTCCATCTGTTTTCGGTTCCCTGAATGTGGTATCAGAGACACTGGTTTTTAATCAATATAGGGAGCATGGTAGTTAATAAAAATGGAGAAGATAATTATACCTATGATCCTTCGCTGTTTTGGTATGGGATAGATGGTTTTGTAAGCTTCACAGTGGAAGCATAGGTCTCTGTAAAATTTTTCTTGCTTTGAAGTTTAATCATGTAAACCCAATTTAAATGGGTATAGGTGGTTGTGGTTTAATTTTGGATGAGTTTTTATAAGTAAAAATGTCCAAAGAAGCCAAAGAAGGCAAGAAAAAATCGAACCAGAATGAATTGCAGAGAAAAAATTCGCGCGGGTGAAAAAACGAAGAAGATGATACTATTCATAAGCCGCCGCGTTGGAGCCGAGCCGCTTTTGTTCTATGAGTGGAGCCGTGCTGCTGGAGCCGCGAAGCCGAGCCAATTGCCACTGAATTGAAGCCGAATTCAATCTGATGTTGCAATTGAAATTCAATTGGCGCGCGGGTCAATGCGCGGGTAATCGGGCGAGTTCGCAGGTCGGCAGCGGAGGGCACGCGGGCGCGGGGCGGCTACATGGGTTGAAGCTGCAGGAGATCAGGTGCGACTGGTGCACAGCGGCCGTGGTGGACCGCAGGCCACGCGGGCGCGAATCCGGTCCGGCCGGAGCAGTAGACCGCCAGTCAAAATTTTTTTTTTATTATTATTATTTTCGTTTTGGGTCCCATACCAGGCGAAGTTAATATTTTTACAATATTTATATTCTTGAAATATATTTGCATGAAAAATATTAGTAAGGGATTTTAGGATTAAACAAGATAATTAATTAATTAATTAATGTGTTTAATTCTATTATTTGGGCACCTAGGTTTAAAAATAGAAAAGCATGAAAACGTTTACTGTTTTCGAGCATGCTATTTTTTTATATACCTATGTGTGTTTTTCCTCAAAGACTAAAGTCTTTGGGAACTTTTTGTTTTGGCAAGAAAAAATATTTTTCTTCAAAAACTAAATGGTTATTTTAATTGGTACAAAAATTAATCCTTGAATATTTTCTCAAAGGATTTAATCCTTGACATAGAAAATATATTGGATTTAGATATTTTTGTAAATTAAAATGGAGAGCCATTTTGTTTTGTTTTGGACTAGAAAAATGATTTTGTCGAATAAGCTTGAGACCAAAGTCTCTAGAAAGTTTTAATTGGAAAATTTTTGAAATCATTAAGTTTTAACTTAAATAAAATTAGTCCATGGAGGAAATCTCTCAAAGGATATAAGCCTTGACATAGAGATTTTATTGGACTTAGATATTTTATTTTTGAGTTAAGAAAACCTTAATGGAAATTTCAAAATGATATTTTTCAGAAAAACTTTATTTTAAAAGACTAAGAGGGAGAGGGGTTCCAACGGCCCCACGGCTTCCATCATGGTCCTCATTAAAGATCGTGGATCCCCTCGCATCACCCTGAGAGTGAACCCGTATAGGATGGGGATACCACAAGGATCTAGATCTAATGGAAGGATGTAATTAATAACCCGGGGCACGTACTATGATCAGCCAATCCACGTTGGTGGTTATAGTGCGAGGTATGTCCATAGGAAATGAGAGGAAACGGCCATCCCACGATGGAGTTATTCTCTAGACCATTACCTAGAAGGGAAATTAATTTGTGGTGGTTAATACACTTAGCTTAGGAAACTGTTAATCTTCCCAAGAAGCTATGTCAGTTTTCCTAAGAGCCAAATTATTTTCAGTACACAAATTTTATTTTGTTTTCACAAACTAAATTCTTTCTTTTATTTTCGATTTTCAGAAATGGTGGGAGGTTCTTTTAGTCCATTGGCCGTTATTCTCAGGGAGAATAAGCTAACGGGTCCAAACTATGTGGACTAGAAAAGGAACCTGGACATAATACTCACAACCAAGGAGTATAAGTATATCCTTTACGAAACCTGCCCTGTTATCGGGGAAGGTTCCACCGCTGAAGAGCGAGAGGCTGAAAATGCGTGGAAGAAAGCTGACGAAATAGCACGCTACTATATGTTAGCTTCCATGTCTAATGTGCTCCAGTTAAAACACGAGCACATGGCTTCTGCATATGACATAAGTCAATCATTGGCAACTATGTTCGTAGACAAGAGCCGGTCCGCAAGGCAAGAGGCTCTTCGAACAATTGTAAACACTAAGATGGCTGAGGGAGCATCAGTCCGAGAGCATATGCTCAAGATGATTGCTGCTTTCGAGGAGGCGAAAATCTTAGGGGCTGTCATTGACCCTGAGATCCAAGTGGATATGGTTCTCGAATCTCTACTGGGCTCTTTCACTCAGTTCAAGTTAAACTATAATATGAATAAGTTGAATATGAGTTTAACTGAACTGATGAAGGAGCTCCAGATGGCGGAGAAGGTCATGAAGCTACAGTCAAAGGCCATGATTGCTAGGACTTCTTCTTCAAGAACTGGGCCCAAACCCAGAAAGTTTAAGAAGAAGAAGGGGAATGCAGCAACCCAGCCCAAGAACCAGCCCAAGGACAAACCAAAGGGTAAGTGCTTCAAAGGTGGCAAGAAGGGACACTGGAAAAATGAGTGTCCAGATCTTCAGGCCAAGAAAAATCCCACAGGTAATGTTTACTATCTAGAATCCATATCAATGGCAGGATCAACTTCCACTTGGATTGTTGATTCAGGAGCCACTGATCATATCTGTAACTCCTTGCAGGGGTTTAGGAAGATAAGAAGACTCAAGAAGGGCGAACATGGGCTTCGAGTAGGAAATGGAGAACAAGTCTGGGCCCTTGCAGTGGGAGAACTAGATCTCATTTTTTATTGTAATAAGATAGTGGTTTTAAAGGATATTTTATATGTACCTGGTTTTCGTCAGAATTTGATTTCAGTTGCAAAACTTATTAATCAAGGATATTCTGTATCTTTCCATTCTGGTATTTCTATTAGTAGAGATGGATAAATTTTATGTACTAGGCACATGTATGTAAATTTGTTCTTTTTAAACCCTATTAACAAACAATCAAATAACGCTCAGTCTGAACCTTTAACTAAGAAGAGAAAGACCAATATCAATGATTCATACCTTTGGCATATGAGGTTGGGTCATATTAACTCAACTAGGATTCAGAGGCTAATCCATGATGGGCCTTTGGGCTCATTGAGATTGGAATGTTGGCCTCAGTATGAATCCTACCTGATGGGAAAAATGACTAAAAGGTCATTTACACCAAAGGCGGATAGAGCCAAGGAGGTGTTGAGTCTTGTTCACACTGATGTGTGCGGTCCATTGTCTACACCAGCTAAGGGAGGTTTTGAGTACTTCATCACGTTCACGGATGATTGTACGAGGTATGGTTATATTTACCTGATGAGACGCAAGTCTGACTCTTTTGACAAGTTCAAAGAGTTTAAGGCTGAAGTTGAGTGTCGGACAGGTAAATTAATCAAAACCTTACGATCGGATCGTGGTGGAGAGTACCTCCTAGGTGAATTCAAGGACTACATGGTACATCATGGGATAGTATCCCAGCTCTCTGCACCAGGAACACCCCAGCAGAACGGAGTAGCTGAGAGAAGGAACAGGACGTTGATGGAAATGGTCCGAAGCATGATGTCTCATGCTACTCTTCCAGTGTCCTTTTGGGGAAATGCCCTGGAAACAGCGGCATATATTCTGAACTTGGTGCCTTCCAAGTCAGTACCTAGGACTCCCTATGAGATGTGGACTGGGCGTAAGCCAAGTCTGAATCATCTCAGGATTTGGGGATGTCCAGCTTATGTACTGATCAAGGGAGACAAGTTGGAACCAAGATCAGAATTATGCTATTTTGTTGGGTATCCAAAAGGGACAAAAGGAGGCTACTTTTATCATCCTAAGGAGCAGAATGTACTAGTCAATACCAATGCTAGATACTTGGAAGATGATCAAAGTACTTCCACTAAAGGTTCAACGAGGTTGGAACTTCAGGAGAAGTTATCTACAGAATCAACTTCTTCTGACCCGATTTTGGAACAAGAAGAGGCACAGCCTCAAGAGCCTGTGCAAATGGAGCCTCGTCGTAGTGGGAGAGTGTCTAGGGTTCCGGATTGATGGACTGGATAAGCCTTTGAGCTGGTCTCCGACCATCAGGAATAAGACCCCGCTAGATACGAGGAGGCTATTGCTGATGCCGATGCAAATCTATGGCATGAAGCAATGAAAGCCGAGATTGAGTCTATGTACCTCAATCAGGTTTGGGATCTTGTAGCTTCACCTGAAGGGATAAAACCCATTGGGTGCAAGTGGGTATACAAGAAAAAGAGAGGAGCGGATGGGAAGGTGGAAACCTTCAAAGCTAGGCTTGTGGCGAAAGGGTATACTCAGAAAGAGGGTATCGACTATGAGGAAACCTTTCCCCGGTAGCCATGCTTAAATCCATCCGCATCCTCCTTGCCATCGCATGTCACTATGACTACGAGATATGGCAAATGGATGTCAAGACGGCATTCTTAAATGGCCATCTTAGTGAAGACATCTATATGTCCCAACCGGAAGGCTTCATTGATGAAGGCCAGGAACACATGGTTTGCAAGCTTAAGAAGTCCATTTATGGACTTAAGCAGGCATCAAGAGTATGGAACATTTGTTTTGATGAGATTGTAAAGTCTTATGGTTTTATTCAAAACGAAGATGAACCATGCGTGTACAGGAAACTTGAAGGCATTAATGTGGTTTTTCTTGTCCTGTATGTGGATGACATTCTACTCATTGGAAATGATGTAGGGACATTGTCATCTACAAAGGTTTGGCTGTCTAGTCAATTCAGTATGAAGGACTTGGGAGAAGCCAGCTACATTCTCGGGATTAGGTTTCTTAGAAATAGGAAGCAAAGAATGTTAGGATTATCCCAAGCAACATACATTGACAAGATGCTGGCCAAGTACAGCATGGACTCATGCAAGGGAGCTCTAATCCCTTGCAGACATGGGTTGTCATTTTCTTTGAAGGACTGTCCTAAGTCTCAAGAAGAAAAGGACAGAATGAGTAGGATTCCCTACGCTTCGGCTGTGGGAAGTCTCTTGTACGCCATGCTGTGTACTAGGCCAGATATCTGCTTTGTCGTGGGCTTAGTTAGCACATATCAGTCAAACCCAGGGGAGGTTCATTGGCAAGCTGTAAAGCATATTCTCAAGTACCTCAAGGGAACGAGAGATTATATGCTGGTTTACAGGGCTGATGATTTGGTTCCTACAGGATACACAGACTCAGACTTCTAGGCAGATAAGGATGAGAGAAAATCCACTAGTAGATATGTCTTCACCTTGTCTGGAGGAGCAATTTCATGGAGGAGTATTAAGCAGTCTTGTATTGCTGACTCGACCATGGAAGCTGAGTATATGGCTGCTTCGGAGGCATCCAAGGAAGTAGTCTGGTTCCGGAAGTTTCTTTCAGAACTTGGAGTCGTACCACATATGGACAGGCCGGTTGTGATGTATTGCGACAACACTGGAGCAGTATCGCAATCTAAGGAGCCTCGGAACCACAAGAAGGGGAAACACATCGAGAGGAAGTACCACCTAATCCGGGATTTCATCCAGAGACGGGAAGTTGTGGTGGAGCATATTACCTCAGAAAACAATCTAGCAGACCCATTCACCAAGCCTTTGGCTGAGAGAGTCTTCAAGAGACACTTAGACGCCATAGGGGTGGGCACCTATGGACTTACCTAGTCTTAGAGTGCAAGTGGGAGATTGTTGGATTGTACGCCCCTCTTAGACTAGGTTTCTGATGTAAAATCGAATATTTTAATGAAAGAATTTATTTTCAGAAATTGTTTGTGAATGTACTTTTTGTTTGTGCACGATCTTCGTTTGGAACAGACCCATCGTGTTTAAATAAGTGATCCATGTGAATGGTGGTCTTTCACAGTAAGGTATGGATCACGGGTTATTTAACACATAAACATTTGTTCTTAACCTATTGATGAGACTGGGAACCTCATCATGTTTAGGTTATTATGTTATGAATTCCAAATGGGGAATGGCTTACCTTTAGCCAGTGGGTAGTCCACTCACTTCATGACATAAGCGTATTTCGAATACGTAGAACAGGACATGTAGTAGTGGTTTCTCAAAGTACTATACGGTAGAAACCTAGACTACTACCGCTAGAGCGTGGACTAGTACTCTACGACTTGAGTATGAGTTGGTGGTCTGGCGAAGCTGGAAGCATATACTTTGATTTGCTGTAGTTGAGGTTCTATCGTAGGGCCAATATACTTGCATGTTGGGTATGTGTGACTAGTTAGTTAAGACAGACTTATACAAGATATTTTATGCACTATATTGCCCCTTGTGGTTGTCCGAATGGTCTAAATTATCCAGGGCCTTGAGAAACATGACTTGGATGTTTGCTTTAGGGTAGCTCCCTTGGAAAACGGAAATACTCCAGGAAGTCGTGGATCATTGGACTAGAAGCCTAAGGATGATAGATGTCATTTAGAGGGGTGTTAGTACACTTCTTCCTCTCTAAATGTACGGAGATGTGTAGAGGGGTATTTTACTCATTTCACCTGTAGGTCGGAGACTTTGCTATCGCAGCATTGTCCTTGGGGTCAATATTTCCTTATGGTGATATTAGGAAATATTTAAAGTGCAAAATACAGCTATTTATATAGCAGGGGTATTTTGGTCATTTTAGCAGCCAAGGCGATGTATCTTTTTGGTCCTCGTAATAGCCCGTAAGTCCTAACTAATTTTTGGGTTGAGGAATTGGTCTCAGTTGAAGAAGATTTTATTTTATTTTATTTTATTCAGGAAGTCTAATTTATTATTGGACTGGAATAAAATAAATAAATAAATAAAATAGGAGTTGAGAGAAATTAATTATCTAGTTTATTTGGTTAATTAATTATTCAGGGCCTAGGTCCAATATGAATAATTAAGAAATTAACCTGGGCGTAAACTAGGGGAAATAATTAATGTTTAATTATTTATTGGGTTATTTATATAGGCCCAAGAAATAAATAATTAAAGATTAATTATTTTGGGTCATTTGGGCTCATTAATTATTTATTGGGTTATTTATATAAGCCCAGGAAATAAATAATTAATGTTTATTATTTTGGGCCTTTTGGGTCCAAGAAAAATAATAAATATTTATCTGGCCCAATAGCTTGGACCTTAGGGTTTTTTCCAGATATGGTTAAGAGGAGTTTAGGGTTAGGCCAAACTAATTCTCAGGATAACATCCGGGTGTTTTGAAATCCCGGGGATATGTTTATCAGAGATTGAGAGACCTAGTTTTGGTAAACTGATAAACAACTCTTTGGAAAAAGAAAAACCCTAATTTTCTAGCCTCACAGAAGCTAACTCACGTCTCTCTCTGCTCTCTCTCACGTCTTCCTCCTCTGTGATTTCTCCTTGGACTTTGCTAACCAATAGTAAGAGAACTAAGGAGATTTGAGACCATTCTTCTTCTCTGTTGTGTTCACCGACTAGAGGTTAGGCTGAGAAATATCCCGAGAGCTGAAAAGCTAGGCGTTCATGCAAACAAGGCGGAGTAGAATGCTAGCGGGTGTTCAATCGGAAGCTTCTTCAAGTGGATAAAGCGAGGCGGTTCCAGTCGTTCAATCCGTTCTTACTCAACCTAGAAGGGTTAAGGATCATAAATGTATGATCTTCATGATTCCGCATAGCCTTTAAGGCTCGGTTTTATTTTTCTCTCTGAATTTTTTAATGTACCAGTGATGCTTCCTCTGTTTTCGGTTCCCTCAATGTAATAGAAACCCAAACTACTACTGCTACAAAGTGGACTTGTACTCTACAGTTTGAGTATAAGTTGGTGGTTTGACGAAGTTGAAAGCGTATGCTTTGATATATTATAGTTAAGGTTCTTGAGAAGGACTAATATAATTGTATGTTGGATATATGTGACTAGTTAGTCAAGACAGACTTATATAAGATAGTGTCTACACTATATCGCTCTTTGTGGTTGTCCGAATAATCTAATTATCTAAGACCCTGGGGAACATGATTTGGATATTGGATTTAGGGTAGCTCCTTTTGAAAAGCTGAAATATTCTAAGAAGTCGTGGATCATTGGACTAGAAGTTTGAGGATGGTAGATGTCTTATAGAGAGGTGTTAATACACTATTTCCTCTCTAAATAAACAACGATGTGTAGAGGGGTATTTTAGTCATTTTACTTGTAGGTCGAACACATAGCTACCGCAGCATTGTCCTTGGGGTTAATATTTCCATATGGTGATATTAGAAAATATGTAAAATGTAAAATGAAGCTATTTATATAACAAGGGTATTTTGGTCATTTTAGTAGCCAATGCGATGTGTCTTTTTGGTCTTCAAAATAGCACGTAAGTCCTAATTATTTTGGGTTGAGGAAATGGACACAATGAAAAGGATTTTATTTTTTCAGGAAGTCTAATTTATTTTTTAGACTGGAATAAAATAAAGGAACGAGAGAAATTAAATTTATTATCTAGGTTAATTGGTTAGTTAATTATTCAGAGCCCAAGCCCAGATTGAATAATTAGAAAAATTAACCTGGGCTTAAACTAGTTAATAAAAGGCTTAATAATTATTTTAGTTCATTTAGACTCATTAATTATTTATTGGGTTATTTTAATAAACTCAAGAAATAAATAATTAATGGTTATTATTTTTGGACTCATTGGGTCCAAGAAAAAATAATAAATTATTTTGTCCCAATAGTCTGGACTAAAGGATTTTCTATTATTCATGGTACAAAAGAGTTAAGAATTACCCAGATCTCTTCTGTTGATAACCTTTAGATGTTTGAAATATCAAAATATCGGGGTTGGGTTATCTGGTGATGTGAATAGGAGTCGTGGTGAGTTCAGTTTTGTAAAACAAAACACTCACAACATAGTGAAAAAAAACCAGAGATGTTGCTCTGTTCTCTCTCCCTCGTTCATCTCTTTTCCTTCTGTGTTCTTTTTGATTTTGCTAATCAATAGCAAGGAATCAAGAAGTGACTTTTCTCGTCTAGGTTGTTTCACCAACATAGATTAGACGGAGGAATATTCTGAGAAGCGAAAAGCTTCACATACATACCAAGAAGAAGCTGACGGATCGCTGGTTTCTTGCCGGAATCGTCGTCATGACAAATAGCTGCTCTCGTGATTGGCACCTTTTCTTCTCAGCCAAACAGACAAAGGACATATAAAGGTATTAATTTTTACCTTCTACTGTGTTGTGTCTTTGTTTTCCTAGGTTTATTTTCCTCGCGTGCATGGCATCCCTTATTTTCATTACTTCATATTCTTGAAGACATGATAATGAATTACTTAGTAAATATCATAACTAATTATCATCTTGGCATCATGAAAGAATTATAATAGAATCCAGTCATTTCCCAAGTCATAGACTTACTATCTCATGATTAAATTAGTAGATTTCTCAATCAAACCAATATAACCACAAAGATGCATTAGACACATCCTTCAATAATTATCTCTATACTCTAGGTGATAATGAATATGAAATTAGCCAATAACCCTATACTCTATGCAAAATTAACTAATATTTGATTACCTTAGTTCTTTGTCTTAATTTTATTTTCCAAGTCTGTTAAGAAATAACAAATATGAAATTAATAAAATTAATTCAACTCCTAACATCGTTTCCCAAGTCAATTAAAAGCAAACCTAACTTCATCAACTCTTCCATAATTACAAGTAATCAAATACTAAGAATGATAGAAAATTGATCAAATAGTTAAATTAATCCAAAAACCATGAATCCCAACATAATGTCAAATTACAATAAAAACATTAATTACATCACTATTCTAGAAAAAGAAAACAAAGGTAAAAGAAAGAACTCATAGACATACCCTTCTTTTTCTCTTTGAAAACCTCCTCGAATAATGTCCATTGATTGATGAATCTCCTCTTTTTGTGACTGATTGAAAGCTTCGATCCTTGGATTCATACGTTTTTCTTATGTTTTCCTTATTTAAATAGGCTCCCAAGAAGCTAAAATTCGTTCCCTAAAAGTTTTAGGCTGAGTAAAAGTTAGAAAATACCAAAACTCTTAAGATATTACCAAATTCACATTTGATAAGGAAAATTGGCTGACATTGGACAGTATAGAGTCGGCACCGACTGTGCTAGGCACGGTTGGTGCCGGCTGTACTCTAGTCGGCCCGACATGCTCTATGTTTTTTCCTTCAGTGAAACCCTTGTTTTTAAAATAGTGGCTCTATGAGATACAACCGGCACCAGCCGTGCACTGCTCGGTGATGGATTTTTTCATCGTTTTCCCCTTTTTCTGCAATAACAAGTCAAATATCTTTCCAAGGGTAAAATATCAAATGTGAAGGAATATGACTAGTTATTGCATCAAATGTATTATAAAACATCCTTAAATAACTAGAAAATCATTAATGAATTTAGCCCCTATCAAGTGCCAATGGCAAATCTATATTGTGCTAAAACCTAGCTAGTGATAATCAACAAAACAAAAAGTTTGCAGTGTAGCAGTAGTAGAACTTCCAAATAGCCCTAACTCCTTCTAAGATGATTATAAAAAAAAAAACTCTGTACTTCTCCTTTTTGAATTAAACACATGCTGATGCCATCACTAGGAAGATGGAGCCCCTGGCTAGTAAGTATTAACATCATAAAGTGTCAGATGGCCATCTTGAATTTGTTGTTAATTATGGATAACTGTGTCAAGTTTAGTTGTAAGGATGTAACTAAGGTTGCTAATAAGGCAACTTACTGAGAGCAGTCTTCCAGCTTCAAAGAAAGAACTTCTAGAGTAGAAGCAGTAGATAATACAAATAGAGTAGCTAGTATCGAAGAGTCTATCGATACCTTAAGAAGACTAGGTTACTTCCTAGATGAAGAGATAATAGTCTGTTTAACAGACAGTCGAGTATGATATTTAACAGAAGGAATTTTTGAAGCTGTAGTAGTAGCTTTCTTGAGCAGGGATGAATTTTCTTGATAACAAAATTAATTTTAATCACCTAACACAACCTTATAACTGGGACAAAATAAAAAAAAACTCAATGAGAGAGTAAGTATGTGACAAGACAGCAGTGCTATGCAGAGGCATTTGAGCCAACTTCATGATCTACTGAAAGATTAAGTCAGCCATGTTGAACCTTATGCCTTTCCCAATTTTGTATAGCAATGTTGCCCTATCTTTCAACAAGATAGAAATATTAATTGTTGGCAACCAGTTATAACAAGAAAGCTTATATAAAGTGAAATATAAACTATTTAGTATTGAAGGCTTAAGAGAGCTTGACTCTAGATATAAAGACACTACTTCCAGTTAACGTGCTATATATCTCTGACAAATTCACATAATCTCCCAGGCCATTAACATCATTATAGTGTGGCACACAAAAAAATTTTTCCATAGTCTCTGGGCTAAATTCAATAGAAATACCTTTCACATAGATAATTTGATAGAACTTAGTGTTCTTATTGCTAACTATACTCTTCAAATTAGAGTAGAACTCTCTAACCAATGTGTCATAACTTGCAACATTTACGACAGAGTCTAACAAACTAACCTTGTTTAAGACTACTTCCAGATTAATGTCCTTAAATTTATTTAGCTCTACTACTTGTTCCACCAACATGCCCTTTTTACTCACAATCTTGAATTGCTCTTGACTATCAGAATCAAAATATATTAACCCTGTGGATGTCATAGAAGATTGGTTTATCTTTTTTACAAGAGTGTACTGAGTCTTGCTTGTGACTCCGATCTTCTTCTTTCCAACTCTTGCCTTAGTTGACTTCTCTTCAATGATTTCAATGTTAGTGGACTCATTGTCTTTCTTAATATCTGCCATAAATGTCTCCTCATCTATATCACTCTTCCCCTTTTTTCTTCACTTTTCACAAAAATATTTGACATATTCAATTTTTCAGAAGTTCCAACTTCACTCAATTTTTTGTCAGGTATATTTCCAATAGAGAATAATCTTTCTTTAGCCTATAATATTTGAGTGACTTCATCTGGACTAATATAAGTCTTGAGTACAGACAAGACAACTGGGTCCAAGAGTTCCAAAACAGAGGTTGGTTGATTATAAATAGGAATTTTTCATGTTATTTTTCCTTTCTATAATGATAGGGCTTAAACTTACCTATATTTTCTTAATCATTGTAGATGAATTTGTATTATTTTTGAATGGAATAGCTATGTAATTCCACTATTTCTTAATGATTTGATAACATTTTGCTGTGAAAAGATTTTTATGGTTGTAAGAAAATTTTCGTTAGGTTATTAGTTGAAATTGCAGAAAAATAGCTAAAATCAAACCTGTTCCAGTGGTGAACCGACACCGGTTAGAGAAAGTGAACCAGTCACAACCCTATTCTAGAAAATAGGGAAAAAGTTAGAGGAACTTTACACTCATAATAGAGCTGAGCTAGAGCCAACTCAAAGAAGCTGAGCCAGCACCAACATAAGTCTTGTTAGAGGTAGGGAAAAATCCTTTTTGGGCTAGAATTTGGAAATTGTTGTACAATTCTTTTAAAAATTGACTTTTGGACGTGAAGGACTTCTTTGGATGAATTTTGACAAATAAAAACATCTATATAAGTAGGGAAAAACATAGAAAGCATATGAATTCAAGAAGCCAAAATAGAGGTTAATCATTAAAGAGGAGAATTCATCAAGAAGGAGCATTTCTTTGGGAAGAGTCTTCATTGAAGAAAGGACTTATTTATGAGTTCCCATCTTTTTCCTTTGTTTCCTTTTCTTAAATAATGCTGGAGGCAATTCATTTATTACGACAAATGATTGAATATTATAGGGAAAGAAAGAAAGATTTGCATATGGTATTTATTAACTTGGGGAAAGCATATGACAAGGTGCTTAGAGAAGTAGTTTAGTAGGTGCTGACCAAGAAAGGTGTATCGCTAGAGTATATTACTCTCATTAAAAATATGTATGAAGGAGTATGTACAAGTGTAAGGAGTTGCGTCGGAGTGACTGTAGAGTTTTCTATTACTATTGAGGTGCATTAAGGACCAGTGCTTAGCCTTTTCCTCTTTGTAGCTATTATGGACGAGTTAACTTACAGTATACATGAGGTTGTGCCATGGTGTATGTTGTTTGCTGATGATATTGTGTTCATTGAGTAAAATAGAGTATATGAAATGTAAGTTCAGTATTAGGAGAAATATAGCTTAGAGTGTAACTTTAGATGATAAAGATATACCAGTAGGTGATTGTTTCAGATATCTAAGATCTATTATTTAGAAAGACGGAGAACTCAATAGTGACGTTACATATCAAGTTAAGGCGGATTGGTTGAAATGGAGTAGTGCAGCTGGTATTCTATGTGATCGCAATATGCCATTAAGCCTAAAGGGAAAGATCTATAGAATAATCGCAAGACCTATTTTGCTATATGGCACAGAATATTGGGTAGTTAAAAGATGTTATATTCACAAAATGAAAGTAGCTGAAATGCTTATATTATAATGGATGTGCGAATATACTAGAAATGATAGAGTTAAAAACGAAACCATTAAGGAAAATGTGGGAGTGGTATCTATTGAAGAGAAGATGAGAGAAAGCCACTTGCATTAGTTTGGATATATACAAAGAAAACCGAATGATGCTTCTGTTAGGAAGAATGAGGGATGGAGGTAGGATAGGTTAGACAGAGGTATAGACAGGCCTAAAACGATATGGATAGAGGTGATTAGGAGAGATATATCTTTGTTATATTTAGATGAAAGTATGACAGTCGATAGAAGGAAGTTGAGAGAAATGATTCATATGGATGACCATACGTAGCCTTGTTTAGGTTCATATAGCTGACCCTAAGTTTCTTGGGACTAAAGCTTAGTTTGTTGTTGTTGTTTTTATGTTGTCGTTTTTAAAGTTCATGACTTTGTATTGATTTTAGTTATTGGATCAAGTAATTACTGATTTATATATTTGATTACTTAGCATATATTTGGTGGATTAATTAAATGTTTCTTGCTTCTAATTAATTAGAGAAAGATGTTAGGAGTAGTCTCAACTTAATTCATTCTAAATTTGTTTTCTTAACTAACACGAGAGGGAGGTTAAGTATGAAGAACTTAAGTAATCAAAGGTTTGTTGATTTTATCTAAAGATAGGAGAATTAATTGATTTCATGCTTTTATATTATCTAAAGATATGGATATATGTAAAGCAATCATTTTACTGCATTTTTTTAGTTATTTTGGTGGGGTAGAGATACCACTAATTTAGTTAAAAACTAGTCAAGCCATAACTCGAGAGAGTGTGGATTATACTTCATTCCTTCATGATCCTATAATGGTAATTAGTTATGATAATTGCTAAATTGATTGATTCCAATCTAGTTACATGTCTTTCTATCCTTGATTTTGTGAATTATCTATTTGCTTTTTATTTGATCACTTTAGTTGGTAGGTTAAACAAAGGATGAAAAGTAATTATTAGTAGTTGTTCCTTGAGGATCGTCACTTTTTAATTCCCTATACTATACTTTGTGATGAATATTGCTCATATATGCAATTTGGGATTAACATTTTAATTAAAATTTGATTAGGAATGCACTTGAATATGAATGATTTTATATCCCCAAATCTAACGCATCAAGTTTTGGTGCCGTTGTAGGGAAATAGTATTATGAAAACTTGGATTCCATGGATTTGACCATGTATATATATCTATATATAAATATGTACATATGTTCATTATTGTAACTAAGTGCCATATTTTGTTATTTGTATAATACGCGTAACCATAATTATGTTTATCTTAATATTTATGAAAATTTTTGAATAATTATGTTCTTACTTTTTTAGGTTAGTTCTTGGTTTATAACCCAACGAACCAAAGGAGATATTGTGGACATTGATCCTGAGATGAAAAGGACGTTAGCTAGGCTTCGAAGGGAAAATAAGTAAAGGGTTGGCCAATTGAGTCAAATAAGGGACAAACTAGCAGGTGTTAGTCACTCCTTAGAAATGGAGGAAATAGTAATTGGAAAACAATAGGAGATTTTGCTCGACCTGCGATTTCGGGTACGAATTTAAGTATTTCTAGGTCAGGTTAAGGCTAACAATTTTGAAATTAAGCCTAATATTATCCAAATGATCCAACAAATTCTGCAATTTGATGGTTTATTAGATGAAGACCGTGATGCCCATCTTGCTAGTCTTCTAGAAATTTGTGACACTTTTAAGATGAATAGTGTGTTAGAGGATGTGATCAAGTTGAGGTTCTTTCTTTTTTTCTTATGGATAGAGCCAAATCTTAGTTAAAATCAATACCAGTAAGATCCATCACTACTTGGAATGGGTTTATTGAAAAATTCTGAGCTAAATATTTTCCCTCAACTAGTACAGCTAAGCTTAGAACGGATATTTTTACTTTATAACAAACAGAGTTGGAAATTTTGTATGAATGTTGGGAATGGTGGAAGGAGATTTTGAGAAAATATCCTCATCATGGGTTTGAATTAGGAAAGTAAATGTAAGTTTTCATAACAGATTAAATTTTGTTTCGAAACAATTGATTGATGAATCAGCTGGAGAGACTACAAACATCAAAACCCCAGAAGATTTGAATGATTTAGTGAAAAATATTACTATTGATAATTATTCTTGAAGAAATCCAAGGCTTAGAGTTTGTGTGCAAGGAGTTCATAAAGTGGGTGTTGTAGCTGCTTGGATGTCAAAGTTAAAGCACTGAGACAAAAAACAAAGCAAGGACATATAATGAGTGTTAATTGTGACTTTTATAAAGAATGACACCTTAATCATGAATGTCAAACCATGAGCTCATCTCAAGATTCTTCTTTGGAACAAGTTACATTCATGGGAAATGGTTGACACTGGAATAATCCTTATAGTATAATCCTGTTAGAGGAATCATGATAGAGGCCAAATGTACATATATTTTGAGGGTTATTTGTATTGTATTTGCTATCATTTGTTGTTCAAATGACTATTGATTCCTATTATTTTACTTTTTTTTGTGTAAGAATTGATTAAACGAAACAAATATAGAAAATATGGTGCAAAACAGAGGTGAAGTGGTGCTGGTCTATGTAGCTAAACCGGTCAGGGCTCATGTCTAGATGAAATAGAGCAATTTTGGAGAAACAAAGTTAAATCAGTGCTAGCTCAGTAGGTTGAACTAGAGTTGACTCAAGACTAGTCAGTGTCGACAAAGAGTCCTTTTTGCACCAGAATTTGAAAATTGCCATACAATTCTTTTAGACGTGAGAAGATTTCTTGGGATGATTTTTAGCATCTTCAATCATCTATTTAAGCATGGAAAAATGTGAGAACATATGAATTCAAGAAGTTACATTGAAGATTATTGAAGCAAAGAGTAAATTCATCAAGAAAAACATTGTGTTGGAGGAGTTTTTCATTAGGAAAGAAGGTGTACTTATTTATGAGTTCCTATCTTCTTCCCTATTTTTTTCTAGGCAATATTGGTTTCATTAGTTTTAATTGTATTTTAGAAGAATATTTTAAAGCTATAACTATGTATTAAGTTTATATTTGATCAATTGATTTATCTATTTCTAGTATTTGGTTACTTAGATTTATTTGGTGAATTGATTAATTATTTCTTCCTTCTAATTAACTTGGAAAACAAATATTAGAAGAGAGTTCAACTTTATTAATTTTTTTTTATTAACTTGGGAAAGGAGGTTAAGAATTGAACTTGAGTAATCAAATGTTGATTAATATTACTTAGAGAATAGGAATATTGGTTGATTTCATACTTTAATATTACCTAGGGATTAGGGTATTGTTTAAAGAATTGTTCTTTATGCATCTTTTTGGTTGTTTTAGTGATATTGAGAAATATACTAAATTGGCTAGAAAAATAGTGAATCCATAACTTGGGTAAGAAGTGGAGTCTACATTCTATTTCCTTCATGATGCTAGAATGATAAATTAATTGTAATAATTGAGATTTAATCATTGTTATTTCTTTGAGAAATTCTATCTAAGGATATGTTTTCCCTTATATTTGTATATCTTTTACTTAGGATTTATTTTATCTTTTCTAGATATCTATAGGTTAGACAATGGATAAAAAATGATTAATGTATAATTGTTCTTTGAAGATCGATACTCATTAATCCCCTATTCTATGCCTTATGATAAGTGAACTTGCTCTATATATGTGTATTTTGTGATTAATGTTTTAATTAAAACTTAATGACAATAAACTTAAAATTGAATAACTTTTTATAACCCAATCTACCGTATCAAATCACCTACATTTTTCTTAGAACAATCAAGGCCAATCTAGACAGGGTCCTCCAACATTTTCTGGAAATCTAAGAACTCAACCATCTTTGTCTTATAATGCTTAACCATCCAATCCACCAATGCCTTTATTGGAGGAACTGGTTAATAAAATGGTAAGTTCAACTGAAGCACACTTTCAAGGAGTTGATGCTATGGCAAGGAATTTAGAAGTGTCAATACACAACTTGGAAAGTCAAATTCGTCAATTGGCTAAGCCTCCTAGAGACTGTCAAGTTGGATTTTGGCCAGGGAACATGGAGAACAATCCATGAGATCAAGACCGTAGATAAAGATGAATTTCCTTTACTAGTTTTCCTGTTTTAATATTGAAACAAATTTTAGCTCTTGTTTTTTTCTCTTCTATGAATTTATGCTTGGTATGTTTTTAATTTATATTATTTTTATTATTAAAAAAGAAGAAAATTTGAAAAAAATCTTAAACACAGTTGGCCCGGTACCGGTCCAAGCACACGAACTCGATGCTGGCCCACATTAGCTTTCTAAGTTAAAATAGCTGAATCGACTATCTTTTTGCTTCCAAACTAAAGTTTTCTCTTTTCCTCTCAAATTCTACTACTGGTTCTTCTTGCCCACCCCTCACCGATTTAAGTTTCACCATCACAAACACTTCTTCTTCATCACAATCTTGATATTCATCATTATTCTTCAATTTGCAAGGATTAAAATCCTTGAAAATTCCTTCTTTGTGATTCGCCAACTCACATTTAAAACACCTATTATTGATGCTAATTTCTTCAATAGCTTTGCATACTATGTTTGCCTATTGAATAAAGAACATTATGGTATGGATTTTCTTTTACCTTTAAGGTTCAATTTTTTCCATAGAATTTCTTGGTATTTTTGCGTTAATTTCTTGAAGAAATTCGAATTGTTAGGGTTGCCAAATTGAATTTAAGATTGTTGTATGTTGATGATGATGTTAGATTAATGCCATGGAAATTTTTGTGATATTCTTTTGGGAATAATTCATGTTTTGATGGCTATATTATGACTTTATGAGAATTACGTCTATGCCATATCTGAAGAATTTAGCTACATTTTTGGAGCATGCATATGAGTTTTATCATCTTGTTAGAATTGATATGCATTGGATGCGCTTTGAGAATTTTGAGACATTAAATTTGATTCTTGCATGCTAAATACATTGCTATTTGTTTGGAATCAGAAAATTGCTAGTCTTATTGATTACTGCTTTTGGATATGAATTGTGGTTTTATTGCAGGTGTATTGAAGAGGTTGGGATTGTTGTGAAGATTGGATTGTGTGATTGTATTGTGATTGGTATTGGGGTGTGGTTGATCATGCTTGGTGTTGTAGGTTGAGATTTGAGATTTAAGATTGTAATGGTATGAGGAGATTAGTGGTAGTCTGGTATACTTGGGTTGGTTGATTGAGCTTCCTTCATACCTTTGTGAGCCCTTAAAGGGCCTAAATTTACATATATTTTTCTAGTTATTTGAGGTTATTTTGTGGTACTTTTGATTCAATAACTAGCAAATTCCCTTCCTATTTGATATTTTGCCTATGAAAAGTGTTTGTGGTAATTTTAGGCAGAGAATTGATGAAATTAAAGTTAAAATAGCGGATTTCCAGTCATGAACCCGGTGCCAGCCCAAAGAGAAACAACCAAAGTCGGCCCTGCTCTAGAAGTTCAGGGGGGGAAATAGGGAAAAATACAGAGTAATCATGGTGTTCTAAAGGTGAACCGGCGCTGGCCCAGAGGGGGTGAATAGGCACTTGCTTGAGTTGGTTCAGAAGCTGTTTGCACTTATTTTTTATGCGAAATTGGAAAGTAACAAAGAGAACTTTTGGTATTCTACTTATACTCGGTATAGGACTTCTCTAGAGCATTTTTAGCAACCAAGAGGCCCATATAAACAAGAGGAGTTAATGGAAAATATATAAATTCAAGGATCAAAGCTGAAATCATTCATTAGAAGAAGAATTCATCATTCAAGGAGCACTGCTTCAAAAAAGTCTTTAAGGGATAAAGAAGAGGGCTTGTCTATGAGTTCTTTCTAAAATATTTGTCTTCTTTTTCTTTGAACAATGATAAGATCAATATTTTTATTGTATTTGGGTATTATTTTTTGGATTTGTGATATTGAATTAATTTAGTTTTTTGTTCAATTAATTACTATTATTGATATTTGATTACTTGTTTTTAGTAATAAATTGATGAGATTGGACCATTCTTCTAATTAACTTGAAAAAGAGGTTAGGAGATAGTTTTAATTACTCAATTCTAATTTAATTTTCTTAACAAACTTAAGAGAAAGATTAAGTCGAGAATTTCAGTAATCAAAGGTTGTTGATTTCACCTAGAGATAGGAGAATTAATGAATTTCATATCTTTATCACCTAGTGATAATTATCGAGGACTTGTGTTTTATGCATCTATTAGTTTTGCTAGTGAGATAGAGATGTCCATTAAATTAACTAAGAGATAGTGAAACTATAATTCGAGAGAGTGTGAGTTTTATATTACTCCTTTATGATACCAAGATAATAATTAATTGTAATAATTGCTAAATGATTCATTGTCATAACTTCAAGAGTATCTATCTAATTACATGTTTTACTTTTCTAGAGTTGTGTATATTTTTATCTTTATTTTTTACCTTTATTCTTTGTCACTTTATTTAGTCAGTTAAATAATGAATGAAAAGTAACAACGGTAGTTGTTCCTTAAGGATCGATATTCGTTAATTTTCTATACTATGCTTAATGATGAGTATACTTGCTTATATGTGTAATTTAGAAATTAATATTTTAATTAAAACTTGATTGGGAATGGATTTAAAACTACATGATTTTTATAACCCAAATCTGACGCATTAGGCCCTATTGTACGTCCATTTACTTCTTGATACCATGTCTAGAGCAAGAAGATCCCATCCACCTACCAAGAGAGCTCGAGCATTTTCATCTCATGCAACCCCTTTATTTGAACCTTACCCTACACAGCCCTATTGCCAACTTTGGTACCAAAAATGAGCTACTAATAAAATCATTGTTGAAAAGACTTTTAAACCTTCTCTTGATGACTCTTTGCAACTTTCTATTATGTTTGCTAGACTTGGGTGGGAATCTATTCTTACTTTGCAGGGAAACTATTGTACAGTCTTGATTAAAAAGTTCTATGTCATTATGATGGATAAGAAGAAGAATGGCCTTAAGACAACCACAACAATAGTTAAGGGGACTCATATTGAGTTTGACAGGGACAGATTAGCTGCCATCCTGAATATCAATAATGAGGGACCATGGCTAGAAGTGGATTGCCATAATCAAAAAATCATTACTGAGCCAAATTAGGATTTCTAGGATACCCATACCAGGTTGAAGATGTATATGAAAGGTTCTATAGTTTCTGCGGGTTATATTTTCAACAATAACCTTGAGGCCAGACTGAGAGCCTTAGTTTACATCTTCTCTTTTAATGTCTTTCCTAAAGTTAGTAGGTTTAATGAGGCACAAGTGATTGATGTCTACATTCTTCATAAAATGCTTAACACTCAGCCCATTCCTCTTACCCTACTCATTATTCAATACATGAGAGATGTAGTCTACTCCAATCTTTCATCTAAGGCCTTTCTTTTCTATTTGGTTATTATGCGTATCCTTTAAGCCCATAGGGTGAGTTGTGATAGATTGTTGACTGAGACCACCTATGATGGGGAGGTGCTAACGGAGCAGACTTTGGTTAATTATGGTTATAACTTCAATGCAAGGAAGAAGAGGTGGATGCAGTCTTTTGAGGTGCAACATCCTAGCATGGAAGAAGTACCTTCTAAGGAAGATGATGATCAACTTCTAGGAGCACCTAGGCCACGTGTGAGTATTTCTAGACATGTCGAGGCTTTTGAGACTGAGGTGCACACCTAATTAGATCAATTGAGATTAGAGATGGTGAATCAGATTACCATACTTCTTCAACTTCGTGATGCCCTGGAGGAGATGCGTATGAAGTAAGATAATCAAGAGCAGCAGTTAGCTCTATGGATGCAGCAATATCACGGAGAGCATGGAGGCACCCAAGCTAGCTAAGGTGGAGCTAAAGGAGGCCATGATGACAATAATGATGGAGACCATGATGATAATGATGCTGGAGTTGCTAGAATAGATGGTTAAGGGCTATGTTTTTAGTGTTTATCTTTTATTTTCCTTTAGATTTTCATGGCTTTTGTCTTTTATTAGCACTTGTGTTACTCTATCATTGCTTGTCTTTTCTTTTCTTTTAGTTTATTTTCCTTTTCTATTTTATGGCTTGTTTTATGTTTTATTTTTAGGTAAGGAACATTGTTAAGGCCCATGCTCTTTCTTTTGATTGGAATTCAACTATCTTATGGCTATTATGGAACTATATGCCTTGGAGAGTATTTCCTTTTCTTTTTCCCCCTTTGTTTTTTTTAGTCCGTTGGATATATTTTCTTATGATATTTTAAGCTATTAAGGGCAATTCCCAATTTAAATATGGGGGAGAGATTAGTAGATACTTTTGCCAAGAGAATTTTTGATGAAATTTGGTTGCTAAAAAAGAAAACCTTGATACGTTTAGAGGCTAAATTTTTTCGATTTTTTATTTCTCTTTTTGCATAGAAATTTTGTTTGATATTTATTTGGTTAAGTTCTGTTTGTGCAAACTTAGATATTTAGTATGATATAGGTAAGTCTTGAGAATTTAAGTTAACCTTATTTATTCTTTAATAGTTGAATGGAGCTTGTTCTTGCAATTTTTGATTAAAGGATGATGTGATTAAAGCAATGAAATTAGGGGATGCCATGCACACGAGGAAAATAAACCCAGGAAAACAAAGACACGGCACAGCGGAAGGTGAAAATCAATACCTTTACGTGTCCTTTGTCTGTTTGACTTAGAAAAAAAGGCACCAACCACAGGAGCTGTTACTTGTCTCGACAACAATTTCGGCGAGAAACTAGCGATCCGTCGACTTCTTCTTGACATGTACACAAAGCTTTTTGCTTCTCAAAATATTCCTCCACTTAATCTATGTTGGTGAAATAACCTGGGCGAGGAAAGACACTTCTTGATTCCTTGCTATTGATTAGCAAAATCGAGAAGAACACAAAAGGAAAAGAGATGAATGAG
Organism: Voacanga thouarsii; assembly: GCA_026120185.1. Taxonomy (NCBI): domain Eukaryota; kingdom Viridiplantae; phylum Streptophyta; class Magnoliopsida; order Gentianales; family Apocynaceae; genus Voacanga; species Voacanga thouarsii. Next base: position 1,396,512 of record JANUWF010003365.1, on the reverse strand, counting down.
GGAGAGAGAACAGAGACAACAACTCTAGCTTTTTCTTTCATTGTGTCGTGAGTGTTCTGTTCTATAGAACTGAACTACCCCACGACTCCTATTCACATCACCAGATAACCCAACCTTGATGTTTTGATATTTCAAACATTCGGAGGTTATCAACAGAAGAGGTTTGGGTAATCCTTAATCCTTCTATACTGTGAATAAAAATACCCATTTAATCCAAATTATTGGGCCAAAAATAATTTATTATTTTTCTTGGACCAAATAAATCCAAAAATAATAACTATTAATTATTTATTTCTTGGGCCTATTAAAATAACCCAATAAATAATGAATGAGCCCAAATGAACTAAAGTAATTATTAAACCTTTTATTAACTAGTTTAAGTTCATGTTAATTTTTCTAATTATTCAATCTGGGTTTAGACTCTGAATAATTAATTAACCAATTAAATTAAATAATATATTTAATTTCACTCGTTCCTTTATTTTATTTCAGTCTAAAAATAAATTAAATTTTCTGAATAAAATAAAATTCTTTTTTATTGTGACTATTTCCTCGACCTAAAATAATTAAGACTTACAGGCTATTTTGAGGACCAAAAAGACAAATCATCTTGGCTGCTAAAATGATCAAAATACTCTTGTTATGTAAATAACTATATTTTGCATTATAAATATTTTATAATATCACCATAAGGAAATATTGACCCCAAGGACAATGTTGCGCTAGCTATATCTTCGACCTACAGGTGAAATAACTAAAATACACATCTACACATCGCTGTTCATTTAGAGATGAAAGAATGTATTAACACCTCTCTAAAAGACATCTACCATCCTTAGGCTTCTAGTCCAATGATCTACGACTTCTTGAAATATTTCAGCTTTCCAAAGGAGTTAGCCTAACGCCAATATCCAACTTATGTTCCTCAGGATCTTGGATAATTAGATCATTCGGATAACCACAAAGGCCGATATAGTGTAGACACTATCTTGTGCAAGTTTGTCTTGACTATCTAGTCACATATACCTAACATACAAGTATATTGGTCATTCTAAAGAACCTCAACTATAGTATATCAAAGCATATGCTTCCAACTTCGTCAAACCACCAACTTATACTCAAGTTGTAGAGTACAAGTCCACGTTATAGCAGTAATAGTCTGGGTTTCTATTACATAATATTTTTTAGAAACCACTACTACATGTCCTATTCTACGTATTCGAAATACACTTGTGTTATGAAATAAGTAGACTACTCATTGGTTAAAGGTAAGCCATTCCCTATTTAGAATTCATAACAAAATAACCTTGCCATGATGAGATTCACATCATCATCATCCAGCTAAGAATGATAGTTTATGTGTTAAGTATCTTATGGTCCATACCTTATTATGAAAGACCTCCATTCACATGAATCATTTACTTAAACACAGTGGGTCTTTTCTAATTAAAATTGTGCATTAAAGAAGATTTCACAAACAAATTATGAGAAAAATATTTTTATTAATACAAGTCAAAATTACATCAGAAATCTAGTCTAAGAGAGTATACATTCCAACAATATCCTACTTGCACTCTAAGACTAAGTAAGTCCATAAGTGCCTACCTGATAGGGGTTAAATTAGTCATACTTTTCCTAGTTATTTGAGGTTCTTTTGTAATATATTTTGCGCAATAACTAGTCATATTCTTTCATATTTGAAATTTTACCATTGGAAAGGTATTTTATTCATAATTGTAGATTTTTATGGTGAAACAAAGCAAAAACGTCACAAACCAGAGGAGAGGCAGTGCCGGCTAGGACCCTAGAACTGGCACCGGCCTTGTACTGTTGAAACAAACTTTGAAGCGACGGAAAAATGGCTAAAACAGAGTGTAACAGAACCCAGGCGGCGCCGACTGAGAAGCTCGAATCGGCGCCGGCTGCATTCTGGACATGTTGTGCAAAATTCAGAGAAAAATCGGCAAACAAGTGGAGGAGTAGAACACAACCGACGCCGGCTCCAAGAGTCAAGGCGGCGCCGGCTATGCCCTGAAGCTAAGGCGGTGCTGTGATTTTTCTACGCAATTTTTAGTAATCTGAGGAGTTTTAGTATCTTCCAACTTTTACTCGGCCAAGAACATGGTACCTACGAGTTTAGGCACTTCTAAGCCTATATATAGATGAAAAACACAAGGGAAAAGAGGGAGAATTCATAGATTATCACAGAAAATTACTCAATCAAAGGAGGAATTCTTTAAGTTCAAGAAGGGTTATGTAAGAAGGTCTTCAAATGAAGAAGAAAGAGGCTTGTCTATGAGTGCTTTCTTTTACTTTATTTTCTTTTTCTTGAACAATGATATGTTAATTATTTTATTGTAATTTGACATTGTTTTAGATACTCAGGATATTTAGAGTTATTTGATCTTTTGATTAATTGATTGTTATTCTTGGTATTTAATTACTCGTGCTTATTACAAGATTAATTGATTGTGGCTTTCCGTTAACTTGCTTCAGAATAGGGTTGATGATAGTTCAATTGATTGATTTCATATTTGTTATCTTTTAACTTGCCTGAAAATGGGGTTAATTACTAAGAACATGGTAATTAAAGGTTAATTGATGTCTGCCAGAGTATGGATTCAATTGGTTAATTTCATGGGTTGAGTTTGCTTGAGAATGGGACTTAATCAGAGAATTATGTTTAATACATCTTTTAGGTGAGACTAGTTGAGACAGAGTATGTAATACTAAGTTACCTAGAAGATAGGGATGCACGGATTGGGAAAGAAGTGAGTCTACTTTAATTCTCCATGATGCCAAGAGAATAATTAGTTATGATAAAGGTTGGGTTCTTTAAGATCATAGATGTCTAACCAATGGTTCGAGATACATAAATCTACATCCTTGACATGTATATATTTTTATTTTATTTTATTTTTATTTTTATTTGTTTTTCAATTTATCGAGTCGGTTAAACTATGAAAGAAAGGTAATTAATATCTACTTGTTCCTTGAGGCTCGACACTCGTTTGAACTCTATGCTCGGTTAATGATGAGTATGCTTGCTCATATGTGTGATTTGGGTTGAACGTTTTAATTTAAACTTGATTGCGAATGTGTTTAGTTTTTATATGATTTTTACACCCAAGTCCGAACACATCAAGTTTGTAGCGCCGCTGTTGGGGAACAATAATATGAAAGCTTGGATTTTGTTGATTTAACCATGTAAATATGTAAATATGTAAATATGTAGCTATGTACATATGTATAATTGTTCTTTCCATAAAAAAGGTGTTAGCTTTTGTATTTCATGTATTCTTGTACACTCTTGTAACCTAACCTAACCCACTAACTTAGACTCTGTTTGATTTACTAACTTTGTAGTCCTGTACTTTTGTTTGCATCAGTAATTCAATACCTAACTTGCCTCTATATGTAGGAGACATGGCAAACTTGGAATCATTGATAGAAGAGGACATTGATGACGTTTTTCTAGATGAGCAACTCTTGCTCATAGAAGGTGAGATTCCAAACACCATATGGTTTGCCGACATCGCTAACTACTTGGTTGCAGGAATTACACCAAAAGACCTCACGATGCAACAAAAGAAGAAATTCCTTTCCGAAGTACGACATTACTTTTGGGAAGATCCATATTTGTTTAAGTGTTGTGCGGACCAAATCATTCGTAGATGCGTGGACTCTAGGAAAGGAGAAGATATTCTTAGACATTGTCATGAAGGACTTGCTGGAGGCCACTACCAAGCCAACAACACTACACGAAAGGTGCTTGAGGCCGAATTCTATTGGCCCACATTGTTCAAAGATGCCCATAGGTTTGTCCAAAGTTGTGATAGGTGTTAACGGATAGGTAACCTCTCCAAATCTAATAAGATGCCATTACACATTTTTCAAGCTTGTGAAGTATTTGATTGTTGGGGAATAGACTTTATGGGACCGTTTCCTAGTTTTTTGGGGAATAAATATATCTTGGTAACAGTAGATTATGTTTCTAAATGGGTAGAAGCCCAAGCTTTACTTACCAATGATGCAAGGGTTGTGGTAAAATTTTTGAAAAAACTTTTCACCTGTTTTGGTGCGCCTAAGGTACTTATTAGTGATAGGGGGACTCATTTTTGTAATGCACAAATGAAAAAAATTCTCACACACCTAGGTGTGCACCATAGGTTGGCTACCCCCTATCACCCCCAAACAAGTGGACAGGTTGAGTGGTTAATAGAGAACTTAAACGAATTTTAGAAAAGATTGTCAACCACACTTGGAAGGATTGGAGCTTAAAATTAGATGACACCCTTTGGGCGTATAGGACAACCTTTAAGATACCGATTGGCACGACTCCGTTTCGATTAGTTTATGGTGAATCATGTAATCTACCAGTTGAAATTGAACACAAGGCTTATTGGGCGATAAAACTTGTTAATCTTGATCTTGAGTCAGCTGGGAAGTCTAGGTTACTTCAACTCACAGCCTTGGAGGAAGTGCGAAAAGATTCTTATGATACATCAATTCGGTATAAAGAGAAGGTGAAATCCTGGCACGACAAGCATATTACTCGACAACATGATTTTGAGATAGGTGATCAAGTATTGTTATTCAATTCTCGCCTACGACTGTTTCCAGGTAAGTTGAAATCTAGATGGTCGGTTATTCAACTCAGTTTTTCTTTGATTTTTAATTCTCCTATATCTTTCATTTGATAAGCTACATTACAAGCCTTTAGCCTTAAATTACAAGTTTAAAAGTCCTACTTGATCTAAGTAGAATCATGAAATGTCTCGAATTAGTGGAGAGAGTGTATGAAAAGTAAGCATATGGAATGCATATTCTTTTTTAACTAACTTCTTTCCAATGGTTTGAGAATATTGTGAATTATTGAGATGGTTCTACTAAGTCATTTATCACTACACAAGTCTTGCATTGATTGTGAAAGATTTAGTATCATGTGTTCGATGTTCTTGAATGAAGAAAGCATTAAAGATATGGTTTTGAAATTGATTAAGTGATTTGTTTAACCTTGTGTTTTTCTACTTGTTCTTGATACTTTGCTTGAGGACAAGTAAAGAACTAAGTGTGGGGGAATATGATAGGGGCTAAATTAGTCATACTTTTTCTAGTTATTTGAGGTTCTTTTGTAATATATTTTGCGCAATAACTAGTCATATTTTTTCAATTTTGAGATTTTACCATTGGAAAGGTATTTTGTTCATAATTGTAGATTTTTAGGGTGAAACAAAGTAAAAACATCACAAACCAGAGAAGAGGCGGCACCGGCTAGGACCCTAGAACCGGCACCGGCCGTGCACTGTTGAAACAAACTTCGAAGCGACGGAAAAATGGCTGAAACAGAACCAAGGCAGCACCGACTGAGAAGCTGGAACCAGCGCCGGCTGCATTCTGGACATGCTGTGCAAAATTCGGAGAAAAATCGACAAACGAGTGGAGGAGCAGAACACAATTGGCGCCGGCTCCAAGAGTCAAGGCGGCGCCGGTTGTGCCCTAAAGCTAAGACGGTGCTGTGATTTTTCTACGCGGATTTTGGTAATCTGATGAGTTTTAGTATCTTCCAACTTCTACTCGGCCAAGAACATAATACCTATGAGTTTAGGCACTTCCTAAGCCTATATATAGATGAAAAACACAAGGAGAAAGAAGGAGAATTCATAGATTATCACAAAAAATTAATTAATTAAATGAGGAATTCTTCAAGTTCAAGGAGGGTTGTGCAAGAAGGTCTTCAAAGGAAGAAGGAGGAGGCTTGTCTATGAGTGCTTTCTTTTACTTTGTTTTCTTTTTCTTAAACAATGATATGTTAATTGTTTTATTGTAATTTGACATTGTTTTAGATACTCATGATATTTAGAGTTATTTGATCTTTTGATTAATTGATTGTTATTCTTGGTATTTAATTACTCGTGCTTATTACAAGATTAATTGATTGTGGCTTTCCGTTAACTTGCTTCAGAATAGGGTTGATGGTAGTTCAATTGATTGATTTCATATTTGTTGTCTTTTAACTTGCCTGAAAATGGGATTAATTACTAATAACAGAGTAATTAAAGGTTAATTGATGTCTGCCAGAGTATGGATTCAATTAGTTAATTTCATGGGTTGAGTTTGCCTAAGAATGGGACTTAATCAGAGAATTGTGTTTAATGCATCTTTTGGGTAAGACTGGTTGAGACAAAGTATGTGATACTAAGTTACCTAGAAGATAGGGATTCATGGATTGGGAAAGAAGTGAGTCTACTTTAATTCTTCATGATGCCAAGAGAATAATTAGTTATGATAAAGGTTGGATTCTTTAAGATCATGGTTGTCTAACTAATGGCTCGAGTTACTAAATCTACATCTTTGACATGTATATATTTTTTATTTTGATTTTATTTTGATTTTTATTTGTTTTTCAATTTATCGAGTCGGTTAAACAATGAAAGAAAAGTAATTAATGTCTACTTGTTCCTTGATGATCGACACTCGTTTGAACCCTATGCTCGATTAATGATAAGTACGCTTGCTCATATGTGTGATTTGGGTTGAATGTTTTAATTTAAACTTGATTAGGAATGTGCTTAATTTTTGTATGATTTTTATACCCAAGTTCGAACACATCACTACCCTTTTGGTGTCTAAGTATTTTCTAAAGACTCTCTCCGTCAAAGGCTTGGTGAAAGGATCGGCTAGATTGTTCTCTGAGGCAATCTGTTCCACCACAACTTTCCGTCTCTTAATGAAATTCCGGATAAGATAGTACTTCCTCTGTATGTGTTTTCCCTTTTTGTGACTCCTTGATTCTTTAGATTGTGAGATTGCAGCAGTATTGTCGCAATATATCACAACCGATTTGTCCATTTGTGGCATGACTCCAAGTTCCAAATGGAACATTCGGAGCCAAACTGCTTCCTTGGATACCTCCGAAACTGCCACATACTCAATTTCCATGGTTAAGTCAGCAATGTAAGATTACTTGATCCGTGAAATGGCTCCTCCAGACAAGGTGAAGACATATTCACTAGTTGATTTTCTCTCATCTTTATCCGCTTGGAAGTCTAAGTCCGTGTATCCTATAAGAACCAAATCATTAGCCCTGTAAACCAGTATATAATCTCTTGTACCTTTAATATACTTTAGAGCCTGCCAATGAACCTCCTCAGAGTTTGACTGATATCTACTAATTAAGCTTACGTCAAAGCAGATATTTGGCCTAGTACACAGCATGGCATACATGAGACTTCTCACAACTAAAGCATAGCAAATCCTACTTATTCTATCATTTTCTTCTCGAGACTTTAGACAGACATTTGAAGAAAAAGACAACCCATGTCTGTAAGGGATCATGCCCCTTGCATAAGTCCATACTGAACTTGGCTAGCATCTTATTAATGTATGTAGCTTGGAATAAATCGAACATTCTCTACTCTCTATTTCTAAGAAGTTTTATTTTGAGAATGTAAACTTGCAATCAGCTATAAGAAGCAATCGGCTATTAGTATATCTCTACCATCCAAAGTTGTACTCTGGGCTATATTTCTGCTACCACTAAACTTGCATTCCATATACTCTGTTTTACTCCTACTAATTCTGAAGCCATTGGATTCCAATGTCTGCCGTCACAACTCTAATTTAGCATTTACACCGATTCTAGTCTCATCAATCAACATAATATCATCCGCAAACAACGTACACCATGACACAGCCTTTTGTAAAGTGCAAGTCAACTCATCCATAACGGCTGCAAAGAGGAAAGGGCTAAGCGCTGATCTTTGATGCATTTCGATAGTAATAAAGAACTCTACAGTCTCCCTGGCACAAGTTCTTACACTTATACATACTCTCTCATATATATCATTAATGAGAGTAATATACTTTAACGATATACCTTTCTAGGTTAGCACCTATCAAACTAATTCTCTAGGTACCTTGTCATAGGCTTTCTCTAGGTTAATAAATACCATATGTAAATCTTTCTTTCTTTCTCTATAACATTCAATCATCTGTCGTAATAAATGAATTACCTCCATAGTGGAACGCCTAGGCATAAAACGAAACTGATTATCTGAAATTTGTATAATGCCCTGTAACCTCTGTTCGATCACTCTCTCCCAAAACTTCATAATATAACTCATGAGTTTAATCCCACGGTAATTAGCACAATCTTGAATACCCCCTTTATTCTTGTATAGAGGAATCAGGGTACTCTTTCTCCACTTTATAGGCATCTTATTAACTCTATATATCTTATTAAATAAGCTTGTCAGTCGCACAATACTTATCTCTCCTAACCACTTTCAAACCTCGATCGATATACCTTCCGGTCCCACTACTTTTTTTGGTCTCATCCTTTTAAGGGCATCTTGAACTTCATGCTTCTGTATACGACAAATACACGTATGGTTAACCTCTCCATTCGAAATTGCCAGGTTACCCATACTTGGAATTTGGACTTAACTCCCGTTAAATAACTTATCAAAATATGGCCTCTATCTCTCCTTTATTTCTTCATCCTTAACCAAAACTCTGTGGTTGTCGTTCTTTACATATTTCACCATACCGATATCTCTCGTCTTCTTCTTCTTGTAACGTACTAGTCTATATATGTTCTTCTCTCCATCTTTGGTATCCAACTTTTTATATAAATCTTTGTAAACTATGGATCTTGCTTTCTAACAACTTCTTTAGCTTTTCTTCGCGCGACCTTGTATTTTTCAAAATTCTCATCACTCCTGCACTTCCCTAAGTTTATATAGCACTATCTTTTACTCCTTACTGCATCTTTCACTCCGTTGTTCCACCACAACACGTCCTTATTTAGAGGTACTCTTCTTTTAGATTCACCAAGCACTTCTTTCACTACTGTCCTAATACATTAAGTCATCTTTCTCCATATAGTATCTAGATCCGAATCCCTATCAAAAGACCAGTCATCCGCCTCAACTACCTTATCGACAAAGGCAATTCTTTCATCCCCCTGTAGCTTCCACCACTTGATCATAGGGTCAACCTAATGATTCTACTACTTACTCTTTTTCCTAAAATTAAAATCGAGAACCAATAGTCTGTGTTGCGTAACTACACTCTTGCCTAGAATAACTTTACAATTTGTACAACCATTACGAAACTTATGCCTCATAATAAATAAGTCTATTTAAATGGCATTTAACCCGCTTCTAAAGGTCACTAAGCGAGAATCTCTCTTCTTAAATCAGGTATTTGCTATGGTCAAATCATAGGACAAGGCAAAGTTAATAATAGCAGTTCCTACTTTATTTCTAACTTCGAAACCCTGACCTCCATGAACATTCTCAAACCCGCTCTGATTAGTGCCCACATGTCCGTTTAAATCACCACTAATTAAAAGCTTTTCTGCACACGGTACACTTTGTACAATCTCATCTAAATCATCCCAAAACTGTTGCCTAACTGAATCCTTGAGTCCCACCTGTGGCACATACGCACTAATAACAGTAGTAATCTCACCGCCAATCATGATCTTGATGCTCAAAATCATATCATTCTTCCTCTATACTTTAACCACATTATCAATAAACTTATGGTCAATAATAATTCCAACTCTATTTCTATTCATAACTCTATCTGAATACCAAAGCTTATAACCCCAAGGCGCTACTACTCTGTCTTCTCACCTACCCATTTGGTTTCCTGAAGATACAAAATACTAATCTTTCTTCTTTGCATAACCTCAACTAATTCTGTCAATCTATCGATCAAAGATCCTATATTCCATGTAATTAAACGGATCCTATTACTATGAACTGTCTTTTTTACCCTACACCTTTGCATATTTAACATCGTATCCGGGGACCGACATGGCACATTGCTTCCGGGCAATGACCTAGTAACCCTTGCATATTTATCACTACACCCAGGTCTAGGAAGTGCAGCTCGTCGCTGAGTAGGGAATGTCCCCACGAAGTCAATCGATTGGTTCATGTCATGGATGTAACTATATTTTACGCTGGCCATCATAAGCCTTACCGCAACTCTCCTCCTTTATCCGGGCTTGAGACCGATAATGAACACTGTAGACAAAGCCCGCGAAACTCATAGGCAAAGTTCCCTTTAGTCCAGGTTATTGGGCCAAAAATAATTTATTATTTTTCTTAGACCTAATGAGCCCAAAAATTATAACCATTAATTAGTTATTTTTTGGGCATATTAAAATAACTTAATAAATAATTATGAGCCCAAATGAACTAAAATAATTATTAAGTCTTTTATTAACTAGTTTAAGTCCAGGTTAATTTTTTTAATTATTCAATCTGTGCTTAGGCCCTGAATAATTAATTAACCAATTAAACTAAATAATAAATTTAATTTCTCTCATTTTTTTTATTTTATTCCAATCTAAAAATAAATTAGACTTCCTAAATAAAATAATATCCTTTTTTATTGTGACCATTTTCTCGATCTAAAATAATTAGAACTTACGGGCTATTCTAAAGACCGAAAAGACACATCACCTTGGCTACTAAAATGACCAAAATACCCTTGCTATATAAATAGTTATATTTTACATTTTAAATATTTTTTAATATCACCATAAGAAAATATTGACCCCAAAGACAATATTGCGTTAGTTATGTCTTCGACCTACAAGTGAAATGACTAAAATATCCCTCTACACATCGTCGTTCATTTAGATAGGAAAAAGTGTACTAACACCTCTCTAAAAGATATCTACCATCTTTAGGCTTCTAGTCCAATGATCTACGACTTCTTGGAATATTTCAGTTTTTCAATGGAGCTACCCTAAAGCTAATATCCAAGTCATATTCCCCAGGGCCCTGGATAATTAGATCATTTGGACAACCATAAGGGGTGATATAGTGTAGACACTATCTTGTACAAGTTTATCTTGAATAACTAGTCACATATACCCAATATACAAGTATATTGGTCCTTCTAAAGAACCTCAACTATAGTATATCAAAGCATACGCTTCTAGCTTCATCAGACCACTAAGTGATACTCAAGTTGTAGAGTACAAGTCCACGCTGTAGCAGTAGTAGTCTGGATTTTTATCACATAGTACTTTTTAGAAACAACTACTACAGCTCATGTTCTACGTATTCGAAATATGTTTCTGTTATGAAATGAGTAAACTACTCATTGGTTAAAGGTAAGTCATTCCCTATTTAAAATTCATAACACAATAACGTTGTCATGTTGAGATTCCCATCCTCATCATCCGGTTAAGAATAATAGTTTACGTGTCAAGTATCACATGGTCCATACCTTACTGTGAAAGACCTCCATTCACATGAACTATTTACTTAAACACAATAAGTCTTTTTCAATTAAAATCATGCACAAATATAAAGAAGATTTCACAAACAAATTCTGAGAAAAATACTTTTATTAATACAAGTTAAAATTACATCAGAAACCTAGTCTAAGAAGGTATACATTCCAACAGTCACGAAGTATAAGTAGAGATTACTGATTGGGTTATGTATTGTACCTTTCTAAACTTATCTTAATTTGAGTAAACAGGGTTCATGAGGTTTGAAAGAAAATGAGTTGAAGAAAATAAGAGTCAGAAAGGATGTATATACCCATTCTAAAAAATTGTGGAGAATAAAGGTCCAGGAAAACAAAGCGCATGTCCTTTGGTGAAAAATAATGTGTGAAAAAAATGCTGAAAAAAAATTAGTTGAAAAAAAAAATATTTTGATTATGTTTTAATAGGGGTCCAATACAGTGAATGAAGAAAACTCCATTTACTTGAGGTTAAATTCCCTAAGTTTTTGGGGGAAAAAATGAGAAAAGAAAAAGGAAAAATGAGTGATAATGACCCTATTTTGCTTCTCAAATTATAAAAGTTTAGAGTCATAAAACATAAGTTGAATTGATAATCTTGACTTATATTACTTACATTGTCCATTTGGCTTTGGTTGCGAGAATAGGTGGCTTTCAATGAATTGGAATGAACTTATTTAACTTAACTTTGATGGCCTTAGTTATATCTATCTAAATATATAAGTATCTCTAAGTTTGGCTTGATTGAATATTTGTTGAATCGGGTTCTTAAGTAGAAAAAGGGACAATGTCCTTGATACTTGGAAGTTGATTTGCTTATAAATATGTTTTGTGTCTTATTTGTTTGAGAACAAGCAAGGTCTCAAGTGTGGGGAATTAATAGGGCTTAAATTTACCTATATTTTCATAGTCATTATAGATGAATTTGTGTTATTTTTTAATGGAATGGCTGTGTAATTCCTCTATTTCTTAATGATTTGATGATATTTTGCTGTGAAAAGGTTTTAATGATGGTAGGAAAGTTTTCTTTGAGTTATTAGTTGAAATTGCAGAACAAGAGCTGAAATTGGACTAGTGCCAATAGTGAACCGATGCCAGCTCAGAGAAGGTGAACAGGCCGCAACCCTATTCTAGAAAATAGGAGGAAAATAGAGGAATTTAGACTCAAAATAGAGTTGAGCTAGCGCCAGCTCAGAGAAGATAAGCCAGCACCAGCTCAGAGAAGCTAAGCCAGCACCAGCCTAAGTCTGGTTGGAGATGGCGAAAAATCCTTTTTAGGCTAAAATTTGGAAATTACTATATAATTCCTTTGGGAACTAACTTTTGGATGTGAAAGGACTTCTTTGGATGAAAAATATAGACAATAGATGAATTTGATAGCGCTTAATCTTGTCTATGTTTTTTTAGTTATTTGAGGATGTTTTGTGGTACTTTTGGTTTACTAACTAGTCATTTCCCTTCTTATTTGATATTTTACTTGTGGAAAGTGTTCTTAGTAAATTTGTACAGGAGTTGAATGATTTAAAGTGAAATTGTAGATTTTAGACTTGACCTAGCACCTGCTCAAAGTGGTTGAACCGGCTGATGCGTAAATTTTATGTGTATAAAAATTATCAAATTTAAATTTATCCCTTAGTTAAGTTTTAATTAAAATATTAATCCTAAAATACACATACGAGTAAGTCAAGTATAGCATAGAAAATTAACAAGTATCGATCCTCAAATAAACAAGTACACACTAATCACTTTTCATTCATTGTTTAACAGATCCAAATAAAATGAGAAAATAATAAAAATAAAAATATATATACAATCCAAGGATGTAGTAATATGCAATTTAGACAATTACCCTAAACAATATGATAATGAACCAACTAGCAATTCTCTCAATTAATTATCATTATGGACTTATGAAAGAATATAAAGTAAAATTCAACCGTTTCCCAAGTCATGAATCAACTTAGATAAATTTCACTTCTTTTCCTAATCCATGGAATCACTATCTTTTGATTAGCAGATTTCCTAATCAAGCCAACATAACCAAAACATACATTAAGTTCAATTCCTCATAACATGAAATTAGTTAATGACCCTTTACTCGAGGTAAAATAATCTAATCTTTGATTACTTAGGTTCTTTAATCTTAACTTCGTTACCCAAGTCCATTAAGATTTAACAAATACGAAATCAATACAATAAAACTCCTAACATCATCTCCCAAGTCAATTAGAAGAACTCGCATCAATAATTAATGATAACAAGTAATCAAATACCAAGGATGATAGAAAATTGATCAAATAACTAAATTAACACAAAGTAATGAATCCAAAATAATATTAAATTACAATAAAAATATTGAATACATCATTGTTTAAGGAAAAGAAAACAAAGATAAAAAAAAACACTCATAGACAAGCCTCTTTCTTCTCTCTTCAAGATTCTCTTAAACAACCCTCCTTGATTTGGTGAATTCCTCTTTCAATGAGTGGTTGGAATTTTTGCTCTTGGATTCACTCCTCTAGCCATCCAGAATGGACCTAGCGCCTGGTCCACTTGCCAGACCTGGCACTAGGTGTGTTCTGGAAAATCTACAGTTTTTCTTAAATTTAATTCAAATCTGCACAAATTTGTCAAAAACACTTTTGACAAGCAAAATGTTAAATATAAAGGAATATATCTAGTTATCATAGCAAAAGTATCTCAAAACAACCTCAAATAACTAGGAAAATAATGATGATGTTAACCCCTATCACATACCCCACACTTGAACTTTTGCTTGTTCTAAAACAAAACACTTTAACAAAAAAAAAAAAAATCATCAAGAAAACACAAGCTTTTTCTTATTCCAACAAAAACTTCTTCTACCATAGCAAAGATTATGTCTTCCCTTCAAATTTTAGATAAAACTCTTGTCATTCACACCCTTTGAAAACAATTCAAACTTTAAAACATTTGACAAGATATCAGAAAACTCTTCTCTAAGAAAATTATTTCACTCTTCAAGTAAAAATATAGATAACATGAATCACATAAGTCAAGTCATCTACCAACTCAAGCATTATAAATCCAAAAATTACACCACCCAAGTCATGATGTAAGGAAATCACTCCAATTTTTTTCTAATGACTTAGGGAATTGATAGCCTCAAGTGCATGTATTTCTCTTCACACACCATATTGGCCCCCTTTTAGTCATCACTCAACTTTTTTTTAGCATTTTTTTTCTCTATTTTGCTTTCAGGAATTCATAGCCTCAAGAAAGTAGATTTCTCTTCACTATATGCATTGGCCCCCAAAATCAAGCAAAAATAATATTTTATCATTTTTAAAGAGGAAACAAAAATTAACTCATTTTTTCAATTTTTCAACTCACAAAATTTTTTCACAAATTTATCTCCTTATATTCCTTATCACAACTTAAAGCTAAGTAAAATTTAAACTCATAACACAAGAGTTTGCCAATAAAATTTTCCCACATTCATCATATCCTCTATATTCAAACTAGATGAGTCCAATAATATTCAAACACTATTGTATAAGTGAGATTAATCAAAATTCTCAAGTCTTGACAACTATCATATCCAATAAACCAATTTCATAAAAATCCACCAAATGAATGATAAAGAATCATATCCAAGGAAGAAAAGGAATTACATCCTTGCTTTAAACAATGAAAACTACAAAAATTTTGAAAATTTTTCACAGAAATGATATGGAAAAATATTATTCAACCTCATTCTCCTCCCCTCCCCCCCACTTAAAATGAGCATTGTTCTCAATGGCCAAAGATATAACAATAACAGTACAGCCAAGAAGATCAAAATCAATAAAAAAGAAGAATAAAGAGAAGAAAATGCTTCTATTAGGGGGTTGTACCAATGGGGGTTTTAAAAGCAGTCTGATAAGCCCAAAGAGTATCATCTAGCTTCAAACTCCAATCCTTTCTTGTATGTATGATTCACCACTTTTTCCAAGATTCTTTTTAACTTTCTATTAACCACCTCAACTTGGCCACTAGTTTGAGGATAATAGGGGGTAGCAAAATATGAGTAACTCCTAAATATTTGAGAACCTTGTCTAATTAGGTCTTACAAAAGTGGATTCTCCTATCATTAATGAGTACCTTAGGCACTCCAAACCAGGTGAAAATTTTCTTAAGAAATTTTACTACAACCCGAGCATCATTAATAGGTAAGGCTTGCTGATGCGTATAGATTTAGGTATAAAAATCATATAAAAACTAAGCACATTCCCAATCAAGTTTACATTAAAACGTTAAAACCAAATTACACATATGAGCAAGCTTACTCATCATTAACATAGCATAGGGTTCAAATGAGTGTCGATCCTCAAGTAACAAGTAGACATTAATCACTTCTTTTTCATTGTTTAACCGACTCAATAAAGTGAAAAAATGAAATAAACTAAAACAAAAAAAATAAAAATAAAAATATATACATGTCAAGAATGGGGAATTATGTAACTCAAGCCATTGTTTAGACAAACATGATCTTAAAGAACCCAACCATTATCATAACCAATTATTCTCTTGGCATCATGAAGGATGAAGGTAGATTCACTTCAATGGTCAATCCCATGAAATCACTATCCTCCAGATAAATTAGCATCACTTGGTCTGTCTCAACTAATTCATCCAAAAAATGCATTAAACGCAATCCTTAATTAAATTTTCTTGGTCTGGAAAATTTAAAACATGAAATTAATCAATGAATCCTTGGTCTGGCAAACATCAAGTAACCTTTAATTACTTAATCCTTAGCAATTAACCTTTTTGGTCTTGCAAGTTAACAGCCAATAAATATGAAATTAATCAATTGAAACCACCATCAATCTCTTTAGTCTAGCAAGCTAATGAAAAGAAACAACCAATTAATTTCGTAAGACGCCCAAAAATACCAAGAAGAACAATCAATTAATTAAAAGATCAAATAACTCTAAATATCATGAATGTCTACAACAGTGTCGAATTACAATAAAACAATTAACATATCATTGTTTAAGAAAAAGAAAATAAAGTAAAAGAAAGTACTCATAGACAAGCCTCTTTCTTCTTCCTTTGAATACCTTCTTGCATAACCCTCATTGAATTGAAGAATTCCTCATTCGATTTGAGTAATTTTCTATTGTGATCAATGAATTATCCCATTTTCCTTTGTGTTTTCCATCTATTTATAGACTTGGGAAGTGCCTACACTTGTTAGTATAATGTTCTTGGCTAAGTAGAAGTTGAAAAGTACTAAAACTCCACAAATTACCAAAAACTGTGTAGAAAAATCAAAGCATCGCCTTAACTTCAGGGCACAGCCGGCGCCGGCGCCGGTAGTGTTCTGTTTCTCCAATTATTCGCCAATTTTTTTCTTGATTTCAGCACCACGCAGTCTAGAGTACAGCCGGCACCGCCTTGGGTACTAGAGCCAGTGCCGGTTCCATTTTGTTCTGGTCTTGGTTCAATAATTTTTTGTCCCCTTGAAGTTCGTGTCATCAGCATATGGCCGGCGCCAGTTCCTCTGTCCTGGCCGGCGCCGCCTCTATTTTGTTTTGAGATGTTTTTGCTTCGTTTCATCACAAAAATCTGAAATAATGAACAAAATACCTTTTCAAGGGTAAAATCTCAAATATGAAGGAATATGATTAGTTATTGAACAAAATGTATCACAAAAGAGCCTCAAATAATTAGAAAAAATATGACTAATTTAGCCCCTATCATATTCCCCCACACTTAACTCTTTGCTTGTCCTCAAGAAAAGTATCAAAGACAAGTATGAAAAAACACAAGGTTTACTCAATTCACTCAATCAATTTCAAAATAATATCCTCAACGCTTTCTTCATTCAAGAACATAAAACACATGCTACTACATCTTTCACAACAAATGCAAGAATTGTGTAAGTGGTAAATGACTTAGTAGAACCATCTCAAGAGTTCACAATATTCTCAAACCATTGGAAAGAATTTAGCTAAAAAAGAATATGCATTCCATAAGCTTTCCTTTCATACACTCTCTCCACTAATCCGAGACATATCATGATTCTACTTAGGTCAAGTAGGACTTTCAAGCTTGTAATGTAAGGCTAAAGGTTTATAATGTAGCTTATCAAATGAAGGATATAGGAGAATCAAATATCAAAGAAGCTGAGAGTTCGCAAGAAAAAGGATAAACAAAATGAATCAATAATTTCCAAACTCTTCTTTCTCTCCTATTCCAGAAATCAATCAAACCATAACCTTATTCAGCAATTACAACTCAACTCAAGCAAATCCTGCATTTTCTCTCTCTCTCTTTTTTTTTTTTTTCTTCTTCTCATCTTTTTACTTTCTTCATCAACTCTTCCCTATTTTTTATAAGATCATTCATATTTTTCAGCAATGGTGTCAAGTACTTTATATGAACTTAACTTTTACAGCTCAATCACCATTCCTTTTGTGATCTTTTGTCTCTCTTTTCCTTTCAAAAATTTTTCTTTTCTTTCTTTTCTCTCTTCTTTTGACTCTTACTGCTACTTTTCTTTTCTTTCTCAATTTATTTCTTTCCATATTTTCTAGCAGCTATTTTTTTTCCTTATCTTATTTTCAATCTCTCTTTTCTTTTTCTTCTCTTCTTTGCTTTTTTCAGCTCAACACAACTATTGATACATGACTGAAAGTAACGAGTCATGATCTTCCTCTAAGTATTCTTCCTCAACATTCTCTTACATATACTTTCATCCATCAAGAGCATAAAGATTTGGAAAATTATTCAAACTCTCAAAAGCAAGCAATGGACAAAGTGTTGTGACAGGTTTTAAAGAAAGAAATCAACAATTTAGGCTCAAAATGGGCACTAGGGATAATATAAAAAATAGGCAGGCTTGAAAAGCTCAAACTATCCAAAGAAGGCCTATCACCGTCATCCCTAAGTTAAATCATGATTGTCTTTCTTGTTTTGCCTCGAGAGGTATTCAAGTAAGTTCTAGAATGCTCCATGAATTTTAATAGAAAAATAGGTTTAAGAACAATGCGAAGCATTTGATCAAGAACTACTTAGTCCAAGTGCGTGCAAAAAGTCATGCCTATGCCATAAATGATCTAGAACATATGCTCTATAATCCATCATAAAGACATGCATTAAAAATACAGCTTGAAATCTCAAAGAAAGTCAGAAAAAAAATTGAAAATTTTGCCCACATGAAGGATAAAGTATATGCATAGAAGAATTTTCAATCGAATCACTCCCCCACACTTACACTGGACATTGTCCTCAATGGCCAAATAAATAAAACAATGAATTAAATGCCATGGGACAAAAAATAAAGAGGAAAAGATAAGAAAGAAATTACGTCCATTCATTGTGCTCAAAATAAAAGTATTTCTCAATTTCAAAATATTTCAACGTAGCTTAATATTGAGAAAACACCAAGATAATTGATAAAAATTTGGACAAAGTATATCACCAAACCACTCCCCAACACTTAAATTGGACATTGTCCTCAATGGCAAAAAATAAACATAAGAACGCATCTCCAAAGGGACTAAAAATAATAAGGGGTTAGAAAGTTTAAGTAATATTTCCCAAGTGCAATAATGCTCCAATAAATATCCAATCTTAAGGTAAAAAGAAGGACTTATCCAAGAAGGCTTTATTCCTATAAAACAAAACACAAATACAAGCACAAAGAAAATAATAATAAAATAAAAACATACCTAAATAAAAGAAAACAAACTAAAGAAAAACACTCAAATAAAAAATATAACACAAAAACTTGTCACACTCATCATGCTTCCTCATCATACCTTTTGAAAAGAAATTAAGGCTCAAAATAGAAGACAGGCATGATGAATGTAGAATGAAGAAAGGGTTTTGAGAAATAAAAGATTTATGAAAATAATTTTTCTCACTAAAGCAAAACACCTAAACCTCTTTCTTTAACATTTCTTTAGACACACAAATATTTTGTCAACAGATAAGTGCACATGGTTTTGAAAGAATGCATCAAGCTTGAAATCACCGATTAACACTTCAAAAGAATTTTTACAATTTAAAATACCCCTTTAAACTTAGTGTTTGAGTTCTTAAAGATGGGATTAGGAAATCTTTACTTTTCAATGCTTCTACAAATACCAAGTTACCTCCCTGAGATTGGGGTGAAGGGTAGAATTTGTTAACATCCTCAAAGGGTTTATTAGAATGAATGATAGATCTAACTTCTTGAGACATGTTAAACTCCATACATCATCATTGGGCCCATTGTTTTCCAAGAATTGAGAGGAACGTAAAAAAAAAATCATGCGACAAATAAATATTAGAATTATGAGCACATAGAGTAGAATCAAATACCTCTCTTGCCACATCATGCAATTGTCCCTCATAGCCTCTCTTTTTTTTTTTTTTTCATGGTCCATTGTACGGTCTAGCATGAACTCATGAGTCTCCTCAACAATCTAAACTAATTGTTTCCTTTGGTCGCATAATCGTTGGGAAGCTTCTTCATGCCACTGAACAGATGAATATGTATTGGCGACAAAAGATTTCACTAATGCTTCTAATGACGTCTCACTAAAAGCATCACTGTGAGCTTGTAATTTTGTCAATATATTATCAATACACTAATGTTTTTTTTTATTTTTCTTTTTTTTTGAAAAACGAAATAAAAAATGATGAACATGCAGCAATGATGAATAATGCAATTTAATTCATGAAGAAAGAAATAAAAATGAAACAAAACGAAATCTACTATATCGCTGTCAGGTCATTGGATCATGTACCAAGGCTAACACCAAGCAAAGATAAGACGAAAGTTAGATAATAGAATTCATGATTACAACAAAATACAAAGTTAGTCAAAGTTAGTAAATTAGATTACAAGAATATACAAAGCTACACAAGATACAAAAGATAGCACCTTTTTGCGAAAAGAACAATTGTACATATTTATATATTTACATGGTTAAATTAACAAAATCAAAGCTTTCATGATATTGTTCCCCGGCAACGGCGCCAAAAACTTGATGCGTATGGATTTGGATATAAAAATCATATAAAAACTAAGCACATTCCCAATCAAATTTATATTAAAATGTTAAACCCAAATTACACATATGAGTAAGCGTACTCATCATTAACATAGCATAGGATTCAAATGAGTGTCGATCCTCAAGGAATAAATAAACATTAATCACTTCTCTTTCATTGTTTAACCGACTCAATAAAGTGAAAAAATGAAATAAAATAAAACAAAACAAAACAAAAATAAAAATATAAACATGTCAATGATGGATAATTATGTAACTCAAGTCATTGTTTAGACAAACATGATCTTAAAGAACCCAACCATTATCATAACCAATTATTCCCTTGGCATCAAAAAGGATGAAGGTAGATTCACTTCGATGGTCAATCCATAAAATCACTATCCTCTAGATAAATTAGCATCACTTGGTTTGTCTCAACTAATTCACCCAAAAGACGCATTAAACACAATTCTTAATTAAATTTCCTTGGCCTGGCAAATTTAAAACATGAAATTAATCAATGAATAATTGGTCTAGCAAATATCAATTAACATTTAATTACTTAATCCTCATCAATTAACCTCTTTGGTCTAGCAAGTTAACAGCCAATAAATATGAAATTAATCAATTGAAACCACCATCAACCTCTTTGGTCTAGCAAGCTAATAAAAAGAAATAATCAATTAATTTCGTAATACGCCCAAGTAATTAAATACCAAGAAGAACAATCAATTAATCAAAAGATCAAATAACTTTAAATATCATGAATATCTACAATAGTGTCGAATTACAATAAAACAATTAACATATCATTGTTCAAAAAAAAAGAAAACAAAGTAAAAGAAATGACTCATAGACAAGCCTCCTTATTCTTCATTTGAAGACCTTCTTGCACAACCCTCATTGAATTGAAAAATTCCTCATTTGATTTGAGTGATTTTCTATGGTGATCAATGAATTCTCCCATTTTCCTTTATATTTTCCATCTATTTATAAACTTAGTGCCTAAACTCGTTAGTGTAATGTTCTCGGCCGAGTAGAAGTTGAAAAGTACTAAAACTCCACAGATTATCAAAAATCGCATAGAAAAATCAAAGCACCACCTTAACTCCAGGGCATAGCTGGCGCCGCCTAGGCTGTCGAAGCCGATGTCGGTTGTATTTTATTTCTCCCATTATTCACTGATTTTTTTCTTGATTTCAGCACCACGTAGTCCAAAGTACAGCCGGTGCCGCCTTGGCTACTGGAGCCGGCACCGGTTCCATTCTGTTCCAATCTTGGTTCAACAATTTTTTGTCGCCTTGAAGTTTATGTCATCAGCATATGGCTGGCGCCGGTTCCTCTGTCCTGACTGGCGCCGCCTCTATTCTGTTTTGCATCGTTTTTGCTTCGTTTTACCCCAAAAATCTGAAATAATGAACAAAATACCTTTCCAAAGGTAAAATCTCAAATATGAAGGAATATGACTAGTTATTAAAGAAAATGTATCACAAAAGAATCTCAAATAACTATGAAAAACATGACTAATTTAACCCCTATCACTTGCACCTCAACGCACTTTGATACATACTCAACTACAACCAAAATGTATTTGTTACCCAAAGAACTAGTAAAAGGACCCATGAAATCAATTTCCCAACAATAAAAAATTTTACAAGTTTGAAAATTTTGTAATGGCATCTCATTAGATCTAGAAATATCACCTGTACGTTGACACCTATCACAAGTTTGAACAAACTTATGCGGGTCCTTGAAGAGTGTAGGCCAATAAAATTTAGATTCAAGCACCTTTCTTGCGGTGTTGTTAGTTTGGTAGTGGCCTCCCACGGGCCCTTCATGACAATGTTTCAAAATGTTAGTACTTTCTACAGAATCCACACACTTTCAAATGATTTGGTCTGCACAACACTGAAACAAGTATGGATCTTCCCAAAAGTAATACTTTACTTCGGAGAGGAATTTCTTCTTTTGTTATACATTGAAATCTTCCGGAATAATTCCTACAACCAAGTAATTAGCAAAATCTGCATACCAAGGTATTTGAGAAATCTCATAATCAATAAGTAGAAGTTGTTCATCTAGGAGGTGCCATTGATGTCTCATTTGGCCAAAGCTCAAGGTTAGGATTTTTCAACCTAGATAAGTGATCCACCATCAAATTTTTCGCTCCCTTTTTGTCCCTAATCTCCAAGTCAAATTCCTGCAACAATAAAACACATCTTATCAATCTTTATTTAGAATTATGCTTGTTGAGTAGGTACTAAAGGGCAAAATGATCCGTATACACAATGACTTTGGACAAAACAAGATAAAAACAAAATTTATCAAAAGTAAACACTATGGTCAGCAACTCTTTCTCCATTGTGGTGTAGTTCTCTTATGCTGCCGTAATAGTTTTACTCGCATAGTGAATTGGTTGAAAGTACTTTTTCCTTCTTTGTCCAAACACTACACCTACTGCATAATCATTTACATCACACATTAATTCAAAAGGAAGAAACTAATCTGGTGCAATTAAAATAGGAGAATTGATCAATTTCTTTTTAAGCACGTTGAAGGCATTAGTGAGAAGTTTAGAAATTTTTGAGAAATTTAAGATGAACCTCCTATAGAAACCAGCATGGCCAAGAAAGCTTCAAATAGCTATTACGAAAGTAGGAGGAGGGAGTTTCTCAATTGCCTCAATCTTGACTCAATCAACCTCAATCCCTTTCCTTAAAATTTTGTGTCCCAATATTATACCTTCTTACACCATAAAGTGGCATTTTTCCTAATTAAGCATGAGATTGGTCTCTTCACACCTTTGAAGCACATTTTCCAAATTGGCCAAACACAAGTCAAAAGAATCACCAAAAATAAAAAAATATCCATAAATATTTCTATTATATCTCCCACAAGCCCTTCAAAAATAGTCATCATACACCATTGGAAAATTCTGGGATCATTGCAAAGACTAAAAGGCACACGTCGATATGAAAAAGTACCAAAAGGGCATGTAAATATGTTCTTCTCTTGATCCTTCGGTGCTATGAGAATTTGAAAGTATCTGAAAAACCATCTAAAAAATAATAAAACTCATGTCCGGCTAACCTTTCTAACATTTGGTCAATAAAAGGGAGAGGAAAATGGTTCTTCCTAGTTGCCTCATTTAATTTTCTATAATCAATGCAAATCCTCCAATCAGTTACCAATCTCATTGGGATCGACTCATTTTTCTCATTTGGGCTCACAGTCATTCCTCCCTTCTTTAGTACCACTTGTATTGGACTAACCCAAATACTATTAGAAATAGGATAAATGATGCCGAAATCTAGGAGTTTAATTACCTCACCTTTTACCACATCACTCATGTTTGAGTTTAACCTATATTAAGGTTACACTACGGGTTTTGCTCATTCTTCCAACAAAATTTTGTGAGTACAAAAGGAAGGGCTAATTCCCTTAATGTCCATGATTTTTCATGTAATGACTCCCTTATATTTTCCCAATAAACTTACTAATTTGGTCTTTTGATCACAAGTAAGGTCTTTAGCTATAATCACGGGCAATTTTTCACATTTTGCTAAAAATGCATATTCCAAGTGCTTAGGAAGGTCTTTCAAGTCCAATTCTGGTGGTTCCTCAATAGATGACTTCATCCTTCCCAAACTGTATTTTTCAATTTCCTCAAATTCTCTCAACTCATGGCCCTCATTTGAATCCTCCAAATATGCAATGGATTGTTCCATATAACATTAGACAAATGATTCATGCACAAAGTCAAAGATAGGCTCATTAAAAATATCAACCCTTAAACAAGAATCATCATAAGAAATAGGATATTGTATACTTTTGTGGATTTTGATAATGACTTCCTCATCCCCACCCTAAGTGTCAATTTTCCTCCATGAATATCAATTAATTCTTTGGCAGTTGCTAGAAAAGGTCGATCTAGGATTAAAAGGACTTTAAAATCTTTATCCATATCAAGAATAACAAAATCCACATGAAATATGAATCTATCCACCTTAACAAATACATCTTCCACTATTCCCCTAGGATATTCAATAGATCTATCCGTAAGTTGAATACTCATCCTAGTAGGTTTAGGTTCACCTAGGCCTAACTTTTTGAAAGTTTTGTATGGCAAAAGATTAATACTAGCACCTAAATCTACCAATGCATTACAAAATGTAAGAGTCCCAACAAATAAGGAATAGAAAAGCTCCCTAGATCACTTTCTTGTCGTGGCAAAGTCCATTAGTCCTGCAAGATAACTGAGCATTCTTCATTTAAAACCACTGTAGATAATTCCTCCAACCTCTTTTTGTTAACAAGCATGCTTTTGAGGAATTTTGCATATTTGGGCATGTGTACCAAGGCCTCGCTAAGTGAAATATTTATATGTAGTTGTTTGAATATTTCTAAAAACTTGTCAAATTGTGCATCTTTTCTTATTTTGTGTGTGCGAGTGGGGTAAGGTACCAGTGGTTGAAAATCTGATTTTTTAGTTTTCTTTTCAAAAGGTTTAACAAGAGGGGTTAGTTCTAGCCCATCTTCTTTAGATAGCACCGATTCCGTGTGAGGATCGGGTAGCTCCTTACCACTTCTTAATAGAATGGTAGCTGAATCATGTTGTGTTTCTACCCCTAATGGCGACTTTATCACTAAATCCGTCAAAAACCAAATTTGCCTTTTCATATTTTTAATCATGTCCTCAAATTTTACCAGTGTGTCATCTATCTCATGAAAATGTTCAGTTACAGTGGTGGCAAATTTTTCTAACACCCCCTTCTAAAGCAATGGAGTCAGATAGTCGAGAGGCCATCCATTGAGACATGTTAGGATATCATCCCATGCTTCAATTGGCCATCTTACCTACATAAATTAACTTGTTAGTATCATATATACACATCACAATGCGAAATCAAGTTAGTTAGTTAAGGTATATGTTCACAAATTAAGTTAGAAGTAATTACACTATATGGGGACATCAAATATACAAGAAAATAAAATATGACACAAATTCATACAAGGAACATGTATACATATTCACATATTTACATACAGACATATAAACATATAAATATAGTTAAATCAACAAAATTCAAGCTTTCATGATATTATTTCCCGGCAACAGCATCAAAAACTTGATGCGTAAATTTTAGGTGTATAAAAATTATCAAATTTAAATCCATTCCTTAGTCAAGTTTAAATTAAAATATTAATCCCAAAATACACATACAAGTAAGTATACTCATTGCAAGCATAGCATAGGAAATTAACGAGTATCGATCCTCAAAGGAACAAGTACACACTAATTATTTTTCATTCATTATTTAACCGATCCAAATAAAGTGAGAAAATAATAAAAAATAAAAATATATATATATAACTCAAGGATGTAGGAATATGCAATTTAAACAATTATCCTAGAAAACATGATAATGAACCAACTAGTAATTCTTGCAATTCATTATCGTCCTGGCATCATGAAGGAATATAAAGTAAAATTCAATCATTTTCCAAGTCATAAATCTACTTAGATAAATTCTACTTCTTTTTCCAATCCATGGAATCACTTTCTTTTGATTAAATTAGCAGATTTCTCAATCAAGCCAACATAACCAAAACATGCATTAAGCTCAATTTCTCATTAACATTAAATTAACTAATGACCATTTGCTCGAGGTGAAATCAACTAATCTTTGATTACTTAAGTTCTTTAATATTAACTTCGTCGCCCAAATACAAAATCAATACAATGAAACTCCTAACATCATTTCCCAAGTCAATTAGAAGAACTCACATCAATAACTAATGACAACAAGTAATCAAATACCAAGGATGATATAAAATTGATCAAATAACAAAATTAACACAAAGTCATGAATCCAAAATAATGTTAAATTACAATAAAAATATTGAATACATTATTATTTAAGGAAAAGAAAACAAAGATAAAAGAAAGCAGTCATAGACAAGACTCTTTCTTCTCCCTTGAAGACTTTCTTAAACAACCCTCCTTGATTTGATGAGTTCCTCCTTTAATGAGTGTTTGGAATTTTTGCTCTTGGATTCACTCCTCTGGTGGTCCAGAATGGACTTGGCGCTTGGTCCACTTGCCAGACCTAGCGCCAGGTGTGTTTTGAAAAATCTCCAATTTTGCTTGAATTTAACTCAAATTTGCACAAATTCAAAAACCCTTTCTACAAGTAAAATGTCAACTAGGAAGGAATATGCCTAGTTATCATAATAAAAATATCTCAAAATAACCTCAAATAACTAGGAAAATAATGATGATTTTAACCCCTATCACAAGTCGAGGCTCGATTCTAGAAAAATAGAGGAAACATAGCTCAAACCAGGAGAATTCCAGAGCTGGACCGGCACTAATCCAGACGAAATGACCCGGCGCCGGCCTACTCTGTTGTGGCAATTAGAGTCCTTTTTTCAAGTCAAATTGGAAATTTCCAAAGAAATTAACTTGTTTCCAACTTGTACTTGGCTCAGGGCTTTTGAAAAATGAATTTTAGCAATCAAGAGGCCTATTTAACCAAGAACAAGTAAAGATTAATGCATGAATCCAAGGAGCTAAAGCTAAAATCATTAATTAAAGTGGAATTCATCACTCGAATGAGCATTGATTCAAGAAGGTTCTCAAAGAAGGAAGAAGATGGCTTGTCTATGAGTTCTTTCTAAAACCTTTGTTTTCTTTTTCTTTAAACAATTATGAGATTAATGTTTTAATTGTAATTGAATATTATTTTTTAATTTTGTGATAATGAATTAATTTAATATTTTGTTCAATTGATTATTCTTTTTTATATTTAATTACTTGTTATTAATGGTGATTTGATTAGATTGGACCATTCTTCTAATTAACTTGAGAAAGAAGTTAAGAGATAGTCTTTATTACTCAATTCTTGACTTATTTTCTTAACTAACTCAAGTGAGGGGTTAAGTGAGATTAAGTGATCAAAAGTTGTTGATTTCACCTAGAGACAGGGAAATTAATGATTTTATGTCATTGTCGCCTAGAAATAGGGATAATAACCAAGGATTGTATTTTATGCATCTTTTAGTTGTTTTAGTGAGATAGGTATGTCCATTAAAATTGACTAAGAGATAGTGAACCCATAACTCGAGAGAGAGTGGATTCTATATTAAACTCCTTTATGATGCCATGGAAAGTGATTATTGTAACAAGTGCTAATGGTTTATTATCATGTTTTCAAAAATAACTATTTAATTATATATTTTTATCTCCTAGAGTTGTGTATATATTTTGTCTCTATCTTTATTTTTATTTTTATTCTTTATCAATCTAATTGGTAGGTTAAATAATAAATGGGAAGTAATTAGTGTGTACATATTCTTTAAAAATCGATACTCGTTAATTTCATATACTATGCTTAATGATGAGTGCCCTTACTCATATGTATAATTTGAGATTGATGTTTTAATTTAAACTTAATTGGGGATAGAAAATTACATAATTTTTATATACCCAAATTCAACGCATGAAGTTTTTTGTGTTGTTGCCGGGGAACAATATCATGAAAACTTGAAATTCATTAATTTAGCCATGTTTATATATCTATATGTAAATATGTAAATATGTTCTTTGTTTAAATAGGTGCCATAAGTTATTATATAATGTACTAATTTGTATATGTTGACTATTGTGTGATATGATAGTTGTTTGTTTGTATAAGTGTAAAATCTAATTTCTTATAATCTGAGTTCTTCTACAGCAAGACTTCTTGGTTTATGATCTAAAAAATAGCAGGAGACCTCGTGGACTTTGATCCAAAAATAGAAAGAACTCTAACGAGGATTCAACGAGCATATAGAAATCAGGCTAACCAATTTAGTTCCACAAAAGAGATAGAAGTTAACCAAAATAATAATGGCAGCAATGGTGAAAATAATAGAAGGACTATGGGAGAATGCTAAGCTTGTGATTTCAGGTACGAATTTGAGTATAACTACACCAATGGTAGAAGCCAACAATTTCAAAATAAAACCTAACATAATCCAAATGATTCAAAACATGGTCTAATTTGACGGGTTACTTGATGAAGACCCTAACTCCCACCTTGCTAGTTTTTTAGAAATTTGTGACACTTTCAAAACGAATGGTGTGTCAGAAAGTACTACTAAATTGAGATTCTTTCCTTTCTCTCTTAGGAATAGAGCCAAATATTGGTTAAAGTCCTTACTCATAGGATCAATCACTACTTGGAACGAGTTAGCTGAAAAATTCTTAGCCAAATATTTTTCCCCAACTAGAACAGCCAAGCTTAAGCCCGACATCTTTGCATTCCAACAATTGGAGTCTGAAAGCCTATATCAGTGTTGGGAAAGGTGGAAGAAAATGCTTAGAAAGTATCCATATTGAACTAGGCATGCAAATGTAGATTTTTACAAGTGGATTAAAATTTTCTTCCAAGCAATTGATTGATGCATCTGCAGGAGGAATAGTAAACTCTAAGACCCTTGAAGAGTTGTATGAGTTGATTCAGGATATTGCTATAAACAATTACTCATGGGGCAATTCAAGCCTAAGGCTCGTGTTTAGGGAGTTCATAAAGTGGATGTTTTAACTGCTTTGGAAGAAAAAGTTGAGGCACTTGCTCAAAAGATGGAACAAATGGTGGGTCCTTCATAGGTAATGAATGGTAAGTGTGATTTTTGTGGAGAAAGGCATCCCAGTTATGAGTGCCAAAACATAGGATTATCTCTAGAGTCCTTAGAGCAAGCTGTTTTTATAGGGAATGAACAAGAAGGTAACAATCTATACAGTGCTACCTATAATCTTGGTTGGAGAAATCATCGTAACTTTTCTTGGACCAATCAAAACCAACCAAGACAAAACCATTTGAACTTCACTAGAAACCAAAGGACTCCATCTCCCTTGTCCTACAATTCACCACTACCAAAGCCATCATTAGAAGAACTAGTTAACTACATGGTAAGTTCAATTGAAACATGTTTCCAAGGAGTGGACGCAATAACCAGGAATTTGGAGGCTTCAATGTACAACCTGGAGAATCAAATTAGTCAATTAACTAAACTTCTTAGGGATCATCAAGCTGGATCTCTACTTAGGAATATGAAGAACAATCCACGAGACCAAGATCGTGACAAACGTTGAATTTTACTTGCTTTATTACTTTCAGTATTGGACACTCTTTTACTTCGCATGTTCATGCATTTATGAAATTAGGATGTTTTCTTTTTATATCTATTTTAAAACAAAAAGGAAAAAAGAAAATAATAATATAATTCTTGAACAGAGCTAACTAGGAGCCGGATCAGAAAATTTGACCTGGCACTAATCAAGCTCTAACTTTTTAACTGCTAGAAAATCGATCTAACTTGGCGCCAGTCCACTTGCTCAAACCCGGCGCCGGGTCACATCGGACAGGGCTTACAAAACGGCTAATTTCGACTATTTTTTTCAAAAACTTCTCAACTTCCCTCTATTTTTCTCTCAACCCATCGCCGGTTTCTCCTTCCAATCACTGCCAGATTTCTCTAAACACTTCCAAAACACCTTCCAAACACAAAATCCTTGATTTTTTCTTCAATATTTGAATTAAAAACAAGAAAATTCTTTTTTTTCTTGAAATTTTGAGATTTCAATCCATCCAATTGGTGCATGATTTATTCAATCTCTAGACATCGGTTGCTTGGCCATACATCCTAGAACATTATGGTATGTTTTTTCTAGATTTTCTATGATTTAAATTTCCATATGAATTTATTGCTATTTTTTGGGATATTTTTGGGTAGAAATTGCAATTTCATCTTGTTTGATTTGATTTCATGAACTTGTTACATTTATTGTTCCTACACTAGTATGGGTTCATCATTGGCATTGTATTGTGTTGATAAAAATTCTTACTTTAATATTTTTGGTGGTTAATTGAGCATCCCTTTCAAGTTTGCATTGTGATTATGCAACGGAGATTTTTTTTTATGTTTGCCAGCCGTTTGTTATGGGCTTACCTTAATTCTGTCATTATATTTTTATCATGATCATGATCTTTATTGTAAGTTAATCGCTTCATTGAGCTGTGATATTGATAGTATGCTTGGACTGGTATATTGTGAGTTTTTATGCAAGTATTGTTGAGGGAGATTGTGTGTGATTGTGAGATGGTGTTTAGGTTGAAAACTATTATTTGATAAGCTTAGTTGAGAGGCTGGTTATTATGAGTGGATTGTGATCACTTTTTTATCTATTGGCTTTTTTTCTTTTTATGATCATATCTCGCCCCAAAGGTATGGCTCCACGAGCTATGAGGGTCATGGCTTCATCTTTTTCTACTCCATCTTTCTATTGGAAAGTATGCCCTCAATGACTATGTATTCTATGTAAATATATTATAATAAAATATTTATTCATTCAATTTAGTTTGTTTCTTATATTATTGCACATTTAAGGTCCAAGTATGACAAGTAATGGTCTATATGTTGGGTCGTTCTTTATAATAAGGTATAGACCATGGGTACTTATCATACAAGTAAAATTGAGTTCTTATTCATTTGATGAAATTGGACATTTCATCAAGATAAGACTATTATACCATGAGTTCTAATGAGAAATAGTTTACTTTGAATCAGTGAGTAGTTCACTCACATCATTGGGGATAAGCATATTTCGAATACGTAGAATTGGACCTGTAGTAGTAGTCTCTTATAAAGTACTATACTTATAGAGACTGGACTATTATTGCTACAGAGCGTGGATAGATACCTTCATACTTGAGTATGAGTTGGTGATTTGGTGAAGTTAGGGTTTTATACTTTGATATATGTTGGGTGAGATTTTTTTTGTAAGATCAATATCCTTATATGTTGAGTGTATTACTCTAATTAGTTAAGACGGACTTATGCAATAGAGTTTCTATGCTTCACTTAGTGCAGTTAAATCACCCATTTCTGATTGTTCAGGATAATCTAATAATCCACAGCCCTGGGAACGTGACTCTAGAATGTCTGCTTTTGGGTAACTTCCAATGATAAGCAAGTATATTCAAGTGAGTCATGGATTATCGAATTAGAGATCTAATAATGATAGATGCCTTTGAGATGGGTATAAGTACATTTATCCTATCTTATTGATGGGTCAATATTTCTATATGGTGATAAATGAGAATATTTAAAATGGTAAAATGTAGCTATTTAATAGTAAGGGTATTTTGGTCATTTTAGTAGCTATGAATAATATGTCTTTTGGTCCCCGAAGTAACTCAAGTTACCATGGTGTTGTTTAGACACAATCTAGGCTTGATGGATAATTATTTGAAAGAGAAATAAAATTTATTATAAGAGTCTAATTAGAATTGATTAATTAGTCTTCAGTTTTTCATAAGGCCCAGAAAAGATAATAAATTAATTAAGATAATTTGATTGAAATAAATTAATTAATTGGGCTGATATATGTTGACATATATTAAGAGTCCAATTAGAATTAATTAATTAATCTTGGATATTTAATAAAGCCCAGAAAAGATAATTAATTAATTAAAAAAATTGAATCAATCTTAGATTGGTTTTGGAGCACAGCACCAAGCCCATAAGGGCTTAGTGTTTTTCGCCATTAGGGCTTAATGAAGCCCTAAGGCTGGCAAAAAATAGGTGTGCAAGAGAGGGAGAAAAATAATGTTGGTTGTTGTCTGTTCTCCTCTCTTAAGAGTGTCTTCTCTCACTTTCTCTCTTGTGGATGTTTTTTCTCTTCCTCCTCTCTAGAAGAAGAGTATCTTGATTATCCAAAGAAGAAGTTTTCACCAATCTAACCCAAGAGCAATATAAAGTCATAGTCCAAAAGACGAAAAGAGGAAGTTCGAAGACACTTGATGTATAGGAGTAGAAGATTGACGGGAATATCGGTAGAGTCGCAGGCGCCTCCTTCTCCCCTTCCAACGCAAGTTCCAATGTAACTCGACCCCTTGTTGGTTAATCCATGACCAATAAGAAAAAATAAATACTCTCTCCTAGATGTGGCTCGCAAAACTGAAAAAATTTTCGCTGCGCTTTCTTTGATATTTTTGGTTTTGATCCTTCACTTTCGAGCTCTTTCCTACATAACCTATCTAATTATTTGAGCCTACATGCTAAATCTGGTACTAAACCCACTTGAACAACAAAATCATTGTTGAAAAAAATTCAAACCATCCTTAGACAATATCCTTCAGCTTTCTACTATGTTTAGGAGACTGGGATGGGAGCCCATTATTAGACTCCAAGGTGCTTACTGTTATATTCGGGTTAAGGAGTTTTATGTTAACATGCAAGATAAGAAGAAGAACAACCTAGAGACTATTTCTATAATAATTAAGGGGGCACCCATTGAGTTGAATAGAGCTAGATTAGCTACTATCCTGAATATACCTGATAATGGTTCATGGATAGCTGTGAATCATCATAACCAGAAGGTCATTTCTGAGGCTTCTTGGAGTGTGACTGACATCTGCACTACCCTAGGGATGTATAAGAGAGGTCCTGTGAGACAGGTGAACTATTATTCCAATAATGACCTCGAAGCCCAACTGTGAGCCTTAGTATATCTTCTCTTTCAATGTAGTATGTTAGGCTAGTGGTTTCAATGAGTCGAGGGTGATTGATCTTTATAGTCTTCATAAGATTCAGAGTGAGCCTATCTCCCTTACCTTACTTATCATCTAGTCCATGATGGAGGTCGTCTACTCTCGCCTTTTCTCCAAGGCCTTTGTTTTCCCTTTAGTCATCATGCGTATTCTTCAAGCCTTTAGAGTGAGTTATGATAGGGAGCTTACTGAGGCCACGACTGAGCGGGATGTAGTGACTGAGCATACATTAGTCCAGTATAGGTATAGGCATCACAAGAGAGAGAGGAGATAGATAAGACTTTTTGAGATCTAATATCTTAGGATGGAGGAGGTACCCCTTACTGATGATGAAGGAGGAACAACCACTACAGCCTCGAGCACTAATAGAGCCTAAATTTATATATATATTTCTAGTTATTTGAGTATATTTTGTAATACTTTTAGTACAATAACTAGTTATATTCCTTCTAATTTGATATTTCACTTATAAAAATATTTTCCTGTGATTTTATACAAAAATAAGTGAATTTGGAGGAAAATTTTTAAAAAAATACAGTTCAGACTCGGCACCAGGCCCTGAAGACAAATCTGGCGCTGGGCTTATACTAGATAAATAGAGCCAAAAAGAAAAAATAGATGAAACAAATGAGCTAAATTCGGAATCGAAATTTGAATTGGAAAAGAAGGAAGAAAAGAAATAGCAAGTGCTTGCGGAGGTCCAAGAATTGAAGTTACGGCTTAGTTAGCCACGGCTCAACAAAAGATATAAAAGAAAATAAATGCAGCTCGTGGGTCACTAAAGGAAACAAACAAACAACAAAAGCTAAAGCTAAAAGATAGAATGAACATCATGGGGAGGATGCAACCAAACAAGAAAGCAAGCCATGGCTTGGCAGCTCAGCTAAAGGCACGGCTCAGTAAAAAGGAGAAATTGGCTCAGGTGAGCCATTTTCAAGAAGAAGAGAAATTTTAGTGGCTTCATGGCTTGGTTCTCATGGCTTTTGCACAAGAAATAGAATTCGGCTCCAGCATGAGGAAGAAAAGGAAACGGCTTTAGTAAAACTAAGGTGGTAGATTTGTGAATAATTTTAGAAGCCCAATAGGAAACTACTTATTTTGTATTTTTATGTTTTTGGGGAATTTGTAAGCCTATAAATAAGGCTATTTACGTTAGAAATAGGTGTGTGCACAATGTGGATCATTAGAAAAATATTTTAGAGTGCACCACCAATATTTTCTCTAGAGAAATAATTCAAGGAGCATTAATTTTTGAAGAAGTTTTCATTAAAAATTGAAGAACTTATCTATGAGTATTTATCTCTTTCCTTTATTTTCTTTTTCTTGAACAATGATGAGTTTAATTCTTAAATTGTATTTAGATATTATTCTTGGATTTATGATTTTTGAATTAATTTAGTTCTTTACTTAATTAATTATTTTTCTTATTATTTGATTACTTGTTTTATTATGAAGTTGATTAATTGATTTTTGTTGTTAGCTTACTTGAAAAAAGGTATTGATAACAACTTTAATTAATTAATTTCATATATATTATCTTTTAACTTGCTTGAAAAATAAGTTGATTGTCAAGAACTTAAGTAATCAAAGGTTAATTGATAATTGTTAGAATATAGATTCATTGACTAATTTCATGTTTTAAATCACCTAGAATATAGGGGTTTATATGAGGGTTGATTTTAATGCATATTTTGAGTAAGACTGGTGAGATAGAATATATCTATTAAGTTACTTAGAAGATAAGAAATTATGGATTGCAAATGAAGTAGTTCTAATTTATTCCTTCATGTTGCCAAGATAATAATTGATTGTGATAATTGCTAAGTAGTTCATGGTCATATTTTCATCCTTGAATTGTATATATATATTTTTATTTTTCTATTTATGATTTTATCAATTTATTGGGGCGGTTAAAAAATGAAAGAAAAGTGATTAGTATGTACTTATTCATTTAAGGATCGATACTCATTAATGTTGGGAAATATGCCCTCTTAGACTAGGTTTCTAATGTAAAACATCGAATATTTTAATAAAAGAATTTATTCTTAGAAGTTGTTTGTGAATTTACTTTTTATTTGTGCACAATTACGTTTGGAAAAGACCCATTGTGTTTAAGTAAGTGGTCCATGTAAATGGTGGTCTTTCACAGTAAGGTATGAATCACGAATTACTTAATATATAAACATTTTTTTCTTAACCGATTGATGAGAATGGGAATCCCATCATGTCTAGGTTATTGTGTTATGAATTCCAAATGGGGAATAGTTTACCTTCAGCCAGTGAGTAGTCCACTCACTTCATGACATAAGCGTATTTCGAATACATAGAACAGGACCTGTAGTAGTGGTTTCTTAAAGTCTTATATGGTAGAAACCTAGACTACTACTGCTACAGCATGGACTAGTACTCTATGACTTGAGTATGAGTTGCTGGTTTGACGAAGCTGGAAGTATGTACTTTGATTTGCTTTTAGTTGAGGTTCTATCGTAGGACCAATATACTTGCATGTTGGGTATGTGTAACTAGTTAATTAAGACAGAATTGTTCAAAATAGTTTCTATACTATATCGCCCTTTATGGTTGTCTGAATGATCTAAATATCCAGGATCCTAGGAAACATGACTTAAATGTTTGCTTTAGGGTAGCTCTCTTGGAAAGAAGAAATAATCCAAGAAGTCGTGGATAATTGGATTAGAAGCCTAAGGATGGTAGATGTCATTTAGAGAGGTGTTAGTATATTTCTTCCTCTCTAATGTACGGCGATGTATAGAGGGGTATTTTAGTCACTTCACCTATAGGTCGGAGACTTTGCCAAATGTAACATTGTCCTTGGGGTTAATATTTTCTTATAGCGATATTAAGAAATATTTAAAATACAAAATACAGCTATTTATATAGCAAGAGTATTTTGGTCATTTTAGTAGCCAAGGCGGTGTGTCTCTAATAGGGCCTAAATTAGTCATATTTTCCTAGTTATTTGAGACCATTTTAAGACACTTTTTATACAATAACTAGTCATATTCCTTCCTATTTGATATTTTCCTTATAAAAATACTTTTCTATAATTTTATGCAAAAATAAGAAAAAATTAGAGCTAATTGTGTGATTTTTCAGAATATAGGCAGCGCCAGCCCGAGAAGGACAGTCGGCGCCGATCTTCCACTGGAAAAGCATAGAGAAATTGAGTGAAACAGCAATTGAAATTGGAAATTAAAGAAGGTGAATTTCGGTCAACAATCAACAAAAGAGAAAGATGAATTTTGGTCAGTAAAGGACAAAAAGCAACAGAGGAATTAATCAAATTTGGATGGCTCACTTGAGACGACAGAAATTGCAGCAGCAGCAGCAAAACAAAGGAAAAAGGAGAGTTTCGGTGGGACTTAGACAATGCAAAGCAAAGTCAACAATTGCGACTGAGCATGAAAAGGCATAAATTCGATGGCTTGATTCGGCGGCTCAAGTGAGCCAATGTAAGAAAGAAAAGAAAACAACAGTCTCGGTGGCTAGATAGAAAATTTTGGACGGCTCCAATTGAAGCAATTTCACAATTCAACAAGAATTGAAGTTCTCCAGCATAAGAAGACAAAAGTCCTAATTGAAGTTAAATTTTACAAAGTCAAGGCGGTAGATTTCATTAATTTTCCTTAGGTTTTTATTTTAACAATTTCTAATTCTTTTTTGTTTTAAATTATTTTTAGGTAATTACTTCTTCTTTATTTAGGACTCTTTTAAAAACTTTGTAAACCTATAAATAAAGGCCAATGTACCCTAGGAAAGGGGAGGTGCACAATGTAAAGACTTAGGTATATTTTAGAGT
Organism: Voacanga thouarsii; assembly: GCA_026120185.1. Classification (NCBI taxonomy): domain Eukaryota; kingdom Viridiplantae; phylum Streptophyta; class Magnoliopsida; order Gentianales; family Apocynaceae; genus Voacanga; species Voacanga thouarsii. Next base: position 1,359,808 of record JANUWF010003365.1, on the reverse strand, counting down.
GCATCACCAATATTTTCTCGAGATAAATAGTTCAAGGAGGATTGTACAAAAGGGTCTTCAAGGGAAGAAGAAGAAGGCTTGTCTATGAGTATCTCTTTCTTTCTTTTGTTTTCTTTTTCTTGACAATGATGTATTATTTGTTTTATTGTAATTTGACATTATTTTAGGTATTCATGATTTTTTGAGTTCTTTAATCTTTTGATTAATTGGTTGTTATTCTTGGTGTTTAATTACTTGTGCTCATTACGAGATTAGTTGGTTGGTTCTCTCCATTAACTTACTGGACCAATGGGGTTGATGATAGTTTCAATTTATTAATTTCATATTCTGTTGGCTATTAACTTACTGGACCAAGGGGGTTAATTTCTGAGGACTAGGTAATTAAAGGTTAACTGATGTTTGCCGAGACCAAGGATTCATTGGTTAATTTCATGTTTTAAATTCGCCAGGACCAAGGGAATTTGATTAAAGATTGTGTTTAATACATCTTTTGGATGAATTAATTGAGATGAGACCAAGTGATTCTAATTTATCGAGAAGATAGTGATTTCACGGATTGACTAAAGAAGTGAATCTACATTAATCCTTCATGGTGCCAAGAGAATAATTAATTATGATAATGATTAGGTACTTTAAGGTCATATATGTCAAAATAATGGTTTAAGTTACATACTTCTCCATCCTTGACATGTATATATTTTTGTTTTTTTATTTTCTTTTGTTTTATTTTATTTCTTTTTCACTTTATAGAGTCAGTTAAACAATGAAAGAAAAGTGATTAATGCATACTTGTTCCTGGAGGATCGATACTCGTTTGAACCTTATGCTATGTTAATGATGGGTACGCTTGCTCATATGTGCAATTTGGGGTCAACGTTTTAATTTAACTTGATTGGGAATGTGCTTAGTTTTTATATGATTTTTATACCCAAATCTAAATACATCAGTCTCTTAGTGCCCAATATAGACCGTAAATCCTAATTACATATAAGCTAAGGAATTGGTCTTAAATTAAATGGAATTTATTTTATTTAAGTAGCTTAATTTAATTATTATGCTAGAATAAAATCAAAGTCCACAGAGAGAGAAAAATTAATTAAATTAGTTTGGTGGGTTAATTAATTTTTTAGGGCTTTGGCCCAGTTTGAATAATTAAAGATTGATCTGGGACCAAACTAATATAGTCTTGTTAATTAGACTAGTTTATTTGGGTTGAAAAATTAATTATTTATTGGGCCATTTATTTTGTTCTAATTAGAATAATTAATTTAATCCAAAAAGCTAAACTAAGAGTCCAATAGGCCAATCCAATTTAATCTAGGGTTTTATTTAGGTTAAACAGGAGAACAAAAACGTACGTTGTTGATAACGTTATTTTTCGGCTTCTTCTCTGAAAAAAAAAAAGAAAAACGTGACAGCCTTCTCTTCTCTCTGAAAAAATTTCTTAGCCCTGTGAGTTGTTCACCAACCATGGATTAGGCAGGCCATGTAACACCCCATGACTACGTACCCTAAAAGGGCGAGGATGTTGCCCCGTCCCGTAGGACAAGGGGTCTTTAGAACGAGGTATAAAATATAAAGGCGATCTCTAAAGGAATCAACTTAGATAAATAAAGAAATACTCTTATTACATCAGGCTCAACTTGAAGCAAAACGAAATAAAACAAATATTGTCCAGAAGTATAAAAGACAAAAGTCTCCTAGAACAACATAGGAAAAATAGCCGAAGCCTCTACTATCAAGTCCCGCTGCCTCAACCCAATCTATCTCCTGAAAACATGATGTAAAACAGTGTGAGAATAAATCTCAGTAAGTCCTGTGTGTGCACATGGTGTTTTGAATAGTATGTGTATGCAAAGTGCAAAACATTTGTAGAAATAATTTGGCAAGTCATAAACAATCTCTTTTCGCAAGGAGTGGGTTTTTCTCATTGTCACACTTTGTACAAAATAAAACCTCCACTCGAATAAACAGTCATGTCACTACACGTTGGGCTCCATGAGAACAAAATGGCCAAGGCACCACACTTTGTGCACCTTGTCCAGACCAAATTACCACACGTTGGGCGTTTTGATCAAGGTGAGTGTACAGCCCACCGGGTGAGATACTCCTCCATCTCTACACCCAACAAAACCATCCGGGTGTCCATGCCGGGAATATAAATAATACCTTACCAGGTACAAATGCTAGCTCGGATTGGCCTGACCAACCAACACTGTCGCCTTTTCAAGCAGAGTTCATCTTCTGGAGGTGGCCTCCTGCCAGAAGACTTACGCTAGCCCTCCAAGACTAGTATTGTTAGCCTACCCTTATTGAGTACTCAACGAACATATCTGTCAATTCCTGCTTCACAATATTTCCAAACCTTGGCTTTGTACAACGTGGTTTTCTTTAAAAGAGATTTCCAAAAATTTAGGAAAAGAATAGGTTTCTTGATAAAATCGTTAGTTTGACAAAACCGTTTAAAGAATAAATATCCACGTTTACAACCCAAGCAAACATAGTTCAACAATAGTTTTACAAAGCTTCACAGCATAGACTTGCCATCACAACATTTAATAAAAGAGTTTATGCAAGGACTTACCATCACAACATTTAATAAAAGAGTTTATGCAAGGACTTACTTGATGTGCCTCAGATAAACGTGATAAATTCACCGCTTGCTTTCCTTAATTATCCTCCTGATCTAAACCATGTAATATCATAATCAAGGTCTCAATTAATTCAAACATGCTCTAATCTCATTTATTTTCACAACAATTCGCAATCCCCTATTTAATTTCAAATAAACTATTCAATCCCCAAAGATTATATACCACGACCACATGTTCATCTCGCTAATAAACACCATTAAACTTTACTTTCGGCATCAAGGGTGGGTATTCCCTTACCTTGCAACAACCGGATAATGAGGTCGCGATACTCCTATGGTGATCGTCCCGAGTTCGCTTGAGAAGAAGAGAAAAGCTACCTCATTTGCTCCTCTTGACCGAAAATTAAAGAAGAAGATGAAATCAGCCTCTATGGGGCATGATTTAAGGGAAGAAGAAGGAGAAAAGAATCATTAGAGAAAACGGCATCAAGAGGTTGAGAGGATTTTTTCTTACCTTAAGGTGTGTTCGATTTTGCTTAGAGTAGTTCTTGAGTTTTCGAAAATTTGCAGAGAGAAGTTGCTGAAATTTTTGTGTAGAATGGAGAGGGTAGACGGTTGCTATGATTTAGAGTTGGAGAATATTGGTTTAGGGTTGGATGGTGATATTTAGAAAGACTCCTAATAGCTTTAGGTTTCTTGGACAGCAAGGGTGAAAATTTCAGCTTGTGATGTCTCTCCTTGCTGCCGATTTTAGGTGAGTTTAAGGGGAGAGAATAATCTGCAATTTGCTCCCCTAGGCTGACCGAAATAATGCTCAAGAGAAGGGTTGAGTGTGTTCAGAAATTAGGGCCAAACAAGGAAGAGTTTGTGTGGATATTGATGACTGAAAATCCCGTGCAAGCTGTGCGAAAATTCTGTGCAAGAGTAACAAGTTTTGGACTGTTTTGGCAGCTGTAATTCTGCCGAAATTTCCAGAGGAAAATTGAGGGTTTTGGGTGCTAGAAATAGCTTGATCAGCTGGGGTTTTTCGGTGGGTTGTGTGTGCAGAATTTCTGTTGGAATAGGAACACAACAGCTGGCCGAAATTCCTGCACAAAGCTGCCGAAAATCCTGTGGACAAGCTGGACGAATTTCAGTGATTTTGTGTGAATAAAATTCCGGTTTTGTGCAACTAAGGTAACTTGAATTGATGAGGAGTATTTAGGGGTTTTGAGCTAAGGTTTGAAGAGTTGGATTGTGGCTAAAAATGCTGGAATTTTCGGACAGCTTGTGGTGACACAAAGCTGCCAAAATTCTGCTAGGATAAGGAAGAAAATCCTAGTTGAATTTGGATTGAAATAAAAGTCTGATTTGCTAATGGATTTAGGATAAGATCTCCTAGCTTTGGAAGAGTTTGAGTTGAGCTAAAGTTCCTCTAAGAAGTGGTGGCACAATCTGGAAATTTTTTCCAGATTTTTAGCTAACATCCTAGGATTAAAATCAATAAGGTTTCCTACTAGGAAAAGGACTCTTTAATTCCAACTATCCATGGTAACATCCATTAAGCTAAAATCAAGCTGGAATTTTATTTATTAGCTAAGGTTTTTTTCGAAAATCCTAAAAGATAAAAGCTGGAAATTAAAAGTGAACTTCATTCACATCAAAGTCCTTAAATTTAGGGAATAAATATAGAGGCTTATTTCCTTGGAATAATGACACTAAAATTTCTCTAGGTTTGCTAGATCTTTTTCAGCCAAGACATGGAAACTCTAAGGGAAGGAATTTTCAAGAAGAAGGACTAACTTCACAAAAAGTAGGATTCGAACTCGGGTCACCAAAGGAAATCACCAACCTCCCCGCTATTCCAAAATAACTCCAATACTAATTTTTTTTTTTCACAATCAGTTCTCACCACCCGAATACTCATCCTTCCAAATCTTCGACCAAACCTCCCTTATCCAAATTTTTAACAACATAACTATTTCACATCAATTAATTCAAATGCAAGAGTAACGGAAAAATTCACATGCATCCATGCAAGTAAAATAATTCTAAGCTACCACATAAAATGCAAAATGCTATGCAACGCATGACTTTTCTCCATAGTCAAAGGTGATTTTGGGCAGGGTATTACAGGTTATATACTAGAAGATCGAGAGGTTGGCGTTCATATACATGCACAGATAGAGTAGGAGGCTTGCAGGAATCACAACAGAGGTTTCCACCAGTGCACCTACCCCGGTTCTACACATTCCGGTCCAACCAACTTTAAGAACAAGAAGAAGAGGTAATTTTTTTTCCCCTCTTGGAGCTCTTCTAGATTGGGACCGGCACCGGCTATGGTCTGGAAGCCGCCTGCATTTTTTTTTTTGTTCTTCAATTTGTCTTCCACTGTGTGCTTTACTTCCCATTTAAATCTTCAATTGGTATCAAAGAATGAAGATTTTGTGCAAATATAGGAAGCATGCATGCTACTTAAATAAACCTAGACACATATGTGTGAATAACATGTGATCCTTCGCTATTTTGGTATAGATAGATTGATTGTTAAACCTCTCTGATGGAGGTATAGGTGAATATGTAATCTGGTTTTTTCCTTAGCAAATCGTGTAAACTCAATCTTAATGGGTATAGGCGATTTTTGGTTTTTGGTGTTGTTGGTTTTGGGTTGAAATCGGAGAGCCAAGAACTGGAAGAAAGTTACAAAAAAAAAAAAAAACAGAGAATGCATCGTAGAAAATCGCGGCAGAAAAATCAAAGAATAAGCCGGTCAGACCAGGACCGGTGCCGGCTCGAGTCTGAGCTCCGGTTTGCACGCGAGTCCGGATATTGCGTCGCCCACGAGGTCCTTGTTCAGTGCGGCGGGTGTTGTGGACCGCAGTGAGGATGGGTGCTCAATCCAGTGCGACGGGTGCAGTGGACAAAGGAGAAATTTTTATTTTTCCTTGTAATTTTCTTACATTTTTTTTTATTTTGAGTTCTATACCAGGCGAAGTTAATTTTTTTGCAATAGTTAATATTAGTGGAATATTTTTGTATGAAAAATATTAGTAAGGGATTTTAGGATTAAACAAGACCATTAATTCATTAATTGATGTGTTTAATTATATTATTTGGGCATTTAGGTTTAAAAATAGAAAAGCATAAAAACGTCTACTGTTTTCTAGCATGCTATTTATTTTTGAGTACCTATATGCGCAATTTCTCAAAGACCAAAGTCTTCGGGAATATTTTTGACAAGAAAACATTTTTTTCTAAAAATTAAATGGTTATTTTAACTTGAACAAAAATTAATCCTTAGATATTTTCTCAAAGGATTTAATCCTTAACATAGAAAATATATTGGATTTAGATATTTTTGTAAGTTAAAAATAGAAAGCCATTTTGTTTTATTTTTGCACAAAGAAAAAATTGTTTTGTCAAATAAACTTGAGACCAAAGTCTCTAGAAAGTTTTAATTGAAAAATTTTTGAAATCATTAAATTTTTAACTTAAATAAAACTAGTCCATGGAAAAGTCTCTCAAAGGATAAAAACCTTGACATAGAGATTTTAATGGATTTAGATATTTTATTTTTTAGTTAAGGGAAAACTTAATGAAAATTTTCAAAATGATATTTTTCAGGAAAAAAACCCTTATTTTAAAAGACTAAGTAGGAGAGGGGTTACAACAGCTCCACGACTTTCATTACGATCCTCATTAGAGATCGTGGGTACCCTCGCGTGTAACACCCTACTACCTAGGCCCGACAGGGCCGGGGATGTCGCCCCGTCTAAAGGACAAGGGGTCTTTATAACTAGGTCACACAAAATAAAATAAAAGTAATACCTTGAAATTGAACTTGTTACAACCTAAAAATACATGAGCAAATCCAAAATAAATTGTTCGCTACCATCTCTCAAAACAACACATAAGAAAAATAACATAAAGTCTTCAAAGCATAGGCAACAAATCTAGCTATTCATCTCCACAGCAGGATCGCCCTGAAAACATGGCATAAAAGGTGGTGAGATAAAAATCTCAGTAAGTCCGTGTGTGCTTTGAGTGTTAAGTGAAAACAATTCGTGGATGCAAAATGTGAAAACTTTATAAGAGAAATATTGGCAAGCATTAAACATTAGTAAAAAACAAGAGTGGTGTTTTCGGCTTTTCCAGCCATACATAATTTATAAGATCAACCACTCAAAAGAAAGGATTATGGGTTACCACACGTTGGGCCCCATAACCGGATGGTCAGTATGCCACACTATGTGCATACTGCCGGTCAGAATGCCGACACTTTATGCAGACTGACAAAAGGTAGGTGATCGGCCTACCGGGCAAGATACTCCTCCTTCTCTATACCCAAACAACAACCGGGTGTCCATTTCGGCAAAACACAGTCACTTGACTGAAATAAAATTGTTAGCTCGGACCGGCATGACTAAGTAGTACTAACGTTTCTCTAAGTTGAGTTTTATCTTCTGGAGGTGGCCTCCTGCCAGAAGACTCACTCTTGCTTTTCAAAACTAGTACTACTAGCCTACCCTTATTGAGTACTCAACGTTTGATTGTCCCACTTAGGAGAAAACTGATAAAATATAGCTTTGCTTGAAAATGTCAATCAAGGGTTTCTAAAGTCCATGCCAAAATCAGTTTTAGAAATAGTTCAGTGTTTGAGTAAAACTGCTTTGAAAATTTTCAAATAATTGGTTTGACTGAATCAAGAAAAGAAACAGTCCTTAATTGCCTTTACCAAATCAGTATTCACATACTTCGTGTTTAGCTTGACATGGTAACCTTTTACAATAAACAAGTTTTATGCAGGAGCTTACCTGATCCTTTGCTTGCTCAAATTCAAAAGTCTTCCAAGGCTGACCTAACCCCACATGGGGTAAACACAAGACATAAGGTTACACTCAAACTATATTCACTTACACAAATAATCCTAGTTCAACTTATTACAATCATGACCCTAATGTTCTAAACTTTAAGGCTAGGTGATAAATTTTATAAAATAAGTCTAGTTTGATAAGTTGAAATAACTAGGGGCTCTAAAATAATTGTTAATAAATTATAGACTCAAATAATAATTCTTGAGTGTTATTATTAATAAATAAACCAAGGTTTGAATTTTAAATATTATTAAGTCTTATTTAATATTAAGAAATGGTAATTTAAAAATAGCTTTATTTTTAATAATTAATAAATTAAATAAATAATTTTTAATTAATTTCGAAGAGATAATAAATAAATAATTAATAATAATTAAAATTTATTAATAGATTATTTTAAATTTTCGTTTAATAAAAATATTAATAGTTTGATTTAATATTCTAATACAAATCCCTAGTGTTTCGAATTTTTGAAGAAAAATATAGTAGTAATTTTAATTTATGTAATAAAATTTGCTAATGAATATAGCTTAGAATTTACAAGAAAATAATATTACACCATGGTCTTCCTATTGCTAAAAAAAAGATTCATGATCCCATTCTCCATCATCAAACAAGAAATTAATCTATTCATGAACAAACACTTGAACTATCTCATACTATCACATGGCCAAAATCCTACTAAGCATAATCATCAAACATGATTTCCATGGGAAAATAAGATCATCAAAAGCCTAATCACCTTTGGTGTCATAATATCTAATCATGCTTCAACATCCATTAAATTCATCAAGCATGAAGAATATATATTGATTCGAAAGGAAAACACATACATCCTAGTCAAATACAACCATCATCATGTCATAACTTCATCCCCTAATCCACATGCATATATTCAATCTCCCAATCATAATCCATTTCTCTATCATCAACTAGGAGACATGATTTCAGAATTTAATAAGAGAAATTTAAGAATGAATACTTGATTGTCGAGTCCTTTGGTGAAGACAAAAGAAGGTCCACGCGCGATGGAATGACTTGAATGGTCCGATGAAACAACGAACATGGTTGATGGTTTGATCAACCATTTCGGTTAGAAGAGGGTGAGAGAGAGAGAGAGAAAAAGAAAGAGAGCATTAGATAGGGGTATTAAGAATTGAATGGAAGAAGATGAACAAGAAGATTGTTCTTGTTTTACCTTGTTGATGTTCTTGAGGTCTTCAAGAAACCCTGATTTTTTTATCCGGTTGAAAATTCTTGCTTGCGAGATTTTGTGTTATAAATGGCAGAAATGAAGTCTAGGGATTAAGTAGAGATGATTGGGAGTATTTGAGAGTGATTGGTGTTGTTTGGAGTTGGTTTAGGCTTGAAGAAGTTTAGTGTGTGTTCTTGATGTTCTTGGTGTTTTAGGTGAAAATGGAGAGAAACTAGAAGAAGTGCTGCACGATTTCTGCTAGAAGGCTGGCCGAATGGTAGGGTGTGATTGAGGGTTTCGGTTTTCAGCTTTGTGAGAGAGAGAAATCAAATTTTATTTGAAATTTAAATGGAGAAAATGGTGGAGATGTTTAAGGTAAAAGATCAGCTATGGTGTTTGATCAAGAGAGGTGTCTAGGAGCTTTAATGGTGTCGGCTGGAACAAGCATGTTTTGCTGAAATGGTTGAGGGTTATTGTTGCTCAAGGCTGGCCAAAATTCAGTCCTTAAAGGCAGAGAAAATTCTGGTTATTTCAGCTTAATGCAAGAGTGATTTATGGGAGTGAAATGCTGGAATTATTTGAAGTTCAAATGGAGTTTGAATGGAGTGATCTTAGGAGTGTTTTGTGGTGCAGCCATGGAGTCCTTATGCTTCAAGGTAAGTGTGGGTTTAATGGTGTTCAGAGTATGGCTGAGCGAGGCTCAATTCTACAGAGATTGAAGGTGACTTTCGGTCCTAGGCTAGAAAGGAACAAGGCTGGAAAAATTCTGCTCTCAAGTATTCATGGCTTTTCCCAAAATTTGCAGAATTTTGGTACAGGATTTTTGCACCTTCTTAGCACGGTTTTTCAGAGGTTCTTCAGGGTTGTTTGAGGGTCTTCCAAGGGTGGTTTTTCAGCCTCATTTCTGGACAAATGCAGAGAAGTTTGCTGGCTTGAAAATGAACTAAAAACAGCTTCATTTCCTTGATGAAGAGCTGCGAATTGCCCAGAAAAATTTCTGGTTTGGTGCTGTTTTGTGCAGTCCGAAAATTGCACAATTTTTCCAGCTTCCAAGCCACTTGAAATGACCATTTTCTTGGTAGCAAATGGTTAGGTTTATGGCCTAAATTTTCGAAGAGAAGGGCTGCAAAAATCTGGAAAATTTCCAGATTTCCTACCACTAAAGCATGAACATCTTGAAGATAGTTTTGAAGGTCCTTCCATGGTAATTGATTTTCTCTTGGAACCCTTCCTATTTCCCCTCCTATTTTTCGGTCAACCTCCCTTCCCCAAAGCTAATTTTTGAAATTCAAGGGGAAGAAATTATCACCGAATTTTTTTGGAATTCAAAGAAAAAGATTTAATGGATTTTAGTTTATTTGAATTATGAAAATGCTAGGACAAAGTTAGAGGTAATAAGTTGGACAAGAATTCTTCTAGAATTCTTTTAGGACATGAGGATAAGATTAGGACATTCTCTTCATGTCTCCCTTAAGACAATCATTCCTATTTTCATGGAATGCAAGAAAACAAAAATTCAAACTTAATTAAGATAATCATGGTAAAAGCTTAAATGATGGGATTTGAACTCATGACCTTAAAGATTAATTCCAAGACTCTAACTACTAAACCACAACAACTCTTGTTCTTATTTTCTCACCCACATATTTTTCTTATCTACTCCTCAAGTTATCTTCCTATTCTGACCTCAAGCAAAATTACCATTTTACCCCTCCTACTCAATAAGTATAACTAAGTGTTTAAACCTATAATCCACGATTCTAAAGCACATAAAATCATTCAAAAACATATATATTCATGCAAAATAATATGATATGCATTCCCGACCCCCTTACTCTAGGGTTGGCTTTAGGTGGGGTTTCACATCGCGTCACTCTAGGAGTGAACCCGTATAGGATGGGGATACCACAAGGATTTTGATCTAATGGAGGGATGTAATTAATAATCCAGGACACATAATATATTCGGCCAGCCCCCCATTGGAGGTTATAGTACGAGGTATGTCCATAGAAAATGAGAGGAAACGGCCATCTCCTCGATGGAGTTATCCTCTAAATCATTACCTATAAGGGAAATTGATTTGTGGTGGTTAACACACTTAGCTTAGGGAACTGTTAATCTTCCCAAGAAACTATGTTAGTTTTCCTAAGAGCCAAATTAATTATTATCAGTTTTGATATAAGGATAAAATGCACAAATTTGTTTTGTTTTCACAAACTAAATCTTTTTCTTTTATTTTTCCATTTTTTCAGAAATGGTGGGAGGTTCATTTAGTCCTTTGGCCGTTATTCTCCAAGAGAATAAACTAACGGGTCTAAACTATGTGGACTAGAAGAGGAACCTGGACATAATACTCACAGCTGAAGAGTATAAGTATGTCCTCTATGAAACCTGCCCTGTTATCAGGGAAGGTTCTACCGCCGAAGAGCGAGAGGCTGAGAAGGCGTGGAATAAGGCTAACGAAATGGCACGCTGCTATATGTTAGCCTTCACGTCTAATGTGCTCCAATCAAAACACGAGCATATGTCTTCTGCGTATGATATTAGCCAGTCACTAGCCACTATGTTCACGGACAAGAGTCGGCCTGCAAGGTAGGAGACTCTTCGAACAATAATTAGCACTAAGATGGCTGAGGAAGCATCAATCAAAGAGCACATGCTCAAGATAATTGCTGCTTTCAAGGAAGTAGAAATCTTTGGGGCTGTCATTGACCCCGAGAGCCAAGTGGACATAGTTTTCGAATCTCTACTAGGTTCCTTTACTTAGTTCAAGTTGAATTACAACATGAACAAGTTAAACATGAGTTTAACCGAGTTGATGAAGGAGCTCCAAATAGCAAAGAATGTCATGAAGCCTCAATCAAAGGCTATGATTGCTAAGGCTTCTTCTTCTAGAACTGGACCAAAGCCCAGAAAGTTCAAAAGGAAGAAGGGAAACGCAATGGCTCAGCCCAAGACCCAACCCAAAGACAAACCAAATGGCAAGTGCTTCAAATGTGGAATAAAGGGACACTGGAAAAAGGAGTGTCCAGATCTTCAAGCCAAGAAAAAACCAACAAGTAATGTTTTCTATCTAGAGTCTATATCAATGGTTGGATCAACTTCTACTTGGAATGTTGATTCAGGGGCCACTAATCACATCTATAACTCCTTGCAAGAGTTTAGAAAGATTAGAAAACTCAAGAAAGGCGAACATAGGTTACGCATGGGAAATAGAGTACAAGTCTGGGCCCTTACAATGGGAAAGCTGGATCTTAATTTTGATTGTAATAGAATAGTGATTTTAAAAGATATTTTATATGTACCTGGATTTCAACAAAATTTGATTTCAGTTGCGAAACTAATAAATCAAGGATATTCTGTATTTCTATCAGCAGAGATGGAGAAATTTTATGTACTGGGCACATGCATGAAAATCTATTCTTCTTAAACCCTATTAACAATTAATTAAATAACGCTCAATCTAAACCTTTTAACTAGGAAGAGAAAGACCAATGTCAATGACTCATATCTTTGGCATCTAAGGTTAGGTCATATCAATTCAACCAGGATTCAGAGGTTAATCCATGATGGGCCTTTGGGCTTATTGAGATTGGAAAATTAGTCTCAATGTGAATCCTGCCTAATGGAAAAGATGACCAAAAGGTCATTTACCCCAAAGGCAGATAGAGCCAAAAAGATATTGAGTCTTGTTCACACTGATGTGTGTGGTCCCTTGTTTACACCAACTAGAGGAGGTTTTGAGTACTTCATCACTCTCACAGATGATTACATAAGGTTTGGTTATATTTACCTGATGAGACGCAAGTCTGACTCTTTTGACAAGTTCAAGGAGTTTAAGGCTAAAGTAAAGCGTCGGACAGGTAAATTAATCAAAACCTTACAATCGGATTGTTGGGTATCTCTCACGCATATCTTATATGGTGTAGCGAAAAATAAAACGAGATACCATCCCAAGATTCGCATATGTGTAGAAAACAAGATATAAAGATAACAAAGGTAATAGCTTTTTACCTTTTTTTGATCGTCCGAAGAACAAAATTTTCTTCTTCAAGTTGAGACGCGATCCAGCAATCCTCTTGATCAAACTCTACGAGTGTTGAATATCCAACCATTATAATCACAATGTGTGTTTATCTCTAACAGTAATCCACATAGAGGATACACTCAAGCACGAAGTTTTCTGTGCTAGCAGAAAATCTAAGTGGTGGCTAGGGTTATTTACTTCAAGAGCAACGAGAGAGAAAGAGAGAGAGAGAGAGAGAAGAAGAAGAAGAAGAGAAGGTTGTGTTGCTAGAGTTGGAGTTTTCGTGTCTTACACTTAGCTAGGGTTTCGTGTGAAGCATCTATATGTTACACGACAATCTTGCTCAAAATATACTCCAATCTCATAATTCTAAAACAATTAGAATTCTCTAATTGAAATTGGAAATATCAAGTTCTCACAATTATAATTTGGACCATTAATTATAACTAATTATAATTTGGCCACAATAACTTCTCGTTTTCACAATTAACCCCACTATATTATCAAATAACATGTTGAATATATAATCCTCTATTGTGTGTGACCTATTAGCTTTCCCAGTCAATTGGTAGCGAATATGAATTAATCCAAACGTCTTTGATATTAATAATTCATAATTAATTAGAACTAATCCTATTAATTCTAATCAAGATTAGTTTATTAATTCATCAATTAATAAACCCATATTCCCAAATCATGAGCGGTATCTAACAACACATCATGACCACCCAAGAATCTAGGAAGTCAAGTGGCTTGACATGAACCCTTTAATAACAAACTATAGTGCAATTAACTCCTTTCACCATACAATATCTCATTCGATTTGGAGTACGAAATTAGTGTCAACTCCCTCCAGAACTAATTTTAGCCCGAATATAATAGTACTTGTACTAAGAACCCACTACTCTATATGTGTGTCGATTGGAACTATTTCCAATACACAATCGCCTTGGCCAAGGGCTTCTCGAGTAGTAATTTCTACAAGTGGCCGTGAGATATTCGCCCCTACTATTAGGAGTGGTAAATCATTTATTGACCATCTCAACTACTTTTGTTTACCTCACAATGTACCCAATATCCATCCCATAGGCAGCCCTCGATCGAGCTCCAGAGATTGGAATCAAAGTACAATGGTCAACAAACAAAGTACCTTAGAGATCTTAAGTCTAACGATACTTGCACGTTTGCTATATTAAGATTATATCACTGGCACTAAATAGTTGTCCATGTGATTATCTCATAGCTGGGTCATCCAATGAACTTGTTCTATTAACAAACATCCATGTGTTAACTTTGAGTATCTCAATACTCACGGATATGAGAACCACCGCCTGATCAAATCAGGAAGTCTAACACATACTAGTCTTAGCGCATTAATAATATCCAATCTCATTAATACTACGATTATGGACTATTTAAGTACTAACACTATACAGTGTAGTAAGAATATCATATCATGATCTCTGTCATGATTTCCTTAACACAGTATTGCATTAGGGACTTTATCTAACAGTTGTATTACACAAAGGTAAACAAAAAAAACTGTAAGATAAATAATGTCTTTTATTAAAATAAAATGTATCATATAAAATGTACAAGTGATTGCCTCGAGGGCATAACACTAACAAACTCCCACTTGCAATAGAGCTAATTATTCATGTATCTAATACCAAATGACTCAACATGACAATCATGCTTCTTTTGGGATAGTACCTTTGTAAGCGGGTCAGCTATGTTTTCATCCGTGGGAACTCTCTCTATCTTTACATCATTCTTATATATAATCTCTCGGATCAGATGATAGCATCGGAATACATGCAATAATCTCTTGTTTGGAACTTTTCCAACTTATTGCCCCTCCGCACAATGTAAACACGTAGCCGGATTGTGATTTGAAATCATCTTTGTCAAATTGAAAACTGGCATCAATATACCCGTTTATTTTCAAATCACCTTTTCTATATCCTAAAAACACATCCTTAGTCCTTCGTAAGTACTTAAAGATGTTCTTTACAGCTGCCCAATGACCCTCACCAGGGTCAGATTGGTATCTGCTCGTCAAATTGAGAGCACAAGATACATCGGGCCTTATACATATCATAGTGTACATCATAGATCCAACTGCCGAAGCATATGAAACCTTACTCATATGATCCCTTTCAACTTGTGTCTTGGGAGACATCGACTTTGAAAGGCTTACACCATGTGATATGGGTAAGAATCCCTTTTTGGATTGATCTATGCTAAACCTCTTTAGCACTTTATCTATGTATGCAGACTGGGAAAGACCTACCAACCTTTTGGATCTATCTCTATAGATCCTTATTCCAAGAATATAAGTTGCTTCTCCAAGGTCTTTTATGGAGAATTATTTGGACAACCAAATTTTAACCGTTTGCAAGACAGGTATCGCATTTCCTATTAGCAATATGTCATCTACATAAAGTAATTAGAAAATAATTGCGCTCCCACTAACCTTTTTGTATACACAAGGCTCATCCATATTTTGAATGAAACCAAACTTTTTGATTATTTCATCAAAACGGATATTCCAACTGTTAGAAGCTTGCTTAAGTTCATAAATGGACCTTTGCAGCTTACACACCTTTGTGCCATCACTGGATGTGAAACTCTCAGGTTGTGTCATATACACTTCTTCAGTCAGATTTTCGTTTAGGAAAGATATTTTCACATCTATTTGTCAAATATCATAATCATAATAAGCAGCAATGGCTAGGAGTATCCTAGTAGATTTTAACATGGCTACTGGCGAGAAGGTTTCGGCATAGTAATACCATGTTGTTAACGAAAACCATTCGCCACTAGTCGTGCTTTATAGGTAACTAAGTTACCATCCATGTCCGTTTTCTTCTTAAAAACCCATTTGCACCCAATAGGTTTAATTCCTTTGGGTGGATCAACCAAAGTCTATACTTGGTTGTTGTACATGGAATCCATTTCTGACTTCATGGCCTCAAGCCATTTGCCAGATTCTGAACTATTCAGAACATCCTTGTAGGTAGTAGGCTCATCTTCTTCTCAGAGCAATACGTCATTATGGTCACTAATGAGAAATCCATATCTCTCAGGTGTCATACGTATCCTACTAGATCTACGAGGATCTTATGTAGTAGAAGGTTCATCTATTCTCTCAATAGATGTGGGATCAGACAGTTGATCCTCGTTTGTTTGATCTTCATGAACTTCACTAAGTTCAATTTTACTTCCACTATCCTCTTTGAGCATGTTCTCCTTCTCTAAGAAGACGGTATGCTTCGAAACAAACAATTTGTTTTCAGATGATAGGTAGAAGTAATATCCGAAAGATTTTTTCGGATATCCCACAAATAAATATTTGTCAGACTTACTATTAAGTTTGTCTGACTGTGGCCTTTTGACAAAGGCAGGACAACCCCATACTCACAAGTGAGATAACTTTGGTTTCTTACCAAAAAACATCTCAAATGGGGTAGAATTAACCATTTTTGTCGGAACTCTATTTAGTACATAAATAGAAGATTCTAGTGCATGCCCCCAAAATGATTTTGGTAGGTCTGCAAAAGCCATCATGGTCCGTTCCATGTCTAATTGGATTGTATGCCCTCTTAGACTAAGTTTCTGATATAAAATCGAATATTTTAATAAAAGAATTTATTTTCAGAAATTGTCTGTGAATTTACTTTTTGTTTGTGCACGATTTTCGTTTGGAACAGACCCATTGTGTTTAAATAAGTGATCCATGTGAATGGTGGTCTTTCACAGTAAGGTATGGATTACGGGTTATTTAACACATAAAATTTTGTTCTTAACCTATTGATGAGACTGGGAATCTCATCATGTTTAGGTTATTATGTTATGAATTTCAAATGAGGAATGGCTTACTTTTAACCAGTGGGTAGTCCACTCACTTCATGACATAAGCGTATTTCGAATACGTAGAACAGGACATGTAGTAGTAGTTTCTCAAAGTACTATATGGTAAAACCTAGACTACTACCGCTACAGCGTGGACTAGTACTCTACGACTTGAGTATGAGTTGGTGGTCTGGCAAAGCTGGGAGCATATACTTTGATTTGCTATAGTTGAGGTTCTATCGTAGGGCCAATATACTTGCATATTGGGTATGTGTGACTAGTTAGTTAAGACAGACTTATATAAGATAGTTTCTGCACTATATCGCCCCTTATGGTTGTCCAAATGGTCTAAAATGTCCAGGGCCCTGGGAAACATGACTTGGATGTTTGCTTTAGGGTAGCTCCCTTGGAAAGCAGAAACACTCCAGGAAGTCGTGGATCATTAGACTAGAAGCCTAAGGATGGTAGATGTCATTTGGAGGGGTGTTAGTACACTTCTTCCTCTCTAAATGTACGGCGATGTGTAGAGGGGTATTTTAGTCATTTCACCTGTAGGTTGGAGACTTTGCGAATGCAGCATTGTCCTTGGGGTCAATATTTCCTTATGGTGATATTAGGAAATATTTAAAATGCAAAATACAGCTATTTATATAGTAGGGGTATTTTGGTCATTTTAGCAGCCAAGGCGATGTGTCTTTTTAGTCCTCGGAATAGCCCGTAAGTCCTAACTACTTTTGGGTTGAGGATTTGGTCTCAGTTGAGGAGGATTTTATTTTATTTTATTTTATTCAGGAAGTCTAATTTATTATTGGACTGGAATAAAATAAATAAATTAATTAAAATAGGAGTTGAGAGGAATTAATTATCTAGTTTATTTGATTAATTAATTATTCAGGGCCTAGGTCCAGTATGAATAATTAAGAAATTAACCTGGGCTTAAACTAGGGAAAATAATTAATGTTTAATTATTTATTGGGTTATTTATATAGGCCCAAGAAATAAATAATTAAAGATTAATTATTTTGGTTCATTTGGGCTCATTAATTATTTATTGGGTTATTTATATAAGCCCAGGAAATAAATAATTATTGTTTATTATTTTGGGCCTTTAAGGTCCAAGAAAAATAATAAATATTTTTCTGGCCCAATAGCTTGGACCTTAGGGTTTTTTTCCAGTTACGGTTAAGAAGAGTTTAGGGCTAGGCAAAACTTATTCTCAGGATAACATCCGGGTGTTTTGAAATCCCGGATAATGAGAGACTCAGTTTTGGCTAACTAATAAACAAGTATCTGGGAAAGGAAAACTCTAATCCTCCTAAGCTTATCAGAGCCTCACGTGAGTCTCTCTCTCTCATCGTCTCTCTCCTTCCTCTGGGTTTACTCCTTGTTCTTTGCTAACCAATAGCAAGTGAACCAAGGAGAATTGAGACCGTTCCTCTTCACCATAGTGTTCACCGACTAGAGGTTAGGCTGAGGAATATTCCGAGAGCTGGAAAGCTTAGCGTTGATGCAAACAAGGCGAATTAGAAGGCTAGCGGGTGTTCAACCGGAAGCTTCTTCAAGTGGGCAAAGCGAGGCGATTCCAGTCGTTCAATCCGCTCTTACTCAACCTAGAAGGGTTAAGGAGCGCAAAGGTATGATCTTCACGCTTCCGTATAGCCTTTAAGGCTTGGTTTTATTTTTCTCTAAATTTTTTTCCCGTGACTGCACATGCTCTCTGTTTTTCGGTTCCTTCAGTCTAGAAGGGTTCAATTCCTTCTCTCAGATACACCGTTATGTTGAAGTGTATGTGGTGAACTCAATTGAGATAATATCTCATTATCTCTAAGATAACTCAGAAACTCTTGGCTCAAGTATTCTCTTCCTCGATTAGATCTTAGAGTCTTAATACTTTTACCAAATTGTTTCTCTATTTCATTCTTGAAGTCTTTAAACTTTTCAAGAGCCTCAGATTTGTATTTCATTAAATACAAATACTCGTATCGTGAGAAATCATCGATAAACGTTATGAAATAGTTATAACACTCTCTTACTTGTATTGATATTGGGCCACATACATCAGAATGTATGAGTTCTAACAACTCTTTGGCCCGTTCTCCTTTTCCTGAAAAAGGAGTTTTAGTCATTTTACCTAGTAAACAAGATTCGCATGTGCCATATGATTCATAATCAAAGAACCCTAAGTCACCAAGCATGTGTAACTTAGAAACACGATTTTCATTTACATAACCCAAACGACAATGCCATAAGTAAGAGGTGTTAGAGTTATTTATTTTAGGTTTTTTATTGTTTATATTGAGAATTGGATTATCCAAGTCTAGAACATATAAATCATTAACTAGAGTTGTTGAACCATAACGAATATTATTCAATGAAAAAGAACAACATTTATTCTTAAATATCAAATGAAATCCATTTAAGTCTAAATATACAACTGAGATAATGTTTTCCATTAAAATTGGTACATAATAATTGTTGTGTAGTTCTAAAATTAATCCCGAAGGCAACTCGTATGTCCATACAGCAAGTGCAGCAACCTTTACCCCATCTGCAGTATGTAGGTCCACGTTGCCTTTCTCTAGCCTTCTATTGCCCTTTAGTCCCTGCAAGTTATTGTACAAATAAGATCCACATCCGATATATAATACCCATATCTCATTTCTAAAGGCAGTATTTATCTCAATCATAAACATACCCGGAGTAGAAGTAAAAGTGCTTGTAAGCTTCTCATTCTGCTTCTTGTCCTTAACGGTCTCCAAGTAAGCCTTGCAGTTGCGCCTCTAGTGGCCCATCTTCCCACAATAATGGCATGGGCCCTTGGTGGCTGCGTTCTTCTTCTTTACACCACCTTTGGGCTTCATGGGAGCCTTCTTCTTTTTTTGAACTTTCTTCTTAGAAGAAGATTCTACCATTAAAACTGCATTAGAATCCTTCTTCATGGAGGACTCCGTAGTTTTGATAAGATTGATCAACTCAGGAATGGTAGACTCAATCTTGTTCATCTGATAGTTAATCACAAATTGTGAGAAACTGTTAGGCAAAGACTGTAGAATTAAGTCAACACTTATGTCATGATCCATTGTAAACCCGAGAGATCCAAGCTTCTCTATCAAGCCCAGCATCTTCAGCCCATGAGTGGCCACAGAAGAACCCTCTGCCATTTTGCAACGAAATAGTTGCATTGAGATCTCATATCTCGTATCTC
This sequence comes from Voacanga thouarsii, assembly GCA_026120185.1. NCBI lineage: Eukaryota > Viridiplantae > Streptophyta > Magnoliopsida > Gentianales > Apocynaceae > Voacanga > Voacanga thouarsii. The sequence goes on along the minus strand of JANUWF010003365.1, from coordinate 1,340,080 downwards.
TCAGTTTTGGCTTAGGCGTCAAATAGCTCTCGAAGATGTAGTATAATCGATTGACCATCCATATGCTCGTGTTGTTTTTGCAGCTCTGGAGTCATAGATGCCAGCATAATACATGATACTGTATCATTATCCTCCTTGTGCCTTTTGTGGGCAGCATGCTCATCAACATGAGCATCTTGAGCTGGTAGTGGCAGAATAGGAGCATCTAGCACGTAGAGCAACTTTTTTTATTTGAGAACGATATTCAAATTTCTATACCAGTCGAGGTAGTTTGATTCATTTAACTTGTTGGTTTCGGAGATGCTACATAGGTTTAAGTTTGTCGACATGATGCAAGTGTCCTAGATATAAAGATAGAGAGGATTATCTATTGTATATGCACATAAAATGCAAATAATTAGGACTTTAATTAAACACATTTTTACTCCACTATTTTACTCAAACCAATAGCCCCCACTACTGATTCGGAAAAGCCCGTTGGAAGCTTTCCTAGTGGACCGGTATCCAAATTCCTCAAGAATAACCTTGGGTTTGCCCAACAAGCCACCCTTGAGTTCATTGGTAGGTATCCAATACCAATTACATCGTATATAATTACCAGATCATTGGGTGATTAACAGCTTTTAATCTTAAAGCTTTTTGGGCTACCCCAACTTTTTCTCTAAATTTCTTTATGCTTGAGTTTGCCCAACCGGGATAAAGAATTTAGTTAAACCCAACCCATTAATCAAGAATTTAATTCCATAACTTGAACATGCCCAATGTCAAGTAGGCTTGGGTTTACCCAACAACCTGGTCTCAAAAAAGAACTCTCGTTCTTACTATATTAACGGAAGGAATTATGTTTAATATTAATTGAGGAATTTGTTCCTTTTAGTGATTTCAATAAATGACATGTATAAAAATCAATAAATCAAATATTTAATAATCATGGTAATAAAGTGATTACATGGTATGGTTATAGACTTTACCCTAAATTAATTTCTTTGAGCCATAAAAGAAATTAATATAGTTAATCATGTGTTCGTGCATGATTTAAATAGAAGGTCTTAGCTTCTCGCCTTGTTTTGGTTGCCATCTCCAAAATAGAATAATTCTACTCCTATCTAACTTATGTAAGCTAATTACATAATTTCCTAAAGATAGAAAACCTCGAGTTACATTCGAGGGGAGTTAGATAAGAAGAGAATTACACAAGAATTCTAGAGAAGGCAGGACACACAGGCCTTATTTCATAAAAAACAAAAACTGTAAAATGCATGAATAGATATAATTGGTTTTAGTCCGTAACCATCCATCATGCCATTAATTATGCTTAAACAAAATAAACATATAATTTTTATTATACCAAAATCACTATTTTGAAAAAATAAAACAAATTCTAAAAATCACTATTTTAGAAAAATACATTAATTTTAACTTTTCAAAATCACTATTTTGAAAAATAAAATTGTTTGTCTTAAAACTAATTTTGAGAAACCATCTCTGGCAATGAAAATGGCGGTCCCTTTCATCAAATGAGATTTTTCCATTTCAAAATTCTATTCCAGGAAAAAAAAATTTAAATAGCTGGAACATCGCAAACAAAGCAAAACCGGCGCCAATTTGAAAACCAGAGCCGACGCCGGCTGCATTCGGGTTTTAAGAAAAATTTTCTTCCAGAAACGATTTCTGGACGTTCACGAAACCGGCGCCGGTTGGGAGGCCAAAGCCGGCTATAGTCGGGAAAAGGTGGCGATTTTTAGAAAAATTTTCCAAAAATAGTTTAAGGTGCCCTAGTCTTCTACAACAGATCAATGAGAATAATTCTCAGCAGAATTTTCTATTTTGAAGCTCAAAACAACAACCATTTTGTTAGTTTAAACAAAACAAAATAGAAAATCAAATTCACAAGATGAAACGGAAAGCAATCAACATGCTTTCAAGAAAATGTTTTTTTGCAGAAAACTTTCATCACATAAAGAAAACATCTTTCAAAATATGCTGTAACTTTTGCACAATCATATTGTGCTATGGACTCAACCTATAATACTCGAAATAATTTCGACTCAAGTGAAAACGATTTTCACAACAAACAAAGACAAACACGAATACATGAAAACAGATTTTTATGCCAAAAATAATGTCTGTAAACCACACATAGTATGGCTCTGATACTACTGTTGGGTATCTCTTACGCATATCGTATATGGCGCAGTGAAAAATAAAACGAGATACCATCCCAAGATCCGCATATGTGTGGAAAACAAGACATAAAGATGACAAAGGTAACAACTTTTTACCTTTCTTTGATCATTCGAAGAACAAAATTTTCTTCTTCAAGTCGAGGCGCTATCCAATAATCCTCTTGATCAAACTCCACGAGAGTTGAACGTCCAACCACTATAATCACAGTGTGTGATTATCTCTAACAGTAATCCACACAGAGGATACACTCAAGCATGAAGTTTTCTGTGCTAGCAGAAAATCTAAGTGGCGGCTAGGGTTGTTTGCTTCAAGAGCAACGAGAGAGAGAGAGAAGAAAAGAAGGTTGTGTTGCTAGGGTTGGAGTTTTCATGTCTTACATTTAGCTAGGGTTTCGTGTGAAGCATCTATGTGTTACACAAAAATCTTGCTCAAAATATACTCCAATCTCAGAATTCTAAAACAGTTAGAATTCCCTAATTATAATTAGAAACATCAAGTTCTCACAATTATAATTTGGACCATTAATTATAACTAATTATAATTTGGCCACAACAACTTCTCTTTCTTGCAATTAACCCCGCTATGTTATCAAATAACATCTTGAGTATATAATCCTCTATTGTGTGTGACCTATTAGGTTTCCCAGTTAATTGGCAGTGAATATGAATTAATCCAAATGTCTTTGAGCTTAATAATCCATAATTAATTAGAACTAATCCTATTAATTCTAATCAGGATTGGTTTATTAATTCATCAATTAATAAACTCATATTCCCAAATCATGAGTGGAATCTAGCAACACATCATGACCACCTAAGAATCTAGAAAGTTAAGTAGCTTGACATGAACCCTTCAATAACAAATTACAGTGCAATTAACTCCTTTCACCATACAATATCTCATTCGGTTTGAAGTACGAAATTAGGGCCAACTCCCTCCAGAATTAATTCTGGCCCGAATACAATAGTACTTATACCAGGAACCCACTACTCTAGATGTGTATTAATTAGAAATATTTCCAATACACAATCACCTTGGCCAAGGACTTTTTGAGTAGTAATTCCTACAAGTAGCCATGAGATATTCGCCCCTACTATTCGGAGTGGTGAATCCTTTATTGACCATCTCAACTACTTTTGTTTACCTCACAATATACCCAATATCCATCTCATAGGTGGCCCTCGATTGAGCTCCAGAGATTGGAATTAAAGCACAATGCTCAGCAAGCAAAGTACCTTGGAGATCTCAAGTCTAACGATACTTGCACGTTTGCTATATTAAGATTATATCACTGGCACTAAATAGTTATTCATGTGATTATCTCATAACTAGGTCATCCAATGAACTTGTTCCATTAACAAGCATCCGTGTGTTAACTTTGAGTAAACTTTGAGTATCTCAATACTCACGGCTATGAGAACCACCACCTTATCAAATCAAGAAGTCTAATGCATGCTAGTCTTAACGCATTAATGATGCCCATTCTCATTAATACTACGACTAGGGACTATTTAAGTACTAACACTATACAGTGTAGTAGAAATCTCATATCATAATCTCTATCCTGATTTCCTTAACATAGTGTTGTACTAGGGACTTTATCTAACAGTTATATTACACAAAGGTAAATAAAAGAAACTATAAGATAAATAATGCCTTTTATTAAAATAAAATGTGTCATATACAATGTACAAGTGATTGCCTCTAGAGCATAACACTAACACAGATCGTGGTGGAGAGTACCTCCTTAGTGAATTCAAGAACCACATGGTATATCATGGGATAGTATCCCAACTCTCTGTGCTGAGGACACCCCAGCAGAATGGAGTAGCTGAGAGAAGGAATAGAACATTGATGAAAATGGTCTAAAGCATGATGTCCTATGCTACTCTTCCAGTATCTTTTTGGGGATATGCCCTGGAAATAGCGGCATACATTCTAAACTTGGTACCTTCCAAGTCAGTACTTAGGACTCCCTATGAGATGTGGACTGGGCGTAAGCTAAGTTTGAATCATCTCAGGATATGGGGTTGTCCAACTTATGTACTGGTCAAATGAGACAAGTTGGAACCAATATCAGAATTATACTATTTTATTGGGTATCCAAAAGGGATAAAGGGTGGTTACTTTTATCATCCTAAGGAGCAAAAAGTACTGGTTAGTACCAATGCTAGATACTTAGAGGATGATCAAAGTACTTTCACCAAAGGTTCAACTAGGTTGGAACTTAAGGAGAAGTTATCTTCGGAATCAATTTCTTCTGACCTGATTGTGGAACAAGAAAAAGCACAGCCTCAAGAGCCTGTACAATCAGAGCCTCATCGTAGTGGGAGAATGTCTAGGGTTCCAGAGAGGTGGACTGGAGAAGTTTTCGAGCTAGTCTCCAACTATAAAAAATAAGACCCCACTAAATACGAGGAGGCTATTGCTAATACCGATGCAAATCTATGGCATGAAGCAATAAAAATCGAGATTGAATCTATATACTTCAATCTAGTTTGGGATCTTATAGCTTCACCTGAAGGGATAAACCCATTGGGTGTAAATGGGTATACAAGAGGAAGAAGGAAGCGGATAGGAAGGTGGAAACCTTCAAAGCTAGGCTTGTGGCGAAAGGGTATACTCAGAAAGAGAAAATCGATTATGAGAAACCTTTTTCCCCAATAGCCATGCTTAAGTCCATCCATATCCTCTTTGCCATCGCATGTTATTATAACTACGAGATATGTCAAATGGTTGTTAAGACGGTATTTTTAAATGGTCATCTTAGTGAAGACATCTATATGTCCCAACCGGAAGGCTTTATTGCTAAAGGCAAAAAACATATGGTTTGCAAGCTTAAGAAGTCTATTTATGGACTTAAGCGGGCATTGAGAGTATGGAACATTCATTTTGATGAGACTGTAAAGTCTTACGATTTTATTCAAAATGAGGATGAACCATACGTGTACAAAAAACTTGAAGGCATTAATGTGGTTTTTTTTTTTTTTTATCTTGTATATGGATGACATTCTACTCATTAGAAATGATGTAGGGTCATTGTCATCTATAAATATTTGGCTGTCCAATTAATTCAGTATGAAAGACTTGGGAGAAGCCAATAACATTCTTGGGATTAGGCTTCTTAGAAATAGGAAGTAGAGAATGTTAGGATTATCCCAAGCAGCATACATTGACAAGATGCTGGCCAAGTACAGCATGGACTCATCCAAGGGAGCTTTAATTCCTTGCAGACATAAGTTGTGTTTTTCTTCAAGAGGCTGTCCTAAGTTTCAAGAAGAAAAAGGCAGAATGAGTATGATTCCCTACACTTCGGCTGTGGGAAGTCTCATGTACGCCATGCTATGTACTAGACCAGATATCTGCTTTGTCGTAGGCTTAGTTAGCAAATATCAGTCAAACCCTGGGGAGGTTCATTGGCAAACTGTAAAGCATATTTTCAAGTACCTCAAAGGAACGAGAGATTATATGCTGGTTTACAGGGCTGATGACTTGGTTCCTACAGGATACACAAACTCAGACTTCCAGGCAGATAAGGATGAGAGAAAATCCACTAGTGGATATATCTTTACCTTGTCTGGAAGAGCCATTTCATAGAGGAGTATCAAGCAATCTTGCATTACTGACTCAACCATGGAAGCTGAGTATGTTGCAACTTCAGAGGCATCCAAGGAAGCAGTCTGGCTCTGAAAGTTCCTTTAAGAACTTGGAGTCGTGCCACACATGGACAGGCTAATTGTGATGTATTGCGACAACACTGGAGCAGTATCCAATCCAAAGAACCCATGAACCACAAGAAGGGGAAGCACATTGAGAGGAAGTACCACCTGATCCAGGATTTCATCTAGAGATGGGAAGTCGTGGTGGAATAGATTACCTCAGAGAACAATATAGCAAATCCATTCATCAAGCCTTTGGCTAAGAGAGTCTTCAAAAGTGTAACACCCTAGTACCTAGGCCCAACAGGGCCGGGGATGTCGCCTCGTCCAAAGGACAAATGGTCTTTATAACTAGGTCACACAAAAGAAAATAAAAGCAATACTTTAAAATTGAACTTATTACAACCCAAAAATACAGAAACAAATCCAAAATAAATTGATTACTACTATCTCTCAAAACATCACATAAGTTAAATAACATTAAGTCTTCAAAGCATAGGTAACAAATCTAGCTATTCATCTCCACAGCAGGATCAACCTGAAAATATGACATAAAAGGTGATGAGATAAAAATCTCAGTAAGCTCGTATGTGCTTTGAGTGTTTCAGGCAAAATAGTTGTGAAACCTCAGTCAAAACCAACCTTAAGTAAGGGGGTTGGGATGCATAACATACTTTACTGCATGATTAAATATATTTTTATTTGATTTTATATGCCTTGGATTTGAGTTTTAATGTCTTGGAGGCTTGTTGGTGAATATTGAGTGAGAAGGGCAAAATGGTAATTTTTGCCTGAGGTGAAAATGGGGAGATAGCTTGAGGATTAGATAGGAAATAAGTTGTTAGTGAAAATAACAACAAAAGTTGTTGTGGTGTGGTAGTTAGAGCTTTGGAAATTAATTCTTGAGGTCTTGGGTTCAAATTCCATCATAGGAGCTTTAGCTTGGTTAAATTTTTATTTTTGCTTGGGAAGTAATAAATTCGGCCTTAGTGGTGTTTGGAGTAGGGTGGAGATATTGTCCTATGGGAGGCATGATAGGAGTCTTCAAATCCTAGTCATTTGTTCTACTCGAATTTCCTAAGAGGAATTCATTTTTCCTTGATCTTTGATTTTCCTTAGTTCTCAACTCATGAGGTTGAGCAAGTTGTTCTAGCCATTTTCTTTCCATAAATTTCATTTAAGTGCTATGGCTTTGTAAGATCAAAATGTCTTAGTGAAGGACTTCTTATGGTCCGAAAATGTGAAAGAGTTGTGGGAGATTTCAAGAGGAAAATTCCTCTAGTGAGCTTGCTGAAAATTCACTCTAGCTAGTTCATCTTCCTTCTTGGAATGAACTAAAAATTCTCCAGCTTATTGTGCCATCAAGGTGACGAGATTCTTAGCTAAAACTCCCTCCCAAATGCTGCCAGAAAAATGGTCTGTTGGATCAGCTTGCAACCTGAATTCTTTAGCCATTTTCGGACTACTCAAAGCTGGAGCAAAACCAAGAAAAATTCTTGTACAAATCGCAGCTTTGAGAGTCCAAAACCAAGCTGTTTTCTTCCAGAATTTGTTCAGCACCTTAGCCATGTTTTTCCTCCATGGAGAAGCCTGGAAACCAGCCTTGAAAGCCCCTGGAATTCCCCTTCAAACTCCTTTCAAATGGGCTGGAAAATGGCAGCCGAAAACTGCCCAGGGAAAACTCCAGCTTGTGAAAAATGTTATGCAGGATTTTTTCCAGCTTTGTTTCCTAATCTTCCTCCAGCCGAAACACCATCATTGTTCTGCATAAACCTTCCTTAAACCTCCAGTAACTGAGCTCCATTATTCCCCTAAAGCTTCTGCATGAAATTCAGTCATGGCTGCCCGAAAATCTCTCCAACAAATCCCTGCAATTATGCTTGATTGATTACCAAATTTTCAGCCACCATAGTTTAGCAACCTTCCATAATATATCCCTCAAATAACCAGACTTTTTCTCCACCATTATGCACCTTGTTTTCGGCCACCATAAGCTTCCTTAAGCCAACATTAATCCCACCGAAATTCTGCTCAAAGCAGTCAGCCATGGCAGACTTCCAAAGCTCTCCAACAATCAAGATATCCTAGGATATTTAGTTTCCAAATTTACTACCTAAAAATATTCTTCAAGGATTCTAACATCTAGCCTTTCCTTTTCCCTTCCAAATCAGAGAACCAACCTCCTAAACCCTACAGAAATTCGGCCAACCCTAGTTCTCACAGAATTTTGGCAGCTGCAAACTACAATCTCATAAATTCCTTCAACCTTCAAGAACACACGCACTACACCAAGAACACCTACTTCTTCCTTTCACCTAATACCCCTCCAAACCACTTCAAACCTTCTCTAAAATCTCCAGATTTGTCCTACTCACTGTCGTGAGTCCATCAACACCATTTTTAACATCAAACTCCACAAACCAACTCGCTACTTCGGATCAAAACCAAAAAATTCTGTGAAGGTTCAAGAACACCTTCAAGGTAGGTTTGTTCTAACAACTTCATCTTCTCCAATCTTGATCTCTAGTGAGAATATATGTGAATAGACATGCTAATGGTCTCTCTCTCTCTCTCAATCTCTCTCTCTCTCTCTCTTGGCCGAATGGCTTCTTCCTCCATGGCCATGCTCCCTCCACCTTCCTTGGACGATTTTAGGCATCTAGGAGTTGAGATCCATTCTAAACTCCTTCAAGGCATCCCTCAACCAAGTAAGTCCCTTCAATCTTTCTTTTAAAATCCTAGATTCATGTCTCTAGGATGATGTTGATAGTATGTGGATTGTGATAGGATTTGAGTATGCATTGTAGAGATTGAAGCATGAATATATGTATGATTGTGAAGGAGATGGGATTTATGCATGGAAGGATTATATTGTTTGATTGAATGATGATTTGGGGTTTGATGCATGTTTCCATGTCATAGGTAGTATTTGTGATGAAGTATGCTAGAGATTATATCACCATTGGTGATTAGGACTTATATTCATGTTGGATTATTGAAGCCATGGCCATATCTATGCTAGTAGAGGTTAGATCATGTCTTGATAAATTGAGATCTATGCTTGTATGCAAGATTTGGATGAATTGATGAGTTGAATGGTGGTATATGTTCATGATTGTGAGTAACCTTGGAATTATGATCATGATCTAGTTGTCCCTAAGCAAATTTTTATTTCATGAATAAAATATTTAGTAATATAATTTTTGCTAGTGATTTCGAAAAACCCTAGGAATGGTGGATTTGGAATATTATATTTATATAAAGGAAAATTTAGTCAAATAAATAATAGTTTTAATAGAAAAATAAAATATATAGATACTTTATAAAATAATGAAATCCACTAAAGCCTTTTATGGAAATAATCATGATTAGTAAAATACTTATTCCTATAAATTTAATTATCATCTTTTAATCAAAACCTATTAAAACTCATTTATTATTTTTCAAGCAAGATTCATTAAAATTCATTTTCAACTAACTTTAGTTATCAATTATTTTCTAACAACTAAATTATTAATAAATCATTAACAAATAAACTCTAAATTTTTCTTAGCAAGTTTTAAACCTTTGACTTATTAGTACCTATTTCCCAAAACATTAATTATTTTAAATATCAAATTATCCTTAGCCTATAAACCTATTTATTTATTGAGTGGCCTTGAAGCTTGGGACATTAAGATCATGATAGTAGTAAATTGAGTTGTTTTAAAATTGAGGAAGTGAATTGTGGCTTGAAATTGATTGTGTTTGGTATTTGCCCATGTGGGGTTAAGTCAGCTATTGGAGACCTTTTATTTGTGTGCAAGAGTCAGGTAAGCTCCTGCATAAAACCTGATTGATGTGAAATGTTTTCCTTATGGCAAGCCAAATGTAGAGTGTATGGACACTCATTTATGTAAAGGAAATTGAGGGTTGAACTCTCTCTTATTTCAAACAATTGAATTATTTAAAAATTAAAGAGCAGATTTGCCAAACTCAAACTCTTTCTAGAGTTGATTTTTACAAGGACTTTGGAAACCCTCAAAATGCCATTTTCATGTGGAACAATGTTTTGTTCATTTTATCCCAAGTGGGAAACGTCGTTGAGTACTCAATAAGGGTGGACTACTAGGACTAGTCCTTGAGGGGTTAGGGTAAGTCTCTCAGTAGGTGGCCACCTCTGAGGGGTGAGTCCTTCCCGGATAGGACGTCAGTCCAGTAGGTCGTGCCAGTCCGAGCTAGCAGTGTTCTTTTTAGTCAAGTGACTGTGTTTTGCCGGATTGGACACTCGGTTGTTGTTTGGGTATAGAGAAGGAGGAGTATCTTGCTCAGTAGGCCGATCACCTACTTTTGTCAGTCTGCACAAAGTGTGGCATACTGACCATCCGGTTGTGGGGCCCAACGTGTGGTAACCCATAATCCTTTCTTATGAGTGGATGATTTTGTTGATCATGTATGGTTGGAAAAGCTAAAATGCCACTCTTGCTTTTGACGGATGTTTATTGTTTGCCAATATTTCTCTTATAAAGATTTCGCACTTTGCATCCATGAACTGTTTTCACTAAACACCCAAAGCACACATGGACTTACTGAGATTTCTGTCTCATCACCTTTTTACCATGATTTCAGGTCGATCATGTTGTGGGGATGAGTAGCTAGTGTAATCTGCCTGGGAAGAGATTATTATCGTTTATTTCTATGTATTGCTTTGGGGAGTCGAGAGTGGATAATTTTATTTATGATTTTATTTTGGGAATTCATGGATTTATTCTTGGAGTATTTTGGGATGTAATAAATTTTTTTTTTTTGTTAAAGTATTATTTTATTCTGCTATTTTATTTGTGTAACCTAGTTATAAAGACCCCTTGTCCTTTAGACGAGACGACATCCCCGGCCCTGGCGGGCCTAGGTAGCGGGGTGTTACAATAGTTCGTGTATGCAAGTTGGAAAATTTTCATAAGAGAAAGTGTTGGCAAGCATTAAATAAATGTTGAAAATAAAGAGTGGTGTTTTACTTTCCAAATCATATATGTGCACAATAAATACAACCACTCAAATGGGTAGCCATGGGTTACCACGCGTTGGGCGCTATGACCATATAACGGTCAGAATACCACACTTTGTGCAAATTGACAAAAAGTAGGTGTACGACCTACTAAGTGAGATACTCCTCCATCTCTACACCCAAACTTACAGGTTGTCTACTTCAAAAACACACAGCCCACATAACTGAAACTTGCTAACTCGAACCGGCATGACCTACCAGACTGGCATCCTATCCAGGAAGGACTCACCCCTCAGATGTGGCCACCTACTAAGAGACTTACTCTAACCCTTCAAAGACTAGTCCTAGTAGTCTACCATTATTGAGTACTCAACGTTAATTATCCCACGTGGAAGAAACCTGATAAAGCATTGATTTACTTGGATATAGCAATTAAGGGTTTCTAAAATTCTTGTCAAAGTTGGGTTTTAGAAAGAGTTTAGTATTTTTTAAAACTGCTTGTTTAATTTTCAAATAATTTGATTGACTGAAATAAAAAGGAAAACAGTCATTAATTGCCTTTACAAAATTAGTGTCCATACATATCGCATTTGGCTTGCCATAGTAATTTTTTGTCTTCAAATAAGTTCATATAGGAGCTTACCTAATCCTTTGCTTGCTCAAATTCAAAAATCTTCCAAGGCTGACCTAACCCCGCTTGGGGTAAACATAAGACATAAGGTTATACTCAAGCTATATTCGCTTACATAAATAATCTTTGTTCAACTTATTACAATCATGACCCTAATGTCCTATGCTTTAGGGCTAGATGATAAAGGATTTTATAAAATAAGTCTAGCTTGATAAGTTAAAATAACTAGGGGTTGTAAAATAATTACTAATAAGTTATAGGTTCAAATAACAAATCTTGAGTGTTGTTGTTAATAAATAAACTAAGGTTTAATAATTGAAGAATCCTAAGTCCTAGATGATATTATTAAATGGTAATTCTTAAATAGTGTTATTAAAATAAATAACAAATTATTACCAATCTCTTAATTAATAATTAATACATAATAAAATTAATAATAAATAAATTTTATTAAATTTTGATTAATAGATAACAAATGAATACATGAACTACAAGGTCATTAATATTTTACTTATTATTATTATTTATAAAAAAAAAGTTTTCTTATTATTATTATTATACACATATACTATTTCTTAATAAAAGATATCATTTATTTGGCTAATAAAATATCACTATCTCATTTAATATTTCAATTCTAAAACTTCCTAGGAATTTCGAAATCTTTGGAGGAAAAACATAGAAATAATTTTAATTAGGATAATAAAATTTGCTAATTAAAATAGCTTAGGATCAACAAGGTCATGAACATAATTTTCCTATTACTAACAAGATTCATGAACATATACTCCAATGTCAATCAACAACCTATTCTATTCATAAACATAGGCTTAATCTATACCTACTATCACATGGCAAAATCTCTACTAAGCATAATCATACTCATGGCTTTAATGAAAATAAGAACATAAAACTCTATTCATCAAAGGTGGCATAACATCTAGCATGCTTAAACATTCATAATTTCTTAAGACATAATGAACATATATCGATTCTCAAAGAGATTCATATAGCTTAATTATGATCATCCATTCTCATGCTCCAATCTCAACCCCTTCATGCATATGCATATATTCAATCCCCCATTCATATTCTATCATCTCTATCAACATCTAAGAGACATGAATTCAGAATTAAAAAGAAATGTTAAGGAGAAACACTTGGTTGATGATTATCTCGATAAAGATTTAAGAAGGTCCACGCGCTTGAGAGTCTTGAATTGTCCAAGAGAGGAGAAAGAAAACAGCCATGGTTGTAACAACCATTTCGGCCGAGAGAGAGAGAGAGGGAGAAAGAGAGAGCATTAGCATGATATGTTAAAGGTTGAAGGGAAGAAGATGAACAAAAGAGTTGTTCTTAGTTACCTTGATGATGTTCTTGAGACTTCAAGAGAAAAATATGGTTTTGATCCGAATGCCAATTTTTATTTTCGAGATTTAATGTTATAAATTTCAGAAATGAACTCTAGGGAGTATGTAGGAGTATTCTGGAGTTTTTTAGAGGGATTGAAGATGTTTAGAGTGGTCTTTGGCTTGAAGAAATGTAGTATGTGTTCTTGGTGAAAATGGAGAGAATTAGAGGGAAAATGATGGATGAATTTCTGGAGAGTGCTGACCGAATGATTGAGGAAGTTTAAGGATTTTGGTTTTCAGTTTAGGGGGGAAGAGAAAATCTGGTTGTTTGAAATTCAAATGGAGAAATTTGAGGAGTATTTTGAGATAGAAGATATGTTAATGGTATTTGATTGATTGAGGTTTCTTGGAGCTGTAATGGAATCGACTGGACTGCTGTGTTTTACTGAAATGAATGAGGGTTGATGGAGCTTTAAGGCTGGCTGAATTTTTGAGTTCAATGGCAGAAGAATTTCTGGTTATGAAGCCTAATCCAAGGGTGTTTTCATGGAGCAAATGCTAGAAATTTTGAAATTCAAATGGAAGTTTGATTGGAATGATTGGAGGAGAAATTTGAGGTGTGGTTATGGAGTCCAGTTGTACAAGGTCAGTGGAGGGGGTAATGGTGTTCAGTTCATGGCTAAACAAGGGTTAACTTACAGAGGTTTAAGGGTGGTTATCGGCCAAGGCTTGAAAGGAACAAGGTTGGAATTTTTCTGGTTATGATTCGAATGATTTACTGAAATTTTCTATGCAGTTTACTGCAATCTTCTAGCCCGACTTGCAGGGGTTCTTGAGAGGTATTTGAGGATCCTTTAAGGCTGGTTTCCAGCCTTCTTTATGGAGGAAAAGTAGAGGTATTTTACTAGTTTGAAGGCAGAAGAAATAGCTTCGATTTTAGGCTACTATGTAGCGAAACTACACAGATTTTTTTTTTTTTTTTTTTTTTGGTGCAGTTTTGAGCAGTCCGGTTTTTGCACAGGAATTTCGGTCTTCAAGCTGAATAGATTAGCCATTTTTCTAGCAGCAATTGAGTAAGAAAGAGGGTTGAGATTTTCGAAGGGTAGACTGCTCAAGAATCTGAAAAATTTCCAAATTTCTTTCATGGGGAATATAAACACTATAGAGTGGAGTTTGAAGGTTCAACCATGGAAATTAATTTCTCTTAGAAACATTCCTTAACTCCTCCTATTTTCAGTCAATTCTCCAACCTCCAAGCTTCATTTTTGAAATTCAAAGACCAAGAATCCTTGCTGAATTTTCTGGAATTAAAAACATGCATTTGGATATATTTTTGAACAAATTTAATTGGTGAAGAGGTTAGGACAAGCTAGAGGTAATAAAATGACAAGAATTCTTCTAGAATTCTTTTTAGGACATAATGATAGGATTAAGACATTCCCTTTATATCTCTCCTAGGACAACACTCCTATTTTTGTGGAATGCAAGAAAATCAAAAATTCAAACTTAATTAAGATAATCATGATAAAAACTTAAATGATGGGATTTGAACTCATGACCAAAGCTCTAACCACTTAACCACACTAACTCTTGTTCTTATTTTCTCACCCAAATATTCTTTTTATTTAATCCCTAAGCTATCTTCCTATTTTAACATCAAGCAAAATTATCATTTTACCCTTCCTACTCAATAAGCATATCTAAGTCTTTTAGCCTATAAATCAAAATTCTAATGCATATAAAATCATCCAAAAATATATATATTCATGCGAAATAATATGATATGCATCCCGACTCCCCCCTTACTCTAAGGTTGGCTTTAAGTGTGGTTTCACAAAGAGACACTTAGATGCCATAGGGGTGGGCACCTACGGATTTACTTAGTTTTAGAATGTAAGTGGGAGATTGTTGGGAAATATGCCCTCTTAGATTAGGTTTTTTATGTAAAATATCGAATGTTTTAATAAAAGAATTCATTCTCAGAATTTATTTGTAAATTTACTTTTTATTTATGCACAATTACGTTTGGAAAAGACCCATTGTATTTAAGTAAGTGGTCTATATGAATGGTGGTCTTTCACAGTAAGCTATAGATCAGAAGTTACTTAACATCTAAACGTCTGTTCTTAACCGATTGGTGAGAATGGGAATCTCATCATGTCTAGATTATTATGTTATGTATTCCAAATGAAGAATGGCTTACCTTCAGCCAGTGAGTAGTCCACTCACTTTATGACATAAGCGTATTTCGAATATGTAGAACAGGACTTGTAGTAGTGGTTTCTTAAAGTACTATATGGTAGAAACCTAGACTACTACTGCTACAGCGTGGACTAGTACTCTACGACTTGAGTATAAGTTGGTGGTCTGACAAAGCTGGAAGCATGTACTTTGATTTGCTTTTAGTTGAGGTTCTATCGTAGGACCAATATAGTTGCATGTTGGGTATATGTGACTAGTTAGTTAAGACAGACTTGTACAAGATAATTTCTATACTATATCGCCCCTTGTGGTTGTCTGAATGATCTAAATATCCAGGGCCCTAGGAAACATGACTTGGATGTTTGCTTTAGGATAGCTCCCTTGAAAAGCGAAAACAATCCAAGAAGTCGTAGATCATTGGACTAGAAGCCTAAGGATGGTAGATGTCATTTAGAGAGGTGTTAGTACATTTCTTCCTCTCTAATGTACGGCAATGTATATAGGGGTATTTTAGTCACTTCACTTGTAGGTCGGAGACTTTGCCAAACGCAGCATTGTCCTTGAGGTCAATATTTCCTTATGATGATATTAGAAAATATCTAAAATATAAAATACAGTTATTTATATGGCAAAGGTATTTTGGTCATTTTAGTAGCAAGGCAGTGTGTCTCTTAGTCCCCAATATAGACCGTAAGTCCTAATTATATACAGGCTAAGGAATTGGTCTTAAATTAAATGAATTTTATTTTATTTAAGTAGCCTGATTTAATTATTGGACTGGAATAAAATAAAGATCCACGGAGAGAGAAAATTAATTAAATTAGTTTGGTGGGTTAATTAATTATTCAGGGCTTTGGCCCAATTTGAATAATTAAAGATTGACCTGGGACCAAACTAATATAGTCTTGTTAATTGGACTAGTTTATTTAGGCTGAAAAATTAATTATTTATTGAGCCATTTATTTGGTTCTAATTAGAAAAATTAATTTAGTCCAAAAGGCTAAACTAAGAGTCCAACGGGCCAATCTAGTTTAACCTAGGGTTTTATTTGTTAGGATTCGTAGACTCCTAAACTCAAAAAACATCCACGAGTCCCTTCCGAGGATCCAAGTAAACGATTAAGAAGACCTTAAGTTTACAGAATTACCTCTCTTCGGCGTAATCGAGATCCTTCGATTCTGATTATATTGTCGTACGTGCAACCCGAACGATCACCAGACGCTACAGTATGCGAACGTCCTCTATAGGTACACACGGCGAACTGACTCGTTGCCCCAAAAGTGCTAGCGCCTAGGGTTTGAGAGGATTTTTTTTCTGATGAATAGAGGCACGAAATTTTTAATAGAACCAAACTGTTGAAAAAACGGCTAGGGTTTTCTTAAAACCTTCCAAATCCCTTAGAGTCTAAATCTGATAATATCTTATCATATTTTAATTTAAATTCAAATTAAGATTTAAAAACTAATATGATAAGATTCTATCATTATCTTGGTAATTTAACTAATTAATTTATCGAGTCAGATTCTTATAATCTAGACATCATCCAAATACATCGAATGCGGACATATTTTCAGATTCATTGTATCTAGTAAATTTTCTAGGTTCAATTAACTTAGACATATTTCCAGATTTATCGAATCTGACTACCAGAAAAATAACCTAACAAGTTCGCTTATTGTGTGACCTTATAGGTTCATTTAACACTGGCAGTGTGCCTAAATCATATTTAAATAGCCCACAAGTTATAAGTGGTTTCTTGCAAAATATTATAACTATCCAGGTTAAATGAAGATCAGTGATCTCTTTGAACCAAACCACAATTTTATATTTAATCATTTTGTCACACGATATCCAAATTAAGCATAAGGCACGGAACATGTCATCCTTATTAAACTTAATCAATTATTTCTTGATTTCATAGTAGACTGTTCAAACAAATGATATCAATATCTTAGATTGATATATTTAAGCACGGACATGCATTTTAACAATTTAACTTACCAAGGGATCCATGGATATCTCTCCCATCATTGAGAGGGATAAATTCCTTCACTATTAATCATATTCCTCTCCTTGATTTATTTTATATCCGACAATAGTCTAATTTATTATCTGGTTGTTATAGATTGTATATAGGCTGATTTGTAGGGATTAGATTGATTGTTACAGATTGCATATAGGCTGATTTGTAGGGATTAGATTGTTAACAAATATAGGCTGATTTGTAGGCTAAATAATAGGAATTAGAGGGCTAATTTATTGTAATTAATATAGGATATTTTACGTCCTATTATAGGATCTCTATACTTGTATATATACCCTTATAATTGATGAATAAAAGATAAGAAGTTTCATTCTCTTGTTCTGAAACTTACATGGTATCATAGCCAAGGTTCTGTTCATAGATATTTTTTTCTGGGTTGTTGGGTGTGAGAGAGGCTGCTGCCGTATTCAAGGTGCAGGCTTTAGAGGTTCCTCTATAGACACCGCCAACTCAGGGAGTTACGTCGTGCCGATTAGCCAGCACCTAGTGACTCCTTCTTGTGGGTAATCTGTTATCTTGTTGACTTTTCCTAGCAATTATGTCTGACAAAAAGACTGGAATTGTTTCTGATATGGTTCCATTGGTTTCAAAAATCACGGACCATAAATTAAATGGAATTAATTTTCTTGATTGGAACCATATGATTGAATTATATCTGCTCAGTATTTCTATGGATGGTCATCTGACTGATGATCCACCTGTGGATGACTCTAGATTGTCGTGGATGAGAGACGATGCTTGTTTGTTTGTACAAATTCGTAATTCTATTGATAGTGAGGTGGTTGGTTTGGTTATTCATTGTAAGACAGTGAAAAAATTAATGAACTATTTGCAGTTCTTATATTCTGGAAAAGAAAATTTCTCTCATATCTATGATGTTTGCAAGGAGTTTTACAGGGCAGATAAAGGAGATAAGTCTCTCACCAGTTATTTTATGGACTTCAAGAAAACTTATGAAGAGCTCAATATGTTGCTTCCCTTCAGTACTGATGTGGAAGAACAACGGAATCAGCGAGAGAAGATGGCTATTATGAGTTTTCTAGCCGGTCTTCCGTCTGAATTTGAGACTACCAAATCTCAAATTCTTTCCAATTCAGAAATTTCCTGTCTAGAAGATGTTTTTCGGAGAGTTCTCCGTACAAACAATACATTACATGTTCTATCTACTCAACCTAACAGTGTTCTTCTTAGTCGTACTACCACATCTGACTCAGGAAGACAACACTACAATAGTGGTGGCAACCGTAAGAGCATGGGGTCAGGGTCTAACACCTCTGATAAGACTACTGGAAATCATGGACAGGAGCAAGGAGAAATGGTATGTCACTATTGTCATAAACCAGGTCATATCAAGCGGGACTGTCGGAAGCTGCAGTATAACAAAGCTCAGTCTACCCATATTACATCCAGTTCTAAGATCTCTAAAAAGTCTGTTACAATATCTGCGGATGAGTATACCAGATTGACTCAGCTTCAAGCAACAGTGAAACAGCCATCCGGTCATGTTACTGCTCTTGTTGAGGCAGGTACACCCAATACATGTCTTGTTTCCTATTCTTCATTAATTCTGGTGCTATAGATCACATGACAGGTAATCACAGTTTACTTTCTAACTTTCAACCACATAAATATATCACTCCTGTTACTTTAGCCGATGGTTCAACATCCAGTGTTATTGGGTCTGGAACCACTAATCCCACATCATCTCTTCGTTTATCATCTGTTCTGAGTCTACCACAACTGTCTTTTAATTTGATTTCTGTCAGCAAACTTACTCATGCCCTTAATTGTTTGTCTCATTTTTTCCTGGTTATTGTTTTTTTCAGGATCTCATGATGATGAAGATTATTGGTAAAGGACATGAGTCTGACGAGCTCTACATTCTTGATATATCGAAACCAAGGTCTATAGCATGTGCCGAAACAATCTCTCCTTTTGACACACATTGTCGATTGGGTCATCCTTCGCTTTCTATGTTAAAGAAACTTTGTCCTCAGTTTTCAAACATTAATTCATTAGATTGTGAGTCTTGTCAGTTTGCTAAATACCATCGTCTTAGTTCTAGTCCTAGAGTCAATAAGCGAGCTACTGCTCCCTTTGAGTTAGTACATTCTAGTTACCTCTAAAACTGATTTCAGATATTTTGTTACTTTTATTGATGATTATTCTAGAATGACATGGCTTTATTTGATGAAAAATCACTCAGAATTATTTTGTCACTTTTCTTCCTTTTATGCTGAAATTCGCACCCAATTTGGTAAACCAGTACAAATCTTAAGAAGTGATAATGCAAAAGAATATGTTTCCGGAAATTTTCAAAAATACATGCTTGAGCAGGGTATTCTCCATTAGACTTCTTGTGTTGACACCCCTTCTCAAAATGGGGTTACTAAGAGAAAGAATAGACATCTTCTTGAAACTTCTAGAGCTTTGTTATTTCAAATACAGGTTCCTAAATGCTTCTGGGCTGATGCTGTGTCTACTGCTTGTTTTCTAATCAATCGTATGCCTTCCTCTGTTTTGTCTGGTAATACTCCTTTCTACACTCTATTTCCAAATAAACAATTATTTCCTATAGAACCAAAGACATTCGGTTGTACTTATTTTGTTTGGGATGTTCGTCCTCACGTTACAAAACTGGATCCTAAGACCTTCAAGTGTATGTTTCTAGGTTATTCCCGTGTGCAAAAAGGGTATCGTTGTTATTGTCCTAGTCTCGGTAAGTACCTTGTGTCTGCTGATGTTACTTTTTTGGAACAAACACATTTATCTTCATCTTCAACTTCTGTGATTCAAGGGGAGGATGATGATTTCTTAATCTATGATGTCATACCCAATTTAGGTCCACCTCCCCCTACACCAGTTAAGCCTCATGTCCAATACACCTACTCGCATCGCCCACATCCACCACATTCTGACTTGGTTGTTGAGTCTCCAGAATCATGTCCTGATAAACCAGTATCTTCGTCATCAGATCCGACTACCAAAGATGATCTTGATCTTCCTATTGCTCAAAAAAAAGGTAAACGTACATGTACTTACCCAATCTCTTCAGTTGTTTCTTACAATCATTTGTTTTCTTCTTCTTGTGCTTTTCTTACATCCCTTGACACTGTTTTTGTCCCAAAAACTGTTCGAGAGGCATTAGCTCATCCCAGATTGCGGAATGCTATGATTGAGGAAATGAATGCTCTAGATGTCAATGGTACATGGACTTTGGTTACCTTACCTATAGGTAAACAAGCTATTGGATGTAAATGGGTGTTTACTGTCAAAATTAATCCTGATGGCTCCATTTCTCGATTGAAAGCTAGACTTGTTGCTAAAGGATATGCTCAGACTTATGGCGTGGACTATCATTGTACTTTTTCTCCTGTTGCTAAACTTGCTTCTGTCAGGTTATTTATTTCCCTTGCAGCAATTTATAACTGGCCACTGCAATAGTTAGACATAAAGAATGCCTTTCTCCATGGTGATCTTCAAGAGGAGGTCTATATGGAGCAACCACCTAGTTTTGTTGCTCAGGGGGAGAATGAGAAAGTCTGTCATCTGCAAAAATCTCTCTATGGCTTGAAACAGAGTCCTGAGCTTGGTTTGGAAATTTTAGACAAGCTATTGAGAAGTTTAGGATGAAAAAGAACAAGTCAGATCATTCTGTTTTCTATAGATAATCTGATGGAGGTATTATTCTATTAGTTGTATATGTGGATGATATTGTAATCACAGATAGTGACTCAAGAGGAATTTCATCTCTAAAGTCCTTTCTTCATACTCAGTTCCATACCAAAGACTTGGGGATGTTAAAGTATTTCTTGGGTGTTGAAGTTAGCAGGAGTAAGAAGGGAATCTTTCTATCTCAGAGAAAGTATATGCTTGATTTACTGTCAGAGTCGGGAAAGTTGGGTGCTAAACCATGTAGTACTCCAATGGTTCCTAATTTACAATTAACCAAAGAAGGAGAATTATTTACAAATCCTGAAAGGTACAAAAGACTTATTGGCAAGTTAAATTATCTTACTGTGACACGTCCTGATATTGCTTATTCAGTGAGTGTGCTGAGCCAGTACATGTCATCACCAACTGTTGATCATTGGAAGGCAGTAGAAAAAGTTCTACACTATTTAAAAGGTGCTCCTGGACGTGGAATCCTATATGGCAATCATGGTCATACTAGGATCGAATGTTTTTCAGATTCTGATTGGGTAGGGTGTAAGGAAGATAGGAAATCTACTTCAGGATATTGTGTTTTTGTTGGGGAAAATTTGGTTTTGTGGAAGAGTAAGAAACAGAATGTAGTCTCACGATCAAGTGCAGAAGCTGAATACAGAGCTATGGCCAAGTTTGTGTGTGAAGTCATATGGGTATGTCAGCTTCTCAGTGAAGTAGGAATTAAGGTCTCAGTACCTGCAAAGCTATGGTGTGATAATCAAGCTGCACTTCACATTGCTTCCAATCCAGTCTTTCATGAACGAATGAAACATATTGAGATTAATTGTCATTTCATTCATGAAAAGATCCAACAAGGTTTGATCACTACAGGTCATGTGAAGACTGGAGAACAATTAGGTGATTTATTCACAAAGGCTCTTAACGGGGTCCGGATTGATTATCTATGTAACAAGTTGGGCATGATTAATATCTATGCTCCAGCTTGAGGGGGAGTGTTACAGATTGTATATAGGCTGATTTGTAGGGATTAGATTGATTGTTACAGATTGTATATATGCTGATTTGTAGGGATTAGATTGTTAACAAATATAGGCTGATTTGTAGGCTAAATATAGGAATTAGAGGGCTGATTTATTGTAATTAATATAAGATATTTTACTTCCTATTATAGGATCTCTATACTTATATATATACCCTTATAATTGATGAATAAAAGATAAGAAGTTTCATTCTCTTGTTCTGCAACTTACACTGGTTAAAGATAACTTTAGACAACGTCAAAATATAGAATTTATCAAGTAGGAAACTTATGATGGATTTAGGTCGAAGGACTTTTAATATCATTATGGCTAGAAAATACTTATGACATGTTCTATGAAGTACTCTCACAATGGGTCATGTCCAATACAATGTTCTCTAATGTTTATTTATGTTTTGACTTAACTGAGGAAGACGAAAACAGGGGAGCATGCACGGTTTAAAAAAACGGAGAGAAAAATAAACCGCAAGTCTTAAAGACCATACGGAAGCGTGAAGATCATACATTTGCGCTCCTTAACCCTTCTAGGTTGAGTAGGAGTGGATTGAACGACTGGAATCACCTCGCTTCGCCCACTTGAACAAGCTTCTGGTTGAACACCCGCTAGCCTTCTACTTCGCCTTGTTTGCATCAACGCCAAGCTTTCCAACTCTTGGAATATTCCTCTGCCTATACTCTAGTCGGTGAACACTATGATGAAGAGAAACAGTCTCAATTCTCCTTGGTTCACTTGCTATTGGTTAGCAAAGTCCAAGAAGATCAACAAGAAAAGGGAGACGTGAGAGAAAGCAGAGAAAGAGACGTGAGTTCTCTGTAAGGCTCGGGAGATTAGAGTTTATTTTCTACCAGAGACTAGTATATTAGTTAGCCAAAATTGGGTTTCTCATTATCTGATAAACATATCCCCGGGATTTCAAAACACCCGCATGTTATCCTGAGAATCAGTTTGGCCTGACCCTAAACTCCTCTTAACCGTATCTAGAAAAAACCCTAAGGTCCAAGCTATTGCGCCAGAAAAATATTTATTATTTTTCTTGGACCCAAAAGGCCCAAAATAATAAACATTAATTATTTATTTTCTGAGCTTATATAAACAACCCAATAAATAATTAATAAGCCCAAATAAACCATAATAATTAATCTTTAATTATTTATTTCTTAGGCCTATATAAATAACCCAATAAATAATTAAACATAAATTATTTCCCCTAGTTTAAGCCCAAGTTAATTTCTTAATTATTCATACTGGACCTAGGCCCTGAATAATTAATTAACCAATTAAACTAGATAATTAAATTTCTCTCAACTCCTATTTTAATTTATTTATTTATTTTATTCAAGTCCAATAATAAATTAGACTTCCTGAATAAAATAAAATAAAATAAAATTCTCTTGAACTGAGACCAATTCCTCAACCCAAAATTAGTTAGGACTTACGGGCTATTCCGAGGACCAAAAAGACACATCACCTTGGCTGCTAAAATGACCAAAATACCCCTGCTATATAAATAGCTGTATTTTACATTTTAAATATTTCATAATATCACTATAAGGAAATATTGACCCCAAGGACAATGCTGCATTAGCAAAGTCTCCGACCTACAGGTAAAATGACTAAAATACCCCTCTACACATCGCCGTACATTTAGAGAGGAAGAAGTGTCTAACACCCCCTCTAAATGACATCTACCATCCTTAGGCTTCTAGTCCAATGATCCACGACTTCCTGGAGTATTTCCGCTTTCCAAGGGAGCTACCCTAAAGCAAACATCCAAGTCATGTTTCCTAGGGCCCTGGACATTTTAGACCATTCGGACAACCACAAGAGGCGATATAGTGCAGAAATTATCTTGTATAAGTCTGTCTTAACTAACTAGTCACACATACCCAACATGCAAGTATATTGGCCTTACGATAGAACCTCAACTATAGCAAATCAAAGTATATGCTTCTAGTTTCGCCAGACCACCAACTCATGCTCAAGTCGTAGAGTACTAGTCCACGCTGTAGCGGTAGTAGTCTAGGTTTCTATCATATAGTACTTTTAGAAACCACTACTACAGGTCATGTCCTACGTATTCGAAATACGCTTATATCATGAAGTGAGTGGACTATTCACTGGCTAAAAGTAAGTCATTCCCCATTTGGAATTCATAACATAATAACCTAAATATAATGAGGTTCCCAGTCTCATCAATAGATTAAGAACAAATGTTTATGTGTTAAATAACCCGTGATCCATACTTTACTGTGAAAGACCACCATTCACATGGATCACTTATTTAAACACAATGGGTCTGTTCCAAATGAAAATCGTGCACAAACAAATAGTAAATTCACAAACAATTTCTGAAAATAAATTCTTTTATTAAAATATTCGATTTTACATCAGAAACCTAGTATAAGAGGGCATACAATCCAACAATCTCCCACTTGCACTCTAAGACTAGATAAGTCCATAGGTGCCCACCCCTATGGCGTCTAAGTGTCTCTTGAAGACTCTCTCAGCCAAAGGTTTGGTGAATGGACCTGCTAGATTTTTTTCTGAGGTAATATGTTCCAGCACGACTTCCCGTCTCTGGATGAAATCCCGGATCAGGTAGTACTTTCTCTCGATGTGTTTCCCCTTCTTGCGGTTCCGAGGCTCCTTAGATTGTGATACTGCTCCAGTGTTGTCGCAATACATCACAATCGGCCTATCCAAATGTGGTATGACTCCAAGTTCTGAAAGAAACTTCCGAAGCCAAACTGCTTCCTTGGACACCTCCGAAGCAGCCACATACTCAGCTTCCATGGTTGAGTCAGCAATACAAGACTACTTAATACTCCTCCATGAAATTGCTCCTCCAGATAAGGTGAAGACATATCCACTAGTGGATTTTCTCTCATCCTCATCCACCTGGAAGTCTGAGTCTGTGTATCCTGTAGGAACCAAATCATCAGCCCTGTAAACCAGCATATAATCTCTCGTTCCCTTGAGGTACTTGAGAATATGCTTTACAGCTTGCCAATGAACCTCCCCTGGGTTTGACTGATATCTGCTAACTAAGCCTACGACAAAGCAGATATCTGGCCTAGTATACAGCATGGCGTACATGAGACTTCCCACAGCCGAAGCGTAGGGAATCCTACTCATTCTGTCCTTTTCTTCTTGAGACTTAGGACAGTCCTTCGAAGAAAATGACAACCCATGTCTGCAAGGGGTTAGAGCTCCCTTGCATGAGTCCATGCTGTACTTGGCCAGCATCTTGTCAATGTATGTCGCTTAGGATAACCCTAACATTCTCTGCTTTCTATTTCTAAGAAGCCTAATCCCGAGAATGTAGCTGGCTTCTCCCAAGTCCTTCATACTGAATTGACTAGATAGCCAAACCTTTGTAGATGACAATGTCCCTACATCATTTTCAATGAGTAGAATGTCATCCACATACAGGACAAGAAAAACCACGTTGATGCCTTCAAGTTTCCTATACACGCATGGTTCATCTTCGTTTTGAATAAAACCATAAGACTTTACAGTCTCATCAAAACGAATGTTTCATGCTCTCGATGTCTACTTAAGTCCATAAATGGACTTCTTAAGCTTGCAAACCATGTGTTCCTGGCCTTCAGCAATGAAGCCTTCCGGTTGGAACATATAGATGTCTTTGCAAAGATGGCCATTTAAGAATGCCGTCTTGACATCCATTTGCCATATCTCGTAGTCATAGTGACATGCGATGGCAAGGAGGATGCGGATGGATTTAATCATGGCTACCGGGGAAAAGGTTTCCTCATAGTCGATTCCCTCTTTCTGAGTATACCCTTTCGCCACAAGCCTAGCTTTGAAGGTTTCCACCTTCCCATCCGCTCCCCTCTTTCTCTTGTACACCCACTTGCACGCAATGGGTTTTATCCCTTCAGGTGAAGCTACAAGATCTCAAACCTGATTGAGGTACATAGACTCAATCTCGGCTTTCATTGCTTCATGCCATAGATTTGCATCGGCATCAGCAATAGCCTCCTCGTATCTAGTGGGGTCTTGTTCCTGATGGTCGGAGACCAGCTCAAAGGCTTCTCCTGTCCATCTATCCGGAACCCTAGACACTCTCCCACTACGACGAGGCTCCATTTGCACAGGCTTTTAAGGCTGTGCCTCTTCTTGTTCCAGAATCGGGTCAGAAGAAGTGGATTCCGTAGATAACTTCTCATCAAGTTCCAACCTCGTTGAACCTTTAGTGGAAGTACTTTGATCATCTTCCAAGTATCTAGCATTGGTACTGACTAGTACCTTCTTCTCCTTAGAATGATAAAAGTAACCTCTTTTTGTCCCTTTTGGATACCCAACAAAATAGCATAATTCTGATCTTGGTTCCAACTTGTCTCCATTGACCAGTACATAAGCTAGACAACCCCAAATCCTGAGATGATTCAGACTTGGCTTACGCCCAGTCCACATCTCATAGGGAGTCCTAGGTACTGACTTGGAAGGCACCAAGTTCAGAATATATGCCGTTGTTTCCAGGGCATATCCCCAAAAGGACACTGGAAGAGTAGCATGAGACATCATGCTTCGGACCATTTTCATCAATGTCCTGTTCCTTCTCTCAGCTACTCCGTTCTACTGGGGTGTTCCCGGCGCAGAGAGCTGGGATACTATCCCATGATGTACCATGTAGTCCTTGAATTCACCTAGGAGGTACTCTCCACCACGATCCGATCGTAAGGTTTTGATTAATTTACCTGTCCGACGCTCCACTTCAGCTTTAAACTCCTTGAACTTGTCAAAAGAGTCAGACTTACGTCTCATCAGGTAAATGTAGCCATACCTCGTACAATCATCCATAAACGTGATGAAGTACTCAAAACCTCCCCTAGCTGGTGTAGACAATGGACCACACACATCAGTGTGAACAAAACTCAACACCTCCTTGGCTCTATCCGCCTTTGGTGTAAAAGACCTTTTGGTCATTTTTCCCATCAAGCAGGATGCACACTGAGGCCAACTTTCCAATCTCAATGAGCCTAAAGGCCCATCATGGATTAGCCTCTGAATCCTGGTTGGGTTAATATGACCCAACCTTAGATGCCAAAGGTATGAATCATTGATATTGGTCTTTCTCTTCCTAGTTAAAGGTTCAGACTGAGCATTATTTGATTGGTTGTTAATAGGGTTTAAAAAGAACAGATTTCCATACATGTGCCCAGTACATAAAATTTCTCCATCTCTACTGATAGAAATACCAGAATGGAAAGATATAGAATATCCTTGATTAATAAGTTTTGCAACTGAAATCAAATTCTGATGAAAACCAGGTACATATAAAATATCCTTTAAAACCACTATCTTATTACAATCAAAAATTAGATCCAGCTCTCCCACTACAAAGGCCCAGACTTGTGCTCCATTACCCACTCGAAGCCCATGTTTGCCCTTCTTGAGTCTTCTTATCTTCCTAAACCCCTGCAAGGAGTTACAGATATGATCAGTGGCTCCTAAATCAACAATCCAAGTGGAAGTTGATCCTACCATTGATATGGACTCTAGATAGTAAACATTACCTGTGGGGTTTTTCTTGGTTTGAAGATCTGGACACTCCTTTTTCCAGTGTCCCTTCTTGCCATACTTGAAGCACTTGCCCTTTGGCTTGTCCTTGGGCTGGGTCTTGGGCTGGGCTGCTGCATTCCCCTTCTTCCTCTTGAACTTTCTGGGTTTAGGCCCAGTTCTTGAAGAAGAAGCCTTAGCAATCATGGCCTTAGATTGCGGCTTCATGACCTTCTCTGCCATCTGGAGCTCCTTCATCAGTTCAGTTAAACTCATGTTCAACTTATTCATGTTATAGTTTAACTTGAACTGAGTAAAAGAGCCCGGTAGAGATTCGAGAACCATATCCACTTCGCTCTCGGGGTCAATGACAGCCCCTAAGATTTCTGCCTCCTCGAAAGCAGCAATCATCTTGAGCATATGCTCTCGGACTGATGCTCCCTCAGCCATCTTAGTGTTCACAATAGTTCGAAGAGCCTCCTGCCTTGCAAGCCGGCTCTTGTCTGCGAACATAGTTGCCAATGATTGACTTATGTCATATGCAGAAGCTATGTGCTTGTGTTTTGACTGGAGCACATTAGACATGGAAGCTAACATATAGCAACGTGCCATTTCGTCAACTTTCTTCCACACCTTCTCAGCCTCTCGCTCTTCAGCGGTGGAACCTTCCCCGATAATAGGGCAGGTGTCACGCCCCGTGTCCGCAGACCCGGGAGCGCAACTATGGGCCTGGTAGCACCCACGGTCAACTACTTCGCCGCCGTCCTCGCTGGGTCAAAATGGATATCCCAAGTTGACAATGGGTACTTAGGCCCATCCTTATATACCATACATACTTCTCATCCTAATTTCATGTGGGATTGGGGCATCACATTCACCCCTCCTTTAGGCCCAAGCATTCTCGCTGGGCCCATACTTTAGGGGCCAAACCCAAGACCAACCAGGCGGTATGGGATTCTAGAGGTGGCTCCCACCGCGCACGGTGTAGCACTTAATTCCTATACCGAGGCTAGTTACCTGCTCTGATACCAAATGTCACGCCCCGTGTCCGCGGACTCGGGAGCGCAACTATGGGCCTGGCAGCATCCACGGTCAACTACTTGGCCGCCGTCCTCACTGGGTCAAAATGGATATCCCAAGTTAACAATGGGTACTTAGGCCCATCCTTATATACCATACATACTTCCCATCCTAATCCCATGTGGGATTGGGGCATCACATTCACCCCTCCTTTAAGCCTAAGCGTCCTCGCTGGGCCCATACTTTAGGGGCCAAACCCAGGACCAACCAGGTGGTATGGGATTCTAGAGGTGGCTCCCACCGCGCACAGTGTAGCACTTAGTTCCTATACCGGGGCTGATTACCTGCTCTGATACCACTAAATGTCACGCCCCAAAGCCGAGAATGACATGGCAACACCCCAAAAAGAAATGTCGAACCCTTACATACCATAAATAACAAGAACATAACATTCTAGTAATACTTAAAGAATATCCTTACATCGTTTTTAAATTCAAAACAAAACATACATAAAACTGAACAAAAATGAAAAACAATTAGTCACTCTATATCCTCTTCAAACCATTCTTCTAACTCATCCTCGTCTAACTGAGAACCTGCAAAATGTTAAATAAGGGGTGAGCTCACTAGCTCAGTAAGGAAATTTGGTCTACCCGGAATTGAGCATGCTACATATACATATATATTTACAAAACGTTTGATCAAAAGAGTTTATAATTTTAAAGCACAACAAAACTCGTGGGGTCTTAAAATATCTCCCTGGTGGGTTGGTCGCACCATGTGAAGATCTCAGTGTATCACCCAAAAAGAAGAAGGAGGAAAAGAGGAACAATGAATCTCTTAACCTTACTCTTTATTGAACCCAAGAGGCATATTTGGCACATAAATATCGAACTGGTGTGGTTTATTCAGTGAAAATAATGTAATCGACACAAGCGAGAAAACCATCGCTGCAACAGAGAAAATCGGCGCCGGAGTCAAAACAGAGTGTACCCGGCACCGGGTGTATTCTGGAATGCGCAGCACGATTTTTAGAACACCCAAAACCCAACCTATAACTTTTCAGACCAAAAACGTAGTTTTTTTTTTTTACCACCCACTTTAATAATGAAGAATACTGTCTGTGCACAAAAAAATCATGTATACATACTTAAACATGCTTAAATAAGGCTTAATTCACGAAGATGATTCATGCTTGGGGACTTGATTTGGCTTAACTGATCAGTCTTCCAATTATTATATCCCATTGGAAGAAGGGTCTTAGCTTATCCTAGGTATTGTATCCCCCTAGTAGGGCCTTATAACTTATAAAATTCGGGAATTCCCTACCAAAACAAAACCCACAAGCATTCAACATCACATGAATCAGAAAATCAATACATAGGCATAAAACTTAGCTTAAACTCATAACTTTCGACGAGCATAACTATTGGTACATGAATAACAATTAACATATCATGCTCAATACCATTTTCATATAATCAAAATACCACTTTCATAAAGAAACCAAGAGACATCATTGATTTTGAAGGAAACAGTAACCAGTACCAAAAACAAGAAAACCCAATTTCCTAACCTACTGAATTTAGCCTCTTGGAACCTCCTAAAGCTTCCGCTCAAGCCTCCAAACACTTATTCACCTTCAATTAAACCCAAACAATGCAATTAATCCTCCAATCAATTTTCCCCAATTTAGAACCCTACTACTCTAACTTCAATTCAAGAACAATTTATCTCAATCTTAGGTTACAAACACCATAAAACACAAGGGGAAAGCTAACTTACCAAGAGTTGATGCCAAAGGCTCAAGTCCCTTATCAGATTCTCCCTTCTCTTCCCTCTTCTCCTCTTCTGGAATAGCTTCAGAAATAATGTAACTGTTCAGAACATGCCTGAGCCTATAATGAAAAATTAATAAAAGCCCCCTAACTAAATAATTGCACTTAGCCCCTCAACTTATAATACTTAATTTTTTTAGCCTTATGGACCCTAGCCCACTAATTAAAATAAACTAAAAAAACCACAGCCCAATAAGCCTATGAAAGAAGAGAAGTCAGTGGGCTCACAGCAGGTCTCGTAAAAGACATACTTATACTCCTCAGCTGTGAGTATTATGTCCAGGTTCCTTTTCCAGTCCACATAGTTTGGACCCGTTAACTTATTCTCCCTGAGAATAATGGCCAATGGACTAAAAGAACCTCCCACCATTTCTGAAAATCGAAAATAAAAGAAAGAATTTAGTTTGTGAAAACAAAATAAAATTTGTACACTGAAAATAATTTGGCTCTTAGGAAAACTGACATAGCTTCTTGGGAAGATTAACAGTTTCCTAAGCTAAGTGTATTAACCACCACAAATTAATTTCCCTCCTAGGTAATGGTCTAGACAATAACTCTATCGTGGGATGGCCGTTTCCTCTTATTTCCTATGGACATACCTCGCACTATAACCTCCAACGTGGGCGATCATAGTACGTGCCCCGGGTTATTAATTACATCCTTCCATTAGATCTAGATCCTTGTGGTATCCCCATCTTATACGGGTTCACTCCCAGGGTGAAGCGAGGGGATCCACGATCTCTAATGAGGACCGTGATGGAAGCCGTGGGGCCGTTGGAACCCCTCTCCCACTTAGTCTTTTAAAATAAAGGTTTTCTGGAAAATATCCTTTTGAAATTTTCATTAAGTTTTTCCTTAACTCAACAATAAAATATCTAAGTCCAATAAAATCTCTATGTCAAGGCTTATATCCTTTGAGAGATTTTCTCCATGGACTAATTTTATTTATGTTAAAACTTAATGATTTCAAAAAATTTCCAATTAAAACTTTCTAGAGACTTTGGTCTCAAGTTTATTTGACAAAATCATTTTTCTAGTCCAAAACAAAACAAAATGGCTCTCCATTTTAATTTACAAAAATATCTAAATCTAATATATTTTCTATGTCAATGATTAAATCCTTTGAGAAAATATTCAAGGATTAATTTTTGTACCAATTAAAATAACCATTTAGTTTTTAAAGAAAAATATTTTTCTTGTCAAAAATGTTCCCAAAGACTTTGGTCTTTGAGAAAAAGCACACATAGGTACAAAAAAAAATAGCATGCTCGAAAACAGTAAACATTTTCATGCTTTTCTATTTTTTAAAACTAAGTGCCCAAATAATAGAATTAAACACATTAATTAATTAATTAATTGTCTTGTTTAATCCTAAAACCCCTTACTAATATTTTTCATGCAAATATATTCCAAGAATATAAATATTGCAAAAATATTAACTTCGCCTGTTATCGGACCCAAAATGAAAAATAAAAAAAATAAAAAAATTGCGGAAAAAACGCTGGCGGTCCACTGCACCGGCCGCACCGGATCCGTGTCCGCATGGCCTTCGGTCCACCGCAGCCGCGGTGCACCGCGCCGCACCGGATTGCTTGCTGCGTGACCCATGGAGTTGATCCGCGCCCGCGACTCGCAACCAGTTGCCCTCTGCTGCCGACCCGCGAAGGATCCTCGTCTCTGCCCGTTTCGTGCGTCCGATCCGCGCGCAACCCGACTCCAATTGCAAATTCCCATTGCGAAAACGGCTTGAATTTTGAGGAGATGGCTCGGCTTACACGGCTCGCTGGCAGCAGCTCCTCTCACAGAAACGCAGTGGCTCGGCTCGGCTCGGCTCCACTGCACGGCTTAGAAATAGTTTTCTTCTTCGTTTTTTCTTCTGTCCGCGCGCGAAAGTTGCAGAGGCCATTCTTTTCAATTTTTCTAGCCTTCTTTGGCTTCTTTAGACAATTTTACTTACAAAAACTCATCCAAAATAAAACCACAACCGCCTATACCCATTTAAATTGGGTTTACACGATTAAACTTCAAAGTCAAAAAATTTTATAGAGGGCTCCTATGCTTCAACGGTGAAGCTTACATCAAGCCTATCCCATACCAAAACAGCAAAGGATCACAGATATAATCATCTTCTCCATTTTTATTAACTACCATGCTCCCTATATTGATCAAAAACCAGTGGCTCTGATACCACATTGAGGGAGACGTGAAACAGGGGAGCATGCACGGTTTAAAAAAATGGAGAGAAAAATAAACCGCAAGTCTTAGAGGCCATACGGAAGCGTGAAAATCATACCTTTGAGCTCCTTAACCCTTCTAGGTTGAGTAGGAGCGGATTGAACGACTGGAATCGTCTCGCTTCGCCCACTTGAAGAAGCTTCCAGTTGAACACCCGCTAGTCTTCTACTTCGCCTTGTTTGCATCAACGCCAAGTTTTTCAGCTCTCGGAATATTCCTCTACCTATACTCTAGTCGGTGAACGCTATGGTGAAGAGGAACAGTCTCAATTCTCCTTTGTTCACTTGCTATTGGTTAGCAAAGTCCAAGAAGAACAACAAGAAAAGGGAGACGTGAGAGAAAGCAGAGAGAGAGACGTGAGTTCTCTGTAAGGCTCGGGAGATTAGAGTTTATTTTCTACTAGAGACTAGTTTATTAGTTAGCCAAAATTGGGTCTCTCATTATCTGATAAACATATCTCCGGGATTTCAAAACACCCGCATGTTATCCTGAGAATCAGTTTGGCCTAACCCTAAACTCCTCTTAAACGTATCTGAAAAAAACTCTAAGGTCCAAGCTATTGGGCCAGAAAAATATTTATTATTTTTCTTGGACCCAAAAGGCCCAAAATAATAAACATTAATTATTTATTTCCTGGGTTTATATAAACAACCCAATAAATAATTAATAAGCCCAAATAAACCATAATAATTAATCTTTAATTATTTATTTCTTGGGCCTGTATAAGTAACCCAATAAATAATTAAACATTAATTATTTCCCCTAGTTTAAGCCCAGGTTAATTTCTTAATTATTCATACTGGACCTAGGCCCTGAATAATTAATTAACCAATTAAACTAGATAATTAAATTTCTCTCAACTCCTATTTTAATTTATTTATTTGTTTTATTCCAGTCCAATAATAAATTAGACTTCCTGAATAAAATAAAATAAAATAAAATCCTCTTGAACTGAGACCAATTCCTCAACCCAAAATTAGTTAGGACTTACGGGCTATTCCGAGGACCAAAAAGACACATCGTCTTGGCTGCTAAAATGACCAAAATACCCCTACTATATAAATAGCTATATTTTACATTTTAAATATTTCCTAATATCACCATAAGAAAATATTATCCCCAAGGACAATGCTGCATTAGCAAAGTCTCCGACCTACAGGTAAAATGACTAAAATACCCCTCTACACATCACCGTACATTTAGAAAGGAAGAAGTGTACTAACACCCCTCTAAATGACATCTACCATCCTTAGGTTTCTAGTCCAATGATCCACGACTTCCTGGAGTGTTTCCGCTTTCCAAGGGAGCTACCATAAAGCAAACATCCAAGTCATGTTTCCTAGGGCCCTGGACATTTTAGACCATTCGGACAACCACAAGGGGCGATATAGTGCAGAAACTATCTTGTATAAGTCTGTCTTAACTAACTAGTCACACATACCCAACATGCAAGTATATTGGCCCTACGATAGAACCTCAACTATAGCAAATCAAAGTATATGCTTCCAGCTTTGCCAGACCACCAACTCATACTCAAGTCGTAGAGTACTAGTCCACGCTGTAGCGGTAGTAATCTAGGTTTCTATCATATAGTACTTTTAGAAACCACTACTACAGGTCATGTCCTACGTATTCGAAATACGTTTATATCATGAAGTGAGTGGACTACTCACTGGCTAAAGGTAAGCCATTCCCCATTTGGAATTCATAACTTAATAACCTAAACATGATGAGGTTCTCAGTCTCATCAATAGGTTAAGAACAAATGTTTATGTGTTAAATAACTCGTGATCCATACCTTCCTGTGAAAGACCACCATTCACATGGATCACTTATTTAAACACAATGGGTCTATTCCAAACGAAAATCGTGCACAAACAAATAGTAAATTCACAAACAATTTCTGAAAATAAATTCTTTTATTAAAATATTCAATTTTACATCAGAAACCTAGTCTAAGAGGGCATACAATCCAACAAACTTGATATCACAAATATCCATGACCAGTAAAACATAGTCATCTAGTCACAAACATACTAATCTTAATTTATTATTGTTTCAATAATAATAATCGATTAGGGACCATTTTAGAATAGTCATTGTATTTATTGTTGGGTTTTACTATCAAATCACGTACTTGATGACCACAAAACAAAATGCACTATTCATGGAAAGGAAAACCCCATACTATTATATAAAACATAATGATAATAATATAAGTACAAATTGTCTCTAGGGCATATCCCTAACATTATTTAGGTTGAACAGGAGAACAAAAACGTGCGTTGTTGATAACTTTATTTTTCGGCTTCTTCTTTGAAAAAAAAAAGAAAAACGTGACAACCTTCTCTTTTCTCTGAAAAATTCCTTAGCCCTGTAAGTTGTTCACCAAACATGGATTAGGTAGGCCAGATACTGGAAGATCGAGAGGTTGGCATTCATATACATGCATAGACGGAGTAGGCGACTTGCAGGAATCGCACCAGAGGTTTCCACCAGTGCACCTACCCCGATTCCACATATTCCGGTCCAGCCAACTTTAAAAACAAGAAGAAAAGGTAAATTTTTTTCCCCTCTCGGAGCTCTTCCAGACTGGGACCGGCGCCGGCTATGGTCTAGAAGCCACCTATGTTTTTTTTGTTCTTCAGTTTGTCTTCCGTTGTGTGCTTTGCTTCCCCTTTAAATCTTCAGTTAATTCCCTATATTATGCTTGCGATGAGTATATTTACTCGTATGTGTATTTTGAGATCAATGTTTTAATTAAAACTTGACTAAGGGATGAATTTAAATTTAATGCTTTTTATACACCCAAAATTTAAGCATCAAATTTTTGACACTGTTACCGGGGACTGATATCATGAAAACTTGGATTTCATTGATTTAGCCATATAAATATATAAATAGGTAGATATATGTTAATAATTACTAACTTGATTTTTGGTATGTTTGTATATATTGTATCTTTAGCTATTTAATTTTACTAACTCCATGTTAATGTGAAATATGTGTATTAATTGCATTCAACTATTCAATAATTTTTACGTCATAAATTTTGAGTCAATAATAATGCTTTTTATTTTCAGGTTTGGACTTTTGCTGACACAATATTTTAAACGAACTAAATTTATTTTATTTATTTATAATTTTTAATTTTAGTTTAATGTTTAATCTATACATTCTTATTTTACATATATTGTCCCTGTGCATTAACGTAGGATTAATTTTTATTTGGGTATTTATTTTGTTTTTATATTAAAAGAAAAAGATTTTTTTTTACTTTAACCAAGCCATTCCCCACCCCATTTTTCCCTTCTTTTGCTTCACTTTTTCTTTTTCTTTTCTTCTTCTTTTTCCTTTTTCACCTTTTCCTTATCTTGCTCTTTTTTTTTTTTTTTTTTTGTTCTTTTCTTCTTTCTTCCATTTATTCCTTTTTCTTTAGCTTTTACTTTTCTTGTTTGTCCCGTGAATAATGTAATTGTGTAAATAATGTAAATGGATAAATAGTTTTATTTTTTATACCATGTAAATAATTTTCTTGAGGTGTTGTATATATTTATTTATTATGAAAAAAAAAATATGTTTGTTGTGAATAAACCAAATATTAGAGTATTATAAAAATTATTGTTGTATATTTGTTAGCTGCTAAATATTGCATATTAATACTAACACTAATAATATTTATATTTGTAATTAGACTATAAGGTTGTATGTTACTCATGTATTGTAATAGTTTAATTATTCCATATAATAATAATAGTAATAAGAGTTGTAATATTAATTAGTTGTAATTTATGTTACTATATCATTATACAATAATTCTTTTGTATGTTTATTACTATTTCGTTGTTTTTATTTTTGAAAAAAAAAACAGAAAAAATAAATACGTAGCGGAAGACAGCAAATTAAAATTTTTTTTCTAGCCAAAGTCTAGGAATACTTACTTCTAGGGCAATTAAATTTAATAACCGGAGTTGGATTCGGGTTCGACAGCGCTTGTTAAACTGAAACATCTACTTGTTCCGCAGGGATACCAGCTAACAGTTGGCTCCTTCGCATCAACCACTTACCACATTTGCTAACTCCTGACCTTTCAAAGTATTCTCTAACCACTATGGACCTCTACTGGTAAAAGTAAAATTAGGGTGAAAAAAATTAGAATAAAACTGAAGAGCTAAACGTTGAGAAAAAAAACAAAGGAAACAAAACCCAAAGAAAATTGGTGGCCACTTTCTTTCTTTTACTATAAAAGCCGAAAGCACTGTTGAATTTGATTCGGTCAACCTTTTAATGGCACACAAGATGGCTATATTTATAATATTAGCTTTCCTTTTCTTTTTAGAAATAAAATCAGCCACCTATATTTCTTTTGTTTCTTTTTTCCTCTTGTCCTTTTTTTTTCTTTTTACATGACAGCTTCCAACAAAACCTTGATAGGCTATGCTCTCTTAATTAGTCCAATAACTCTCTTATTAATTAAATAATCCTCTTAGACCTAATAAAAATTATCTAAGATAATTAATTAATAAATAAATAAATTAAACTACTTAGGCCCAATTTAAAATTATTTAAGATAATTAATTAATAAATTAATTAATTAAATTGGCTCAATTAACTATTCTAGCTCAAATAAATAATTAATTGGACTCCTAGAATAATTTTTCAAATACTAAATTCACTCAATAAACCCATATAGTAAATAAATTTACTAAGGTTATTTGAGCTACTTTGAGAACCAAAAGACATATTATTCTTAACTACTAAAATGACCAAAATACTCCTGCTAACAAATAGATGTATTCTAATCATTTTAAATATTTTATTCATCACTATATGAAAATATTGACCCCAAGAATAATATTGCAAGTGCAATGTCTCTAACCTAGAGGTGCAATGACGAAAATACCCCTCTACGTAACATTCGTCATTGAGATAGAAAAATAGTACTAACACATTTCTCAATGACATCTACCATCCTTTGATAACTAGCCCGATAATTCACGACTTTCAGTACGTATCCACTTATCACAGGGAGCTACCCAAAAGCGTACATACTTAGTCATATTTTTCAAGACCCTAGATTATTAGATTATCCCAGACAATCACAATGGGGTGATTTCTTCACATAATGAAGTATAGAAACTCTATTGTATAAGTCTATCTTAATTAACTAGAGTCATACACTCAACGTACAAGACTATTGGCCTTGCGATAAGACCTCACCCAACATACATCAAAGTGTACAAGTCCAATATCACCAGACCACCAACTTACACTCAAGTCCTAGAGTATTCATCTACGCAATAGCTATGATAAACTAATCTTTATTTATTTTAGTATTTTGATAAAGATTATTATCGTGTGGTCTAATTCTATATATTCCGAATACGCTTACACTATTAGTGTAAGTGGACTACTCATTGTTAAAGGTAAATCATTCCCCATTTAGAAATTATAGTGTAATGATCTAAACCTTAATAAAATGTCCAACTTCATCAATCGATCAAGAACAACCTTTTTTTTTTTTTTTTTTGGCTTATATGTTAGTAATCCATAATCTACACCTCACTGTGAAAGCAAAACCTAATTACGTAGATTATTTACTAACACGCTTATACCTTTCATATACGAATATATGTAAACAAATAACCATTAGTGAATGAAACTTTTTTAATTTTCAAAATACAAAAATACATAGTACATTTTGGGCATATATTCCAACACAACGCACATACCATAAAACACCCAAAATTTCCAACATTCAACAGCCTTCTTAAAACAAAATTAAGATAAAAATATTGCATATCCTTCTCCCCTACACTCAAGCTAGACAATGCTTTTATTGGCAAACAAATTAACATAGTTAAAATTCAGTCTAATGATTTAAAATAATAAAAAAGAAAAGGGTAAGCATTACTCCCCAATTATTTGAGTTTATTATTCATGAGGTTATCTTCAGGTTGTCGCAAAGAGGAGAAATGTTTTGTCCAAAGAAGAAGGGAATTAGCCTGAGTCTAAGTCAGACGCTCCATTTTGTCCTCCTAATCCAGATTCAGATGCTCCTCCATGTCCTCCTTCAAGTAACATACTCAAAACATGTATCAAGATATCATCCATTCTTTATTGTCTTCTCTATATGTCTCCTAATGTTTGCAATGTTGTATATTGATCTCTCTGCAACTAATCCATTAGCTCTTGTTGTTCCTTACTTAACTAACTCTAGTGAGCTCTAACTACTCGTATCTAATTTACATCCGTTCTTAATTGTCCCAGAGACATCTTAATTTTTGCTTGAAACTCAGAGGTAGTCTCCTCTATAGGCTGCTACTCCTCAAGTTTAAACCATCTCTGGTCTGTATCATTATACCAGTACCAAAAGTCGATGAGTGTTTGTTCAGTAACAATTTCTTGAGATGCGGTGTACTCAGGGACCTCATTATCCATGTCAATTTGAAAATACTAGAGGATCTACATAATAAACAAAGGCAGACAAAATGCATTGGTGGTAGAATTAGAAGCTACCACCTCATGCATGGATGTTAGTAATATGGAGGCTAGTAGAATGGGTCGCAAACGAAGTATACTATATACAATATAGACATTTATGATCCTTCCTTCATTGTTACCATTATTCTTGGGACATGCACTAAATCCTAATAAATAGACTATAATTCACAATTGAGAAGACAACTGACTGGTATGTATAACAAAGAAGGGACCAGATGATGACTGACCTAAGCCTATCTCCTGATAAGCATCTATAAACTGCTAGGTCGGGTCAGATATCACCTTCTTATTATTCTGATCTACCCCCATCCATGGTCCCCTATCTAGTGCTCCTAGAATGGTAGCCAGAAACTATCTAGTCAAAATAATAGATTTCCCCTTAACTTAGGTTTCTATCCCTCTTAAGTTCCCTCGCATCTTGTCCTTCATATTAGCGTAGAAATCCTTGATAAGAGAGGGTAAAAAGTGTTCATAAGCCAGAGATAGGTTCCCATCCTATCATCCTAAACATGTGAGAAATATAAAAGGTATGATCAAGTAGAGGTAGGCAATGTGCTCAACACTGATAGTATTCCCAGCTGTCTTATGATACCACTCAACACAATTGTGATCATCAAAATGAATAGGGTGGATGGAAGGCTCATCAACAATTGGTTGAGACTAAAAAGGTGACTTAACTCTTACTCTTTTAGAGGCTCTTTACTTTTTAGGCATTATGGAAAGCAAGGATTAAAGACTCAGTAGGTTATTGGAAAGAAACTCAAAAGAATGCTAAACAGTCAACCACTAAGTATCCTACAAACTCCGAAAAAGCACAACAAGGTCTCCAAAAAATCAACAAACACAACAACACTACAACTATTATATAGAAAGCTCCACAAACTTCAACAAAATCTCCAATCAAAAAACAATCATCCACAAAATATGACACCAACTACACAGGTCAACCAACTCCTCAACATATTCACCACTAATACAATCATATTTTCAACAAGCATTATGAACCACAATTCTCAATAAGGTCTCCTCAAGTAGCAACAATTTACCATAATACTTGCCCCCCACAAATGTCAATATAATAATAGCTCAATCACCAAAGATCAAAATTTTCAACAAGCACTATGAACCACAATTCTCAATCACCAATTACCACACATCATAATGCAAATCACTCAAAGAAATCCATAGATAAATAGAATATAATTCTCCAAATGAAATTCCCTAATGATAAGAGTAAGCCTTTCCCAAAAACAAATACAGAAAACCAAAGTAATAGCAAAAATCAAGCACTTAAAAACCATAAATCCAATAATTAAAAAGATGCCAATTTCAATAGCCTACCATTCATGGTTATGCTAGAAGTAATTCAACAATCTTCAATACCAAATTAAACAAAAGCAATTGCCTAGAAAAGAAAAGAAAAATGAAACTAAAATTCACATAAATCTTTCACTATCCACATAAATAATTTACAACTAACAACCCTCAAAATACAGTCAATGCTGAAATATAACAAAGAGGGTTACTGGCAATATTTTCAGAACTGAACTGGATATCGAGTTAAAAAATTTACTGGTTTACAGTTTAATGGTCCAACTGCAATTGGATCATAATTGAACTGATAATATTATAATTTGCAATTAAAAATACAATTATTACAAATAAAAAATTGATTAATAATATAGTGTAATTCAAGTTTATAAAGGCATAAACATTCAAGTTCATAATAATATAATGTACTAAAATGACAAATTACCAATAAAATAAATAATTTACAACTAAAAAATCAAAATTAGTTTTTCTCAATTTATTAATAACACACAGTTTCAAATTTTATCTTTTTAATTTATTTTCTATTATCTTTTTAATTTATTTTCTAAAATAGACTAATTAGACCAATAGCAAACCAACTGATTCAACGGTTTACCAGTCCAACCATTGGTTCAAAACGGTTTACACATTCTATAACGATTTTAGAGGAAAAAAATGGCTCAAAGTAATAAGGGTACCATTTTACTGTCTGACTGACAGGTCTAGTCCGGTTAAAAAAACAATGGTTACTAGTGAAACAAAATTGAAATTACAAAAAGTGGATTTCACAGTTGAGAAACCTAGGTGAAGAAAGCAGTGACCAGCGGCAGTGGTGGCACAGAGTAAAAAGTAGCGATGATAAAGGGTTTTGAAGGCCAAGGCATGGCTAAATCAAAGAAAATATGAGATATTTCAACCAAAATTGGAATGCATTCGGTGGAAAAAAAATGGATCAACATGAGAATTTGGTAGAATACAATCGCCAGTGGTGAGAAAATGAAGAAATTGTAGAAAATTTCAGCTATTTTGCTCTTTTATTTTTTGAAAATTGTGACTGAATGGTGCCAGTTGATTGAGTTGAACGGCGCCATTGTCTCTCGATTTCTGAAAATGAACAGCATCGATTAGATTGAGTTGAGTGGCGTTGTTTAATAACTGTAACATTGAAAAATGCAAACTTTTCTACATGGAAAAATGACACAAAAACTTTATAACCAACAATAACAAATGTTATACAATAGAATTCAAAATCATTCAAAATATTGATGGATCACAAACAATATAAGGAAGAATATAAATTCAAATTACACATATATACACACAAAGCAAACAAAGAAGTATACACCATCAATCAATTATACATAGAAAGAATAATTAAGCAATCATTGAAATACAACAAACAGATCATATGTATAAACATCCAAACAGCTAGGATATTTTATAGGAATACTAGCTGAATGAATAGAATCCAAACATATACTAATACTAAGGCATAGTTTATCACCGATACAAAAATACAATAGAACATAAGTATCCAAATCACAATAACTTTATTTAGTTGATAATAATGTATACACAAGTATGTACATAGAATGGTTAGAAATGTACACCAAAAAGGAAAAACAAATATTCACATAATATAGTAATATTTACAAATGTATACATCGCTAAATCAATAGAATTCAAGATTTCCTAATATTACCCTAATATTCCCTGGTAACGGCACCAAAAACTGTTGTGCGTGCATAATGATGTGGAAAGGGTTAACATGCTCAAATAAGTTTTAAATAAAATGCCAAAATTACTCACAACATACATTTAGAAAAGTACAACTATCGTGTAGTATAGAGTTCTAGGAGCAAATAGCAAAGGACCTAAAGGAAAGGAGATAAGTACTATTACTTCCTCTTTTTTTATTTTCTAGCCTAATAAACTAGCAACACTAGGTATTTACAATGGACGGGCAAAAAGAACCAACAACCCCCTCACGAGATTGGCTATAAGAATATCAAAGATAAGAAAGAAAGAACGAGACATTTAATTGTTAAAAATCTCTCAAAATTAGTTAAGTACTAAACAAATACTCAAGATAGTGAAATTCCAAATCCAATACTAGTATGTGTTATAAATATAAAACTCATTCTCTCTCGAGTTATGAATTTTCTATCCTTAGCTAATTAAAGAGTATTTCTACCTCCCCAATTGAATCTAAGAAGTATTAAGTACAAGACCTTCAATTGCCCAAGGCAACCCAATACCCCTAACTCTATGTAATATCAAACTCCCAATGATTCCAAATTCTAATTCCCAACCTCTCTTTCGAGTTAGTCAAAGGATAACAAATATTAAACCTCTTAGTTGGAACCTAGCTTCTAATCCCATCTTTCGAATTCATTAGAAGAAAGACGCTCAAACCATGAATTTAACACAATAGATCCAAGTAATCAAATATTAGAACTTAGAATTCAATAAATCTAGAGATGATAAATTACAAAAACAAATTAGGTTCATCCCTTTAATTACAATTAATGAAATCAAAAGTAAATTGTCAATCAAAGATATAGAAAAGAGAAAAAGGAAAACTAATAAACGAACTCTTCTTCTTCTTCTTCTTCTTCTTGTCTGATCTTCTCTTGGACAACCTCAAATCATCTCTTGGATCTTCTCTCTCATGTGTGGGTGTTTTTCTTCTCTACTAGCCACTTCTTATGGCTTCATTATGCTATATTTATAACCCTCCCCCCCCCCCCAAAAACCCTAAAAATCATGCAAAATTCATATCAGCAATTCTGACTATGACACTGAGCAGCGCTATTAAGTTGAGATAGGCGATGCCGTTCTTTTCCAGTATCTCCAATCTTAATAGCTTCTTAAACCTAGTGGCACCACTTTTCTTGAACTAGGTGGTACTGTTCATTTTCATTTGTTTTTTTTTAGTTCCTCTTACCCCTATTCTTCATCAATTGATTCCTACATAAAACCAGGCCAAACATGTAGGGGTGAATAGTCATTTGAGCCAAAATTTTACAACGAATAGAGTATAACTTGCATAGAAAATATGTACAAGATGAGTACTCATTAGTTATACTCCTTGCTTGTTGTTGAACGGTCTCCCAAATGGTTTACTTTTCTACCTTTATCTTCTCATCAACTTGTTGAACTATCTAATCAAAAGACCAAGTTCATCAATTGATCCTCTGTTATCATTAAAATCATCTTCGATTTTCAAGGTAATTCCTTTCTCCTTGGATTTTGGCTGAGTCTAAAAACTTATCTTATGGGTTTGTAGTGATCCAATAAGATCATCCAATCACATAGTTGACACATCTTTGCACTCTTCAATTGCAATAACTTTGGCATAAAATCAATGAGGTAACGACCTCAGTGTTTTGCGTACTAGATTTTGCTCAAAATACCTTTCACCAAGTTGAAATGTCTGATTTGGAATATCTCTCAGTTTGCTACTAAACACAACAATAGTTTCATGTCCACCCATCCTCAACTCTTCGAAATGTGTTGTCAACATTTGTAACTTTGACATTCTTGCAATGCTTGTTTCTTCGTATATTTTTTGTAGTTTATCCCAAGCATCTTTAGCAGAAACACATGTTAAAATCAACTTGAAATTTTAAGGTCCAATAGCATCAAAAATTATATTCAATACTTTAGCATTAGCATTGTCAAGATGACATTCAGCATCAATTCACAAATCTACTGGTTTTTCTTCTTCTATTCCAATACTTGTATTTGGCATTATTGGAGGTTTCTCTCCTTGTACAATAGCTTTCCATAGTGCCCAAGGTTTTGAGAAAGATTTGCATTCTAGTCTTCCAATAAGTATAATTCGATCCTTCTTCCAACAATAGTAGTCGAGTGACAGATCCTCCTTCTTCACCAGTCCAAACATGATTTTCCAAGCAAACTAACAAGATCTCACCTGCTAAATTAATAGCAACTCTAACATCATGCACAACTCTGATACTAGTTGTATGGTTTGGTTTGTCAATCTCTTATGTTATTATTAAACCTTCTTGTTGTGGTTGTGTTGTTTAACAAATAGAAATAAAAAGTTCAACAATCACAATAAATTATTAGTGCAATTTGGCTATAAATTAGCCTACCTCTGTAGGTCCTAGACCAATAAACAAAAGTTACAAGAACACACTTATCTCAATCGTCTAATATTTCTAATAGACTCTAACAGAATACCACTCCAGTGTTCTTTTGTCAAACTTCCAGAAGACCTTTGTTAGACCTAACTACTTCAATTGAACTCCCTTTAACCTTCATTGCTACAGTACAGTGGTACTTGTTTTGACTCCAATAAACCTTTACATCAAAAAGGTATTTGATTTGAAGAAAAATTATTCAAGCTCCCTTTAAAGATATTATATTGTAGTAACTAATAACTTGAATCAAGAAGTATACTTCAATAATAAATCACAAGAGCCATATGAATGCATATACTTCTAAATTACTCAAAATATATGTATGAATTCCTCACTCTATTTT
The DNA here is from genome assembly GCA_026120185.1 of Voacanga thouarsii. Classification (NCBI taxonomy): domain Eukaryota; kingdom Viridiplantae; phylum Streptophyta; class Magnoliopsida; order Gentianales; family Apocynaceae; genus Voacanga; species Voacanga thouarsii. Next base: position 1,295,369 of record JANUWF010003365.1, on the reverse strand, counting down.
TCTCCACCAAGCTCTTAGAATCTCTCTTTAGTTTCATGAACCTACTTCAAGATTCTTCTTCAGAGTTTCCTAAATCTTTGCAATCGTAATTCCACTTGGATTCCATAAGATCCTCAACGAAACTCCCCCAAGATGCTTTTATAGATTTTCTAGAATATTGTTTCCTAATCTATTACACAGCAAACATTGTCAACAAAGTTTTAGGTGATTCCCAAAAACGCGGTCAATACTATCAAGAAATATTGGTTGAAGATGCTTGTCAGAGGACCTTAACAAACTTGAATCACCATGAGATGTTAGATTACCCTAGAATGACAGGAGGTTTTGGATTCATGGCAGCCAAGAATGAATATGCCATTATTCACTTAATCACTGACCGTCAGGGGTCTTATATTGATTGCGAAATCTTGAATTTCTCAGCTGGAAACATGAGTTCTTATTCGTGGAGAAAAATTGATAAAAGATGTCCTCATAAACCGTATGCATTTCAGCGTTATTGGGAACTTTTGCGATGGAGCTTTCTATTGGAAACTCTACAAGGGCCAGCGTGATAGTGTCATCTCTTTCAATTTGCATCGGGAAAATTTTGAAACTCTTCCTTCGTCGTTAGGCCTAAGCGACGGTGCTTGCATTAGTTGTTGATTGACAGACTATGGAGGAAATCTTGCTTTTGTGGATTTTCCATCAATTAAAACGGCGGAAATGTGGACTCTAAAGGATTCTGAGAACAACAAATGGACATTTCATCATGGATTTTGAAACTTTCTACTACAGGATTGACCTTTTCGATACTGTGGAAGAGGTAGGTGGAGAATTGTTATGTCTTCGTCACAAACTAGAAAGGAGAGATGAGGTTTAGGACACTACAATAGACACACAAATAGTTTAAGGGAATTAAAAAATATACATATGCCCAATAAACCTAATTTACACACCGATTCCTTATTCTCATTCAGAAGCGGTAATTAACTGCTTGATTCATTACTATATTGCCTTCCAGGAGGATTTTTTTTTTTTTTTTTTAATGTTTTGCTTGATTTCTCCAGTTTGTCAGGGCCAGAAATGACTGTCACATTATAGATCACTCTCCATCATGGCTGTTATAGTGATTTAGATATTAAGAAATCCGGTGTTCCTCAGCTGGGAACTTGAGTTCTTGTGCGTGGAGAGAATTTGATGAAGCATGACTAGGATGAAAATCTCCAACTATGTGCAGAAGAAAAAAAAAATGTCCTGTTCTTTCTCGGCCAGGCCGAAGTCCTAAAATGCTTCAAGGTGATTATGTAATTAGATGTTAGAACTGAGAATATCTTGCTTTTGTGCATGAAACAGCATAGCCTTAAAACAGCATAGCCTTAAATGTTGGAAATATGGACACTTTGTACTCTTCCTCCTGCTCTTCTAGTTGAGAAGAAAAAAGAGAACCAGCTGCTTAGCGCTTACAAACAGAAGCACGGGATGCTACAAGAAGCCAGAGACAAACAGGTTTGGGAGATTGGACAACATGAACATACCTGCTAGAACTCTTCCATTGGTTATCCATACAGATGTTTTTCCCTTTAGGAAGTATATTAGTTTCAGTTTAATCCTTTTTTATGTTGGATTGATGATAACAGTTCGTCATTCTTCTGGTAGATGGGCATCACCCTAAATTTTGCTCTTCTTAAATTCATAAATCCTTACATTTCTATCAATTGGCTAGCATATATATAGATTTTTAAAAGGAAGATTCTATGTTTGCTTCTAGTTGATTAAGGAATTTGTGGAGTATTTATCTTAGAACACAGATTGTATTGTATCTTCTACTTATTGAAGACATAATTTTGTATTACATCCTACTGATTCAGATACACAGCCCGCAACTAAAGCACAAAAGTATATTCTCAGGAAAAGAAGAAGAAAAAAAAAACTAAGCATAAAAAGTGCAAACCGAAAGCAGAATCAGCAGTGCAGGGTACTGGATTACGAGTAACCACACTTGTTGAAGTTCAACTTAAATCCATGGTAAGAGCTTATTCAGTATCAGTTCAAGAACTAGTAATCAAGTTGGAAAATTTTGTGTCTTGCCTTCTTAATGTGCTTACTTTCATAGAAGTCCAGTATATAGATGGGGTTGGGGAGACGGAACAAGCTGCCAGACCGAGTAGAAAATTTTCAAGTATACATGCAACAGATATATGATACATATAAGGGGCTCACTTGGCATCTCCATTTACCAGCAGCACAGAAGCATGCCATGTTATGCATATATGTGCTACAGGAGTATTTGATACCTATAAAAGGTAAACACAGGAAATTTAAAAGAGAAAATTACCTAATTCTCTCATGCACATAGAGTAAATCTATGAATTATATAAGCTTTTGACATACTCATTCACAGAGACCTCATCAACAAGGACAGAGGTAAAACATGGATGCAAACAAGAAAATCTTTCTTCTGTGGTTTTGATCAAGATAAAAGAACACAGATGTCAAAATTCAAAACTTAACTAAGATACTAAACACCACCACCAAACAGCCAGCAAGGATACAACTTTAAGCTTCCACCATCCCTGAAAAAATCGACTATAAAACTATACCAGTTACACAAACAGCAGTCAGCAATCTTCAGAAGAAGGGGAAACCAAATTATCAATAAGTGTATTTCAAACTTTAGATATAGATCAAAATCCAGATTTTGCTTTTTACAAGTAGATAATAATCAATCTCCAACACAAAGGCTTGCCCTGAGAGTTTCTCATCACTCTAGATAATGCTTCTATGAAGTACTTAAGAGATAAATATTATCCAATATTAGGTAAGGCTAAACTCTAGTAAATCTACCAGTGTACAAAACACGAATTCTAGAGCTTCACAAAGCACCTCCCACTTAGATGCTCCCATGTGTATTCTGTTCCATATAATCCTCAAAGAGAGGCAGTATGGAAAAATTATTTTAACTTCTCTATTTCTGTACTAATCTCTAAACTGAGAAAGAAATCTCAAACTACTGCCGGCATGCTCCAGTCGGTCCAATGTCATCCTAGCTACATATATCATGCTGAATGGAGAAACATCCTGTCTCACTACATTTGTACATGAAGCACTAATTTATAAGAAGAACAAAAGATAAAATCATACTTCACTTTCCCAGCTTATGACCAAGTCAAATATGTTATAATGGATTGCTTCATTGGCAAAGATCAATACAAACAAAAAGGCTAACTTGTCAGTGGTAATGTCTTCATATCTACTTCCAAGAATACCTGAAAGGGCTAAGCCCCATAAAGAGTATTTTAAAAAAGAGAAACGCACCAAATCTGGCACAAACAACCAGACCTCTATACTGCCTGCCCATGAGGGCATTGTACTTTCATTGCAGAAAACTCTATAGCCTTTCCATTTCCCGAGCTTTTAAATAACTTGGTGGCTTTTTGCCTCACAACTTCAATCTTTTCATGCCTTCTGCTACAATTCTGGAATAAGCTGCTATAGAGTTGTATGAAGAGGTCTTCAATTTGCTTCTCAGCTAAACCTGCACCATGCTAAAACATTCTGCTGCTTCCAGCTGCAACAGATAAGTGGATATAAGAAAATTGCAATGAAGGTTCTGCATTTTACTGATACCAACAGATAACCCGTCTAGTTCTCTGGTCATCCATTCCACTTCCTACATGCCAAATGAAACAATGTTTATGAGTTTCCACTGATCTGCATCATTTGCAACATAGTAAATGATTGAAAGTTTCCATGTTCTTCTTCCAGAACCTCAAACCACTCCACCCAGCCCACATGTTCAGAAGTTTTTACTGCAAAAAGCCAATGACTTCTGTATATATCATGTATTTTCTGAAGGCAGGACACCAAAACAACAAGAACTACCACAGAAACAAGGTAATCCATTCTGCCTAAGCCTAATATCCCCATAACTAAAACTAAGCTCTTCGCTTTCCAGTATATCTCGGGCAGCAAAAAAGCATATGCGAGGCAGTAAAGCTCCCGAGCTCCGCACCAATACAATGTCAAGATTACCACCATCACAAGAATGGTTAATGAATCTCGCTACATTTCCAATTCTAGTGGCATCAATGTTCATCCTCATACATACAATTCTAGATGGAAGATGCTCCTTCACAACTAGAAGTGCAGGAGATAACAGCCCATTTGATGCAAGTTCATCATATTTTTGCTGCCTTTTTTTTGCTTCCTCAGTTACCAAAAGCTCCCCTGCATACTCACACACAAAATTCCCCTTTGAAATCAATTCACCTGCATACAAGCCCCAACCTTTCCTCTGATCCTTTACAATCCTCAACTTCACTGATATCCCTCTCTGACTCACCCGATTCCTGCACTCCAAGTTACAGTTGCAACTTGGCCCACACTCTCGAGCCAGCAATCCCTCAGAGACAAAACAGGGACACTCAACGTCCAAGTTGCACATTCCACAATCACAACCCTTGGCACCCTCGACTCTGAACAGGAAAGGATCCAATGGGCCCACATTTAAATCAGGATGGCTCACTGGGCCATACCCAAAGGGCTGGATTGTGCTCAATGCTAAGGAGGGCAATGTTTGGTTTGGGGTGTAAATGAAGTATGCATAGGGTTGAGCATCAACAGGGTTGATAAAAGGGATGGGAAAGTTTTCTAAGCCCCGGGAAGCATCAGAGGATCTTCTAAAAGTGATAGCTTTAGATATTGCATTCAGAACTTTGCAAGTTGACGATATAGAGGCTAGACCAATGGGGTCTAGGTATGGAAGGATGAGTTCAGCACAGCACAAAAGACCTGGCTCTTCTTCACCCGTTGTTCTCCCACGTTTCTGCATTCTAATGAAGCAGTGCTACGACAAGAAATAGCCTGTAGTAGCTGAAAAGTTCCTCTTACTTAGTATGTGATCTGCAAAAATCGGGAAGCATCTAAATAGGGTTAATAATATATTAAGACACAATAGGACTATCTTTAATTTAGACAAAATATATCCATAGATAGATGTCATTCATTAAGCAAATCAAAGAGAGGCACATTTTGTAAACTGCTTGGTGCACCGAGTATTTGACACAGTATAATGACATTGCATAATTGAAGTTTGAGTGTTTCTGAGGTAAGAAAAGAAGTAGCAATGCTCACAAAATTGAGCAGTATTCCACCAATCATTTAAGTAGTAGTTTCCTTGGATTTTTCACTTCAATTCTCTCTTTATTTGTGCAAATGAAGAAGCTTGGCCAGTTGGCCTGCAATGTAAATTCACATCATGTGCCAAAAGTTTCTTGTGTTAACAAAGATATTTTCTAGCCTTTTTTGCTGATATTTCCTTTATTTCCTGAACCTATTTGTGTAAAGCTCCTATCTTTTGCATTTCTTTTCTAGTGTTAACAAAGATATTTTCTAGCTTTTTCTGCTGATATTTCCTTTATTTCTTGTACTTATTTGTGCAAAGCTCCTATGTTTTGCATTTCTTTCTCAACATTTTTATCCATCATTTTGGCTTTCTGGGGTCAAGTAAGAAACTCGCCATTCTGAACCGAATAGATTAGGACAAACAGAAGCTCGTGAGTAAAGCGTAACAAACCCTTATATCCTGATGAACAAGTGAAATAACAACAAAACAGCTCCAATAATATCGAAAAGAGGCAGGAAAGGCAACAGAACAATCAGCTCTGTAGTGTGTGTGTGTGTGTGTAGACACACAAAATTGCAACTGAAAGTATTTTTCAAGAATCAAGGAACTTTTATTCGCAAATGCCAAAGCAATTAAAAGTGACAAAATCCCTCCAATTTGAGAATGTACACTGGCCTGCTACATGATATTATTTTTCTAATTAATCAAATAGCTCAACAAATAAAAGAAAACCTTAATCCAAAGATCAAAATAAAGGAATTCAGCAATGAACTATACAATAAATGAAGCCACAAATCCCAAAATTTTCATATACCTGTCTACAAAAGATCTAAACAGCAACTACGTGAAACGAAAAGCAGAATCTTGAATCAACCAAAATATTCTTCGCTCCTGCCTTCAATCGTCACTTTGCTCGACTCGTCTGGTTATTCATCAACTTACACGATTTCCTAAGCCATTGTTTCTTAACTTTAGAAACTATGTATAATTAGCATCTTAACCAGCCCTTCAAAAATTGATATGATATGATTATGGGTTTTGCTTCTCAATCTGAGTCGAGTTGAAGGAAGAGAGATCAGTGAAGTCGACCGCGCGCACCTCTGTAAAATTCTTCTTTGGTGGAAAGAAAAAAATAATTTTAGTGATAATTAAAAATACTTTGAGAAATTACTCTCATTTCATGTCCTATTATACAGTCACAAGGTAAAAGTTTATAAGTAAGATACAAGTGCCTTCTATCAGGTTAAATATTCGTATATTAAAAAAGATTTTTAACAAAATACTATATTAATATTTTATAATTTATCAAAACGAAATTACTAAATTTTTTAATTAAAATAATTATTGTTACATAAATATATTTTTTTAAAAATCTATATGGAGGTTATTTCGTGACGTTGTCTCTTCTTCTAAAATTATTTTTTGTAATCGACTAATACAATAAAAAATAAGAAATTTTTCAAGAGAAAGACTAGGTTTTACTTGGATTGGAATTTTCTAATTCTATTCTAAATCATAATTTTATTTTAATTCAAATATATTATTATTTTATATAATTTTCGTTTTTAAAAAATTATCATCTATTAACAATACATCATATTTTCTCTTTAAATCTATTAACAATACATCATATTCTCTCTTTAAACTCTACTTAATTCTCACATGTTTAATAATTTTTTATAAAATTTATCTCAAATTAATTCTTATCTACTCACCTTGTGAGAAAAATATCCTCCCAACAAATGCTTTCCTACACACTAGAATTTTGGGTATGCGTATGCCTCTTAGATGTGTTGTTTGGGGCGGAGAATGAAAGTACTTCACACTCCTTATTCTATTGCCCATGATCACGCCAAGAATGGGAAGAATTTGTCTGATGTCCTATCTATATTTCCGGAACAATGTCGTTTTAGGGATATACCAGCCAAAGTCATAGCCTAAAGCAAGTTGACTTAAATCAAAATATTCTCTATTAGATAATCTATCTGATAACTCTTCAATTATTACGAAATTTAACTTTTACCCTTCAACTAAAAAATAATAAAATGGTTCTTCAAATTTTTTAATCGATCTTACGCTTCTATCATTTGATCAACAATCAACTTTTGATTCTGTTAATTTTAAAGGGTATTAAAGTCATTTCACTAACACTTCTTCTTCTTCCTAGGAGTGAACGGTGGCCACCATTTCTTGAAAGAAAAGATCGAGTCTGAATTGATTAGAGTAAGAAAATTCCTTAGAATTTCTACCATGGCCCATGACCATGATAATCAAAATCAAGACAAAAGATTGTTATACAGTTCAAAATTACGATTTCCAAATTTCAACACTAAAAATCGATAAATAATTATTCGCACAATATTTGCACACATGATTCAGAACTGTTATGCCCAAGTGCTCTGAAGAAACACAAAAAAAAAATGCTAATTTCATAAATAGAGATCTCAAACATTAATCAAATTTGAGTTCTTCAACACCCTCAAATCCCCAATCATCTAGCGATGGCAATTTTCCCACTTAAATAGGGAGCCCAGCTCGGTTGGATTGGGAATTCTCCGATTTAAAAGGGAACGAAATCGGAGGCAGGCTTCATTCCTCGGCCTGCCATTCGAAGATGGGCCAAGAACGGGGATTCCATGATCCCAGCCCGATCCATTCCACATATATTTTACATTATATATATTTTATAAAGTATATATGTATATATAAGTAAATTTTATATATATAGTGTATACACTATATATATATATATATATATATATATATATATATATATATATAGCTAGCCCCGGTGCGCCAAGGGCTCCCCGCCTTACGGGGCTAGGGGGAGGGAATTGGTATGTATGCAGCCTTCCCCTGATATTTTGCCAAATGAACAATTTAACCGTTGCGCCAAGGCCCGCCCTCCCTATATATATATATATATATATATATATATATATATATATATATATATATATATATATGAAATAAAAAATAGAAGAGAAGAGAAAAAAAGAAAAATTATCAATTTTATTTTTACTTTTACTAATTTAGTGATATGATTAATATGTGAACCATTAAAAGCCACCACAAAAGTTTTCGAAATAATTAAAAAGTTTTTAATAAAAATATATTGGAGGCCAAAAAAATTTTCTAAAAAAATAAAATCTTTTAAAAAAATTTCGAGTCCAACTGGCTCCTACTGAGCCGGGATCAAGGATTGTTTTGTCCCCAACAGGTTGGGAGAGAGGATCCCCACCTTTTTCCCGTAGCGAGGACAAACATACAGGAAGTATGCGGGGCAGGGCCAGGATTTCTCCCCGACCCCCCCCCTTGTTGCCATCCCTACAATCATCCCAAGTAAGTAACTAAGTTATTGCACAACTAAAATAGGTGAAAGGTAGTAGCCAAGTGCTCCTTCCGCTGCCGCATCTGTGACAGCAATGCCCGTAGCAACACCAATGGTGAAAGGCAGGGATGGTGTTCCAGCTAAATGGGCCCTTGATAGCTAGAAGACCAAGAAAGTACTTCAGCTTTTGGAGAACCCAAATCAGGAGGAGCTCGACTCAGTTCTTAAGATTTTGGATGCTTTTCCTACAGCTGTGTTCGCTAGACAAGCCCAGAGGAGAGGCTTGGTGAAGCTACAATGGACAATGCTTTCTTACTTCAGTGTGGAAATTGTGCAAAGAGTTTCAAGAGTTTAATGCTAATAACTTAAGGACACATCCTAAATTCTTCTACAGATGGGTGTTATTTTGATGTGTTGGTGGACAAATGCCCATCATAAAGGAATGAAAGATGATACCTTTCTGATGGGTGTAAAGGTATTATACTAAGGGCAAAATTATATTCCACCAGAATACATGTAAAAATCAACTCACCTCCGAAAGCTTCAATCTTTGGGTAAGACGAAAAAATTCTGAGGAAGAAGTAGAAAAGAAAAAAAAAGAAAAAGATTAAAAAAAATGAATAAAATAAGGATAAGATAGGAGAAGAAGATGATGAATAGTAAAAAGATGATTTTACCCTTCATTTTCTATTGCATTGAAGGGTTGACCTTCGGCTAACTGGCAGAGGGGCAAGATTTAGACAATTAAAAAGTTCGAAGAATCATTTTACATTTTTTTTTAGTTGGAGGGTAAAAATTAGACAAATCAATAGTCGAAGGACTATCAGAATAGTTTGTCTTTCTCTACCGTGTTGGTACTTATATTATGTTCATATATTCGAATCCAATTTGTCTTTGAACATAAATATATTATTTCTTTATCTATTATTGATAGAGTAAGTTATTTAGTGAAAAAGTATCTGGATATTATTGAGTTAGGTACGAGTAGCATTAGCAATTGGGCTAGTTCGGCCCGTTGAGCCGGCATGTTGGGCCAGGCCAAACCGAGCACTATGGGGAGGGCCAATCTTCAGGCCTATCCTAGGGCCCGGGCACAGACAGGCCTAGCATTTGCAAGTGGGCCGGTGTGTCAAGTCGAGTTGGGTCAAGCCCGCGAGCCGAACCGGCCACACTATAGTGGGTCGATCCTAGGGTGCGGGCAAGTTGCCTTGAAGAGCACTCGATTTTTTTTTTTTTTTTTTTTTTACTTTTGGACCCCCAATGAATATATTCTCCCCCTAACCCTCCAAAACTTTATAAATACCCCCCAATTTACCCCAAAACTCACCAAACACTCTCTAACTTTTTTTTTAATTTTCATTTCTTCTTCTCTCATAATTCTCAAATCTCTTCATTTCCACTACAAAAATTGCTAGAATAGAATTTATTTTTTATATTTTTTTTCAATTCTTCAAACAAAATCTTCATATTTTGAAAGATTATTGAATAGCAAAATAATGGGCAGTTCAAGTCTTGAAAAAGACAAGAAGTAAAACTCCACAAAGTGTTATTGTTCTTGACCATCAATTAGTTAATATTTTTTAATCTTACATTCTTATTTTTTTAATTTTTTAATTGCTTATTTATTTTAGTTTTTTGTTTAATTTTTAAGTTAATTTATAAGTTATTTATATTTTTTAATTTTCTTATTTCATTATTTGTTAATACTTTATTTTATTTTTTAAAACTTTTATTTGAATTTTAATTGATTGTTTTTGTTTAGATATAATATATCCAAATTAATATCATTACTTTTATCGAGTTAAGTGAGAAAAAAAAAAAAAGAAGGAGCCCTACGGCACCGCCCGAAACTGTGGGAGTCGGCCCACATGCCTATGCTAGGCAGTCCGGCCAGCGTTGGAGAGCCGTTGCACCAACAGCTCTCAACTTTTTTTTTTTTACAATTTGGTCCCTCTAACATCTTTCTATATATATATATATATATATATATATATATATATATATATATTGCTTTTAGACCCTTAACAACTATATTCTCCCCCCTAACTCCCAAAACTGTATAAGTACCCCCCAATTCACTCCAAAACTCACCAAACACTTTCTAACTCTCTCCAACTCTCTCCAATTCTCTCAAACTCTTTTATTTTCATTCATCTTTCTCTCATAATCCTCAAATCTCTTCATTTCCTTTACAAAAAGTTTTAGAATATAATTTATTTTTTAATATACTTATTCAATTTTTCAAAAAAGTCTTTTATTTTGGAAGATTATTGAGTGGCGGAATAGTGGATACAATAAGTAAAGCTCCACAAAGTATTATTGCTCTTGGCCATCAACTAGTTAGTGTTTCTTAATCTTACCTTCTTATTTTTTAGCTTTATTAATTGTTTATTTGTTTTAGTTATTTTTTTAATTTTTAAGTTAATTTGTTATTTATATTTTTCAAATATCTTATTTCATTATTTGTTAATACTTTATTTCATTTTTTTAACTTTTATTTGAATTTTAATTATTTTTTTTATAGAAATAATGGTCCAAATCAATATCATCATTTTTCTTCATCACAATCATCTGCACATTTTGATTTTAATATAGATCTAACCTTAAATTTAATAAATAATGAAACAGGTAATGAAAAATGAAGGCTCTAGTAGGCTTAGCATTAGTGTTTCACAATCACATCTAACTCCAACCATTAATCCTAATTAATCTAATATAGATATAGGTCAGGATGATGGTGAAACTTCGGAAGTTATAGCTAAAGTAAAATTATATATGATTTGGAATCTTTTTGAAAAAGATAATGATAATGATAAGGCAACATGTAAAATTTGTAGGGTGGTATATGCACATAAGAAGGAAGGGGGACAAGAATGTTAATTAGACATATGAAAATGTCACATAATGATTGATTAGAAAACCTATTTAAACAACAACAAATACATACTATAGGAGGACAAATTATTGATAATTTTTAATATGATCATAAAAAAAATAGAAATGGATTTGCCAAAATGATTGTTACCTCTCAATTTTAAAGAAAATCCACATTATGAACAATACATGCAAAACAATTATCAACCTATATGGAAAAGGATTACTAGAACAATATTAAAAAAATAATATAATAAAGATATATAAATAAATGAAAGAGTATCTAATTGCTATATTTGATTCTTGTCATTGAAAATTTGCTCTTACTTGTGATGGTTGGACTGAAATAACTAATGAGTTTTATTTATGCATTACATGCCATTGGATGGATCATGATTCGTTAGTATAAAAAAGAATTATTTGTTTTAAATTATTTGAATATCCTCACGTATGTACTAGTAGTGCTAGAATGATTACTCAAACATGTCGCGAGTATATGATTTTAAATAAAATTATTTCTATTTCTTTAAATAACGCTTCAACTAATGATTCTGTCGTAGCAATTTTAAAAAATATTATGAATCTTATGTTAGATGGTATTTTATTTCATACTAAGTGTGCTTGTCATATACTTAATTTGTATATTAAAGAAGAATATAAATATATTGATGACATTGTTAATATAATTAGAAATATTATTTTATTTATTAAAACTTCTTCAACTAGTAACAAAATTTTAAGGTGTGTATCTTTTAAAAAATTTAGATTAAATTGTAAAATTAGATAGAACTTAACTTTAAATATGTTTAAAAGTGTCATACCTTTTCAAAATCAACTTATTAAAATTTGTAATAGTAACAATTTTCAATCTCAACTAACTGAAATTTATTTTGAAAATTGTATTGCGCTTTCAACAATTTTATTTACTTTCAAAAAAGCAACTGAACTTTTATTGGGATCTTATTATCCCACTACTCATCATATTCTTTCAACACTTGCTAAGATGCACATATTTTTTGTGAGTATATGGATCATCCATAATATGGTAATTTTATGAAAAGTATGTTTGAAAAATATAAAAAATATTACGAAGCTATTCATATTTTATATTGTATAGTGTTATGTATGGATCCTTGAGTAAAAACAGCTAGATTTCATAGTATTATTGAATATCTATATGAAACATTAGATTATGATGAATCTCAAATACTTAGGCACTATATGATAAAAGATATAAAAAATAAAACGGTTAAAATTCTATCTGATATGCATATTTTGTTTGAGTTCGAATCTTCTTATTCTAATTCTGCTATTTTAAGTAGGCAAGCTTCATCATTATTTAGCAATCAATTTTAACTACCACTAAAATCTACCTCTTCGATTTCATCTGTATTTAATCCATGGGGTATCATAAAGCGTAAAAAAAGATCATCTACTACCTATAACGAGATGGCAATTTACAAAATATAGCCTTTGGTAAAAAATGAGGATCAACATTTTGACATTTGTGATTGGTGGAAGACTTATGTAAGTCAATACCTCATTTTCTCAAAAAAAATGGCACATGATCTTTTGACACTATCTATCTTCACAGTACCATCGGAAAGCATCTTTAGTGAGAGCACTCGAACAATCGATGAAAGAAGATCTCAATTGGCTTCTCATACTTTAGAGATGTTAATGTATTGCAGTGGTTGGTTCGTAGTCGAATATAGAACGGCTAATTCGTGGATTGTTCATGATGCCTCAAGTGATGAATGGGGTGAGCCAAATAGTTAGTTTAGTATTTAAATAATTAGGAATTTAGGATAAGTAATATTATATATTTAATTTTATTTTTAGGATATTTATTCATTTTTAAATTTTGATCATTGTAATATTTTTAAGAGATTTAGACATCAAACTCCCCTCTTATATAATCTTTATTTTATTAATTAATAAAACAGGTAGGGATTCAAGACAAATCCCTATCACTTCAAAGTGACTTTTTTATAATTTTAAAAAATCGTGTTATTTAAATAATAATAAAAAATTTCAAAATAATTAAATTTCAAAATTTATAATCAAATTAAATAGAAAAAATAAAAAAGAAGAGAGAAAGGCTCGGGATAGACCCGACTGGCCCGCAGGGCCCCTGAGCCTCATGGGCCAAGGGCCTGGGCCGTGCCAGGCCTTGGGCTTCTAGCCTAAGTACTAGCCTGGACTGACCTGTGCAGTCGTGGGACCGACCTGCACGACCCACGGACAAGTCTTCGAGTCTAGTATAACTCAAAATCATACGGGGCAACCATGTGTCAATGCTAGGTACGAGGAGTATGAGTTAATCTAGAAGTTCTTCTGTACGGGAGGAGTTTAATCCTAGATAGTCACTACCTCAACCACGATAAGTCATCCGAATAGGTTTGCGATTAGAACAATTATTCGGAACAGCATCAAAAGAATTCTTAGGCTCAATTAAAGTTTGGGCATATTCCAGTTAACCCTTCCCTCTCTGTGCTGACGTATTTACCTTACTTAAGGACATAAGTTACTGTTTGGAACAAAGGTTTGAGCATGTCACTTTAAGATGTGATTGTCAAGTTCTCGTTCTTAAGACTTCTTTTTTAGACAAAGATCTCTCAGAACGATAGAGGTAATTTATTAATTGCATGCATCGTGCTCTTTACATTATTCTACTATTAATTTTTTTCTTTATTTGTAAGTTTTTAATAATAGTTCAATTCACTTATTTGCTTTAAATGAATTATAGAACTCTGTTTTTATATAAATCTATAAAATTCCTAACAATCTTTACTATGTTATTTCTGTAAATATCTCTTAACAAATATGTTTTTCTTTTAAAAAAAATGTTATATATAGCTTTAAAGAATTTTTTATTTTTGTTAATATGTGTTTTATGAATTTACTATTAATTTGAAATAACTCAATGTAGAAGCATTTAATAGTAAGATAGTTGCTCAATTAATGAAAACACTCCTTTGCTAGAGAAAGAGACTTGAGTTTGATATTCACCTGACACATACTTCAATTCAATCCCTTAATAATGAATCTTAAGTTTAATTCTCCTTACATCCTTATCCTTTGTGTGTTAAAAACTAATAAGAATGGTAATAATTTGAAGCATCTCGAACAATTTATTTTATATCATAAGTTTTTATGTTGTCGTCTTTTCCCTTGTGATTTCGCAAATAGTTTTCTTCTTTTAGAGATAACATTATATGTTATTATTAAATAGTAACATTGAATTTGAGATGAGAAGGACAGTTGGTATTTCAATAAATGAATTTCTAAATTTTGGCCAAGATAAAACCCAAAAAAGAATAATTAAAAATACAAAATGTTTAAGCTGCAGAAGTTGTATCAGAACAGAACTTTTAACAAATAAAAGAATTATCTCAAGAATTCAGATATCCAGCAAACAATCCTAATCTGTATTTGTTGCAGTCTTATAAAGAACAACTGCAGTGAAGCACAATAACACAACAATTTACAAGTAAAATGTGGATTAACAAAATCAAGAACCAGCTCATATACCTACAGAATACACAAAATGCTGACCAAAACACATCATCCTGCAACTACCAAAGGCCCCCAACTTTCATCCGTCAAAAACACAAGAATTTCGCGGTTTCAATACTGGTTCTGGAAATGCCTCCTTTAGGTTATCCATGTGCTAAAAGGCTCTAAGATATTCGAGTGTCTATAACAGAGTTTTCTTTGCTTGGGAGCAAACAATGGATGGGAAAAATCATTCAAATCAAACTACGATAGTTTGACCAGTAAATCCATCCTGAAGCTGCAAAGATCCATCCTTCATTAGATTAAGGCTCAAGCTCTTGAATCTTTCTCTTGAATATTGCCGAGATGCCTTTCTCCAGTCAGTTCCAGTTTTCATCATTGCAACAAACTCGTCGAAGCTAATTTGACCGTCCTGAAAATAATGCATTCACAATGAGTACAGTGACTGAAGAGAAATAAGGCCAAGGGGCAGGGAGGACGAGGATAAGAATTCATTTGTACATATTCTGAGGAGCTAAAATAATTATTATCCATACTGCTGAAAACTTTCAAAGAATTCCAATATTGCACATTTAGAGCAGAATAAAGTTGTCATACCTTATCAGTATCAACCTCGCGCATAATCTCTTTGAGTACATCTGCATCAGTCTCGCCTGATTCGTCTGCTAAAGCTTCACTTAGCTCATCAAGCTCGATATACCCACTTCCATCTTTGTCGAAAAACATGAATGCTCTGCGGAAGTGCTCATCATTTTCTATCCTTTGTAAGTGGATTGTAACTGCTACAAACTCTCCATAGTCCAGGAAGCCATTTCCATCAACATCAGCCTAGTAGCATTCGCAGGCAAGTATACAGATCAAATGGAATATGAAAGTAATGTATGTATCAATAGATGAATTTTTATTGGACTGAGATAATTTAAGAATGAATTTGACAAATATAGAAGTATTCATAAGGTTCTGGAAAGACCAATAAAGAGGTATTTACAATTAAACTCTTAAATCATGCTTTACACTCTCTGCATGAATTCTTGATTGGATTTGTCATGTATTTTTCTTGCTCAACAGGAAAGGATAACGGTAGAAGAGCATGAGGAGCAAATACTAAAGATTGATGGATAAAAGATCTTGCATTTCTGTTGAGAGAGAGAATCTTAGTTCAGCTCATACTCAGTTCAATACACTTGATCAAACAGATGACCCAGAACCCTGAAAAAAACTCTGTATTTCAATATGGAAGCAACTAAGAAGTAAGGGAAATGCAATCAAACAAGAGTTGAACTGAAGATAATCCCCAAAAGTTAATTTATTGTTGTGAGAAGGACCAGGCTAATGAAGTGACATGATGATCCTGAAGATAACCTTAAACAAATTTAAAGTATCAATATTTAATTACGTGAATGTACCAAAAGAACTTTTGAAAAGCAGGTGAAGAATAAAATGAGAAGGGAAGAGGAACAGAAACTAAGCCTAAAGGCCACATGTCAGGAGTCCAAGAGAACTGGTTCTCAAATACAGAAAGTTAAAGATTCAATCATAGATGGAACATAAGCTGTTATGAAAAGATTTAGAGTCACTGAAATCATAAGATGTTCAAGTGTACTGCATACTACACGAAAGCACACAAAATCATAAACTTCCATGTCATTAATAATTCAAAATTCATATCACAAACAAGCAAAGTAAGCAACCTACAAGCTTTAAGAGAATAAATTTTACCACTTCCATCAGCAATTTTATCTCTGATTCCGCTAATTGGGAACCAACTTTTCGTAGACCAGCCCTCAATTCATCATATGTCACTTTCCCATCATTGTCGGTGTCCATCAATGTGAACATATCTCTTATCACCTCTACCTCTTCAACAGACAAGTGCTCTGCTATTACCTATAGAATTTGATAGGAAAGCAAGCGGATGTGTTATAAACATTTCACTGGAAAAATCAGCGGTGCTGCAGTCAGACAATAGAAATCTTTAAAATTGAGAATATAACACAAAAACTTATTTGGTCAGGTTACTATTCTTACCGGTATTAGTATAATATTTCCATCACATATATTTTACCACCTATGTACCAAGCCTCATTTGAGAAGATATGTATTTTAGTTCAGTCTTAAAATTTTGTATCAGCAAAATGTAAAAAATGACAATATTGAGCAGCAGACTCTACAATAATTTGGCAGAAAAAGAAAATAGAAAATAGGAAGAGAGAGGAAAGAAAAGAAGAAGATATGAAGCTTACACGCAATGCTTTCTTCTTGAGTTTATTCATGACAGAGAATTGCTTGAGCCTTGTCCTCACTATATCACCCAAGGGAACATTTGGAGCTTTTTTGGCATTTTGAATCCAGGGGTGGTCTGAAAAGAAATACATATTTTAAAAAATAAATATATTTCAACCATTCAGTGGCATATACGAGACCATTTCAGGATAATCAGTAGCCTCAGTTAAACAACATAACAACAATATAGCACATTGAAAAATACAAAAGAATGAACAGCACAAATCCAGATTAATGAATTGAATCCTCTAGGATTCATTAACGCTTTAAATCTTCCAAGCGATCAATAGTCAAAAACATTATGAGGAAACCAGTGTAGAGTTCCACAAAACAAAAGAGAGTAAAACAGTGCATACAGTGTAAACATGACACTGAATGAACCAAATGAAATAAGGTTAATGAAGCATCTATAGATAAAAGATAAGATTGAGTTCATGAAGCTACTTCCCCTAATTCATTTTCAGCATCAAAATAAGAGATTCATAAATATTAATTCAGTAAAATGGGGCAGAACTATAACTAACTTCATAAACTCATTGTTGCTTTAAACTATTCAAGACAACAAGAAAACCCAGCCTGTCTATCAAAATTTTGTCAGATAAGGATTTCACCTCCTTTGGTTGCACATACTAGGAACCAAAAAAAAAATCTGACAGGAACAAGTTTACTACGCATACCAGTTTTGTAACTGCTCTGACTTACAAATCAGTGTCCTTAAATGCCATATACCCCAAATTTTACTTTGTGAAGTTCCATTGGGTCCATATTTTTTTATATCAGAACATCTATATATTTCCTGCCAGGTCTTTGTGGATCTTTTAAAATTAATTGAATCAGAACTCCAGAAGCCTTCTAGTATTAAGAAGGGTCAAGTCAGAGGATAAATTGAATTTGAATACATGATGTTGCTAAAAAAACAGCAAAACCATTTCAAACAATGTTATTTGGAGGCACACCAAGTATGCAAGGATTTCAATTGATGTTATGTCCCACTCAAACTGTCCATACTGGGATATGTACAAGCTCTAAGAAAGAAAGCATTTCATATGAGAGGAACGGTAAAAATCAGAAAGCAGTTTTTGTTAGTCCCACCACTTTATCCTAACATTACAACCAAAAAGGAAAAGTTTGTTCCTGCACTAAATTACCAAGCAACGAATATTGGTATTTTGATGTTTCAACTAGTCTTACTTTTTTCCTTGACAATATTTGCCCATGTAGAAGCAGCATTGTCTTCTAACCCACTAAATATTCTTGGGACTTTTGCTCACCAACAAGTAAAAATCAGATAAAACCAGAGAGTACCTCATTAATGTACATTTCTCCTTGTCAAGGTACCACCTTTCATGATTAGTAAGTAGTAAGATAAACTCAACTTTAAGAAGTACAAGATAATACTAGTACTTACCAAGCACCTGCTGGGCCGTCAAACGCCTTTTGGGATCTGGCTCCAACATCTGCTTAACAAGGCTCTTAGCACTTTCTGATATTTGAGGCCATGGTTCCCTCTTAAAATCAATTACTCCCCGCAAAATTGCCAGAGCAACACCCTGTTCCGTTTCTACAGTGGCAATGCAAAAAAGATTCAGCCTTGCAGCAACTTCCCAAAATGGATTTAAATGGTTGTACACAAAAGTACCTGCCCAAAATGGAGGAACCCCACACAGCAAAATGTAAAGGATCACACCAGCACTCCAAATATCAACCTCAGGTCCATAATTCCGCTTCAGAACCTCTGGAGCCATGTAGTACGGACTTCCCACAATCTCAGAGAACCTTTCACCTACATTACATTGGAAATCAAAAGAATTAGTTGATAGAGCTTGGAAATTCATGTAAATTATCTTTAAATCCACAGAATCGAATTCTTGGAAAGAATTGCTATCATTTTACTAGAAATTTGAAAATTATCACAGATCTCAAATTCGAGTGCCATTTTCAGGTACCAGATTGGGCAATCCAACGAAGGAAAAATAAACCCCATTAAAAGAACAAAACTCCATGAAAACTGTACATATCACTTCAACTACGACTGCAACCTCGGACAGTTTTCAAAACCGTACGGGGAAGATTTGGTACCAAAGACGTGAAGAAAGAAATACCCATTAAATTCGTGTGCCATTTTCAGGTACAAGATTAGGCAATCCAACGATGGAAAAATAAACCCCACTAAAGAACAAAGCTCCATGAATACTGTATACATCACTTCAACTACAACTGCAACCTCAGACAATTTTTAAAGGTACCAGAAACGTGAAAAAGGTCTCAGATCAGCAAGCAAGCAAAATGAGAAGACTTCAAACCCAAAACGGAAACTAAAGGAAACATTTCTACACACTGTAAATTTTCCCTTGATTGTACTCAAAAAGTTATATTATAGATTTGCAAAACCACCAGAAGATGAAAACAAAATCAAAAAATAAAAAAATAAAAAATCTTTAAGATAAAAAATCGAACTCCCCTATTACAAAACTAAAACTTCAACTTTAGAACACAGAAAAAAAAAGGTTAAACAATGGCACTCACAATGAACTAGACCGGACTTCCGCACCACCAACTCCCTCCCCCCGCCCCAAAAACCCAAAAAAAAAAAAAGATCAGAAACGAGAAATTCCTAAAACCTCAACGAAAGAATTAAACTGAAAAAAACAACAACAACAACAACAAACCTGGCTTGAAAAACACAGACAACCCAAAATCAATGGCTTTAAGCACCGAATTCTCTTTCTTATTTGCGAACAAAAAGTTCTCAGGCTTCAAGTCTCTATGCATAACTCCGTTAGCATGGCACATCCTTACCACTTCAGCTACCGTTTTAGCCACCCCAGCTGCAGCTCTCTCACTATAATGTCCTCTAGCTACTATCCTATCAAACAATTCCCCTCCTTCACACAATTCCATCACTAAATGCACCGCTTCATTATCTTCATAAGTAGCCTTCAGCTTCACAATGTTCGGATGTTCGGGTAAACTAGACATAATCGCCACCTCGCGCCTCACATCCTCTATATCAACCGCAGTCCTCAATTTCTTCTTCGATATTGATTTACACGCCAGTGCTTCACGGGTTTCCCGGTCCGTGCAGAGATAAGTTATCCCAAACTCGCCACGGCCCAGCTCTCTGCCCAGAATATACTTGTCAGAAATTCGAGTTCTGGGGATGAAGTCTTTGAGTACTCGAATTGGAGCCGGAGATTCTGCGTAAGGATTCGGCCTGCGCTCTCGACTTTTCTTGGGCCTTGGACTCTTCTGGTTTTGGTGGTGGCTGTGATTGTGATGACTGGATGCTGTAGTTGAAGACTCGTTCTCAGGCCTTATGCAGGCGTTACAGTTGCCCATGATTCTGGTGTTGGTTCCGTGAGTTAAGAGTTATAGTGTTGAATCCAAGTTAGATACTAATGGCTTTTGGCTTGCTCCGCCGTTAGCGGTGGAGGAAATTGGCGGTGGAGCAGGAGGAGAAGAGGATCATGGCATTTGGCACGGGAAGTGGAGGTTGTTGAGAGTTGAAGAATAGAGAGAGAAAACGCGGGGGTCAGTTGAGAAAAAGATGATTTTTGAAAAAAAAAAATTATTTATTTAGGAGTTCTGAGAAATATTCAAATAAATGTTTAAGTAAAAGTGATTATGATGTTTTTTGAACTTTTCAATTAGAAAGGTTTGTGTTTTCCATTTTTCCCAAGCAAAGAAATTTATTTTCATTTTTTAAAAAAATAATACCATTCGTGATAGTAGTCAAAATGAGAGTGTAAATTTCTTCATAATTCATAAATTAGCGTCTAAGCTATTTTTGTAATTCAGTTTATGAATTTAAACTCGTTTAAATTATAAATCAATTACTAATTTAGTAAAATAATAATAACAAATTTGTTTGTTCTTAACAACTATAACTTCAACGGTACATTTTAATAATAAATATTTTTAAATTATACTAATAAAATTAAAATAGAAATAGAAATATTATACCATGTTATATTTACACGAAATATATACTGATTAAGATATTATAATTTTTAAATCTAAGTATGAAAATTTTGATATTTGAACTAATATGCAATGAATAAGAAACAATATTTACATTAAATTTGTTTCCCTTAGTGGTTTTTGAATTGATAGTTTACCAAGTCTTCTCAACAAAGACACCAAACTAATGAATTGGGATGATTAGTTCAAAGACCATTATCTTCTTCTAGAAGAAAGATAAAGAAATCCAGTAAGTGTAAACAATACGGCAGAGAATAAAAGGGAAAAAAAATAAGAAATTGGATATTTTCAACATTCATTTTTAAAATATTGCCAAATTCTTGTCATCTTATAAATAAATAAATAATTTTGATGTGATTTTATTATATTGTTCGGCTGTTGACTTATGAAAATGAAATGAAACCAGTGAAATTGGAGTTGTTCAACAAATTGCACCTTTAAAGATTTGACTAAAAATAGAGGGAAAATAACATAGTTGGAATTGGGATTTGGGGTTAAATCAAGATTAGGAAGACCTTACAACCCCACTACAACCACCAACTCTACCACCCTGCCTAACCTCAATTTTCCTTTTACTTTGTTTGAGTGAGAATGAAGTGTAAATCATAGGTGATCAAATAAGGGGTTAATGACAATTATGATATGTGCATTTGATTTGAGTACAATTTTGGTAAAAGGGCTTATTTACTTATTAAATTGAGTTTATCTTTTTTCACTCGAAGCATATTTTGATGGACAAATTTTAATTAAAATTTGAGAAAAATAGGGGGGGGGGGGAAGAGTAAAAAGAATTTACTCATCCTTAAGTATAAATTAATTATTAAATTCCCTTTTTCTGAATTCTTGAAATCATTCTCCTTTCCTGGTTTTTTCTCTTAATAATATTAGATAACAATTTTTTTCTGGGGGGGGGGGTATTGAAGAACCTCTTAAATGATTCCATCCATAGAATGTGGACAAGTTGGGAAATTGGAATATCAATAATAGCTACCCATCAACTAATACTAAAAAATTTCAAAAAAGAAAAAGAAAAAAAAAATCTCATCAACCCTTGAAGCTAAATCTTTTGCCTTTAACTCCCAAACCACAACCATGAATAATTAAGTCATTAGCCATTTGAATTGGAATCGAAGTTAGCTCAACCATCTTAGATTCCAATAAGCCCATCATCTTCTCCAAACCCCTCAATATCATTTGAAGCTTATTATATAAGTCCTCCAAAATTGTGAAAAAGCTTTAAATAGGTATACTTTGCTCCACTAATGGAAAGAATTTTACTTTATGAACCAACTAAATCATTGTGTAGAAATGAACATGACATTCATCAAATTCTATTTAACTTAGTGCAACTATAGTATATTTAATTCTATCCATTTTGATTTGGTCCATTTGGTGGTGAAATTTTGATGGCAAAGTTTATAGTAGTTAATGTGGTTTTGTTTTCATTTTTAACTAAATAACTAGATATTTATTTCATAATCAATACTATTAAAATTCAGAAGAGAAGAAGAATTTAATAAAAAAAATCTAAATCTTGAATTCCAATCATTATAAGTTAGTAAATATTTGACTATCGATTTTGTAACATACATTTAAATATTTTATAAACTCAAATCAATTTATGCGAGATTAAAAAAAATATTGTTTAATAAAAAATTTATCTTTACTGATTAAATTATACACCAGTCAGTATGATATATACGAGAAAATAAGATTCCAACCATAACATACGCAGGAAATGTTTGCATCAAAGAGTTATGACAATTGCTTCATTCTTAAAAGTTTTTGAATAACGTTATTTTTTGCACACATGAAGTCATGCCACAAAAGGATAATTAATTGACTGATATCTATTAAATCGGCTTTATAATACATCCTAACATTCTTTTATACTATTATTTTCTTTTTCCAATAATTGAGAGGAGCCCTAAGTTTAGACACCATAAAGTCAAGTAGAAGATAGCAAAAAAGTCATGAAGTAGTCATCTGCCAATAAATACCGTCATCTAACTCATTCGATTTGGCCCTCAATAGAGGGGTCACCCTATGACTATCCTACACATTATTAGGGAATATATATATTGGAGAACTTGGTGGAGTGGACCAATAGGAACTACTGGTTTGTGTTCTTGCTTTTGCTTTCCCCCTTTAGAATTTCACCCCTTTTTTTGTAATTTTTTTTTCATATTGTTCTAATTAATTTCTATCTCGAGATGTTTATTTAATAAATTGTGCAATTTTTAAATACCCAAAGGGATGGGGATTTAAGTTATACTCAAGACCTATATCGATATGGCAATGATGAGTTTATGAAATTTGAGGTGAATTTGAATTAATTTTTTTCAACATAATTATTTTTGACAAAAAATAAACTTAAATTTTATTTATCAAATATTAATAATTTTATTATTCATATTATACAATATTAATTTTTGAATTAAAAAAATCAAATTTTTATTTTTATTTTTATTATTATTAAAAACCATAATTTTATTCTTAACTAGTGAATAGGTTTTATCAACAAATCCAATTAGTCAAACTAGATAATCCATGGTTTTCCATCAAGCAATGCTTTGAAATTTGACCAACAGGAGAGGAGAGGAAGAGATAGGCATTTCAAAGAAGTCAGTATGATGAGGTAAAGTTTACCAAAGAGTCAAGGCATAAATAGAACGGCGACAAAATGTAAGGTGAATTTTGTCCTGGTGAGTTAGTAAGTATTTTTATATTAAATTTAAATATAAAAATAATTTATGATTGAGATATTTATTTTTTAATATATACTATATTATTTTTTAAAATAAAAATATTAAGTATTTTAAAATATTTTAAAATAATAAATTAATTTTACAGTGACGATGAAAAAAAAAACAAAAAACATAATTGAATTTGAGCATATACAACAAATTGTTGCGAGAAATTGTATAGACAGAGCATGATTCGTTTTGTCATGAATCTTTTGTTTCTAGTCCCTGACCGAACCCTTAGCCTCGGATCAAAATCTTGCCTTTTTAACACAAAGTGATCATTTTCGAGTCTATCGCTCATTCTAACAAATATATACATAAATCAAAAGAATAAAAACATATATTTATTTTCAAAATGAATCATCAAGTCCATGTCCAACCAGCATTTTGGCATTTTTCTAGTTGTAGTTAATGTAAGGACAACTAAAAGGGACCATAAAATGTTTAAAACAATGCAGACAAAAACATTAAAAAGGAAAATATTGTACCCAAAAATGGAAAATCAATATTTTTTTCTCTTTGTTAGAATTTGTTTGGATCATAAGTAGATTAATTAACGTTATTATCAAGTCAAGTTCGACACCATGTCAATTCTTTTTATAATTGAAAATATTTTATGTAAAATAAATACAAGTAAAATATTTATGTATTATGTATTAAAACATTAGGATTAAAGTCAATTAAGTCATCATAGTTCCACAAACACACAAAAGTATTTAAGTCATAAGGCATTATAATCAATTAATTGATAAACTGTACGTCCACGGTGAGATTGATAAGTCTTAAATCTATCGAAATTTATTTAATTTACTGCAAATTCATAATACACTCAATTAATTGATAAACTGTACGTCAACGATGAGGTTGAAACTTAAATGTTGAAGGTGAAACTTGAAACTTGAGCGATCAAGATAGAACTTGAAGGACTTGTCACCCCACCACCATTTGCTTACAGGAAATGAAAATAACCTATAATTTGATATTTGTATTCTGTATTATAAACTGTTACATAGCCCCTGCTTTTGGCAATCTACCCGTCTTTGGGGCTGCTAAAGTTGTATGGCTAAGTTGGGTTTGTGTGGCTCTTTAAATAAATATTATATTACTATATAATTTATCCGATTCATACTAGATATTCATATAATTAGATATTAATTTTTTTATATTATATTCGATGAATATTTAAATTAATTCTAAATTCATATATTACTAATTAAATTCAAATTTAAATCCGAGACAATATAATTCATATTCGACGCGATTCAACCTGTTTACAGCCATATCTATGCGTCTCTGGGTTGCTAAATTTGCATGGCTAGGTTCGATTTTTGAGGATCTTTAATTACTTAGCATTTCTTTTTCTAAAGAAAGTGGACCAGGGTGTTCGAAAATAACAATCCAATCTTGCCTTGTGGACTAAGGTCTTTCATTTCTTTTTTTAAAGGTCATTCATTTATGATAATGATAAAAAAAATTAATATAAAAGTAAAAAATATAAATATGATAAAATAGTATTTTAGTTTTTTTTAAATTTGTAATCGATTTTGGGTTAAATTTTACATTTTTATCTTTATAATGTATAAAAAATATAAAAAATGAGGATAATGGCAATTATATTTGCAAAAAACAAAAAATAATTTATGTTCATAATAAATTCTTTTTATTTTTCTCACCTTTTTTGGCAAATAGTATTATTGACTATTTTGTATTTTATTTTAATTCATCATAAAATGTCTAGAAAATTTCTCACCTTTTTGCAGCCCATTCCCTTCCACATGGCTCGAAAGCAAAAAGGCAGACCTTTCCATGGGAATGTCTCTGTGTTTCCCTTCTTTTGGCAGGAAAGACTAAAGTTGAGAAATTCTCAATCTTCTTTTCTTGAACATCAAAGCTTTAAAGCCTAACCCATTTTAGCAAATTATGAATACAATAAATTGTTTAATATATGTGACTTGTGAAAAACAAATTTAGGTATCCATTACATAAGGTCATCTAGTTTATCTTACATTTTTACTTCACTATATTAAGTCTAGAAAACCCTAAAGAATGGAGGGTATTTTCATGAAAAATTTGCACTTAATCTAAACTCTTACTTACTTGGGTAATATCATCATGTATATACAATGTCTAAGTTTCTTCTTGGACATTTTTTGATAGTTAAAATGAGGTTCTTTCTTTATTGTAATAGACTAACTGAAACTGAAGATTTATTAACTCTTTTAATAAAATACAATTGTAATATTATATCATCTGTGTAATAAATATGTATCAAATCAGGATATTTCAAGAATAAATTTCTTTTTTATTATACCAAATCACACTAAGATAATTATGCACTCCTTCATTAAAACATTATATGGTACAAACTTAAAAGGAAGGGACTATTAGTAGAACAATAAATAATGCACATGCAAACTATATAATAAAACAAGTAGATGTACATATGATAGTAAATTAAGTGAATTGGTCTATGAATGAAGGTAGATGAGGCAATGATGAAAAAGGGGATGTTTTTGTAGAGGCATTTATCTTTATACCCTGGCATTAAGGGAAAGTTGGGAGAGGCCATGTTGTGTTTTGAGTGACATTATGAGGTTTGATGATGGTTTTCAAAGGATAAAGGCTAATCTTTTTCTCACAGCTCATTCTCACGCCTTCTCAATAAAGGAGAGGAAAAGCCCAGCTTTTTCAGCTTCTTTTTTGTTGTATACTTTTGAAGTTTTTTTTTTTTTGTTTATGGATAAGGTGGTCTGTGCTCTTCTCTTCCTTGTTCTGTTTTCAAGTATCAAAACTCCCTCCACATTTGTTTTGATGCGTGGGAGCCAAATCAATAACTCTCATGGATTAAATCCTCAACCTTTTTCCCCCTTTTTTAGGAGGGGAGGAGAAGATAAGGAATGGGGAAGGGATAGGGAAAAGAATAGAATGTAATTCGGTGTTGAACTCTCGACTTATATTTTCAGAAATAACTCTCTTACTATTAGGATAAGTTTTTATCAATCAAACATTTCTTTATTGTACCAAAAAGTCTCGATTTTAATACTTTACTAATATTTTATATCAATTATATTCACACTCAACTTTCTTATTGAAAATATTAATAACTCTCTATCAATTTAATATATTTGATTCGATAAGTTTACCATTCCCTTTATAATATAGTAGAGGATTATCACTTGTTTGTGCCCATTTCAGTTATTTTCTTGTTCGAATACAAAAGTGGTTTCTAATGAACCCTTAACATAAAGTCTTAAAATAAAATGAAGATAATTTTTCAGTTAATAAAATTATACTAATCAAATTAAAAAATTTCATGTTCAACCTTCATTACGGTTATTTGTAATATTATAAATTCTCTAATGAATGAAAAATTCTACTAACATGGATCATTGGTATATACTTGTTCCACGTGCAATATAAATTATAAGATACAACTCATTAATACACTTGATTTATCGATCTATGATTCATATAAGAATTGCTCCTAAAAAATAACTATTGAATATAAGTCGTGTTTGTATAAAATTTTCTGTGTGAGATTGAAAACCTAATTAACACCTACTAATAGTTAATGCAGTCCCTCTTTTTGGGCCCAACCAAGTCAATGGCAATACCAAAAATTTTGCCGATCATTCTTCACTAAAGTAATGATTAACGGCGGGAAATAGAGGGGAATTTCTTGGCCCGATAATGATTTCTGCTTCTGATTCACGATTGAGGGAGCCTTTGGTCCTCTTCATTAGAGAAAAATCATTCTTCAGCTCTGAATGATAATCATGGCAGTGGTTAATAATTAAGCTGCATTAACCCCCCAATTACATGGCAAAAATCATTAATTTGGTCATGAATGAGTTCCTTAAGGGGTTTTTTTTTTGTAATGTAATTAAGTGCATTATATAAACTTAAAAATGATTTTATAATTACCGTGATATATATATATATATATATATATATATATATATTTATATATACACACGCAGATGAGCAAGAGCAAGAGCAGCTCATTTTGGGCTGAGCTTGAACTTGTCCAGAGTCCAATTTCAGTTCCGCCCTAGCTTGGGCTGAAAAACAAGTGAAAAGGCCAGTTTGTGAAAGTCAAGATTTATTGACTGGGCACTGGTGGTCTCAAGTTGTAATATTTGAGCCCATGTACCGGGGTAAGGAAGGCCCATCCTCGTATGATTCAGATTCTTTAATTATTTATTTATTTTTTTAATTGTAAAAACATTTTGATTTTAAGGTCTTAAAAGCAAGTTAGGTTTCCTTTAAAGAGAACAATTAAAGGAATATATACTTCTCAGAAAAGGTGGTTTCAAATTTTGAAAGTGAAAAGCTGTAGACAAAAGTATTCGAGATCATACATAATAAAAAAGGAATAAAATCATTTTAGCTCAAGTAAACAAAGAGATAGTAATATATAGGTTTCTGACAATTTTACCCTTAAGTTTTTTTTTTCAATCAACTGTTATTTTTAAGGTTGTACTTAGCTAAAGATTGAATTGAGATGAGTTTGTTAAAATTTAATAAAATATTATTAAATAAGGAGTAAATTTAGGGCCTAATCATTAATAAAAGAAAGAAAATATAATGTGTTATAAGTATATGATAGTTCTCGAGAAATAAAAATTATTTAAATTAATATTATTTTAAATTAAAGTTTTACAATTATACCTTCTTTCACAAAACTGCTGATTTACCCTTTTCAACTTCAACAATACAAGTGTAACATTGATAAAAAAATTTCTCATCTAAAATGTAATATTAAGATTATTTTGATAAATAGAGGGTGAAATTGATATTTCTTCAAAGAAAGCAGGCATATTATAAAAAAAGTAACACTTTGTAGATAAAATCAAGAGTCTTTCTTTTTTATTTTACTAAAAATGAGGGTAGATTTCGAAAGAGCCACACATTTGAATGGCAAAATTATAGCTCATTGGTATAGAAAACCTACAATGATTAGCAAATTGTTATAAATAAAGAAAAGATTAATGAGATAAATGAATAATTGTATTGATTTTTACCAAAGAAAATTATTTACCAATCTTAATGAAAGGTACAATTGGATTGGAACATTTTTGAAAACAAAAAAGCTTGTTTTAACCAAAAATAAATCTAATACAAAATAATTTTATTTGTAAAATTTGATAATTTTATTATTCACTTAAATAGGTAGCAATATTGATTTTTAGATTCATAAAAGTTTTAACAAAATTTAAAATCATACTTTTATATATATATATATATATATATATATATATATGTGAAAAACTGAATATAATTTCAAACTAAGTACACCCTTAATGAAAAAGTGAATGCAAGGTGAACAAGGTATATACATAGGGAAATTCTTAGGTGCATTCGGTACACGTGTACGGAGTGTTTCGAGTGTTTGTTCTACTCATTGATAATATTATACACAAAATTTACTATACAACTTTTGTTGCAAATGATATAAGCACCCAAAGCATCCGATGCACGCACAACTAAAAATTTACCATAGTTTTATATAATGTTAACATACTATAATTTCAACATAATAGAGCATAATATTTTCCATGCAAAGGACCAAAGGCTAGTTACTTATGTTAGAAAAGTGAATTTTCTTTTTAAGAAAATTTATATTCCACCCCTATTATAGAGAATAGTAAGTGAATAAATTCAAATTGAATATAACCAATAAAATTTAAGCTATACTTGGGAAGAGTTTCTTCTCAATTTAAATCAAAATTTTAATTTAAAATAATATTAATTTAAATAATTTTCGTTTTCTGTTATATAGTCACAATACATTATATATTTTTTTTCTTTCATTAATGATTGAGCCCCACATTTATCTCATATTTAATAATATTTTATTAAATTTTAACAAAATCATCTCAATCCAATTATTACCCAAATACAGTCTTAAAATACAACTATGATTACATCCGTAATCTTCTAAATTATTACATAAAGAATTAGATGGGTTTGGACATCTCACATCATTACTGTTTAAGGATAGAGATAAAAAAAGTTAAGAAAAATATTAGTATATGTGATTTTTTTTTATTTCTTATACTTTACCTACAAAGATTTGTAATGCAGTAGCTCTTTATTACCATGCATCTAGATATTTATGTGTGTAACCTTTTTTTTTTTAGATTTTAATTCATTAAAAAAAATGTAAAAGTTGATTGATCGATTAACATTGCAAATCTATTAATCAATTTTCCCCGAAAAATCAGTCGTGTACATGTATAAACCATTATTTCCTCTTTTATAAAAAAAATATACCTGTCTCAAAATATTTATTAATGAAAATTTTTTTTATTTTGTTTCAAAATATTTATTGACGTACATATTTTTAAAATTAATGATTAATTTCTTCTTATTGTACACTTATTTATTCTAAGTCAACTACATAACTTTTCAAAACCCTTCTTTCTTCCTACTTGTTGAGAATTTTCACTAACTAATAACTATCGTGTTTTTAATATAAATAGAATAGAAACTTTATTTAAATTTTAATATAATTTTCAATACCCTTAATCGGTGTGAAAATTTTTTATCAACAAATATTTTAAAACAAAAAATATATATAATAAAGAAAGGAAAAATATTAAGAGGAGACACTCTTTCTTGGTGACCAAGGAAAAATTCTCAGCAAATCTCACATAGTCAAAACCCCTAAAATAAAAATTCCCCTCAGTCAGCACCACGTGTAGTGTGTTTCTCCAGCCAATGTTGGAGTGGACCGTGCTAGTCAGCCGCCGACATCACTCCCAAACGTCCGGCGTGGAGGAGAAGACACCACTCTTATAACCCGTGGATTATTCATTGTCTACGTTGTTCTTCCCATTCCCACGCTCGCCCTAGGGACTTAAAGTACTGTACTTGAATTGTATTTTTTTTAAAATTAATTTATTTTTATTGAATAAATATTTAAAAGTATATAAATTAAAGAGAGAATATAATATTTTTTAAGTAAATAATAATTTTTTAAAAATACAAATTATTTAAATTAAAATTTTGATTGGAATTAATTTCCGATTCAAATGCACTCTCAGTTTCTTTTCTCATTTTGACGCATACGATCATTAGTTTTACTATTGCTCAAAATGGCAGTTTGTGAACCAAGAATTCATGGTGGGAATGGTTAAGGATGGAATTAATAATTTGAAGTCAATAGATAAATTATATGAAAAAATATATTAGAGAATAATGTTAAAGTTTTTGGAAATTTTTTAAAGGTAAAAAGTAAAAATTTTAAAAAATAAAAAATTAACTTTACTAAAGTAAAAATAATATTTTTAAAAAATTTAAGTCGACAAGCACATCCCCCTCGCTGTCTCGGTCTTTGCAAGATGGTTATCTAAATATCTAATGTTTCAATACTAAGAAAAATATATCTCATATCTCATTTACTATTAAAGTTAGAGTAACAACTTTAATATCAAATGAGTAAGTCATAAGAAAAATATAATAGAAGTTAATATTGTAAATTTTAATTTTTAAAAAATGGGTCAAAAAGTTAATTTAACATTTTTTTTTAAATTCTAAAATTTTCAAGGAGAAATGGGGAGATTCAAAAAAATTTTGGAAGACAAATGTTATCCCAAGATCCCACTTATGCAATATAAATTTGCCACAGTAGCTATCCTTTCCCCTTCTATAGTCCTATGTACTTAAGAAAAACAATTGTAAGGTTATAGGTGGATAGAGATTTTGTATTCTCATTTTAAATTAAAATTTTATTTTAATTTAAATATATAATTATTTTATATAATTTTTGTTTTTTAAAATTTATCATCTATTCACAACCCATCATATTCTTTTTCTTTAGATCCGGCTTGACCCCACTTATTTAATAATTTTTTATAAAATTTATTTCTAATAAATTCTTATCCGTTTACACTAAATTATAAGACACGTTACAAGTATAGTGAAATTTTTTTTCTTTTAGTTATTTTTATTTTTTATTAATTAAATTCAAGACTCATAGTTCAAGAAGTTTAATAATTTAATCCTTTCGATCTAATTCTCTATTGCAACATAGGTGGTTCTATTCAAATTTGTACAAAATAAGTGAGTCATTTGGATTCTTCGTTCTAATAATTTGCTTTTATTTTAGAAAAATAGTAGTAGATGGTAAGGCCATTCATCATGATGATGCACTTTCAGTTGATCACAACTCAAAAGTAAAATTTCAAAGGACAAGTATTCTTCTTTCTCACCTCTATTTTTTCCCCCCTTTTAATGGATAATTTGAGATCAAATATATATATATTTTTTGAAGGAAAATAATTGCAGTTACTAATTCAATCTAAAATGTAGCAACTAAAATATTTTATTATGAAAGATAATACCAATCTAGAATCTCTTCAAAAGATTTATTGACTTGTATGTATTGCTCGATATACACGGACGATAGGACTGTTTAGTACTTAATTCGTAATTTATAATATTAAATTTAGTTAAATTTTTTGTTACTTTTCAAAATAAAAAAAGTGAAAAATTAACTATTTTCAATTAATTAAACTATTATACTGTTAAAAAATAATTTTATTACCTTGTTACCATTGCCTAATAAAAAGTATTTTTACTTTCTTTCTTTTACCTTTTTAGATAAAAATAAATAAATCCTTTTGTTCTTGTAGATAAAAGATGCTAAAAAAATACTTCATCCATCCTAAAGATATTGACAATGGAATGAGATTTTATACAAAAAGTCAAATTTTAATATGAGTAGTTAATATATTAAAATAAAATAAAAGAAATATGTGAATTCTAAAATTTTTTATGTCAAATCTAAATATATAAAAATAATATATAATATGGACATTAATTATTTTATAGTATATAATAGATTAGTTTTTAAAAAAATATCAAAATTTTGAATAATTTAAAGAAAAATACTATCAATCTATTTATACTTTATAAGTTATATAGTTTATCTTTTTTTGGTACTTTTTTATATCTTCAATAAATTATATATTTTTTAAAATATTATTTCACAACTCTAAACAAGAATTTATAGTGAAACTTGACAACACATAAGTTATCAATGGCAAAATTGTGAGAATTATTAGAGGACATGTGCCGATTCTTACAACAAATTCTTGTTTAAAGTAATGAAATGATATTTTACAGTACATAAAATTTGTTGAAAATATAAAAAAAATAAAGAATATAAATCATGAAATATAAATTGTTTGATGATATTTTAATATTTTTTTAAATTTAAATAGTAAATAGGTCATTTTTTTTAGATGAAAAGAATAATATATAAAGAAAAAAGAAATTAGGTCAGCAAAAATTTTCCTGCCATACTAGAATATTAGTTCTATTTAAATTTCTAGCATCTCCCTCGGGACCGCGTCAACGCCGATACTGCACCGGATTTTCACCCTACCAAAAAGTCAAATCCTTAAATTTAGCAAACAAGCCGGGGGACAGAAAAACAATAAAAAGGAAAAAATCTAGAGCTGTGGTTAAGTCTTTCTGATTGTCAGATTTAAACCGTGAAGGCACGGACACGTGGCTCATAAAACATCAGAGAATGGTCCCCATGAGTGTTTTTTAGGTTAATGAAAAAGATAGAAAGAAAAAGGAAAGACGGGAAAATAACAGTCCATCACAGTCGCAACGGCCCAAGTTGCTTGGAAACTCAATAGGTTGACGGCAGAGGAGAGACAGAATGAGGGGGGAAAGAGCCGCCCCCTTTTAACCCTTCTCGTGTTTTGTGTCTACATGATTTCTTCTACTTCATCTCTTCCTTCTCTCTAGAATTCTTTGGAGCCTCCAAGGACCATTTTTTAGGTACACACCTTTATTTTCTTGACTCTGTTGCTTGTGTTGTTTTCCTTCGTGGTATGAAGTTTGAAGCTTTGTAGTTTGTACTAGCTAGGATTGGACTATTATGGTTAGTTCTGCTTTTATTTTTTGATTTTGGGTTGAATGATCAGACAAAGGTGTGGTTTTTTTTGTTTCTTTTACTGATTGTTAATGTGGGTTGTTATGGCCTTTTTGTGTTTGGTCTCTTGGTCACCCGGGGGACGGGGGCGGGGGTTGTGTGGGTGGATTTTGTGCTTTTGGGTTGCGTTAGTTTTTGTGCGTGCCATTTGTAAAGGGTTTCTTATTGGGTTTTTACAACTGATGCAAAATGTGGTTTTCTTTGGATTTGGTAAAGGTGAATTGCAAGCGTACCATTGTTTTGGGCTGGAAATGAGGGTCGTCTCTAATGCAAGTAGTTGGATATGAATGGATCAGGATTTGTGCGTTTGTTGCTTGTATACTGTACTACATGTGCATATGCTGCATATGAAAGTGAAATCTGCATGTTTTGGATTTTTGGAAGGGCTGTGCAGTGTGCAGTATTTCCTTATTATGGAGCTTAAAGGTTCTGCTACCGTTTTTTTCGTTCCCCCCCCCCCCCCCTCCAGACATGGTAGTTAATTGTATGGACGTGTTATTATAGGATTTTAGTATGGAAGTTGACAGCAAGAATTATTATAGGATTTTAGTTTGGAAATTGACAGCAAGAAAGCAAATATCCAAAAAATCAATGTTGTGAAAATGTTCTATAATATGCTTACTCGAAATTGTTTCAAACTCCATTCTGAGCAATGTTGACATTGGTAGAGTTGATGCTATACCACACCTAGTTGCTATTTCAGGTTGGAATTTCCCACACTCTCTTTCTAATGCAATAATAGGATATAGTATATACCCTCCTTTTCTGGATGCTGGGATGTGTTGATAGGTTTTTCTTTATTTTTTTATTTGCAATTTTTTTTCCCTTTTTCTACCAGTTTAACATTAATTTAAGTGTACTAGCTGAATCAAGCAATGGAATGCTGTCTGTTTTCATGATTTTACTGGCTGTTGTGTTTTATTTCTTTCAATTAGAATAGAAGGGATATCCACCTATATATTTATGGTTACTCAGCGGTGAAACATCCATACTTGATTTATTTTTCCTTTGAATTGAAATATCAATAGTTTGTCTATGTTTAAGACCTCCACAATCAAGATGCATCTGAGTTCCTAGAGTATTCTTTTCTGCTGTTTAAAGCCATGCTTGCTATTTTACATGTTAGCTGCATCAGATTAACTATCGTACCTGAGAACAAGTATTGACTTGTTGATTATTTCTGTAGAGTCGAAGATGAATCATTTTCACTTTCATTTGAATGTTGCATATGCAGACTATGCTGAGAGCCAAGCAACTTGGTACACTTTCACAATCAGCAAGGACCTTTTTTCTAAGTGGTTCAAGATGTAGTGCAGGCGATGGAAGTTCGTGCACTTGTTCAGAAGATGAATCCTGTGTTTCCAGAAGGCCTCAGAGACAAAATGGAGTGCCTCATCAACAAGTACCATCCGCCATAGCATCAAGACCTTCAGTTGGAGTTGGTCTGATTTCAAGAGATGCTGCTATACAATCTCACAAACCAGATCGTGTTAACCGCCCGGTCCCTCTGCCACAAGCTATCCCTGCCTCTGGTTCATTGGACAGAGCTGAATGTGTAAATTATGCAAGCGTTGATGCTCACAGCATGATATATTCATCACCTCCTATTGCGGACCAATTGGTTAAGACTGGCATAGCAGCAGTAAGTCTTTTGTCTGATTTAGTAAATTATAAGATTCCAATCACAGATGAAAGCAGTATACTTGGCTCAGCCCAAAATTCTATCATTGAACAAGCAAAGACAATCCCGACTAGAAGAGCCTCAAATGTAAAGAACTACCGAAAAGAAAAAGTCCAGGTAAAGTCGTATCCTAACACAAATGCGGGATCAAGTGTAGCCAATAATTCCTCTGCTGCTGCAAAGGGTGGAATTGAAAAAACCTCTTCAGTGAAAGGTATTGCAGATTTATCAAACAGTCGTATAAGAAAATCAGTGGGCACCCAGCCGATTTTGTCAAACAATGTGACAGGAAATTCAGGGGACACACAAGTAACTTCTTCTGATTCTTTTGAGGGGAAAAGATCAATGCCTCAGAGGTCAAGAAACTATTCTAATCACTTCACAGCTAATGTGCGGAAAGCGGAAGGGAATTTAGTGGGAGATATTACAGAAGGATACACCAGGACACTAAGAGAAACCAAGGTGCCAACAGGAGCTCCTCCGGTGAATAGGCAGTTTTCTGGCTCTAGCCCCATTGTTGGCAGTGTTTCTCACATTCTACAACAGCTGAAATGGGGACCTGCAGCAGAAGATTCTCTCAGAAAACTCAACTGCTGTTTGGATGCTTTCCAAGCAAACCAAATTCTTAAGCAGCTTCAGGATCACACGGTAGCGCTTGGATTTTTTTATTGGTTGAAAAGGCAGCCTGGCTTCAAGCATGACGGACATACGTACACCACCATGGTTGGTATCCTTGGCCGTGCTAGGCAGTTTGGGGCAATAAATAACTTGCTTCGCCAGATGGTCATGGAGGGATGCCCACCAAATGTTGTAACATATAACCGACTCATTCATAGTTATGGCAGAGCAAACTATCTGAATGAAGCGCTTAATGTATTCAATGAGATGCAAAAGGCAGGGTGTGAGCCTGACCGTGTTACCTATTGTACATTAATTGACATCCATGCAAAAGCAGGGTATCTCGATATCGCAATGGACATGTACCAGCGGATGCAAGAAGCTGGGCTTTCTCCTGACACATTTACTTACAGTGTCATAATCAATTGCCTTGGAAAAGCTGGACACTTGGCAGCTGCTCACAAGCTCTTTTGTGAGATGGTTAATCAGGGTTGTGTACCCAACTTGGTGACTTACAATATTATGATTGCTCTGCAAGCAAAGGCAAGAAACTACCAAAATGCACTGCAGTTGTATCGTGACATGCAGAATGCTGGATTTGAGCCCGACAAAGTGACTTACAGCATAGTCATGGAGGTGCTTGGTCACTGTGGCTATCTAGAGGAAGCGGAGGCAGTTTTTGCGGAAATGAAAAGGAAGAACTGGATTCCCGACGAGCCTGTTTATGGTCTTCTAGTGGACCTGTGGGGAAAGTCTGGGAATGCAGAAAAGGCCTGGGAATGGTATCAAGCCATGCTTAATGCTGGTTTATGCCCTAATGTTCCAACATGCAATTCTCTTCTCAGTGCTTTCCTTAGGGTACACCGTCTCTCAGATGCCTATAACTTGCTTCAGAGCATGGTGTGTTTGGGGCTGAACCCTTCTTTGCAGACTTACACTTTACTCCTCAGCTGTTGTACAGAAGCCAAAACTTCATTTGACATGGGATTCTGCGGCCAACTCATGGCTGTCACAGGACATCCTGCACATATGTTTTTGTTGTCTATGCCAGCACCAGGACCTGATGGACAGAATGTCAGGGATCATGTGAGCAACTTCTTGGATTTAATGCATAGTGAAGATAGAGAGAGTAAGAGGGGACTTGTGGATGCAGTGGTTGATTTTCTTCACAAGACAGGGCTTAAGGAGGAAGCAGGATCCGTATGGGAGGTCGCTGCAATAAAGAATGTTTATCCAGATGCAGTTAGAGAGAAAAGTTCTTGTTATTGGCTTATAAACTTACACGTTATGTCAGATGGAACTGCTGTTACTGCACTATCAAGGACGCTGGCCTGGTTCAGAAGACAGATGCTTGATTCAGGGATTTGTCCAAACCGCATTGATATTGTGACAGGATGGGGTAGAAGGAGCAGGGTAACAGGATCATCTCTAGTAAGGCAAGCAGTGCAAGAGTTGCTGAACGTGTTTAGCTTCCCCTTTTTCAGCGAAAATGGTAATTCAGGATGTTTCGTAGGGTGTGGAGAACCCCTCAATAGATGGTTGCTCCAATCTTATGTTGAGCGCATGCATTTGCTGTAGCTTCTTATATGAAGGCATTCTATTTTGATCATAGTTTCATTTTGGGAGATGAACTTGCATTCTCTCGCCATTAGCACATAGCCAAAAGCTTCTATTATGCGGCAAAATTTTAGAGTAAATTAGATCTCTTGCAAATGTTTTTGGAAGTCAGGTCTATAGATTCCTTTAGCTAGCTTTAGCTTTGTCAGCTGGTTCAGATGTTTCAAATTTTGCTCTCTTATCATTTTCTGCTGGGACATCATTAGGTGCTGAACGGAAATTGCTTCATTATCTACTTCTTGAAAGCCTTGTGAATATTTTGTTTTGCTGTGAAATTGGAGAAATTGTTTTGCCGGGCTCTTGCTTTGCTCTCTTTTCCAAGATTCTATTACATTTAATTAAGATTCATCTGGTGCCTGAATGGTTTGCAGTAATACTGAAATCCTGCTAACATCACTTTGCAGGTGAGTTTTCTCCATGCGATGTATTTTGTTTTATACGAATTTTCATAATCCAATTCAAGATCTCATTGTTGTAAGGACCTTAAGCGTGCCTGTGAATTGAAAAATACTTTGATCTTCGCACCTATACGACTTATACTCTTCGACAATGTGTGACATGTAAAGCAGTGTAAGTATTTCTGTATGGTGGTTTATGTACACTGAATCTATTTAAGCATTTTCGTGAATGCAGATAAAAGTTAATACATGAAATAGAATTTCTTAAAACCTGTTTTCTCTAAATTACTGAAACATACAAAGGTATACAAGGGTCTTTTCTTTCTTTATTTGGTTCTTTGTGAATTCAGAAAATCGTTGTTTATAAGAAACCCGAGATGCTTAAATGTTAAATCAGTAGTTCAACTACAACCCACGTTTTTCTGATTTAAAGATCACGCTTATATAAATCCGTAGGCACACAGCGGCTGAGCCAATGACCACAAGCAATTGCAAGGCTCTTTCTTGACGGTAAGGAATGAATAATATTCACTTTAACAGTCAAAATATGGCTCAAGAGACCTTGAAATTTCATGGCAACTTTCACCACATGGTTGAAGCATCTCAACTCTTGCTTTTCTTTTGCTTTTTGGATTTTGGTTGACGAGGATCTTCTGAGCCTGAAGTTAACCCACTATGTCCTTTTCCCGAATCTTGGAGAGATTGGTCCAGGGACCTGGTTGGATCATCAACTTGTTTTCTCTTAGAAGGGTTGGATCGCTCCCCTGCCCCAGACATCAAACTTTTGCCTCTGCCAGTGTGCATGGAAGAGGTATAGCCACTAACAGCGCGTGAACTTCTTGACCTTGTACCTTGCGTTGGAGTTGTAAAACGATTAGCTGAATTTGTCAATGAGGTTGCAGCTCTCTGTGCCATCTGTTTCAGATACTGGTCATCATCCTTTTTGAATTCGCTAGGCTCAGGATAATGAACAAAAGAAACACGCCTTGAGATCTTCCCAACTGTTATGACACAGACAATATCTCACGATTGTGTAGTAATAAACTAATAAAAGAGTAACAGTTATAATGAGTCAATTGTGGAGACAAACAAGTGGAAAAGAAACTATATCGGCTTTTTGATTTCCACCAAGTAAAATTACGTAGCATAATTGATGAACCTAAAAATTTTGACAGCAGAGTACAAACACCTTTTTGTACAGCTTTTCTCAATGCAACCACAAAACAAAAGAAAAGATCTTAAGCAAGAACTGGAGGGTATTTTTACACTATAGCGGTGCATCATCGTAGGGTAATGTGCAAAATGGCTCACTTTAAGCTGCTAATTAATCTTGGCATAATCCCGGATATGACATTAACAACAAAATCAATTAGATCAATAATGCAAATCAACTGCAACTGACACTGATATTATCATCATAGATATAAGAGATCTATAACTTACATTATGGATACACAAAATTTCAAGCACCTAACCTCTGACCGGTAACATTTACTCAAAAGAAGATCAAATCAAATTTGATAGATAAATGTCAATGAATTCTGCACATTTAGCTGGCTCTGTACATGCCACTTAGAGATCCTCATTATAGTAATGCATAGAGGGGGTTGGTCAAGACAATAGGGTAAAACTGCATGCCTACATAACTTTCATTTCATATCACATATACACGCAAGGTGACTGGTTGAAGAATATCTGGCTAACAAGTACTCCCTCCGTCCCAACAAAATTGACCTCCTTACTATTTTGGGTTGTCCCAAAAAATTTGACACTTTCCTTAAAGGGAAAATTTTTACTATACAATTTATTATAAAATAATCAATATACCCCACATATATTATTTTTATATACTTAGATTTGACATAAAGTATTGTGGGACCTATATATTTATTATTTATATTATATTATATTATATTATATTATTATTATATTCTAATTTTTACTTTTACATAAAATATCGTGTCAAGTCAACCAATGTCAATTTTAGTGGGACGGAGGGAGTAAAATATAAGAAATTTTATACAACATTAGAAAAAATGTTTTTTAAGTAAATCTAAACTAGTAACCCAAGGGCTTTTCTACCAAGTTATTGAATCAATGATAGAAGCAACCCCAAGGGCTTTCCACCAAGTAAGCAAAGAAAAGATCTTAACCCAAAGGACATATTTCTCAAATGATATTGTATCTGAAATAGCTTATGCATAAAACAACAACAACAAAAAAACTAAATTTTAGTCCCAAGAAATATGAGGTCGACTACATGAACCAATACAGGACTATATGTGATCATTTACATGAATCCTTACTCTCCACTTCTCTCTATCTACTGTCAGACTTTCATCTAAATCTAATAGAGACATTTCTCTTGTAATTAGTTCCCTCCAAAATAGCTTATGCATATGCCAACAAAATATACTTCCATTTAAAATGTCATTTGTATTTATAAGCAGACAACCGGGAACTAATTCCCTTCCAAAACAGTCTTGTGTCTACAATATGGTCTTGATATTTGTTTCATCAGTGCAGGAGATCTAGGAATACAACATATGCCACAATCTCAACTTAAATTTCTATGCTTTGTTTCTGCAGATTTATGTCTATCTACCTAATGCAAGTAATTTGATTCTTTTACCTGGCAATATATATTATGCTTCAGCAAAATATGTCGCAAGCAACTAATGATATAGCATAAGTAAGAAATCTGTACCCACATATACAAGTGGGAATGTGCACTTGCCAATGCTAATAGTAAGATGGCATATAGATGGAAATAAAGAATAAAAAATTAGAGTTGAATGCAGAATGAATTGTCCATTTCTCACTGTTTTCTTTTCTTGGTTTAAATAGTCAAAAGTGTAAAAAGATAGTTTTCAAGGAATCCTGGACCAATAATTTCAAGAAATTTAGGCTCAAGCAGCTACGTTGAGAAATATATTAGACACCAAAGAGACAAAAAGCAAATAATAAGCTTCAATGATGATTTCTGGAACTATTAATGCTTCAAATATTAGATATAAATATGTGCACTCCCTAAAAGATAACAAAACTATAAAATCATTACCAATTTTAGAATTTGATGCAGAAGGTAAGAACACTGTGGCGTCTGCTTCCAGGGACTTGAAACTAACCACTTCATATGATTTTCCTGCCACACACAAATGGTATAAGACAGTGTTAATTCATCACGAACATAACCCTGAGCCTTAGACACTGAATTTGAGTTAAACCAATTATAGACACCACCCCCAGCAGCCGCCGCCCCCCCCAAAAAAAAAAAGGGCAGTACAAAGCAGTTGAGAGAGAGTGCAAACAACCACTCAGGACATACACCTTACCAGATGAACCCTCAAAACTGCCCAAGTTTCCATCAGCATTAAGCTTTAATGAAACTTCTTTACCATCAAAATCAGGAGCCTGCAATATTCAAGACCGTGTTTTCATTAGCTTAGCAACAAACTCCAGTAGAACTCTTAAGTTCACATCCAAGACCCTAAACCCTTTCTTAGAAACAGACACTTTGGCATATACATCATACCATCGGCTTTCCTGAATCTTGGACAATCCAATTTATTAGTATATACATATGATACACATTTAATCATCAAATTTTCTTCTCACATTCCCTTTGCTAAGTATTAAACCACCAGGGCATTTCCTTTAAACTAGCTAATCCAAGCAGTTTTCAGCTGACCACTTATCGGGGACAAGAAAAAGACCACCACAATGGAAAAACGTTTATAAAATCAATTCAAAACAAGAAAGAGAACTAAAATACAAAAGCCGCCACTTCCAAGTTCATAACTTGAGCAGGAATACAGCGAATTGACTTGAACAGAATCAAGAAACAGTTACTATAACAATCAAAGGAGGTAAAATCAAGCGAAACTGATAATACCTGATTAATGGGCCACTGAACAAGCCAGAGCTCGGTTGAATCAGTTAAATTGAGTTCGATAAGCGGGTCTTTCTCTACCTCCCCAAACTCTGGTGGAGGTTTATATTCCAATTCCGTTGCCGCATCCATTTTTCTTATTTTCAGAGACCCTGATATGAACACGTATAATTTCTTGCTTCCCGCTTTTTATGATCGGGCGGAGCTGCGACGGGGGTCGATAGCGGAGGTGCCTGATTGAGGTGGTGCTTTTGGTGGGGGATGGATTGAGCGCCGAAGGGATTTAGGGCTTAGGGTGTTAGTCCATGTCCATGTGCATGCCTATTCTCATCTCTCCTGCCTGGAATATAGGAAAAATTCGCGATTTAGGCTACAATTGGGAAGGCATTCTTTTTATCCCAAATCAAATTTTAAATTTAAAATAATATTAATTTAAATAAATTTTTTTATTGAGACTTGTACTCATAATGCATCATATTATCTCTTTTTAACCTCACTTTGAATCTTATGTAATCCTATATTTTTAATAATTTTTTATTATATTCAACCATTCTGATTTCAAACAAATTTCTTTCCACTTACAACTTTAATTTTAATCTTATACTAGTTATAAGCCTGACATTACTTAGAATAAGTTCTTTGTTATTTTTTGTATTTTATTTTTAAATATTTGCGACAACCATTTTTTTTATTAATAATTTGATTTAAGTTAGCTGCCATATTATTGATGCTCTGCCTTCTCTGTTCTTATTGAAATAATCTGAGTGACTTTATTCAATTTCAATGAATTGAATTTAGATAATCTAATCATCTTCACTTAATATCTTGTAACTTACTTTGATAGTTTAATATTTTTCTTAAAAAAAACAAAACGCACGTAAATATAATAACTATAGAAACTTTTCAATTAATTAGATAATTTAAAGAGCCTTTGAGAATTTTTTTCAGCACCAAATACAGGAAATTCTCCAGTAGATTCAATGATTGCATTTTTTTTTTCTCCTCCATATTCAACGTTTACAACTTTATCTTTGAATCATATAGGAAGTTTATATGTATACTTGGGCAAACATTGCTTTGGGCAAGAATGAGGCAATTTTATACTTTGTTGTCCTAACACAATTGTCTAGATAATTGTTTATATTAGTCTCAAAATTATTTGGTTCATTGCAATACACTACTCTTGAAAATCCTGGTCCTCCAATACGTGAATGGTCATCTTTGAATCCTCCTTTTCCACATCCAAATGAGTAGATCTTGCTTAAATGCATCTTCTTCCTTTTACTAGTTCTATTTCTATCTCTTTTTGCCATTGACCAAAGCTCAAACTAACCTCAAACTTGAATATCAAAGGACCACTAAAGGCAAAGATTTTGACCTTCCAAACTAGCAAATTCTCACTGATAATAGAGTTCCCTCAAGGAACACCACCTATAACTGAAAGACCAGAACAAAAAATATGCCAAAATCAAAACTTTCTCATGGCCCGCCAAATAATAAATTAATATAACCAAAGAAAAGAACTCAGAAAAAGCTTTAGCACAAAGCTCCAAACCCAGGTGTATGACGACAAAAAATATCATAATCAAAACAGAGGTTGAAGAAGCACCTCACCAAATATGATTTGAAGTACCAAGAATCAGTAAGCCAGATCCACTAAGATTGACATACACATAAACCAAAATACACAATGTATGTCTGTGCAAAAATGTAGAGATGTAAGAGAAATGGCCTCAAAGTTTCAAAAAACAGAGGACACCTAAACCTTCGAGATATCATGCCAAGCCCCTTTGTCTGATAGGTCAAGCTCAAGACTAAGCGCATTGGTGTATGTTCTTGAGTCATCGGCCAAAAACTTCACGTGCTTGTTATCTAGGTATGTCTTTGCCCATGCCTTCATAACAAAAGGGTCATTCATTGCAAACAATTCATCACACATCTCCAGTGGTGGAGTCAGGATTTTAACCTTGGGAGGCCAAACTAAAAATTCTTTAGCATGATTTGTTATATGTTAT
The DNA here is from genome assembly GCA_026120185.1 of Voacanga thouarsii. Classification (NCBI taxonomy): domain Eukaryota; kingdom Viridiplantae; phylum Streptophyta; class Magnoliopsida; order Gentianales; family Apocynaceae; genus Voacanga; species Voacanga thouarsii. The sequence goes on along the minus strand of JANUWF010003365.1, from coordinate 1,251,354 downwards.
GTTAAGTATTCTATGAAAATTTATATAAAAAACATAATATATAGTAATATGAGTAGAGAAAATATATAGATAAATTAAAATAGAACTACTAAGGATGAGTAACGTACCTTCACTTAGAATTGTGCACGACGCTCTTTTAAAAAAATAAAATCATCAAGCACGGAATCTAAGTCAAAGTTTTCAGTAATTTCTCTCTCAATATAAACAATAGGATTATCTGCAAGAAACTCATTTTCTATTTTGTTGCGAAGTCTTATTTTGACAATTTTCATTACTGAAAATGCCCTTTCAGTAGTTGCAGTTGAAACATAAAAAGTCAATAGAAGACGGATCAATCTATCAACCAGAAAATACACATTTGACATATTCGTCTATACTAATCTTTGACAAAGATCAGAAAGTGTGGATAGATTCTGCAACTTCAGATGATTAACAACATTGAGCTTATAATGTTGCAGTTGGAACTTCAAGTTTATTTTCTCTTACTTAGTGAAATCATGAGGATAATATTTTTCCACAAGAAAGTATATATCATCAATATTAAAGGATTTATAAGCATCCTTAGGATCCAAAGCTGAGGTAAGAGTAAGAAGATCCATCGTCTGTTCAGTAAATCTGCTATTTAGCTAAAAAAGTTGAGAATTTATAGCTACATTGAATATGTTTATAGTTAATGGTCTAGTGGGTTCATTTATTTTGGGCCGTTACTTGGCCCATGTTTGTGGGGGTTTTTTTTTTATTTTTTTTGAGCAAGTTTGTGTAAGAACAAGTTCTTGATCTTCCCAATTTCTTTAATGAAAAATCCTCCTCCTACTTCTCAAGAGGTAATAATGTCACTCTCTCTTTTCTCCTCCCAAAAAAAAAAAAAAAATTGCACCTAATTAGTAACAAATTCTAATTTAATATTTAGTTTGTTTCCTTCTTAAAAAAATAAAATTAATAAAAAATTCCAATTCAATATAATTTTGGGTAGGTTACTTTTAAATTTTTTTTTATTATTAGATCACTTTATAATCTTTATTTAGGAATTAGTTTCACATTTTGAGGGAGCCATAAATAATATTAATAATATATATATTACATATATTATATATAGGAGGTATTCGTAAAAAAAATCTTAGGGGGGCCATGCCCTAGTGTGGCTCCGCCACTGCACATCTCATCTTACTTGCATATTTTTTATTTTTGTAATCTATATGGGAATTACTATAGTAATAATCACATTATGAGAAATTGAATAGCACCAATGAATGTACAAAATCTCGTCAACGCACTTTGCTTTCAACTTTTCTGCTTTCTCAATGAATCTTGAATATAACAAATTTGATTACTAACCATAAAGAATCCCTAAACAGAAATCATGAATCTTACTTGCCCTTTTTGTTGGCTTACAATAGGTTCTTATATTGGTTCACTCTTAAAGGTTCTTCCGCATCAGAATATGATTTCAATTATCTTCCATTTTGGGATTTTGTTGCATCTTCTCTATAACTTAGTGTGGTCTATATCTCTGAACGGGATAAACCTGTGTTTCGATCATCACTGCTCATTACTGCTAAAACCTATATCACAGAAGACCTAAAATTGATTCAATTTTCAAGCATCCCTTGATGGAAGAATATTTACATGTCATAATTACCATCAAATTTTAAACAATGACTGTCCATGAAAATGCTTAAGAACACATCCTCCAAAAAATACATAAATTAAACTTAAACCGCAAAATATAAGATACCAATACCAGTAGCATCATCATGAATGACTTGACATTAGCACGAGGAGAAGACGTCTACTGGGGCAGAAACTCATTCACTTCACATGCAAATAGCTAAGTTGTAGTCTTTTTACTTATTCTATGTGAGTTTTTGTTCAACATCAAAAGTAATTTATTACTAAAAAATATTTCTGTAGTTTTTCTAAAAGATTTGCATAGAACTTACCAAGATCATAATACAAAACTTGTCTATTTTCAAAGGGGAAATAAAATCCCTTGTTTTCCCTTAAGTTTTCATACCATTGTTCCTAAAGATAACAGTTGTGATCAGGAAAATGAAATGATTTCTTTTGCTCCTTTTTGTCTATAGGGATAAAGAAATTTTGCAATAGATAGTGAATAAGTCTAGTATAGTTACTAAAATGACTATGCTGAATTGGAAATCCAAAGCTTCTGCACACATTTTGTTGTGTTTTGTCTTCCTCTCAAAGCAACTCTAGTCCATGTTTTGTTGTTTTTCTTATAACAAAGACCATATGTACACATAAAGAACACATGTGAAAATGTTAAAATCCATGATATTTAGATTTTACTAGTTCTAAAGCCAAATTAGAGAAAAGCTTCACCTAACAACATCTATATAGTATAGGACAAAGATGTTGTCGAGTTGGTTAGCATACCTAGAGTTTATGCTATCATGTTGAAGGATTGACATAATCATAGAGCATGCATACGGGTGTATAAAAATGGAAGAACAAGAACATTAACAGAGTATGGCAGCATCATGGTGGGATGAAAACATATCTCTTGGAGCCTTAAAAACGTGAAGAACATGGTTAAATGGCTTGAAGCTTAAAACCAGCTTCTTCTCCAACATCCAGTGAACACCAATGCACTGTCTTCTTCTTCCTGTTCCGGTTCTTTCTTCTCCTTCGGTGGAAATTGAATGCTTAGCTTTTTAATTCACGGAATATTACCCAACCAAATTTACCGGTCGGTGAGCACACATTTTGGAAGAAGAAATGATCACTCGGGTGTCTTGCTTTCCTTCACCTCTCGGTTGGTATTTATAGCAGTGGCTTCATGAATCAAACCCAAAAGCTAGAAAACCAAAAGTCAGGAAAGCAAACAGCTTCTCACGGTTAACTCTTCTGGCTCTTCACACACACACGGTTCCTTCACCAAACTTGGCTTCTTCTGTTAAAAACAAAAACCAGTGGAGAAGACCAAAAGCCAGGAGAGAAACAGCCATGAGAGAGAGAGAGACAAGAGTCATCGGAAAAAAAACATTTTTATTTTTTTTTCCTTTTTTATTTTATTTTATTTTTCCACACAAAAAGTCAAGAGTCATGAAACCAACAATAATTATTTTGATAAAAATAATATTTCTGAGATTTTATACCCGAATATTATAAACAAAATAAATTTTGGTTTCACCATAAACTCTTCTAAATTGTGTTCGGAAAAATCCTATGGTCCAGGCTATTGGGCCAAAATAATATTTATTATTTTTCTTGGACCCGAAAAGTCCAAAATAATAAACATTAATTATTTTCCTTGGGATTAAATAAATAACCCAATAAATAATAAATGAACCCAAATGAACCAAAAAATAATTAAACTTTAATTATTTATTTCTTGAGATTTAATTAAACAAATAATCCAATAAATAATTAAGTAATAATTAATTTTCTCTAGTTTAAGTTCTGGTTAATTTTTTAATTATTCAAACTGGACCCAGGTCCTGAATAATTAATTAACCAATTAAACCAGATAATAAATTTCTCTCCATTTATTTTATTACAGTCTAATAATAAATTAGACTTCCTGAATAAAATAAAACTCTCTCAACTAAGATCATTTTCTCAACCCAAAAATTAATTAGGACTTACGGGCTATTCCGAGAACCAAAAAGACACATCGCATTGGTTACTAAAATGACCAAAATACCCCTACTATATAAATAGCTGTATTTTACATTTTAACTATTTTCTAATATCACCATAAGGAAATATTGACCCGAAGGACAATGCTGCATTAGCAGAGTCTTCGACCTACAAGTGAAATGACTAAAATACCCCTCTACACATCGCTATACATTAGAGAGGAAGAAGTGTAGTAACACCTCTCTAAAAGACATCTACCATCCTTAGACTTCTAGTCCAATAATCCACAACTTCCTAGAGTGTTTCCGCTTTCCAAGGGAGCGACTCTAAAGCAAACATCCAAGTCACGTTTTTTAGGGTCCTGGATATTTAGATCATCTGGACAACCACAAGGGGCAATATAGTGTAGAAACTATCTTGTACAAGTCTGTCTTAACTAACTAGTCACACATACCCAACATACAAGTATATTGGCCCTCCGATAGAACCTCAACTATAGTATATCAAAGTATATGCTTCCAGCTTCGCCAGATCACCAACTCATACTCAAGTCATAGAGTACTAGTCCATGTTGTAGCGGGAGTAGTTTAGGTTTCTACCATATAGTACTTTTTAGAAACCATTGCTACAGGTCCTATTCTACGTATTCGAAATACGCTTATATCATGAAGTGAGTGGATTACTCACGGGTTAAAGGTAAGCCATTCCCCATTTAGAATTCATAACATAATAACCTAAACATGATGGGATTTTCATTCTCATCAATCGGTTAAGAACAACTGTTTATGTGTTTAAATAACCCATGATCCATACCTTACTGTGAAAGACCTCCATTCCCATGGATCACTTATTTACACATAATGGGTCTGTTCCAAACAAAAATGTACACAAATAAAGAAAATTATTTCACAAACGATTTTCAACAAATAAATTCTTTTATTAACATATTCGATATTTTTATCAGAAAACTAGTCTAAGAGGACATATTCCCAACACATGTAGTTTTTAAATGCTTTATCAACATCTTTGAACAGAATATGATATCAATGATCTTCCATTTTGGGATTTTGTTGCATCATCTCAATAACTTAGTATGGCCTGTATCTCTAAACTGGATAAACTTGTATCATAGAAGACTTGAAATTGATATAATTTTCAGGCATCCCTTGATGGAAGAATATTTCCAGGCCATAATTACCATCAAGTTTTAAGCAATGACTATCCAGGAAAATCACTACAAGAAAAAACAAAATTAGCGACGGCCAAATCCGTCGCAAATCATGTTTAGCGACGGATTAAGTCCGTCACTGAAAAGGGGGTCGCTATTTGCGACGGAAAGAAAATCCGTCGCAAATAGCGACGGATTTGCTACTGTCAAAAACTTTTATTAAAAAAAAATTAATCAAAAAATTTTTAAATTTTGAAAAAATTATTTAATTTTTGCTACGAATTTGCGACGGTAAAAATTTTTTTATTTAAAAAAATTAAAATAATTTAGCGACGGATTTGCGACGGAAAAAAAATTATTTTAAAAAAATTAATTAATTTAATTTACGGTAGCGAAAAAATTATTTAAAAAACTAATTAATTTTGTGACGGAAAAAAATTTTTTTATTTACAAAAATTAAAATAATTTAGCGATGGATTTGCGGCGGGAAAAAAATTATTTTTAAAAAATTAATTAATTTAATTTGCGGTAGCGAAAAAAATTATTTAAAAAATTAATTAATTTTGCGACGGATTTGCGACGGAAAAAAAAAATTATTTTTAAAAATTAATTAATTTAATTTGCGGTAGCGAAAAAAATTATTCAAAAATTAATTAATTTTGCGACAAATTTGCGACGGCAAAAAATTTTTTTATTTACAAAAATTAAAATAATTTAGCGACGGATTTGTGACGGGAAAAAAATCATTTTTAAAAAATTAATTAATTTAATTTGCGGTAGCGAAAAAAATTATTTAAAAAATTAATTAATTTTGCGACGAAAAAAAAATATTTTTAAAAATTAATTAATTTAATTTGCGGTCGCGAAAAAAATTATTCAAAAATTAATTAATTTTTGCGACGGCTAAAAAAATTATTTTTTAAAAAATAATTAATTTAATTTGCGGTAGCGAAAAAAAATTATTTAAAAAATTAAATAATTTTTTCGACGGATTTGCAACGGCACAAAATTTTTATTAAAAAAAATTAATTAATTAGCTACTCGGCCCGCCCGTTCATCGGCCCGACTCGGTCCGCCAAGAATATTATGAGATTATGTCGGACTTGGGGCTCGAACCCGCATCCTTAATGTGGGTGAACACACATTCCACCACTAAGCTATTGAAGTTCTTGTGATATATTGTGCTATATATTAATTATATAGTAATTTTTTTTCCGAATTAGCGACGGATTTGCTAGGGCTTTGCGACGAATCTGCTACGACAGAATTTTCCGTCGTAAATCCGTCTCAAAATTGCGACGGATTTTTTTTTAAATTTTAAGAAAATTAATTTATTTTTTATTTTTAGAAATCCATCGCAAATCCATAGCAAAATTGCGATGGATTTATTTCCGTCGCAATTTTGCTACGGATTTGCGAAGGATTTTTTTTAGTTTTAAAAAAATTAATTAATTTTTTATTTTAAGAAATCCGTCGCAAATCCGTAGCAAAATTGCGACGGATTTATTTCCGTCGCAATTTTGCTACGGATTTGCGATGGATTTTTTTAATTTAAAAAATAATAAATTTATTTTTTAATTTTAGATTGCCGTACGGATTTGCGACGGATCAAGGTTTCATTAACCCTGATTCGTCGCAAATCCGTCGCTAATCTAAAAAATTCACCCAAAAAAATTTAATGTTTGATTATTTATATATACATATGATATAGTATGTGTGTGTGTCTTAAAATAGTATAATACGCAAAAAGATATTAGTAAGTTGAAATATTTATATATATATATATATATATATATATAATATAGATATGATATTATTAAGTATATATATTAAATATATATATATATATATATATGTATATATGTAAGAATATGACATATATGCGTCTGTTACTATTAATGTATGTATATTTAATAACAAATGTATGTATGTATGTATGTATGTATGTATGTATGTATGTATGTATGTATGTATGTATGTATGTATGTATGTATGTATGTATGTATGTATGTATGTATGTATGTATATATAGACACACATTTTGTGTGTGTTGTGTTGCATATATATATATATATATATAATGTATGTATATATATATGTAGACATACATTATATATATATATACAAATATATATATGTATTTATAAATATGTATGTATATATATATTAATATATTTTAAAAGTATTATAACATATATATAGATATATAGACACACATACTAACATAAATAAATATGTATATATGTATGTATATTTATTTATTTTTATATTAAAAAATATATTAACATATTTATATGTATATAAAAATTCTATATTAATATATTAATATATATCCAACACAAATCCGTTTCAAATTGTAACAAATTAATTTATTTTTTATTTTTAGAAATCCGTCGCAAATCCGTAGCAAAATTGCGACGGCTTTATTTCCGTCGCTAATCCGTCGCAAAATTGCGACGGATTTAACGGATTTGCAACGGATTTTTTTTTTAATTTTAAGAAAATTAATTTATTTTTTAATTTAAAAATTCCGTCGCAAATCCGTAGCAAAATTGCTACGGATTTGCAACGGATTTTTTTTTTGGAATTTTAAGAAAATTAATTTATTTTTTAATTTTAAAAATCCGTCGCAAATCCGTAGCAAAATTGCAACAGATTTATTTCCGTCGCTAATCCGTAGAAATTTTGCTACGGATTAGCGACGGATTTTTTTTTTTGAAATTTTAAGAAAATTAGTTTATTTTTTAATTTTAGAAATCCGTCGCAAAATTGCTACGAATTTATTTCCGTCGCAAATCCGTAGCAAAAGTGCTACGGATTTGCGACGGATTTTTTTTTAATTTTAAGAAAATTAATTTATTTTTTATTTCTAGAAATCCGTCGCAAATCCGTAGCAAAATTGCGACAGATTTTTTTCCGTCGCAAATCTGTCGCAAAATTGCTACGGATTTGCGACGGATTTTTTTTAAATTTTAAGAAAATTAATTTATTTTTTAATTTTAGAAATTCGTCGCAAATTTGTTGCAAAATTGCTACGGATTTATTTTTGTCGCAAACCAGTAGCTAAATTGCTACGGATTTGCTACGGATTTTTTTTTTAGAATTTTAAGAAAATTAATTTTTTTTAATTTTAGAAATCCGTTGCAAATCCGTAGCAAAATTGCTACGGATTTGCGACGGATTTTTTTTTTAAAATTTTAAGAAAATTAATTTATTTTTTATTTTTAGAAATCCGTCGCAAATCCGTAGCAAAATTGCGACGGATTTTTTTCCGTCGCAAATCTGTCGCAAAATTGCTACGGATTTGCGACGGATTTTTTTAAAATTTTAAGAAAATTAATTTATATTTTAATTTTAGAAATCCGTCGCAAATTTGCTACGGATTTATTTTCGTCGCAAATCCGTAGCAAAATTGCTACGAATTTGCGACGGATTTTTTTTTTGAAATTTTAAGAAAATTAATTTATTTTTTAATTTTAGAAATCCGTCGCAAAATTGCTATAGATTTATTTCCGTCGCAAATCCGTAGCAAAATTGCTACGAATTTGCGATGAATTTTTTTTAAATTTTAAGAAAATTAATTTATTTTTTATTTTTAGAAATCCGTCGCAAATCCGTAGCAAAATTGTGACGGATTTATTTCCGTCTGTAATCCGTCGCAATTACCGACGGATTAGCGACGGAAATTTTAAAAAAATAATTTATTTTCAAAATTTTTGTTTCCGTTGCTGTTTCGTTGCTGTTCTGTCGCAAATTAGCGACGACCTAAGCCGTCGCAAAAATCCGTCGCTAATTTGATTTTTTCTTGTAGTGAATGCTTAGGAACAGATCCTCCAAAAAATACATAAATTAAACTTAAGCCGCAAAACATAAGATACTAATACCAATAACATCATCACGAATGACTTGACATTAGCACAGAGGAGAAGATGTCTATTACCAAAAATCGAAAAGGAGAGACACAAATAATTAGGTAATTAATTAGCTCTACTAACTAATCAAATGACTAAAACCAGCAAAAAAGACAACTTTTAGAAAGAAATCAGGGTAAAAGGATTACTTTTCGTGAACACATCAAATACTACCTACAATCGCAAAAAAAAAAAAAAAAACCATGTACAACAATTGAAATATAAAGGCACATTCTCAACATTTAAAGAGCAAATTCAGTAATATAAATGCAACATGATAAATGCATTAAGACTTCCAAGATTGCTATAGCAGCTACAATGGCACTTGCAGTGCTTGATCCAAGACCGCTTCCCAGAGGCAATCCTTTCTGGAGGGAGAGGGACAGACCATCTGATCGAACATTTAGCATCCTCATGACTGAGAGGGTAATGATGCCAGCATAGTTGTAAAGCGAATTCTTGCTAAGAATCTTGCCCTCACCTAAGATATCTATTGTGGAAATCTCACTAGAATGCACATCAGGGTCAACCCAAAGTGTTACATGGTTACCAATGCCATCAATGGCACAACCAAGAAAGTCAAAGCCCAGGCAAAGGTTGGTGATGGTGGCTAGAGAAAAAGAATTGACGGAGGTGAAAATTAGATCAAGTTCGGTGGCGATGAAGGTGGTAGTATGAGAAGGAAGTGCAGAGCATCATAGAGGACCATAATTGTTCTGGGTTGTGGTGGAGAGAAAACGTGTTTGGGATTGAATAGAAGAGGAGGAAAGGTTTGCAGTGGAGAAATGGGGTTGAAACTTCAAATGCAAAGAATAGCAATTTGCCGTGGGCAAGGAGGGGTTGTGCTTCAGAGTTCCCCAGTCTTTGGGGTTTTGAAAAATCTAATGTAATGATCATTTAATTGAGAAACAAAATCGAAGAGTCTAAGGAATGCAATGTTTTCAAAACCGAACCGGATATCGAACTGAAAAATTCACTGGTTCACAATTTAATGGTCCAATCGTAATTAGACCGTAATTGAACCGGTAATATTATAATTTAAAAATTAAAAATATAATTATTTTAAAAAATAAAACTAATCAATAATATAATGTAATTTAAGTCCATAACGATATAAATAATTAAATCCATGATTAAAAGTAGTTATTCTTAGTTTATAATTAACAATCTAACAAACAACAAAATTTAAAATAGTTTATTGAATTATATAATTTAATTTACCCCCAAAAATTATAAAATTTGTCCCAAATTTTTTTTAACATTAATCGATTCAATGTTGGATCAGCCGATCCAACACGATTTTCTAAAAAACTAACAAATTTTTAGAAAACCAGTCTGAATATTAGGACCGGACCAGCAGCAGAATCGGTCCACGATCGGACCGGCTAGTCTGGTCCAGTCCCAAAAACATTGAAGGAATGGATTTTGAAAAAAAGATTAGGGAGATGTTGGGTTGTCTTTAGGAAGCACAGGAGAGATGATGGGTTAGTAGTGGATTCAAAACGGTGCCATTAGAAAGTAGAGAAAAAAGGGGGCCGCATGTTGTGAGGCTAATGTAGACTAATGTAGTTGTTAAAAAATTGTCAGGTGTCATCATTATAGTTAACCTCAAGCACAAATGGTAATACCAGAGGATTCCTCTTCAATTGATATATATATATATATATATATATATATATATATATATATATATATATATATTAGTCTTCATCTTTTTTTAAAAAATTTTTTTCTTTATGTATTCAACTTAAACTTTTTTATCCTCGTTATTTTTTAAACTTCATTCCTTATATATTTAACTCAACTTACTTATCGCCCTTTTTTTTCAACTTTTTCATCTCTTGTATTTATTTTAATTCAATTTTTTTTGGTCTTTCCAACAAAAAAAGCGAATAAATCCGGTACCTCATATCATAAGACTTGTAATTGACAATTTTTAAGAGAGTAAAATTAGAACTATATTCATGTTCCCTCCAAATCTAATTTTTTGTATCAGCTCTAAGTGATATTTTATTACGATTTGTATCACAAATTGAACAATTTCATATTCAATTCATACAAGATTGTGATGTAGGATAATTGATAAGATCATGAAGGAAGCTGCAGTAGTGGACCTAGTTGAACCCCATAAGGTTTTTTGAATTACTCAAGGGAACGGTGTAAATCTTAAGTTAGCCCTCACTACTCGCCATCACTGGTCAATGATATCCCAAAATCTAATGTTTTTTAGATGTTTTATCTCTTTTTCTGCTAGGCTATTAAGGGTCATTGCAAGATTTTTGTTTTTCTACTACTTCAATTTTATACTTGATTTTGTTTGTAATTTTTGCATCATGTTAAGTTTGTATTATAACTCTGGTGTAGTTATGTATGCATGGATCATGTTAGTGGTAATGACAAAATAAAGCAGTTGGTGCTTGGAATCAAGATTTAAGGTAGATCGGTTGATAATGTGTCGGTGTACTAATAAAGTTCAAAATGGTGATAAAAATATCACTTGAAGTTGATATAAAAAATTGGGTTTGGAAGAAACATAAGCATAGTTCTAATTTTACCCTTTCCAAAATTATCAATTGCAAGTCTTGTGATATGATGTGCCGGATTTGTCCCTTTTTTTTTTGTCAGAAGAACAAAAAAGTTTGAATTAAATATATAAGTGATGAAAAAAGTTTTTTTAAAAAAAGCAACTAGGATAAAAAAGTTTTGAGTTAAATATATAAAGAATGAAAAAAGTTGAAAAACAACGAGGACTAAAATAATCAAGAAGTATAAGATCAAGTATTAAAAAGACGAATTTTCTCGGAATATAATGGATTATTTGCAATATACCCCTAAACCTAATATTATTTAAACTTGTCCCCTAATGTAAGTTCAAATTTCCATTGTGTGGATAATAATAGGTTAATTACACTATGGCTCTAAACTTGGGGTCTTTTAGACTTCACCCCATGTACTTGAAGAATAATTACTCGTCCTCATTGCCTCTCACTATTATTTTTCTCCCTATATTTATTTAAATACTCTCAATATTTAATTCGAGTAACATTAATATATATGATTATAAACATATTTGTTGTTGATTTGTGCATTTCAATGATAGAAACATATATCTTTTTAGCGATTTTTATATTTATTTATTTATCTATTATTCCATCAAAAGCTAAGGAAAAGTGGAATAAGCTCATTTGGTATGCATATGCAACGGACCACACCTATTCAAATCTAATACTTTACATTTGTTACTTAAATGAAGCATTCAAATGGGCGTTATTTCTTCGATTTTAGCTGAATTTAATCAAATTAGACAAGGATGTAGTTACTTTAGCATAATTTAATTTAAAATAGCATTGAATGTAATAAACAAAAAATCCTAAAAAACAAAACATATAACTATTTGTGTGTAAGAGCAATTTGATTTATATTTGTCATACATAAATTTATTGCTCAAATTTGATGAAGTGCAAATCAAGTACCAACATATTTTTAATATCTATATGACAATTAACATTTTTGTACAACAAATATAATTTCTTTTGGTATCTTACTTTGGTTAAGTTTTATGAGTATTTATTTTGTTGATTTGTAAACAAGTAAATTTTCATTATATTTAAATCATTATTCTATCCATTTAAATTTGAAGGTCCATATTTCTATTTAAATTCATTTCGAAAGGAGCAAGTATTATGTGTGGTTAGATATTTATTAAGAAATTTAGAATCCACGGTTTGTAAAAATATCTAGATTTATTGTTTTCTCATTGTCTCCTTAATAAATAGTGAAATATAAATATAAATAATGTGTAAGATCTAGTGAGTAAAAGTGAAATTATCAAGTTCCATTAAGTATATCGGATGATAGCATAATTCTTAATACTTAGTTTCATAGAATAATGAAGTTTATAGATAGACACCTTTATAACTATGTCACTGAATTTTCTTTTTAGTTCATTGACTATGAAAAGATTGTGGAATTTACTTTATATAAATTTTGATTAGGTGTATTTATATTTTGTAGTTACAATTATTTAGTATGATATTTTTTAGCAAAAGATAAGTACATTATTAGATATAAATGGATACAAAGCAATGCCACTATTTATACATTTGTGGGACTGCCACGTGGAACCTTTGGCCTTCGGGTTCTTCGCCATTACTTTTTTGGTGTTACAATAATCTCTTTACTTTTCTTTTAATATATAGCTGCGTCACTTTATCTTGCGTTTAAGACTAAAGTTAGACCAAATTCAAGCTCTTCATTCTAACATGAGAAACAATAGTTTTTTACTCACAACTATCCTTGATCATCAAGATCTCAATTTCAGTAGGGTAAACAGGTATACAGAATTTCATTTTCAAAAAAATTTGCTCATTACAAATTAAATGTGATTTCTTGTTCTGTTTTTGGTTGTTGACTATTTGTATAAGTATCACACAGAATTACCGATTGCCTTGTTCTTCTTTGGTATGAATACTCGACAAAAACTATACTTGAAGAAATCAAATAGACTTTTAAAAAGATCTATTGAGTTTATTAATTTCAAAATTTTCTATTTTTTCTTTTTTGGGTTTGAGTTGTTTGACATTTGATGCTTAACTATACCTTTATGATTCCTTATGCTTTTACCCTTTATACATTTGCATGGCCAGAGAAGAATCTATAAGCATTTTGTTGTGGTTTTTGTGGGATTCATTTTTAATTTATGAGAATACATTTAATGTATCAAAAGCATTGATTGATTCTAGATATAGTGTTTAAATTTGATATTTGATATTGAATGATTTTATTAATGAACAAATTTATAGATTCATTTGATTTGTAGGTTTATTTCTCGAAAAAACAACTCACACCAGCCTTGATCGTCTTTTGGTTATTTATTTTTGCGATGGTTTTTGCTATTTAAAATTTCACAAATATTAAAAAGTACGTGATAATTTTTCAACAAAAGAATGACACAATTAGTACACTTGATTATTTTTATATTAGTGGTTTATGATACTTTCTTCTCATTTTCTTTTAGACTTACATACTATGTATATAACTAGCGGTAGACATATTATATTGTTGTAACTTTTACTCATTTTTGTTTCAAAGACTGTCATTGCTTTTGTCAAGACTTAGTAAGTGGTCATTGGATTCTATACCTATATATGAATCTCACTAAAAAAAAAAAAATTGAGTACAATAAAATTGGATACGACATCTTAATTTATCTGTTTAATATGCCTTAAATTGAAGAAATAATTCAGCTTGATGTTATTATCTATTAATTTTACATTTTGTAGCAAAATTAAAAATATTAAAGATTTGACTATATTTGGTAAATTTACTCAAAACTTCTAAAATTTGTGTTTCAATGAAAAATTAGTATAATTGAGGAAATTTTTATTTATTTATATTGATGTATAGATGATTTCCTAAAAGTAACTTCTTTTGAATTACGTGTTATGTAGTTATTTTTATTTTTTATACTATGTGAATCTTATATTGGTAATATGTTATTTATATTTATGAGTTGAGGGCGAGAAATCTTTGGTAATTTAGATGTTTATTTAGAAAGACTAATACGTGTTCATATCCATAAAAAAAAATCAAATTTAAAATCATTAGAGGTATTTTTTATTTTGTTTTCAATTTTGTTTATGGTAAAATAACCATCATCTCATTATTCGCTTCCTATATTGCATAAACCTTCTGGCTTTCGTTACTCCTACTCACTCATGGGTAGTTTGAAACACTGATTTTATTACTTTCCTTAGTTTCCTCTGCTGCAAAATTCTTCAAGTTATGAAATTATCACCCCACATTCATGGGCATATTCATGGGTTGTGTGCTGTTAGAAGATTCTATTCTATTTGTTTCCTATATTGTAAAGATCTTCCAGCCATGAAAATCTCTATCCACTTTAGATACAACCCATTGATAATTTGAGATTTTGATAAAATTATATTTGTATTTAGTTATTTTTATAATGTAATTAGTCGAAATGTCAAATTTTAATATGTAATTTTGAAAATTAAAGGACTAAAAGAATATAAGTTATTCAATAATCTTATTTTTTAATTGAGTTTATTTTCTTTGCCATATTATATAACATATTTTCTTTGAAAGAAATCTCTATCCACATACATGAAATAAAATGATCGATAAACTTATCCTCCCTTTGTATTTAAAATATCTTTTGAAACTGATAAAAAACATACTTTATGTTTAAATCCATCTTATTCTAAAATGCACTACATGTTATTGTTATTTATATTCACACCTTATGTTTCAATAATTCTTTGGACATTGTACCTTACTTTTAGTTGCTAAAGGAGCTACATAGGACATCTTTATAGTTGCTTATTCTTTATGAAGTCTATCTTTAAACTCATTCTAGACAATGAATACTATTTTCATTGTTGTCGTAAAATTAAACAGTCAAATAAGCTAATTTGTAACTTAAATTGTTAAAATAACAACTCAAGTTGATTAATTAATTTGTAGTAAAAAAATTTAAGTATGAATTAAGTAGTCAACTTTTGGCTTTACAATCAAGTACGGATTGAACCTTACCTTAATTAGTTCTAATATTTAAATAATGGCATTGAATGCTTCTTTAAATTTATTCTATATAATGAATTATTTACTTTTAATGTAATAATTCAACGTTAAATAATTAACTCGTAATTCAAAATAATCAAATCAAATAAATATTTTTTACTTTGTAATGAAAAAGAAGTTAAAACTTTAACCTGTTTTCTTCTTTGTTTTCTTAAATTACGAGTAAAGTTATTCAAATTATTAGATATAAGTTCATCGCAACTGTTACTAAAGTTTGCACATAAAAGGTGTGAATATTTAGGTTGAAGAAATCGCAATAGTGAAAAAAAAAAAAAAAAAACTCGTGGAAAAGGGCCAAAAAAAAAAAAAAATCCCAATTATTATATAATAATCCAATCTTACCTCAATTTTCATCTTCTCTCCAAAGCCTAATAATTCCATTTTCCCCTGTCTTTCTCTCTCCCTGTCTGTCTGTTTCAGTCCATTTACAGTGCAAAGGTGCATTTTACGCACATCTCCCAAAACCTCACCCTCCCCTTCGCCCTCCTCCTCCTCCCTTTCCCACTGGTTAGGTGTGGGCACACACACACTCAGCTACAAACTCCTCTCGTATAGACATTGATTTTCCACATACATATATATACACCCACCTCCACTCGACCAAACCGGGCCCGGTACCACCACCACCTCCGTCCTCCGGCCGATCGATAACTTGAGACGTCTTCAATCTGTCTGTGCCGTCAATTTCAACTTCATCGCCGCATTTGCCTTTTCTGTCTACCGAAGTAAGTGTTTCTGGCGCTCTCTGTGAGTCTGAATTTATCAAAATTCTTGGGAATTTCTCGTATATATATGCATGCGATTGAATAGCTACAGAAAAAGGTGATTTTCTATGGGGCATAAGAAGCGAAACCCCGCTCCGCGCTCCAAACCCTCGGCTCCATCAGCAGCGGCTGTATCTCCTTCCTCCGCTGCGGCCGCTACTGTAGCGGTCTCTGATGGTGACCCTGTATCGACAGAGGAGCAAAGCCTAATCTTGTTGAATCCTTCGAGTGCCAAAACTGAGGTCTCATTGACACCTGAATCGGAAGGTGTTAAATCTTCATCATCCTGTTCTGTGTCTATTAAGACTGAATGTGAACGTGCCCTAACGGCTTTACGCCGTGGGAACCACACTAAAGCTTTAAGATTGATGAAGGATATGTCTTCTAAGTATGAGAACTCGCCCCACTCTGCCTTGGTTAATAGGGTTCAGGGCACTGTATGTGTGAAAGTGGCATCTATTATTGATGATCCCAATGCAAAACAGCGGCATTTGAGAAATGCTATAGAAAGTGCGAGAAGGTCTGTTATGTTGTCCCCTAATTCAATTGAGTTTGCGCATTTTTATGCCAATTTATTATATGAAGCTGCAAATGAGGGGAAAGATTATGAGGAGGTGGTTCAGGAATGTGAAAGGGCATTGGCAATTGAGAATCCAGTTGATCCTGCCAAAGAGAGTTTTCAGGATGAGAGTCAGCAGAAGGTGGCACCAGCTGAGGTGAGAATTGCTCATGTTCAGAATGAGCTTCGTTCTTTAATTCAGAAGTCCAATATTGCATCCATTTCAACATGGATGAAGAATTTGGGGAATGGAGAGGATAAGTTAAGGTTTATTCCTATAAGGAGGGTGACTGAGGATCCCATGGAGTTGAGGTTTGTCCAGGCAAGGCGGCCTAATGAAATTAAGAAGGCGACTAAGACACCGGAGGAGAGGCGGAAGGAGATTGAGGTTCGGGTGGCAGCTGCAAGGTTGTTGCAACAGAAGTCGGAGTCACCTATGTTACAAAATGATGGGGATAAAGGATTGGACTCCTCTTTGGGGATGGGGCAGAGGGTGGGTGAGAGACGGAAAAGTGGGAGTGCAAGGAAGAATGCATCTTCTGCAGAGAGAAAGGACTGGGTCCGTTCATTCTGGAACTCCATGAGTTTGGATATGAAGAAAGAGTTACTTAATGTGAGGATTTCAGATCTTAAGGCTCATTTTAGTTCCTCAAAAGACGTGTTGGCTCATGAGGTAATTTCTGAAGCTTTGTCATATGCTAAAGCTAACAAAGATTGGAACTTCTGGATTTGCTGCCGATGCAGTGAGAAATTTGCCGATGGAGAATCCCACGTACAGCATGTTCTACGGGAACACTTGGGGAGTTTGTTGCCCAAAATGAAGTCTGTGTTGCCTAAAAACATAGAGAAAGAGTGGGCTGAGATGCTTCTCAATTGTGAGTGGAAACCGCTAGATGTTGATGCTGCTGTTAAAATGCTCAGAGAACAATCAAAATCTCAGGATTCTGTGCTTTTAGACGAGTCCAGAAATGGAACTGCAGATTCAAATGAATGCTTTGCTGACAGTTTCTGCAATGAAGATGAGTGGGATTCTTCACCTGGAAAGAAAGAATCAGGGGAAAGTTGTAATGGTAGTACTACAAAAATCAGAGAGCATGGAAAGACATCCAACATTATGTGGATGGATTGTGATGAGAATCAAGAATGTAAGTCATTTTACCCAGAGAGCTGGCCATTGTCTGATGACACTGAGCGTGTGAAGCTTCTTGAGAGAATCCATACCATTTTCCAGGCTCTTATAAAACATAAATACCTTGCATCAAGTCATGTTAACAAGGTTATACATTTTGCGGTGGAGGAGCTGCAGGGTCTAGCTTATGGCTCTCAACTTCTTAACTACAACATTGACCAAACACCTTTATGCATCTGCTTCCTGGGGGCTCCAGAGCTGAAGAAAATTTTGAAATTTTTACAGGAGCTTTATCATTCTTGTGGATTAGGTAGATATCCTGATAAAAGTAACACCCTGGATGATGTAAGCATTGGTACACAAGGTATCAAAGCTATGGAGAAGATAATTTTGAGTGAAGATGCTTCATTTTTATCTCTTTACGAATATTTCCTGCCACAAAAACATATTCATGGAGCAATTGCTGATGATTCCACCCCTTTAAGTTTGTCTGATCTTAGCAATGGAAATGGTGTTTTGCTTGATTCAGATGCCCTACTGTCCTGGATATTTATGGGTCCCTCTAGTGGGGAACAATTAGCATCTTGGACACGCATGAAAGAAGAGAAAGCAAATCAGGGTACAGAAATTTTCCAGTTGCTTGAGAAGGAATTTTATAACCTACAGGGCTTATGTGAGAGAAAATTGGAGCATTTAAGTTACGAGGAGGCATTGCAGAGTGTGGAAGATATCTGTTTAGAAGAAGGTAAGAAGAGAGAGCACGTGACAGAATTCGTCCGTAGAAGCTATGAATCTGTATTAAAAAAACGCCGAGAGGAGCTAATCGAATGTGATAATGAAATTACAATAATCAGCAATAGGTTTGAGTTGGATGCTATAACAAATGTCTTAAAGGAAGCAGAATCTCTGAATGTCAGTCCGTTTGGTTTTGAGGAAACCTATGGTGGCATGACATCTCACTTATGTGACCTGGAATCTGGTGAAGATGAAGATTGGAGAACAAAGGACTATCTTCATCAAGTGAACTCTTGTGTAGAAGTTGCAATCCAAAGACAGAAAGAACATGTATCAGTGGAGGTTGGTGCATTAGTCCTTGCCTTGAGAATTTTATCACTGCAGAACAATCAATTTTCATTTATGCTACTTAAGCTGCTTTCTTTGCAATGCAGCTAAGCAAAATTGATGCACGGATAATGTGGACTGTTGCTGGAATGCAGCAATTGGAGTTTAAACTTGAGCCGGCATCTGCTTATGATTACCGGTCCATTCTAGTGCCTCTAGTAAAGTCATATATGCGGGTACATATCTTAATTTTTCCTTTTTGATAACACATCAGTTTCCTTCTTCCCTTCTTTCCTTTCTGATGTTGTTTGTTTGCACTTAAACAATGGTTTTATGATTCCTTTTTTCCCAGTCACATTTGGAGGATCTGGCTGAGAAGGATGCCACAGAGAAATCTGATGCTGCCAGAGAAGCATTTTTGGCAGAACTTGCTCTTGATTCAAAGAGGGGAACTGGTGGGGGAAGTGATAATGCGAAACATATGCATGAGAAGACAAAGGATAAGAAAAAGAACAAGGAAAATAGGAAAACCAAAGATTCAAAGGTTTGATTTCTTTTGTCAGGTTTTTCTCATGTTTCTCCTGAAGTAGTAGTTTGGCAGTTATCTGGAGAGCGTATGGTTACCATTTTATATCTTTTGCAGGCTCATAATGCTAATGAGCTGCATATGATTGACCATGAGACTACTGAAGAGGCGTAAGTTTTGTTTTTGGTTGCCAAGTACATTTCTCCTTTTTTTTTTTTGTTGATAATTTCTTCCATTATGCGTGCAAAAGTGTTTTATTTTTTCCCCTTTGGTTGCAGCTCATTCCCAGTTGTATGTGAGAGTGAAGATCTAGACTCTGAGTTTGCACATGCTGGGAGTGGTGGTACCTTGACAGAACAGGAAGAGGAATCCAGACGTAGAATTGAACTTGAAGCGGAGGAGAGAAAGCTTGAAGAAACCTTGGAATATCAAAGGCGAATTGAAAATGAGGCTAAACAGAAGCATCTAGCAGAGCAACATAAGAGAACTGTGAAAATGAACCCTGAAAAGATTACAAGAGTCATACCCCCTGATGATGGAGATGTAAGTGTCTAAAATAGAAATATGGTTACTTGGTCATCATTTTACTTTCTGGGGTGGCTTATTTGAATTCACGGTCATGCATTATTCATGAAGTTATGCTGATAATTGGGCTTTTCAATTCCACTTGGGCATGCATCTACAGATGATTTTAATTGTCCTTAACTTTTGGCTCCTGAGAAAATTGTTTGAAGAGGATAACTTAGGCACTTGAACTTTAGGAACCTGGGGTGCAGAAGAATGGATTTTCAGATGTCATTGAAGGTTGTCCAGTGAAAACATTTGAAGGGGCTGCACAGAACATTGGTAATGTTTATTGTCTTTTAGAGAAGTTGAATGCCATCTTCGAATAGGTTTCAGACCACTAGACTGAAATACTTCCCTGTAGCATTTCAGTTGCCTCATTTCATTTCTTTTACAGGCTTACCAAATGGAGGAAGTTTAGAAGAGGGCCCTTTACCATCTGATCGACGCACAGGACGGAGGAGTAGACGGCCGAAGGGTTCTGCCAAATCAAACGATGGGAAGCCTCAACCAACGTCTTCTGAAAAGGAAATCACTGAAGTTGATCAACTTAGATCCTTGGATGAATCACATGGTAAGTTAATTATATACTTTATCTCGGTAATAATCTATGTGAGTGTAAACTCTTGTTTTTCAACACCCCCCCAAAAAAAAGGAAAAAATAAAGAAATTCTTGTACTCTTATGGTTTGGTTGAACCTTTGAATGTAAAAAGAAACATTTGTTGATTTCCTTGTTTAACCTATGGGAATTTGATTTCTACATTCACTTTTTAGTTCTTTTAATTTTTTCTCCTATTGTTGCGGTTTCCTAAAATATCACCACTCTGCTGTGGGACTGCCTGTGGCATGGCATGATTATTAGGTAAATCAGCTCTGAGGTTCCAGAATTGTGATATAGATTAATCGAAGTTGTAATGTCTTATATTGGATTGGGATTTTAGTTTAGTATTAATAAACATTCACAGAAGGGGTTTGAGTGGTGTTTGGTTATTTCAAATTTCAATGTCATGTTCTTGCGAATAGCTTATGATCTGAGTTTCAAGAATGCTTTTGCAGTCCTCTCCTTGATTTTCAAATTGCCTCTTCTATTCTGATTGGACTTGTCCTTTATTCTTATGTTTGATGTGGTTATTCGGTTGATTGTTTCCTTCTTCTATCACGGGATATTCCAAAACAACACCCCCATGCCCGCGCCGCCTTCTCTTTGGGTTGGAGTTGGGGGAGGGGGGCAAGTGCAGACTGAAAAGGTTATTTTAATGGATTTTATGCCCTTCTTATTTGACGAGCATGTCCTTTTATAAAGCTGGTTCTTTTGGCGCATTGCTGATGCAACAATTCTCATAAATGAGGAATGGATTATGTATATGCTTCTAATTGTAAATTTTGCCTTTACTATTGTGCAAGAAAAACTCAAAAAGTATTGCAACCTTTTAGTAGTAATATTTTTAATTTCTAGTTTGGAATCGAAGTGAAAAACAAAAAAAGTAACAAGATCCTAATCACATAGTACAGGAGGTCCACACTTACAGCTGGCCCCAACCATGCACCAGTATAGAAGCTGGCAGCTTTATAAATGGAAGTCATCTACTATATGAATCTAATTGCCAAGCCAATGTGGGGCAAAGAATTCTTCGTTTTGTTAACTCGTACTCTTTCCTTAAATTTGAATGCTTTTGCAAATGCAAGTTCTTTAATTGTATTTTTGCATTGTTACTTCTGAGATAAAAGTCATACTTGTACTCTTTTTGTTTGTATGCTATTTTAAAAAATTTATGTCTGCTCATGCTCCTGTGACTATCTGCTCTAATAAATCATTTAAGAATCATCACTCGCTTGCTCTTACTTCTGCTGTATGAACTTGTGGCTTGGACAAACAATCCTTGGAGCAAAGAAATGCTCTAGCCTGCCTTTTTCAGGAGTTCTCATCTCTTTCATGGAATTGGAATTTTTTTTTTTTTTTTTGGGTATGCGGGTGGGTGCTTGGTGTCCAACATTAACTAGCATTGAATTCTTTTATCCTCAAAAAAGAGAAAAGAAAAGAAGGTGATAATTTCAGTTCAAGGATGAACTATTTTACTGGAGTAATGTAAGGGGATAATCCTGTAGTTCGTGCATTTAGATTTTGGATGGCTAGATATCTGCCTGAAAATATTGGTAGTAAAGAAATGGATTTTAAATTATTAACCTTTTTGCACTAAATACCATTAATCTCATAATAAATTGGAACTAAAAGGCGTATATGAAAACATGGGCTTCTAAGATGATGTGTTATAGTTGATTTCAATTCTTCTTAAACTCCGTATAGTGTTGGCTACAACATGTAAAATAGGATGGAGGGACTAGTTCTTTAGTTTGTGTTTACACGTTTTCTTGTTAGCTTAAATCTAAAGCTAAATTATCTTTTACTATGTATGTCTGTAACGCCAGTCAGTTCACATTTTGTTCATATACCTAGTTGAATTGAGGGATCGTGCTTCTAATATGTTGACAGTTGTTATTTTATTATTTGACCAATTCTTTATAATTATAGGGATTTGTTTGTCTGCTCTAGGTCCTCTTGTTTTTGTGTCAGTGTATTTCTAAAATTTTTGGCAATTTCTCCTAGAACTTTTTGAAATTTGTTAGAACCAGGGTTTTATAATTTTTTAAAAATTACTATTAAATAATGTTGATTCATTTTTTGGTAAGGGATTTTTTATGGTAAGGTCTATTTTATTCTTTCTGAAAAGAGAATAAGATTATTTTTATCGTGTAGATAATGAAACCAAGACATTGAGACAACTACAGGCTGAGGAAGACGATGAAGAAAGGTTCCAGGCTGACCTCAAGAAAGCTGTGCGCCAAAGCCTTGGTAATTATTCTTTGTCAAGTCAATGTGCATTCTTTATGATGAACTCATTCATTGCTCAAGCAAGCTGATTATGGAGTTGCCAGCAGTTGCTGTTTTCGTTTATATTGATGCTGTATATGTGTGCGCTTCCAGTGTACAATAATATGCTGTAGATCTCCAGTTTTTAGCTACTTACCATCCCTTTCTTTTGGGATCTGGGACATGGAGATTTCATCAAGTTATGGATGATGCAGACAGCCTTGCTAAATATGTTTATGGATTATTTGCGACATCTTTTTGAGTTCTGACTCTTTTTTATCAATTTTTCTCATCATCGTTCTCTTCTTCTCATATGTCTTTGCATTTGTTGTTGTTCTCTTATTGGTGGTTTTCTGGTCTAATCACCATATCTGACTGTT
Source organism: Voacanga thouarsii (assembly GCA_026120185.1). Classification (NCBI taxonomy): domain Eukaryota; kingdom Viridiplantae; phylum Streptophyta; class Magnoliopsida; order Gentianales; family Apocynaceae; genus Voacanga; species Voacanga thouarsii. The sequence continues at coordinate 1,228,218 of JANUWF010003365.1, read as the reverse complement.
AAACAGCCAAATAATTTGAATCTCTCATGCTGTGATTGAGTAAATTGTCATTTTTATGAATTCACTCACAGCCGCACCCCCCCCCCCACACACACACACACACACACACAAAAAATCAATAACCATGTGTGATTACTGTATGGAATTTGTCCACATGGCCATACTTTCTAATGTCCCATTCAATTCTGGTAAGCTGTTATAGAACTTGACTTGCAAAATAGAAATTGGAAGCTGTGATGAGAAAAGAGGCTCTTGGCTCTCCTTGTTAATTGGAAAATTATACCATCATAATGTGTAAGATGCATGTTTCTAACATATTAGGAGGAATCAAAAACTAATTTTACAAGCTGAAACAGTGTAGTGGGACGACGTGTAAAAGGAAATGCCTAAAATGTGATTTTGCTAGGACTGAACACAAGGAAAATACAGATTGCAATGCGTCAGTTAAGCACCCTGATGTTTGTTTTGTGCCAGATTCATTTCATGCTCATCAGAAATTGCCTCTAGGCTCAACGAAGGGGATGCCTCAAAAATTGTTTCCGGAAATGGGCAACTTGGTTGTTTCACCCATTGAAGCCATGACTGAAGACGCAGATGGCGTTGATGTATATGGTACTGGGTTGAAGAACGAAGTTGGTGAATATAATTGCTTTCTTAATGTCATTATACAGGTTTGTATTAGAGAATCTGTTATGCACTCTTCTTTTTTATTGTATTTATTTTTGTAGAGATGAAGGATTAGCTTCATTCTTTGCTGTTGTCTTGATAATTTATTGTGTATTAACAATATGCAACATTTGTTACTTTTTGTGCATTTCAGTCCTTATGGCATTTACGACGATTTCGAGATGAATTTTTGAGGAGATCATCATCACAACATGCACATGTTGGTGCTCCTTGTGTTATATGTGCTCTATATGATATTTTTACTGCTCTGAACACTACTTCTGTGGATGCACGGAGAGAAGCTGTTGCCCCTACTTCTCTCAGAATTGCTCTTAGCAACCTCTATCCTAACAGTAATTTCTTCCAGGAGGTAAATCTGCAAGCTTCTCCTATGGCACTTCTTTCTATTTCTAGTTTTACTAGCTCTATTTTTTTTGTTGGTTCCAATTGTGGTAACATGGAGCAACGTACAGGGCCAGATGAATGATGCTTCTGAGGTTCTGGGCGTTATATTTGATTGCCTACATAAGTCATTTAATTCGGCCTCGTGCGTTTCCGATGCTGAATCTGTAGATAGCAACTGCATGGGCTCATGGGACTGCACAAATAATACTTGTATTGCACATTCTCTCTTTGGGATGGACGTATTTGAAAGGATGAATTGCTATAATTGTGGTTTGGAGTCCAGACATATGAAGTACACTTCTTTTTTCCATAACATAAATGCCAGTGCTCTCCGAACAATGAAGGTTTGCCCCTCTGGAAGAAAACTTTTTTTTTTTTACATTAATTTTGGCATTTGTTTGATTTTTGTAAGGACTGTTATTACCCTTAACCTAATTAATCAAGAGTTCTGTTTTTACCTGTAGGTCATGTGTCCTGAAAATTCTTTTGATGAGCTTCTAAACTTTGTTGAGATGAATCACCAGTTAGCATGCGATCCTGAGGTGGGTGGTTGTGGGAAGCATAACTATATTCATCATATTCTTTCCAATCCACCACATGTTTTCACAACAGGTATTTCTTTTCCCACTTGTCTAAATTGGGCAGCCAACTGGTCACTTGGTCACCAAAGAAGAATTCCATTCTGCTTATTATCATCTTGTGTATCTTGCAGTTTTGGGTTGGCAGAATACCTGTGAGCACATTAATGACATAAAAGCGACATTGGCAACCTTATCTACTGAGATTGATGTCAGTGTACTTTATCGTGGCCTTGATCCAAAAAACAGACATTGGTTGGTCTCAGTGGTATGCTTCCATGGACTCTCTTTTCATGATTCTAATAAATTGTTGTCACTATAATTCTTTTGATATGTAATTTCTTGGACATTTACTGAACCTTGATGTCCACCCTGGAAAAACCCCCCAGCTTGTAAAAAGCACTTTTAAGTTGTCAAACCTGCAAGCTTTTTTGGAATCTACTAGTGCTCTTTATGGGGTGTAGGTGCCTGACAGATGTTTATTGAAGTTTGTTTAATATTCCAAGTGTTTTTGAAGAATCTTTGGCAATTGCTTTGTTGACTTTTGAGATGTGTGGTACATGGGTACATCAAAGAAAGGGAATTGTTGGGCTTGGTTATGATCCTAGGGTATGATGTAATATTAATGTGTACACCCAGGTTTACAATCCAAAAGAGAACTCACTGCCTTTTCATTTGTGGCTTGAAATTTTGTAAATCTTGTTTGTGTTCCTCTAGAAGGAAACTACAGCGCATATAGATACAACAAAAGGAGGTCCTTTTTAGAAAAGACCAGAGAGAAAATGTATTGATGAGATTTAAACAAGGATTATTTTTGCTATTCTGAATTTTGAAATTGGAGAATCCGTACATCCAATTTTTGTTGAGTTGCTCGGTTCAACTCGAACACTTTACTAGCATTCTACTCTGGGATTCCGCAACTTACAGTAGTTTGTAGCCATCTTTTCAGTTGTTTGCTTATATATAAGATAGTCTTAGCCATGCTCTAGACGAATGAGGTAATATAATCCTTTTATTTATTTTTACAAATTTTCTGCCTGTTTATCTCCTTTGATTGACTGGGAAATTTTATCAAACAGCAATCTAAGAGTTCCTCTGGGTTTAACAGCTGTCAATGCAGTGTCATTGCACAGCTTCGTCTTCGTTAGATATAATGAAAAAAGCTTTTTACTTTCTTGTCCCTTTTTAGTTTCCTATGATCCTTCAAAATCATTTTTTCCTCTGCATACTTCCTCACCCTTACCCTTTCTCTGTCTTTCTCTGCATGACAATATCTTATAAAGAACCTGTGGCCAAAGGTCCTGAGCTCTTCAGCTCCATGGTTGTTGTTTAGAAGCGAAACTTGATTTTTCTGCAGTTGCATTAAATAGCTTCCATTAAGCTTAATTTGAAGTTTTCTTTAAATACATAGATCTTATTTATGACTTTCTAGAGCTTGTGAAGTGACTTCTTAAATTGAATAACTGTTCATATGGGTATTGGTTTGTGTGTACATATATATATAAATACTTTTTATGTATGTATTTTTATATAATTTCTTGTTATAGGTTTGCTATTACGGGCAGCATTATCACTGTTTTGCCTACAGCCATGATCATGAAAGATGGGTTATGTATGATGACAAAACTGTGAAGGTATGTTCTTATGTTTGATATACTACTCCCTTGGGTTTTCTGCTGCATGCTAATAACTAAAATAATTGATATGTGATGCATAGGTTATTGGCAGCTGGGATGATGTTCTTGACATGTGTGAGAAAGGGCATTTGCAACCTCAGGTCCTGTTTTATGAAGCTGTAAACTAGTGCAATGTGAAATTGGTAATAGTTCATACTATTAGCTGAGGAGCATGAGGTTTAGTATGGGCAATTGCTCGCATGCTGAAGTCAATGATGCATTGATATGAATGCCTGTATAGTTCTTCAGGAAGAACTTAGTTTTGTTTTTGGACGTTATATAGTCTATACTAAAACCACAATTGTAATATACAAGACTGGAGATTTTCTTACATTATTCAGATGATGAGCAGGAGAGATTCTCCTGTAACAAAGTTTTGGAAGAAGTTTTTGTCTCAAGATTGGGGAAAATTGGACAGAAGTATGGATTTGGTGCTCTCCACCTCTGGAACCGTTTGTGGAATTGGGCGTTGTTGGTTCTTCCTATTTCCCAGTATGGTGATCCAACGTGAAACAAGGTACAGTGAGAAACCAGGTGGTCTAGCCGTAAATAACTGGAACGTCTGAATTGACCTTTTAGTGGCGTTTGTCAAACTAGCATCAGCTTTAGCAGATACACCAGTTGTATACAGGAAATTGTAGTTTTAGCTGCATATATCTCTCATTGTTTACCAGTATGAGGAAGTTCTGTATAGATCAGATGGTTAACCCAATGACGTTTGCTAGTATTCATATTGCCTGCAATATCAAGTCCTATTTAGAACTGCAGAAAGAAAAAGTTTTGGTAGCTTCTAATGATGACTGTAACTTTTATGGATCATGGTGATGACATTCTTGGAAACAATGAAGGAAGAGAATGAACCGAGTTTTCTGTTTTTACCATCTTCTTGCTGCTTTTCCTTGTACATCTTTTTTTAGTGTGCTTATAATCTTTCCTCGATTGTGTTTAATTTTTTTTTTTTGGAAACAAGGGTGTAACTTATCTTCAAATGACATTCTATTCTCTCATCTGTGATTATATCTCATTCCTGTTGAGTGGTTGTATGGCTATGATCTTAATTTGTGCGTGCATCTATTGCGCTTTACAATTTCTCACTAGGAACTTCAGAGAGAGCTTGTGTGTGTGTGTTTGGGTGGCAGTCCTATCCCAATTTGTTTATGGGCATAGGAAATAGCTCGAAGCAGTGCATGTATTACCAAAATCATTTGATATAGATTTTTCTTCAACGCAATTCCTCAAAGGCACATCCATCTTCAAGTAATTCAACCAACTTCGTGCAGATCCCTCCAACTTTAGAAACCAAGGTGTACAATGGTTAAACATTTGTCGAAATCGAGATCTGGCGGGGTGGACAGACAAATTACAATTGTCCTGGGGAGATTTTTTCTACATCGTATTCTGATTTTTTTTTTTAATTACTTTGGAGTCATTAAAGAGGACTAGAACTTTTACTTGGTAAGAGTTGCATTTTAACTAATTGAGATATTACTTTGTTACTAGAATTTAGCATTGCTCGTAATATGCTGACACTATGACGTGCTTTTATGACATTGTGGTAGTTCTATTACTTACAAATACTTTTTTTAAGGATAAGTTTGAATTTAGTTCATATTTCCTTCTCTTAATGTTTCGCCTCGTGATGTGTCAACCAAAGGAAAACAATAATAATCTTTCATTTTTCTGTGTCTTTTTCCGCTTGCTATTTTTGTACGTATTGGCCATCTAAGAAAACAAATGCTATATAACCACCAATGACTTATTATTATCCTCCAGAAATTACTATATTTATTACCTTCTGCACACTGCATTTTAAATGAAATGGTTTCTCACGTCAAAGCAAGGTACAATAAAACTGAAAGTCTTGACTACCTAAACAACTAAATTGCTTTTACAATCACCATGCAAATTAATTGCCAAAAATTACTTGGAATCCAATAAATATATTATGGTTTTTGCTGAAAATATTGTCACAAACACGGAGTTCACAACATGGATGATCCTCTTGAAGAGATCACTAGTTTAATTTACTCTCTTTCTTCTTGCAATCCTTTATGGCACTCTTGCTGGAGAACAACCAGTCGTTGAATTCCAGGAAATCGTCATAAGAAATGCACTCCAACCTGGTTCTCCATTGTTGTTGATCGAGTGTTTTGGTTCCTTAGGTGATCAGAGAAGCAGAAGAACCCGGCTGGTGCCGAATTCCTCTGGCATTTCCGACTGCATGAATGCGGATTCTGCCGGTTTGGATGCATGGGAGAAATCAATCTTTTCAAGTTGCTGGCCCTGGTTATGTTTTTGATTGTTATGCTGAAGATGGTGCATGCCATTGGCCAGTTAGAGCGGATGATTTCTATTCTTATGAATCCACTGGTTTGCACGAGACGTATGGGTGGACCTATGGACTATGGTTAGGAAGAGTTTTACAAGTTCAATAATTTAGCCGAAAAAACATTGGTCGTTTGCGCCATGATTCTGAACCCTAATTCCATGATAATAAACTATCTAACACCTTATAATACGAATTATGAATGAAAAAAAGATGATCATTGTATTTCATTGTCTAATTAAAGAGGATTTTGGACTAATTAATTAACATATTTCAACCGTATATCCATAACAAGGATTATTTCGAATTTTTTATCCTACAACAAATTTGCTCCTCGATTGCAACGTGTCGTTTCTCTCTTTGGTAGACCAAATAATAAACAATATATACATTTAATGTAGAATTCAAAGAATTTACACAGCTTATTTTAAGAATCACATTATGAGTCACCCCCTTTAGTAATTACTATATTTGCCTCTTTTTTGGCAGCATTTTCCTCTTGTAGATAAACTTATTGTTGCAAGGTAAGAATGCTTAACAATTTATCGCTTCTCCAAGATTTCATTGTATACACAAGATTATCATATATTTATTCACTTGAATCCACGTAATAATATCATAGAACTTTCCAATAAATGAAAAACCTATCTACTTCATAGTTTTCTCCATGTACTATAAACTATCACCAGAGATTGATCCAATTAAGAACCATGAATAGCAAAGGCTCATTACTTTTCTTATTTTTCCTTTTTGCATGTTCATGGACTACTTTTGCTATGGGTACTTACAGAAATATCTACGGCTTATGCTTATCATCTGTGGTCATAATATAAGAAATCGACTCCCATGTTGTTCTCCACTGCTGTTGGTTCAGTGCTTCGGCCAGAAAACTGATGACAGAAACACACGAAAATATTCCTTTCAACGGGGAATATAATTTGCCTTTCAGGACTTGAATTTATCAATTTGGGGCAGCTGCAGCTTTCGATGGAATGGTAAGAGACAATATTCTCTGAATCTCTGGTTGCTGGCCGTGGCGGTGTTGATTGCACCGGTGCAGGTCTTCCGTGGCAATGGGTGGTGAAAGAGGATGGTTTCTACTTGGTTAAAGACTCGAGTTATCTGCACAAGGAGCATGACTGGGAAACAGTCCGAGACTTCTAGGGAAGGTGGAGGCAAGTTTCATATTGTTCTTGTATATGGCCCTACGGGATAGCTCACCATGTTTACATAGGGACTTCCAAATGTCAAACCTTACCATACTTACTAAAATACTTATAATATCAATAAATATTGTTCTTGTATATATGTGCTGAGATTTTCTTTCTTTTTTGTTTTGTAAAAAATCTGAGTACTTCTTAATACTATTGAATAGTATCCCAAGGCTAGTATTTTTTCCTCTATTTTTATCTCACTGAATATATGTTCTTCTTGGTTAGAAAGCAGTTGTTCCAAGCCTAGTGTAGTAAAGATAATCATGCGTGAGGGGTGGTGTATTAAGAGAGAGCTGAAGTTGGTTTGGCTATGCTTCCATACTCTAATATACAAGAAAGGCTGGTGTGGTATTTCTCCTGATGCCTAAATGAGTTATAAAATAGAACACTAAGATTACAAGCACTACTAGAAAAAAGGGTTTTAATGACGCTAAAAAGCGTCGTTAAATATATCTATAGTGACGCTTTTGTGCTCCTGACGCTTTCAAAGAGCGTCGTGCGTATGGCCGTCACAATAGGTTCCGTGACGCTATTTAGTGTCATCAAATATCATATGTTGTGACGGAAAAAAGCGTCATAATAGGTATTTTAAGTGACGCAAAAATTTGTCAGTAAACTCATGTTATTATGACAACACTTTAAGTTACAATAGGTTGGTTTCTATTACATATTTATATGTCAGTAAAAGGTCGTTAATATGACACTGTTATTGGTCACAAAACATTTTTTGAATAACGAAATTTGACGTCATTAAAAATTAGAAAATATGTCATACTTATACCGTCATAATAAAGCTCTTGAATGACGGGTTTGTGTGTCAGGAAAATAGAGTTAAAATGACAAAATAAGGCGTCACTATAGACTTCTATCATGACGGATTTTAGCGTCATTAAATCTTAATAGTATGACAAAAAAAAGTGTCACCATAGACTTCTGTAATAACGTATTTTTACTGTCATGAAACCTTTATAGTATGACAAAAAAAACGTCACCATAAAATTCTGTAATGACATATTTTTAGTGTCATGAAACCTTTGAAGTATAACAAAAATAAGCGTCACCATAGATTAGCCATCTGAATAAATAAATTAAATATTTCACTAAAAATCCAAAAAAATATTTTTTTGTCCCTGTCGTATATATATTATATATATAATAATAACACACAATTATTAAATAGACATCATTAAAAAGTCAACGCAATCAAAAGTAACCCATATTAAAGAGTAATCCTATAAATTTCATAACATTCAAAAATTGTCCAAACATAAGTACTAAGTATTTAGATACATGGATAAAGCCAAGTATTAGCCCTCGAAAAAAACATAGTAGCATTAGTTTATCTTGTCCCACAAAAGTAGATCATTTGACCAAGCATTAGGCCTTCCAAATAAACATAGTAGCAATAATATGTTTTCCATAAAGCCAAGCATTAGGCCTTCCAAATAGCTTCGACACTGGAATACGTATTTAATCTGCTTCGCGGATCTTCACCTACAATAATATAGAATGAATTTAGTAAAAATATTATAAAATATTCTTAGAAGGAAAAAAATTAAATTAATTAACAATGTAAGAGATTAGATAATTACCAAGTGTCGTGGCCAAGCGATTCCTATTCCAATGGAATCTCCAATAGTCCGAATAAAATCTACTTGGTCTCAACAATTTCTCGTCCCGATGAAACGGGACTAGAACCATTACTTCACACCGAGTCCTCACCCAAGCAGTACACCCCCAACTTCATGGGATGGGTCCACACTTTGAATAAAACCTTTGGCAACTATTTTGGATGTATCCAACATGCTTAAAAGTGACACATAGGCATGAACCTACAAGATATATTTTTATTCAGTTAAAAGTGAATTAGGAAAACAAGCCAAATCGCTCATGCTCACTAGCTAAAGGAAGGTAGACTTAGATGCTTAAAATGCTATATAATACTCAAAAAAGCCAAAAGATTGCATAATAGACATCATATCCAATCTTTATGCCAAAGCCAAAAGATTGCACAATAGAAATATTAGACATATCATGAATAATACGGTAGAACAATTAAATAGGACATCAACCTATATATATGCATACTTTGCTATAAATACAAACAAGTAGCACAACCATGATATTGTAATATTTTGTATACCCTCAATGTGGTGGTGTTACTCGTTAGAACCCATTGAGGGAACTCTTGAAACAAGTGGGGATGAACAATCTCTCTGAGACACTAACATAGCACGTATCTCGGCAAGCTCTTTTGCTTGTTCACTCAACTGTGCTTTCATGCTTGTAAGTTCTTCTCTTTGCTCTTGAATAATACGAAAAGAAGTGGTACGACTTGGAATTTCACCCCACACATCCGAAGGGTGAACACCGATGCCAAACGTGCGGACCTTGCCATATCTATCTGGTCCAACAACTTGGGAGAAGATATCATTTGGACCAAGTCTATCTTCTGAGCCAGGGGGAGTTGTGAACTCCTTTCATCCATTTCATTCTTTAAGATGAATAAGCAATCACAAAAGTTAGTCTGTATTGTGACAATTTATAGTAATATTTAGTGTAAGCAACAAAACGGAGTACATATACTTCAAGAATGCATAATATTGGGAAAAAGTCATAGAATCTCAAATCTACATATTAAGGCACATTGAAGCGAGGTTATGACTCAAGTTTTCAACCTCCTCAAGATTTCAGCTATTGTGACACCTAGCTCCAAGTTGTCATACATATCAGAGACATACAAGACAAGAAAACCAAATAATGGCTGAAAATAAGCAACACATATATGCGAGTTGTCCTACCCTCAAGTTGAACATATGCCAATTGATCCCAGCAGAAACAGGAGAATTAATTAACATGTTATTTGCAAAATTGCTGCACTGACAAGTGAGATTAGCAAAACTGTCCACTTTTTTACAGCACAGTAGCATCCTCCCCTTTTTCACCTCCAACATCAAAGCAATTGACAACAAGTAACCAAGCTGTAGACAAGTAAAATGAGTAAAGACAAACGCTGCCATCTTATAAAAGGACCACGTAGTATCAAATAAAGCTGAAAATAGACTCGAAAGTGGCTATATATGTATGCTGAAAATAGTTATGTTTCTTTGTTTACAAGAATTGTTTGGTGTGGCTGCTGAACAAAATGGTTGAGTCTAAAATTTATTTATAATTTCAGGGAAGGTATTGAACTGATTTTTGGAGGCTTTGAATGCAAACCAAGCCATAGGAACAAAAAGAATGAAAACTGGTTGTACAATGTTCTTCAAAAAAAACTGTTTTACCAAAGTTGGCTTTGTGCTCTGTTTGAATGGTTCTGGAATAGCTGGGTTTAAGGGATGCCTAAAACCCAATCATTGTTGTCTCAAACATGCATTCAGAATGCTAAGATGTTGTAGGTCATGTAGAAGAATTGAAAAATAGAATTGGTGCAAAATGGAAACAAACAGTGTATTCTGCTGTGTCCTATGTAAAGCAAGTCTGTTCTTTCATTAAACTGTACCAAATGGCCATGGATTCTGGAAACCTATGACTTGCACTTTGTAGGTAATTGTCTTAGGAAGATTTTGAAACAAATTTGACATGATTTGGACTTGTGGGTAGAAAGTTATGCATTTTACGCCATAGACTGCCCAGGCTGGAAAGCAGAAATTATGATTGCATTTCCAAGTTCATAAGGCTATTTGGTACCACTTAATCAACAAATAGAGATGTCAGCAATTACATTTTCCGGAAGCTAAGTATGAGTACCTTTAGTGTTCCCACAAAAAATGCTGCCAAAAAATTTCTAACATCAAAGGCTTGAGATTAGGTGACTGCTTCAGAGATCATAGCTGTCCTTAAGGACATTTTGGAGTAAAACAGCCTTGACAATTAAACTGCACAAAATAGCTGGGCTGTTTTTAGTATTTAGTGTTCACAACTGTACATAGGTGGCTTCTATAAATTTTTCTTCATATCAAAATTAAGGTAAGACTTTATCTTTTGGAACAAAAATTGATTTAGACATGATAAGGTTCAATTTCATATAGGCTTTCATGGTTGAAAATGAAAAATTCTGTTTTGATGTTAAGTTGGGAATTTTGTTTTTGGTGCTCTTTTGAGTAAGGGTAATAACTGGCCAGCAAATAACTCGTTTCCCATATTTTTTCTGCATTTTGAAGAGGTTAAAGTGCAGCAAACAAAAACAGTAAATAAATTCGGATGTTGCATGACAAAATGAATAACAGAAACGTAAATGCTAGAAATGAATTTACTCACTGTTTGTGGTTATGGATAATTGAAATTGTTGGGAATTGTCTTTGAGAAGTTGAACTTAAGTATGTTTTGAGAAGTTAGGGAAATAGTGGAATACAATTGAGAACATGAGGTCCATATATGGGGTTCGAACTTTCCCGAATTCCTAATATTGCGAGCAAGCAAGTCAATGGCCCTCAAACCACTAGAATTAGTAGAGAGGTTGAAACTTAGAGAGCTAGAGACTCCAACAGCTACAATAGAAATTTTTGTATGGAAAACATTGTATAGTATGTCGCAAGGATATTCAATGGTCATATAGAATTTCAAGCACAACATTTTTTGAGAACTCAAAACAAATAGAGAGAGTTAGATGCATTGAATATCTCCATGGCAGAGGTGGCATTTAGTTCTGAGAGAAGTTTTGCCTAGATCAAAATAGATGGAAAAACTGCTTTCACTGCTTTCACTCCCTACAACTTTTACTACATGATGAAAGATCTGTAAAATGTCAACACAGGAATCTGGAGGATGGAAAACAAAAAGATTTATATCAAACAGATGTGCATACACACACACACCCCCACAGTTTGCATTTCTGGAAGATGGAATCTGCATTTCCTGAACACACAGTTTGCATGCCAAAAAAAAACCTAACGCTTTAACCAAACTGCACAAATTATGCAGCCCGGATGAAGACACTACCACACACACAACAATAGAACCCTCACATACAACAAAACAAAACACTTTGGCTAACCAAGCTGCAGGAAAAACTAAAACAACAACAGTTTGCATGCAAAAAAAAAACTGACCAAAACTGCATTTTTTAACACTTAACAAACTGTTTTTTGTACAAAAGCTAACCAAACTGCAAAAAAAACGTAATTTCAACTGCATTTTTTAACACAAACCAAACTGTTTTGTTTAACACAACCTAACCAAACTACTAAAAAAGACCTAACCAAAACTGGATTTTTTAACACTAACCAAAGTACATCTTATCAAAAAAGCTAACCAAACCGTCGCAAACAAAAACAAGAAAACAGCTTGATCGCATTTCCGAACACACAGTTTGCTTGCCAAAAAAACCTAACGCTTTAACCAAACTGCACAAATTATGCCACACGGATGAAGACACTACCACACACACAATAATAGAACCCTCACACACAACAAAACAAAACACTTTGGCTAACCAAGCTGCAGGAAAAACTAAAACAACAACAGCTTTGCATGCAAAAAAAAAACTCGACCAAAACCGCATTTTTTAACACTTAACAAACTCGTTTTTTGTACAAAAGCTAACAAAACCGCCAAAAAAAACGTAATTTCAACTGCATTTTTTAACACAAACCAAACTGTTTTGTTTAACACAACCTAACCAAACTACTAAAAAAGACCTAACCAAAACTGGATTTTTTAATACTAACCAAAGTACATCTTATCACAAAAGCTAACCAAACTGCTGCAAACAAAAACAACAGAAACAGCTTGATCGCATTTCTTGAACACACAGCTTGCTTGCCAAAAAACCTAACGCTTTAACCAAACTGCACAAATTATGCCACACGGATGAAGACACTACCACACACACAACAAAACAAAACACTTTGGCTAACCAAGTTACAGGAAAAACTAAAACAACAACAGTTTGCATGCAAAAAAAAAAACTGACCAAAACTGCATTTTTTAACACTTAACAAACTGTTTTTTGTACAAAAGCTAACCAAACTGCCAAAAAAAACGTAATTTCAACTACATTTTTTAACACAAACCAAACTGTTTTGTTTAACACAACCTAACCAAACTACTAAAAAAGACCTAACCAAAACTGGATTTTTTAACACTAACCAAAGTACATCTTATCACAAAAGCTAACCAAACTGCTGCAAACAAAAACAGCAAAACAGTTGACTGCATTTCCTGAACACACAGTTTGCTTGCCAAAAAAACCTAACGCTTTAACCAAACTGCACAAATTATGCCACACGGATGAAGACACTACCACACACACAACAATAGAACCCTCACACACAACAAAATAAAACACTTTGGCTAACCAAGTTGCAGGAAAAACTAAAACAGCCACACACACAACAAAGCAGCCCATACATTCAACAGTTCACACCCCCCATGCACAAATTCAGTCCCAATCTCATTGGATCCCAAACTTCAAACATTCAAAGTTCAAACCAAACATCTCCTGAACAGTCCCAAACTCCAAACATTCAAAGTTCAAACCAACATCTCCTATGCAGTCCCAAACTCGATGAACATTTCAAAGTTCAAACCAACATCTCCTATGCAGTCCCATCCAATCTCCACACATTCAACACATCCAACTACGAAAAACGGCATATTCCAATAAAACATAGTTGTCCCAAAATATATAAAGAAAGGCATCTTCCATTATGACAAAATCTAATGAGTCATATGCATGATTACCACCGCACTCGCCACATGAGAGTTGGAAGAAGTTCCGCTGGCATCCGTGTAACACTTCTTGAACATTTGTACACGGGTTGGAGAATGGCCTTGCTCCTTTGCTCGCATAATCCAATTTCTGTAAGTACTTAATAGAGGCCAACATATCATTCAAAAATATGAAGAAGTTACCATATCATCACGAATTTGACTGTAAGGCTTCTTCCCCGTCCTATGATTCATGTTCTTCATATTTACGTTCCTTTTATTCTTCTTCTGCCATTGCCCGAATTTAGAAAATTCAGTCATCAATAGATTTGACATGGATATCAATGTATCAATCAAGAAAGAGTATGAACACGTGTTCGTACCTTCCCTTCAGTCGAATCCCACAATTGCGGGAGATTAGTCCACCGAGCGTGAATCACGCGATCATCGGTGCATGGAGTTTGGTGATGGATGTCTTTTGTTGCATCATACCATTCGCTCTTTAATGATGCTTTCCGGGTCCTCCATTTTATGCCAATTGATCTTAGGATAGCGAGGCTTAAGACCAGGCGAGTACATTAAACTTCTCCCGCACATGGACAAGAAAATAACAAAACTTAAATACATATTACTATATAATGTACTTCAATATTAGAACAAAACGTCAAATACCTTCACAACATTGAACATCTCATTCTTGTTGTCTCGAGGAATCTGAGACCATGATTTGATATCTATCGGAGCGTACATTCTATTCCTTGCTATGGTTCCCAAATATTCGGTCAATTTACTACGGTTTGTTCCCACCGGCTGTCCAAACTTGTTGAACTCAACCTCCAAAGGCTTCGCATTTCGAGGGCGGCCCCAAATAGAGGTCATATAGGTTGGTCCTCTCTTGCGAGCTGTCTCGCATCTCCTTGTACTTACTTCTCATACAAAAATTTGAGCGAGGACTCATTAGGTAATACAAAAATATAGAAAGCATATGAGAAGCCAACAAATATAAATATACCTTGACTTTCGCTTTGTTGCAGGACTTGACCCTCAACCTCTTGTGCAACATGGGCAGCGGTAATTTCATCGACCTCTTGTACAACATGCGCCTCGATACTGCAATCACCACGTTGGTTAGGTTGACTGGTACTTCTTCTTCTTCCCCTAGGTCTTGCCATGCCTGGATTCAAATCTGGGCATCAAATGTTCGCACCAAAGATCAGTAATTTCATATCCAAAAAAATCCCCAAAAATAACATAAGACATTTATCAACTATGTTAAAAAAAAAACAGTAAACAAACATACAGAATACATAGAAACATATTATACCACTTGTAACATGGCATAAACAATGGAGAATGAACATTGTATCTCATATTACAACCATTTATAGTGTACACAACTACGCCACTTGAATAGAATGGTTCTCAACACAACTCTACGCCCTGAATAGAATGGTTCTCAACACAACTCTACGCCCGTCTCTATAATCTAACTCAATCACATCTGTTAATTTCCCCAAATAAGACACATCACTTGAAATTGGATTTCTGTCCCTAACGCTTGAGAAACTAGTTGTTGTTGCATTTACAGAAACGCCACTATTTTGTGTTTTCCTTCTGCGTTCAACTTCTACAGTATGATATCGAAAGCCGTTCACCAAGAACCTATCGTATTTAAGACCAATGCCATTGGGTCCTCTGGCCAAATGCTTCAAATCCTTAGAAATTATATCATCATCATTGAATTGCAATGCCTTCACCTAGGAAATCAGCAAGAGTCAATGTAAGCTTAAGCATCATTAAAGTATAACTTAAGCATGCTACCTGAGATGAATCTTACATAATTGCAAAACCAATTCGCAAATTCTTCACTATGGATGCGCTCAATTTCATGTAAACTTGCACGAGGATGCTTTTGTTCCACTAGTCCATGATGCTGGCTGCATATACATACTATGCATTAGTTAAGCGTGGCTTCATGGCCACTAATCTAATGAAGAATATAAATCCTCTATCTTATACGTACTCTAAGTAAGGTTTTACAGCGTGAGAATTAAATAACACATATTGATGTGCTATCTTTAATGTGTCTTCATCAAATTTTGTAGGAACTCCTTTTCCAAGTGAACGTCCAGTTGGTTTGAAAATATCTAACCCAGCATAGGAATTGGCTTCATGATCGTCATTCCTACTTGGTCGGTTGAACTTTGTCTCCACATAGTCAGCAAGATATAACGAACAAAATGTCAAACATTCCTCAGCCAAGTACCCTTCAGCAATAGAACCCTCTGGGCGACTCCTATTACGAACATAGGACTTTAACGTGCTCAAATACCTATTTAAATTCAACTTTCATACATTAGTTTCAATGTCATTGATGTTCATGTTTGTAATTGCAAGAAAGAATAACCTAAACATTAAATGAATAAAACGTGTACCTCTCTATATGATACATTCATCGATAATGAACCGGCCCAGCTATCCTAGCTTCGGATGCTAAATGGACAGTAAGATGCATCATGATACTGAATGATGAAGGAGGGAAGACTCGCTCCAATTCACAAAGGATAATTGCAATCTCTTGCTCTAATTGAAACACTTCATTCGGATGAAGCTCAGTGCAGCACAACTTTCTAAAGTATCTACTGAGCTTTATTAACGGATAGCGGACAGCCTTAGGTAAAACTTTTCTTAGAGCGATTGGCAGCAATTGTTGCATCAAAATATGATGGTCATGGCTTTTAAGTCCAGAAAGCTTAGGTGGATTAAGGTGTACGCACTTAGACAAGTTGGCAGCGTATCCGTCCGGCACCTTAACACCTTTCAAAGTCTTGCAAAATGTCACTTTATCCTTCTTACGTAGTACAAAAGAAGCCGGTGGTAAATACACCTTACCATTACCCCTCTCAACGGGATGAAGGTCGGATCGAATACCCATATCCTTTAAGTCGAGATGTGACTTAAGGTCCCGTTTCTTATCCACCTCCAACAATATTGCGCATATGGTTTCAGAAACGTTCTTTTCAATATGCATTACATCAAGATTATGGCGCATCAAATTGTCCTTCCAATATGGCAACTCGAAGAATATACTTTGTTTCTTCCAATTATGGGGCAATTGCTAGTTATCATTGATAGCCCTTCCAAATTTGATCTGTTTTCCATCCAACTCATGCAATATTGTATCCCCAGTCAATGCAGGCGGTGGCCTTCCATGTTCTTGATGACCATCAAATGACCACGCATCATATCGAAAACGATGAGTAGGAGACAAAAACCTATGATGCCCCATGTAGCAATGTTTGGCACCATTCTTTAACCATTGAGATTTTGTCTCTTTATGACATATAGGACATGCTAGCTGCCCTTTAGTACTCCACCCCGACAAATTTGCATAACCAGGGAAATCACTAATTGTCCACAACAATGCAAAGACGTAGCTGAAAATTCTGCTTCGAAGATGCATCAAATGTTTGCACGCCTATGGCCCATAGCTCTTTCAATTCAGCAATTAGCGGCTGTAAATAAATATCAATATTATTACCTGGAGCAGATGGACCAGGTATCAACAATGATAGTATGAAATACGGTTGCTTCATGCACATCCAAGGGGGCAAGTTGTAAGGCATAAGTATTACAGGCCAAGTACTATGAGCAACGTTCATATTTTTAAAAGGATTAAAACCATCGGACGCCAATCCCAACCTCACATTACGTGCATCTTTTGCAAAATCAGTATTTATAGCATCAAAAGCTTTCCAAGCAGGTGAATCAGCAGGATGCCTCATCCGACCATCATCCATGCGCCCTTCTGCATGCCATCTCATGGAAGCCGAAGTCTTGGCTGACATGAATAGACGTTGTAGTCGAGGTTTCAAAGGAAAGTGCCACGTAACTTTCTTTGCAATCTTCCTCTTCTCTCCCGTTGAGTCATTTTCGAAATGACCCACCTAGACACTTTACACGTTTCACAATCCTTCCGTCCTTCCTTATCCCCCCAAGTACAATGTACAATCATTAGGACAAGCATCTATTTTTTGATAGCCTAAACCCGATTGCTTCATCAATTTTTCAGCTTCATAAAAAGATTTAGGAAGTTCAACACCCTCGTGCAATGCTTCTCTCAACAAATCAAGTAGCATATCAAAATGCTTGTTAGACCACTTCCGGCGCACTTGAGATGAAGTAACCGAATGATGAAGGCAAGTTTAGAGAATTTCTTACAACCTGGATACAAATCTTGTTGAGAGTCATTAATTAGCTTGTAAAATTTTTCAAGCATCTCATGCGAGTCGAAATACTTTCTTCATCTACATTTCCACAAGGTGGGACCCCAAAAGCATCATGCAAGCATTGCTTCCATGTCATCGAGCATAGAGGCTACATTATTTGAAATGGGCTCGGAGTGTGATGTACTTAAACTAGGTGTAAAAAGTTCTCCATGTGCTATCCAATGTGTATGGCCCTTAATAAATCCAACAACAATCAAATGCTCCCTGGCCTCAATTTTTGTCCTCATTACTCCGTTTCCACATTCAGACAAGGACATAATATCATTCCATTTAAACTTGCGTTGTTCATTGCAAAGTTTAAAAACCTTTCGACTCCATTTTCATATTCAATGCAATTCCTTGGAAGTTTCATCCAACCCTTATCCATACTTTTGAAACTAATTATCCAACTCAAATGCCAAAGACAAATGGAAGAGAATTTACCTATGTTAGGATCACATTAGAATACAAGTGGAGAAATCCCTAAAAAAACAGCAAGCAATACCTATTACAATAAATAGGAAGAAAGTTCTAATATGTTAAGCGGTGCGTGAACTTTCTAATTTGAAGTAGGAAGAGGCTCTACTTGAAGATAAGTGGTACGACTCGGTCCTGGAATTAATAGAGAATATGACAAAACATATACTACTATAGAAAAAGCAGCCTACTGTATTGAGCAGGGTGAGTAAGAGATAGACTTAGGTTGTTTGGTTGAAAGAAAAAATCTAACTGCCTCAACCTGAATCTTGGTGCATCTTTATTCTTCTTTCATCCCATTCCTCAAATGATATATGATGATATTATTGGAAACCTTTAGGTCTCTAATGAACCAGTATTCTGGATTATTACACAACTTTATTATTAAAAAACACTAAAAAAAGAATTCGTTTTTTTAGTGAATGAAAAAAGGCATGTTTTATTGGTGAAAATTTGAAGTGTAATTACTTAGATATGATTAAATTGAAAAGGAAATATGATTTTAAAAAGAAGAATGATTTTAAAGGCCGATTGATGGACAGAAATTAGTTTGCAACAATAGTAAAGTAGGATGAACAAACTGTAGTAATTTAAATAGACACTAGTAAATGCCTTTGGAGTCTTGCTATATGGGCTTATGACTGTTGGGTAAATGCCTTTGGAGTCTTGCTATATGGGCTTATGACTGTTGCATTCATATGTGCTGTCTAAGCTTCTGACTAGATCACTAAGAGAAGAAGAGTAACATACCAAATAGGGCAAGTGGAAATTTGATATTGGTCCATAATTTCTACCTGAAATAGTGCAGGATTTCGGCTAATCGTAACAAGTAAATTTTTTAGCTTATGTTGATCAAGAACAGATGTGACCAATTTTGATGATTTCGGTGCTTAATTTGATTTACTTTTCTTGTAGAATAGAGCAGAAAACACTTATCATTAGGTTATGAATTCCTTCAAATGTCTTTGTATTGATGCAATGAAATAAACAAGGAAAAATAAAAGTCAAGATTCTTTTTTTTTTTTTTACAAATTAATTAATTGAATTTTCTCCGCTAAAACTCTGAGAAATTGAAAGAATCTATGTATCCCAAACATATCTTACATAATCTATCATCCTCATGACAAAATCAGTTCAAGAATTTGAATTTATATTTAGATTCTCGATCCCTCTTTGTTTAAGCAATCACCAGGATGAACGGATCGCATACTTCTACTTAAAAGAAACAATGCAATACAGCTTACAAAGATGGTTAACCGATTGATGGACACTTCATACTTCATTTGTAGAGAATAAAACCCACAATTTCCCTAATTTCAAAAACTACCAATCAACAGCATCCATTGAGCCGTAAACAAATCTGAATTAGAACTTATTTCAGCCATTGAAATGCAATTGTTAGGATCATCAATACACAAGAAATAGTAAAATGCACATACAACTACCTTAAACTTCTCTTTTTATTACATTAATTCTATACATCACAACTTATCCCAAACACCTATGCCAAATGGACTCAACATATTCCAAGAAGACAAACGGAAGATAGAAAAGCTTTTCTATCATTCCCATAACCGCACAAACAACAACCAAATCTAAATAAAAAACTTAAGAATAGAGAAGAACAGACTTCTAACCGAGATAACCAAACTAGTGGCTAAAATGCCCGAAGTAAGGACTCCGAATATTGACCAAATTCTAAATTGAACATGCAAATTTTGCAACCAAAAGAAGAGAAAAAACTAGAGCCATTTAACAACCAATTACATACCACAAACCGTGAACTCGCCATGATTTCAAAAATGGGATTTGCATAAGCCATCATCACTATTAATATGGAAGGGTTAAAGAACTCTAGAACGAGAAAATCTAACAAGTGAACAGTAAATCTAGCAAGGAATGTAAAGTTGAAAACAAGACAAAATTCTTTTGAAGCACCATTTCCAAAGACTCTAGAACACAACAACAAGGATTCAAAAAAAGCCCCTTCAGACTCCCCTTCAAACTAAACAATTCAGACTTTGGATATTCGTAATAACCCAATTGCAACATCAACCTATAAATACGTCAACTCAACTACACATACATACGGAGATAGAGAACTCACAGAGTGAGAAATTTGCTGAGGTTAGGTTTTAACAAAAAAGCAGAGGCGTACATAATCCAAATTGACCGAAGAATACTTACCAATCTAAAGAGCGGCGTACAGACCGCAGCTCAATAACGTCCTCTCGCAATGCCGATACCGCTTCACACAGCCGCCGCGCAGAGGACCACTTCAATCGGTTGTGCAGAGAAGATGCTGTGAGAGCGAGACGGCTCTTTAGTAGAGTGCTTTCAGAGTGAAATTCTTCTATATTCCGGATCGAGATGCTATGCCTAAAAGCAAGTTTTCCTAGTCAACGGAAGACTTTACCGAATCTCCTGGGCCTTCTAGGGCTATGTCTTCAATGTCGGCGTAACGACTGTTTTTGTCGGCGGCCTGTAGAGGGCGTAAGGCTTTCGTTTGGTTAAAAATCTCCCCCCTTGACTAGTGATTAGGCTTGTCTCATATGACAAAATCGGGGAAGACAATCAAGTCCACTTCCAAGCCATCGGAAGCAGGAAATAGTCACTCTCTGGAGAAGACAACGCGCAGAGGAGTTTGGGCTGAAGAAGCTGCGAATCAAGCTCTATTTCATCCGATTTCACTCACTGATTTGAAGGAAAAATCCTAATCCCTTCACTGCCCGCCATTGTTGTTGCTCTCGGCGCCTTCAAGTCTGCACAGCCCTCGTTTTTTTCCTTCCCTCCAACGACGCGCGATTTTTTTTTTGTCAAAGTGTTATGCGCGCCTGAGGATGGTAAAGTGTTAGGAAAAATGGATTTTTTTTTCTTGACACAAAATTGTGTCATAACAGTACATTGCCTAATAAAACTACGTCGTATTAATTCAATATAATAACACTTAAAAAGCCAGTGTCATTATAACTATTACATTATTACACTTTATAAAAAGTGTCATTAAAAATATGTTATTAAAGCCCTTTTTTCTAGTAGTGAAGGCTATAATCATTATATGTATCTCTATTTAGCAATTAATACAAGAAGTGTTTGATTTTGGTTTATTGCGATTGGACTAAAAATGAATAAGCATGTATCTGCATATTCGTCTCATTTTAGCCCATTCAATACTACTAGTTTTAACAATTTTGATAAACTACAAAATCATGAGAAATTCTATCTTGCCATTGTTTTTGGTAAATTTTCTTCCCTTTAAGAATTTTTGTGCGCTTGCAATTCATATAGGATGAAAACACCTTGAAGATTATTTTTCTTTTCATTAAAAAAAAATAGAAACAAACTTTCATGGATTGAAGAAAAGTTTTTTTTTGTGTGCCTATAATGGATTGAGAAAACCCGGCGATTGATTAGAGCAAACGTTCAAATTATTATGTTGAACGAGTTTAGAATCATAAGATTTTGTAAAATTCCGACTTGTGGTTTAATTTCCCTTTGCATTTTTAATACTCTTTCATAAATTCAGTTGTGACCAAGTTTCCCATGATAGGGTAATCTTTGCCTATTACAAATATTTCTTTACATTTATGATAGGTCCAATCGTTGTGAGGTAATAAACTAATTAACAAAAGCATTTTTTTAATGAATGAAAAAAAATTTCTATATCCGATTTGCGTCAATTTTGACCCCTCAACATATAAAAAGAAGCAATATTTAGAGAAAAAAGGGCTCTCATTCGATTTATTTTCAGATTTCTACAAGTTTGCTTTCTTACAATTGTGTTAGTAAAGCCACCAATGAAAGGAAAATTCTTATATGCACTCGATGCATGTAAGAATTTTTGTATGTCCAGCAGTAGAATTTGTGCAAGCTTAAAGATTTATTCAGAACAGACTTGGCACAAGGTCTGACAAGTATAAGAAGTTTTGCGTAATGCGAATTTGATTAGTAGACCGTTCACGTATATGTACACCGAATGCATATAAGAATTTCTCTCAATGAAATATTTCAACTAAGAAAATCTCATTGCGCAACTGTGAACTGTCTACTGATTAGGCCTTTTTTCTTTTTTTTTGGGGGGCTAACCAAAATCCAATTTTCTCCTGTTACTAACTCACACAACAATCAACAAATGTGAAGTCGTATTTTTTGCAGTACTAATTCTTAGAAAAACGTGAAAAATTATGTACTCCATCCTATTCGTTAAATACAAATTAAGTTCAATACAAAATCATTCAAATTCGAACAGAGAAAATACTGTTTTTTTTATTTTATTAAGAGTCATATATACAATCAACCTATTTATTTTGGATCCAAAAATATGCATTAATTCAACACTCCTCCCCAAGTAATTATTACCTTTGCTTCTTTTCTTTAGAACATTTCATCTTTTAGGTCGTCCAAGATTGCATGGGTGCATTTGGATTGCAACTTAATCTCATTAAAAATTTTAATTTAATTAAAAAATCAATTTAAATAATTTTATTTTTTGAGAATTATCTTTTACTTTCAAAACATCATATTTTTTCTTATTGGCTCCACATAGAAATGGTAAGGGGTCAGGTCGGGCTAGAGATTAGAAATCTCGGCCCCCAACGCATTTCCTTATTCCTCTCTATCCCCAACCAGTGAAAAGACAGGGATCTCTGCCTTCGATTTATCAGGGATAAAATAATCTTTGGTCATGACCCAGCGAGAAAGTGGGGCCCAACGGGCAATTGAGATTAAATTCTCCAATTGGGCGTAAAATTAAAAATAAAAACTTGTAAACAATGAACAAAATACACTCACCATTAATATTTCAATATAATTACAACAAATGAATCACAAAATGAACTTAAAAAATTATATGAATTAAAGAATTAATTATATGAATTATAATAAATTTAGATCATAATAAACTCTCCAATTTAGTCAAAAAATGATAATAAAGTCCCAAAATAAATTTCAGATAACTAAGATGATAAATTTGGGTGGGATTATATATATTAGAATCTACAAAGATGATAAACTTTATTTTATTCAATAAAATAGTAATTTAAAGACTATTTTTTTATATACAAATAGTATAACAATATTTTATACAATATTATTTTGTATCATTCATTCATTTTTATACAGTTATATTTACAGTTTTAAATCATATACATAATAATTATATATATATATATTGTGTATAAATAAAGATAATAAAAATATTTTATGCATATAATATATATAGAAGAATATATATTATGTTTTGACACACACACACACATACACACACACACACACACACACACACACATATATATATATATATATATATATATATATATTAATTTTAGGACTTCATCTCATTTAAAAATCTCAACCATTGGAATCCTACTGGCTTAATGAAATTTGATTCTGCATATCTTTAGAACATTTGTCACAACACCTAAACTACATCCCTCTCCAAGAACTCCTTTGGAGACAACATCCAAAATCTAAAAACTATTCGAGAAGAAGTATCCATATGCTTGAAGACTGTGAAGATATATTTGCATATGTCAGTGTCATCGTACAACTAATGTAAATCCTCATCTTTCCTTTTCCAATGAGTACATGGCCATTAATGACAATTGTAACTGTTTATTTTTTTTATTCTGATTGTATAACTTACATCTACTTGCCTTAAATCCATCATCAGATTCTTTTGGTCCATAACTTATCTAATTTACGTAGAGTGTACAATTGCATCAGTAATTTTACCCGTATCTAACAACATCTCTCTAGATGTAATCTCGTCAATAAAATACATTGATTAACATGCCTTTTTTAAGAGAGATTCATGTTTCTCTATCTTTTACCTCCTTGACTATTCTTCTCATTGATTTTAACCTTCTCAAAATCCTGAAACTTAGAAACTTAGGAACTAGGCTCTGATACCACTTGTTAGGAAATCTAAACTGGAATACTTAAAGAGAACAGAAAAATGAATATGAAGAATAAAATAAGATACAAGAGAATTACGTAATTCGGCTTATTTAACTAAGCTTACTTGCACGGCAAAATTATGAAATACTTTATTAATAGATCAGGATATTTACATAAAATATTCTTAATATTTTTCCAAACCTGTCTCATACTACTCATACACTCGTCCAACCTACATCCATACACCCTATAACACTGGATACACCTGAAGAAATTAGGACATATTGAAAACTTATAACTCCACATATATATTAACACTCTATATATTACGAAAATCAACCATAATCATTAGCCACCAAAAAAAAAAAAAAAAAAGAAAAGAAAAAAAAGATCAACCATAAGTTACCAATTATTAAAAGAGAGTTTTTCTTATTCTATTAGATGTAATTCATTAGTAAATTATCAACTAATACAAAAAGAAAAGAAAGGCCCAACAAAGAGGATTTGAACTTGCAATAAGCTACATAGACTGGATATGCCAGCACACCGTACGTCATTAGATGTTTTATGATTGTCACCATCCATTTCACTTTCTCGCCATCCCGTATCTAATAATAATATTTATAACAAATATCTCATTAGATATTTGTTTTTATTTAAATAATGTAATAATTTACACTTTCTTGCCACCCCATCTAATAATAACATTCATAACAAATATCTCATTAGATATTTTTATTTTGATTCAAATAATGCAATAATTTATACGTATATTTTTATAAAAAATAGAAAATTAGATTTAGATAAATGTAATATATCTTTATGTGTGTGTGTGTGTGTGCGTGCACATCCGTGTGCATGTGTGTGTGTGCGTGTGTATTAAAACTCATAAATGTAATATAATGTTTATGTGTAAGTGATAATTGATTATGTATATTGTGTTGAATGATTTATTTCTAAGGTTAACATGCAAAAGGATATGAATTTATAGGTAGTATAAGGAGTTTAGTAATTTCAATAATTTTTTTCCCATATAAATGACTTTCACTACAACAAAAATCTATTCTAACTACACTTTTTTTTAGTCATTAATTAAAAACATCCCTATGATAATGACATTCTCGACGTTTAAAATAAAATGTCGCCAAATAAAAAATATAGCGTCATTTTTTAATTACAGTGTCGATATTTGATATATTTTTTCGACGTTAATGGAAATGTGACGTAATATTAAAAATAAAATATTTTATGGCTACACTTTCTTTACGTCATTATTTAAAAGCGTCCTTATAATAATGACATTCCTGACGTTTAGAATAAAATGTCGTCAAATAAAAAATACGGCGTCATTTTTTAATTAAAGTTTTGGCATTTTATATATTTTTCCCAACGTTAATGAAAATTCATCGTAATTATATTAAAAAAAAATGCTTCAGCCTACACTTTTTTCCGTCATTAATTAAAAGTGTCCCCATAATAATGATATTCCCGATGTTTAGAATAAAATATCGCCAAATAAAAAATATAGTGTCATTTTTTAATTAAAGTGTGGGCATTTTATATATTTTTCCCGACGTTAATGAAAAAGCGTCATAATATTTTTAAAAAATCTATTCTAACTATATTTTTTATGTTATTAATTAAAAGTGTCCCTATAATAATATTTTTGACGTTTAGAATAAAATGTCAATAAATAAAAAATATAGCATTATTTTTTAATTAAAGTGTCGGCATTTTATATATTTTTCCCGATGCTAATGGAAATGCGTCGTAATATTAAAAAAAAATCTATTCTAACTACACTTTTTTTTGTCATTAATTAAAAGTGTCCCTATAATAATGATATTCTCGACGTTTAGAATAAAATGTCGACAAATAAAAAATATAGCGTCATATTTTAATTAAAATATCGGCATTTTATATATTTTTCCCGACGTTAATGAAAAAGTGTTGTAATTTTTTTTAAAAAAATCTATTCTAACTACACTTTTTTTTTACGTTATTAATTAAAAGTGTCCCTATAATAATGATATTCTCGATGTTTAGAATAAAATGTCAATAAATAAAATATAGCGTCATTTGTTAATTAAAGTGTCGGCATTTTATATATTTTTCCCGATATTAATGAAAATGCATCATAATATTTAAAAAAATTTAACATTTAATTAAATAATATCAAATAACAACGACGCTTTTTGATATAAGTGTCGTCTCATTCAAAATTATAGGGACGCTTTAAAATTAATTGTCCAATTTTAAAAAGAATTTTTTACTGACATTATTTAAAAGCGTCCCTATAATAACGATATTCCCGACATTTAGAATAAAATGTTGACAAATAAAAAATATCGCATCATTTTTTAATTCAAGTGTCGACATGTTATACATTTTTTCCAACATTGATGAAAATGCGTTGTAATATTAATAAAAAATTCTGACACTATTTAAAAAACAACATTTAATTAAATAATATGAAACAACAACAATACTTTTTGATATAAGTGTCGTCTCATTCAAAATTATAAGGATACTTTTAAATTAATTGTCTTGATTCAAAAGGAATTTCTTGGTCGACATTAATTAAAAACGTCTCCATAATATAACTATTCTCAACATTGAATATAAAATATGCTTAGTTTTTGGGATATGCTCAGTTTTTATGGTCGATTTGAATGAATAATAGATATTATAAATGAAAACTATTCACTTTGTTCTTGATATTGTTCTTTTTTACGTTCGAGGTATTCTGGATTTGTAAATCATTTCTCTCAACAGGTTTGTAGACACGATTTTCTTGATTTTCATTGTGTACTGGGTTTTCATTGTTTTATTTTGAATGTTTATTGCCATTTAGGGAAACCCTTTGTTATCTTTCATTTCCACACTTAAAAAGGGTTCGTTCTTGTTACTTTGGTGTATTCATATAATTGAAATATCTTCCATTCACTATAAGAAAAGATGGTTTCCTGTAGCATTTCTTTTGCGAGGGCTAGATTTTAGTAGTAAATAAATTATTTTAGTAGATTTAGTAAATTTACTTATTTTTCATATTTATAATTTATTTGACATGTAACTCAGCAATAATTTTAAGAAAATTCATTTATCTAACTTTATTAAGTAAACATTCATTTATCTAATTTTAGAAGTAAAATACTAAAAGGAAAAGTAAATATAAGCTTAAAGGAAATAACATTTGCTAAAAAATAATTTAGCATTTACTTAACTCTGAATATTAAACAATGAAATTATATCTTTTCTATTATGTTAAAAAATTTCTTTAATATTCTATTTGTAAACCATTACTCATGTAGTATCAATGGATTATTAAAAGAATTATTTTATTTATTCATTATTTTTTATATTTCTGTTAGTACTTTATTTGTAATCTATCATTAAAATTTAAACTACCAATAGAAAAGTAGCAGAATATTAACGGATGAAAATATTTATTTTTATTTTTTATAAGCTTTCCGACAATTAAAACCATTATCAACACAATACAATTAAACTTACTAATAAAATATTGATTGAATACCAACTTATATAAGTAATATTTATAAATTTTTTTTATAAGCTTAAAACATTTGATGGTATTTTGTCATAATTAAAATCATCACTATTCATTGTGAATGGATTACTGGAATTCTTTTTCATTTTATATTTTATTAAATTTTTATTTTTATATTTCTTTGATAATCTATTGGTAATATCTTGGTAAAATTAAAATTTTAGACCAATTATTGATAGAATTACCTATGGACATTTTATTTTACAAAAACCTATAATAAAAAGATTCTATTTGTATTCCAATGCTATTTAGTAGAAAATTTATGACGTAAATGGTTTTTTGGTAGTTATTCAAGATATTTTAGAAATATTGGGGACACGGGGCTTAATTTTAATTTATTTATTACTGTTAAATAAAATACTAGTGGGTTACTACAATTAGCTTAAAACAAAAGATTAATTTTAGATGATCGAAATATATAAAAAAAAAATTAAGCTCAAAAGGATTCAAAAGATTATGGTTAATTTTTTTTGTGGCCAATAATTATGGTTGATATATATATTTTTAAATTTTTTTTTGAGTTGATCGAAATATATAAAACAAAATATTTTGAGTCATTGAGATAATCATTCAAAATCATTAAAAAATGTGTGTAAGTAAATCGTTCAAAGACATTTTTTGGTTTTTTTTTTAAAAATCAATTGCCTTTTAAAAAAATTCAAATTAGAAGGGATAAGTTTTTGGAAGTCTTGAAATATCATATTGATTGTGGATATAACTAAAGATCGTATATATATAGATTGTTGTAAAATGTAGTCGATATAAATGTATTCAATAATCTATTAAGTTGACGAAACAAAAACAAGAAAGTTATAGAGTTGAACGCTTTAGTCAACTTTAGATATCCAACTATCAATTTTTATCTATATATTTTTTATTTCTCTTTTAATTTTGCAAAGTCGACGTCATATACAAATATGAAAAATATACGTTTTGATTAGTGAATAAATGAAATTTAAATTAATAACAGTTGAACTTACAAATATAATGCTAAAATTTAATATATTAGAAGAAGAAACTGATGTAAGAATGTTAAATAGTGTTCCATTTATATGAAGAGATTTTAGTTGACAGATTATTTGTTTAATTAACTAAATACATTATTTAATAACGTATTTTTAATATTCTAGTTGAGAGTGGCATTAAAATAAATATGTAATTAATTATTGATATACAGTTTAGATATATAATTGATAATTAACATTGAAAACACACAAATTTAAATAAATAGTGACACGGGAAACATACAAATTTGAATAGATAATTGACCGTCTTACATTTGAAAATTTTAATTTTAGAATTCAAAATACGTTAAAATCTTATATACCTTATTGATCCGGATCAATTTGATTCGCAAAGTATTACCGTTAAAAAAATAAGCATCTCCCGAATTCAAAATAAACTGTGCACACGAAATTCTAATAAACCTAGCGCATATTTTTCTGCACCATACTCTAACATTGTGCTAAACGTCTACATGCGAAACAGTTCGTTGTCTTGTGATTTGCCATAAGTGCTTAGATTTATTTTCCCAACAGCCAAAAAAAAAAAAAAATGGTGTGGATTGATATATGATCATGCATCAGCCTTTTCGAATATTTTCAACGTTTGTCAAGTCAAGATTTATTTTGGCTAAAAAATCCTAATTCAATAATATGTAGTAGGACATTTAAACTTCATTTCATCCTGTTATAAAACATCTTCCAATTGGAATTGCTAGAACAGAAATAATAAATTCCCAACAATGGAATGGAAAGGGAAAAAGGACCTTATCTAGGTGGAAAAATTACTGCATTCCCTCCATTCTATTTCCACGTACCAAACATTGCCCTAATAAAAAAGCACTTTTTTTTTATCATTCATATCTGGTTAATATCGACTTCCTTACAAGAAAAAGCCAGAAATGAAAAATTCCTCGATAAACATTCCTCAGTCGTGCATTTAGTCAGGCCTAAAGCATGACGCGAAGGATGGAGAATTGGTTCTTTATAGAGAACTTACAATTTTGGTATTATTTCAATTCGATGAAGGTTTTGAGAAGAAACAGAGGGTAGCCTGGTACATATCACAGCAGATAGGTGATGAAAAGTTGCAGATACAATTTCGTTTCAAGATTAGATCAAGAATGATTGGTCAAGGATATCAGTCAGCTATATTTCCCGTCCAGCATTAATTGTCATGACTGATTTCTTTAGCCAGCAATCTACTTTATTTGCTTGTAAGCTTTTGGGGTGGGATTTTACAGTTTATATAGGGAAATTACTGTATAAGAAGGATAATTCCAATGACCAGTTTAACGTAGGGTAAAAGGTTGCTTTATTTGATGGGAAACTTTAATTTATAATTTTTTTTTTTGTGTGTGGATATATTAGAGGTTGAAGGATGTAAATTAAAATAGGTCTACTCTTCACTTAATAAGAAGTGCTTCTAATCGATACTTTATTATATTATTTATTACTTATTTTTTTAAATTAGATTTTATGATAACTTTGTATTCTATTCGTTCCCTTTTATCCGTCAATTTTAATTGATTTATAAATTTTAAGAAAAATAAGATTTTTTTAGTTAATTAATCAATATTTGTTATTTTACCTTCAAATAATATCTCTCTTTATTAAGGAGTAATCAAATTTCAAAATTTTATGTGTTGTGAGCATATTTCATTTACTTCCATTTCTCACTACAAGTATAGAAGTACTTACGGTATTAAAGAGGGGTATTTGTGGAAAAATAATAATTAATATAGTCTTGATTTACTAATAGGACAGATAAATTGAGATAAAAATTTTAGTTAAAATAGATAGATAAAAGAGGATAGAGAGACTAGTGTATTTGAAGTTGAATGTCTTGGATTGCTTTGTAAGTTAAAATGAAAGTATTTACCCATAGAGTAGGATTTCAAAGGTTGAATCATATTTGTCTCCACTAGAAAATAGAGACATTGAAAATTGAAGATATTCAAGGAGGAGAAAATGACAAGCACTGACCCCACTCAACCCTTTCTCTCTCTACCCTTTCTTTCCAATGCTCATCGTCTTCTTTTCCTTTTCGGCCAGATCCGAGCCCAGCTTTTGCTTGGCGCTTGGATCTTGGCCGATCTTTGTTCTTTTGTTGTTTTCTTTCGATTTCCACCCCCTATTTTGTCTGCAAACCTCACAGTCTCCTTCGTTGGCTTCTTCTTCTTGCTTTGCACGTTCTTGGCATGGTGTCTATGCTCCACACCATCTTCAAACCCAACGTTTGTTTGGGCCCTTTCCTCAGCCTTTCTCCCTTTCCTCAGACATACTTCAAGACAACTAATACGCCTAGGGTTTTTTGGTTTGCTGCTCACAGTATTGGGTGGAAAGTTGAGACATTTTCTTGTTCTTTCCTGTCAAGGTTACTTATGGCATGGGATAGCGATTGTTGTGTATTTGTTTTGTTATTTTTGTTGTTTATGTCTTATATTTTACCCACCTAGAATTAGAGGTGTGGTGATTTTCTATTACTGTGAATCATTTGGTCCCTCTATATAACTTATTTCTTATTAATGCATCATCTTATTCAGAAAAGAAAAATGACAAGCATCGGAAAAATGGCCACTCATTCTGAAGAAAAAAAAAAAAAACAAATTAGTCCATTGACCAGGGCAGACACTTGTATTAATTGGGTTTAGTTGATGGAAATCTAAAATATGAATGGAAGAAAGTTGAGATACGATAATAAAATACATCGAAATCACTCCGTGTATATGTATATTTATATATACAATAGGAATTACAAAGGACTCTCGTTATGATATGTGACTGAATTGATATGTGATTGAATCTGTAACTCCCGTTGTGATATGTGATAGTATCCTTTATTGATACTTGACGCGTTGAATTTAAATTTCTTTTTTAAAAAAAATTGTGAAAGGTTTTTGATTCAGATAAATGTTATCTAATAAATAATCTTTAATAGACTTTTAGAAAATCGTAAAATTATAAATAAAAGTTAACAATTAATAAACTTTTAAAAATAAAAAAATTATAATTAAAAATTATTTATTTTGATGCGTTTTATTTTACGTCCCTTCCTACAACGCACGAACATTCAACTAGTATAGTACTATAGAATTATAGAAAAATAATGAGAGTTAAAGTAAGATAACAAAAACAGAAAAGAACTTATTAAAGTGAAAAAATCCCTGAAAAAACTCCGTATATATATAATAAAAGTTACGAAAAGCTTCTATTATGATATATAACAGCATCTGCAACTCCTGTTGTGCATGTGACAATATTCTTTATTAAAACTTGGCACGTTAAATTTAAATGAATTTTTTTTAAAAGAAATTGTGAAAGGTTATTGATTTATGAAAGTTATCTAATAAATAAACCTTAATAGGCTTTTAAAAAATTGTAAAATTATAAATAAAAGTTAACACTTACTAAATTTTTAAAAAATCATAAAATTATAATTAAAAGTTATTTATTTTGATGCGTTTTGTTTTACGTCTCTTCTTACAAGCATGAACATCAAACTAGTATAGTAAAATAGAATTATAGAAAAATAATGAGAGTTAAAGTAAGATAACAAACCAGAAATGAACTTATCATTAAAGTGAAAAATTCTCTGAAAAAACAAAAAGGAGAAAAATAAATTATGGTAGGACAAAAATGAAACTTCTCATTAAAGCGAAAGTTTGACCGTTAGGAATTCTGAAAGTGTTTTTTTTTTCTTTTTTTTTTAATTTTATAATTAAAGTCCCTATCATTTAGAAGTATATTTTAACTAGCCACTCAATTTATGTAAAATCCAAGAATGGCCCAAAAAAATTTTGGGTTGCGCAATTTTTTCTTTTAAAATATTAAAAGTACTTTATTTTTCTTGACAAAACAATGTCAGCAAGTATATATATATCATAAGTGAGATGACCCTGTCACATTAACGTTTCAAATTCAAATCTCTTTTGAGATATGAATTCTGTACACATTTTTATATTGCAGTTGTGAATTTTATGATCAATAAATAAAATTTTTTAAAAAAGTGAGACGAGTCTGCCACAAAAGCAGGGTACATAGAGGATTGAACATATTAGTTTTGTATTATAATAGTCATATATAGTAACATATATAATGTAAAACAAATTAAAAATCCCAAAAAAATATATACTCAAAGTAAAAGAAAAAAAATTCTCAAAAGTCAAACATATCTTGAAAATTTGAATTTTTTTCTTTTTGGCACCAATGAATGATGAATGAGAACGAATTCTTTACAAAAAAAAAAAAACAATTCTTAGAAAATAGAAAATCAAAATAAAAAACATGGAGGGGGTGCAATAAATATGAAGCCCTGACATTTAAAAAATTCAGAAAATTGAAAGATGACCAAATTAAATATCTCTAACAATAATCTTTAAGGATAAGAATATGTTTATAGAAAAGGTTTGAGTGATTATGATCAAATAACCCATCTTCCAATTTTCTCGCTAAGATGTCTTCTCCTAATTTGTGGAATCAGCCTTATCCCTTGACATAAGGGGTTCAGTTGTCCACATTTGACTATGTTTCATGGATGGAACCAAATCTTTTACCTTGAGGGGGCAAATTTATAATTCTAAAACTATCTTAATAGATATGGAAACAAAATGATCTTTTATATATAAAGAACTTGATCTTTTAAAATGATATATATACAAACATATTAAAGGAAATATAGTTATCAAAACTTATATTTTATTAAAGATAGGCCTAGAACGATGAAATTTTAAGCTTGCAAATTAAGATAAGAAAAATATCGACAAGTATAGACTATTTGATAAATATTAAAAGTAGTTAAAAATCTTTGAAAAAAAAAAATACTAAATTGCAAGATGAAATTTTCAATTCTTTTCTTTTTGAAAAATGTTGATTTTTGAGGGATGAAGAGTTTGAGTTCAGATCGAACAAGATTTGATGATGGACATTTAATCACCAAGTTTTTGAGACTTATTTGTGTAGAATAAGATGAACGTCTTAAAACTTTGATGAAAGTCCAAAATGCTGAAATTTGAATATTGTTGAAGCTTGAATGTGTTGAAGCTTTGTTTAAGATGGAGATGCCTCTTGTTTGTTGAAACATCGGGACGCTTTGAACTTTTTAGGGAATACTTTATTTATTGGTTGAAAATCCATTAATCTTAACATAAACAGTTGATGTGAGACTTTAAGAAACTTTCTAATAAACCCTAATGGACTTGAGTTTGAAGTGACTTGAGTTTAATTTAAGTTTAGTCCCAATTTTATGTAACCATTCCAAGTGAGTTTAATTTAAGTTTAGTTCCAATTTTATGTAACCATTCCAAGTGAGTTTAATGGATTCTTACCAAAAGTCCCAATTTAATGACCCAATCCAATTCTATTTAATTCATAATATATTAGATTTGATTTGAAATGGACTCTTGACAATGACCAAATGTTAATAATCCAATTCCATTAATATATTAGATTTAATAGACTCTAAACAATGACCCAATTTGTAATAATACAAAAATAATTATGTTTATTTATAAATTTATTTTAATTAAATAAGACTAAAATATTTAAATTTTTTTAGTATTTTAGTCTTGATTAAATATGTTTATCTTCTTTTTCAAATTGAAAAATTAGTCAATCTAATCTTTAAAGTTTAGTACTTATAATAATATTTTCGTCCTTAATATTTTTTCTACCATTATGGTCCATAAGGTTTTTTTCTTGATATTATGGTCCCTAATTTTTTTATTTTTAGGAGCCATAATGGCTAATTTTTAGGCACAGAAATAAAATATTAGGGACCATAATGATAGAAAAATCATTAAGAACAATAACGGTACGAAAAAATATTAAGGACAAAAATATTACAAATCCTAAACTCTAAGGACCAAATAGGCTAATTTCTCTTTCCAAATTCCTTGTTTACGAATACCCTAACTTTAAGGCTTGAAGAGAATGCTTTGTCAAAAAAAAAGTTGAAAACAAGGCTTGAAGTACTACTTTTATAATGTAATATAATTCTTCAATTTAGTTAGAAATTAACATAAAAGCCTTCTATAAATCCTTGATAAAATATAATTCTTTTTCTACTTCTATAAAAAATTAGCAATAAAGTTGAAGCTCAAAGTTGATGACGAATCATATTTCTTAGAGTTACCAGTCAAAATTTTTAGATTTAAATTTAAATTCAAATCAATATCTTCTAACTAAAAATTAGAAGTTATATAAAATTTAGAAGAAGCATCTCATGGTACCTATAAAAGTTTTTCATCTTCACTATTTTTTCACACAAATTCAAAAAATCTTCACCAACTTCAATTGGAGGATTCCACAGCATTTTTGGCATTTACAAACGATAGTAAGGAACTTTGGTAACGACATTCTCTTTCCTTTGTCTTTTGTGAATCACCAATTTTTTTTTTTAAATCCTTATTTTCAATTTCTTGAAACTAGAATGTCATCTTATTGCAGCCCACTACCATCATGCCTGTCTTGTTTGTGAATATAGCCAAGGTATCAGTAACAACCAGAAGGGCAACAAGCATGAAAAAAAAAAAAGAAAAGAAAAAACCGAAGCCCCTGCCCCTCCACCGCCGCCCGCGCACCCCCTCCCTTTTTTTAGCTTTTCAATTCATGGTTGATCCCATTGCTTGCTTAACCGCACATTTTTTTTGCCGCTTTGAAACTTTCGTTTTCCAAAACTTGGTTTTTTTTTTTTTTACTGACC
Source organism: Voacanga thouarsii (assembly GCA_026120185.1). NCBI lineage: Eukaryota > Viridiplantae > Streptophyta > Magnoliopsida > Gentianales > Apocynaceae > Voacanga > Voacanga thouarsii. The sequence goes on along the minus strand of JANUWF010003365.1, from coordinate 1,192,787 downwards.
CATTTTTTTTTTTTTTTTGTGTATGCCATCATTTTTTTTAAGGCTTCATCTTTTTATTTTTGGGTTGCTTTTTTGCCAAACTTTTTTTTTCATAAATAGATTCAAATTTGTGATCTTTTTTGGACTGATAACTACTTGTCATTCATGACAACCAACATGACCCAATGTAAATAGGAATAACGTTGATTGTTTATGAAGTCACGTTTGACAAATGCGCGAGATACTTGCCAAAGGTGACACTTCTACGACTCATGAAGGAATAGTCAATGGAAGTTAATTTCAAAGGCACTCACTCTCTAAAGGTGTGAATTCTCCTCTCATCACATCATTAATATCAAGCTCAATCCAGTGTGCTACCTTTACTTGGATGCCGAATAATTCAAAAGGAGATTCAATGGGCTTCAACGCTCAACTTTTTGGGCATATTTTGCTTTAGGAAGAGATATTGGGAATGGGAATAAGACGTTTTATGTCGTTGTAAAAGACACTTGAGATCTGCAAAGATCTATGAGGCTGTTTATACATTACTTTATATATGGGTGCAACTCTAATATTTTCAAAGCCTTTTGTGACGCTTGGTATCCTCTCACCAACACGCTCTTGACAACAGCCGATGAGGCATTCATTTCACTGTGGGACTTACACGAATTTGGAGGCTTACTAATATTTGGGACCCACTACGACACAACTATTCCTCATGCCACAAACTCACCGGTGTAGATCATTACAACAAACAATTCCTTCTAAGGAGTTGTGAATATCTCTTCCACACGTACCACTGAATAAAAAAAGGATAACAACAATTTTGGTATCTCCATTAACAAGTGCCTCAACTTTTGCTTCAAAAGAGTAATAAAGTATATGGTGCCTCTTCCCAGGGAAGAAAAACGATCATGCTCTAAATTCACTAACAACCCATGCGTAGTCATCCCACCATATACTGCATGGACATCTGAAGAAAAGAGTTTGTTTTCAAACTTGGGCATCAGAAGTTACAACAAAGACCAAGCCTTTCTTGTGGCTTTCCTTTCATATTAGCTTTGCATCCTTGTCTTACCTAATAAAGAAGTAGACATCATTCGTCTAATTACCTTTAAAATAGTGAGTTTATAGCTTGCGCTAAACGAGTTAGTTTGGTAATTCCCGTCTTGACAAGTATTTATAGAGGGTTGAATCATATTTCCAACTCCCAACATTCAAATGAGGAGAAATCTGTCTTCCCAACTCATTATATATATGTGTTAGCTCTAAGGGCGGTCTCCTGTGTTTTATCTTATGACAAACATTGATGAGGACTTATAACTTGTGTGATTTACATGTGATAGGACTTGTTTGACCTCAATTTTTTCAAGGCATGCAAATAGGATTGCTAAGCAACTCTTGAAACAATAGAATTTGAGAATAGGCAATCAAGAAGATCAAGTTTAAGAGATTACATACAAAGAATCCGTTGTGGGAGAACAATAGACTAGGAATCCTAGTTAAGGTATCTCTCTGTGAAAATTCCTATGTCGTCTTTACCTCTTGATTCAGTTTAATTACACTTTGAAGCACTAAAACAAAAGATTTCAAAGTTTTAAAATTCTCAAAATTTTAGATTGAGTATTTTGGATGACCCTGCATCCAGAAACTATGTCCAACACTCTGTGAACAGTATTAAATCGATTCTGTCTAAAAAAGTGTCAATTTGGACTTACCTTTTAGATGCACCATCTTGCAAAACTCTGACAAAGCTGATAGTGAAAAAATAGCCGTTTTATAGCTGTTGAAGCTCTACTTTATGTCTCTATAAAAGGTTTTAAAACTCGATTTGAAAGTAAATTTTTGTCCTATCCTTCTAAAAAACACCATTCCTCTATAGAAAACAAAATTCCCCTTTATCAAAGTGTTTCAAAAGTGAAATCAAATTGTGTCCAAAAGGTAAAAGTGTTTGAGCTGATTCTTCGGGTATATCTGCTTAAAGAAGTGAGCCACTTTTGTTTTATTTATCTTCAATCATCTTTGTGTGTCAAGGTTGTGGTGTAAAACTCATTTGGGGTAAACCTTGATTTGTTGGTTGATTGAGAGGTTTTGAAAAACCAAATGTGGTGATCCTCTTTTGTATTTGGTACAGATTGATACCATTGAATTGGGTAAATGAAATTTGATTGAAAATCCTTAAGTGTGAGCTTAAGATAGTGGATGTAAATCTTGGTAGATCGAACCACTATAAATTCCGTGTTATATCTCTTTGTAATTATTTTCGAATCAGTTGCAAATTGTCCTATGTCAAATCATCTTAGTTCATTAAAGAAATCTTTAAAGGCTCTCACCAACCCATTTTTAATCCAACATTAATTGCTTCGTGCATCTTGCCTTATTCTAAGTCTAGATATTACTCAAGGTCATTTTGAAAAGCTCTAACTATTGCAAGTGTTGTTGGTCAAAAGATTCGAAGAACATTTATTTCTCTCAAAACAGATTTTATTCAAAAGTTTTTTTTTTTAATTTGCCAAAAACCTTATTCACCCCTCTTTAAGGGTTTTCATTTGGTATCAGAGCTTGGTCTACTCTATACTCAGTCTAAAAACTGTGTAGGAAAGATCCTCATGGCAAATTCATCTTCTCTTCTGTATATTGAAGGTTCGTCAACAAATCGACCTCTATTGTTCAATGGAAACAACTACATATTCTGGAAAAAGATAATGAAGATCTATGTTTGTTCAATCAACTTTCTAGTTGTGGAATTTGATTGAAAATGGTCCTTTTGTTCTGTAAAAAATAATTGATGGCAAAATGGTGCCTAAACAAAATAACGAATTTGATGTCAAAGACAATGCCAAGATGACATTAATCTTTCAAGTTATAAATATCTTGTGCTGTGCCCTTGATACCACTGAATACAATTGAGTCAGTGGCTGTGATTCAGCCCACAACATGTGGAAACTACTTGAAGTCACCCATGAGGGGACAAATCAAGTTAAGGAATCTAAATTGAGACTTTTAATTTATGAGTATGAATTGTTCACAATGAAACCAAACAAAAGCATAACTGATATGTTTACCAGATTTACAAATATCGCAAATGATCTTAAAGACTATGGGAAAGTCTATTCCCTTGGTGAACAAAATCAAAAAATTCTGGATGCATTACCATAAGAGCTGGCAGCCGAAAGCTCTTGCTGTGGAAGAATATAAGGATTTGAAATCCTTACCAACTGAAGAATTGATTGACTCTTTTCTAATACATGAAATGAAACTTAAGAGGTTTCAAAAATCTGATGATCATAATAAAAGTAAAAAGGGAATAGCACTGAAAACTGAAAAAGAGGCAGCTGAAACCAGCCAATCGGACAGTGGCGATAAAACTAAAGTATACACTGAAGAACTAGCAATGATAGTAAAGAAATTTAGAAGGATGTTTAATGAAGGAAACTTCAAAAGAGGAAAGAAGTTTGTAAAGAGAAAAGGACAAATCTCAACGTTTAAGCCTTAATATCATGAATGCAAAAGCATTGAACATTTCATTGCTGATTGCCTAGTTGCTAAAGAAAAGGAAGGTAGAATATTTAAGAAGAAGGAGGAGCTGAAAGCAAAGAAAGGCAAAAGATTGATGGGAACTTGGGACCAAAAAAAATCTAAGGTAGATGATTCTGAAAACGAAAATGCCAACATATGCTTCATGGCAATGTAAAATGAGGTATATTCATTGGAGAAAATAAGCTTCACCAAGTGGTTTTTAGATAATGGATGTTCAAGACATATGACCGAAAATGCAGCTCTGCTAGAAGATGTACAAACAAATGAAGGATTCGTTACCTTTGGAGATAAAAAGAAAGGAAAAATTCTTGGCATAGGTAACATTGGTAAAGGTTTTTCAACCATTATAAAACAAGTGTTATTAATTGATGAGTTGAAATATAACTTACTTAACATTAGCCAATTATGTGATAACGGCTGCAAAGTTATATTTGAAAAGGATTCTTGCTCTATCATGCAGAGCTCAAATAATGAAACAATCTTTGTTACCAACGTTGTTGGAAATATTTATATATTCTATCTAAATGATCTTATAAGTTATAGTATTAGATGCATTTCCGTGCATGACAATAATGGCTATATTTCACATAGAAGATTATGCCACATATCTTTTGATTTGCTAAACAAATTATCCTCAAAAGAACTTGTTAGGGGACTGTCCAAAATGAAGTTTGGTAAAAGCAAAATTTGTGATGTATGCCAAAATTTGGCAAACAAATCAAAACTTCTTTCAAACCCAAGAAAATGATTTTCACCTCAAAATCTCTTGAATTAATTTATATGGATTTGTTTGGACCAATGAGTACCACTAGCCTTGGTGGTAAGATGTATGCTTATATGTTAGTTGATGACTTCTCAAGATTTACTTGGACTTTATTCCTTGGACAAAGGACGAAGCCTTTTCTGAATTTTCAAAACTGTTCAAGCGCGTCCAAAACTCTATTGGAAGTAAACTGATTTCTATTAGAAGTGATAATGGTAGAGAATTTTCCAACAGTGAATTTACACACTTTTGTGATGAAAATGGAGTATTTCACAACTTTTCAGCAGCTAAAACACCCCAACAAAATGGTGTTGTTGAGAGAAAATATCGAACTTTGCAAGAAATGGCTAGAGTCATGATTTGTGAAAATTCTCTTCCAAAATGTTTCTGGGCTGAAGCTATTAATACAGTATGCTATATTGTAAACCGAGTAATGTTGAGACCTTTCTTGAGAAAAATACCTTGAGCTTATATTTGACAAAACTCCATCAATTTCCTCTTTTAAAGTATTTAGCTGCAAATATTTTGTCTTTAATACCCAAGACAATCTTGAAAAATTTGATAGCAAATCCGATGAGGTTATATTCCTTGGATACTCTTCCAATCAAAAGGCATATAGAGTATACAATAAGAGAACTCTATGTGTGGAAAAATTCGTACACGTTGTTTTTGATGAATCTAATATCTATACTTCAAGGAAAGATGATGATGATGATGTAGGAGGTTCAAAGGAAATGATGAAAGACCAACACAAAGCTCCGCCTCTAGATACTCATGCAAAAGAGGAAGAAATTAAAGAACAACAAGCTAAACAAGGAAAGCAACAAATTGAAGATTTCACGGATCAAGAATTACCAAAAGATTGGAAATACAAAACCGGCCATCCAAAAGAACAAATCATTGGAGATCTAAGCTACATAGTCAAAACTAGACAATATTTCGTAGATAACTTTGCTCTACTCTCAAGTATAGAACGTAATTGTATTGATGCAACATTGCATGATAAATTTTAAATAATTGCTATGCAAGAGAGCTAAACCAATTTGAAAGAAATCAAGTTTAGAAATTTATCCTTAGACCACTTGATCATCTGGTTATTGGTACCAAGTAGGTGTTTAGAAGCAAACTTGATGAAAATTGAGCTGTCATTAGAAATAAAGCAAGATCAATTGTCCAAGGATTCAATTAAGAAGATGGCATTAACTATGATGAGACATTTGCTTCCGTTGGTAGATTGAAATCTATAAGAATGCTTCTTACCATTGCATCATTAAAAAACTTTATGCTTTATCAAATGGATGTTAAGAGTGCATTTCCAAATGGTTTTATTGAGGAGGAATTTTATGTAGAACAACCTTTGGGTTTTATTCATGAGTATTTTCCAAGCCATGTTTTCAAATTTTCAAAGGTTCTTTATGGTTTAAAACAAGCCTCATGAGCTTAGTATAAAAGGCTTAGTGGATTTCTGCTCTCAAAAGGTTTCTCAAGAAGTTTGATCGATACCACATTGTTTATCACAATAGAAAAATCTGGTAATCTGCTTATTGCTCAAATTTATGTTGATGATATTATTTTTTGGTGCTACTAATAATTTCTTGTGCAAGATGTTTGTTAAGACAATGTAGCAAAAATTCAAGATGAGTATGATTGGAGAATTAAACTTCTTTCTTGGGCTGCAAATCAAACAAATCAAGGATGGAATCTTCTTAAATCAAGCTAAATATGTTAAGGAGCTGCTCAAAAGGTTCAGTATGAACGAAGCCAAAGAAATCTGTACACCTATGAGTACTTCCCTAAAACTTGACAAGGATGAAAATGGTAAGAAGGTAGATGAATCTAAATATAGAGGTATGATTGGAAGATTATTTTATCTCACCGCTAGTTGGCCAAATATCATGTTTTCAGTCTGTCTTTGTGCTTAGTTTCAATCATGTCCAAAAGAATCACATCTATGTGCAGTAAAATGCATTATTTGATATTTAATTGGCACATATGATTATGGCTTATGGTATTCTTGTATAAACACATTTAATCTTATAGGATATACCGATGGGGATTACGCTGGCTATAAAGTTGAAAGAAAAAGCATAAGCGGCCATTGTCAATTTCTTGGACACTCTCTAGTGTCATGGCACATCAAGAAGCAATTCTGTGTATCCTTATCCACAACCGATGCCGAATACATTGTAGCTAGAAGCTGCTGCGCACAAATTTTGTGGATGAAAAAATACATTGCTTGATTTTAGCTTAAATTTTAATTGCGTACCTATATTATGTGACAATACAAGTACTATCAATCTAACTAAGAATCCTATTCGACATTCTAGAACCAAGCATATAGAAGTTAAATATCATTTTATCCGTGATCATGTGTTTAAAGTTAATGTATGTGTTGAATATATTTCAACTGATGAACAACTTACTGATATTTTTACAAAACCTCTGGGTGAAGAAAGATTCAATAATTATAGAAGAGGTTTAGGAATTGCAAAGATCATGTGACTGACATGTTTGTCTAAGAATTTTTTATTTTGCAGAACCACTGAAGATACAGCTTTTTGACACAATATTTCAATCCAAAACGAACTTCAAAAACTCTTTCTTGAAGAAGTTCTGTTTGGATGTACATTTCGGATCAGGCCTAAATCCAAATCGGAATCACCATTGATGCTTCGTATTTTCTTTTAAAATATCTGCTTCCAGATTTTCATTTTTGAATTTCAAAATGTTAGTGCTTTTCTAAAGATGCCATTTGAAATCTCTGATGAAAATGGCATTTTCAATGTATTTGAGTGTACTTACTATCATTACTTTCTAGGAACTCACAACGGACTTATTCCTCTTTCTCTCTTCCGAAATCTGAAACTGACCATCTTTCCTCTCTTCTTCAAAATCCTCTGAGTTTTTCTCTTTTCAACTGAGCCTTCAAACCCTCATCCTCTGACTACAATGGCAAAAACAAAATCAATTAAACCGAAACCAAAGAAGGTTCGAAAAATATCTTTAATGATGAAGAAGAAGTCATTAGCAGCAAACAAAGGAAAAGAAATTGCTCCAGAACTCTCGGCTTCGCATTATGACTCCTCTAAATCATTGCCGGAACAGGAAAGTTTCAAAACCTAAGTACCTCACTTTTTAGACTCAAAAAGTGAATCAGATTATAATGAATGGGTTTCGAGAAATCGAACTGTGATTGTTAGATATCGGGTAAATCTATCATCCTTTCTGAATTTCTCCAATGTGTTAAATATATTTGAATTTGTTGGCTAGGGAAGTCTGCTATTTGTTGATGAAAAATTATTTACATCACTCATTTGGAAATTCTATGCTAACCTAAGAAAAAGGCGACTTAAGGAAACCGGAGGTGGGTTTATGATCAGATGGTACACCTCTAGAGTCAGGGGTAAAAATATCGAGTTTGACCACCCTTTGTTGAACTGAGTGTGTGAGTTAGAGATGGAGGAATTTAGTACTTTGAACTGAATTAATTTTCAGAAGGAACTGACATGTTTGATTTAAAGAATTTTGAAGAAATGTTTGTTGGCGGAAGGAGTTTCAAGAACTCTGGTGACGGGAACATAAAATGGCTAAATGGAGAGGATGGGATCTTGCACCGCATGGTCTCAACCATGGTAGTCCCAAGCTTCGGTCACAAAACCTCTATTAACATAATGCAAATGGTGATTATGCTAGTGTTGGCTGAAGGCAAGTAAATAAGTTTTGGATTTTTGGCTGCCAAGTTAATGATATAGACCAGAAACACCTCTAGCAAGGCACTACCTTATGAAAATTTGCTGACGAAAGTGCTTAGGCATTTTGATGTTGATCTAAATTCAGTCTCCTTTGCGCCCTAAAAAATGAATGTATACAATTTTGAGTTTTTTGAGTGCATGTGATATGTGAGATTGGAAGATGAATGGAAATTGCTTCGTGATGCAGCTGGTGATGAAAGGGAAAAACTATTGAAAGTGAAAGCTGAAGGCAAGAATGCCCCTGCTGTTGAAGCCAAAAGAAAAATTGAGGTAGAACCTCAGGAAGAATCCTTTGTCCAAGGAAAACAGCAAGCTCAGGACAAATAATTAACTAAAAGTATTTTGGATGCCATCAATTCTTTGGCTGTTAAATTAGATCACCTTACTTCAGATATTCAAATTCTTAGAAACAGACTGACTGTTGTGGAAGAAAAGGAAAGAACAGAAGAACTGGTGTCTGCTCTATCAGCACTATCTCTAGCAAAGGCAACTATGGAGAAAACAGTCTCTGAGGTCGAAGAAGAAACTGCAAAAGAGTGAATTGCTGAGGAAGTGACAGTCCCTGCGCAAGGCAAAGAAGAATCCTCACATTAGGAAGATGTAGCACCTCCTGCTCCTTCTGAACCTTATGTCTCATCTAGGAAGAGACAAAAACATGTCGTAGTCAAGAGGAAATCAAGCAGGATTGCTGGACAACACTCTAGAAAAGGTGTTGGGTCCAAGATTGAGACAGTTCACATCTCTTAAGTGACCGGATCAGTAAACTGAACTCCAGCCGTCCTCTACCAAAACCAACTCTTACTGCTTCCTTGAACAATTTTATTTTCCGCTCCTGCATCTGAACAATTTATTTTTTATCTTTTAATTACCATCTTTGCTCAACTTATGAATGCTTCATATATATATAATCATCACTGCTTCTTATATTATTCTTTTCTATTTTGATTGATGACAAAAGGGGGAGAAAAATGGTAGCTAGCTAGATTGTGATTGTTGTGCTGATATTAAAGTGGTATGTGTGATTGTTGGTTGTGTGATTGCTGTGGCTAATGTTAATATGGTATGCACACACTATGGTATGTATGATTGTTGGTTGTGTGATTGCTATGGCTAATATTAATGCGGTATGCACATACTATGGTATGTGTGATTGTTGTGCTGATTGTAATAGTTGTATGATTATTGTAATAATATTAATGTGGTATGCACACACTATGAAAAATGGTGGCAATTCAATTGAACACTATACTATGTTATGGTACTATGCTCTCTGTGGCTATATTGTTAACTTTGCACTGCAGATTAACTGTTGAATAAACTGATGGCTGTGAAGTTTTTATGCTCTGAATTGATGTTCTGCACTGAAATAGATTCATATGCTGATTCTGAATGATGTTAAGATCCTGTGATTCTCTCTATAAAATTCATGTCAGGATTTGGATTTGATTAAACTACATGCTGTAATTTTTTTTTTTTTTTTTGTTTATGATCTGTGATCACAATTTGCTGATGTCCAAAAAGAAACTAGTTTGATATCCTGTTTTCCATCAAAGGTGTTCTCTTCATGTATAAATGTATCATTTAGATTGGAGTTGGTAAATCTATTTTTTTGAAAATTATTGTGATATGAGTCTATAATATGCTCATTATTAAAAATCTCAGATAATAAAGATAGCTTTTCAGATATTTCTTATTGTATAAAACTTTCCTTAAAGACTGAAATTCTTTGAGAAAACTAGGATGGATTAAAATATCTGAAAACCTATTGTCTCCTGCACTTTGACAGGGGGAGTTTTGGACACACATTCTCTTGATTCAAAAGTCCAGTCCAAAAATGAGTTTTTTCTTAAAAAGAGTCAATTCTGTCTAAACGTTACCGTATTTTGGACACATGGTTTGGACATCTAAAACCTAAAGTTCAAAAAGTTTCATATTCTCATTCACCCTGTTTTGGATGCACATTTTGGACGTCCAAAGGTTGACTCCAGTTTTCTCTTGAGACGCACTTTTAAATCTTATACTTTACAGATATTTATATATGCACATATTAAGGGAGAGCATCTCTTCTTATAATTTATTTACTACACCTCATTTTGTACATATTTATACAAACTTTATTACGGCTATTCTTCTAAGGAATAGTCGTGTGATGGAAGGAAGGAGGATATGAAGGAAGGTTGGGCCAAACGCTCATTGAGCCATATTTATGAGTGTATGCTTTGATTTTTCTTAATCATAATATCATAAACACTCTATGAGTCTTATAAATAGAGATTACACTTCAAGTGAAAAATATTCTTATTTCTCTTAGTCTAAACATGTCCATACTGTACATATCATTATTCTTTATATCACAATCCCATCAAGTTTGTCATCACTCAAAAAGTGAGAGATCGTTAGCCCTAAGGGCAGTTTCCTCTGTTTTAACTTATGACAAACATTGATAAGAACTAACTTGTGTGATTTACATATGATAAGACATATTTGACCTCAATTCTTCCAAGGTGTGCAAATAAGACTGCTAAGCAATTCTTGAAGTAATAGAATCCGAGAATAGGCAATTAAGAAGATCAAGCTTAAGAGATTGCATACAAAGAATCCGTTAATGAAGAACAATAGATTAGGAATCCTTGTTAAAGTATCTCTCTGTGAAAAATTCTTATGTTGTCTTTACCTCTTGATTCAGTTTAATTCCATCTTGAAGCACTAAAACAAAAGATTTCAAAGTTTTAAAATCCTCAGAATTTTGGATTGAGTATTTTGGGTGACCCTGTATCCAGAAGCTATGTTCAAAACTCTGTGAACAGTATCAAATTGATTCTACCTGAAAAAGTGTCAATTTGGATTTACCTTTTAGATACACTATCGTCCAAAACTCTGGCAAAGCTGATAGCAAAAAATAGTCGTTTTATAGCCGTTGGAGCTTTACTTTATGTTTCTATAAAAGGCTTCAAAACTCGATTTGAAAGTAAATTTTTATCCTATCATTCTAAGAAACACTCTTCCTCTATAAAAAACATAAATCCACTTTATCAAAGTGCTTCAAAAGTGAAATCTAATTGTATCCAAAAGGTAAAAGTGTATGAGCTTATTCTTCGGGTATATCTGTTCAAAGAAGTGAGCCACTTTTATTTTATTTATCTTCAATCATCTTTGTGTGTCAAGGTTGTGGTGTAAAACTCATTTGGGGTGAACCTTGATTTGTTGGTTGATTGAGAGGTTTTGAAAAACCAAGTGTGGTGATCTTCTCTTGTATTTGGTATAGATTGATACCATTGAGTTGGGTGAGTGAAATCTGATTGAAAATCCTTAAGTGTGAGTTTAAGGTAGTAGATATAGATCTTGGTAGATTGAACCACTATAAATCCCGTGTTATATCTTTTTGTAATTATTTTCGGATCAGCTGCAAATCATCCTAGCTCAAATCGTCTTAGTTCATTAAAGAAATCTTTAAAAGCTCTCACCAACCCGTTTTCAATCCATCATTAATTGCTTCGTGCATCTTGCCATATTCTAAGTCTAGATATTTCTCAAGGTCATTCTGAAAAGCTCTAGCTGTTGCAAGCGTTGTTGGTCAAAAGATTCGAAGAACATTTATTTCTCCCAAAACAGATTTTATTCAATTTTTTTTAAAATTTGTCAAAAACCTTATTCACCCTCCTCTAAGGTTTTTCAATAGAGATGGTTTGCACACTACTTCAAAACTCATTGTGAAGTTTCTCAAGGTTTAAATAGCCCTCCAATAGCAAGTTATTCTGGTGAAAGTAGCGGAAAGTACTTTGGTGAAGATGAAGCCTGCAAGTGGATTCATAGAGGTTTATTACTTGGATTGCAAATATCCTTACCAAGTACCAAAAAAAAAAAAAAAAAAAGACTTTGTTGATAATGAAGCAACTCACTTGGAAGAACAACTTTACCTTTTAAGCCTTCATTCAAGTCTTCGTACTTTGCGGAAGGATGATCACTTCATTATTGAGCCTTATAGTCTGCATCACTTTAGTTGCCAATTTGAATTTTTACAAGACATCCCAGGCTACTTTGAAATTTCAACTCTCACGAGGCTATATTAGTAGAGGGTTTGTGTTTTTGGGTGAGATGCACTGATAGGGGCAAAATTCATCTATATTTTTCGAGTTATTTGAGAACGTTTTGTAATACATTTAGTGCAATAACTAAATATATTCTTTCATATTTGATATTTTACTATTGAAAAGGTGTTTTAGATTTTTATTGTAGAAAACAATCGAAAAACAAAAATCTTGTCGCCGTTAGAGCATGGCCGGCACAGCCGTGACTCACGGAGTTGGCACCGGACCCATTCTGGAGTAACAGGGGAATTTTCAGGAGAAAAAAAAAGAGCACGACCGGGCGACCAGAGCTGGGTGTGCCAAACGGAGCTGGCGCCGGCCCTAGATTGTCCCATGTTAGCAGACTTTTCTAAGCATGCACGAATTTGGTAAGTTTCCAAGAGTTTTGGTATTTTTTAATCTCTACTAGGCCCAAAATTCTTAGAGAACAAATTTTGGCATCTTGGAAGCCTATCTAAACAAGAAAAACATAAGACAAATGTGTGAATCTAAGTATTAAAACTTCTAATCACTCACAAAAAGACGAGATTAATCATTTATAGGGCATTATTCAAGAATGTTTTCAAGGAGAAGAAGAAGGGCTTGTCTATGAGTTATTTCTTTTATTTTTATTTTCTTTTTCTAGAAAAATGATGTAATTAATGTTTCCATTATAATTTGATATTGTTTTTAAAATTCATGATTTCTTGAGTTAATTTAGACTTTTGATCAATTAATTATTTGTCTTGGGATTTGATTACTTGTTTTTATTACGAAATTGATTGGTTGATTCTTGTTATTAACTTACTTAAAAAAAAAGAGTTGATAATGACTTCAATTAATTAATTTCATAATTATTATCTCTTAACTTGTTTGAAAAATGGGCTAATTGTTAAGAATTTGGGTAATCAAAGGTTAGTTGATGATTGGTAAAATATGGATTTATTGATTAATTTCATATTTTAAATCACTTAGAATATAAAGGTTTATATGATGATTGATTTTAATGCATCTTTTGGATAAATTAGTTGATGGACAATTTCCACTAATTTAATTAGAAGATAGTAATTCCATGGATTGCAAATAAAGTGAGCCTATTTTAAATCCTTCATGAAACCAAGATGATAATTGATTGTGATATTTACTAAGAGATTCATTGTCATGTTTTCAAAAGTATTTGTCTAAATTTCATATTTTTACATCCTTAAGTTGTATATATATATATATATATATATATATAATTTTCTTTTTATTATCTTATTACTTTATTAGGCCAGTTAAACAATGAATCAAAAGTGATTAGTGTGTACTTGTTCATTTGAAGATCGATACTCGTTAATTTCTTATACTATACTTGCGATGAGTATACTTGTTCGTATGTATAATTTGAGATTAATATTTTAATTAAAATTTGGCTAAGGGATGAATTTAAATTTAATAATTTTTATACACTAAAAATTTACGTATCAAGTTTTTTAGCGCTGTTGTCGGGAACAATATCATGAAAGTTTAGATTTTGTTGATTTAATTATATTTATATGTTTATATATAAATAAATATATATATATATATGTTCTTGGTACAACTAAGTGTCATATCTTGTTATATATATGCATGAACTTTAACTAACTAACTAACTTGATTTGGTATTGTATTATGGCCATATGATATTAACAAGCTATTTTATATAGGTAACATGGCCAATTGGAACATCGGACGATACCCTAACCTGTCTCATGAGATAACACCTCGGCCATCTGATTCCGCTACCTTAGAAGGGGTATTAGAAAAATTTGCTACCCATTTAACCAAACACTTTCACGAGATAGATGACATTTTGGTAAAATTTGAGGAAATGATTTGAAACGTAGAAAAGACAAATTTGATTTTTAACGGATCTAGTGATAAAGTCACCATTGGGGGGGGGGGGTGAAAACATGACATGTTCAGCTGCCATTACATTACGAAGTGGTAAGGAGCTACTCGATTCTAGCATGGAACCGGTACCATTTAAAGAAGATGTGCCGGCATCGACCCCTCTTGGTGAACCACTTGCAAAACAAGCTAAAAAATCAGACTTTCAGCTATTGGTACCTTAGCCCACTCGAACACAAAAGCAAGAAAAGATGCACAATTTGATAAGTTTTTAGAAGTATTCAAATAACTGCACATAAACATTCCACTCAGTGAGGCTTTGATACACATGCCCATATATGAAAATTTTTTCAAAAGCATGCTTGTCAACAAAAAAAAGGTTGGAAGAATTATCTACTGTAGGTTTAAATGAAGAATGCTTAGCTATCTTGCAAGACCAACAGACTTTGCCACGTAAAAAAAAATGATCCAGGGAGTTTTTCTATTTCTTATCTTATTGGTACTCTTATGTTTTGCAATGCATTAGCCGACTTAGGTGTTAATATTAATCTTTTACCATAAAAAACTTTCAAAAAACTAGGCCTAGGTGAGCACAAGCCCACTAGGATGAGTATTCAACTTGTGAATAGATCTATTAAATATCCTAGGGGAGTGGTTGAAGATGTATTGGTTAGAGTAGATAGATTCATATTTCCTGTGGATTTTGTTATTCTTGATATGGATGAAGATCCTAAAATTCCTTTAATCCTGGTCGACCTTTCCTAGCTATTGCCAAAGTATTAATTGATGTTCATGGGGGGAAAATTAACATTTAGGATTGGGGATGAAGAAGTTATTATCAAAATCCACAAAAGCATGCAACATCCTATATCTTCTGATAATTCTTGTTTAGTGATTGATATTCTTGATGAATCTATCTTTAATTTTGTGCAGGAATCATTTGTCAATTTCTCTATAGATTTGATGGAACAATCAGTTGCATATTTGGAGGATTCAAATAAGGGTTGGGAATTGGGAGAATTTGAAGAAATTGAAAAAAGTAGTTCTAGAAGGATGAAATCATTCATTGAGGAACTACCGGAATTGGACCTAAAAGACCTACCTGAGCACTTGGAATATGCATTTTTAGCTAACGGAGAAAAATTGATAGTGATCATAGTTGGAAAAATATAAGGGAGTCCTAGCATGGAAAATTGCGGACATTAAGAGAATTAGCCATTCCTTTTGTACTCATAAAATTTTGTTTGAAGAAAGAGCCAAACCTGTAATGTAATCCAAACGTAGGTTAAACCCAAATATGAGAGATGTGGTAAAAGGTGAGGTGATTAAACTCACAGATTCCGGTATCATTTACCCAATTTCTGATAGTATTTGGGTGAGTGCAACATAAGTGGTACCAAAGAAGGGAGGAATGACGGTGAACCCAAATGAAAAAAAATGAGTTGATCCCAATGAGATTAGTAATTGGTTGTGAGGTTTGCATTGATTATAGGAAATTAAAAGAGACAATTAGGAAGAATCATTTTCCTCTCCCTTTCATTGATCAAATGTTAGAAAAATTAGTCAGATATGAGTTTTATTGCTTTTTTGATGATTTTTCCGGTTACTTGCAAATTCTCATAGCCCCAGAAGATCAAGAGAAGATTACCTTTACATGTCCTTTTGGCACTTTTGCATATCGTCATATGCCTTTTGGTCTTTGTAATAGTCCAAGAACTTTCCAAAGATGTATGATAACTATTTTTGAAGGACTTGTAGGAGACATCATGGAGGTATTTATGGATGATTTTTCTGTATTTGGTGATTCTTTTGACTTATGTTTGGTCAATTTAGAAAAGGTGCTTCAAAAGTTTGAAGAGACCAACCTCATGCTTAGTTGGAAAAAATGTCACTTCATAGTACAAAAAGGTATTGTATTGGAACACAAGATTTCAAGGAAAGGTATAGAGGTTGAAAGAGCGAAAATTGAGGCAATTGAGAAACTTCCTCCTCCCACTTCCATGAAAGCTATTCAAAACTTTCTTGGTTATGCAGGTTTTTATAGGAGGTTTATCTTGGATTTTTCAAAAATTTCTAAACCTCTTACTTCTTTACTTAAAAAAGATGCTATTTTTTTTATTTTAATGAAAAATGTCTAAATGCTTCCAATTTACTTTTAAAAAATTGATCAACTCTTCTATTTTAATTGCACCAGATTGGTCTCTTCTTTTTGAATTAATGTGTGATGCAAGTGATTATGCAGTAGGCGCAGTGCTTGGACAAAGGAGGAATAAGCATTTTCAACCAATCTACTATACAAGCAAAACTCTTACAGTGGCACAAGAGAACTACACCACAATGGAGAAAGAATTACTTACAATAATATTTGCTTTTGATAAATTCCGTTCTTATCTTGTTTTGTCCAAAGTCATTATGTATACGGACCATTCCGCCCTTAAATACCTACTAAACAAGCATGATTCCAAACAAAAATTAATAAGATGGATTTTATTATTGTAGGAATTCGCCTTGGAGATTAGTGATAACAAGAGAGCGAAAAATTTAGTTGCAGATCACTTATTTGGGTTTGAAAATCCTAACTTAGAACCATTGGCCGAAGGGGGCATCAATGACACTTTTCTGGATGAACAACTTCTACTTGTTAATGGTGAGATTTTTCAAATACCTTGGTTTGCAGATTTTGCTAATTACTTGGTTGCATGGATTATTTCAGAAGATTTCACGGCCTAACAAAAAAAGAAATTCTTCTCTAAAGTAAAGCATTACTTTTGGGATGCAAGAATTGTGCAGATCAAATCATTCGCAGATGTGTGAATTCTGCAAAAAGTGTAGATATCTTGAAACATTGTCATGAAAAACCTGCGGGAGGCCACTACTAAGCTAACAACACTGCAAGAAAGGTGCTTGAGTCTAGATTTTATTAGCTAATTATTTTTAAGGACTCTCACGGGTTTGTTCAAAATTGTGATAGGTGTCAACGTATAGGTAACATTTCTAAATCTAATAAGATGCCCTTGCAAATTTTTCAAGCTTGTGAAATTTTTTATTATTGGAGGATCGATTTCAGGGGCCTTTTTCCTAATTCTTTGAGTAACAAATACATCTTAGTTGCGGTTGAGTGTATGTCTAGTGGGTTGAGGCACAAGACTTGCCTACTAATGATGCTTGGGTTGTAGTCAAGTTTCTTAAAAAACTTTTCGCTTGTTTTGGTGTACCTAAGGTACTCATTAGTGATAGGGGAACATACTTTTGTAATACCCAATTGGACAAAGTTCTCAAACATTTAGATATTATCCATAAGTTTGCTACTCCCTATTACTCGTGGCCAAGTTGAGGTGGTCAATAGATAGTTAAAAAGAATTTTAGAAAAAATGGTTAATTATACGAGAAAGATTGGAGTTTGAAGCTAGACGATACTCTTTTGGCTTATAGGATGGTTTTCAAAACTCCTATTAGTACAACCCCTTATAGATTGGTGTATGAGAAGTCTTGTCATTTACCTGTGGAGATTGAACACAAAGCTTATTGGGCTCTCAAACTTGTTAATTTTGATCTTGAGCTTGCTGGAAAATCCAGGTTACTTCACTTGAATGCATTGGACGAATTGCGCATGGCTACATATGATAATTCTCTACTCTACAAAGAGCGGGTGAAACGGTGGCATGATAAGCATATTGCTCAACACTTGGAGTTTAAAGAAGGTGATCAAGTGTTGTTGTTTAATTCTCGCTTGCGACTTTTTCCGAGTAAGTTGAAATTAAGTTGGTTGGGGCCGTATTTGGTGACTAAGGTTTTCTTTTTGGTACTCTTGAAGTTTCTCACTCGGTTAATGGTACTTTCAAAGTTAATGGAAATAGGGTGAAACATTATTTTGGTAAGACTTTTGACACTTTTGATCATGTGGATTTTTTTCTCTATGATTCATGACTTTTCTTAGGATTCCGTTTTAGTTGATTTTTCTTATCTTATATTTTATTTTAATTTTATCTTTCTTTTTTAGAGTTATGTTTTTTGTTTTTATCTAGGTTCAATTTTCCCGATGACTTCTTGTTGTGGATTCACATGTGTTGGAACTCATTTGCAATGGAAGCATTTTCTTTTCTCTATTTTTTCTCTTTATTTATTTTGGTCCATTGGCTTTACTTTCATTGTTATATTTTTTGCCATTGAGGACAATGTTCAGTTTAAGTGTTGGGAGAGAGTTTAGCATTGAATAAAGATATTTTCCATATATTTTCTATTTATGCACATTTTGGGCTGAAATTTTTCTTTTGAAAATTTTCAAACGTTTTTGTGGTTTTCCTTACTTTAGCAAGTTGTAATTATCTTTTTTACTTGGATATAAGTTTTGTCATTCACATGGTGGATTTTTATTGATGATAAAATGGTTTATTAGATATGATATGTTAAGACTTGAGAATTTGGGTTAATCTTATTTATGCATTAGTGTTTGAGTATTATTTGATTCATCTAGTTTGAATGTAGATAATGTGATTAATATGAAAAAAGTTGTTGGCTAACTCTTATATTATGGGTTTGAACTTTGGTTGATTTTGAGTTGTGATAAGGAATGGAGGAAAAACATATTTGAGTAGAAAGATTGAGGAAAAAAAATTTTGATTGTGAGTTGAAAATTGAGAAAAATGAGTTGATTGTTGTTTCATCTGTGAAGGTGAGAAAATACTTTTGCTTATTTATAGGGGCCAATACGAATAGTGAAGAGAAATTCACTTTTTTTGAGGCTATTAATTCTCGAGAGCAAAGGAAAGAAAGAAATTTGTTGAAAAAAATGATGAGTGGCAACTATAAGGGGGTCAATACAGTGTGTGAAGAGAAATTTATTCACTTGAGGCTATCAATTCCCTAAGTCATTGAAAAAATTGAGCAAAAAGAATTGGAGAGTTTTCCTTGAATCATGACTTGAGTTGTTTAATTTTTGAATTTATAATGCTTGAGTTGGTAGAGAGCTTAACTTGTAGGATTCATGTTATCTATATTTTTACTTGAAAGGTGAAATAATATTCTTAGACTAGCGTATAAACTTGTTTAATTCAACTTTAAAGGCCTTGATATGTCTTTTTTAGTACTTTATTTTGTGAATGTTTTCAAAAGGTTAAAGAATGACAAGGACATATCTATGATTTGAAAGGTAATTGTGGCTTTGTTCTAAGTGAACTTTATAAAAGATTGTCTTGTTTTTCTTGTTTTAAAAGGCTTTGCTTGAGGACAAGCAAATGTTCAAGTGTGGGGAAATGTGATAGGAGCAAAATTCATCTATATTTTTCTAGTTATTGGAGGACGTTTTGTGATACATTTGGTGCAATAATTAGGCATATTCTTGTATATTTGATATTTTACTATTGGAAAGGTATTTTGAATTTTTATTGCAGAAAATGACGAAAAAATAAAAATCCCATCGCCGTTAGAGCATGGCTGGTGTCGACCATGACCTATGGAGCTGACGCTGGCCCTATTCTGGAGTAATAGGGGAATTTTCGGGAGAAAAAAAATAGAGCATGACCGGGCGACCAGAGCCGGCCGTGCCAAATGGAGCCGGCGCCGGCCCTAGACTTTCCCATGTCGGTGAATTTTTCCAATCATATGCAGATTTGGTAATTTCTCAAGAGTTTTAATATTTTTCAATCTCTCCTAGGCCCAGAACTCTTAGGAAACAAAATTTGACCTCTTTGAAGCCTATTTAAATAAGAAAAACATAATCCAAGGATTAAAACTTCCAATCACTCACAAAAAGGAGAGATTCATCATTCAAGGAGTATTATTCAAGAAGGTTTTTAAGGAGAAGAAGAATGACTTATCTATGAGTTCTTTCTTTTACCTTTCTTTTCTTTTTCTAGAATAATGATATAATTAATGTTTCCATTGTAATTTGATATTATTTTTGGGATTTATGATTTCTTGAGTTAATTTAGACTTTTGATCAATTAATTTTTTATCTTGGGATTTGATTACTTGTTTTTATTGCGAAGTTGATTGGTAGATTCTTGTTATTAACTTTCTTGAAAAAGGGGTTGATAATGACTTCAATTAATTAATTTTATATTTGTTATATCAATTTGCTTGAAAAATGGGGTTAATTGTTAAGAACGTGGGTAATCAAATGTTAGTTAATGATTGATAGAATATGGATTCATTGATTAATTTCATGTTTTAAATCACCTAGAATATAGGGGCTTATATGAGAATTGATTTTAATGCATCTTTTAAGTAAATTGGTTGAGACATAATATGTTCACTAATTTAACTAGAAAATAGTGATTCTATGGATTGCAAACAAAGTGGGTCTATTTTAAATCTTTCATAAGACCAATGTGATAATTGATTGTAATATTTATTAAGTGATTCATTGTTATGTTTTTAAAAGTATTTGTCTAAATTGTATATTTTTACATATTTGAGTTGTATATATTTTTCTTTAATTTTCATTTTATTATCTTATTATTTATTAGGTCGATTAAACAATGAATGAAAAGTGATTAAGATGTATTTGTTCCTTTGAGGATCGATACTTATTAATTCTTTATACTATACTTGCGATGAGTATATTTGCTCGTATGTGTAATTTGAGATTAATGTTTTAATTAAAACTTGGATAAGGGATGGATTTAAATTTAATGATTTTTATACACCCAAAATTTACCCATCATGTACACTTTGTGAAACAATATCTAAAGTAACATTTCCAGCCACTCCTTGTAGTATAAAGAAGAACTATAGCCCAGTGTATAAAGTATAGGGGGGAACAAGTTCACAGAGCCTATGCTAAAGATCACTTCACAACATTGAACTCCTAGAAATATGTAATTAAGAGGGTGGAAATTTTACCTTACTTTAAGAAGAAACTTCATTCTAATGCTCTAAAGAGGTTAGAGAATTTTCAAAATATGATATGTGAAACCCCAATTGAAACCAACCTTAGAGTAAGGGGGTTGGGATGCATATCATATTTTATTGTATGCATAAATATAATTTTTATATGATTTTATGTGCTTTAGATATGTGATTTATAGTCTAGAAGGCTTAAATGAGTTTTTTGAGTAAGAAGGGCAAAATGGTAATTTTTGCTTGAGATGAAAATAGAGAGATAGCTTGAGGATTAAATAAGAGAAATATTTGGGAGAGAAAATAAGAATAAGAGTTGTTGTGGTTTAGTGGTTAGAGCATTGGAATTAATTCTGGAGGTCTTGAGTTCAAATTCCATCATTGAAGTTTTAGCATGATTAAATTTTATTTTTGTTTAGGAAGGCTAGGTTTCGGCCTTTGCATGCTTTAGGGAAGAGTAGGAGTGTTGTCCTAGGGGAGACATGATAGGAATGTCCTAATCCTACTCTTATACCCTACCAAAAGCTTCTAAGGGATTCATACCCTTTTTAATCTCTAACTTTCCTTAATTCTTAGACAATTAAGTTGTTTGATTTATTCAAGCCAATTTTATTCCAGAAAAATTCCAGTAAAGTTCTGTGGCTTTGAAGGTTTCAAAAATGTCCATATAAGTCATCTTGTTAGCTGAAAATAGGGAGGAGTTTTGGAAGGTTCCAAAGAAAATTAATCCCCATGGTTGAATCTTCAAAATTCCAACCTAGTTGTGTTCATTTTCTTTATGTTGTAAACTGAAAATTTTCCAGCTTCTTGTCCAGTCCAAGTGTCAAAATTTTCAGCCACCTTTACCTCTCAAATTCTGCCAGAACAATGATTAATCCACTCAGCTTGAGGACTGAAAATCACAGCCAAAATCGAGCTGCACAAAAATTGTGCAAACCAGAAAGTTTTCTGGCAACTTTCGTAGCTTTGGTGAGCCTAAACCAAGCTGTTTCTTCCAGTTTTTCACCCAGCATCTTAGCCAGGTTTTTTCTCCATAAAGAAGGCTGGAAACCAGTCTTAAAAGACCTCTGAATACCCCTTCAAATCTTCTGCAAGCTGACTGAAAAATGGTAGAAAAATCTGCCCAGGAATTCCAGCAAACCTGTAAAAAAACTGAATAAAATTTTCCAGCTTTGTTCCTTCTTCAGCCATGTTCGAAACCTCCACCATTTTTCTGTACAAATTCCCCTTAAATAGCTATGAACTGAGCTTCATCATCTTCCCCAACATTCTGCTCGAAAACCAGTCCATGGCTGCTCCTAAAATATCTCCATCAATTACTCCAATTAAGCCATTGATTGAAGACCAAAATTCCAGCAAACATATTTAGTAAACTACCATAAATCATCTATCAAATAACCAGAAATCCCTTCACTATTGTGCACCATATTTTTTGCCACCATTAAGCTCCTTCACACAGCTTTCATTCCAGCAAAAATCACAGACAAACAACCGACCATTGGAGCTTCCATAAGCTTTCCATTGACCAAAATCTTCTTACCATATTTTATTTCCAAAATTGATTCTCTAAAATATTCTTTTTGGATTTCAAACAACCAGCTTTCCTTTCCCTCTCAAACCAGAAAATTCAATTGCCAAACCCCCTCAAACAATTCGGCCACTCTAATCCCATAGAATTTCGGCCAGCTCTCCCTCAATCCTTTCCATTCTCTTCAACCTTCAAGAACACCAAGAACACCTACTACCCTCCTCAAGCCTAAGGTAACCAATACCACTTCAATCTTCTTCAAAAAACTCCAGATCACATCTACTCAACCCCTCGAAGCCACTTCTGCAATTTTTAACATCAAATACCGAAATCTAAGTCTCTCATTTGGATAAAAAAATCAGTATTTTCGAGAAGGCCAAGAATACTTTCAAGGTAAGCATGATCAATCGCTTCCATCTTCACTTATCTTCAACTCCTAATGAATATATATGTATATAAACATACTAATAAACTATCCTTTTCTCTTTTCTCTCTCTTGGTCGAATGCTCTCTCTCTCTCTCTCTCTCTTTTGGCCGAATGGTTACTTCAACCATGGCCATATTTTCTTCTTCTCTCTTGTTGGATCAAGTCTCCTAAGAGTAAGGATCCTTTCGAAACTACTCCAAGGTAGTCATAAATCAAGTAAGCCTCTTCAACATTCTCTTTAAATTCTAGATTCATGTCTCTAGGATGATATTGGAAAAAGATGGATTATGATTAGAGTTCGAGCATGTGTTGTTGTGATGAGTTGAGATTGAAGCATGAATAAATGTGTTTGTATGATGGAGTTGGGATTGATGTATGAGATGATTTGTCTTGGTTGATTGTATGGCATTTTTAGAGATTGTTGCATGTCTTCATGTCGTGAGTGGTTTATGTGATCAAGCATGTTAAAGATTATGTCACCTTTGGTGAATATGGTTATGTTCATGTATTTTTGTTAAAACCATGAATATGTTATGTTAGTAGAGTTTGGATCATGCCTTGGTATATTTAGATCTATACTTTTATTCATGATTTGGATGATTTGATGAATTGGTGTGGAGTGTATGTTC
The DNA here is from genome assembly GCA_026120185.1 of Voacanga thouarsii. Classification (NCBI taxonomy): domain Eukaryota; kingdom Viridiplantae; phylum Streptophyta; class Magnoliopsida; order Gentianales; family Apocynaceae; genus Voacanga; species Voacanga thouarsii. The sequence continues at coordinate 1,169,387 of JANUWF010003365.1, read as the reverse complement.
ACGATTATGGTTAGCAATAGAAATATGATCATGACCTTATTGTTCCTAAGCTAATTTTATTCCATCAATAAAATGATTACTTTTATAATTTCTTCTAGTGAAATTCGAAAACCCTAGGAAGATGTGGATTTAGTCTCTTATATAAAATAATGATATTTTAGTCAAATAAATAATAGCCTTTATTTAAGAAATGAAATATATAGATATTATATAAAATAAAGATATCAAATAAAGCTTTTTCCATAAATAATCATAATAGGTAAAATATTAATTTCGTAAGTCTTATATTCATAAATACTATTAAAATTTATTTATTATCTTTTAATCAAAATCTATTAAAATTTACTTACAACTAATTTTAGTTACCAATTATTTTCGAACAATTAATTATTAATACATTATTATTTGACATAATACCACCTAGGACCTCTTTATCAAATAAACTCTAATTTACTTTTAGCAAGATTTAAACTTTCAACTTATTGTACTTATTTTCCCAAACTCTAAATATTTTAATATCAAGTTAGATTTATTTTATAAACCCTTTTATTTATTAGCTGGCCTTAAAGCTTGGGACACTAGGGTCATGGTTGTAATAAGTTGAGTTAGTTTTATTTGTGAAAGCGAATTTTGGCTCGAGTTTAATTATGGTTTATGATTACCCCCGGCGGGGTTAGGTCAGCTGTTGGAGACTTTTACTTTGAGCAAGGATCAGGTAAGCTCCTGCATAAAACCTGTTGATGCAAAATGATTACTATGTCAAGCCAAATGTAGAGTACGTGGACACTTACTTCTGTAAAGGCAATTAAGGATTATCCCCAATTTCATTTCAGACAAACAAATTATTTGAAAACCAAGGGGTAGTTTTACTTAAACCCTAAAGCTCTTTCTAAAACCAGTTTTGCCCCAAAATTTGAAAATCCTTAATTGCCATTTTCAAGTAGAACTATGTTTTGTTCATTTTTCCCAAGTGGGATAAATTACGTTGAGTACTCAATAAGGGTAGACTATTAGGACTAGTCTTTGAAGGGATATGGTAAGTCTCTCAGTAGGTGGCCACCTCTGAGGGATGAGTCCTTTTCGAATAAGATGTTAGTCCAGTAGGTCGTGCTGGTCCGAGCTAGCAGTTTTCAGTCAAGTGGACTGTGTGTTGCCGGAATGAACAACCGGTTTTGTTTGGGTATAGAGAAGGAGAAGTATCTTACCTGGTAGGCCGATCACCTACCCTTTGTCAGTCTGCACAAAGTGTGGCATTCTGACCGTTGTATGGTTATGAGGCCCAACGTGTGGTAAACCATGATCACATTTTTGAGTGGTTGATTTTATTGTACCTGTATGGTTGGAAAAGCCAAAACACCACTCTTGATTTTGATTATTGTTTATTACTTGCAAGTATTTCTCTTATGAAGATTTTACACTTTGCATTCACAAACTATTTTCACTGGACACTCAAAGCACACACGGACTTATTGAGATTTTTATCTCATCACCCTTTTTACCATGATTTCAGGTCGATCCTACTGTGGGGATGAGTAGCTAGTGTTTTCTACCTTGAAAGAGATTTTGTTATCTATTTTTATGTAATGCTTTAGGGAGTTGAGACTGAACAATTTTTATTTTGGATTTGTTTTTGAATTCTTGGATTGTAATAAGTTTTAAGTTTTAAGTATTATTTTTATTCTATTATTTTGATTATGTGACCTAGTTATAAAGACCCCTTATCCTTTGGATGGGGCGACATCCCCGGCCCTATTAGGCCTAGGTAGTGGGGTGTTACATGATAGGCTTTCTTCTTTAAATCATGATTTGGCCATGGAGAAACTTTTAACATCTTCAAAACGAAATGAGTTACATTGAACTGAAGAAACTAGTTCTAGTAGTAGAGATTGTTGTTGGAAGCAGACTAAGGTAACACGATAACTTTGAGCAAAGAATCCAAGGACAAAAAGATCTTCAAAGATAAGGTGAAAATGGGTTTATTGCTCTCTTTGTTTTTGTATTTACTATCATTTTTTATTTAAATTCTTTGCCATTCTTCTTTATTTAGGAACACAATGTTGTAATCCTTGACAAGGAAGTTTATTCTTAAGGCTTAATTAACAATTCTCACTTCCCCAAGCAAGATTGTTGTAAGAACATCTCTTACTCTTAGCACAAGGATTCAAAATTCAGAGTAGTAGCTTATCAACATTGTTCAGCTATCTCTACCTTCCTAAGAGAGTCTTTAATATGAAACTGTAGAAAGAAGTTTGTCATGGATGTATGGAATTAACTTTATTAAAGGATCAAACAAACACCTATTGATAAAGTCTTTTCTCTTGAGAAACAAGCTTGCTACATCTTTTAAGAACTCAACAAGGACCCCGTTGTTCATTTGTTTCCATTGAATAATCTTTTGAGGTCTTTCTTTGAACGCACATGAATTTGACAATACTAGATCCACTTATTTAGAGAAAACTTTAAAGAAGTCTGATGCACAAACGCTTTCTACTACTAGCCAACGCTTGGATGACGTTGAAGCTAAAAAAGGTGACCTCGTAAATCAAGTTGAGGCAGACAAAGATAACTTACAGAGAGTTAAGGATGATCTTTCTTGATTTCGAGCTAACATTGCTGCTTTCAAAAGGAAATTCAAATGATTAAAAAGATAGGAGGCAAATTTTTAGTTTACTCTTGAGAAAAAAAAAAAAAACCCAACATTTAGAAGTGGAGTCCACTTGTTCTACCCTCAAAGAACAGTTTGTTTCACTTCAAAACACCTCTACACTAAATGAAAAGGATGAAGCTAACTTGAAGAACATGGGAGAGCACTTGGTGACAATTCAACAAGTCTAAAAAAATTTCAATTTCTTTCCTTGATGTTTTGTAGCATTTCATATTTCCTTTAAGCACTTGGATTTTTCCTCTCTTATAAAACAAGATTATTTTCTTATCGGCAATAATAATATATTCCTTCCATTTTGTCTCAACTCTCTCTTTTTTTTTTTTTTTTTTACATATATGTATTTCAGTCTTGTTGCAAATAAGATGCTAATATCACAACATGCAATAAATCATAACTTAATTGCAACAAAAAAAGAAAACGGGACATAGTTAAAGAATGTGACTAAATTTCAAAATTTCCTTCTAAGCTGCCTACGTATTTAGAATTAAGTCAAACATAGTTTAAAATAGATGGGTATAGCTTGAGGAGTGCATCGTTCACCATTTTAACTCGTACAGGTTAGGAGTATTTATTTATTTACCAATTTGGACTTATGGGGTGTTTTAGTATTTTAACCATGTACTACACTATTGATGGTTGTTTTTACACAGTTTAAACTCATATAGGCTAGAAGTACCCTGTAGTTTAGACTCATGCAATTGAGGAGCATCTATTTATGCATAATATCGCTTTAAATATTTGCTGTTGATCGGGCCCATTCTCAATCCATCTTCGACAACTATTTTGTAAGATTCATTTAAATAGACATTTTGAATAACATATGAGCCATCCTACTTCTTTGGTTTATATCCAACAATGATTGGTGTTTTCACAGTGAGCACTAAATCACCAATTTAAAATGAATAAGGATGCACTTTTTTGTTAAAGGCCTTGGAAATATAAGTTTGGTAGCATTTTAGTCGTTATTGTGCCTCTAACCTTTTTTTTTATCAAGTGTTCTAACTTTTTAAGTCTGAAAAGGATATTATTTTTCTTGGTGAGCCCTTCCTGAATAGCAATCCTTAAGGAAGGAATTTGTTGCTCTAGTGGGAGAACTGCCTCCATGCCATATATCAACACATATGGGTAGCTTGAGTTGGAGTGGAGTAAGTAGTCATATATGCCCAAAGTGCTTTTCCAATACGAAGATGCCAATCTCTTTTTGATTTAGTCACCATTTTTTGCAATAAATTGTACAAAGTTTAATTAAGACCTTCGGCGAGTTCATTGGCCAGAGCATAGTATATAGAAAATTTATGCTCCTTGAGCTTAAACTTCTTACACTGTTTATCCATAAAATTATTACAAAATGGCTTGTCATTATCTGTGATGATATATCGAGGAATGCCACATCAATAAATAATATTTACGCATATAAAATTAACAATAATATCATTCTTTGCTTTTTTTAATACTACAACATCCGCCAATTTGGAAAAGTAATTCGTTATAGCCAAAATGTAGGGATGCTCAACAGAAGACTTCAGTAGCAGTTCAACAATATCCAAATCCCATGTAACAAATGACATGAAGCAACTGTCGGGTTCAACAGCTCAAGAGGTTGATGTATATAATTTGCGTTGTATTGGCATATTTAACACCTTTAAGCATAATCTGAGTAATCTTTTACCATAGTTACTAATAGTATCCTATCATTTTGATTCGAAAATGAAGTTTAGAACCAAATTGGTATGTTCCACAAATGTCAGAATAGGCTTCCTCTATTACTTGGATAGCATCTTCTTGACCTAAACATACCTGGAAAACACCTTCAAAAGAACGTCGAAAGAGTGTATCATTGTAGCAAAAGAACTGAGGTATACGTCGACAAATATCAGTCTATCTTCGTGGATCATCAGGAAACTTTCCATCTTTGGGATAATCCACGAAAGGTTGTCGCCAATCTTCTTCAACAATCTCATAGCTGAAAATAGAATGAATTTTATGTTCTTCATTATCTTATATTCACATATAGGAGGTATGTCCCATGTTTAACATATCAGAATTTCGGTTTCTTGATTATGTAGACATAGATTAGTAGCCAGTTTTGATAAAGTGTTAGCTTGCTTATTTTCTTTTCTTAACACATGCTAGATTGTCACGTCACCTAAAAACCCTATTGTCAGGATGTATACCCTCTTAAACTAAGTTTATGATGTAATTTTAATTTATATTAATAAAAATTTTATTCTCAGAAATTATTTGCGAATTCTTCTTTACTTTTGTACACAATTTCATTGGAAAAAGACCCATTATATTTAAATAAATAGTTCATGTGAATGAAGGTCTTTCACAGTAAGATATGGACTATGAGTTATTTAATACATAAACTATTATTTTTAACTGAATAATGAGAATAAGAATCTCATCATAGTAAGTTGTGTTATGAATTCTAAATTTGGAATGACTTACTTTTAGCCAATGAGTAGTCTTATCATTTCATAACACAAGCGTATTTCGAATACATAAAACTGGACCTATAATAGTAGTTTCTAAAAGTAGTATATGGTAGAAACTTAGATTAATACTACTACAGTATGGATTTGTACTCTACAACTTGAGTATGAGTTGGTGGTCTGACGAAGTTGGAAGCGTATACTTTGATGTACTATAGTTGAGGTTCTATTGTAGGATTAATATACTTGTATGTTGGGTATATGTAGCTAGTTAGTCAAGACAGAATTGTATAAGATAGCTTCTATACTATATTGCTCATTGTGATTGTTCGAATGATCTAAATATCTAGAGCCTTGGGGAATATGACTTGGATATTTATTTTAGGGTAACTCCCTTAAAAAGTAAAAATATTCCAAGAAGTCGTGGATCATTGGACTAGAAGCCTAAGGATGGTAGATGTCTTTTAGCGAGGTGTTAGTATACTTTTGCCTCTCTAAATACACGGTGATGTGTAGAGGGATATTTTAGTCATTTCACCTATAGGTTGGAAACATAACTAACGCAACATTTTTTTTGGGGTCAATATTTTCTTATGGTGATATTAGAAAATATTTAAAATGTAAAATATAGCTACTTATATAGTATGAGTATTTTGGTCATTTTAGTAGCCAATGCAATATGCCTTTTTGGTCCTCGGAATAACCCGTAAGTTCTAATTAATTTTTGGATTGAGAATATGGTCTCGGTTAAAAAAGATTTTATTTTATTCAAGAAGTCTAATTTATTATTGGACTGGAATAAAATAAAAGAACGAGAGAAATTAAATTAAAATTATTATTTGGTTTAATTGGTTAATTAATTATTCAGGGCTTAAGCCCAGATTGAATAATTAGAAAAATTAACCCGGGCCTAAACTAGATAAAAGGCTTAAATAATTATTTTGATTTATTTGGGCTCATTGATTATTTATTGGGTTATTTTTATAAGTCTAGAAAATAAATAATTAATATTTATTATTTTTGGACTCATTGGATCTAGAAAAATAATAAAAATAATTATGGACCAATAGTTTGGACCAAAAGGGTTTTCTTTTTTTTTTTTTCATTCACGGGATAGAAGAGTTTAGGCTAAGCCAAACATCTTCTGTTGATAATTTTAGGGTATTTTGAAATATCAAAACCTCGATGTTATGTTATCTGGTGTAGGAACCATGTGTTTTTCATTGTGAGAGAATATACGTTTGTGAAAAAAATTCCCAAAGAAGCCTTCTATTCCTTTTCCCTTTCTTGTTTTCTTTTCTCCTGCTATTCTTGATTCTACTAATTAATAGTAGAGGGTCAAGAGTATTGAGACCTTGTTTTTCCTCGTCTAGTTGTTTCACCAACAAGATACTAGGTGGTGGAATATTCTGAGAAGCAAGAAGTTTGTGTTCATGCCACGGAGGAGTAGAAGAATCGTAGGAGTTGAACTGGAAGTATCAACGAGTGTTGGAGAAGTAATCCCTGTGGTTCAGTCGGCTTCTTCACAGCCAAAGAAAACCATAAAGCACAGAGGTATAAATTTGAAAATCCTTTCACTATGTTCTTTCTTTATGCGTTGGTTTTGCTTCTGTTTCTGTGCATGCATGGTTTTCTATTTTTTCAAGCTTCACCTATAAGTCGCTTTATATAACTATAATATGGGATTAATTTAGGTTTCTTAATATTGTATTCACTAAATAATTGATTAACAGTTAATTGAGAATCCTCATACATTTTAAGATACAGTTGCTTCATATCAACAACTAACTCTAAACTAAATATAAGAGTTTGGCACTCAACCACATTATTGGAGCATTTTTTGGTTAAGGTAGAAGAATATAGCAATACATTTCCCTTAAGGGTAATAAATACCATACTAATTCCATCACCTTCACAATGTACCGCGACATCAATATACATCTTGCATGGTAGGAGAATTTTGATTACAAGGACATTTTCATCAGGAAATTCATCACTTAATTCCCACTCAGTGGGAATAGGGTGATCAGCTAGGAAATCAGCCAGTACTTGCCACTTAACAACCTTTTGCTAAATGAAGATAATATCAAATTATTGCAGTTGAATGTACCATCTTACTAAATGATCAGATAGTACTAGGCTCTGTCATGACATACATTATAGGATTCACCTTAAAAATAAGGTGTACAATATGTGCTTCGAAATAATGTTTTAATTTCTGAATTACAAATAGTAAAGTTAGACAAAACATTTCAATTGACGAATAATTCAACTCATTTGGCGCTATCATCTAGCTTAAGTAGTAGAGAGTATTTTTTTTGCCATTCTCATTTTCTTGAGCAAGCAATGCCCTCATTGAGCGTTTTTGTATAGTAATGGATAAAATTAATATTTTATTAGGAATGGGTGTAGCAAGCACATGAGGCCTCATAAAAAAAGATTTGATACTTTTGAAAGCATTTGGCATGCTTTATCCCACTCAAATTGTACACTTTTTTCATTAGATGACTAAATAGTTGACACTGCCCGACAAGATTTGAGATGAACATTTAGAGGTAAGCTAATCTTCCTAATAGACTTTTTAATTTATGGATATTTCATGGTTCAGGTATCTTTAAAATAGCATCGATATTTGATTGGTCTATTTGAATACCTCGATAAACCAAGAAATTTTCCAGAGGTGACGCTAAAAGCATACTTGAGAGGATTCATCTTCAATTGGTGTTTTCGGAGTTGCTCAAAAGTATTTCTCAAATTCTGAAGATAATCACATCGTTTATGTGACTTGACCACCAAATTGTTCACATGGAATTCCACGATTTTATGTAGCATATCATTGAAGATCTTTTGTATTGCCCTTTCATATGTGGCTCTGGCATTTTTAGACCAAAAGACATTACTGTGTAACAATGTATTCTTTTTAGGGTATGAAAGGCAGTAAGCTCCTAAGTTTCTGGCACTATTCTAATTTGATTGTAACTAGAAGATCTATCTATAAAATATAGAGCTTCATGGATCGTGATTGCATCTATCCTCAGTTCAGGAATAGGTAGTGAAAAATCATCTTTTGCACATACGTCATTTAGATTTTTAAAATCCACACAAATTTGAATTTACCAATTTTTCTTCCTCACAGGAACAATATTTGTAACCTAAGTTATATACTTAACTTTTCAAATAAATTTAGTTTCGATGAGCTTGTTCACCTCTACTTCAATTAACGAGACCAACTAAGATCGAAAAACGCCGTTGGACTTACTTTACTGGTGCTATTCCATCTTTTATAGCCAAATGATGGGCAACAATCTTCGGATCCAAATCAGACTTTTTTTTTTTATTTGACCAAGCAAAGACATTCTTGAACTCCTTTAAAAGGTTGATGTAGACATTTTCTTCCTCGGATAATAGTAGTGCACTTATGTAAATTGGGTGGGGATCTTCAGTAGTGCCTAAATTTACTTCTTTTAGCTTATTGACTATGAATTTTGCACCTTCTTCAAGTTCTGTTGGAACATACTCGGCATTTTTTTCCTCAACACACTATTCGTCGTAGATGGTGATGTGATTACAAGAAGCTACACTTTCTTCATCATAAAGCATTTCATGCATTGCTCATGTAATCACATTTAGGATTCCATTACAATTCACTACTATCTTCGTCTTAGAAGAGACTTTGCCATGAATCCTTGTCTTTGAATTGGTTATGACTCCAAGCCTCTTGAAAACAAACTTTCTTTCTCCCTTTGGATCTAATCTTGTGAAAACAAATGGGCGCGAATTTGTATATCCTAATCTATCAAAAAACAAGTCGAGGTCTTGATGTCACTTCATCTTCCATAGTAATTTGTTGAGCATTAGCCCTTTTAATCTTGAGTCAGATTGGAGATGCCTATTTATAACACACATTAGTGAGCCTCTTTTTCTGTTGGCATGCTTTAGATGGATCCTGTATTATGCCATTTTTTCTTGTCAATATTCGTAGGAAGATTTTCCAACAAATGTTGACTTTATGAATTATATCCATCCTTTGTTAAGAGTCTATAAGTATTTGGATCAAATCATTCCTTCGTATGCGAAGTTTGTAATTCATCATCCTCTGCCTTTATTTCCTTCTTTGGCTGGAAAAGTTCTTTCAGAGAAGAATTTTATTATTTAATAGAGTTGACCTTTGTAAGGAGTAAAGTAAACACTCTTAGTGGCTAATTGTGTGCAAGTTGCTTATCGGAGCTTTCTGCATATGCCTTACTTTTGACATTTTTAGAGAAGGTAATATTTTTATCTTCCTTTCCTATTAATGAATTGATCTTAGGTGATTCATCATCATTTTGAATATAGTACTTAGTATCGACAATGTGCACTTTAACTTTAGTGAATGGTTTGTCGTCAGTGTTTATTTTCTTCACAAAACCTTTGCAGTGGTATTTGAAACATTGATGTACGGTTGACAACACCACACAATTATCATAGAGCTATGATCTTTTTAGCAAAATATTGTAGGAAGTCTTAGCATCAATAATATGGAAAAGAGCATTTGAAGGTATATCTTTAATTAATATGTCTAGTCGGAGAGTACTACTTACTCGTTACCTTGAATCCTTATATCATAAGGCGGCTTTGAGACAATTCATCCATAAAAATGTCCAACTCTCTCTCAATGTCCACAAAGGTATGATATTTACTGTTGATCCTCTATCCAGTAGTATTCTATTCACTATTTGTTTTTATAGATAGCCAGTTACAAATAATGGTTTGTTGTGAGGTATTAAACCAAGTAGCAAATCATCATCATCATCATCATCAGTGAATGTTATCTCAACCATGCAACTCCTAATATCTATTGAAGAATCAACTTTTTCTATATCTTCTTCTTTTATGCAGCCATTATTGTCTTCTTCGCTTTTCTCATTATGTATGGCATAGCACGAGATAAGTTTAAACTTCTCAACAAGTTCCCTTGATATAAAATCTTTTAACGTGATAGGTGGTAGAAATTTCTTCCACAAAGAAACATATACTATTGATATAGGCTTGGCCTTCTTGCTTTTGAGCTTACTCATATTTTTCTTGGTAAACCTGCTTCTTACCAGTGAATTTTCACCTCTTGAGGCTTTTGTACGATTTCTTTTTCTCGTCACTAGTGTCTAGTCTAGCTTTCATCTTCTAGCTAAATGTTTGAGGAAGTAACACCATTTGTAGAGGATTCTTCAACTTTTTGTTGATATCCTTCAGGAGGAATAACTTGTTTGTTATCTTCAACCTTAATAGGATCAAATTCTCCAAACTTAATTTCAAAAACTAAACAACATGTTCAACTGGAGAGGCCAAAACAATTGTCATGTTAGCGGATGCCTTGTAAGATCCTAAAAATTTCAATAATTCAATAAAGTTACCTTAATTTGTTGAACCATTAGTTTCACCAACACAAGCCATCTGTTTCTTGTAACTTGTTGACAAATTTGCTTTTTAATAATTTTTTGGATGTGTTGAGGTGAATTCATGAGATTTTGTTAGGATTGAATAACGTTTTGTTTGGAGAATTAGGATCATTTTCTACATAATTAAGAAATCAACAATTTTACTATCACTTGCCTTATTCCAAGCTTTAAACCCATTTTTTACAAAAGATTTTGTCCAACACAAAGATGGTTTAGTGAATAGAAAGCATAAAAGGCAATAATCAATCTTTTTTTATAGAAAAAAAAAATCTAACTAATCATAAAATAATTGGTACAAAGATTTGAGAAATCAACTATTGTGTTTATCTATAAATTTTGGAGAATTTGGAGGGGTCAGATTGATATGGCCCTTTCTAAGATAAGCTTGTTGAATCTCATCTTATTGATTAACAAGATGACTTCATATTGATAGAAAGTCTCCAAGGTCACATAAAATAGATAATATTTCACATTCATTTGATTCCAATCTTTATGCTTTAGCTACATGTTGATCATGATCTATCATTGAAGCTTAATGAGAAGGTTGAACCTTACTTGAAGGTTATTTCGGAGGAGATGTTTCAACCCTATCTTATAAAGGTCTTTTCTTACAACAAGGAGTTTATAATTTTATTTACCATAATGATTAAGATAATTGTACAAATGACTTGAAACTAAGTAATTTGTTAAGATAAAAAAATAAGTACAACTCCTATAAAATCACAAGATAGATAAACAAATTATTCTTTTATAGATAAAAGTTCGTAATATGTTATAACTTATCTAATTTATAACAAAGAAAAAGGATTTTTGGACTTTAAATTAGGAATTGGTCACTAAATAGAAAGATCCTTATTAAAAAAGTGTCCATCCTTATATAAATGTATATAAAAAAAACAAAGTACCTAAAAAGTCATAACTAATTTGATTCTTTTGATGAAGCTAGAAAACTACCGGAATGCATAGTCGTATATATTGCTTATTTACTGCAGTCTTGAACTACCGTAAATATATAAAAGACCGTCATATATATCACACTATGTATGCCGGTCTTGTGACTGTGTATATAGTATTTTAAAGGATGGTGTTTTTTGGGAGCTATCATATATATATATATATATATATATATATATATATATATTTATGACAAATCATCGTGTTTGACCCATTATGTATGACAGCTTGTCAACGATATTTATCATTGTATTTAGTTGTTATATATGACGGTTTGTCATATATAACATTCATTTGCGATGGCTCTTAGACTACCTTAAAACTAGCATCGTATACAGAAAATTTTTTTGTAGTGTTTATTTTCATTCCAACAAAATACAATAAATGTAAATTACATTTACTTTTTCTAGCAGAACTAAAAGCTCCCTTTCTCCTCCCCCTCCTTCTTTATGAACCAAAGATAATGTTAATTTTTCAAGTAAAAAGTAAGGTCAAATGTGTCAATTAATGTTTTTAATACTTTCTAACAACTAACTCTTTTAATTGGGAGAGACAAAAAATAATACTCCATCCGTTTCAAAATACTTGTTTATAAAAACCTTTTACACACAGATTAAGGGTATTGAAAACAATACAACAATTTAGATAAAGTTCCTTTTTACCCATATTAAAAATATGATAGTTATTGGTTGGTGAAAATTCTCAAGAAGTAAGAAGAAAGAAGAATTTTGAAAAGTTGTGCAATTGACTTAGAATAAATGAGGGTAAAATAGAAAAAAACTAATCATTAGTTTTAGAAATATGTATATGAACAAGTATTTTGAAACAAAAAAAAAATTTATTAAAGGAGATCGGACAAAACATATTTCACCAATATTCTTCTTTACTCATGAACTCCAGAAGAAATGTGAAATTGATGTGCTACAAATTCGGTCATGTGATAACCTCGCAGATATTTTCACGAAGACTTTACCGACTGCAACATTGGAAAAGTTGAGATATAAAATCGGTATGCGTCGGTTTAAAGATTTAAAGGAATCATCTCATCGGGGGGAGTAATAAATGGACATATAGAATAGTGTACTCTTTTTCCTTCACTAGATTTTTTTTTCCCACTGGGTTTTTATCTAGTAAGGTTTTAACGAGGCATATTCTTTATGTAATAGATGGACATCCAAGGGGGAGTGTTATGAATTATTAGAATCTTTATTAATTAGTGGAGGCTCCACTAATTATGGATTTATGTGAATTATTATAGAAGATTTTTATGGATGTCCACCATTTAGTGGAGACACCACTAATTAAGATTAGTGGAAGATGATGTATGCCATGATGTATTCCACTAATTAGAGCTCTATAAATAAAACTATTCTCTAAGCTTATAACACACCATTATTTTGTGAAAGAAAGATTAGTGAAAGAAAGATTAGAGAAAATTGTGAGAGAAAAGAAAGAGAGAAATTCTTGTGCAAAATAGTTATAGTTTTATTAGTGTGTGAATTATTAGAATCTTTATTAATTAGTGGAGGCTCCACTAATTATGGATTTATGTGAATTATTATAGAAGATTTTTATGGATGTCCACCATTTAGTGGAGACACCACTAATTAAGATTAGTGGAAGATGATGTATGCCATGATGTAATCCACTAATTAGAGCTCTATAAATAGAGCTATTCTCTAAGCTTGTAATACACCATTATTTTGTGAAAGAAAGATTAGTGAAAGAAAGATTAGAGAAAATTGTGAGAGAAAAGAAAGAGAGAAATTCTTGTGCAAAATAGTTAGAGTTTTATTAGTGTGTAGTGTGAAGATTTTATTCTAACACTACCCTAATTTTATAACACGTTATTAGCACGAGTCTCTACCGGTACAAAAGCCAGAAGACTAAGCACGAGTTTCTGCCGTTACCAAAGCCAGAAGACATGTACGCATTTATTGATCTCTATGGCTAACATCGCGAAACTCGAATTTGTAGCCCTTGATATTTCAGGAAAAAATTATATGTCATGGGTTCTCGATGCAGAAATGTATCTAAATGCTGAAGGCCTTAGTGAAATTATTTAAGCAAATAATAGTGCATCTGCACAACACAAGGCTAAAGCTTTGATTTTTATTCATCGTCATCTCGATGAAAATTTGAAAATGGAATATCTTACCGAAAAAGATCCATATGGCCTATGGGTAAATTTAAAAGAAAGATTTGACCACCTGAAGATGGTCGTACTACCTACTGCACGGTATGAATGGTTGCACTCGAGGTTGCAAGATTTTAAAACCGTGAATGAATATAGCTCCGCAATGTATAAAATTACATCTCAATTAAAATTATGCGGAGAAAAAGTGACTGATGAAGATATGTTGGAGAAGACATTCTCCACCTTTCATGCCTCGAATATTGTCCTGCAGACAACAATATCGAGAAAAAGGGTATACAAAATTTACTGATTTAATTACTCGCCCTCCTCATTGCAGAGAAAAATAATGAGTTATTATTGAGAAATCATGAAGCCAGACCAACTGGCTCTACAGCACTCCCAGAAGTGAATGCTGTTGGCTCTAGTAGAAGCCATCGTTATAGTCGTAGTTGTGGCAGTGGCCGTGGTTATGGTCATGGACACACTCGATATTTCCCTTATCACAGGAGAAATATTGGCCACCGAAGTGGAACAGAAAAGATCAAAAGGGAAAAGAAAAAGAAATTGAAGAAAAGCATGAGGATATATGTTATAGATGTGGCATGAAAGGTCATTGGTCACGAAACTGTCGTACGGCTAAGCATTTAGTTGAATTGTATCAAGCTTCATTGAAAAATAAAAATGTGGAAGAAAATTTTTCTCAACATCCAATAAATAATGCTGAGGATAACGATAGTGATCCTGAAGATCTTAATATCAATATTACCCATATGGATGTATCGGATTTTTTTGAACACCCAGACGGTAGGATAGACCATTTAATTAGTGATGGCAGTGTCCAAAAGAACTAAAGCCTCACCCTGATATTTTTGTATTTTCATTTTCATTCTATTCTAATAATATTTACGTTTACATATATATATTTGTGTTCAGATGGCTGTTATTAATGATGATGTATGCATTATTGATAGTGGAACTACACACACCATACTAAAAAATGAGAAATATTTTTCTGATCTCAAAATGGGAGAAATAAATATTTATACGATAAACGGTAGTGCAAATGTAATTGAGGGCTCCGGAAGAGCTAGTATATTGTTGCCTAAAGGAACAACAATTATTATTGATAAGGCACTATTTTCCTCAAAATCCAAAAGAAATTTATTGAGTTTTAAATATATCCGCAGAAATGGGTATCATGTTGAAACAAATGAGGAAAATGGGATTGAGCATCTTTTTATTACTCAAATGCATTTGGGTAAGAAATCGGTATTAGAAAAATTGCCGTCTTTTTCTACTTGGTCTATATTTTGTAAAAATACGTACAATTGAAATTCATCATCTAGTAAACCGAAGTTTACTGATCCTATTACTTTTAGCATTTGGCATGACCGGTTGGGTCATCCGGGATCTACCATGATGAGAAGAATCATTGAGAATACACATGGTCATCCTTTAAAAAATAAAAGGATATTAACATCAGGAAAATTCGCATGTACTGCATGTTCCCTAGGAAAATTAATTGTTAAACCATCACCAGTAAAAGTAGGAGCTGAAAGTCCTACATTTCTCGAACGGATTCACGGAGATATTTGTGGACCTATTGATCCACCATGTGGACCGTTCAAATATTTTATGATCTTAATTGATGCATCATCCTGATGGTCACATGTATGTTTATTATCTACTCGCAACCTGGCGTTTGCGAGATTACTTGCTCAAATAATTAAATTACGAGCACAATTTCCGGACCATCACATTAAAAATATCCGTTTGGATAATGCTTGGTGAATTTTCATCACATGCTTTTGATGCATATTGCATGTCAATTGGGATTAATGTTGAACATCCTGTAGCTCATGTTCACACACAGAATGGTCTTGCTGAATCTTTGATTAAACGATTACAATTAATTGCTAGACCATTATTAATGAAAACAAATCTCCCAACATCTGCCTGGGGACATGCTATTCTACATGTCTGCAACACTTGTACGTATAAGACCAGCTAGTTATCATAAATTCTCTCCTTTGCAATTGGCTTTTGGGTGGAACCAAATATTGCTCATTTAAGAATTTTTGGGTGTCTTGTATATATTCCAATTGCACCAAACCAACGTACAAAGATGGGTCCTCAAAGAAGAAAGGGGATATACGTTGGATATGATTCTCCCTCTATTAACAGGTATGTTGAACCCCTGACAGGAGATGTATTCACAACAAGATTTGCTTGATTGTCATTTTGATGAATCATTATTCCCTAAATTAGGGGAGAACCAAAACAGACATAAAAAGGATCTTGCTTGGACAACATCATTAAATTATCTTGATCCGCGCACAAGCGCATGTGAACTTGAAGTTCAAAAGATAATTCATTTGCAAAGCATTGCAAATCAAATGCCAGACGCTTTTGTTGACTCCGGAAGAGTTACAAAATCGCATATTCCAGACTATAAATGCTCCTATTCGAATTGAAGTTCCAGTAGAACAAAATATTATACATATAGTCTACTGAGTCAAAAACACGCCGAAGCGTGGCCGACCTCTTGGTTCTAAAGATAAAAATCCTCGAAAGAAAAGAGGATTAAATGATCCGGAAGATCATATTGAAGAAAAGAATGATAAAGACCAAGAGAGAACCGATGACAAAGAACCGGAAGTTGATGAAAGTAACACTGAAATTTCTATCAATTATACCACTTCGGTAGAAGTTGGAATCGGATAGAAACTGTTATTGATAATATATTTGCATACAATATATCTCTTGATGTTACACAGGATAATGATGATCCTGAACCAATATCGATTGATGAATGTCGGCATAGAAAAGATTGGGTGCAATGGAAAGATGCGATTCAATCGGAGTTAAATGCACCGGCAAAACGTGAAGTCTTCGGACTGCAGATCCGAACACCGAAGGTATAAAACCTGTTGGCTACAAATGGATGTTTGTGCGAAAGCGCAATGAAAAGAGTGAAATGGTTCGATATAAAGCGCGATTAGTAGCCCAAGGTTTTTCACAAAGACCAGGTATTGATTATGATGAAACTTATTCTCCTGTTGTTGATGCTATTACACTCCGATATCTTATCGGTTTGGCAAGTACATGAAAAGATAGATATGCGCCTATTAGATGTTGTCACTGCTTACTTGTATGGAAATTTAGAAAATGATGTTTACATGAAAATCCCTGAAGGATTTCATATGCTTGAAGCATATAAACATTATCCTCGTGAAAATTACTCCATCAAGTTGCAGAAATCATTATATGGCCTGAAGCAATCTGGGCGCATGTGGTTTACACGTCTTAGTGAATATTTATTGAAAGCGGGATTTAAAAATGACCAGGTATGTCCATGCGTTTTTATTAAGAAATCTGGTTCTAAATTTGTGATATTAGCTATATATGTTGATGATATTAATCTTATTGGAACTCCTGAAGAGCTTCAAGAAACAATTGATTATTTAAAAAGAGAATTCGAAATCAAGGATTTTGGTAAAACCAAATTTTGCCTTGGTTTACAAATTGAACATTTGGAGAGTGGAACATTTATTCATCAATCAACATATACAGCAAAAGTGCTAAAAAGATTTTACATGGACAAAGCACATCCATTGAGTATTCTAATGATCGTGCGATCATTAAATGTGGATAAATATCCTTTCCGACCTCAAGAAAATGATGAAGAACTCCTTGGTCCTGAAGTACCATATCTCAGTGCAATTGGTGCATTGATGTATCTTGCTAATAACACATTGCCTGATATTGCTTTTGCTGTCAATTTATTAGCAAGATTTAGTTCTTCACCAACACGACGACATTGGAATGGAATTAAACAAGTCCTTCGATATCTCCAAGGTACAATTGATCTCGAATTATTTTATTCAAATAAAACCAGTCCAACATTGATAGGTTATGCGAGATCGTTGGTTATTTATCTGATCCACATAAAGCACGTTCTCAAACGGGCTATCTATTTACATGTGGAAATACTGCTATATCATGGCGTTATACGAAACAATCTATAGCAGCTACTTCTTCAAATCATGCTGAAATTATAGCCATTCATGAAGCAAGTCGAGAATGTGTATGGCTAAGATCCATGATTCATTATATCCGAGAAAGTTGTGGATTATCATCAATCAAAGGTATTCCAACTCCTCTTTATGAAGACAATGCAGCTTGCATAGCTCAATTACGAGGAGGATATATTAAAGGAGATCGGACAAAACATATTTCACCAAAATTCTTCTTTACTCATGAACTCCGGAAGAAAGGTGAAATTGATGTGCTACAAATTCGGTCATGTGATAACCTCGCAGATATTTTCACGAAGATTTTACCGATCGCAACATTTGAAAAGTTGAGATATAAAATCGGTATGCGTCGGTTTAAAGATTTAAAGGTATCATCTCATCGGGGGAGTAATAAATGGACATATAGAATAGTGTACTCTTTTTCCTTCACTAGATTTTTTTCCCACTCGGGTTTTTATCTAGTAAGGTTTTAACGAGGCATATTCTTTATGTAATGGATGGACATCCAAGGGGAGTATTATGAATTATTGGAATCTTTATTAATTAGTGGAGGCTCCACTAATTATGGATTTATGTGAATTATTAGAAGATTTTTATGGATGTCCACCATTTAGTGGAGACACCACTAATTAAGATTAGTGGAAGATGATGTATGCCATGATGTAATCCACTAATTAGAGCTCTATAAATAGAGCTATTCTCTAAGCTTGTAATACACCATTATTTTGTGAAAGAAAGATTAGTGAAAGAAAGATTAGAGAAAATTGTGAGAGAAAAGAAAGAGAGAAATTCTTGTGCAAAATAGTTAGAGTTTTATTAGTGTATAGTGTGAAGATTTTATTCTAACACTACCCTAATTTTTTTATTGGAATCTTTATTAATTAGTTGAGGCTCCACTAATTATGGATTTATGTGAATTATTAGAAGATTTTTATGGATGTCCACCATTTAGTGGAGACACCACTAATTAAGATTAGTGGAAGATGATGTATGCCATGATGTAATCCACTAATTAGAGCTCTATAAATAGAGCTATTCTCTAAGCTTGTAATACACCATTATTTTGTGAAAGAAAGATTAGTGAAAGAAAGATTAGAGAAAATTGTGAGAGAAAAGAAAGAGAGAAATTCTTGTGCAAAATAGTTAGAGTTTTATTAGTGTGTAGTGTGAAGATTTTATTCTAACACTACCCTAATTTTATAACACGTTATCAGCACGAGTCTCTGCCGTTATTAAAGCCAAGAAGACAGTACGCATTTATTGATCTCGCTAAATTCGAATTTGTAACCCTTGATATTTCTGAAAAAAAAATTTTATATGTCATACAAAAATGCATCTAAATGCTAAAAAAAAGGAGATCCATATGTCATGTGGATAAAAAGAAAGATTTGACCACCTGAAGATGGTCGTACTACCCACTGCACGGTATGAATGGTTGCACCTGAAGTTGCAAGATTGTAAAACCGTGAACTCCGTGATGTATAAAACTACATCTTAGTTAAAAATTTTACGGAGAAAAAGTTACTGATGAAGTTATATTGGAGAAGACATTCTCCATTTTTCATGTTCTACAGTAACAATATCGAGAAAAATGGTATCCAAAATTGACAGCTTTAACATGAGTTATTATTGAGAAATCATGAAGCCAGATGAACTGGCTCAACAGCACTCCCAGAAGTGAATGTTGTTGGCTCCAGTAGAAGCCATCGTTATAGTCGTAGTTGTGGCAGTGGCCGTGGTTATGGTCATGGACACACTCGATATTTCCCTTATCACAGAGAAATACTGGCCACCTGAAGTGGAACGAGAAAAGATAATAAGGGAAAAAGATATTTCCATTAATAATAAGCATCACATCTTTTATTCATAGCACTAGTGTTCATATGAACTTGATGATACATGCTTATAGTTGCTCTTTTGTAATTGGTGACAAATGTAAGATGAAGGTTTGTAATTGTTCTTTTTCAATATTTACATTAGAGGACGACAAACAATTAGTAATTATGGACTTCGACTCCTCTTTTTCGACATCCTCCTCCTTTTCTTTCCCTTTTGAGCCGACATCGAGACTAGCGGCGAAGTAGCAGTAAAATTACTTGCGAAATGAGTCTTGAGATTTTATGATCTCCTTAAGTTTATTATATTTCTTATTATATTTGGCCTTGAAGCATGCTTGTCTCAATTTACGTGTTTGGTCCTCTAAGCTGCGTATTAGGACTTTCTTCCACCAGCTTGTTTTTCACATTCCGATATCGCAATGGCTTCTTGTAATTTCTTCTCGGCCATATGTCCTCCTTCTTCTTTATTTTGCATATCCTGTAAATCGAAGTGATATCATCGGTTATTTACTTATAAATCTTTCATAGTTTCATACTTACAAATTATAAGTATGTATGAGAGAGAACACTGAACATTCTTGATTATGGTCTCCAAGCTCACCAATTTCTGTGAGGCCATCGGCGAATTCCTAACTCCCTACATCTTTTCTTGAGACGGGTTATGCCAATATTCGGTTCTTTGGTTGCGCTCATGATTGGTAGGTAAAGAATCTTGCGAAATTGTTTCTCTTGATAGTGTTTGAGAGTTATTGCCCTTCTTCTCTCTCTGCCTCTTAATCATCTTCTTCTCCCCAGGAATTTTGTACTGCAATAATATCTTGAACTTCGATATTATGCATTTCATGAGTACTTACTCCGACTTCGTTGCCAAGACCACTCATTATTTCTCCTAGAAAAAGAAAATAATATCGGTAAAGGTAATACCATTCAAAATCCATGTTTAAATGTATAATAACACTGGAAACATATTACGGCTTTGTTCAAAATCCATTAGAGAGTAGAAAGGATCATGCACAAGCATATCCTCATTCAAAGGAATAGTATCAAGAGGAACGAGTATCAAAAGCGAGTCTCTTGTAGGAGCAGATCAACTTGGTCCAAAGCAGTATGTTCAAAACTTCCACTGATTTACATAAAAAAAACAAACCAAAAGAGAGTTTAATTTCATTATCAAGCACACTAAAAACAAATGGAAGCCATCAAAGGTATCTCACCTGAAATTAGGAGGAAGTGGTTGGTTTGGAAAGGAAAACATATCAAAATCTTACGCGTTCGAATTAGACGAAGCGGTTGGTTTGAAAAGGAAAACATATCAAAATCTTACTGCGTTCGAATTAGGCGAAGCGGTTGGTTTGGAAAGGAAAACATATCAAAATCTTATGTGTTCGAATTAGGCAGAAGCGGTTGGTTTGGAAATGAAAATACATCAACATCTGCTGCAGAAACTAAGTCAAAATTTGACCATGTCTCAAATGAATTACGAGTCTCCATATCTGCTTTGTGATTTTTGTTTTTGATGTTTACTAATGACTGATAACTGATATATATATCGATACATATATATATATATATATATATATATCTGTATGAGGAAGAAGAAGAGGTAGATGGTAGGTAGAGGGTCGGAGGAGAAGAAAAGACAAGAGAGGAAGAGGAAAAGTCGGTACCGGGAAGAGTGAAAAAAAAAAAGGAGATATTTTTCTTGGCATTTCCTACTTGTCATCATTTTCTTATATTTCTTTTCTTATTCTCTTGTGAAATCATTATTCCCTAAATTAGGGGGGAGAATAGAAACAGTACAAGAAAGATCGTGATTGGACAACATCATTAAATTATCTTGATCCACATACAAGCGCGTGTGAACTTGAAGTTCAAAAGATAATTCATTTGTAAAGCATTGCAAATCAAATGCCAGACACTTTTGTTGACTCTAGAAGAGTAACAAAATCGCATATGCCAGTTATAAATGCTCCTATTCTAATTGAAGTTCCAACAGAACAAAAGATTTTACATATAGCTGCTGAGCCAAAAGCATGCCAGAAGCATGGCCGACCTCTTGGTTCTAAAGATAAAAATCCTTGAAAGAAAAGAGGATTAAATGGTCCAGAAGATCATATTGAAGAAAAGAATGATAAAGACCAAGAAGAGAATTGATGACAAAGAACCAGAAGTTGATGAAAGTAACACTGAAATTTCTATCAATTATACCACTTCCGGTAGAAGTTGGAATCGGATAGAACCTGTTATTGATAATATATTTGCATACAATATATCTCTTGATGTTACACAGGATAATGTTGATCCTGAACCAATATCAGTTGATGAATGTCGGCATAGAAAAGATTGGCTGCAATGGAAAGATGCGATTCAATCGGAGTTAAATGCACTGGCAAAACGTGAAGTCTTCGGACCTGCAGTCCGAACACCAGAAGGTATAAAACCTGTTGGCTACAAATGGATGTTTGTGCGAAAGCGCAATGAAAAGAGTGAAATCGTTCGATATAAAGCACGATTAGTAGCCCAAGGTTTTTCACAAAGACCAGGTATTGATTATGATGAAACTTATTCTCCTGTTGTTGATGCTATTACACTCCGATATCTTATCAGTTTGGCAGTACATGAAAAGATAGATATGCGCCTATTAGATGTTGTCACTTGCTTACTTGTATGGAAATTTAGAAAATGATGTTTACATGAAAATCCCCGAAGGATTTCATATGCACGAAGCATATAAACATTATCCTCGTGAAAATTACTCCATCAAGTTGCAGAAATCATTATATGGCCTGAAGCAATCTAGGCGCATGTGGTTTACACGTCTTAGTGAATATTTATTGAAAGCGGGATTTAAAAATGACCAGGTATGTCCATGCGTTTTTATTAAGAAATCTGGTTCTAAATTTGTGATATTAGCTATATATGTTGATGATATTAATCTTATTGGAACTCCTGAAGAGCTTCAAGAAACAATTGATTATTTAAAAAGAGAATTCGAAATCAAGGATTTTGGTAAAACCAAATTTTGCCTTGGTTTACAAATTGAACATTTGGAGAGTGGAACATTTATTCATCAATCAACATATACAGCAAAAGTGCTAAAAAGATTTTACATGGACAAAGCACATCCATTGAGTATTCCAATGATCGTGCGATCATTAAATGTGGATAAAGATCCTTTCCGACCTCAAGAAAATGATGAAGAACTCCTTGGTCCTGAAGTACCATATCTCAGTGCAATTGGTGCATTGATGTATCTTGCTAATAACACATTGCCTGATATTGCTTTTGCTGTCAATTTATTAGCAAGATTTAGTTCTTCACCAACACGACGACATTGGAATGGAATTAAACAAGTCCTTCGATATCTCCAAGGCTATCTATTTACATGTGGAAATACTGCTATATCATGGCGTTATACGAAACAATCTATAGCAGCTACTTCTTCAAATCATGCTGAAATTATAGCCATTCATGAAGCAAGTCGAGAATGTGTATGGCTAAGATCCATGATTCATTATATCCGAGAAAGTTGTGGATTATCATCAATCAAAGGTATTCCAACTCCTCTTTATGAAGACAATGCAGCTTGCATAGCTCAATTACGAGGAGGATATATTAAAGGAGATCGGACAAAACATATTTCACCAAAATTCTTCTTTACTCATGAACTCCAGAAGAAAGGTGAAATTGATGTGCTACAAATTCGGTCATGTGATAACCTCGCAGATATTTTCACGAAGATTTTACCGACTGCAACATTTGAAAAGTTGAGATATAAAATCGGTATGCGTCGGTTTAAAGATTTAAAGGTATCATCTCATCAGGGGGAGTAATAAATGGACATATAGAATAGTGTACTCTTTTTCCTTCACTAGATTTTTTTCCCACTGGGTTTTTATCTAGTAAGGTTTTAACGAGGCATATTCTTTATGTAATGGATGGACATCCAAGGGGGAGTATTATGAATTATTGGAATCTTTATTAATTAGTGGAGGCTCCACTAATTATGGATTTATGTGAATTATTAGAAGATTTTTATGGATGTCCACCATTTAGTGGAGACACCACTAATTAAGATTAGTGGAAGATGATGTATGCCATGATGTAATCCACTAATTGGAGCTCTATAAATAGAGCTATTCTCTAAGCTTGTAATACACCATTATTTTGTGAAAGAAAGATTAGTGAAAGAAAGATTAGAGAAAATTGTGAGAGAAAAGAAAGAGAGAAATTCTTGTGCAAAATAGTTATAGTTTTATTAGTGTGTAGTGTGAAGATTTTATTCTAACACTACCCTAATTTTATAACAATAAACAAGTATTTTGAAATAAATGGAGTAATGTGAAAGAAGAGTGGTATGTCTTTTGATTTATTATCCCTTCACATTAATTACACTCCAACCAAACGATTTTGAGTAGTATCATTTATGTTCAAATTTACTTCTTCTTCGTTTTTGCTTTCATATTTCACACAAACCATACTTAGTGTTCATTCCATTAAATTTTAGGGTGGGTGCTATCCATTTCACCAAAGAAAAAAAAAAAAAGGCAAAGAAAAAGACAATTAATGAACAAGAAAGAGAAAGAAGGCTTAGCCATGGAAACTTGTTGAATGAAGGGATCCTTTCCCCCTCCGCGTTGGATTACTGGTGAAGCCAGTATTTATGTGAGCTGAATTGGATCTACTTATAAAGTTCTACTTTTGCTATTTTAATTTGTTAATTAAGCATTCTAATGTCCAATGGTGCTCTAGTAGAAATTTCAACCTGCATACAAAAGTTGTAAAGATTAGGTTGAGTTTGAAATATTTCTTAAAGACCAAAAAATTCAAGAAATTTTTAAGTCAGACAGATGGCTATTTTTCATATACATATGTACATAAAAGTTCTGGTTTTTTTTTTTTTTTTGCTAAATAATGATTCAACCCTGTATTTCATCAGAAATAGAAGAGGAAGAGATCCCTTCCTTACTCAGTACAGGATTTGAATGGGAGACCAAAGTAATTCCCCCATGATCACATAAAATGGCCGGTGGAAGTAGGGATGGTGGTAAATAACCAAAATAATTATGAAGTTTTGCCCATTTGGCAATTTCATACGCATATACATTCCCTGATCTGGGGATATAAACAAAACTCCAATTATTTCTCTGCGTAAGCAGAGACTGCACCGCATCTGTGTATCCTTTACCAAGCCATTCCTCAGCGGCCTCAGCGGAGTGAATACCATTAATTGCCCTTATAACATTTAATGAATCACATTCTATTATGACCTGAGATATGTCAGCTGCATCAGCGATCAATGTAGCATTAAGAGCGGCTAGGGCTTCAGTAGCAAAAACGTTCCCAACAAAATCTTTCCCAGTCCAAACCCATAGAATTTTCCCCTTGTGATCGCAAAAAACACAAGTAGAAATCGCATTTCCATCTTGAAAAGCAGTGTCAAAATTTATTTTGACATAAGGGAACGGCGGAGCCTGCCAAGAACTAGAAAGATTAAGTGATTTCCTCTTCCATTTTCGGGTAAGACTGGATTCCCAATAAGCATTTGCTGTCCTGCTAATATGAACTGATAGCACCTCCATTGTTGATGAGATCCACCTATATGTAAAGGAGCTGTTAAATTTGGATAATGCATTCCCATTCTTAATTGAGACAAAATGAGAATTTCTTAACTATGCTGTGGTGTTGATGGAAAATGTATGGAAATACAAAACTTTTTAAGAGGATTTAAAATTTTTCCCTAAGGTGTATATATACTTTCATACTTTGTTCTCTTTATTTAACTAAAGTAGGAAATATTTTCACCTTTTTACAATAAAGGAAAAGTAATAAATACTATTAAAACACACACACACACACACACACACACATATATATATATATATATATATATATATATAAGCCTAAAAAAGAAAAAAAAAGAGATAAATATTGCAACTTGACATGAGAAAATTTAATTATACAAGCCATAATCTCTTCTTTTGCTTTCAGCTGAACAAAATATGAAGGAGAAATTGAAAAGGACATCAGAAAAAATGATTTCCAATGCGACGGTGATGGAAATAACTTTTCAATTCTCTCGAGAACGGCATATGGAAAGTTGGAATGAGATCTCATGTAAGCAAAGTGGATTATAAGAGGTTAAGGAGATCTGAGTGGATCATAAGGAAAGGAAAATGAGAAGGAGATCTGAGTGGATTAGACTGCTCCTCCTTTACTTCGGATACTTGTACGGATCTATCTCGCACCATTAAATGTTACAAAGGATGGAGACGGAGATCATTTTTTAAGAGACATATTATAAGAAGAAATATTATATGATAATATTAATTTTTTGATAAAATTTTGAAGAGCAAAATGTAAAATTTGTAGATATTTGTTAAAAGTTTTGAATTTTTCTGTAAAGAAAAGTAATTTTTTTTTTGGGGGGAGGGGGGGGGGAGCGGGGATTGGCCACTATCCCTGACTCCTAGATCTGCCTTTGCCTTTTCAGACAATAAGTTTTGTGAATTTTATGATAACTAATTAGATAAAAATAGTAAATAGTAAATTTTAGAAAAAAAAACTATAAAAGTTGTAACTATTGTGCTTAATTAATAACTGACTTGATAAAAGTACAAAGTTTTAATAAACAATTAAAACTTTTTTTCTTATACTTGAAACTAAGAATATAATTATCATTTTTTATTTTTCAATTGTACATTTATAATTTATTATCCAACTAAATTGTAATATTAATTAGTTTCCAATTTTCAAACTAACTTTACACTATTTAATAATGATAATTTAATTTTTTTCTTCTTTTAAAACTCTATAAACGTTAATATGTGGGAATTATCGGAAAGGGACACTTATTTGATAATGGAAGGTGCATTATTTAAGTAAATATCAAAATGAAACTACAAATATCTTCCATGTTCAAAGATTGGTTGCATGTATCCCTACAAGTATGGAGACAATAATTTTAAACGGTATGTAGTTCTGGATACTGGGGTGGACCTGGACTGGAACCATTAATGTTCACTTGCTTCAATATCCTAGCCCACCACTTCAAATAAATTGCAAAATTCTCCCATCTACTATTCTACGAAAAGGAAAGGCATGGAGTCCTCTTGCATCATCATAAACATTTATTCTTAGTGCAATAGCTATACCTTCTTCACCTACTGCCCCTTCGATTATTTCGTTTCTCAATAGATGTCCAGCTCCGTCTCAAGTTCAAACTTGAGCGAGCAAAGATGGGTAGACCAAATCAGCAAACACTTCTCCATGGATATTGATCCACAACCATGTGTTTTCCGAGTTCCCAAAAGTTTGTTTCACCAAAAGCCAGAAGATTATGCTGCTCGGAATCTTTGCTTAGGACCATACCAACATCATTTTATGTTGGATCTATACCATGCACAGAAGATCGAGGCATTGAAGAAACTTCTATCAGAGGATCAGTTCACGGGCTTCAAGGCTCTTGTTGTCGACAAATTGAAACAGATTGAACCTGCCATACGTGCTTGCTATGACCAGTTTTTGGATCTTGATGGTGAAACGTTAATGTGGATTTTGGCCATTGATGGAACGTATTTGCTTCATATATTGAGCTCGTACTTTGATAAAAATGTTGTGAGCCAAGAGGGTAAAGATTTTGCCAGGGATATTGTAATACTGGAGAATCAAATCCCCTCTCTTGTGCTGAAGAATATCAAGAAGTCCCTCTTGTCCTCGGATAAGGTATTCCTGGAGTTCTCTGCCTTTTCTCAGGTAAATTCTCCCTTTCCAGTTGAGAAGAATATTGATATTCCTGGAAAACATCTTTTGGATTACATGTACAATTTGACTTGCCAATTTGTACATAAACAAAAAGTTGCTGAAAAGAAAAAACCCCTCGAAAACAAGGCTCCTGCTGCAGTTGCCCTCTTAAGTTCTACTGAAACCACAACAATAAATGCCCCTTCACCAACTACTGAAGCTGCAATGAAATCACTTGAAGCCTTAACAGAAATTCTTCGAGGCACACAAGTAGAAAGGCCTTTTATGTTTCTTGCAAGTTTGCCATGGCAAATGTGTCTGGGAATTTTTGATGCGATTGAAAAACCTGCTTCTCTTGATGAGATCCAAGTCCCGTCTGTCACACAACTTCACAAAGTTGCTAAAATCAAGTTCGAGGTAACCCATGGCGGTATCAGATGTTTGAATTTCGACAAGGATAAGAGAACTCTTTATCTCCCTAAAATCACTCTGAATACTGATTCAGAAGTGGTATTAAGAAACTTAGTTGCCTATGAAGAAGCTAAAGCCACTGCAGACTCAAAATCCGAAATCGCAGATTATGTAGATTTGATGTGTGGCATCATAGATTCTGCAGAGGATGCAGAGTTTCTCAAGCAAAGGCTCATAATAGAAAGTGATCTAGAGAATGAAGAAATTGCTAAGATTTTTAATGGCATAATCAAGTCCTCCCGAATGAGGGGTTGTCTAGAAGAGATAGCCCAAAAACTGAATGAGTTTTATGGTAATACACACGAGATCAAATTTTGGAGATTCATAAAAGAGCATATTATTCCTTCAAAAGCTTCCATGAAAGTTTTGGTACTCATTTTGCAGATCTTAGCGGTGATCCTACTCTCAGTGGCAGCATATTGCGACGTCTTTGGCTGCAGTGGAAGCGTATAGCGACATACTTTGACATTTTATATATTGCAACGTCTTTGGTCTTACGTGGTGTCTTCTTTGTAGTGTATTGAGGTTTTGTATTTGGGCTCTAGCCAATTTGTACACTGATGTGGATAAGTATGACTTCTCTGGTAATTTTTTGTGAATGACAGAAATATTTGGAAGCCTAGAACTTCGTGGCTGGTGATTTTTCTTGTGTGGAATTGATAAAAAAATTTCATTCTTCAAAGTGGGGGAAAAAAAAACTCCAATCCAATAAGCGGCCTAAATATATTTTGATTTGTGAAGTCATTTTTTGACTAAGGAATTTTCAACATATGCTCAACTTGTTGAGGGGTGGGACCATTACCCTTTACACTTTGATTTTGGCATACTAATGTTGAATGTGATGTAAAATCAGTGGACACAGATTATGGAAAAAGTTCCCTTCGATTTTGGCAGTTGATTGGATAAACTGGGGTGGACTTGCGTGCCTTAGGCTCCGATCTAGGCCCTCCAAGTACCTTTCAAAGCTAAGTTGTGCCAATAGAGGTTGGTTAGTGTTTATTGTGAAAACTTCAGCCGGCCGAGATGACTAGATTGAGGTTTTTGGCCAAGTTGAATTCCAGGGAAGTTTGGATGGGACGACGAATATAGAAAACTATTTTTAAAAGAATGCTATTCTAGAGATGATTAAAATAACGTGTATGAATTGATATACTCGAAAAAGACTCACAAGCAATTGAAGGATTTTATTTTGTATTTTAACTCTATTTAAGTAATTACTAAATTAGTTTAGAAATATTTCTTTAAAAATTACTCATTGTGTTTATAATTCCTTTTATAAATGAATTTGAAATCAATACTTATTAGGTTTGAACTCCTATATATAGGAGTCTTGTAAAGAGTATTGATGTGTAATCTTAAGGAGTTAGGTTAAAAATGTAGACTACTTTGTTGGGTTTTCGTAAGTTTGTGGGTTTTTTGTGTTTGAGAGAATTATGAGAGTTTCCACTTTTGTATCTCCTCTATCTTATTTTGGTTAATGAAGATTGCTCATTTTTCACTCATAAACGTAGGTCATATTGACCGAACCATGTTAAATTCTCGTGTTTTGTTTATTTTTCTTCTCATACTTTATTATTAGATATTTTGTTTATTACTCAAATTTTATTACTTGCCAACAAGCGGTATTAAAGTCAACAAGTGGTATCAGAGTTAGGTTGATCAAATCTAGATTTTCTAGATCTACCAAAGTCAGGGTGGATTCGGATTTGTGTAAAGGTTTGGCTTTTTAGATACATTTTTGGTAATTTTGGCATTAATAAAGTTTGCATATGTTAGAAGTTTGTGATGATTCAAGTTGGAGTTTAGAACGCTATTACTATAGTAACAATAAGATTATACTTCTTCTATATTACCCTCCAAAGATGAGTTAAGTGGCCATGAATACCAATAAAGAGACATTTGAGAGTTTCAATCGCTTGAGAAAACCTGACATCCCTCTCATTTTCATTTCTATCACCCTTCAATTCATAGAGTTGGTTTTTTAAGTCATCATTTTTTGTCTTCAACATATCATACTTGCATCCACAGACCAAAAATGCATCTTATCATCAATAATGAAAAAAAAAAATCCTAATTTCAATTAAATGAAGAATATGTGCAATAAAATAGTAAGCAAATGCATCTGCATGTCCTTCCATGAATAAATCAAAGAATGATTTTTTTTTTTCAAAGAGTAATAATTTGTAATAAATTAAAGAGTGAAATTTGTAGGCCTATATTATTATGAAATAATAATGCATCTCTTCATTTTTCTTATTGACTCTTAAATCATCTTTCTCATTTATTTCATAATAATAGTTATAATAATATTCATATATATATATATATTTAGACAATATTGTTAAATGTTTATTCATGACGACCAAATCAATCTCAACCATAAAAACAATTAGATGGAAGCATTGAGGAGATCAACACCATCCATAAAAGAATACAAAACTGTTTTAATAAATCTATGCCATTAATTGGAGAAGATGAAAAAATTTTTTTAAAAAAATATTCCTCTGAAAATTTACTTGGACAATTTAATCCCCTCTTTAGTTTTGGTTTTTTTCAAAAAGAGTAATAATGTGTAATAAATTAAAGATTAAAACTTGTAGGCCTATATTATTACAAAATAATAATGTGTCTTTTTGTTTTTCTTATCTGACTCTTTAATTGCTTTGCATAAAGTATCTTTCTCATTTATGTCATAATAATAATTATAATAATATTCATATCTTTTTTATATAATACTGTTAAATGTCTAATTTATCCATGACAATCAAATCAATTTCAACCATAAAAAGAGTTAGATGGAAGTATTGATGAGATTAACACCATCTATGATAGAATACAAAAAGGTTTTAATAGATCTATATCATTAATTAGAGAAGATAAAACAGTAAAAAGAAAATTGCTTTGAAAATTTACTTGGATAATTTAATCCTCTCTTCACTAAACCATAAAAAAATGATAATAAAAAATAAAAAAAAGAAACAAAATTGTAACAGGCAGAAAAGAAACTCAGAGAAAGAACGATGAATCAATTGAACTAAAGGAAATACTTAGAAAAAAAATCAAAACGATGCTGCAAAAATAAATATGAAGAAATACAAAACTTCAAAAGAAATAATAACAATCATCCAACATGAATTGATAGAATAGAGGAGTTAACTAATCAACCACAAGAAGATATACTCATAGATAAATTAAAAAAAAAATTACCGAGCCATAACAACTCAAAAATAGTAGAAACATTTACTATTACGGTTGTAGGTTGATAAACATTTGCAATACATTTCTTATGATTACTGTCTACGGTTTTTCCTCTTCCTATTTTCTTTTTCTGGTGTTATTTTAATTATATTTGTTTTAATTATTTTTTGTCATAAAATTATATTAAACTGGAGCATTTGTCTTGTTTGGTTTTTGTTGACTTGTGAAATTATTGATGGTATATATATTTTTTAATATTATAAATATGTCTACGCATTTTTTACGTATCTGATTTCTTTTCTTGAGTTTTGTTGTCAAGTTGCTTCTTCACCTGTTCTTATTTTGTGGACAATTCGTTTAGCTTTTAAGGTCATGATGGTATCTTTGGTTTTGAGTAATTTCCGTAATTAATTTTCCTCATCAGAATATGTGTGTGTATTCTATAATCTTTGTTGAACTAATTTTTATTGTCTCTTTGATCTGTACGTTTATTTTTTTCTTGTTATGTGATGTTTTATTTTTATTTTATTATTTTATATATGCCTAAATGTTGACGTTTTTGCCACTTACTCAAAAGTAACCCATTCGTATTCTAATTATATTTGGAATAGAATTTTCATATTATAGGCTATCCAAATTCTCTATTCATTTTGGTAAATTTCATTAATATAACTGGTTTTTTGGCATATTATTGTCCATGAGTTATTAATATGGTTATTAATAATTAATAATAGAATAAATAAGTGCATGGTTATTAATATGGTTATTCATATGATTATTAATAGTTATAATAGAATAAATAATTTTCATAATTTTTGTTAAAAATAATATTATACATGTTCAATGACTCTTTTATCCTTGACGACCAAACTAATATCAACCATTGAAAAGTTTAAGTGGAATGATTCTAAAATCTATACCATTCATTAGGGAAGTTGAAAAGATTTTTTAAAAAAATTTTAAAAAAAATAATATAGACAATTTAATCCCCTATTGACATTTAGAATATACATTTAGATTAAGAAAAGAGGTTTTGTGGAAGTATTAGAAAATTTGGAGGCATTTTTGCATAACAAAGCGTGTTGTTTACCAACTCGATTGGGTATTATACTTCTTTTGCTTCATATATTTGAAGGTACTTCTATTAGTATACCTCACTTCTTTTGATAGTTTGTTGAGGATTTAGAAAAATTAGATGTTGTTAGTGATGATGTATATTATTGTTTTGTGTTAATTATTTTGGAGATATATTTTTGTGCTTTGGTTTAAAAAAAATAAAAATATTGGGAAGAACAGTTTGGATTTTAATAGTTTGAAGTTGAAAAGAAAATGTTTGTTTACTAAAGCTATTTATTTTTTTGGCACTTTTGAATATCTTTTGGGTGCATGTTTGTAGCTACAGGTGGAGTGTTGGAAGTTAATGATGGTTTCCATGTTGTTGTGGAACTTCTAGACATTAAAAAAAAAAATATTGTAGGAATTTACTATTAGAATATTTGTTTTGTCATCTTTGTGTGGTTTAGACATTGAATCTCTACGAGGGCATCAAACAAGTGACCTTGTTGAGGAGGTTAGTTTTGTTTTGAAGAAGAAATCCTTCAATTATTAGTTCAGCCTCTTCTTGAAGACAAGTTCAAATCCTGCTTGGACTTGGTCTGCGAATTTGAGTTTGCCTTTATGGCTTGTGTGGAGAAGATTTGGAGTATATTTTGTTATATCTTGAAGATTTGTTTGATGAGTTAGAATTCAAATCAGGATGGAGAATTGAAGGATTCATTTTGTATTCTAGCTCTACTTGGGTTAGGAATACTTGTTAAGTAATTACCTAATTGGTTTAGAAATATTTCTTTAGAAATTACCCATTGTGTGTATAATTCCATTCCCACATGAATTTGTAATCAATACGTGTTATGTTTGAGCACCTATATAAAAGAGTCGTGTCAAGAGTATTGATGTGTAGTCTCAGAGAGTTGGTTTAAAGATGTAGACTACTCTATTAGGTTTTTGTATGTTTGTGGATTTTTTGGGCTTGAAAGAATTATGAGAGTTCATACTTTTATGTCTCTTCTATGTTATTTTGATGAGTAAAGATTCCTCATTTTTCGCTCGTGAACATAGGTCATATTAACTGAATCACGTTAAATTCTCTTGTCTTGTTTATTTTTCTTCTCATACTTTATTGTTAGATACTTTGTTTATTACCAAAATTTTGTTACTTGCCAACAAGCGATATTAAAGTCAATAGCAATTCTATCACTCCGAGAGAGTGTTTTGAGGATAATCGGAATAAAAATTGGAAATTTAAACTGGACAATATGTAAATGAAATTAGTAAAATTAAATCTAAGAAAAACTCTGGAAAGATGAAATATTGAAAAAAGACTCACAAGCAATTCCTTTGATTTGCTTGATTTTATGCATTCTACTTTCCTCGACTTCTGTTAAGTCCACCATCCTTGGTAGCAGTGTTTCTTCCTGTTTGTTCATGGCACAACATAGAAGTAACGATTGACCAATCTTTATTTATTTTAGTATTTTTATAAAGATCATTATTGCGTGGTCCAATTCTATGTATTCTAAATACGCTTACACTATTGGCGTAAGTGGATTACTCACTGGTTAAAGGTAAATTATTCCCCATTTAGAAATTATAATATAATGATTTAACCTTGATAAAGTACCCAGTTTCATCAATCGACTAAGAACATTTTTCACTTATGTGTTGATAGCCCATAATCTACATCTTACTGTGAAAGCATGATCTAATTACATAGATTATTTACTAACACTCTTAAACCTTAATATAAAAAAACAAATGTTAATGAATGAAATATTTTATTAATTTTCTAAAATACAGAAATACACTGTCCATTTTGGGCATATATTCTAACAATCTCTCGCTTGTACTAAATGGACCATGATAGTCCATATATGCCTACTCATATGACATCTAAGTGTCTACGAAATACCTTTCTGTCAAGCACTTAGCAAATGGGTCTACTAGATTATTTGCAGAGGAAATCTAATCAACTAATATCTTCCGTTTCTGGCTGAACTCTCAGATTAAGTGATACTTTCTCTCAATGTGCTTACCCTTCATGTGGTTTTTTGGTTCTTTGAATTGTGACCGAACTCCAGAATTATCACAATATATCGTAATATGCCTGTCTATTTATGGCACAACTCTAAATTTTGTAAGGAATTTCTAGAGCCAAACCACTTCTTTTGAAGCTTTTGAAAAGTTGCCACATATAGAATCAGCAATACAAGAGTGCTTAATACTCTTCCATGAAATAGTCCTTCTAAACAAAGTGAAAATATATCCACTAGTGAATTTTCTTTCATCTTTATCCTTTTAGAAGTCTGAGTCAGTGTAACTAGTAGGAATTAATTCATCAACTTTGTTAACAAGTATATAATCTATCATTCTCTTCAATCACTTGAGTATATGATTTATAGCTTGCCAATGTTCCTCTCTTGGGTTTGACTGATACTTGCTAACCATATCTACTGTAAAGTAGACATCCGGCCTTCTACAAAGCATGACATACATAAGACTTTCCATTGTCAAGGTATAGGAAATCCCACTTGTTCTTTCCTTTTCTTCCTATAGCTTAGGATATTGCTTGGAAAATAAGGTCAATCCATGCCTAAAGGTTATAATTGTACATTTGCACTAATCCATACTAAACCTGATCAATA
The DNA here is from genome assembly GCA_026120185.1 of Voacanga thouarsii. NCBI lineage: Eukaryota > Viridiplantae > Streptophyta > Magnoliopsida > Gentianales > Apocynaceae > Voacanga > Voacanga thouarsii. Next base: position 1,134,773 of record JANUWF010003365.1, on the reverse strand, counting down.
TCTTGTCAATATAAGCAGATTGGGATAAACTTAACATTCCTTACTTCCTACCTCTAAGAAACTTTATACCAAGAATGTAGCTAGCTTTTCCAATATCTTTCATGCTAAAATGACTTGATAGCCAAACCTTTATAAATAACAATGTCCTTATATAATTTTCAATTACTAGAATATAATCTACATATACCATAAAAGATACATTGTTCCCATCTGCCTTTCTATACATGTATAGTTTATCTACGTTTTGTATGAAATCATAAGACTTTAGAGTCTCATCAAAACATATGTTCCATGCACACGATACTTGCTTAAGTCCATAAATAAACTTCTTAAGCTTGTAGACCATATGTTCTTGGCCTTTTGTAATAAAACCTTTAGGTTGGGTCATATAGATGTCTTCGCTAAGATAGCTATTGAGAAAGGCTACCTTGACATTCAATTGCCATATCTTGTAGTTATAATAATATGCGATGGCCAAGAGAATGCGAATGGACTTAAGTAAGGCAACATGCCAAAATGTATCCTCATAATTGATCCCTTATTTTTTAGTATAGCCTTTTGCAATTAACTTTACTTTATAGGTTTCCACATTTCCATCTATACCTCTCTTTCTCTTATATATCCACTTACACCTTATGGATTTAATCATTTCAAGTACAGTGACAAGATCCTAGATTTGATTGAGATACATAGACTCAATTTCAGCATCTATTGCCATCTGCCATTTGTCTGCATCAACATCAGCAATGGCCTCATCTTATCTAGCGAAGATCTTTTTTTAATGATCGGAGACTACCTCGACTGGGGTATTTTTTCATAACCTTAGATATCCTCCCACTATGACGTAGTTTATTTTGTATAAGAATATTTGGTTGTGCCTCTTTAGGTTTCTCAATTGGGGTATTAGAAGTTGAAATATCAATCAACTTCTCTTCCAATTCCACCTTACTCGAGACTTTAGTAGATGCACTTTGTTTATCCTCTAAGTATCTAGTATAAGTACTAACAAATACTTTTTGCTTTTGGGGATGATAAAAGTATTTACCCCTTATTTCTTTTAAATACCCTACGAAGTAGCACAATTTTGATATTAAGCTTAGTTTCTTTAGTCAATACATAAATTGGACAACCTCGTATCTTAAGATGATTCATACTGGGTTTTTATCCAATCCACATCTCAAAAGGCATCTTAGGTATTGATTTGGAAGGCACCAAATTCAAAATATATGCTGCTATCTCTAAAGTATATCCTCAAAAAGAAATAGGAAGAGTTGCATAATTCATCATGCTTCTAGCCATTTCCATCAAAGTTCTATTTCTTTTCTCAACTACATTTTGCTAGGAAATCTCAGGTGCAGTCAACCGATTACTATTTCCTGATGTGCCAAGTAGTCCTTGAATTCACCAAGTTGGGGCTCTCTACTACGATCCGATCTAAGCTTCTTGAATAGTTTACCTCTTTGATTCCAATTCAACTTTAAACTCCTTGAATTTATCAAACGAGTCAAACTTGTGGCTCATCAAGTAAATATAACCAAAACACGTATGATCATTTGGAAAAATGATGAAGTATTCATACCCTTCTCTAGTTGGTGTAAACATAGGACCACAAATACTAGTGTAAATTAACTCAGGTATTTCCTTAGCTCTTTCCACTTTTTGAGTAAAAAATCTTTTGGTCATTTTGCCCATAAGATAAGATTCATACTAAGGCTATTCCTCCAATTTCAATTGGCCCAAAGATCTATTTTGGATTAACCTTTAAATCTGATTAGGATTTATATGTCATAATCTTAAGTGCCATAAATACGAGTTATTTGATGTGGTCTTTCTCTTCTTATTATTAGGTTTAGTTTGGGTATTATTTATTTGATGACTTATAGGATTAATATAAAATAGATTACCATACATGTTTTCAAAACAAATAATTTTTCTATCTCTACTGATTGAAATACCAAAATGAAAAGAAACAGAATTATGTCCAGTTAGCTTATTCTCATTGAGAATAATGGACAAATGGCTGAAATTAGACATTTTTATTGATTAGAAAAAAAAATTATTCAGAAAAATATTTGTTTTGAAAAAAATATATAAAAAATACACATTTAAACATCATATTATTTCTATGATATGGTTAATCTATTAAATCCATTATCAAGAATATAAAAAATTTTGCCCTTAAAAAAACTGATAGCGCTTCATAGGAAGGTTAATAATTTTCTAAATTAAGTGTGTAACTATCACAAATTAAACTTTCTTAATAGGTAATGTTCCAGAAATAAATCTATCGATAGGATTGCCACTGTTTTCACTACTTATGGATAATCTAGTATTAATGCTTTCAATGATAGGCTGGCCAACATTAATACATATCTTATGAATTAATTATAATTCATCCATTAGTTCTACATTTTCGTAGAAATCAATCCTATAGGTGGTTATGCTCAGAATGATACAAGGATAACTACAATCTCTAACAAGAATCTGTGATGAAAGCTGTGCGTAGGGCTATTGGAACCCCTCTCCCACTTAATCTTTTGAGGAAAATGGATTTTTAGAAAAAAAAAATGTTTTCTTAAAATAAATATTAGCTTTAGTGAAATCCAAAAAATTCAATCATTATTCTCTATATCGAGGATAAAACTCTTTAAGAGAATAAAATATGAATTTTTACTTTCACTACTTAAGTTAAAATCATTTTGTAAGAACTAAATTTAAAACACTTAAATTCAAAATATCATCCATGTTAAGGATAAAACATTTTTGGAAGAATAAACCTTGAATTATATTTTAAATTCTTTAGTTCCAATTAAAAAAAAAAATTTCCTTAATATTTTTATCTAGAGAAAAAATTAATGTCTAAAAAATCTGTGTATTTGATCACAAAATTAAATAAAATAGCCATGTCTTGAAAAATAAACTTTTTACATGCTATTTCTTTCCTTTAATTTTTATGTGACCAAATAATAGATTAGATATCATAATAATAAAATTAAAATGATCTTGTTTAATCCTAAGGTGGTTTCGTGATGCAAAAATTTTAGGTGTATAAAAATCATTAAATTTAAATCTATCCCTTAGCTAAGTTTTAATTAAAACATTAATTTTAAATTACACATATGAGTAGGTATACTCATCACAAACATAGTATAGAGAATTAACGAGTATCGATCCTCAAAGGAACAGATGCATACTAATCACTTTGCATTCCTTATTTAACCTAGCCACTAAAATGATAAAGAAATCCAAATAAAAATAAAAGTAAAAATAAAATATATATACAACTCATGGAAAGAAAAATATATAATTAAATAGTTATTTTCAAACACGTGACGTGAATCATCTAATACTTATTACAACCAATTATTTTCTTAGCATCATGAAGAAATATAAATTAAAATTCAATCGTTTCTCAAATCATGAATCCACTTATATAAACTTTACTTCTTTCCCAATTCATATAATTACTATCTCTTGATTAAATTAGAAGATTTTTCAATCGCACTAAAACAACCAAAAGATGCATTAAACTCGACTCCTCATAAATTATCCCTATACTCTATGTGATAATAAATATGAAATTAGTCAATAACCCTATGCTCTGGGTGGAATTAACTAATCTTTGATTATTTAGGTTCTTTAATCTTAACTTTATTTCTTAAGTCTATTAAGATTTAACAAATATGAAATCAATACAAGGAACTTCTAATATTGTTTCCCAAGTCAATTAAAAGAAAACACATCAATAACTAATGATAACAAGTAATAAATACCAAGGAAAATAATTAATTAATCAAAGATTAAATAAATTCAAAATCATAAATCCAAGAATAATATCCAAATATAATTAAAGAATTAAACTCATCATTGTTCAAGAAAAATAAAATAAAGGAAAGAGATAAATACTCATAGACAAGCTTTTCAATTTGCAATGAAAACTCCTCCCAAAATCAATGCTCCTTGAGTAATTTCTATTGAGAAAATATTAATGGTGCACTCTAAAAAATATGTCTATGTCTCCACATTGAGCACACACTTATTTCTAACATAAATAGCCTTATTTATAGGCTCACAAATTTCCTAAAAACCCAAGACACAAAAGAAGTAGTTTCCTATTGGGCTTCTAAAATTATTCACAAAATCTACCACCTTAAATTGAGAAAGAATTGGACACTCCCCATTGTCATTTTGCACTGAAATCCTTCTTCTTGTTTGAAGCCTAATTTTCCTTTGGTAAAGCCTCTAAAAAGAATGAACATTGCATTTCTATTGAATTTGGCATACCCAAGCAATTTTGCTGAAGATTGAGCCACCGAGACATCAAGATTGCTCTTCTTTGTTCTTTTCTGCCGTGCCGTGAGAATCAGCTTGCCCGAGCCATCGAAATTTCTTTTTTCTTAACATTGGCATCCCCCAAGCCATTCTCCTTTTGCTTTCAGCTCACCCAAGCCGATCTTTGTTTTCTTTGGCGAGCCGCGACTCTTCTTGTGTTGCATCCTCCCAAGGATGTGTTCTTTGCTTTTTTTTTTTCTTTTTAGCTTTGTTTGTTTCTTTTGTTTAACGTCAAGGACCCATCGTGCTTTTTCTTTTCTTTCCGTTTTGTCTCTTTGTTGAGCCACGAAGCCGCCGAGCCATGGCTTCCTTTCTTGTTTCCTCGCAAGCACTTGCTATTTCTTTTCTTTTTTTTTTTTCCAATTTTGGTTTCCACTTCGCTGTCTTTCTTTTTTTTCTTTCTGCTTCATTTTGTTCTCTTCTTCAGACTTGGCTCAGTGCTAGGTCTGTTTTCTTGGCTTGGTGCCGGGTTTGAACTGGAAATTTATCTAATTAGCTCCAAATTCACCTATTTTTGTAAAAAATTACAGAAAAATATTTTTATACGTGAAATATCAAATAGAAAGGAATATGATTAGTTGTTTTATTAAAAGTGTCACAAAATATACTCAAATAACTATACAAATATATGACAATTTAGGCCTTATCATTCTGCTTTTACTAACCATTTTCATGAAAAATTATTTATTACAATAAATAGACCGTTGCAAGAAAATAACTTTGTGTGATATGGGATCCCAAAAAGAAAAGAAAATTATAAAGAAAATAGGACAATAGTGGCTCTTTGGAGAAGACTGAACCAAAAACCAAGCGCGACCATAACAGTCTAAAACTGAACCACGCGTAGGCTTCCAAGCTAGTGATTGACTTTTGCAAGCTGGTCACCGTTTGTTCCCTGTACATGTCCTTCTTCACGGTTTTCCTTTGTTTAGATTTTCTTCCTCTTTTCTATGGGATTCCAAATATTGATCAGGCACCATTTTTGTTACAAGAATTTGTAGATTCAATCAAAAAATAATATCAATCGCCTATGCCTTTCAAAATGAGATGTATATGAATTCTATGGAAAGTAATTAATAATAAATTACAAGTGCTTACGTCTCCATGCGCGAAGCATACACATTATCTACCGATATAAAAAACTACGAGAGATCTATACAATCACAAAAATTAAATTTTTTATTAATAAAGGAACAACATTTTTCCAGTTATTAACCCTACGTATAATCCTAGAATATAACTATGGTTCTGATACCATTTGAAGGACTGCAGGAAAAAAAAAAACCAAAGGAAAATAGTAATTTAATTTTTTTCCCTAAGCTAAAGTCTAGAAATACTTACCTCTAGGGTATTTATCTTGAATAATTGGAGTTGGATTCGAATTCAACGAAGCTTTCTCGGTTGGAATGACGATTTGTTCCACGAGAATACTAGCTGTTATCGATTCATTCACATCAAACACTTAAAATGTTTACTAGCTCTTGACCTTCCAGAGTATTCTCGAATCTCTTATGGATTTCTACTGGTAAAAGTAGAATTAGGGTGAAGAAATTTGGAAGAGAACGGAAGAGTTAAATATTAATAGAAAAGGAACGAACAAGGAATCAAGGGAAAACAGTGAATGCTTAAAGTAAACAAAAGCTATGCTCTTAGTTCTTTTTTCTGTTCGTTGACCATCTAAATCCCAATACAGATGTATGTCCCAGACACAAACTTAAAACCACACAGCATTCCTGTTCCACCACAACCACTGACTTTTCCCTTTTGTTTCCTTTTTCCTTTTCCTTTATTACATATGGTGGCTTTAAGGATTCTTAAAATTCCTTAAGCCATCACTCTAAACCAGATGGGCCAGAGTTTTATTTAACTAGCTCATGACTAATTAAATAAATATTCTATTAATTAATTAATCCACTTAGGCCTAATATAAAATTACTCAAGATAATTAATTAATAAATTAATTTAATTAAATTAGTCCAATAAATTATTCTAGCCCAAATATATAATTAATTGGATTCTTACAATAATTCTTCCAATATTAAATTTATCTAATAAGCCCATATAGTAAATAAATTTATTAAGGTTGTTTAAGCTATTTTGGGGACCAATAAACACATTATTCTTGGCTACTAAAATGATCAAAACACCCTTACTAATGAATAGCAATATTTTATCATTTTTTTAAATGTTGTATTTATCTCCATATGTGAATATTAGCCTCGAGAATAATATTGCAAGTGCAGTGTCTTCGAGCTACAGGTGTAATGACGCAAATATCTCTCTACGTAACACCTATCATTGAGATAGAAAAATGTACTAACACCTTTCTCAATGGCATCTACTATCTTTTGATAACTAGTCTGATAATCCATGATTTCCAATATATATCCACTTATCTTAGGGTGCTACCCAAAAGCATACACACTTAGTCACATTTTTCAAGATCCTAGATTATTTAGATTATCCCGGACAATCATAAAGAGATAATTTCTTCATGTAATGAAGTATATAAACTCTATTGTATAAATTTGCCTTAATTATCTAGAGTCATACAACCAATGTACAAAGTTATTGGTTTTGCATTAAGACCTTACCCATCATACATCAAAATGTATAAGTCCAACTTTACCAAACTACCAATTTATATTCAAGTCATAGGATACTCATCCATACAGTAGCAACGACAATCTTTATTTATTTTTGTACTTTTATAAAGATTATTATCACTTGATCTAGTTCTATGCATTCCAAATACGCTTACACTATTAGCGTGAGTAGACTACTCACTGGTTAAAGGTAAATTATTTTTCATTTAAAAATCATATTGTAATAATTTAAATATTGACAAAGTGTCCAACTTTATCAATCGATCAAGAACATTTGTTGCTCATGTGTTGATAGCCCATAATTTACACTTTACTGTGAAAGTATGACATAATCACGTTAATTACTTATTAGCACACTTAGACCTTAATGTGTACATATATATTAATGAATGAAATATTTTATTAATTTTTTAAAATACAGAAATACATTGTCTATTTTAGGTATACATTCCAACACATCCTCCATTGACACGAAAGAATACTTTCTTGTTATGCCTATTTTCACTAAGCAAAATTTCCTACCATCCCCTAGTTACAGAGATGACTTTCTTACCTAATCTTTGGAAAATGTTCGAACTTGTGATTTGATAAGGACCAACTTGACTTTGCTCCTTGTTCAATTAGGTACCTTATCTACTAGTTTCAGCGGGATTGGTTCTCCATACTAACCTTTGATTGCCCAATTTAATTTTATGTCGTGGTGTATTTCTTTATAAGTTGAGGATTTTTCTTAAGTTGGGCACTATTGCTTGGGATAGCTATTTTTGTTGTAGAATTGCAAGTCAACTGATCCCAAAGGTCTACTGGTCGCATTGACTTCTTTTTCCATATTTGCTTTAGGCTTAGCTTGCTAACTTCTTGGCAAGCCACCATATTAATAGCTGAATAGGGAAAAAGATCTAAATCCATCAAAGATTCAAAAATAGGTTGAATTACAATCTTTAGTCGTCCTTCTTGGATGGCTTTCTGTATGGTTGCCCTGAAAACAATGTAGTTGTTAGTGATATGAGTGTAAGTATTGTGTCATTTACAATACTTTGTTCCTTTGACTTCTTCCACTGTAGGTATCTACTGACTATGATAGATTTTAATCTAGTTGGCTTTCAACAAATGTTTAAAAATTTGGTTAGTTTGGTGATGCCAAGAAAATAATTACCATTCCTACCATAACTCTCGTTATTGTTCAATTTAATGATTTCTTTACCCTTAAGAGGTTTCAAAGCGGGACACACATAAGCTTTTCTAGCAACCAACTCTACAACTAAAATTTTATTAGTTGTTTCCTCTTCTAGGTCAGACAAGTTATTAACTACTAAAATTATAGGTTGTCTTTTACCGAATCTTGCCCCTCGTTTCTTTTTTCTTTTTTTTCCCTTGATGAATTTGTTAAGCTGGGTAGTATAAGAGGCTAATTATGATAAATATGAGAAGTCCTATAAGGTCAAGGCTTCCTTTAGCTAAGGATGCATCCTGCTAATTGCAATTTTTGCATTTTTGAATTCAGATAGTCGAGTTGACCACTTGCCTTTGAGCCTCTTAAATTGTTCTAAGAATTCAGTAACAGTTTCTCAAGGTCATTGCTCATGGCTAATAGATAGGCTATAGAAATTTCTGAGGTTAGCTAATAAAACCTTTCATAGAATAATCATTCCATCCTAGCCTAAATGTGTACACAATTTGGTAGTAGACTCATGTACCAAGTAAAAACAGTTCTTGTAAAAGATAAAGGAAACAACTGAAGCTTGTAGTATTCATTAGTTGCCAACTCTCCACATTGGGCTATGAATTTTTCTATATGTTCTGTGATTATTTTCTCATCATCGTCGAAGAAAGCTATGAAATTAGGCACTTTGAAACTACTGGGTAGGGCTACAACCGTGTTGATCCATTATGGATAAGGTTTTCGTCAGGTTAGATTGTTAAACCTAGTAATGTTCAAACCAAACTACTTTGTTAATGCTTGAGCAATGGCTTGGGAGTCCACCTATTGACTAGTTCCCTGTGGATATCTAGTGTCACATTGAATAGTTGGTTGTTGAGTTGCCTCAGCTGATTGAGGCGTTGCTTTATTAAAATGTGAGTTGGTTACTTGTGTATTCTGAAACAAGAAAGGCAACTTACCACTACTTATAGATTTCCCACCTCTATAGGTTACATTCAGACATAGGATTTGTCTTGTGATATCGTTGGATATACTATTATCTAGGGTCTGTCCTTTTAGACCAAATTGCGCAAATACTCTTGAGACTTGACCTTCAGGAATGCTAGGTTTGTTGGAAATATGCCCTAAAAGATATAGAAATTTTGTAAAGATATTCATTTTTCAATTATAAAAAGTATTTTTATTTAATAAGTTTGTATTCACATTTTTTAGACATGAAGATCCAAGTATGTAAGTAAGTGATCTACATATTAGGTTATATTTGATAGTAAGGTGCAGATCATGGTTACTTAATATATATATATAAAAACATTCTCGATCGATTGATGAAGTTGGACACTTCGTTAAGGTTTAGATCATTACACTATAATTTCGTTAATGTTTAGATCATTACCTTTAACTAATGGATAATCATTTCGCACCAATAATATAAGTATATCTGGAATACGTAGAACTGAACCACGTAATAGTAAGTACTATAATAAAAAAGATGAGCTATTGCTAATACTGCATAGATGAACACTCTATAGTTTAAGTATGATACAACAGTTTGCTAAAGTTGGATATATTTGATATACTATAGGTGAGATTTTCTCCATGAGATTAATAACCTTGTATGTTGGGCATATGTAATTAGTTTGATCAAGACGGACTTGTACAATAGAGTTTCTATGCATTTTTTCATGAAAGAAGTGATCGTTCCCTTGTAACAGTCAAAGATAATCTATGAGAATCTAAGAGTGTTGCATTAATGGAAGCTCCTCTTAAGCAGTTATATTTTTGGAGGTCTAGATTATGGATTAAAGGTTAAAGGATGGTAGATATAATTAAGAAAAGTGATAGTACCAATCAATCATGTCTCAATGATGAGTATTATATAGATGTGTATTTTCATCATTACACTTATAGGTTGAAGAAAATGCTCATGTAATATTATCCTCGGGTCAATATCTTTGTATGGTGATGAATGGAGATATTTAAAATACAAAATGTAGCCATTTATTTAGTAAGGGCTTTTTTTTTTTTCCACTTTAGTAGTCAATGATAATATGTCTTTTAGTCCCCAAAGTAACTCTAGAAACCTAAACGGCTATTTTAATCATTGCACAAATTATTTAGATTATTGAAGAAAGAGAGAATTTATTTTATTTTAGAAAATACATTAGGTTAGAATAATTAATTAAGTCTAATGTTTATTCATGGGTGGGCTAGATTAATTAATTAAGTCCAATATATATTCAATGTTAGGAAGGATTTATACAAGGTAGCTTCTATACTCCTGAATGGAGATATCACCCTCTTGTGATTGTCCAAAATATATTAAAAGTGAAATTAATTATTTATTTAAGCTAGAATAATTTATTGGGCCAATTTAATTAAATTAGTTTTTTAATTAATTATCTTAGATAATTTTTATATTGGACCTAAGAAGATTAATTAATTAATAAAGGACCTGAATATAAGTCTTGGACTTATTAAATTAGGTGGACTAGGCTTGGCCTACCAAGTAATTAAAAGGACAGCTTCACGGTTTTAGAAACCCTAAAGATAGCAGCCCTTTATAAAGAAAAAAAAGAGCGACAGTCAAAGGATCAAGTTGTTGTTTTGCGTTTTCTGTGTGTGTATGTTGTGCATGCTACAGTGAATTATGATTCACGTAGGAAAAACAAAACATCAGCCCATTTTCTTTGTTCTCAAATATAGCTCTCTTATTTTCTTCTTGATTTTTCATCCTAGTTATATTCTCGGCAATAGATAGCCCTCAATGAGATTAGAGAATATTCTAGAAGATCAAGAGCTAGTAAATTGGAGTATGCTTGACGCAAAGAAGCAAACGTTTGGTAGGCATTCCTATAGAACAAATCTCCGATTCAAATAAGGAAGCACTATCCAACCCAACCTCAGTACTGGTTGTTTGTCCTAAGCATTATAAAAGTAAGTCTTCTAGATCATTGTACGAAAAACATTTTTAAAGCTTATTTCTGCTGCGCTTGTCTTTTTTTTTTTTTTGTGATTCTTAAGGTGGTATCAGAACCACTGGTTTAATCTGGGAGCATGCTTAGGTGAATAAAAAGAAAAAAGTGGTTCCTTTACTAATAAAATTCAATCCTGTAATTATTTGGATCCTTAGTTATTTTTTGATATAGTTAGATGCTGTGTACGCCTTGTGTGTGGGGGCATAAGTACTTGTGCTTATTTTTATTTTCTTTCTCATAGAATTCGTGTAAACCACGTTTTGAAAGGCAGAGGTGATTGTCATTGTTTTAAATTTAATCTACTAGAATTACGTGATACTATTAGTGCCTAATCAATGCTAAAAATCCTATGGAGAAAGATGGAGAAAAGTTCATAGAGAAAAAAAACAGAGGAAAATACAATGCAAGCTCGGGTTCAAGGGATAGCCCAGTTGGCTATAGTGAAGCTAGGGCCGGCTTGGCTCTGGAATGCATGAAAGCTAGCCCTCAGATGGACAAAGCTACGACTGGCTTTGTTTCACAACAAAGAAGCCGGTTTGAGGTTGGAAGTTAGCATGGAGGAAGCCGGCCCATAGCTTCCAAAGCCATGGATTGGTTGCTGCTTTATGTCTTTTGAAGCCATGGACCAGTTATGCACATCAAAAGAAAACCGCTGCTAGCTAGTTGAAGCCATGGGCCGGCTTGGCCTTTGGAGTTGGACTAGTTCGGGTAGCAATTGGTTTTGTTAGTCTAGGTTAACCTTGAAGAGCTACAAATTTTCAAGTTTCTATGTAATTTTCTTTTTCTCTTGAGACCCATATCACATGAAGTTACTTTCTTGCAATGGTTATTTATCTTGGATGAATATTTTTATATGAAAATGATTAGTAAAGGAGGAACTATCTTAGGATTAAATAAGATCATTAAAGTTTTAATGAGTTTGATCATTATGTAGACATCTAGATTAAATGATAGAGAGAGTATGAAAACTATCTACTATTTTGAGCATGCTTATCTTTGTGGGAAACCTAGGTGTATATATTTTTCTTAAAACAAAAGTCTTGGGAAGTAGACAACAAAAATATTTTCTTTTAATTAAGAGGTTATTAACTTGGAACAAAATTAATCCATAATTATTCTCTCAAAAGATGTTATCATTAACTTAGAGAATATTTGGATTTAAATATTTTGTATAATTTAATGGCAAACAATTTAATTATGTTTTTGAAAAATGTTTTTGTCATAAAATTAATGAGACCAATGTTCCTAGAGTTTTAGAAAAGAAAATATTTTGAATTCATTAAGTTCTAACTTAAGTAAAATTAAATCATGTTAAACCTCTCAAAGGGTATCATCCTTGACATAGAGGTTTTATAGGTTTAGATATTTTACAAAGTTTGTGTGATACTTAATGAAGTTTTTCAAAGAAATATTTTTCTTACAAAAGGACTCTTATTTTAAAAGATTAAGTAGGAGAGGGGTTCTAATGGCCCCACAGCTTCAATCACAATTCATGTTAGAGATTGTGGGTTTTTCTGCGTTACCCTGGGAGGGAACTCGTATAAGATGGAGATTTCACAAGGATCTAGAATTAGTGAATGGATAAATTTGATGCCCAGGATAAGCACTATGATCGGCCAGCCCACGTTGCAGGTTATAGTGCGAGGCTTATCTATATGAAATAGGAAGAAACAACCATTCTATCTATGGTGTTATATTCTAGATCATTACCCAGAAGGGTAATCAATTAGTGGTTGTCAATACACTTAGCTTAGAAAATTGTTAACCTTCTCATGAAGCTATGCCAGTTTTTCTAAGAGCAAACTAATTATATTATGGATAATAGTGATTCAGTTAGCTATTATCAAGATATAATATGGGGAAAAAGTGCACAAATTTATGTTTATTTTTACACAAACAAGGAATTTTTATTTTTTAAATTTAAAAAATGATTGGTAGTGGTTATTTTAGTTATTTGGTTGTTATTCGTCATGAAAATAAGCTAATAGGTCCAAACTATGTAGACTAAAAAATAAACCTGGACATAATATTCACTATTGAGAAGTATAAGTATAATTCTTTACGACCCTTGTTTTGTGATTGGGGAGAGTTTCACTGAGAAAGAGCAAAAGGCTAAAAAAGTATGGAAAGAGGCCGACGAGATAGCAAATTGCTGCATGTTGGCTCCTATATCTAATGTGCTTTAATCTAAACACAAGCATATGACCGCTGCATATATTATCAGTATGTCATTGACCACTGTGTTTATGGACAAGAGCCAGCCCGTGACGTAAAAGGTCCTTAGAGCAATTATAAACACTTGACTAAATGGCTAAGGGAGCATCGATCAAGGAGTATATATTCAAAATGATTGTTCCTTTCGGAAGTTGCCATTGACCTTAAGAGCCAAGTAGGCACTATTCTTGAGACTTTGCCGAACTTCTTCTCTCAGTTCAAGTTAAATTATAACATGAACAAACTAGATATGACTCTAACAGAATTGATGAAAGATTTCCAAATACTAGAGAAAGTCATAAGGCCATAGTCCAAGGTCTTAGTATTAGGATTATACCCTAGAAGTAATCAATTTTACAATATATTGTGTACATTAAATCAATAAAAGGTATTCTTTATCTTTTAATTTTTTTATTTCATATATGTATATATATAAAACTAAACAATAAAGTCCCTAACACAATATGTAGTGTTATATAAATCATAAAAGAGATCATGATATGAGATTCCTATCATACTATGTAGTATTTGTGCTTAAACTATCCTTAGTTATGGTATTAATGAGATAAGACATCAATAATACGCAAATACTAGCACGTGTTTGATGGAATGAAAAACAGGGGAGCTCGCATGCATAGGAAATAAAATGGACACAGTGCAATGGAAGGTTAAAAAAAAATACATTTTCGTGTCCTTTTCTGGTCTGGTCGAGAAGATGAGGCACCAACCATGGGAGAAGCTAATTGCCTTGATGACGATTCTGGTGAGAATCCAACAATCTGTCGGCTTCTTCTTGGCATGAACATGAAGCTTTTCGCTTCTCAGAATATATCTCCGCCTATCTAAGTTGGTGAAACAACTTAGGTGAGGATGATCCTTCTTGATCCTTTGTTATTAATTAGCAAAGATAAGAAGATGAGAAAAGGAAGAAAAGAAGAAGAGAACGTGAGAAGTTGGAAGAGAGAAAATGAGAGAATAGAAGCTCTAGCTTCTGTTTAGCTTTTGTCGTATGTTTAGTTTTAGCTCTCCACAATGAATCCTATTCATATCCCAGATAATCCAACCCCAATGTTTTGATATTGCAAACATCCAGAGGTTATTAGCAGAAGAGGTTTGGGTTATCCCCAACTCTTCTATACTGTAAATAATAAAGAACCCTTTAGTCCAAGCTATTGGGCCAAAATAATTTATTATCTTTCTATGAATCTAATGAGCTAAAAAATAATAACTATTAATTATTTATTTCTTGGGCATATTAAAATAACTCAATAAATAATTAATGATCCCAAATGAACTAAAATAATTATTAAGCCTTTTATTAACTAATTTAAGCCTAGGTTAATTTTTTAAATTATTCAGTATGGGTTTAGGCTCTGAATAATTAATTAACCAATCAAATTAAATAATAAATTTAATTTCTCTCATTCCTTTTATTTTATTCCAGTCCAAAAATTAATTCAAATTCCTGAATAAAATAAAATCATTTTTTCATTATGACCATTTCCTCGACCTAAAATAATTAGGACTTACGGGCTATTCTGATGACAAAAAAAAAAAACATATCTCATTGGCTGCTAAAATGATCAAAATACTCCTATTATATAAATAGTTATATTTTTCATTTTAAATATTTTCTAATATCACCATAAAAAAATATTGATTTCAAGGACAATGCTGCGTTAGCTATATCATCGACCTACAAGTGAAATGATTAAAATACCCTTCTACACATTTGTCGTTCATTTAGAGAGAAAATGGTGTATTAACACCTCTCTAAACGGCATCTAACATCCTTAGGCTTCTAGTCCAATGATCCACGATTTCTTGGAATATTCTAGCTTTTCAAAAGAGCTATCCTAAAGCCAATATCCAAATTATATTCCCCAAGGCCCAAAATAATTAGATCATTCGGACAACCACAAGGGGCGATATAGTATAGACATTATCTTGTACAAGTCTATTTTGACTAACTAGTCATATATACCCAATATACAAGTATATTGATCATTCTCAATAACCTCAACTATAGTATATTAAAGCATACATTTTCAGCTTTGTCAGACCACTAACTTATATTCAAGTTGTAGAGTACAAGTTTACGTTGTAGCAGTAGTAGTCTGTGTTTCTATCACATAGTACTTTTAGAAACTACTACTATAGGTCCAGTTCTACGTATTCAAAATACGCTTGTGGTATGAAATGAGTAGACTACTCATTGACTAAAGGTAAGTCATTCCCTATTTAGAATTTATAACACAATAACCTTGCCATGATGAGATTCTC
The DNA here is from genome assembly GCA_026120185.1 of Voacanga thouarsii. Taxonomy (NCBI): domain Eukaryota; kingdom Viridiplantae; phylum Streptophyta; class Magnoliopsida; order Gentianales; family Apocynaceae; genus Voacanga; species Voacanga thouarsii. The sequence goes on along the minus strand of JANUWF010003365.1, from coordinate 1,119,201 downwards.
ATTCTCATCATCCTGTTAAGAATAATAGTTTGTGTGTTAAGTATCCCATGGTCCATACCTTACTCTGAAAGACTTCCATTTACATGAACTATTTACTTAAACACAATGAGTCTTTTCCAATAAAATTGTACATAAATATAAAGAAATTTTCACAAACAAATTCTAAGAAAAAAATACTTTTATTAATACAAGTAAAAAATACATCAGAAACCTAATCTAAAAGGATATACATTCCAACAGTGTCATACTTCTTGATTAGATTAAGCGGTGGTTCTCATATCCATAAGTATCATAATACTCAAAGTTAACATATGGAGACTTGTTATTTGAACAAGTTCGTTAGGTAATCTAGCGATGAGATAATCACATGGATAACTATTTAGTGCTAGTGACAGAATCTCATTATAGCAAATGTACAAGTATCCTTAGACTTGAGATCTCCAAAATACTTTGTTTAATAAGTGTTATACTTTAATTCTAATATTTAGAGTTTCATCAGGGAGCGCCCATAAGATGAATATTAGGTATAATATAAAGTAAACAAAAGTAGTTAAAATGGTTAATAAGTGATTCATCACTCTTAATAGTTGGGATGTATATCTCACGATCACTTGTAATGAATCATTACTTAAGAAGTCCCTGGCCATGGCAACAATGTATTGGAAATAGTTCCAAATAATACACATGTTAAGTAATGGATTTTAGAACAAATACCAATAAATTTGCATTAGAATTAATTATATTTTAGAGAGAGTTAGCACTAATTCTATACTCTAAAGTGAATGAGATATAGTATGATGAAAAAAGTTTATTGCACTGATATTTTGTTATTGAAAGGTTCATACTACGCCATTTGACTTTCTGGACTTTTGGATGGTCTTGATATATTACTTGATGCCATTCTTAATCTACAAGATATGAATTTATTAATTAAAATATTAATAAATTAATCATAATTAGAATTAATAAGTTAATTCTAATTAGTAAGGATTATTAATTTTATAGCGATTAGAATTCATTCATATATTTTGCCACCAAAAGACAAAAAAACCTAATGGATCACACACAATAGAGAAATTGGTATTCATAGATATTATATGATAATATTATAGGGTTAATTTGTAAGAAAAATAAACTTATGGGTTAATTATAAAATGTTTATTATCAATGGGCCAAAATTATAAGTATTTAAAAATCTTATGGGCCACTTATAAGTAAGTTATAAGTTATAGGGCCTAATTATAATTTTTTTGAATACAAGCCCATAAGGTATAGGGCTCTGTGCACGAAGCTTATATGTATGTATGTATGTATGTATGTATGTATGTATGTATGTATGTATGTATGTATGTGTGCTTTTTCTGTACAGACAAGAAAACTACAAATAACATAGAGCTTCGTTTCTTATTCTTCTTCCTCACCAAATACCCTAGTCGCCTAAGTTTTTCTACTAGCATAGATTGGTGTGCTTTGTGTTGAGTGCCAATCCTCGTGTGGATTTCTGTTAGAGGTGTTCATAATTTTGAACACGGTGGTTCAATTGAACATAATTTTGTTTTGTGTAGGTTCAAAAGTATTGGGAATGAAGAAATTGTAGAGGCATTGAAGGCTTCTGTAGATACACTTGAGGTATTTTTCAACCCTTCTCTGATTTTCCTTTGATCTATAAATTGCATACAAGTGATCCGCGACAAGAATTCCTATTTATTTTCTGCTGCGTTAATCTATTTTGCATAAGGATATTCTTACACTTAGTTACCAAATCTTCTTCTTTAAGGACTAGGTCTAAGTCAAGAAAGTTCAAAAAGAAGAAAGAAAATGAAGTGGCCTAGCCTACACACCAGTCTAATGCCAAGCCTAAGGAAAAGTGCTTCAAATATAGCAATAAAGGATAATGGAAAAAAGAGTGTCCAGATATTTTAAGCAAGAATAATCCTACAGGTAATACCTTCTATCTAGAGTCAATTATGATGGTTGGATCGTTATCCACTTAGATTGTTGATTTTAGAGTTATTAACTATTTCTATAACTCTTTGTAGGGTTTAGAAGGATAAGGTGACTCAAGAAGGGTAAGCATGATCTCCACGTGGGAAATAAAGCACGAGTTTGTGCACAAACAGTAGGAGTCTTGGAGTTGCTTTTTTATTGTAATAGAGTAGTTTTATTGAAGGATATTATATATATATATATATATATATATATATATATCTTATTTTACACAAAATTTGGTTTCAGTTACAAAATTAGTAAATTATAGATATTCTATTTTATTCCAATCTAGTCTATCAGTAGAAATGGAGTAATTATGTATTCGGTACATGTATGGTAATTTATTCTTCATAAATCCTATTAATAATCAAGTAAATAAAACTAAAAATAAACCTGTAATAAATAAGAAGAGAAAGATCAATGTGAATGACCCAGACTTATGTCATCTAAAGCTATTTCACATTAACCCAACCAAGATTCAAAGATTAATCTATGATAGGTCTTTGGATTCATTAAGATTGGAAACTTGGCCTCAGTATGAATCATGTCTTATGAGAAAGATGACCAAATGGTCATTTACTCAAAATGCAGACAGAGTCTAAGAGATTTTGAGTTCAGTTCATATTGATATGTGTGGTCCTTTGTCCATACCAAGTAAAAGGAGGTTTTGAATATTTCATTATATTCACGGATGATTGCACAAGCTATGGTTGTATTTACCTGATGAGGTATAAATCTGACTATTTTGATCAGCTCAAAGAGTTTAAGGTTAAAGTGGAGTATCAAACAGGAAAACTAATCAAAACCCTTCGATCAGATCGTGGTAGAGAGTATCTCTTTGGTGAGTTCAAAGATTACTTAGTATATCATGGGATTGTATCTTAGCTTAGTGCTTATAGGATACCCCATTATAACAGAGTAACTAAGAGAAGGAATAAGTTATTGATGGAAATTGTCAGAAGTATGATGTCTCATGTAACTCTTCTTATTTCATTTTGGGGATATGTTTTAGAAATAACAACATATAAATATATATATATATATATATATATATATATATTTATCTCCTGGACTTGGTGCTTTCTAAGTCAGTGCCTAGAATGCCTTATAAGATATGGATTGGATGAAAGCCTAGTTTAAATCATCTTAGGATTGTGAGATGTCCAACTTATGTACTGATCAAGAAAGATAAGTTAGAACCAAATTTAGATTTATGCTACTTCGTTGGATATCCAAAGAGAACAAATGGTGGATACTTTTATCATCTTAAAGAGTAAAAAGTATTGGTAAGTATCAATACTAGATATTTGAAGGATGAATAAAGTCTAACTACCAAAGGTTCAAATAGATTGGAACTGATGGAGAAGTTATCTTTTGAGTCAACCTCTAGCAATCTAATTGTGGAACAAGAATAGACACAACTTAAGGGCCCTATGCAAAAAGAGTCTTATCATAGTGGAAAGATATCTAGGTTCTAGAAAGATAGGCTGGAGAGGTCTTTGACTATCAGAACAAAATCTAACTAGGTATGATGAGGTTATTACTGATACTGATAAAGACGTGACATAAAGCAATGAAAGCCGAAAATGAGTCAATGTATTTTAATCTGGTTTAGGATCTTATACCTTCACCTAAAGGGATGAAACCCGTTGGGTGTAATTAGATATATAAAAGGAAGAGAGGTGCGAATATAAAGGTAAAAACCTTTAAAGCTAGGCTTTTGGTAAAGGGTTTATACTAAAAAAAATGGCATTGATTATGAGGAAACATTTTTCCCGGTAACTATGTTTAAGTCTATTCTTATCCTCCTTATCATCGCATATAATTATAACTACGAGATATGACAAATGGATGTCAAGACGACCTTTCCAAATAATTAGCTTAACAAAGACGTCTATATATCTGGGCCGAAAGATTTTATTGCTAGAGGCCAAGAACACATGGTTTGCAAGTTTAAGAAATACATTTATGGATTTAAACAAGTATCAAGAGCATAAAACATTCATTTTGATGGAATTGTAAAGTCTTATAGTTTTATTCAAAACGAGAAAGAATCGTACGTGTTCAGGAAATTGGAAAGCATTAATATTGTCTTTTTTGTGTTATATATAGATGATATTCTACTCATCAGAAATGATACAGGGGCATTGCCATCAACAAAGGTTTAGTTTTCTAGTCAATTTAGTATGAAAGACTTAGAAGAAGATAGTTACATTCTTGCTATTAAGGTTCTTAGAAATAAGAAGCAAAGAATGATAGAATTATCCCAAACGACATATAATGAAAAGATGTTAGTTAGGTTCAACATCGTCTCATATGAGGGGACTTAAATCCCTTGTAGACATAGGTTATCTCTTTCTTCAAAAGAGTGCCCTAAGGTTCAAGAAGAGAAAGATAAGATGAGTAATATTTCCTATACTTCGGTTGTGGGAAATCTTATGTATGCCATACTGTGTACTAAACCAGATATTAATTTTGTTGTAGGCTTAATCAGCAGATATCAATCGAACCCAAAAACGGTTTATTGGCAAGCTATAAAACATATACTTTAGTATCTTAAAGGAATGAAGAATTATATATTGGTTTACAAGGCCGATAATTTGGTTCTAATAAGATACAACCAGATTTCTAGGTAGATAAAAATGAAAGAAAATTCATTAGTAAATATGTCTTTGCCTTGTCTGGAAGAGCTATTATATGGGGAAGTATCAAACAATCTTATATTGTTAATTCGACTATAGAAGGTGAGTATGTGACAGCTTTAGAGACATCTAAGGAAGTAATTTGGCTCCAAAAGTTCCTTTTAGAACTTAGAGTAATGCCACAAATGAACAAGCCAATCATACTATATTGTGATAACTTGAGAGCTGTCTCACAATCTAAAGAATCAAGAAATCATAAGAAAGGGAAGCACATCGAAAGGAAGTACTATCTAATTTGAAAATTTATTTAGAGACGGGAAATTCTGGTAGAACAAATAGCATAAAAAAAACAATCTAGTTGACCCATTTACTAAGCCTTTGACAGAAAGAATCTTTAAAAAATATTTAGATACCATAAGGATAGGTGCCTATAGGCTTACATGGTCTTAGAGTGTATGTGAAAGATTGTTGGAATGTATACCCTCCAAACTATATATTTGATATAAATACAATGTAATAAATAATTTTTTATTCTCAACAATGGTTTGTTCTTTTACTTTAATTTATAATGCATGATTTATGTTAGAAAAGATACATTGTGTCTAAATAAGTGATCCATGTGAATTGATGTCTTTCATAGTAAGGTATAAGTCATGATTACTTGACATATGAATAGTAATTTTTAACCAGTTGATGAGAATAAGAATCTTATTAGGATATGGTTATTATACTATGAATTCTAGATAGAAAATGGATTATCTTTAGCTAATAAGTAGTCCTCTCGCTACATGGTATAAACATATTTAGACTACATAGAACTGGACTCGTAGTAATTATTTTTAAAAGTATTAAAATAGAAGAAACCTAGACTACCACTGCTACAGCATGGACTAATACCCTACGGCCGGCTTGAGTATGGGATGGTGGCTTGGTGAAGTTAAGAGTATATACTTTGATATATTAAATTTATTAATTACCACCCAGCAATATATGAACAAATTCAAAAATAATTGTCTGCTACTGTCTCTCAAAAGAAATATATAGAAAAAAAAAATAACAATGAGTTTTCAAGACATAGGCAATACTCTAACTAATAACCTTCACACCAGGATTGACCTAAAAACATGGTATAAAAAGTTGTGAGATATAAATCTCAATAAGCCCGTGTGTGCTTTGAGTGTTTCAGATAATACAATTCATATATGCAAGTTGTAAATGTTTCATAAAAGAAAGTGCTGGCAAGCCTCAAATAAATTTCACAAATGAAGAGTGGTGTTTTGCTTTCCAAACATACATGTGTACAATAAATACAACCACTCAAAAGAGGTAACCATGTCACCACACTTTGTGCACCATGACAATATAACGATCAAAATACCATACGTTGAGCATACTGACATAAGGTAGGTGTACGACTTATTGGATGAGATACTCCTTTATCTCTACACCCAAATTTATCGGTTATCCACTCCGAAAATACACAGTCCACTTGACTGAACTTGCTACTTCGGACCGGTATGGCCTACAGGACTGGCATCCTATTCGGGAAAGACTCACCCCTCAGAGGTGGCCACCTACTAAGAGACTTACCCTAACCCTTCAAAGACTAATCCTAGTAGTCTACCCTTATTGCGTACTCAACATTGTTTGTTCTGCTTGTGAGGAAAAAGATCATACAATGATTCACTTGAAAATAGCAAGTATGGTTTCTAAAATTCTTGCCAATGTTGAGTTTTTAGGAAAAGTTTAGCATTTGGTATGAAATTGTTTGCTTAGTTTTAAATGGTTTGCTCGACTGAAAGAAAAAGAAAAATTATCCATAACTGCCTTTACAATACAAATATTCGTATACAATGAGTTTGACTTGCCACAATAACTTTGGTCTTCAAATGGTTCCATGCAGGAACTTACCTGATCTTTTACTCTTCTTGAACTCAAAAGTCTTCTAAGGTCAACCTAACCCCGCCTGGGGTAAACATAAGGTATAAGACAATATCCAAACCATATCTACCTTGAATAAATAATTCCTAGTTCAATTAGTCACAACCACCCTAACTCTGACCATAATGTCTTAGACTTTAATATTAGTTGATAAAGTATTTTATAAAATTAACTAACTTGATGAGTTAAAATAAATGGGTATTATAAAATAAATAATAATAAGTTATAGTTTCAAATAATAAATTATGAGTATTATTGCTAATAAATAAACTAGTGTTAAATATTAGATAATACTAAGTCCTAAATAGTATTGGTAAATAGTATTATTATTATAAATAATAAATTACACTTTAATTTTAATTAATAATTAATAATTAATAAATAGCCAATAAAATTAATAATAAACAAATTATACTTAATTTTTAATTAATAAATAATAATAAATTTTAATATAAATAATATTTATGGATATAGATAAAAGTTTTAGTAAGGCTAATTAATATGGTCTGCAAGGTCATTTGATTTAATTAATTCCAATATTTTATTATTTATTTTTAATAAAAAGATTTTATTTACTTAACTAATAAAATAATATTTTAAATAATACTCTATTTCAAACCTACCTATTGTTTTCGAAAATTATAGATTAAATTGAATAATAATTATAATTAAATTAATAACAATAATGTTAGTAAAATAATTCTAGAATTAATAGAAAATAGTTTTTCCAATAATTTTCTATTGTTAGAGAAGATATATGAACATATTCTCACATAACATATTAATCCATCCATGAACATACACTTGAATCAACATATACTAACATATGAATAATCTCCTTTTAGGCATAATCATCATTTATGACTTTATTGAAAAATAAGAACATAAAGGCCTAATTACCAACGGTGTCATAATATCTAACATGCATCAAAACATCCATAAATCTCTTTAATCATAATGAGCATATATTGATTCAAAAGAAAAATCCATAAGGCCTAATCATGCATTCCAACTCTCATGTCCTAATTCCATCCCCTTCACCCACATATATATACTCAACCCCTACTTTATTTAATCATCCTATCAACATCTATGTGTCTTGATTCTAAAAATTAAAAAGGAAGATTAAGGAAAAATACTTGATTGATGATCGCTTGATGAAAGATTTTCTTTGGTTAGTGAAGATCCTCACGAGCTTAGTGGCCTTTAGTGGTCTGGGAGTAGCCATGGTTGATCATCACAATTTCGGCTAAGAGAGAGAGTGAGAGAGAGACGAATGAGATTAGAAAGAATATTAGAGGTTGAGTAGAAGAGGAAGAACAATGAGGTTGTTCTTATTTTACCTTTTGGTGTTCTTGGAACCTTTAACAAAAATGGTTGGTTTTGATCCATTTGGAAATTCCACTTTGCGTGATTCGGCGTTATAAAGGCCAGCGATGAAGATTATAGGTTAAATATGGATGACTTAGAGTGTTTGGGAGTGATTAGAGGTGTTTAGGATTGGTTTAGGCTTGAAGATGAGAAGTGTGTATTCTTAGTGTTTTTTTAGAGAGTTTGAGAGAAAATGGATTTTGAAAGTTGCTGGAATTGTGATGGTCGAATGGCCTAGTGTAGAAGGGAGTTTCGGCTATCAAGAATGTGAGAGAAGATTTTCAGATTTTTTAAAAATTCAAATGGAGAAAAATGTGGAATTGTTTGAGGTATAAGATTAGTTAATGGAATTTGTTCATGGAATGTCTCTTGTTCTTCAATGGTGTAAGACTGGATTAGCTAGGTTTTAATCAAAGAATGGAGGGTTGTTCAGTACCTAAGGCTGGCCGAAAATAGCCTTATAATGGCAGAGGATTTTCTAGTTTAATCACTTAGCTATAGGTATGTTTTAATGGAACAAAATCTGAAATTTAGTTTGAAGTTTGAATAAGTTTTGGATAGAGTAATCTTAGGAGCTTTTTGATATATGATCATGGAGTCCTAGCATTCAAGGTTTGTGTGAAGGCCAAGATGTTCAGTCCATGGCTGAACAAGGTTCGAATTGCAGTGGTTTTGAGTGAAGAATTTTGGCTTTGGCCTTGAGGAGACAAGCTGAAAATTTTCTGAAATTTAAGCTTCAAGAATACTTAGAATTGAGATGTTTTTAGTGTAGAATTTTCTGTTCTATTTGGCGATTTTGAAGCTGATTCTTAAGGGTGTTTGAAGGTCTTCTAATGGTGGTTTTTCAGCCTTCATCTTGAAGAAAAATAGAAGAAGTTCCAGCTATTCTTATGTTCTAACGGCGGCTTCAAATACCATGTTTAATGTGGCTAGATTGCTGAAACAAAATTCTGGTTTTGAGATGTTTGAGCAGTCCGAAAATTCACTGAATTTTCAGCCTTCAACCTTACATAAAATGTCTATTTTTCTTGCAGAAATTGGGTAGGAAAGTTGGCTAAAACTTTCAAAAACAGCCTTGAAAGAAATTTGGAAAAATTTTCAAATTTTTTTCTTTACCAAAATATGAACAAGATGAAGATAGAGTTTAAAGGAATAGCTATATTATTTTCTTTTCCTTCAAATTCCTACCTAATTCTCCTCCCTATTTTCATCCATCTCTATCTCACAAGAGCTGATTTTTGAATTCTAATGCTAGGAATTTATCACAGAATTTTTATGATTAAAAATAGATTAATGAATTAAGGATAGTTTAAATTTCAAAGATGTTAGGACGAGGCTAGCAAAATAAAGGGGACAAGAATTTTTCTAGAATTCTTTTTAAGACAAGACCACATGGTCAAGAAATTACCATCATGTCTCCTTTAAGACAGCATTCCTATCTTTAATGAATGTAAGAAAATCAAAAATTCAAACATAGTTAAGATAATTATGAATAAAACTTAAGTGCTAGGATTTGAACTCAAGACCTTAGAGATTAATTCACAAGACTCTAACTACTTAACCACACTAACTCTTGTTCTTATTTTCTCACTCAAATATTCTTCTTATCTAAACCTCAAGCCATCTTCCTATTTTGACCTCAAGTAAAATTACCTTTTTACAAGTATAAATAAGCCATTTAACCTATAAACCACAATTCTAAGATGCATAAAATCATTCAAAAAGATATATGTTATGCATGATGACATGATATGCATCTCATCCACCTTACTCTAAGGTTGGCTTCAAGTGGGGTTTCACATCCTCCTCTCTTTAGATGAATTTCGTCCCGAAATTCAGGCATACCTTTATCTCAGGTCGGGATACTTCTGCTTTACTCACTTTTCCGTTTTCCATGTGGCATCTACGTGCCACGATGTTCCCATTGTACTTTCACCATAGGAATCTGCTTATTGCAGAGAGTCCTGATACTTTGGTTCAAAATTTTCGTGGGTTTCTCCACATAGCTCAAGTCGGGTTGTAATACCAAAGGTTCATCATTCAAAACATGTCCAGAGTTGGCATTGTACTTCTTCAATTGAGACACATGAAATACCTATCAATTCGGACAGAGTAAGTGTGGTTAGTTAGTCAAAACAAATTCATAAAAGATAGCTTCTATACTCCTAAATAAAGAAACTAACCCTTTGTAATTATCTAGGATAATTTAAATAATCCAAGCTCTAGGAAAATGATTTAGTATTGTATGCTTTTGAGTAGCTCCCAGAAATAGGTAGGTACATACTAGAAGTTATATATTATCAGACTAGATATTTAAAGATGGTAAATATCATTGAGAGAAGTGTTAGTATGTTTCTCCTATTTCAATGATGGATGCTATGTAATAGAATATTTTAGTCTTTACACCTATAGGTCAAAGACAACACATTTATAATATTGTTCTTGGAGTAAATATTTTCATATGGTGATCAATAAAATACTTAAAATGATAAAATATAATTATTTGTTAGTAGGAGCATTTTAATAGCCAAGAATAACATGTCTTTTGGTCTTCAAAATATCTCAAGTAACCTTAGTAATTTATTTACTATGTGGACTTACTGGAAGAGATTAATATTAGAAAATTATTCTAAGAGTCTAATTAATTATTTATTTGGGTTAAAATAATTTATTGAGTTAATTGAATTAAATTGGTTTGTTAGTTAATTGTCTTGGGTAATTTTTATATTGGATCCAAGAAGATCAGTTAATTAATAAAGGAGTTAAACACAAGTTTTGAATTTTTTAAATTAGGTGGGCCAAAAGTGGGAGACACTTGAATTTGCAAGCACCCTTATGTCCCCAATTTCACTCACCCGGCCTTGGCCCACAGGTAATTAAAAGAACGGCTTTAGGGTTTTAGAAACCCTGAAGATAGCCACACTTTACAAAGAAAATAAAGAGAGGTGGTTAGAGGTCAAGGGTTGAAGCTATTGTTTCGTGTTTTATGTATGTGTGTGTGTGTATGTTGTGCAAGCTATAGTAAATTTTGATTCACGTAGAAAAAATAAAACAACAGTCTATTTTCTTCAAGTTGCTTCTCTTTTCTTTGTTCTCAAATACAGCTCTCCCATTTTCTTCCTGATTTTTTTATCCTACTGATAGATAGCCCATAGTGAGATTAGGGAATATTTTGGAAGATTAAGAGATAGCAAATTGGTGCGTGCTTGATGTAAAGGAGCAAATGTTTGGAAAGCATTCCTGTAGAACAAATCTCTGATTCAAATCAGGAAGCACCGGCCAACCTAACCTCAGCACTAGTTGTTCGTCCTAAGCATCATAAAAGTAAGTCTTCTAGATTATTATACAGGAAACATTTTTAAAGCTTATTTTCACTGTGCTTGTCTAATTTTTCCCACAATCCCTTCAATATCCTCAACAGTACATTCCCAAGTGTGGTAGGTAAATAAAGCCTGGGAACATAGGTGTTTGAGGGTGAACCATATTCCTATCATGCAATATTGACCCCACTATATTGTAGATGTTACAAACATGCTCAAGGTTAGACTGGAGGTACAATAGTTGTCTGCACATTCCTCCTTAGGGTTGTCAATGTTTGTAACTTATTTTGTAACATTGGCTTAAAAATCACTGCAAACTATTGAATGAATTATGCATCAAGTCTTATGTGCTTCATCAAAGTGCTGCTGGATGACTGTAAGGGGCCCAGGGGATGTAGTAGCTCTAACGGAAGTAGAATTTTGGCCAACTCCTTCTACGTCTTCCCTTTGCGTGCTCATATTAAAGATGATCTTTGCTGAGCATAATTGCATAAATCATGAAAGTGCTCGCTTCAAAATGATACTATTCTTGACCCAAGACAAAGTTTGATGTGAAAACCTTAGTCAATCAGGAGGACTGGATTAAGCTTTTTGACCAAGATGAATTCCCACAAAGTACAGATAGGATGGCTAACATAGAAAACTATTTCTAGAAGAATGATACTCTAGAGATGATTAAAATAGCATTTATGAATTGTGATACTAGAAAAAGACTCTTCTTTACTTGATCAAATATGCAAAACCCAAGAATACAAGTAATTTCGATCACCCAAGGGAGTATTTTGAAGATAATCTGAATAAAAACTACAAGTTTTAATTGAACAATATTAAACGAAAGTAGTAAAACTAAATCTAAAGAAAACTCTAGAAAGACGAAATAAAAGAAACTAATGTGGTATTCTTGGGGGTTCATAATGTGATTTCCTTTTATTTGCTTGATTTTATGCATTCCATCTTCCCCTACTTCCATTAAGTCTGCTATCCCTAGTAGTGGTGTTTCTTCCTATTTTTTCATGGTGAAATATAGGAATATAGGGAGATCTTGAAGAGTTCTAGGTCAACTAGGCCTCAGCCGTTCCTTATATCTTTAGTTTTCTATTCCCTCTACATGATCAACTAAACTTTCAGAAATTCGTAGTCCAGTCAGTCATTTATACTTGCAAACAATTATACATTATATACAGAGTCAAACTCAAGTAAGAAAAGATGGTTTGATATAGATTAGTGTGTCACTAACATTGAACGAGTCCATGTTCAACATTTTTTATTTTAAATAACAAAACCATTCTAGGAAGTGGTGGATTGGGTACTAATCCTTATCTGTTTTGTATGAAAGAATATAAATTATAGTAGAGGGTCCAAGGGTGTAAGAATTGATATGTAAAAATAAATTCACAGTTTAGATAACGGTACAGCTTTCGAAATAAATGGTTCGTGTAATAATGTTCTTAATTTTATTCTCCTTTCCCTTACGTTTCTTGATGTGGGTATATCCTTAGTCAACATAGTGGTGTTCAATAAGATCAACATATAAGCCAAATATCAAAATGGCCCCTGTGTTCAACATTTGATTTCGTGAACTTAAGAACTAACTTGAAACTTAGGATTAGGAGATTGATGAAATTATAAACTCGAAGATTTATTATTATATGTAAGTATTGGAAAATTCTAACATCATGAAACATTAATTATGTGAGATTCACAATTGAATTTAGATTTGTTAAAATATTATCCTGTCGATAGTATCTTAAATTACTCGTACTTTGCATGCGTATGTTCAATTGTTCTCAATGAAGAACAATCGAACTTCCAAATGTGACTAATTTGAAGGATCATTTAATTGTTGAATTAATTTTCTAGCTAAGGGGGTGCTTCAACATGCGCGCTCAACTTGTTGAATGGAGGAACCATTTCTCTTTGGTTTTGAAATCTATAGAGAATGCATCTGCAACTTGACAAGAGAAATATGTTTGTTAAACTATGAAGAAAGAAAAAAAAAATCCAAAGACTAGAAGATTTGAGTTCACTTAGGAAAGCAATAGATAACAGATGTGTAGGTTGTTTTGCATTTCTAATGAAGATATTCCTAATGTATTTAAAATTAGAAAGTTACTACTGTACTATGTATATTATAAGTAAAAAATTACACTTATTGCATCTCATGTCGATTAGGAGTTATATGATTTATTACTTATATATAAGTAGAGTCATAAACTTTTAAGAGTGTTTTGGATTAATATGGTATTTCTATATTATGGATCATATGAGTATATATTAGGTGAGTGTATGAGTGATGTGAGACAAGCTATCAGAACCCAAGAATGCCTCCCTACCATCTATGCCCCGAAGGGCCTTATGCTATGCAAACATTCAACAAGTCCAAATTATGCTTGAACTTCTCTGTAGGTAATGGTTTTGTCAATATATCTGTTGGATTATTGGTTGTAACTATCTTCTCTGTAGAGAACAACTTATCTTCTATAACATGTTAAATGAAATTCAATCAGACATCAATGTATTTTGATCTTTCATAATAAACTAGATTTTTAATAAAGTTTTATGCACTTTAACTATTATAATAAATGATAGGTCTCACATATAATAACAAATATATAAAGGAACCGTCTAACAACTTTTTAGAGTAAATACAATTATCAAAAGGACTCAGAACAAACTTATGAGAAATTATAAATGCACCATACCTTTTGTACTACTGCCTAGAAGACTGTTTCAATCGATATAAGGATTTTTTTCCCTACAAGCATAGATAGTTTTCTTTTTAAGAATTAAAGAAACTCTCTGGTTGTGACATATAGAATATATTCTTCTAAATTCCCTGTAAGAATGAATTTTTCACATCAAGTTGTTGTAACACAAGATCCAATGTATTCTGCATGGCAAAAAGAACACGAATGGTCTTATACTTAAAAAAACTAGTGAGAATATTTCATGATAGTCTATGCCGAAGAATGCCTTTTTTATTCTTAAAAATCGATTTTCATCCTACTATTTTGACTCCCCTTGGTAATAGTACTAGGTCCTATGTTTTGTTCCTCTCAAGAGACTGCATCTCCTCATTCATGGTAATTAACAATTCTACTTCCTGTTTACTCTGTGCTACCTTCTTGTGTTATCGTGATTTATTAGAATTAATATTCTTTGCTACTGGCAAAACATATGCAGTAGAATTAGTATCCATGACATCAACACAATCTGCATATCTTAGAGGCTTTTTTATTTCTCTCATTTCTCTTCTTGTTGTTATGCTATTTGGTTATACTTCTTGTATATTCCCCGGCTATTTTACAAGATTTGTAGTCATCTTTTTTGGAGTTTTGATCCCAAACTCTATCTTTTGGTTAGCACCCTGATCTTTATTACTTGCAAGATCACCAAACTCCTTTCTTTTGCTGGCTAAAAATAGCAGACTAATCATAAAAAACATCTATTCTAATAATAAATTTTGGAGTTATATTTTTTCAGTACACCATTATCTATACCATTTAACTCTAGTAGTATAACTAAAAATATGCACATCATTGTTCTAGACTCTAGTTTACCATCATTAACATGAGCATATGCAGGACAACCAAAGATATGCAAGCTAGAATAATCACAAGAAGAACCAGAACATACCTCTTGGGAAGCTTTAAAATCAACTACAGTTAATAAAGGTTTATTCACTATATAACATGTAGTATTAACTTATTTAACCCTAAACATACCTCTCGAAAAACCTTAAAATCAATTATAGTTAGTGAAGGTTTATTCACTAGATAATAGGTAGTATTAACTAACTCAACCCTAAATTGCTTTGGTAGCCCTGCATTCAATTGCATGCGTTGAGCACATTGTAGTAGTTTTTGGTTCATGCATTCTACAAGCTCCATTCTATTATGGTGTATATCATATCATATGGTGCCTGCATTATAGAATTCCAATCCATTATTTGTTCTGAGATTCTAGATTTGTTTTCTAATATGTTTTTCAACCATGGTCTTCCACTCTTTTGAACTACCCAAATACCTCATCTTTTGATTTTAGAAAATATTACCAAAATGTTTTAGGGTAATTATCAATGAAAGTAACAAAATCCTTACATCCATCATAAGATTCAATTGCAAAATGATCTCACAAATATGAATGAATATACTAAAGGATACTAGTAGCAGTGTATTTGTTAAAACTAAACTTAACTCCACGTTGCTTGCCATAACACAAATCTCATAAAATTTAGTTTTTCTATTTCTACCATATCTAACAATTCTTGTTTACTCAAAATTGCAATCTTTTTCTCTCTGATAATATGACCTAATTAATCCAAGGTGCTATAACTCTATACAATCATCATATTGATCCAAATAATGAGTGGTTGCCACTGTTCACATCACTAAATTTCCTATCAAGTTGAAAATTGCATGTTGTAATTTACACTTTGTTATTGTCAAATCATATTTTCAAACTTTGATATGCCTATCTCCACCAGAATAGTTATATTTTCTATTGTGGGCAATCTTTTCTAATGTGTCCCATTTCTTTATAGTGAAAAACTAATGAAATCCAATAGACCTCGATTTGGAATGTGCCTTACTCCGACATCCATCAGTTATTTCCTTGTTCCTGTCCCTACTAACAATCGACCTGCATATGATCCATCCTCATTAAAACTAGAGACATTTCTCTTCAATTCCTTAGATTTTATAGTATCCTTCACATCACTAATAGAAATACTATTTTTACCATACAACATAATATCAATGTTTTTAATATATTTATTCGGCAAAGAATACAAAATAATGATAGCTTGATCCTCATCATCAATTGTAACCCTAACACCTTACAAGTTTAGTATTATTTGATTAAAATTATCAACATAATTTTTTTATCTGTATATCTTTTTACGTAGTATCAACAAAATTTAAATATTTATTAGGCAAAGAATACAAAATAATGATAGCTTGATTTTCATCATCAATTGTAACCCCATGATGTTGCAAGATCAGGATTATTCAATTAAAATTTTCAACATGATTTTTTTACCTATATATATATTTTTACATTCCTAAAGTATACAAATACTGCTTCTAATATAATTAATTCATAAAGGATTTCTTCTAGCTTTTTCCATTACCCCGTAGTAGTTGTTTCATGAACAATCTCTCTCATGACTTCAGTAGACAAACTCAATAGAATCACGTCAAACATCTTTGCCGAAACTCTACCTTCTGCACTGCCTTCAATCCTTCCAGTATTTTTCTTCTCCTTCCAATGCTATTGCACATACTTGCTGAACCAGAAGACTCCATATCTTCACCTTCAATAAAGTGAAATTATTTGATCTGTCGAATTTATTAATATCAAACTTGTGAGAGGTCATCTTATTTAGTAAATGAAAACCTAGATACTCAAATTTGAATAGAGAATTCTAGGCAATCGACTTTGCTACCACTTGTTAGGAAATCTAACTAGGGATAGTTAATGGGAATAGTAAAACAAATATGAAGAATAAAATAAGGCCCAAAAGATTTACATGGTTTGGATATTAACAACAACCATGAGATTTACATAAGTGCGTTCTTGGTATTTTCTCCAAACCCTTTGTACACGTCCTATCTCGCATTACTTATATACTCACCAAACTAATACCCACATGATCAATAATAGTGAAGATACCATATCAAACCAGGACACTCTTAAAACCTTATGATTCCAAATATATATAAGTACCAAATCATAAGACTTCTACTTGACATGTGATGCAATAAGTATAATTTTCTAATTATAACATACATTGGACAATAGTAACTTTCTAATTTTAAATATATCAATAATACTTTTTAATCAAACTATATTATCCTAATCTAATTAGGAATGTAAGACAACTAACAAATTTCAATCTTGGTTTGTATTCTGTCTTTAATCTTCATAGCTTCCGGATCTTTACAACAACAATCAATATTGTTTAAATCCAAGTTTCTGGATCTTTACAACAACCATCAAATATTGCTAAAATTCAAGCCTCTAGATCTTTATAACAACTATGGAACATTACTTAAATCCAAGCTTGTAGATCTTTACAGCAACCATCTAACATTGTTTAAACCCAAGCCTTTGGATCTTTGTAATAACTATCGAACATTACTTAAATCTAAGCATTTGGATCTTTACATCAATCATCGAACATTGCTTCAATCAAACTTTATTTAATATTTTCACTTATAATACCTTACAAATTTCACTATAAAAAAAATTAGATAATTAATTTTTTTTTTTATGAATTAATTGAATTATTTGTGTATTTATTTTCCTTAACTATTATATGAGACTTCTTAAGGGAATAAATGAAGAAAATATGACTATTAATGTGGCAATTTGCTTGATATGTAGTAAATGATTTATTCCCAATTAAGTACTAAATTATGTCTAAATAATATTATTGCAATGATTTTTATTAGAGAAAAATGATTCTTTGGACGGTAAAATTTTATTTCAAAGCTATTCTTGATTTTTAGTCATTTTAAAGTCTTGGTCAAATTCAAGATTAAGACTAATTTTGATTACTTGACCCATTTAAATGATTTTGATCAAGAAATCCAAGACCCATAATTCATTTTGATCCATTCAAATTTCTTCAACCCTTTAATTTTAGTGTAATTCATATAAATTTGTCTCAATCATTAGATCAAGAACAATCGTAGTATATTTTCTTCTCATTTCTTCCTCTCATATCTGGCAGTCTTATTCACTCTATTTTTGCACTTTTCTCCCAAGAAGAAAAGTCTTGTTTTGCTTCCTACAAGGCTGGCTGACAACCTTCTCCAAGAGGAAACCAATTTCCTCTTGTCCAAACACACTACCATCACTTCTCTTAATTTTTCTTTCTCCATTCTTCAAGAAAACATCACTCATGTAGGTAGGCTATGTTGTATTGATTTAACGGTTTAAGCAAGAGTTCATCAAGGTAAGCAAATTTCTTTTCTTCTATTTTTTTTTTGAAAAACTAAATAAGCACTCATTTGTTCATTCATTTTTATCTCCAAGAAAACTTAAAAGGAAAGCTAAAAATCTTGGACTACAATAAAAATGATAATTAGTGACAAAAATGACAACTTTTGAGTCATCGCTATAGTGGCAGGAAAAAAGAGCTATTGCAATTCTGTGACTAATTTGTGACAACACTAAAATCATCGCTAATTCGTTGCTAATTAGTGATAGATTTGCGATGGTCTTCTTTAATATTAAAAATTAAAAAGTTGTCAAGTCGTCACAAATTAAAAAAAAAATTATGATGGCCATCCAAAATTCAAAATTAAATTTATATTTTTGGATTTGAAAAATGAGCTATCGCAATTCCATCGTTAACTAATGATGGATTTGCAATGACCTTTTTTACATATTAGCTTAAATTAAAAAAAATTAAATAGCCATTGCAAATTTGTCGCTAATCAGCAACAGAATTGTGATGGCCATCTAAAATTCGAAAATAAATTTATTTTTTGGATTTGAAGAAAGAGCCGTTACAATTCCATTGTTAATTAGCAACAAATTTGCAACAACCTTTTTTTAGCAACAAATTTGTGACGGCCATCCAAAATTCAAAAATAAATTTATTTTTTCAGATTTGAAAAATGAGCTATCGTTAATCCGTTGCTAATTAGAGAAAAATATGAGAAAAGCTTCCAAGAGTATAAGAAGAGATTGATAAGTTGATATTTCTAGAAGAAAGAAAGCCCTATGCTCTATATATGGATGCTTCAAAAGAAGGATTGGGAGTAGTATTGATGTAAGAGAACAAAGATTTAGCATTCACTTCAAGAAAACTTAAACCGCATGAGGTAAATTACCCTGCACATAATCTGAAATTAGCCACTATTGTGTTCGGCTTGAAAAAGTGGCGACACTATTTGTACGGTGCTAAGTATAAAATATTCATGGACCATAAGAGCTTCAAGTATATATTCATCCAAAAGGACTTAAACTTGAGGTAGAGAAGGTGGATGGAATTCCTAAAAGAGTATCAATGTCCAATCAAGTACTATCCAGGAAAGGCCAATGTGGTAGTAGAGCATTGAGTAGAAAAGTGAGGTTAGCTAGATTATGGGTTCAAGAGGTGAAGGAAATACTAGAAATGCTGTTGGTAGAAGCTGAAGTGGGACAAGGAGGAGATTTGGATAAGAAATCTAATGGTGGCCATCGAGCTAAAACGAGAAATACGCGATGCTCAAGCAAGCAATCAAGAATTTCAGAACTTCAAGGAAAAGGAAGTTGGAAGAGAAAACTTAAACTTTAGAGTGGATGTCCAAGCTCAGTTCAGCCCTATCTCACTCTGAGCTCAGCCCGAATAATATCGAGCTAAACGAGATAAGTTAAGCTAGAAATCCTTCTGGTCATGACATATAAATCTGTTTCTCTAAATTCCCATGTAAGAATGTAGGTTTCATATTAAGTTTCTCTAACTCGAGATCCAACATACTCACTATGGCTAGAAGAACACAAATGGTCTTATGCTTCACAATTGGTGGAAATACTTCATGGTAGTCCATTTCCTCTTTTTGTGAAAAACCCTTTGCCACAAGCTTTGTCTTGAACATAGCTAGTTTGACCCCAGGAATATCTTCTTTGTTCTTGCAAACCCATTTGCAACCTACCGGTTTCACTCCCTTTGATAGTGGTACTAAATCCCATATTTTGTTCTTCTTAAGAGACTACATTTCTTCATCATAGCAATCAACCATTCTATTACCTTTTTAATCTGCATTACCTTTTTGTATGATTATCATTCATTAGAATTAATATTCTCTACTATTGCCAAAGCATATGCAATAGAATTAGTATCAATAATATCAACACAAATTGCATACCTAAGAAGCTTTCTGATTTCTCTTCTTTCTCTCCTTCTTGCTATATTCTATAGTTCTAGTTCTTGTACATTCCTTGGCTGATCTACATGATTTGTAGCTATCTTCCTTGGAGTCTCAATTGCAAGCTCCACCTTCTGGTTAGCACTCTGATATTTAATAACTACAAGATCACCAAGCTCGTCTCTCTAGCCAAACATAGCACACTCATCAAAAGTAACATCTTTGCTAATTGGAGTTTCTATTTTTCTCAGTATACCACAATCTATACCATTTAACTCCAGTAACATACCGTAGAAATATGCAATTCATTACCTTAGGCTCCAATTTGCCATCATTAACATAGGCATATGCAGGACTACTAAAGATACATAAGCCAGAATAATTAGAGGGAGAACCGGACCGTACCTCTTGAGGAGTTGACAGGGGGGCTAATTTCACCTATATTTTTCTAATTATTTGAGTTTTTTTTGTGATACTTTTGATGTAATAACTATTCATATTCCTTCCTATTTGATATTTTAACTTTAGAAATGTATTTTGATAATTTTATGCAGAATTGGGCGAAAAACAAGGCAAAGACGTTGGGCTTATAGATCACGGCCGGCGTTGGCCCCTCTTTGGAAAACAGAGAGAAAATAGGAAGCACAGCCAGCACCTATGACTGACTTGGTGCTGGCCCAATATGGGATTAAGGTGATGAATTTTCTTTCAGATTAAATTTTGGCAACTTCTGCTAGGATTCTTTTGTGAACTCTTTCAATTACGGAAAAGGGCTACTTTTTTGCAATTAAAACTCATATAAATACAAGAGAATAATATTGTACAAAGTAGTTTTTAATTATTTAATGTAATATCTTTAGAAAACTCCTAGAGAAATACCAAGAATAAGGAGGATCAAGAAAATCTTGAAAAAAAAGAGGAGCTTTATCAAAAAGATTGTAAAGGAGAAGGAGATTTTACACTTGTCTATGAGTTTTTCTTCTGTCTTTCTTTTTAATTCTATTTTCTTAAAGTTGGATTTATATGTTTTAATTGTAGTTAAGGATATTTTTACTTTATGATTTTGAGTTAAATTAATTCTAGACTTGTTGAATTCCAATTCTAAGTATTTGATTACTTGATTTTATGAGTTGAATTAATTATTTCGAATTAGTTAATTTACTATCTTGTGATCTCTTAATGGACTTGGGAAATAAAGTTAAGGGAAAGATTTGGTAATCAAAGAAAGATTGATATTGCCTAGAGTATAGGGTATTATTTCTTTCAAAATACGTTATTATTGCCTAAAGTATAAGGACATTAATTGTTTAATTGAGTTGTTCTTAATGCTTCTTAGTTTTAATTAGGGAGGTAGAGTATACCCTTTAATTAGACTAAAAATAGGAATTTCATGACTTGGGAAAAGATTGGAATTTACTTTTGAAACTCATATTGGTATTTTGGGATTGTGAATCAATTGGTTGAAAGATATTTTCTTCACTTGCCAAAGAATTAAGATATTTCTTCATTACATGTCTTTTCTTCTTATTCTCACTCCTTGATTATTCTTGTGATTTTTCTTGTACGGGCTAGATATATTTTCTAGTATATTAGCTTAGTTGGTTATTTATTTTATCTTCTTATTTTATTGACTAAATAATAAATATTTGAGAAAAGTAAGATGAAAGCCTAAGTTCTCATGGATTCAATACCTGCTATTCTCTATACTATATGATGGGTATACTTGCCTGTATGTGCGGTTTTAGTGATTAACATTTTAATTAAAGTTTGATTGATTGTGGACTTTGTTGGTAATATTTTCTACACTAAAAAACAAATATCAGGAATCTTAAAATCAATTGCAGTTGATGGAGATCTATTCACAGATAACAAGCATGCTAATTGCCTTACCCTAAAATTGTTTTAAAAGTTTAGTATTCAACTGTATACATTAAGCACGCTATAGAAGGTTTAGTTCATGCATTCTACAAATCTATTATGCTATGGTGTATGTCATACAGTGTGGTGCCTCACTATACCTTCTTTCTTATACACTTAATTGAATGGTGCATTACAAAATTCAATCCACTATCTCTTCTAAGTGTCTTGACTTTTCAATATGTTTTTTAACCATAGTCTTCCAATCCTTGAAACCACTCAAACACCTCTTTTTTTATTTCAGAAAATATACTCAAACTTTTCTAGACTAGTTATCAATGAAAGTAATAAAATACTTGCATCTGCTATAAGACTCGTTCGGAGAAGAAATTTACAATTCTGAATGAATATATTCAAGGATCCTTGTAGAGATGTGTTTGCCAGAATTGAACTTAACTCTGTACTACTTGTTCGTTACATAAGTCTCACAAAATTTTACTTTTCCTGTTTATCATTGTTTACTCAATATTGCATGCCCATTCCCACTCATATGACCAATCTGTGGTGCCATAATTCTGTACAATCATCATATTGATCTAATGAATGGTAGACTACCTTTGTTCCCATCACTGAACTTCTTATCAAGATGTAAATTCCATGCTGTAATTTACCTTTCATTATTGTCAGAGCACCTTTTAGAATTTTGATTTGTCCATCTCCATTAGAATAGTTGTATTCTTGTTTAATCAAGAGCACCTAAAGAAATCAATTTTTTTGTAAGTCAGGAACATACTAAGTATCAAGCATTCTGATCCTCCCATCATACTTCTTAATCTACGCAGAACCATTACTTTTAACATTGAGTTCCTTATTGTCACTTAATTTCACATTGTCATTCCACTCCTCAAAGAAAGTAAACAGATTCTTCGAAAATATCATGTGATAAGATGCAACATGACCTAGGTATTTGTAAAACTTGAAGAACTAATAATCAAAACACCATTGTTTTCTCTATTATCAGAACTCTCCTGAAGTATAATTGCACTAGTGTTATTATTCGGTTCATTTATTTCATGCCCCTTTTTCCACTATGGGCAATCTTTTCTAATGTGCCTTAGTTCTTTATAGTGAAAATACTGAAGTCTGCCAGACCTCAATTTGGATCATGACTTATTCCTTAATTTACCATTCCTTTTCTTGTTCCTACCTCTACTAACAACCAGACCTGTGTTTGATCTGTCCTCATTGAAATTAGAGACCTTTCTCTTCAATTCCTTAGACTGCATAGCATCCTTTACATCACTACTAGAAATACTACCTCTAGCATACAATATAGTATCCACAAAATTCTTATATAAATTAGGCAAATAATACAAAAGAATAATAGCTTGATCATCCGCATCAATTGTAACTCCAACACCTTGCAAGTCTAGAATGATTTGATTAAAATTATAGAGATGATTTTTTACTGCATATTTTCTAATATTTGCAAGTTATACAAATGCTACTTCTAATTTAATAAGTTCATAAAAGATTTCTTCTGAAACTTACTTTCCAACTTTTTCCAAAACCCCGCAGTAGTCGTTTCATGAACAATCTCTATCAAGACTTCAACAAACAAACTCAACAGAATCGCGCTATGCGCATTGGCCAAAATCTCTTTCTTTCCCATCGCTTTCAATCCTTCTGGCAATTTTTCTTCTTATTCCAATATTGCTGCATATCCCTGCGGAACCGAAAGAGCTTGTATCTTTGCCATCCATAAAGTGAAATCATTTGATCCATAAAATTTATCAATATCAAATTTGTGGGATGTCATTTTAATCACCAAACGAAACCTTAGATACCTAAATTTGAACAAAAAATCCTAGATAATGAGGCTATGAAATCACTTGTTATGGAAAATAGTAATAATCGAATGAATTATTATGCGATTCAAGATTTGAATAGTAAGAAAAAAAATAAAGCACACACAGGATTTATGTGATTTAGTCAATAAGACCTACGTCTATAGGCAAAAAGAAACTTCTTAAAGCATCTATTACAGAAAACATCAATAATCAAAGGAATTAAAAGTAAGAAAAAATAAAGTACACACAGAATTTATGTGGTTCGGTCAATGTGACCTACATCTACGGATAAAGAGAGACTTTTTTTTTTTTTTTTCTGAAGAACTGTTACAGAGAGGGTTGATCTTACAATTCCTCAAATTATATATTTATAAGAAACACATCTTACCATACATATTTACAAGAAACACATCCTGCCCGAAGGACTATTTTGATATAACTTTCATATTTATAAGGATTAAATTGAGTAAAGTTATATTTGAGGGACTTAATTGAGTCAATTGCATATTTTCGAAAACTAATTTTAAAATTATCATTTCAATAATTTATATTTATTTTTGAGAATATTTTCCCCCTTCTTTTAGCTCATAAAAACTTTCATTTTCTCCTTTCTTGTAATTTAACTAACTCAAACTTTTTCTCGATAATATATATATATTTTTCCATTTATTTTAGCTCACATAAAATTTTTCTTTCTTTACTTTCTTTTAATTCCTCTAAATTCATAATATTTCCTTGAAGGTTTTTTCTCCTATTTCTTTTATCTCATAATTCTTTTTTCTTCCTTCCTCTTTTTTGTAATTCATCTCATTAATATTTTTTCTTGAAGATATATTTTTTCTTTTCTTTTGGCTAGTATTTCTGAGATGGTAAAAAATTTATATGAGACAAAAATAAACGGGAAAAACATATATCATCGAAAAAATATGAGTTAGATGAATTACAATAAAAAAGAAAGAGAAAAAATTTTTATGAGTTAAAAGAAACGAGAAAAAAAATCTCTGAGAAAAATATGAATTATAGAAATTTCAAGAAATGGGAAATATGAAAAAGTTTATACAAGCAAAAAAAAAAAAAGAAACATCATCAAGAAGAAAAAAAATTGGATGAATTACAAGAAAGAGAAAGGAAGAAAAAAAATTTGTGAGCAAAAAGAAATAGGAGAAAAATCATCAAGAAAATATTATGAATTAGAGGAATTATGAGGAAGTAAAGAAGGAAAAAAATTATATGAGCTAAAATAAATCGGGAAAAAAAATATATCTCGAGAAAAAAATTTGAGTTAGATAAACTACAAGAAAGGAGAAAAAGGAAAAAAAATTTTATGAGCTAAAAAAAAATGAGAAAAATATCCTCAAAAAACAAATATGAATTGTTGAATTTATAAGAAAGGTGAAAAAGAAAAAATATGTAGTTGTCTCAATCAAGTCCTTCAAACATTACTTTACTCGATTTATTGCTTACAAATATGAAATTTGTATCAAAGGCTGCCAAAGGACTGCGTTGATGCAAATTTTTATTTGTAAAGAATAAATTAAGTAAAATAATGTTTGAGAGACTTGATTAAGACAATTGTACATTTCTGAGGATAATTTGAAATTTATCCTACAAAATATCTAACAAATCTCTCCCTTAATTTGTATTCTACTTTTTACCAATCTTCAAGACCTTCATAATAGCCATCAAATTTATTGCTTAAATTTAAGCCCTTTTATCTACACTTGAGCTACTCAAACTCGCCTTTCTTCATTTGCCAAGTAAAATCTTTGTTTTTTTATTATTTCATTTCCTTAACTCTTAAGTTACAATCCTATTAACTCTATGACCTCTACAACCTACGAATCAACATACTGGTGCGTCCAACTACTTACTCGAATAATCACAGCTTCAACTTTTCTTAATTCAGCTTGGTCTATAAACATATGTAATTATTCTCAATTCTAACACAATCTGTTGACTCGTACAAGATGTTCTCGATCCTTTCTGGCATATGTAAGATTTCTTCTCACATTATCATCTTTCTTGTGAAAGTCATGTACACTCTATTTTCATGAGATAATTTTTTCTTTACAAATGAATATCACCCATAAGCTCCTCTCATTTGTAAAAGCTTTATGTATTCTTGATGTAATAGGTCCCTGTTCTTGGGGAAACCTTTGTAATTTGCCAAAGGTCATGGATAAGGCTCCTTCTTTGTATCTATGTTTTCAATCCAATATATTGGTAGAGGTCTGCCAAATCCCCCACCAAGACACTAGTGGCAATTTTTTATTAAAAAAAAGAATATCACCCATATATCTCTAATTATTTTATGACATTTCATTCATATGTGATTTTAGATCTCCATCTTGAGCAAAACACCAACAACCATTTGAATCTTAATAGCCCAAAGAAATTATATTAAACATATTTTTAAGATACGTGTCGCACAACTCAAAGCGTGTGCCACTCTAAAAATGCTTTTGTTTTTGAAATCTATTTTTTTTTTCTTTCTACCACTCCAACACTTGAGAATTCATAAGAAAAACAATAACGAATGACAAAATAATTATTTTCCAAATCCATACTAATTAACCTCTTAGGGCAAACATCTAAAATCTAAAATCCATTGTAGAAAAAATGCCTAGTACGAGAACATCTTTTGCATATGTCAATGGTATTGTTCTACCATAAAATGAACCCTCATCTTTCTTTTTTTCTAAAGAGGATATGGCCATTGTGACTATTACAATATCTCCTTTTGATTCTACAACTTGGATCTACTTATTTTAGATTCACTATAGCTTTTTGGTCCACAACCTGTTTACTTCACATAAAGTGCAAACTGTATGAGTAATCCCATCAATATTCTATAATTTCACTCCAAATATAACCCCACCACTAAACTCATTGACTTATATGCCCTTCCCCAAAGAGATTCCTAGTTCTCCATCTTCCAATTCTGTCAACTAAATTATTCTTTCCATTAAATTTTGTTATCCTAAAAAATCCCAAAGCCCTAGACCAAAAATCCTAGGCTTCAATACCGCGTTGTTAGAAAATTTTAAATCAAGATATTTAAGGGAATAAAAAAAAAAAGAATAAGGTAGAGTACAAAGGATTTAAGTGAATCACCTTATTTGACCAAATCTATATTCATGACAAAAGTCACAAAACATTTAACTATTAGAAAAATGTTGATTGCCAAATGATCATTCCCAACAAACAAAATTCGGTTGGTAATTACCAACAAATTATTAACAGATTCCTAACAAATATGGAAAGTGTTGCATTCCAATTGCTTACCAATAAAATACTAACTGTGTATATTTTGTTGGTGATATATCTGTTGCTAATTTGTTAGTAAACAGGTAGAAAAATCTTTTCTAACAAATTATCAACAAAATTTGAGTAGTTGGTAACTATTTCTGATGGTAATCTGTTGGTAATGGGGAGAGAATGTTTTTTCCACCTATTTATCAATAGAATACCAACTAAAGTGGTTAGCTGGTAGATATTCTAGTTGGTAATAAAGCTGGTAATATAATGGACAATTTGTTGCCAACAGAATTGCTAGCCAAAATATATATTGGAAATATATTAAATCAATGTCCAATAAACTACCAATAGAATTACCAATTATGTGTATTCAGTTAGTGATATTTTTGTTTGTAATTTCTTGGTAATATGTTGATAAATAGGTAGAAAAATATTTACTAACATATTACAAATAAAATTCGAGTAGTTGGTAACAATATCTTATGGTAACATGTTCGTAATAGGGAGAGAATGTTTTTGGTAATATGTTGATAAATGTTTTTCACTGTTTCTGAAGTGGGTAGTTGGTAGATGTTTCATTACAAGAAAAATAGCCTTTAGGGACAAAAACATTTTTATCACCAAAGGCCAAAATTTCCTTGGTAAAAGCCTTTGGTGACAAAAAAATAAAAAATAAAAAAAGCTCCCTTGCTGAAGCTCATTTATAAAGATAAGTATATCAAATTAATGATCTAAATATTAAATTTGTTAAAATTAGTTAAGAAAAGTATTATGATTGAATTTGAAGGTAACTGGATATATTTTATATCGAATTAACGATCCAACTATTAAATTTGTTAAAATTACTTTAAAAAAAAGTATTATGATCAAATTGGAAGGTAATCGAATATATTTTGCTGCATAATCTAGTATAATCTCTATATAAAAACTCATAGCTAATGCATTTATAAATGTAAGTGTATAGAATTAACGGTCTAATCGTTAAATTTATTAGAATTGCTAAAAAAAACATATTACAACCAAATTTGATAGTAATTGGATAAATTTTACCACATAATCTAGCATAATCTCTATATAAGCGCCCAAAACCTAATGCATTTATATACATATAAGAATATCAAATTAATTATCCAACTGTTAGATTTTTTAAAATTGCTAAAAAAAGTATTGTGACCAAATTTGAATATAATTAGGCATATTTTACCACTTAATTTAGCATAATAGAACCCATAATTAATTTGTATATTATGTCTAGTAATTAATATTTGTTTAAAGTGAAATTCAATCATTGTAATTAAACAATAACTTAGTACTTTATATTTATATAAAAATCTTGAGGCTATATTTGGAGATAGATTTGAAATTTAATAAATTAAAATTATATTTTATTGGAACTGAAAGGATTCCCAAATTAAGCCTAATGATTATATTAGGATTATGACTTATAAAATCAAATAATTACATTGCATATTATGCTAAAAGTAGTATGCCCAATTGGTTATGTTTATATCATCTTGAAAAGATATATTTATGTGGTTATGTTTATATCATAAATTACAAGAGTAAAAAATTTATTAATAAAGAATTACAAGGTTAAAAAAATAAAATATACTAATTACATTTATGGGACCCTCAAAATTAAATTTGTTTAAAAAAGGATTTCAAAAGTTATATCAATTTTTTCGAATGAAAAAAAAAGGTCTAGGCAATAGAGAGGGACAGAATAGAATAATTTAAAATTACGTAGTTTTGATATTTTATATATATATATATATATGTATGTATATATAATGCATAAAATACTATTATTCTTATTCATATATAATAAAATAACATTATAATGTATTATTTAGAGGTGGCAATCATGTCGTGTTCGAGTTGGTGGGTTGTGTCAACTTGAGATAATTATACACGACAGGCTAACTCAAACACGGCACGATTAATAAATGTATCAATCCGTTTATTTTCGTATCGTATTCATGTTATAAAATGGGTTGATACGACATGACATGATTAGACCTAAAAATTAAATACATAATTACTAAACCCACCAATCTGAATACCTACTAAACACGCCAATCTGTCCACCCATTACGCAAAAAATTTTAAAAAATCAAATCAAACCATATAAAATTAAAAAAACTAATAAAACAACACATAAAGTCTTAAATAACCAATAAAATAATAAACTATCCAACTAAATATCTAAAGAGCTCAATAATTTCATAAGATTTAATTTTAAAAATCTAAACAAATGTTGCTTTGCAATAAAATAAGATTGTTCAAGAAATTATTTTCTCTAGCTAAAAGTCATTGTGATAATAATATTATCATAGACACTAAATAATAATTAATTAAGAATGATTCATTTACCATATATCAAGCAAATAGCCATATTAACATCATTTGTTTTCCTTAAGATATTTCATATAATTAAACAAAATAGATACACAAACAATTTAATTAATTCATATAATAAAATTTAATTTAATTAATTCATGTAAAAAATTAAATTATTTAATTTTCTATAGTAAAATTTGTAGGGTATTACAAAAAGTATTAAATATAAGTATTAAAAAAAGTTAAACGGTTTGCGGGTTTGAAACGGGTTAAGCCTGTTTATGACCTGAACATGTTTAAAGTTAAACAGGTCAACCCAAACCCGCGAAATCCTAATCCGAACTCGCGAAACCCTAATCCTAACCCGCTATAACCGTGTCGTTTTCATGTCGTATTCAATATCCACCCCCATTATTATTACTATACAAAGTATAGTAATACAAAAAAATAATATAAAATGATACAAAATATCTATACTAATTTAGATACTAATTAGTCATTAATTAATAATAGAAGTGGTAATTTAGATACTAATCTAATAAATATCCGCATCAATAAATAATTGAATAAAAATATTTATTACTTAAAGGACAAGTTTTATTAATTTTTGAGTTTTACTTCTAATTTATTTTATTAATAAAGATAAGAAATAGAAAATATTTATTTATTTGATAAAAATATAAATAGATGTAATAAATCAAATGAATATTTGTTAAAAATTCATATATAAAAATTAATTTAAATCTATTTTTAATGTATTAAATTCCAATATATTTTGCATTGTCACACTAATTAATAAAATAATTTGTGTCCAAATAGCATTAAACACAGCTCTATTCTAACTCGCACTTAAGAGGTAGGGTCTCTCCTCTCTACATAGGATATACTCCATCTGTTGTATTAAAATTGATAATGTTTAACTTGGCAAGAGATTTTATGCAAAAGTAAAAGTTAAAATATAATAATAATAATAATAATAATAATAATAATAATAATAATAATAATAATAATAATAATAGAGTATAATATAATATAATAAAAGTAGAAAATATGTGAGTCCCACAATACTTTACATCAAATCTAAGTATATAAAAGTAATATATGTGGGGTATATTGATTATTTTATAATGAATTATATAGTAAAAATTTTCTTTTTAAGAAAAGCGTCAATTTTTTAAAAACAGTTCAAGTAAGTAAGTCAATTTTGTTGGGACGGAGGGAGTAATACATTGAGCGGGTGAAAAAAGAGCACAAGGCGGTAGAAGCATACTGCATCAATGACGACCAGCGACGAATTCAATGGTGGCTGGAAACTAGAAGATATTGAGTGGAAAATGTCACGTTCCGTGCCCGCAGATTTGAGAACACGACTATAGGCATGGCAGCACCCACTATCAACTACTTGGCCGTCGTCCTCGTTGAGCCAAAATAGATATCTCAAGTTGACAATGGGTATTTAGATCCATCCTTATATACTTCTTATCCCAATTCTATATGAGATTGGGGTATCACATTCATCCCTCCTTTAGGCCCAAGCGTCTTCGCTGAGCTCATACTTTAGGGACCAAACCCAAGACCAATCAGGTGGTATGAGATTCTAAAGGTGGCTCCAACCGCGCACGGTGTAACACTTAGTTCCCATATTGGGGGTTGGTTATGTACTCTGATACCAAATGTCACGTCCTGTATCCCTGGACTTGAGAACGTGACTATGGCCTGGTAACACCCACTATCAACTACTTGCTCGACGTCCTTGTTGGACCAAAATAGATAATTTAAGTTGACAATAGGTTTTTAGGTCCATCCGTATATACTTTTTATCCCAATCTCGGGATTGAGATATCACATTTAAGTGGTGTCTGTGGAGACCGAACCATATATTTACCCTTTCAATCTTCTTTTTTGAGAGTAGATTGATGAGTTGAGAAAGGTAAATCTTGAGTTCAATAGACGATGCATGTTTTTTCTGAAGTTTAATCTCTCTTCGCACATCTTAAAAGCCCAATTTAGTGCCCAGTGTCCTTTTGTACTCCTTAACGAAGACAATTGGTGTATGTAGGACTGGACGTGATGATGTCTCTCTCAGTCTCCCTCTTTAGTCGACAATTTTCCAATCTGGTCTTCTTCATGGCAAAAACAAAGGTAAATGATTTCTATTAAGGTTAATTAAAATTTTCACATCTTGGAAGCATAAAGCAGTTGGCATGAATGTATAAAAAAATCTTCTGAGTGGATTTATTTCTAATCAGTGAATAGGAATGAGGACCAGATGCTCCAATGGGGCACTTTTGCTAGCATTCCCTTTGTCGGCTCCCAAATTATAGATCCTGTTAGTGTTTCTGGATGGGTATTGCATCGAAATAAGCATATCAGATAGGTTATTATGCTGTTAGATCTACCTTTCAAATACCTAATATCTTAACTCAATTGTAAATTTAAGTAATATAAAGAGAGTGCATAAATGTATGGTTTTCTATAATCAGTATAGTTCTTTATTACCAAATTGGGAATATGTTATTTTATGTATTTGATCCTTTCAATAGCAATTGTCAAGTATCCAAAAGATAAATAGTATTGGTTTTAGGTTAAAGAATCAATACCATATAGGTTTTTGGGATGAGTTCAGGTATGCGGCTCTTGCCGGTGTTGATTTTGGATGTGGGTAATATAAAATAGACAGATACGTATTGTTTACCCTGTTAATGAATATTGAGGTTGCCATATCATCTCACTCTTCAACTGCCACATCATCCTACACTTCAGCAACTACAGCTGACAAGGACAACAATCATCTAGATGACACATCAGCAACTACACCCGAGAACAAACTCATACCAAACATGCTTTCAAGCTGGAATCCGTTAATCACAAGCATTGTGCTTGATTTGTTTTGTAAAATTTTCTTCTGTAAATAGAATATTCTTGGACATCTAAGATAGAATAGGTATATATATTCCCAGATTGTATTTTGCAATGGTATGATGAAGAAATAAAATTTTTATCTTCTTATTCTTTAGTTCTTCAACATCATGGTATCAGAGCATGTACCAGTGAATTCTGGGATTTAATTTCTTCTTGTCTTTTGTTATTTGATCTGAAACTATGGCAAATCCTGTAATACAGATTATATTGCTCCTAGTCCATATTATATACATCCAAGTGATTATCCTTTATTATTGTTAGTGACACCACCATTGGATGCAAACAATTATCAGATCCATGAGAATTGCTCTTTCCTGCAAACATAAAGAGCAATTAATAGATCCTTCAGTCCCGGTACCGACTCCTGGTGATAGGATGTATGAACTGTGGAAACAATGCAATAATTTGGTAATGGCTTTATGAAGTCTTGCACTCCAGAAATTGCTAGATCTGTAGTTTACAATCAAATAGCTGCTGGAATTTGGAAGGAATTAAATAAAAGATTCAATCAAGATGACATGCTTCGATTGTCTGATCTTATAGAAGAAATACACAATCTCAGACAAGGTAGCTCTTCTGTAACTCAGTATTTCACTAACCTAAAATCAATGTGGGATGAGATACTTGATTTAAGGCCTATTCATTGCTGTACATGCACTGAAATCAGTAATGTTAGGAAGTATGTTAGGGTGATTGTGTGATACAATTTGTCAAGGGACTCAATGATATCTTTACTACTCTAAAATCTGAAGTTCTGTTAATTTCTCCTCTACCAAGCATTAATCAGGTCTTTTCCATGGCCCTGAAAACTGAGAGAGGAACAGGAAACTTAACCTTAGGGAATATTGTTTAGTCAATAGATCATCCTGTTATGATAGCAGGAAGTACTGTTTTACGTACTAGAAATGTGAATTCTACTAAAGCTGGTATGGAAGGATCTATGAGTTCCTCAGTTGTTGTGCCTATCTCACAAAACATGAATATGCAGTCACAATCTGCTCAATTTACTAATCCTGTAGGACAATTCAGAAGGTTTAGTAGAAAAAATTTATTTTTTACCTATTGTGGACTGAATGGACATACAATTGAAAAATGCTACAAGAAACATGGCTATCCTGTTGGTTTTAAAGGAAAAAGGAGTGCAGGCAATCCACCAAGTGGTACCATCAATTGTACTGAAATGGGAAGCTCTCAACCAAAGGCTCAAGATAGTGAGTATGGAGGAGATGGTTTATATGGTCTAATAGCTAATCAATACCAACAACTGGTGGACTTGTTGCAGAGAAAAGAATCTGAGGTGGGAACCAATAAT
The DNA here is from genome assembly GCA_026120185.1 of Voacanga thouarsii. Lineage (NCBI taxonomy): Eukaryota > Viridiplantae > Streptophyta > Magnoliopsida > Gentianales > Apocynaceae > Voacanga > Voacanga thouarsii. Next base: position 1,085,538 of record JANUWF010003365.1, on the reverse strand, counting down.
TTTGATCTAATGGCACATTAGGCCACCATCCTTACTGCAAGGTTTAGTGAAAAAGGAACATACAATTCAGATTCATTATATTGGATTCTAGACTCAGGCTTCAGATTATATTTGCACATCTTTACAACTTTTTGGCTCATACATTTCTGTGACTAACATGTTTCTTATTTTACCTAATGGTCAATCTGTTAAAGTCACTCACAAGGGAACCGTTACATTCAGTGAATTTCTGACCTTAACTGATGTTTTCTTAGTGCCTAGTTTCCATTTCAACCTTCTGTTTCCAGATTGATTGAGCAAACAAATTGCAGTTTGATTTTTCAATCTGACTTTTGTCTTATCCAGAACACTACCAGGCAGAAGATGATTGGATTAGCTAATCTTCATCATGGAATATACCACTCGACCAAGTCTACAACATTCACAGTTCCTCAGTCCTTATATTCTTTAGCTTTTCCTATATCTTTATTATGGCATTATAGACTTGGCCATGTGTCCGCTAAGGCTCTTAAAAGAGTCAAAGATACTACTTCTATTGTATGCAATACTTAGCATGATGATTGTACTGTTTGTCCTATTGCAAAACAACACAGATTCAGTTTTTCTCCCAGCTTATTTACTTCTGTTAATGCATTCGATTTGATCCATATTGATATTTGAGGTCCTTATAAACATAATACCATTCATGCCCAGAAATATTTCCTCACAGTTGTTGATGATTACTCCAGATTTACATGGACTTTTCTCATGAAGTCCAAAACTGAAACACAACAACTCATTCATGATTTTTACACCTATATTGATAATCAATTCAACAGGAAGATCAAAGTCATCAGGACTGACAATGGAGCTAAATTCAACATGCCAACTTTTTACCAACCTGGAGGTATTATCTGCAAGAAAATCTGTCCTTACACCCCTCAACAAAATGGCATTGTTGAGAGAAAGCATCAACACCTCTAGAATGTAGGCAGAACCTTAAAATTGCAGTCGAATATTCCCCTTGGTCTTTGGGGTTTTTGCATCTAATATGCCGCATTTCTCATCAATATTACTCCTACATCCTTGTTCAACAATAAAAAGCCCTTATGAGCTCTTGTATTTAAAGACTCCAAGATATGACCAACTCAGAGTTTTTGGTTGTTTGTGTTTTGCTGTTAATTTAGAACCAAATCACTCTAAATTTGATCCTCGAGGGAAGCCCTCAATTTACCTAGGCTTATCAAGAGTCAGTAAGGGGTATCTTCTTCTTGACCTCCAATCCAATAAGGTCTTTGTTTCTAGGGATTGCTGTTTCAGGAATTTGTTTTCCCTTTCAAAAATAAATATTCTATTGATCTGATTGCACCACAGGTTCAAAATGATTTGCCAATTGATACTTCTTTGTATTCAGATGATTCTGTAGGTGCCATTCTGCCTTCCATTTCTGTTGATCATAATGAAAATTCTTCTGCTGTTACTGATTAGCAAACTCAGCATACTCCTTTTCCAAGAAAATCTACTAAAGATAAGCATAGACTTACATATCTCAATGATTGTGTTTGCAACTCTTCTCAACATACTTCCCACATTCTATCCATTTATATCATCTTAACCCTGAGCATAGGTCCTATATAATGAATATGACATTACATAAAGAGCCTAACAATTTTCATGGGGCCTTGCAGTCAAAAGAGAGGAAGAAGGCCACGAGATCAGAAATTTTGGCTCTTGAACCTGGTTCTTAGTCCCTTTACCTGTAGACAAGAAAGCATTTGGTTGTAAATGAGTATATAAAATCAAACACAGAGCTGATGCCACTATAGAGGGGTACAAGGCCAGGTTTATGGCAAAGTGTTTTACTCAACAAGTTGGGATTGATTATCTTGAGACTTTCTGTCCAGTAGTCCGGATGACTACAATCAGGGTTGTCCTAGCATTAGCAGCCCAAGAAAATTGGTTTCTACACCATTTGGATGTGAACAATGCATTTTTGCATGGTGACTTGGTTTAGGAAGTACACATGGAATTCCCCCCAGGTTTCAATACTGAACAATCAAACATGGTTTGCAAATTGCAGAAATCTTTATATGGTCTTAAGCAGGCCATCAGATAATGACATCAGAAGCTTAGTCATTTTCTGGTGTAATAAGGGTTCAAAAATGCTCATAGTTATTCCAGCTTATTTATCAGAAAGCATGAACGTAGTTTCACATTATTGTTAGTTTATGTGGATGATTTGATTTTAGCAGGCAATGATCTTGCTGAGATTAAAAGGATCAAACAGAAGTTGCATCAAAGTTCACTATCAAGGATTTAGGAGATTTGAAATATTTTTTTGGGAATGGAGATAGCCAGAACAAAGGAAGGAATTTCTCTTTGCCAGAGAAAATACACTCTTGAGATGCTTGATCAGTTTGGTTTTTTAAGGAGTAAACCTATTTCTACACCTATGGATTATGGTGGTAAGAATAGAATTTAGTCTGAGGTGCTGCCTTCTAATCAAATTTATAGACAACTTGTTGGAAAATTGTTGTATCTTATAGGTATAAGACTTGATATTTGCTGTAGTGTACAACAATTGTCACAATATCAAGAAGCTCCTACAAAAAAACATCTGCGAGCAGCTCATAGGGTGTTGAGGTATCTTAAGGCCTCTCCCGGACAAGGTATATTATTCCCAGCTGCTGCAAATAAAAGTCATAGCATATAGTGATTCAGATTGGGGTGAATGCAAGGTGACAAGAAAATTTATGACATAATTCTGCATTTTTCTTGGGGATGCATTGATATCTTGGAAATCAAAAAAGCAAACCACTATTTCATTAAGTTTTGCAGAAGCAGAATACATGGCCATGCGGCAAGCAACATCTGAAGTGCAGTGGTTAACATACTTATTTGAAGAAATACAATTTATACCTAACAAGCCTATACCCCTCTTTTGTGACAACAAGAGGTCACTATAGATTACAGAGAATATAAGCTTCCATGAAAGAACTAAACACTTGGAAATAGACTGTCACTATGTTGCCGACATTTTCACCAAAGCTTTGCCACCAGCTCAATTCATCAGGAACTTATCTGCACTGCCTATCATTAACCTCTATACACCTTCTGATGCACGTCTTACATTTGGGGGGGGGGAGAGGGGGCGTGTTTAGGCTGCCACATCATCCTACACTTTAGCAACTACAGCTGACAAGAACAGCAATCATCTAGATGATACATTAGCAACTACACCCAGGAACAACTCACACCAAGCATGTTTTCAAGCTGGAATCCGTTAATCACAAGCATTGTGCTTGATTTGTTTTGTATATAAAATTTTCTTCTGTAAATAGAATATTCTTGGACATCTAACTTTGAATAGGTATATATATTCCCAGACTGTGTTTTAGAATGGTATGATGAAGAAATAAAATTTTATCTTCTTCTTCTATAGCTCTTCAACAATGAATATGCTATTTTAGACTGGATAAATTATTATTGTGAAACTATATTGCTTATATTGAGTTACAGTGTTAGGTTTCTGATATTTCTTTTTCATGTTTGTGTTATTCTGCTATTATTTTTTGTGTTGTTAACTGATATTTCTTTAGAAATACTGGTCAGTGAAGATTTCTGGTATGCATTCTACAGGTTATTCTATTTTGCCATTCAGAGTTCAACTCACCAAAGAAAGGAACCTTTATATTTTGGAAGGCATAGGGTTTTCTGGTTTATGTGCACCAAGGGTGCAACCCTTCACGAAATATACCAAAGATGCACAATGATAATGGCGATTGATACTGATTAGACAACAGAACAGATAGTTCTATCAAAAGAAATGGAACACTTCGAGAAGTTAACAAGAGATATCTAAAGATAGGGAAATTCAAAGGTATATAAAGCTGTTTTGCAAAGAAAAAAAAAATCCTGAACTGGGTACACAAGATGGATTTAATAATATGATACCATCGGAAAGAAGAATTATTTCTTGGTGGAAGAAAACCAAAAGTTTCACTGCTGGGGAGTGAAGTTTAGAAGTTCGGGGCATGACAAATGGTACCCCAAATTGTAGTTTATCCCAGTCCCATTTCTCCCCTTCTTTTGGTCAACTTTATTTAAAGGATCATCTGAAGGACAGACAAAAATTATTCCAATATTCTTTATTGTAAATAGTTATATTCTGAATTTGAATAATGAATTGATCACTTGAGGTTGAGATGTTTCTTTTCTATAATATTGGATATTTGATAAGTTTCTCTGGCTATTGATAATGGTTAAATTAATGTCCACTTAGATATCATCTTTATAAGCACTTGTACAGATTTGATCATCTTTTTTGGATCCTGTAGTTGCAATTGTTTCCTGCATTTTGTGATAGCTTATAGAGATCTAAAAATTTCCAACCAGAAGACAGGCTATTCTCGTTGTCCTCAGTTACTTCACCAGTGGTATGCATAGTGCATGGATGCAAATATTTACTCAAACTTCTGTTTCACAACCGTGGTAATTTGTACATTGCAAGATTGAACCTTTGCAATGATGATAACTTATGCAATATCATAGTTGTTACATTATTTAGTTGATTTTGAAGAAAAATATTGTAAAATTATGCAAAATGATCCTTGCTTCAATCATAGGTTGGTAGGCTCACCGTGTGTTCTCCAAATTACTTTTGGATTGAGAACTCAAAACCTTAATTGGCACATACTCTAGAGGACAAACAAATGTAGCCCCTTCATATTCCTTTTTCTACTCTCGAAGAGGATTAATAACAAGATAAATAACTAATTAACTAATTGACGTCTCCATGCTACACGTGGAGGTTTTTACCCATCGTGTTAAAAAAAATATTTTAATATATATATTTTTCTTAAGATTTCTTTTATTGAATAATGACCAATTGTTTTGCGTAAATATTGAAAATAAATGAAGTATTATCTCAGATCATGGCTTTGTTTAGAAAAACAAACATCTTCAAATAAAGGCTTTGTTTTTTAGTGGAGGGCTTTATATTTTGCTTCTCCTAAGAATAAGATCCCACAATAACCCTTAATTATACCTTGATATCTGCAAAAATATCTTCAAATTTTAGAAAAAGTCCATATGTTGTAATATGCATAAATACAAAAAATATAGTTCTTGATGGGTTGAGAAGGTCATTGGATTACATTAAGGAAAAATAGTTATAAAAAAAGACTTAGCATGTAACATGTATAAAGGAACATGTGTATTTAGTCTCAAAAGAAACCATTTCAACTATGGCAACAACAAGTACAAAAACAGAAATAGAGTAGGAAAAAACATGTTTCTTAGAGCACGTATTTTCATACACTCTCCATGGCTTTTTTGCATAATGATCATACAAAATCTGTTTCTGAAGGATTTTGAATTTTTGTTAAGAGGACCCTTCTAGGGGGATCTAAGGCCTCCTCTTATGCCGGTGGCTTTCCTCGATTTAGATCACTGGATACGTGGGTATGCTTGCAATCACAAAAAATGCAATCCCTAGACGGTGTTTGGAGTATGTTTGACAATATTCCATTCTCCTCTGATCCTTGTTGTAGCTGTTGTTGGTTTTGAATTTCTGATGCATCCGCCACCCCTTGATGACCACCCATGTTAGAGTAGCTAGTGAGACTGTAGAAACGGTAGCTACGGTTATCATTTGCATTGGCAAAGATTTTTAAAAAAGAATGAGAAAGTAGAATAATTGGAATATTGGGTAAAAGAACTAATAAGTTATCAAAGTCCTTAATAAATACCCTACACTAAGAAAATGAGATTTCATTCCTTTAAATGTCAATACAGGAATATAGAGGTGCAGTTGTTAGAATTCTTATACAAATGAAACTTTATTGATGGAAGTAAAAGACAGTTGCTAAAGTGGTAACAATTTTCCCAAAAAAAGGGATGTGGGAGAACAAATAAGAAAGCAGATATTTTAAGTCCTGAATGATCACATTACAATCTTACATGTCAACCACTTTTGTAGCTTTACCAATACATACAATTAATAAACCAGAAGCGATGGGATCAAGAGTTCCAATATTTCCCACCTGTAAGTGTTGATTTGAAGAAGAACACCATATTAGAAATCAAACAAAAGGCATCTTAATTTGAAGGAGAACACCTATTGAGAAAGCAAACAAAAGGGACCTTATTTTAGAAAATTGGAATTATTCATATGGCACTCAATGGAAATGGTAAGGGTGACCTCCACCATGATTTTTTATAAGTTCATTCGAATCAAGAATCTATTCTATAAAAATAGTTTCTAATATTATTTTCCCAATAGAATTTTTGATTTGTTTGTACAAACTCACATGTAATTCTTCTAGAAGGATCATATGTTAGCATTTTCTCAATGAGATCAATGGCTAATGGATTCACATGTGGAAAAACAGTAGCTAGCTACTAATGAGGGAATCGTGGAATCTGCCGGATATATCTTTTCGCATCCTCATTGTGTACAAAGCCAAGATCAGATTCAGTTGTTGTCCCCAGAATTCGTAAGTAAAATAATGAACATTAAGGCTCGGTCACCAAAGAAAAAAGCTATCAATGAAATAAAGGCAGAAATAGTGAAAAATGCTCAATTGTTTAGAAGACAAGATAATATAATGCAAAATGACGACATCATAAAAGGTAGTTAATAATGATTCTTATACAACTTTAAGTGTAAAAGATTTTTCACCAAAGAAAGTAAACAAAAACATGACAAAAATATAATGTACAAACCTATCCTACAAACACATCAAAGAGTTGCTTGTTAGGACTACAATATTTACCAAGAGAATACTTGTACATCTTCACATTGCACTTAGTGAAGAATGGTTAGAACACAAATAATTTCCAATAAGAAAGTACTATGCGAAGGACACTTAGAATCTTTACATGTTACCAGTAGTAAAGTGACAAGAAAAGAACTGAGAGAATGGAGGAAAATGTTTTCAAATGGCATCAAATCTTTAAATAATGAAAGCTATAAAGAGAGCATTCAAATAGAGAAAGCAAGCTTCCACTCCCACCAATGATAAACTGAAGTAGTTCTTACAAAAAGCATAATCATGATAGTGATAGTGTTTCTTGCTGTTGATGCAGTAGGGTTTACGTTCTTTTTTTTTCATTGCTGTTGGCTAACTTCCTTAATTGTTAGTGACAAATGGTTATAGCTGTAACACTTGTCATGTAATCCTATTTTCTGGAGAGGTTTACAAGCAACAATAAAGAAGTATCATCTTAACGTATTGATAGGAATATCTTATTTAATTCTTGCTCTAGATTTTCCTGTTAGCTTTGCTAATGTGCTTAGGATCTTCCTATTATCATATTTCATTTTCTCTTCTCTTGGATGGGAGACAAAAGGAGTATCTCTCGTTGAATGCGTACCACTATAAAATATACTGCTCACAAAGTGAGAATGAAGAAGAGAAAATGAATTCAGGTTTCTTTTCAAAGATAAAAGTGAGAAAGGTGACATGTTAGTTCCAATGTGAACTGAATCATCAATGTCTATACCACCATTTTGAATTAGCGGACGTAAACCAGACAGGTATCAAAATTAGCCACAAATATAGATTGAATCTTATATATTTTCTTTTTTTTTTTCAATTTTTTCATTGGTTGGGGGAAGGGAAGATGAGATAGGAGAATGAAAAAAATGGAGTGAAAAGACATAACAAGATACTTACATGTTTCTGTCCCCTCCACTGAAATATGCATTAACAGCTTCAATGAAATTGCCACCATGCTCTTAGTTGCAACATATAAAATTATCAAATTAAACTAAAGCATAATTAAGTTAAAACTTGCAACAACTACAACAAAAACTTCTGATAACTTTTTGAGCAATAAATTTGCAATCAGCAAAAGCTTCAGATTGTGAAGGAAGAGGATTGGATATGGGTCTAGTCAAATTCTGTAGCATTGGTTTACAATTTCATGTATCCATTGTTGGAACGAGGAAGGAGACATCTATGCAAGCATTTTAATCCCAGTGATAATATATGCAAGGAATCAGTACGTAATACCTCCTTTTCCAATTGTTGATCTGCATTCTTCTTATTAACTCTAACTCTATTCTTTTTGATAATTATCTCATTTCCTTTCGAAATAATTTCTGGAGGCCCTTCCTCTACATATTCCCACTTCTCATTTTCATTTACCTCCATATCATGCCCAACATGCCAAATATTCATGGAATCAGTAATATCTCTTTTTCCAATTGTTGATATGCATTCTTCTTTTTAACTCTAACTCTATTCGTTTTGGCAATTATCTCATTTCCTTTCCAAATAATTTATGGAGGCCCTTCCTCTACATGTTCCCATTACTCATCTTCATTTACCTCCATATCATGCCCAACCTGCTACCAAATATTCAAAAGTGATAAGACATACCAAAAAAGTTATTAAAGGAAAATATTCACATCTCACAAACTCACACTCTAGAGAAAGAGAGAGAAAGAGGATAGAACTGTGAGGTAAAAACCCTCAAGAATGAAGCATAATAATATCTACTTATTGTTAAGAAGAATTTTCCTTTTCAAGAGGGAAAAGGAAAAAGGAAAATGACAGTTAAAGTGCTTGCAGTACACATGGGACCAACACAATAATCCTAATGTTATACCAGCATTGACTCATTTTCATCGATTCAATATTAAATTCATATTTTAAACTAACCGTTGTCGAGCTCTAAGGTTTTCGTAAAAATACATAATTAAAAAATTTTTCAAGCAGTGAAACAAGTTCATTGACAAGAAATCATAACTCCAGACACATTTCTAAGTTGTAAGAGCTACTCCATTCAATATAGGAAAAACACAAGAGACAGGTAAGTACATCACCTTCTAAGCATTAGTTCACATATGATTTACATAAAATAAAGCAATCATCATGCTATCGTATAAATTACAAGGCCCCTGGCTGGATTTCTTTAAGAACATCAGGGAAGGCATTTGCCAAATTAAAATTTAATATAAACTATCTCTACAATGTATCCTGAATATCTAATTTCCAATTCAACCTCATTTTTCCCTACCACGATTGGCAAATACTTTGTTATCAATCTCATAATTCAACTAAGTAAGCATTCCAAAAATCCTGCTGGCAACTGAGAAGAATTCTCAAAGGAGTTTTCAGGTAAATTCAATTTCTCTAAAAATCGAAGACGGAAAAGATTGCTTGAATCATTGATGGCACCAGATATTGACTAGCTGCGGAGATCAAGACTTTGAGATTCCAGAGCTTGTTCAAATATTGCTTTAAACAATGCTTGCATAGTGAAGATAGAGGGTGTGCATTAAGTATTAATAGAGTGTTCTAATGTATTACAAAAAAAGTAAGCTTTCCAAAAATCCTGCTGGCAACTGAGAAGAATTTTCAAAGGAATTTTCAAGTAAATTCAGTTTCTCTAAAAATCAAAGATGGAAAAGAGTGCTTGAATCATCGATGGTATTAGAGATTAAGTAGCTACGGAGGTCAAGACTTTGAGATTCCAGAGCTTGTTCAAATCTTGCTTTAAACAGTATCTGCATATTGAAGATAGAGGGAGTGCATTAAGTATTAATAGAGTGTTCCAATTAATTACAAAAAAAGCATATAATTCCCACATAAATCAAAAGGAAATCAGCACAATACCATGTGAGGTGAAACAATATATTTCTATACACCTAAATTCTAGTTTAAAGCTAGGAAATTGGAAGATTCTACTCCTCAAAGGGGAGTAGTTGAAACATGGAGAAGGATAATCTATTTATTCTTTCTTTTAAAGGATCTTGCTATCATGCAATCATATGCTACCAGAGTTTAATGCTATAACTTTGGCAAATATACTCTTGCACTCCTCAGATTAAATGAAAGAATACTTAAAGGAATGAAGCAATATGGAGATTTAACTACATATTTCCAACAAAAATAACTTATACAATTTATGTCCCTTAAAAAGTATGATAATCTCAACAATCACAAGAAATGTGAAAGTAACACATAATTTTGTTGTTTTCAAAGTGGCCCCCCAATTAGATCAAATGTTAAGTCCCTATCTACCTTTACTAAATAGAAAATTTTCTCAAGAAATTTTACAAATACTTTGTAGACAATCCAATTACAAAATAGTCGTAATTGACTAATAAAATAGGGAAGTGTCATTGGAAGAGAAGTGAAAGCCAACAGTTATACAATAGGGAAGCATCATTGGAAGAGAAGTAGAAGCCAACAGTTATTACATAATTAAAAGGGAAAAATTATAATAAAAATATGTATAAAATGACTAAAATAGGTATGACAACCAAACAAATCTAGATCGTTCAAAAAGTTATGTAAAAAAAATAGACGAAATTTGAATCATGTATTATTAAAAATATATATCTCCTATTAAATTAAAAAAAATTAAAAACTAAAAAAATTAAAAAAATTAAAGAATGCAAAAAAATTTGAAAAGATAATTCAGTCCCTTATCACATTTAGATTAAAAAAAATAGATGAAATCTAAATCATCTATTGTTAAAAATATATATCTCTCGTTAAATTTAAATAAAAAATTTAAAAACTAAAAATGTAAAAAAATTTAAAAATGCAAAAAAGAATTCAAAAGACAATTCAGTCCCTTATTCACATTTAGAATATACATTTAGATTATCAAATAGTATTGTGTGTTTCTTATGTTTATCATAACAAGAAAAATACCTTCGCTCGCCCAGTTTTATATATATATATATATATATATATATAAATATATATTTATATTACTTTCATTTTTCTCTTCATTAACAAGTTTTAATAGGTTACCGTTTGAAGGGATTGGGACGGGGTGATGAGACAAAGAAGAATAGAGTATATTTGAATGAATTGTAAGGATATATGATTATTTTATTTTTAGGTTAATCTTGAAGCTAAATTACTTAGCTTATTCCTAGTTTTAATAATTAATCTGGATAGGCATTTTAATATGAATTGTGATTCTTGCTAAACTCAATTCAAATTTCATTCGATACAAACCTTGGCTTTTTTTGGTTATTTTATTTATTTTTCATTCCCACAATTAAATTTTTTACTTTTTTGGGTCATTTTTGTAGTTTTAGTTGCTTTTCGGAGTTAATAATATGATTGATACTCTTTTGAAGACATATTTGCAATTATTGTCATGGATCTAGGTGATAAAAAATTTGATAGAGGTAAATTCTTAGTTTCTTTGTCTTTTAGTAGTACTTTTCTACGTTTGAAGTCTTGAAAATGTTGCAGGATTTTTGCCAGAAATTGCCGTCCATTTTTTTTTCCATAAAATATTCTATCCAGACAACTAAAGAAGTGAAAGTGTGAGCCCTGACCCAACCTATCATTGGGCCTTTCTTTGTATGGATGTGTGGGTAGGCTTAGCCTATGTGTCTAGGGGTAATTTTAATAAAGAGGGATAGTTTTGGAGTTATTTTTTAATTAGATTTATAAGAGGGTTATTAGTTTAATAAGGAAGATCAGTTATGTTCTGGGGTTTAACGTACATTGTTTCTAGCAGATAAGAAGGTTCCTATGGAGACAGCTTTAGAGAAAGGGAAAATCAACGAGAGAGAAGAACTCGGTGAAGAGATTGTATCGGAGATTTCGAAGCTAGGTAAGTCTTTTGGTATTTGTGCTTTGGTTTGTGTTAATTTTTTCTTAGGGATTGATTATTGTTGAATTGGGCGTAAGGGTTTGATTTGGGGATTAGTTAGAAGTTTGGCAATTGATTATGTTGTTGGGTTCTTGTAGGCGGTTAGATACATTGATTGTGGATTGTGAATTGGTTTCGTCTCTGAATTTGTCTGGTAAGGAATTTATGGCTTTTTTTTATTTTCTGACTTACTGTGATTTTGGTAAAATTGAGAATGTTTTGCTAATAATAGTATTTTTGCTATGAAAATGGATTGAGCATGATATATTTGCAATGTTTTGAGTATGATGATTTATTGGATTGAATGGTGTAAGTGAAGCTCTATTTCAGTAAGGTTTGTGTTATAGAACTGATTGATGCTTGAGTTAGTTTTGAGGGAATTCTTAATTTCTATTATAAGGCCCTTGGCTAGGGGGATACAAAACCTAGTTTTCAGTTATAAAGCCCTTGCTAGGGGAATACAGTACCTAGTTTCAGTTTAGGCCATTCTCTTAACGTGATATAATAATTAGGAGTTGATATCAGTAAACTGAAACCTTGCACTCAAGTATGTCTCAGATTCTGTAATATGTTATGACTCAGTTATAGTTTGGATATGTGGGTTCAGTTATGTTTTGTTAAAAATGGTGATTGGTTGTGTTTCTTTTTCTGTTTTCCTTTTGGGGTATTGTGAACCTTGAAAAACTAAAAAACTGCCCAAATTGTATCCTATTTTGCTTTGAATTTTGGATCAGTTAATCGCTGGCTCTTGCCCTGCTTCAACTCGGCGCAATTCCTTCTTCTTGGACTGACACCTGCTACAGCCTGTACACCGCGATTTCGTTACTTTTGAACCCCATCTTTGTTGGAAGCTTAAGAGCGCTTTGTTTGATTCAGGAGAGCTCCGCTTACGATGTTCAATGTTCCCTCTTGGTCCTTGGAGTGTAAACTAACACATCATAAAGAGTTTTCTTACATTGATGATGAATTTGTTTAACGATTTGTAAAGGATAGTTATTAGTAACACGCTTAATCCCAGAAAAGGTATATTTTTCTTACTGAGCTAGTGAGCTCACTCTTTGTTATTACCATCTTTGAAGTACATGAGTTAGAAGAAGAATAGTTAGACGAGTGGTTTGAGGAGAACTTAGTGTAATAATTGTTTGAAGGTTTCTGGACCTTCCTCTTTATTTTTAGATTTTAGACAGTTTGAATGATGATAGATTTTGTTAATGTTAAAGTTAGAACTTTTCATGGATTATATCGTGATTAAATTTGAGGAATTTGTAATTTGGAGTTCAATTATAATTTGAATTGACTAAGGAAATTTCGGCGTTATCTGATTTGTTCTATTATTGGTTCAGTACTCTATTTTTATGGTGCTATCAGGATATCCTCGAACTCGAGGCGTGACATTTAGTGGTATTAGAAAAATAGGCTTTTGGTTCTCTAAGTTCGAATTTTCAGTGAATTAATTAAGTTGGGAATTAAGAATCGCATTTAAGTTTGAATTAAGGGATAGGTAGAAGTAAGAGTAGTGCTTCTGGTTGTTTTAACTATTTGGTGTTGTATTGATTCTTTAATGTTTTCTTTTCTTTATTTTATTATACTGGCATGCGCGCCTTCAGGAACTAACAATGGCAAGAGAAAACAGAAGAACGGCTCAGGAGGGTGCTGAGGACAGTGACAGGGATAGGGCAGTCATATGGGCTTAGGGCCAGACTAGTCGGGCAGTTCGGGGTACGAGTTCCTCCACAATGGTTTTAGCACCGTGCAGGGTTTCTGATGTACCACATATGGAGGTCAGTCTACCTCCACCTCTACTATTTGTACCGTCGCCAATTACTTTAGGACAACGTCTAACTTCTCTGCCAATGGAGGTGCGACCAGAAAAGGAAATCGACTCTGAGATCAACCTTATACCAAGAGCAGAACCGATCTCCAAAGCTCCATACAAAATGCCTTTAGCAGAATTGAGAGAATTGAAGACTCAACTTTAGGATTTGTTCGAAAAGAAATTCATCCTACTCAATGTATCACTGTGGGGGCGCGCCTATCTTGTTTGTGAAGAAGAAGGACGATAGTATGAGGATGTGCATTGACTATGGGAAATTGAACAAGATAACCGTGAAGAATAAGTACTTGTTACTGAAGATTGATGACTTGTTTGATCAGTTGAATGATACTAAAGTCTTCTCCAAGATAGATTTGCATTCGGGATACCATCAGTTATGTATTAAATTGGAGGACATAGCAAAAACTGCATTCAGGACTTGTTATGGGCACTACTAGTTATTGGTTATACCTTTTAGCTTAACTAATGCACCGGTAACATTCATGGAGTTGATGAACAGAGTGTTTAAAGATGAGTTGGATAAATTCTTGGTGGTATTCATAGACGACATTTTGGTTATTCATCATCGGAGGAGGTTCATCGAGAACATCTAAGGGTAGCTTTGCAGAAACTCAGGGAATAAAAGTTATATGCTAAGTTCAGCAAGTGTAAGTTTTGGTTGAGGAGTGTCACCTTTCCAGGTCACATCATCTCTGAGGAAGGTCTATCAGTAGACCCTAAGAAGGTTGAAGCGATAGTGGACTGGCCGAGATTGACTATAGCCTCTAAGGTTAGAAACTTTTTAGGACTGGCTGGTTATTATAGGAAGTTTGTGGAGGACTTCTTGAGGATTGCTACCCTGTTTACCCAACTAATACAGAAGAGAATCCAGTTCAAGTGGAGTGAAACCTGTGCACAGAGTTTTCAAAAGCTGAAAGGAGCTTCTAACTTCAGCACCGATGTTAGCATTACCAGCAGAATCAGGAGGATTTACCATTTATAGTGATGCCTCGAAGAATAGATTGGGTTGTATACTAATACAAAATGGTAAAGTGATAGCTTATGCCTCTCGTCAATTGAAACCGTATGAAAAGAATTACCCTACGCATGATTTGGAGTTGGTAGTAGTGGTCTTTACTTTGAAGATATAGAGGCATTATTTGTATGGGGAGACGTGTGAGGTTTACACAGATCATCAAAGCTTAAAGTATTTATTTACGTAGAAGGAGCTTAACATGAGGCAACGACGATTGTTGGAACTGCTCAAGGACTATGACTTGAGGATTTACTACCACCCAGGGAACGCTAATCGGGTTGCTGATGCTTTGAGTAGGAAGAAGTCGAGAATTTGGCAATCATGCTCATGGACTAGGATTAGTTGATTAAAGACTTTGAGAGATTGAAATTGGAGGTGGTTTGACCAACTAAAGGTATCATGACCGCCTTAACAGGTAGATCATCATTGGTGGAGCGCATCAAGGAAGCTCAATTGCTGAATTGGAGAGGTTGAGGGCAGTAGCTCTTGGAGGGGAGCAATCAGATTTTCAAATACATGAGGATAGTAGTCTATACTTTCATGGTAGGTGGTGTGTTCCTAAAGATGAGGCATTGAGGGTTGAAGTACTTAAAGAAGCACACAACACAAAACTCTCGATTCACCCAGGAGGAACCAAAATGTACAAAGATCTCAAGAGGAACTTTTGGTGGAATGGCATGAAGCGGAGCATAGTTGATTACATTTCTAAGTGTTTGGTGTGTCAGCAAGTCAAGGAGAAACATTAAAGGCCAATGGAGTTATTGAAACCTCTGGAGGTTCCTGTGTGGATGTGGGAGGATGCCATGATAGATTTCGTGGTTAAGGTACCTAAGTCCAAGACTAGGAAGGGTACTATCTGGGACATAATGGACTGATTGATAAAGTCTGTTCACTTCTTACCTATAAAGATGACTGCTTCTATGGAGGAATTGGTCTAGATGTACATGGATGGGATTGCTCGGTTACACGAAGTGCCAGTGAACATTGTGTCAGATGGGAACACTAGGTTTGTATCACAGTTTTGAAAGAGTTTTAACAAGGCAATGGGAACGACTATCACTCTCAACAATGCATTTCATTCTCAGACTGATGGGCAATCAGAGCGGATAATTCAGACTCTAAAAGATATGCTTCGAGCATGTGTTTTAGATTTTAAAGGTAGTTGGGTGAATAGCTTAATGTTGATGA
This sequence comes from Voacanga thouarsii, assembly GCA_026120185.1. Classification (NCBI taxonomy): domain Eukaryota; kingdom Viridiplantae; phylum Streptophyta; class Magnoliopsida; order Gentianales; family Apocynaceae; genus Voacanga; species Voacanga thouarsii. Next base: position 1,069,888 of record JANUWF010003365.1, on the reverse strand, counting down.
AATTTTCGTATAATAATAATTATCAAGCTAGCATCGAGATGGCTCCTATGAGACACTCTATGGTTGAAAGTGTAGGTCATCGGTATGCTAGGATGATGTGGGTAAAAATGCTATAACAATTCCAGAATTGGTGCAGTTAGCATATGAAAATGTGTAACTGATTCGGGAAAGATTGAAAGCAGTTCAGGATCATCAGAAAAGTTGGGCGGATAGCAAGCGGAGGTCTTTAGAGTTTCAGTGTGAAGACAAGGTGTACTTAAAGGTCTCGTCTCTCCTACCAAAGGTATGATACAGTTTGGCAAAAGTAGAAAATTAAATCCGCGATATGTGGGACCATATGAGATACTTGAGAGGGTTGGTGAATTGGCCTATCAGTTAGCGTTGCCATCGACATTGTCGAGAATTCATAACGTATTCCATATATCGTAGTTGAGGAAGTATGTGTTGGATTTGAGTCATGTGTTTGAGATATCGCCTTTACAAGTGAGGGAAGATTTAACTTATGATGAGGTGCCAGTAAGGATTGTGGATAGGAAGTTACATGTTCTAAGGCAAAGAATCATCTCATATGTCAAGATGCAACAGTCCAAGAACGCGAAGCAATTTGGAAATAAGAAGATGAGGCACATCAGAAGTACCTATATCTATTCGATGATTCAGGTGCGTAAGTTTCAAGGATGAAACCTTTCGCAAGGGAAATGGAATGTGAGCCCTAACCCAAACCCATCATTGGGCCTTTCTTTGTATGGATGTGTGGGTGGGCTTAGCTCATGTGTCTAAGGGTAATTTTAATAAAAGGGGATAGTTTTGGAGTTATTTTACAATTAGATTTGTAAGAGGATTATTAGTCTATTAGATCAGTTACAATCTGGGATTTAACATACGTTGTTTTTTACAGATAAGAAGGTTTCTGTAGAGACAGCTTTGGAGAAAGGAAAAATTAGCGAGAGAGAAGAACCTGATGAAAAAATTGTGTCGGAAGTTTCGAATCTAGGTAAGTTTTTTAGTATTCGTGTCTTGGTTTGGGTTAATTTTTGCTTAGGGATTAATTATTTAAATTAGGCGTAAGGGTTTGATTTAGGGATTAGTTAGAAGTTTGGCAATTGATTATGTTGTTGGGTTCTTGTAGGTGGTTAAATACACTGATTATGGATTATAGATTGGTTTGGTCTATGAATTTGTCTGGTAAGAGATTTATTACTTTTCTGTATTTTCTAACTCACTGTGATTTTGGTAAAATTGAGAATGTTTTGCTAATAATAGTTTTTTTTTTCTATGAAAATGGATTGAGCATGATGTATTTGCAATGTTTTGGGTATGATGATTTATTAGATTGAATGGTGTAAGTGAAGCTTTGTTTCAGTAAGGTTTGTGTTATAGAATTGATTGATGCTTAAGTTAGTTTTGGAAGAATTCCTAATTTCTGCTATAAGGCCCTTGGCTAGGGGGATGCAAAACCTAATTTTCAGTTATAAAGCCCTTGCTAGGGGGATACAGTACCTAATTTCAGTTCAGGCCCTTCTCCTAACAAGATATAATAGTTAGGAGCTGATATCAGTAAACTGAAACCTTTCACTCAAGCATGTCTCAGATTTTGTAATATGTTATGATTTAGTTACGTTTTGGGTGTATGGATTCAGTTATATTTTGTTAAAAATAGTGATTGGTTTTTTTCTCTTTTCCTATTTTCTGTTTAGGGTATTGTAAACCTTGACAAATCCAAAAACTGGCTAAATTGTACCCAATTTTGCTCTGAATTTCGGATCAGTTTTGCCCTTCCCGAGAGAAGTCGACTCTGGCTCCAGCCGCGCACTGGAAATCGCTGGCTCTTGCCCTGCTTCAGCCCGGCGCCATTCGTTCTCCTTGGACCGGCGATGGCTACACCCTGTACACTGTGATTTCTTTATTTTGAACCCCTTATCTCTGTTGGAAGCTTAAGAGCGCTTTGTTTGATTCATGAGAGCTCCCTTTGCGATATTCAATGTTCCCTCTTGGTCCTTGGAGTGCAAACCAACACACCATAAAGAGTTTCCTTGCATTGATGATTAATTTGTTTAACGATTTGTAAAGGATAGTTATTAGTAACATGCTCATTTTGCTTACTGAGCTAGTGAGCTCACCCCTTGTTATTACCTCTTTGCAGGACATCAGTTAGAAGAAGAAGAGTTAGACGAGTGGTTTGAGGAGGACTTAGTGTAATAATTGTTTGAAGGTTCATGGACCTTCCTCTTTATTTTCAACTTTTAGACAGTTTGAATGATGATAGATTTTGTTAATATTAAAATTAGAAATTTTCACGGATTATATTATGATTTAATTTAAGGAATTTGTACTTTGGAGTTCAATTATAATTTGAATTGACTAAGAAAATTTTGAAGTTATCCATTATGTTCTGTTATGGGTTCGGTACTCTATTTTTAATGTGCTACCAGGTCATCCCCAAACTCGGGGCGTGATAGAAAGTCCATACCCCTCCCTTACACTACGGTTTTCTTGTTAAAAATTTCAATTCTAAAATAGGCTAAGTGATAGAACTGGAGAATCCAAGTTCCTTTCCCTTTCTGAATTCACTAGGGGTTTTAGTGCTCAATTGTAATTGTTTTTATCTCTAGGCATTTATGTGGTTGTACTGATAAATATTATCATTTTCTTTATCAAACAACAGTATATGTATGTTCTTGTTTAGATATCATCTATATATTTTCAAAGCTTAATTGCCTTTTTATTCATGTAGGCATAACAGTAACGGCATTTTTCATACTTTTTTGGTACTCTATTTATGGTGATAACATCATTTTTTATGACTAATGAGTCAACTTCTTGGAGTTTGATGTGATCTGAAATTTTTGCTCATGTTATGCCGTAACTTTTTGTTGCAATATGCTTTAAAATGGTGAAAATGGTTTATGATTGATTCGGTAATACCCACTTACTTATGCCTTGGAATTATGGAATGGGCATTTAATTTTGAGTATGTCATACTTATTGAGACTTTTTATGTGACATACTCATTTAACTTCTTTATAAGTATTAAGGGTGCTTGTGGAATAATGTGAATAATTTGTGATTGTTAAGGTGACTACTTACTTTTGTGAGTAAAAAATGACTTATTATAATTAAATTAAACATTGTTATAAAGAAATATTATTACAATTATTTTAATGAGAAAAATAAAATTTACAAGTTTTCTAATCCCTATTTTGAATTATTTGGCTTTATTATTATTATTATAAAGGTGTTTAGGAGATAAGGCGAATTATTTGTGTTTACTAAAGTCTATATTTGATTTATGTGTGTAGTACATGATTTATTAATAAATTAAAATATTATTTGCAAAAGAAATCTAATAATAATTTTTAGTTTTATTTCTACAAATAAGAGAAATTCTTATAAATTTTCTAATATCTATTTTGGAGTAATTTTGACTTTTGATTTATTGGAAGTTTTAGTCAATAAAAGATCAAAATTATTTAGGCTACATGTCAAAATTTTGACCAATCTTCATGCAATACCCAATATAATTTTGCATTAGAGAAATTAGAATAATGTATTTTATTTTATGAATAATTTGAATTTATTATAAGAAAGAATTACTTAAGTCTTATGTGACATATAATTTTTTTAGAAAGAAATATGATTTATTTGTACGTGTGTTTGCTCAAATGAAAATTTGTTTTACTTGAACAACACATGAATTATTATTGAGTTAAATTTTTAATTTTTAAAAAAGTTCTATTTTCAATTTCTCTAATAATAAGAGAAATAAATCTTACAAATTGTATGTGAAATACCATACAAATTTCATTATCAAAAAAATAGATAATTAATTTTACTTTATGAATTAATTGAATTGTTTGTGCAATTTTTTTTGTTTAAATTATTAAATGAGATTTCTTAGGTAAAATAAATGAAGTCGATGTGATAAGTGGTAAATAATTAATTATTATACTGTATCTAAAAAATATTATTACAATCATTTTTTATAGGAGAAAATAATCTCTTGAACAAATTCAAATTTAATTACAAGATTAGTTTTGTTTGTTAATTAAAAAATCTTAGTTAAATTCGAAACAAGATTAATTTTGACTACTTGACCCAATTGCATTGCTTGACCCAAGACCCATATTTAAGACCCATGAATTATCTTGACCCATTAACAAAATACATTGACTTACAACCCTTAGATTTAGAGTATTCTCAAACAAGCTCATCTTAACACTTAGATTAACAAATGCCTTAGTATAAAAACATATTTTCCCCTAATTCTCTCCCACCTTGGCCGGCTACCCCCTCTCCCGTTTCCCTCAATTCTTGTCTTTCCTTCCCTAAAGAAAACAACCTTCCCCTCCTCTTCTTCTAAATTGGTCGGTAGCTTCAAGAAACAAGAAGAGAATAAATCTCTTCTTACACTAGTCTTGGTCTAAGCATACTCCACTCCCTCCCCTTGTTTTTGATCCTCTTAGTCCCTAAGAAAATCCTTCAATTGGTGTTTGTTGAGCTATATTTGCCGGTTGGAAGAGAAAACAAGCATCAAGGTAAACTATTCATAATCTTCTTCTCCCTTCATGACCAAAATTCCATGGTTGCTATCCATCTACATAAATCTGGTGTCCTTTATTTATTATGAAAAAATTGTGTATTATTTTGGTCAATAAATGACATATCTAAGTTAGAGTCTTGAGAACTCAAGCAAACATGGCTCCTTGTGTTTGAAGAATGTATTTTTTTCCCCCCTCTTTTCCCTCTTGTTGGCCGAAATTTGCTGATGTTGTACAGCTTGAAGTAATCTACTATATATGCTAGTTTTGAGTGTGATTTTGCTAAAGGAATGATATAGCTATGTTGTAGTTTTGTAATGCTATGTATGGATGATTTTATATGTGGTAGGTGAAGGATTTTGATGTTGTTAAAGAGTTTATGGTGGTGACAAAAAAACAAAGGACTGTTGGTTTAGTTGTATGATGAAATGGGTGTTGTTTTGGAGTTAAGTATTTGTACAAGGCATGATAAATTTTGTATCTTTGAGTATTGAATTTGTGTTATGACTTTTATGGTTTGAGATTTGCATAAAATTAATGAAGAAAACTCATCTTAATGACCTTTACACAAACATTGCCTAAGTTGTTACAAAACCACGCTGTATAGAGAGCCATTTTCAAACCCTCAAAAATCCCATTTATTGATTACATTTTCTTATGAATTTTACATTGTAGAACCTTCAAGATGTTATGATGATTTTAGAAAAAGAAACACTGAAAAAGTTTTTGTAAGTTGTGAGATATGAAATTTTCAAAATCACTGCTTAAAGCTGGTACTGTTCAAATGTGTCTTTAAGTAAAAATTGTTTGAGCCATTTTTTGGGGAAATATTGGGGAGGTAAATACATGTTAATTTACCTAACATATTAAGCTACTAATATGGAAGTTTTTGTGGAAAAATAAATGGTTTTCTCAATTAATTAGGTAGATAATTTTGAACCCTGATTTATTTTAAAAACAGAGTTTTGTGTTTTAAGTGGAAAAATGAATTTATACAAGGGAATAGCTATAAATATTTCAAAATTTGGCTTAAATGGATTTATGAGATGTTTAGGATTATTTAGGACATAATTGTTAAGACTTTGGTGAATTCCATGAATAACACGACTGTGAGTAATAACACCTTATACCTTTACAAAATAAGACTTTGGAAGAGAACTTTAATTTTACAAATATATTTGATGTCTTGGTGTGCTTGGTGTTATAATTTGGTGTAGGTGTTGCTCGGTTAATTAAAAAATGTTATATGACTACTTAGAATTGCATGATAATTAGGGTTTGCATGGATAACTGGTTTTGTGTGATAATTGAGGCCTTAAGTCATAATTAAAGCTTTGTTTGGCTATTTGTGTTAATAGAGAAATCAGGGACACTTATGCTACGTGAAATTGTGAATATTTGAGTAAGCTATTGAATTTGTGTTAGGACGTTTTATCTTAGATTTAAGTTTATTGCTAAGCACAATTAGGGTGACTTAGGACCTAAGTAATTCCTTAATGGCCCTAGGGTTTCACTAGCACTTTATTTGGAGTAATATGAATAGGAAATTAACTCCTATATGCTATATATGTATGATAGACATGGAGAACTTAGAAGAAGGCAGAGAAGCTAGGACCTAGATTAAGTGAAGTTGATTAAGCTTGGACAGAGGTAAGTCCTTGCATCTCATGCTTATTTTCAAAGTGAATGATTTGAAGTACAAAATTCCGTACAAAAATGCTATGCCTGAATTATGTAAAAATTACCTTCAATTGCACCTATAATATATGCATAGATCTTATGAAACATTTTATGTATATGACATGGCAATTATGATTTAAATTATAAGTAAGCCATTTTTAGAAAACATATATGCATGAAATTAATGTCTACTTAAAATAATATTACTATTATGATAATGTAATTTATTCGTGCATACATGGTGTTATGAAGCCTCTTACGAATATTATGATTACGGAACCATGCATAAAAAATAGGCGATACGTGAAAATGTAATTATGCAATTCATACATAAAATTATTGTGAAAATCATGGAATAAGTTTTATACTTAATGGCTCCAAATATCATTCGACGAATTATGGTTAATACTTCTCGAGTAAATTTTGAAACGGATATAGGAAGGTTTGTTTTGGAAACCTTAATGAAAGTATTTGTGGCTTTGAACTTAGTTGGGAAGAGACTTGGAAATTTATTTCAAAAGATTGGAACAATTTTTTGAAATAAATTAATTATTTCATATCGGAATAGCAAACACTTACCATTAATTAATGACGTTGAAATCTCAATGGTAAGGCTATAGGACTAGTTTTCATAAGGAGAGATTTTTGGTAGATATGCCACTACAAGAAAAATGTATATCGTGACAAAATGAATTCCTAGATAAAGGTAAAATTTTCTTTGCTAAAAGGTCTTTAGCGAGGAAAACAACTTTGTCACGTAGTTGTACCTAATCGCCAATGTCTGGGTGACAAAAATTCTTATTTTGTCGCAAGTAATAACTTTCAGTGAGGATGATGTCTTCCTAGCTATAGTTGAGGTCTTCAGCTAGAAACAATTTTGTCACAATGGTAAAAAAATTTTGTCGCAACAAATCTTACATTTTTGTGAGAAAGGTCTCATTTTGTCGCAGATAATGTTATTTACGACGAAAAAGTTTTATCAATAAAAATTTAACTTTTTTTAATTTGGGAAGAATTTGTTTCTTGGCGAGAAAAATATTTGTAATAGCATAAATTCCTCGCCAAAGACTAGGACAAAATGGCAATATGTTTTGGCCAGAAATGTTTTACATTTCATCACAGATAATAGCTATCTACTAGGAAACACTTTGTCATTTTGTCAATAAACATTAGTGAGGAAAAATTTTATCTCTAAATTATTTTTGTCACCAACACATCAATTCCTACCAAATACTCAATCTCTCTTGCGAGAGAAAAAATTTTGTCAATAAATTCCTCACAAAAGATGATATTTTGGCAAGAATATTTACATCTTGTGTGGTTAATTGTTATCAGCTAGGAAAATTTTCAAGTAATGCTTTATCTTCATTGATGAGGAAACATTTTTGTTACAGAAGGCACATAATTCCTCGCCAAAACTCACCGGAACTTATTGGCAAGGAATTTAAATGAAAGTTATTGGCAAAATAGTTTGTCTCTGTAGAAAATTTTTGTCATTTCCTCACCAAAATCCATTTTTATATTAATTTAATTACTGGCGAGGAAAGTTTTGTTATCTTTGGCTAGGAAATGTTTGTCACAGAAAGGATGCTAAGGCAAGAAAATTTTTTCTCTCCCAAAAGGTTTAACTTCCAACCTAAAGACCCATTTATCTTTGGCTAGGAAATTTTTTGTCACAGAAAGGCTTATCTTCCTTAGGGGTGTAAACGAATTAAGCTTTTTATTGAACATGTTTGGGCTCGCTTGAATTTGAAATATCAAGCTCGAGCTCAAATATAAACCTTATATTTAGGTTCGAATTTTAAACGAGCTAAATTCGAATATCTAAGTATTAGGCTCGAAGGTTCATGAACATATTCGATTAATTAATTAATTAATATATAATTTATATAATTTATAATATATTATATTATAAATTACTTATTTAAATTTGAGTTCGATCTTAAACTCGAATTCAAGGAGTTTATGATAATCGAATTTTGAATCAAACTCAAGCTTTAAAGTATTTGAAACGAATCGAGCTCAAGCTAAGGTTTGACGTTCGAATCGAACTCGAGCTCGAATTTGAGTCCTGTGTGAAAATAAGAAAGTTCGACTTGATTCGATTTGAGTACACCCTAATCTTCCTAGCCAATGACCTATTTATTTCCTCACCAACTTAATAATTGGTTAGGAATGCTTTGTCTCTGAAAGTATGTTTTGGTTAGGAAATATTTTGTTAGTGAAAGACTTAACTCCCTCACCAAAGGCCTATTTATATCCTCGCCAAAGCAAACTTAATAATGTTTTGTCTTTAAAGTAGCTAGGAAATGTTTTTGTCATGAACAATCCCTTTTTTCCTCGCGAAAGCCCATTTAATGGAATGTTTTCTAATGTCATTGGTTAGGAATTTTTTGGTCGCCAAAGACACAGGTCTTTTACTAGGAAATTTTTGTGGAAAGCTTAAACTTTATCCTTAAAACCCATTTAATGCCAATTTTTAGCGAGAAACTTTTTGTCACCAATTTTTGTTACTGTTGATGTCATTTTTATCCAATCTGTTACAATGTTAACTTTGAGCCGAAGCTGATACGAATTCTGCCAAATTGATAATGACGTCAAGAAAATCTTTAGTTGATGTACTCGATCAATATCAGAACCAGGAGCCGATGAGCTGTCACCCCCCACATAGAGGCATGATCGATAAAACACTACCGTTCTCAACTGCCAAAAATAGGCCACGAAGCAGGATTCTTTCCACGTTCGGATAGTTGGCAACCATGCCGTAGCTAGCACAAAATGAACAAGGAGCCCCAGAGTGAAGAACACAACAACAATCGTCTTAAACCAAATTATCAAATTTTCATCCAGTTTTCAATTCCCTTTTTTACATTTTTTACAGCTTTCCTTACAGCTTTGTTTACAACTTTGTATACATTTTCTTTACAGTTTTCCTTACTCCTTTGATTACTAACTTCCTTTTTATGTTGCTTTGGTTTCAAATTTCAATACTTTTGTATTTATTTATCGTCTCAATCGAAATACACTGTGTTCAATCCTACTTTGCTTTCACATATAATATTTCTGCATTCTTGAATCTTTTTTATAGTAAGTTCAAGGAACCCATGTCTTTTAAAATGTCCGACTCATCTATTCATCTTTCTATCAGACTGTTTATATTAATCGAAAGAGTAGCCGATCGATAGTTCCATCGGCTCCCCTTTTCGTAAGACAACATATATTGGCACACTTAGTGGGACCAAAAGTAGTTTTTGCATACAATTGCATTCAGGATGCATTATGGCTAATTTTCAGCAGCAATCCCCAGGGCCTTCATCGGATTCTTCCTCTCCCCTGCAATGATGACGTTGCAATACTCAGGTTACCATCCCTGAGCAACAGGAGGCATAGTCTTCGTCTCCTCCCTAGGTGTCCTAGTTGATACCTACTTCTTTAACTGCCATATGACAGGCCATGGAGCAGTGTACAGATGAACTCATTCAGAGTCTTATTCCTCAGTTCTCCACAGTGTTCCGACCTGTACTTCAAAACGAGCTCCATAATTTTGAACAAAGGTAAAAAGCTCATGGGACACCTCAGGTAGGTGTGTATCCTCCCCCCTCATCCATTGTTGCACCATCTTATAGGTCAGTACAATTATTGCATCAGGAGCAGCCTATGCCAAATGTCTGGGGGCACCAAGAGAATCCAAGATTAAATGCACCTAGCATGGTTCCTGCGGAATCTTTCCTAGGAAGAACTCCACCATATCCGGTCACAGAGACCCAGGTGTCAATGGGGGCACAAGTATTCTACAATCAGAATGTAGCTCAAAATAGGAATGTTTGTTTCTCGTAGGAGGACCCCAGAGCTACGTTGCAGCTGTCCTTGTTGTGTGTCCTATCACGACAACAGCTTATCCAATGCAGGGAGTAGGGTACCCTGAGATGTCTTCATTCCCAGGACAAGATTCTTGACCGATTGTGATAAGTTGCCCCATGCAGAATCAACAATCAGTACCATCAACCAATGTCAACTCAATGATGGAGGCATTGCATCGACAAGCCAGGGATCGGCCAGTGTATCAGAAGCCATACCCAGAATGGGTGGCCTCTATGGCAGTACTACCATGAGGATTTAAGTTGCATGCATTTTTCATAGTCTCTGGATAGGACAACAAGTCAACTATGAAACATATAAGGAGATTTACAGCACAATATGGAGCGTTCTGGAATAGTGACTGGCATAAATTGTAATTATTCTCTTTGTTCTTGACAAGGGCGGCATATCATATTTTATTATATATTTAAATATATTTTATATGATTTTATGTGCTTTGGATTTGTCATTTGTAGCCAGAAGGCTTAATTGTGGTTATTGAGTAAGAAGGGTAAAATGATAATTTTTGCTTGAGGTGAAAATAGGGAGATAGCTTGAGGATTAAATAGGAAAAATATTTGGGAGAGAAAATAAGAACAAGAGTTGTTGTGGTTTAGTGGTTAGAACTTTGGAATTAATTCTTGAGGTCTTAGGTTCAAATCCCATCATTGGAGCTTTAACCTGATTAAATTTTATTTTTGTTTAGGAAGGCTATATTTTCGGCCTTGTATGCTTTAGGGAAGAGTAGAGGTGTTTTCCTAAGGGAGACATGATAGGAGTATCCTAATCCTACTCTTGTACCCTACAAAAATTTCCAAGAGAATTCATACCCTTCTTAATCCTTAGTTTTCTTACTTCTCAATTCATTAGAATGTTCAATTTATTCAAGCCAACTTCATTCTAGAAAATTCTAGCAAAATGCTGTGGCTTTGAAGGTTCAAAAATTTCTAAGAGTTAGACATCTTGTATGCCGAAATTTGGTAGGAGTTGTGGAAGGTTCTCAAGAGATTAATCTCTATGGTTGAACCTTCAAAACTCCACCCTAGCTATGTTCATTTTCTTCATGAAGTAATCTGGAATTTTTCCTGCTTCTTGTTCAGTCCAAGTGTCGAAATTCTCAGCCATCATTCCCTCTCAAATGCTGCTAGAAAAATAGCCCTCTTGACCAGCTTGAAGTTTGAAATTATGAGGCCAAAACCGAACTGCACAAATGCTGTGCAAACCAAAAAAATTTCTGGGCAAATTCGCAGCTTTGGTAATCCTAAACCAAGCTGTTTTCTTCCAGTTTTCATCCAGCACTTTAGCCATGTTTTTCCTCCATAAAAAAGGCTGCAAACCAGCCTTAAAAGACCTCTAAATGCCTCTTCAAAAAATCTGCAAACTGACTAAAAAATGGCAGCAAAAGCTGCCCAGAAAATTCCAGCAACTAGTGAAAATTTGTATAGAAATTTTTCCAACCTTGCTCCATCTTCAGCCTTGTTCGAAACCTTCCTCATTTTTCTATACAAACTTTCCTTGAACAGCCATGAACTGAGCTCCATCATCTTTTCCAACCTTCTGCTCAAAAAACTTGTCCATGGCTGCCCCTAAAATATCTCCAACAATTACTCCAATCAAGCCATTGATTGAAGACCAAAATTTCAGCAAATATATTTAGTAAACTTCCATAAAACATCCCTTAAACAACCAGACATTCCTTCACCATTGTACTCCCTCTTTTCGGCCACCATTAAACCCCTTCAAACAGCTTTCATTCTAGCAGAATCTCTAGCCATCCAGTCGGCCGTTAGAGCTTCCAAAAGCTCTCCTCCATTGAAGATCTTCTTATCATATTTTGTTTCTAAAATTGATTCCCTAAAATATTCTTTTTGGATTCCAAATAAACAGCCTTCCTTTTTCCTCTCAAACCAGAAAATTCAATTGCTAAAACTCCCTCAAACAATTCGGCCACTCCTTCCCTCAAAATTTCGGCCAACTTTAACCAAAATCCTCTCCATTCTCTTCAAGCTTCAAGAACACCTACTAGCATCCATACACCTAATACCTCTCCAAACCACTCCAATCTTCTCCAAAAACTCTAGATCACACCTACTCCATCCCTTGAAACCACTTCTGCAATTTTTAACATCAAATACCAAAATCCAACTCTCTCATTTGGATTGAAAAACCAGTATTTTTGTGAAGGCTCAAAAACATCTTCAAGGTAAGCATGATCAATCACACCACCTTCTCTCATATTCAACTTCTAATGAATATATGTATTTATAAACATACTAATGGACTCTCTTTTCTTCTTTTCTTTCTCTCTCTCTCTCTCTTTTTTGGCCGAATGCTCTCTCTCTCTTGGCTGAATGGTTTCTTCAACCATGGCCATGGTTCCTTCATCTCTCTTGGTCGGATCAAGTCTCCTAGGAGTTGGATCCCTTCAAAACTACTCCAAGGTAGTCATCAATCAAGTAAGCCTCTTCAACCCTCTCTTTAAATTCTAGATTCATGTCTCTAGGATGATATTGGAAGGAGATGGATTATGATTAGGGTTTGAGCATGTGTTGTTGTGATGAGTTGTGATTGAAGCATGAATAAATGTGTGTATATGATGGAGATGGGATTGATGCATGAGTTGATTTTCTTAGTTGATTCTATGGCATTTTTAGGGTTTAATGCATTTCTCCATGTCGTGAGTAGTATATGTGATCAAGCATGTTAGAGATTATGTCACCTTTGGTGAATAGGGTTTATGTTCATGTATGATTGTTAAAGCCATGATTATGTTTATGTTAGTAGAGTTTGGATCATGTCTTGGTAAATTTAGATTTATGCTTTTATTCATGATTTGGATGATTTGATGAATTGGAGTGGAGTATATGATTGTGGTTAGCAAGTGGAAATATGATCATGACCTTATTGTCCCTAAGCTAATTTTATTTCATCAATAAACTGATTAATACTATGACTTCTTTTAGTAAATTTCGAAAACCCTAGAAAAATGTGGATTTGGTCTTATATATAAAATAGTGATATTTTAGTCAAATAAATGATAGTTTTTATTAAAGAAATAAAATATATAGATATTATATAAAATAATAATATCAAATAAAACCTTTTATATAAGTAATCATAATAAGTGAAATATTAATTTTGTAAGTCCTATATTCATAAATACTATTAAAATTTATATATTATCTTTTAATCAAAACCTATTAAAATTTACTTACAACTAATTTTGGTTACCAATTATTTTCTAACAATTAATTATCAATAGATTATTATTTAATTAATTACATCTAGGTCCTAGGACCCTTCATCAAATAAACCCTAATTTACTTTTAACAAGATTTAAACTTTCAACTTATAGTACCTATTTTCCAAACCCTAGTTATTTTAATATCAAGCGAGAGTTATTTTATAAACCCTTTTATTTGTTATCTAGCCTTAAACCTTGGGACACTAGGGACATGATGGTAGTAAGTTGAACTAGTTTTATTTGTGAAAGTGAATCTTTGACTTGAGCCTGATTATGGCTCATGTTTAATCCAGGCGGGGTTAGGTCAGCTATTGGAGACCGTTGCTTTGAGCAAGGATCAGATAAGCTCTTGCATAAAAATCATTTGATGCAAAATGATTATTATGGCAAGCAAAATGTAGAGTGTATGGACACTCATTTCTGTAAAGGCAATTGAGGGTTGTCTTCTTTCTCATTTTAGTCAAACAAATTATTTAAAAAATCAATGAACAGATTTACTCAAATCTTAAAACTCTTTCTAAAATTAATTTTGACAAAGACTTTGGAAATCCTTAATTGCCATTTTCAAGTGGAACTATGTTTTGTTCATTTTTCCCCAAGTGGGATTAATTACGTTGAGTACTTAATAAGAGTGGACTGCTAGGACTAGTCTTTGAAGGGTTATGGTAAGTCTCTCAGTAGGTGGTCACCATTGAGGGATGAGTCCTTCCAGGATAAGATGTCAGTCCAGTAGGTCGTGCTGGTCCGAGCTAGCAGTTTTCAGTCAAGTGGACTATGTGTTACCGAAATGGACAACCGATTTTGTTTGGGTATAGAGAAGGAGGAGTATCTTTTCCGGTAGGCTGATCGTCTACCTTTTGTCAGTCTACACAAAGTGTGGCATTCTGACTGTTGTATGGTTATGGGGCCCAACGTGTGGTAACTCATGACCACCTTTTTTGAGTGGTTGATTTTATTGATCATGTATGGTTGGAAAAACCAAAACATCACTCTTGATTTTGACTATTGTTTAATGCTTTCCAGCATTTCTCTTATGAAAATTTTATACTTTGCATTCACAAACTGTTTTTGCTGGACACTCAAAGCACACACGGACTTACTGAGATTTTTATCTCATCACCCTTTTTACCATGATTTCTGGTTGATCATACTGTGGGGATGAGTATCTAGTGTTTTCTGCCTTGGAAGAGATTTTGTTATCTATTTTTATGTAATGCTTTGGGAAATCGAGAGTGAATAATTTTTATTTCGGGATTTGTTTTTGAATTCTTGGATTGTAATAAGTTTTGAGTTTAAAACATTGTTTTTATTCTATTATTTTGATTGTGTGACCTAGTTATAAAGATCCCTTGTTCTTTGGACGAGGCGACATCCCTGGCCCTGTCGGGCCTAAGTAATGGGGTGTTACACAAACCATGATATCAGTGGTGGACGATGTTACCGACAATGAGGAAAAATAATTACTGGAAGTGATGGCAATAGAATTAGTAAAAGGTGCATCTTTTGTCCTTTTTTGAAACCCTGGCAAAGGGAAAGCGGAAACTTCTCCTACAGGGCCATCCATATATACATTCGATTTATCAAGGGCTGAGCAAATCTTTGATCAAATTGTCAAAGACAAATAGATTCGTCTACCTTTTAGCCACAAGGTTCCAAGGCCAGATGAGTTGAAGGGCAAGAAATACTATAAATGGCATAGCTCGTTTTCCTATAATACCAATAGTTGTATTGTTTTCAGGAACACAATATAGAAGGCTTTACAAGAAGGAAGGGTAGGATTTGTTGATAAATATAACAAAACCTTAGTTGATACAGACCCGTTCCTAACGGTGGATGCAAGTATAGTACAGACATGTAAAGAAGACATGGAGCATGAGCCGAGAGATTCTTCAGTCAAGAAGCAGTCTAAGATCTTGGAGGGGGAAAAACCAACATTCCAAAAGCTAGACGATCGGCCGTCAGTTTTCACTCGACTTACAGTTTCGACCTTCGCGGCTCATTTCTAGGGGAAGGATGAGAAGTTTACAGTACATTTACCTCGTAAAGAGCCGTTCTTCTCGGGCCATCGTTCCTAACTTACAAAAACTCAAAAATGACGGGAACAAAGGAGACAGGCTCAATAGAAATAAGCGTTGGAGGAGTGGTCGGATAAACAGGTATGTACTTCCACAAGTCAGAACATGCTTAACATTCTCCTATCACAATTCCGAGCGAAGGCCAAGCAAGAAACGGTAGAAGAAGATTACTATGCAATGAAAGAAGCAGCCGTTAAGCTCATCGAGTTTAAAATGCCATCAAAAAAGATGTTTTTTTCCGATCCCCATGGCGGAACATACCAATCACCTCAAACCGTTGTACATCAAGGCACATATCAACGGAAGACCTTTCTCTCGGGTTTTCATCGATGGAGGGACTGTGTTGAATGTAATACCATTGGCAACCTTAAGGTGTTGGGCAAAATCAACGCGTTCTCTCTCCTACAGACATCCAAATGCTTAATTTTATCAGGGAGGTAGCCAAAGCAGAAGGAGTTATCACTTTTGAGGTAGTTGTCGGATCTAAGGTTAGTAAGATTGTTTCTTTATAATCACGGTAAAGCTAGTATATTCTGTCTTACTAGACAGGGATTGGATTCATGCGAACCATTGTGTTCCGTCAACGTTTCACTAAATGATACTGATTTGGGATGGAGAATGAGTGGAAAAGATACCAGTCGACCCCAATCAATTCTCCATAGAAATACATATGAATGGGGTTGTGTTCTACTGTTCTACCTCTGACCCGAGCCATTACTCCAAGCTCACCATGGCTCATAATCAAATCACAATGGAAGGGTTAGAAGATCAATGTCCAAAAACAGAGAATCCTGATGTTCGGCCTGCACCTAGTTTCATCACTCAGCACCCGTTAACGGAAATGGATATCAGGGAATCTGGGGAAAACAAAATTACAAAGCTAAGTTTGTGCTTAATTTTCGATCAGCGAAATACTTTAACGGTCCTAATTCATAGGTACAAAGATTGTTTCGCATAGGATTATCATAAAATGCCAGGGTTAGATGGAGGCATTATAGAGCACTGCTTGCCGATTAAAAAAGGTTTCGGGCCTCATAAGCAGCCTGTGGCATTTTAATCCCGCTCTTTTACCTATGATCAAAGAAGAAATTAAAAGGTTACTTCGGTGTGATTTCATTCATACCTGTCGGTATGCAGATTGGGTGTTCAATATTATGCCCGTCATTAATAAGAATGGCCAGCTGTGGGTTTGTGTTGACTTCAGAAATCTGAATTTGGCCACCCCAAAGGATGAGTACACCATGCCGATGGCTGACATGTTGTGGACTCAGCTGCGGGAAACTAATTCCTAAGCTTCATGGATGGATACTCCGGGTACAACCAGATATTCATAACTGAAAAAGACACCAGGAAGATAGCGTTTCATTGCCTGAGATATATCAATTTATTCGAATGGTTAGTTATGCCTTTCAGATTGAAGAATGCTGGAGTTACTTTTTAAAGAGCTATGAACCTCATTTTCCATTATCTCATTAGCAAGACCATAAAAGTTTACATTAATGACTTTGTGGTTAAGTTACCCACTTTTTCACAACACCTACAATGGTTGGAGCAGGCCTTTCTTTGAATACACTAGCACCGATTAGAAATTAACCCTACCAAATGTGCCTTTGGAATTTTAGCCGGAAACTTCCTCGAGTTTTTGGTGCATTAAAGAGGGATTGAAGTGGACCAAAACAAAGTAAATGATATTCTACAGGCAAGGCCACCACAAACAAAAAAAGGAGCTCTAAAGTTTCTTAAGGAAGATCAATTTCTTGCGACGTTTTTTGGCGAACATCGTAGGTAAGCAGAAGGTGTTCTCTTCTTTGCTCCAGTTAAAGTCATCTCTAGAATTCATGTAGCAGCCGAAGCATCAAGTGGCCTTTGATCAGATCAAGGAAGCTTTGTCACAACCACCAATCTTAGTGCCACCACGAGATAAGGTACTCTTGAAGTTGTACATTTCGGCAGCTCCGGAGTCTATCGACTATCTGCTAGCTCAGGACGATGCACAGGGGGTTGAAAGGGTAGTGTATTACCTCAGTCAGAACATGACAGACACCGAAACCAGGTATTCCCCAGTTGAGAAACTATGCTTGTCTTTATATTATGTATTTGTGAAACTAGAGCGTTATCTGCTACCTATAGAAGTGCAAGTCCTTTGCAAAATTGATCTCGTCAAATATATGCTAAACTGCCCACTATTGCAAGAACAGTTAATAAAGTGGGCTATTAAGTTATATGTTTTTTCTCTAACTTACTTGCCTTTGAAAGTAATAAAAGGTCAAGCCATAGCCAATTTCTTGGTTGAGCATCTATGCTTAGAAGTGCCAAATCCCAAAAAGGAAGAGGTACAGGGGTACATTTCACACAAACCATGGAAGTTAAAATTTGATGGATCTAACACTCAGTATAAGGCAGGTGCCGAGTTAGTTATTAAAGCTCCTTGCGGATGACAAGAAAAAATTCTGTTTGAATTAAGTAAAGGGACCTCAAATAATCAGGCGGAATATAATGCTCTTATTTTGGGACTTCAAATCCTGAAGGCTTTGGATGCACGAATGGTCAATATAACAGAGGATTCTCGAATTGTCATTCGACAAATTTCAGGTGAGTACAAATGCACTAACCCCGTGTTGTTGGACAAGTTATAGGAAGTGAGAGCATTGTTGCATTACTTCTCAGAAGTTATCTTGACTCATGTTTCTCGAGTTGAGAACGAGGGGGTAAACGACTTAGCTCAAATGGATTCAAGATTTAAGAAAAGAGTCAGGGTGGTAATGTGTCAGTAGATATCGGAAGAGAAACATGAAGAAGAATGGCATTCTGATATCATTTTATACTTATGGAAGCCTACGGGTCAGGTTTCACGGGAGCTAAAATGTAAGGTATTAAACTTTGTACTGATCGAGAATAATCTATTCAAAATAAGCCATACAGGAATTTTGTTAAAATGCTTGACAAAGCAAGAAGTAGCACAGGCATTAGCTGAGATGTACGAAGGCCTATGTGGTGCTCATCAGGCAGATCCGAAGTTAAAATGGACACTACAACGACATGAATTTTACTGGCCCTCTATGACTATGGACTTCGTAGCCTATGCAACCAAATGTGAGGCATGTCAGAATCATTGCCCTTTAATTCATACACCCACCACTGACCTGCATTCTATCATCAAACCATGGCCATTCAGGGATTGAACTCTAGAAATCATTGGCAAGATTCATCCACCATCGACCAAAGGGCACACTTTCATTTTAGTGACGACTGATTATTTTACCAAGTGGGTAGAGGCACAGGCTCTGACCAAAGTAACCCAGTTTGTCGTTATCACATTCCTTCAGCAGAATATCTTTTTCCAATTCGGTATGCCTCAAACCATAACGGCTGACCAATGAACTATGTTCATGGGAGACAAGGTACGCGACTTTCTAACTCAATTCAAAGTTAAATTACTGCATTCATCTTCGTATTATATATAGGACAGTAATCAAGCTGAAATTACAAATAAGACTTTCATCAGTATGATTCGTAAGTTATTGGAAGATAACCCTAGAAGGTGGCACGAAACCTTTCAAGAGGTGCTGTGGGCATATCGAAATGCTTACAAGACCGCTATAGGGTTCACTCCATTTCGGCTAACATATGGGCAGGATGTGATGCTACCCGCTGAGTTATCACTGATGTCTGCCCGAGTAGCTTACCAACACTGCTTGTTGGTTGAATATTACAAATTGGCCTTGGCCATGAGTTTGGACCAAGTCGAAGAAGACCGTTGGACAGCTTTAGAAAATATCAGAATGCATGAGGAGAAGGTAGCAAGAACTTACAATCGAAAAATGCAGGAAAGAAGTTTTCAAATAGGAGACATAGTTTGGAAAATCATACTACTCGTTGCACTGAAGGACCCATGCTATGGTAAGTGGTCCGCTTCAAAGAAAGGGCATTTTCTTGTTACACAGGTTTTTGATAGACGTGCCTATTGGCTGATGACACCCAACGGAAAGGAAGTAAATAACACCATAAACGGTAAGTATTTGAAAAGGTTTTATCCTACATTCTGAGAGAAAACCTTGGTGGGAGGAAAGTATATATATATATATATATATATATATATATAATAGAAGGGAAAAAGAAGTATGTTGGCATTCATACGAAACGGCTGATCACAAACAAAAGCCGATCAAATGGCTGCTACATTTGAAAAAAAAAATAAAAGAAAGAAGTCAATCCTCCTCAGAAAGAGTTGAGGTGTCTCGATCGACTGGGCAAAAGAAACTATGGCGAACCAATTCGGATCTTCCTCAGGTAGAACGACCACTGTTGGGGTTTTCTCTTCTTCTTTTGCTTAGGCAGTCAATTCTTCCGGGGCCAGTTCTGGTTCAGCAGATGATTCTTCCGTTGGAGGTGGATGAGTCTCAGTATCCCCAGTTTGAGTACCCGAAAAACCAGCTTCACCGGGACTACGGAAGAAAGTAGCCAGGTAAGACTGGAAGTTGTCCCACGAAGACTGCATGCCGATAAGCAATTTGTCCAAATGTTACAATTCCATTTGGAGCAGCTCTTCCTTTACCTCCAGCATGAGTCGTTCATCTCGAAATTTGGCCACTAACTCTTCTATGAAGAAAGTTGTTTGCTAACAGGTGCTCTTGGCCTCAAGCTTCTCATCCAAAGCCCATCCTTCGGAATCTAATTCCACCTGGAGTGCTCGCAGTTGCTTCTCAAGACCTTCAATTCTTTCAACCCTGTTAGAAATTTCAATTGGAAGGACACTTAGGAGAGCAGATGCTTTTTGCCGATATGTTTGTAGAAACGCTTTCGGTTTTCGGAGTGCCTCCAAGGCTTAGAGCTGACGTGAAGCTTTGTCCCACCTGTTTTGGGTATTGGAAAAGAAGCGCTTGGTGAACCGCATATGCCCCAGATAGTCAGCCGATAGGCATTTCAATTCCATAGGGACATTGGAATCGGATGATTGTGCAAGTAACAGGAAGGCTCAGTTGATGGCATCCTGGGAAGGTTAGTTGGTCAGCAAGTCGGTTCCCATCAGATTTCGCAGAAGCTCTAGCACAGCGGTTTTAGTTGTTACCAGCCAAGCAAGAGTAGGTTCTGTTGGAGGCTCAGGGGCTGTTTCTACAAGGGGCGTGACAGGCTTGTCGACCGTCATTCTTTCTGAGGTGAGCACTTCGAATGTAGAGGCAACAACCGACAAAGGCGAAATAATCGAAGTCCCTTCCTCTGCCGTTGTCATTTTTGCATAAGATAATGAGGGCATGGCTGCCAATGACTTAGAGGAAGAGTCAGAGATAACCAGCTGGCTGGTCTTCTGTTTCTACAAAAGAAGGCAATATGAGGTTAGCTTTGAGTCAAAGATTGAAAAGCATTGAAAAAAAAAATGTGTTTAGCACCAATCCGAACCTTGGCAAATGCCAGAGTATGGGTGGCCTGCCACCTCTTTGACCGCCTGAGTAGGGGGAGGACGGTTTCTTTTTCTTCTTCCTCCTTATCGGCAGGCGAAAAAATGGGGCTTCTCTTCACTGGTGGCGTACGGAACAAAGGCGTAGTGATTGGACTGGCAAAGGCCTTGCTCGACTTACTTTTCTTTGGCATAAATGTTTCTACCACTGTCGATGCTGATCCAGCCAATTTAAGCAACCACGTCTCCGCATGGGCGAAGAAGAGCATCTCGCTTAGCAGTCGCCACCGCAGGTTGAAGTTGAGTATGGCCTTTTTGACAACCTGAAAATAGTGGTACTCAAAGGAACAAAGAACGGTTAGGGACTTATCGGCTAAAGTATGTATATTTTTAGCCGGTAGGACATGCATGACAATGTAAGAAGAGGTATGATTAGGATTAGTAGGAATATCCTGAATTAGCCCAAATTATTGTGAAAAGTAATGTGGGTTGTACCGTTCACATGAGGACTTGGCACTCTGGGTGCCTGATTTTACCCCTAGAAGGAGTTCTCGGTAGCACAGCATTCTGGCTCAAATAGTCTCTTGGGAGGCTTCCAGTGCATCGACAAGCTTCGTCAGTCAGAGGGGACTAATTTTTTGAACGGAGTAGAGAAAGAAGTAGGGCGCGTTTTGGAGACGGTTCTAATAAAGGTAGGCCATAATGGTACCGACAGAAGACCTATTTACAAGAGTCCTCAACAGCCGACAACCTGTGACCCGGTTGGCAGAATATGCGGAGTCTCCGGGGATATTGTTGATGTTGAACTGGGGAATGTACTAGTAAAGCCATAGCTGCATGACCCAGAGGGGGCCGCCAAGATTGGTCGGGTCACCCCCAGTCGATAAGACTGAGATCATTTGGTTCATTAGCCAATATACCAAGCCTAGCACTAAAGAGGCCAGGTAGCAGCTGTAACACCCCACTACCTAGGCCCATTAGGGCCTGGAATGTCACATCGTCCACAGGACAAGGGGTTTTTATAACTAAGTTACACAAAATAAAATAAAAGAAATACTGCAAAATTTAACTTATTATATCCCAGCAATACATGAACAAATTCAAAAAAAATAATAAATGCTATTGTCTCTCAAAAGTAATACATAAGAAAAATAACAGAGAGTCTTTAAAGTATAGGCAACATTCTAGCTAATGACCTTCACAGCAGGATCGACCTGAAATATGGTATAAAAGGTGGTGAGATAAAAATCTCAGTAAGCCTGTATGTGCTTTGAGTGTTCCAGGTAAAATAGTTCATAAAGTTGTAAAAGTTTCATAAGAAAAAGTGTTGGCAAGCATTAAATAAATATTATAGATGAAGAGTGGTGTTTTGGTTTCCAAGACATACATGTGCACAATAAATACAACCACTCAAAAGAGGTAGCCATGGCACCACACTTTGTGCACCATGACAATATAATGATCAGTATGCCATACGTTGAGCATACTGTCACAAGGTAGGTATACGGCCTACCAGGTAAGATACTCCTTCATCTCTACACCCCAAACTTACCGGTTGTCTACTCCGAAAACACACAATCCACTTGACTGAACTTGCTAGCTCGGACCGGTATGACTTACTATACTGGCATCCTATCCGGGAAAGACTCACCCCTCAGAGGTGGCCACCTACTGAGAGACTTACCCTAACCCTTCAAAGACTAGTCCTAATAGTCTACTCTTATTGAGTACTCAATGTTGTTTGTCCCACTTGGGAGAAAAATGATCACACAATGATTTACTTGAAAATAACAATTAAGGTTTCTAAAATTCTTGCTAAGGTTTTTAAAAAAGTTTAGCATTTGTGTGTAAAATTGCTTGTTTAATTTCAAATGATTTGTTTAACCAAAATAAAAAGGAAAAATTATCTTTAATTGCCTTTACAGAACAAATACTAGTATACAATGAGTTTGGATTGCCACATTAACTTTGGTCTTCAAATGATTCCATGCAGGAACTTACCTGATCCTTTGCTCTTCTTGAACTCAAAAATCCTCCAAGGTCAATCTAACCCCGCCTGGGGTAAACACAAAGCATAAGATAACTTTTGGACCATATTTGCCTTACATAAATAATTCTTAATTCCACTAGTCACAACCTCAACTGACTACGACCATAATGTCTTAGGCTTTAATACTAGCTGACAAAGTATTTTATAAAATAAATCTAGCTTGATGAGTTAAAATAACTAGAGGTTCTAAAATAAATACTAATAAGTTATAGCTTCAAATAATAACTATGGGTATTATTGCTAATAAATAAACTAGTGTTAAATATTAAATAATACTAAGTTCTAAATAATATTGGTAAATGGTAATATTTAAATAGTATTATTATAAATAATAAATTACACTTAATTTTAATTAATAATTAATAGATAATAAATGACCAATAAAATTAATAATAAATAAATTATACTTAATTTTTAATTATTTAATAATAAATAAATTATACTTAATTTTAACTATTAAATAATAAATAAATTTTAATATAAATAATATTTATGAATATAGGTAAAAGTCTTAGTAAGGTTAATTATTATGGTCTACAAGGTCATTTGATATTAATTAATTCTAATATTTTACTATATATATATATATATATATAATAAAATATTTTATTTATTTAACCAATAAAGATATAAATATTTTAATTAATATTCTATTTCCAAACCTCCCTAGCAATTTCGAAGTTCATAGAGAAAATATAATAGTAATTCTAATTAAAGTAATAAATTTGTTAATAAAAATAATCTTAAAATTAACAAAGAAAATAATCTTTTACCATGATTTCCTATTGTGAGAAAAGATTCATGAACGCATTCCCTAACATTAAATAATAAACTAATCCATTCATGAACATACACTTGAACTAACACATACTAGTACATGGCCAATCTCTTACTAGGCATAATCATCATTCATAGCTTCAATGAAGATTAAGAATATAAAGGCCTAATCACCATTGGTGTCATAACATTTAGCATGCATCAAAACAACCATAAATCTCATTAACCATGATGAGCATATATGATTCAAAAGAAAAATCCATAAGACCTAATCATACATTTCAACTCTCATGTCTTAACTCCATCCCTTGCATACATATACTCAACCCCCATTTATATTCCATCTTCCTATCAACATCTAAGAAACATGAATCCAGAAATTAAAAAGGAAGTTTCAAGAAGAAATACTTGATAGATGATCACTTGATGAAGATTTCTTAATTAGTGAAGGTGCATGCGTTTGAGAGCCTTTAGTGGTTCAAAAAAAACAACCATGATTGATCATCCTATTTCGGCCTAGAGAGAAAGAGAGATGAAGGCATTAGAATAGAACATTAAAAGTTGAGTAGAAGAGAAAGAACAAGAAGGTTGTTCTTATTTTACCTTTTGATGTTCTTGGAACCTTAAAAAAAACTTATTTTGATTCGTCCGAAAATTATGGTTTGCATGATTTCGCGTTATAAAAATCATAAATGAAGACTAGGGATTATATTTGAGTGATCTAGAATATTTGGGAGTGATTGGAGATGTTTTGGATAGGTTTAGGCTTGAAGGTGTGAAGTGTGTGTTCTTGGTGTTTTGAGAAAGGTTGAGAGAAAATGGCTTGCGAATTTCTGGAATTGTTGCTGGCCGAATGGTCTTGTGTAGTTAGGAGTTTTAGTTTTAGCAAGAAGGAGAGAGAGTGTTCAATTTTTTTTTTTTTTAAATTCAAATGGAGGAAAATGAGGAGTTGTTTGAGGTGGAGGATTAGTTAATGGTGGCTGTTCATGAGAGGTCTCTTGCTCTTCAATGGTGTAAGACTGAACAAGCTAGGTTTAGTGCAAAGAATGGAGAGTTGTTCAGCTTATAATGCCGGTAAAAAATGATCTCTAATGGCAGAGAAATTTCTGGTTTAATCACTTGCTACAAGAGTGTTTTAATGGAGTAAAAAATCTAGAATTAATTTGAAGTTCAAATGAGTTTTGGATAGAGTAATCTTAGGAGCTTTTTGAGGTGTAATCATGGAGTCCAAGCACTCAAGGTTAGTGTGGGGATCAATGGTGTTCAGTCCATGGCTGAATAAGGTCTAATTTTCAAAGGTTTGGATGGTGGTTTTCGGCCCTTACCTTGAGGAACCAAGTTAGAAGTTTTCTAGTTTTAATGTTTCAAGAGTACTTAGGATGGTGATGGTTTTGGTGTAGAATTTTCTGCTTTCTTTGGCCCAATTTGCAGCTGTTTTTCTGAGGGTGTTTGAAGGCCTTTTAATGGTGGTTTTTCAACCTTTTTCTTGAAGAAAAATAGAGGAAGTTCTAACTGTTTTTATGACCAAAAGGTGGCTTCAAATCCAGCTTCAAAGCAGCAAATTTGCTGAAGGAAAATATATGGTTTTGGACAGATTGAACAGTTCCGAAAATCCACTGTTTTCCTAGCCTTCAACCTTACATGAAATGACTATTTTTCTTGCAGTCAATAGAGTAAGAGTATTGGTTGAATTTTTCGAAAACCATCTTGCAAAAATTCTAGAAAATTTTCAGATTTCCCTTTACCAAGACATGAACAAGATGAAGGTAGAGTAGAAGGTATAACTTTTTTCTTGGGCACCCTTCATAACCCTTCTCCCTATTTTCGGCCATTCCCCATCCTCAAGAGCTGGTTTTCGAATTCTAATTGCTAGGGATTTATCACAGATTTTTTTTTTTTTTTTGGGATTAAAGATGGATTAGTGAATTAATGATAGTTTAAGTTTCAAAAAGGTTAGGATAAGGCTAGAGAAATTAAAGGGGACAAGAATTCCTCTAGAATTCTTTTTAGGATATGATCACATGATCAAGACATTATCTTCATGTCTCCCTTAAGACAACATTCCCATCTTTAAGGAATGTGAGGAAATAAAAAATTCAAATATAGCTAAGATAATCATGAATAAAACTTAAGTGATGAGATTTGAACTCATGATTTTAGAGATTAAATCATAAAGCTCTAATCACTTAACCACACTAACTCTTATTCTTATTTTCTCACTCAAATATTTTTCTTATCTAAACCTCAAGCCATCTTCCTATTTTGACCTCAAGCAAAATTACTTTTTTACCCTTTCTACCCAACAAGTATAAATAAGTTATTTAACCTATAAATCATAATTCTAAGGCACATAAAATCATTCAAATAGTATATTTTTATGCAGAATAACATGATATGCATCTCATCCCCTTTACTCTAAGGTTGGCTTTAGATGGGATTTCACAGCAGCGTCTTTTCTTCCTCAGCAAAGCCGATACGTAGTATCGGTACTTGATGCGTATTTATTTAGGTATACAAATCATATAAAAATAAGTACATTTCCAATCAAGTTTAAGTTAAAATGTTAACCCCAAATTACACATATGAGCAAGCGTACTCATCATTAACATAGCATAGAGTTCAAACGAGTGTCGATCCTCAAGGAACAAGTATACATTAATCACTATTCATTCATTATTTAACCGACTCAAGAAAGTGAAAAATAATAAAAATAAAATAAAATAAAATAATATAATATAATATAATATATACATGTTAAGGATGGAGAATTATGTAACTTAAACCGTTGTTTAGACAACCATGATTTTAAAGTACCCAATCTTTATCATAACTAATTATTCTCTTGACATCATGAAGGATTAATATAGATTCACTTCTTTTCCAATCTATGAAATCACTATCTCCTAGACAAATTAGCATTACATACGCTGTCTCAACTAATTCACCCAAAAGATGCATTAAACACAGTCCTTGATTAAATTTTCATACTCTAGCAAACTTAAAACATGAAATTAATTAATGAATCCATACTCTAGCAGACATCAATTAATATTTAATTACCCTGTTCTTAGCAATTAACCCCTTTCTTAAGCAAGTTAAGAAATAACAAATATGAAATTAATAAATTAAAACCACCATCAACCCCTTTCCCAAGCAAGTCAATAGAAAGAAACAACCAATTAATCTTATAATCAACCCAAGTAATTAAATAGCAAGAATAACAATCAATTAATCAAAATATCAAATAACTCTAAAAATCATGAATACCTAAAACAATGTCAAACTACAATAAAATAATTAATACATCGTTGTTCAAGAAAAAGAAAATAAAGTAAAAGAAAGCACTCATAGACAAGCCTCCTTCTTCTTCCTTTGAAGACTTTCTTGCACAACCCTCCTTGAATTGAAGAATTCCTCCTTTGATTTGAGTTATGTTCTATGATGATCTATGAATTCTCTCCATTTCTCTTATGTTTTTCATCTATTTATAGGCTTAGGAAGTGCCTAAACTCGTTAGTGTAAGGTTATTGGCCGAGTAGAAGTAGGAAGATACTAAAATTTCACATATTACCAAAAACTGCGTAGAAAAATCAAGATTCCGTCTTATCCTCAGGGCACAGCCGGCGCCGCCTTAGCTACTAGAGCTGGCACCTACTTAGTTCTGTTCCGGTCCTGTTTCATAATTTTTTATCACCTCGAAGTTCGTGTTAATAGCTCATGGCCGGTGCCGGTTCCTCTATCCTATCCGGTGCTGCCTTGTTTCTGTTTTGTAGCGTTTTTGCTTTGTTTTACCCTTAAAATCTGAAACAATGAACAGAATATCTTTCCAAGGGTAAAATCTCAAATATGAAGAATATGACTAGTTATTGAATAAAATGTATTACAAAAGAGCCTCAAATAACTAAAAAAAATATGACTAATTTAGGCCCTATTAGTACTCGTTGCTTATCCCTGCCGAGTGAGAGTAGAGGATGTATTTGTAGAGCCATAGCCATAGAAAGGCAGACGGTTCTTGCTTTGATGGAATGTTACCTACGCCTCCTTGGGCGGCTATAAAGTTGTTATAAAAGGCAGTAGACTTGTCCAGATAGGCTTCAACGGCAGGCAGGTTCTCGTCGTCATAAAGAGCAAGGATTTCATTCCCGTTGCAACGGAAGCCCAAAATGATGCAAATGTCCAATATGGTCGGTGAGAACAAACCATGGGAAAAAATGAAGCCATTGATCGCCGAAGACTAGAACGGCAGAACAGCGGCAAAAACATTGCGGTCGAAGGCCATTTCAAAATCGGACATGATGATAGCATCTCGGATGCCCCCTTTGATCCCAAAGGGCGTCATAAGTAACTTGGCAATGATCACGCTATTCTCTATAATTTTTTAGGAGATGCGGCCAATGGTGAAAAGAAAATGACAGGCAAGCCGGCCGTAGAGAAATTGTCCCGATTTAACGGAAGGACAAAACCCTCCAGATATGCAAACTGTAAGTGATCGATGGTAACTTCTGTCGGCAATAGCCGAGGACTCAAGGTGTACAGATTGGCCTTAGCTTGGATCAGGGTCAGGGGGAATGATCAATTGGAATGGCCATGCAGATTCAGAGTTCATCAATCAAAGAAAATATGCAGAAAATGTTGGTGGATTTCACAAGAAAGATAAAAGTCTGATCAAGATAGAGTTGTTGCAGAAGAAGGATTTCGTATTAGTGAAGGAGGAGCAATGGGGACCATGGCTATTTAAAGAAAAGATTCAAAAGACGTGGGCTTCGAAGCCTTGGAATCGGAACTCTTCTACAACAATCGAAACGTTTCAACTTTGTTAGAAAAAGAATGGCTACGAATTAAAGAGGTAGGATTCCCATCGCTTCATCTGTTTGCACCATCAAAGCAATGGGACTTGAGGGGGCATGTGTTGACGTCATCTTTAGCCGATCCATTGCAACAGTAACTTTGAGGCGAAGCTGATATGAATTTTGTCAAACGGATGATGACGTTAAGAGAATCTTCAGTCAATATACTCGGTCAACATTGGCATTAGGAGCTAATGAGCCGTCACCCCCTACATCGTAGCACGATCAATAAAGCACTACCGTTCTCAACCGCTAAGGACGGGTCACGAAGCAGGATTCTCTCCACATTCGAATAGTCAGCAACTATGCCGTAGCTAGCATAAAATGAGCAAGGAGCCCCAGAGTGAAGAACTCAATAACAATCGTCTCAAACCAAATTTTCTTCCAGTTTTCAATTCCCTTTTCTGCATTTTTTATAGCTTTCCTTACAACTTTGTTTACATTTTCTTTACAATTTTCCTTACTCCTTTGATTACCAGCTTTCCATTTTATGTTGTTTTAATTTCAAATTTCAATACTTTTGTATTTGTTCATCTTCTCAATCGAAATACACTGCATTCAGTCCTACTTTGTTCATCTTCTCTTTGAACCTCTCCCAGCACTCATAAAGATTTTCAGATTCTAATAGTTGGAAGAAAAAAAATATCAATCCTAAGCTTGGATGTTTTAGTCGGGGGAAAATATTTTGCCAGAAAATTTTCAGCCAAAATATTCCAAGTGGTAATGGATCTAGCTGGCAAAGATTTTAACCAAGATTTCGCTCGATCTCTCAAAGAAAAGGAAAAAAGTCTTAGTTTGATAGCATCTTCAAAAACTCCATTCATCTTAAACGTATCATAGATTTCTAAAAAACTCACAAAGTGGGCATTGGGATCTTCCTCAGGTAGCCCATCAAATTATATCATATTTTAGATCATTTGGATAATGTTGGGCTTTATCTCAAAGTTATTAGTCTCTATCCTAGGTTTCATAATACTCGAGTCTGTACCCGAGATTGTAGGTTTCACAAAGTAATCCATAGTTCTCTTATTATTACCACCATTACCACCATTATTTTGTTGGTTAACCTCCATATCTCGACTTACCCTTTGTTTAACAACCTTTCGGATCATTGTGAGGGTTCTCTCGATCTCAGAATTAAGATCTACTATGTCTGCTTTAGATCGTCAGGTCATATACTAAGGATAAGATCTACAGAAAACAGAAGATAGCAATATTGTAGAATTTACAAGTTAAACAGTTACTATTCATTCACAAATTAAGTTAGGAAAATTACATGTAGGAAAATTAGGAAAGTAAATTACAAGTATACAAACAACAAAATATGGCACATATTTATACATATTCACGTATTTTCATATAAACATGATTAAAACAACAAGACCCAAGCTTTTATGATATTATTCCCTGGCAACGGCACCAAAAACTTGATGCGTAAATTTGTGTGTATAAAAATTATTAAATTTAAATTCATCCCTTAGTCAAATTTTAATTAAAACATTAATTCCAAAATATACATACGAGCAAGCATACTCATCGCAAGCATAGTATAGGAAGTTAACGAGTATCGATCCTCAAAGAAATAAATACATACTAATCACTTTTCATTTATTATTTAACCGACCAAATAAAGTGATAAGATAATAAAAAAATAAAAAAATATGTACAACTCAAGGATATAGGAATATGCAACTTAGACAACTATCCTAGCATACATGACAATGAATCATGTAGCAACTATCTCAATTAATCATTATCTTGGCATCATAAAAGAATATAAAGTAAAATTCAATCGTTTCATAAGTCATAAATCCACTTATATAGACTCCACTTCTTTCCTAATCCAAGAAATCACTATCTCGTGATTAAATTAGTAAATTTTCTAATCAAATCAACATAACCAAAACATGCATTAAACTTAATTCCCCATAAATTATTCCTATACTCTAGGTAACAATAAATATGAAGTTAGTCAATAACCCTATACTCTAGGCGAAATCAACTAATCTTTAATTATTTTAGTTCTTTGACTTAACTTCGTTTCCAAGTCCATTAAGAACTAACAAATATGAAATCAACAAAATTAAATTAACTCATAACATCATTTTCCAAGTTAATTAGAAGTAAATCTAACTTCATCAACTCTTTTACAATTACAAGTAATCAAACACCAAGAATGATATAAAAAAAAAAGATCAAATAACTAAATTAATACAAAAATCATGAATCCCAAAATAATGTTTAATTACAATAAAAATATTGAATACATTATTATTCTAGAAAAAGAAAATAAAGGTAAAAGAAAGAACTCATAGACAAGTCCTCCTTCTTCTCTTTGAGAACCTTCTTGAATAATACTCCTTGAATGATAAATCTCTCATTTTTTAGTGATCGAAAATTTAGATTCTTGGATTCACACATTTGTCTTCTATTTTTCTTGTTTAAATAGGCTTCCAAGAAGCCAAAATACGTTCCCCTAAGAGTTTTGGGCTGAGTAGAGATTGAAAAATATCAAAAGTCTTGGAAAATTACCAAATTGCCACAAAATTAGAAAATTTGCCGACATGGGACAGAGCAGACCCAGTGTCGTCCGTGCTCTGGTCGGCCTAGTCGTACTCTATTTTATCTCTAAAAAATCCCCTATTCTTTTAGATCGGGGCTTGCTCCGGTTCTGTGGGTCATTGCCGGCACCAACCGTGCTTTGACGGCGATAGTTTCGATATTTTTTTGTCGTTTTTTGCCATAAAAGTCCAAAACACCTTTCTAAGGGTAAAATATCAAATATGAAGGAATATACCTAGTTATTACTACAAAAATATCACAAAACATCCTCAAATAATTAGAAAAATATAGATGAATTTTGTTCCTATCGGAGGATTAATAACGGTGAGCCCAAATGAAAAAAAATGAATTGATTCCAATAAGATTGGTAACCCATTGGAGGGTTTGCATCAATTATAGGAAATTAAATGAGGCAACTAAAAAGAATCACTTTCCTCTTCTTTTCATTGATTAAATGTTGAAAGCTTAGCCGAACATGAGTTGTATTGTTTTTTAGATGATTTTTTTGGTTACTTTCAAATTCCAATAGCACCAGAGAACCAAGAAAAGACTACCTTTATATGCCTTTTTAGTACTTTTGTATATCGTCGTATTCCTTTTGGTCTTTGTAATAGTCCAGGAACTTTCTAAAGATGTATGATGACTATCTTCAAAGGACTTGTGGGGGATATCATGGAGGTATTTATGAAAGACTTCTCTATTTTTTGTGACTTTTTTGACTTGTATTTGGCCAATTTGGAAAAGGTGCTTTAAAGGTGTGAAGAGACCAACTTCATACTTAATTGGGAAAAATATCACTTTATGGTACAAGAATGTATTGTATTAGGACACAATATTTCAAAGAAAGGTATTGAGGTTGATAGAGCAAAAATTGAGACAATTGAGAAACTTCCTCTTCCCACTTCAGTGAAGGCTATCTGAAGCTTTATTGGTCATGCAGATTTTTATAGGACGTTTATCTTGGATTTTTCAAAAATTTCCAAGCCTCTTACTTCTCTACTTAGGAAAGATTCTTTTTTTTTTATTTTGATGATAAATGTCTTTAATGTTCTTAAAAAGAAATTGATCAATTCTCCTATTTTAATTGCACCGGATTGGTCTCTTCCTTTTGAATTAATATGTGATGCAAGTGATTATGCAGTAGGCGCGGTGCTTAGACAAAGGAAGAATAAGCATTTTCAACTAATTTGCTATACAAGCAAAACTCTTATGGTGGCATAAGAGAACACCACAACGGAAAAAGAATTACTTGCAATAGTGTTTACTTTTGATAAATTCCATTCTTATCTTGTTTTGTCCAAAGTCAATGTGTATATAGGTCATTCTGCCCTTAAATACCTACTAACCAAGCATAATTGCAAACTAAGATTGATAAGATGGATTTTATTGCTGTAGGAATTTGACTTGGTGATTAGGGACAAAAAGAGAGCAAAAAATTTAGTTGCAGATCATTTATCTATGTTGAAAAATCCCAACTTAGAATCATTGGCCAAAGGGGACATCAATAATACCTTCCTGAATGAACAACTTCTACTTGTTGATGGTGAGATTTCTCAAACTCCTTGGTTTGCAGATTTTGCTAATTATTTGGTTGTAGAAATTATTTCTAAGGATTTCACGTCACAACAAAAGAATAAATTTCTCTCTGAAGTGAAGCATTACTTTTGGAAAGATCCTTACTTGTTCAAGTGTTGTGCAGATCACATCATTCAAAGATGTATTGATTCCGTAAAAAGTGCGAACATCATAAAACATTGTCGTGAATGACCCACGGGAGGCCATTATCAAGCTAACAACACTGCAACAAAGGTGCTTGAGTCTAGATTCTATTGGCCAACACTTTTTAAGGAATCCCACAGGTTTGTTCAAATTTGTAATTGGTGTTAACGTATGGGTAATATTTATAAATCTAGTGAGATGCCATTACAAATTTTTTAAGCGTGTGAAATTTTTTATTGTTATATGATAGATTTCATGGCCCCTTTTCCTAATTCTTTTGGTAACAAATACATTTTGGTTGTAGTTGAGTATGTGTCTAAGTGGGTTGAGACACAAGCTTTGCCTACTAATGACGTTCGGGTTGTAATTAAATTTCTTAAAATTTTTTTTACCCATTTTGGTGTACCTAAGGTACTCATTAGTGATAGGGGAACACACATTTGTAATACCCAATTAGACAAAATTCGCAAACACTTAGATGTTACCCATAAGTTTGCTACCCCCTATTACCTTCAAACCAGTGGCCAAGTTAAGGTGGTTAATAGGAAACTCAAAAGAATCTTGAAAAAAATAGTTAGTCATATAAGGAAGGATTGGAGTTTGAAGTTGGATGACACTCTTTGGGCTTATCGAATAGCTTTCAAAACTCCTATAGGTACCACTTCCTATAG
Source organism: Voacanga thouarsii (assembly GCA_026120185.1). Classification (NCBI taxonomy): domain Eukaryota; kingdom Viridiplantae; phylum Streptophyta; class Magnoliopsida; order Gentianales; family Apocynaceae; genus Voacanga; species Voacanga thouarsii. The sequence goes on along the minus strand of JANUWF010003365.1, from coordinate 1,036,472 downwards.
ATTGGTGTATGAAAAATCTTGACATTTACCTGCGGAGATTGAACACAAAGCTTATTGAGCTATCAAACTTGTTAACTTTGATCTTGAGCTTGCTGAAAAATCCAGGTTGCTTCACTTGAATGCATTAGAAGAATTGTGCATGGTTGTATATGATAATTCCTTACTCTACAAAGAGTGGGTAAAATGACAGCATGGTAAACATATTGCTCAATGCCGGGAATTTAACGATGGTGATCAAGTGCTATTGTTTAATTCTCGCTTGCGACTCTTTCCAGGTAAGTTAAAGTTAAGATGGTAGAGGCCGTATTTGGTAAGTAAGGTTTTTCCTTTTGGTACTCTTGAAGTTACTTACTCGGTTAATGGTACTTTCAAAGTTAATAAGAATTGGGTGAAGTATTATTTTGGTGATCTTCTTGACACTTTGGATCATGTAGATGTTTTTCTCCATGATTCATGACTTTTCTTAGAATTTCCTTTTAGTTGATTTTTCTTTTATCTTTATTTTTCTTTTTATTGTCTTTTCCTTTTCTAGATTTATGTTTTAGCTTTGGGCTACACATTTGGCTGAAATTTTTCAAAATTTTTAAAATTTTGTGCTTTTTATTGTTCTAGAAAGGTTATAGTTATCTTTCTCACTTCGGATATAAGTTTTATCATTCACATGATGGATTTTTATTAATAATGAAATAGTTTATTGGATGAGATATGTTAAGATTTGAGAATTTAAGTTAATCTTATTTCTACATTAGTGTTTGAATATTATTTTATTCATCTAATTTGAATATGGAGAATATGATGAATATAGGGAAAGTTGTTGGCTAACTCTTGTATTATAGGTTTAAATTTTTCTTGACTTTAAGTTGTAATAAGGAATGTGAGGGAAAAAAAACAATTGAGTGAAAAAACTAATTGTGAGTTGATAAATAGAAAAATAAGTTGAATTAAATTGTTTCATCTTTGAAGATAGAAAGCATTTTTTGCTTGATTATGGGGGCTAATACGGATAGTGAAGAGAAATCCACTTCCTTGAGGTTATTAATTCCCGAAAACAAAAGAAAAAAAGAAAGTTGTTGAAAACAATAATGGGCGATGACTAAAAAGGGGCCAATACGGTGCGTGAAGAGAAATTTATTCACTTGAGGCTATCAATTCTCTAAGTCATTGAAAAAACTAAGAGGAAACAAATAGAATGTGTTCCTTAAATCATGACTTGAGTTGTGCAATTTTTAGATTTATAATACTTGAGTTAGTAGATAGTTTGACTTGAATGATTCATATTATCTACGTTTTTGCTTGAAAGGTGAAATAATTTTCTTAGACTAAAGTATAAACTTGCTTAATTTAACTTCAAGGGACTTGGTATATCTTATCTAGTACTTCAATTTGTGAATGTTTTCAAGTGCTGAAAGAATGACTAGGTTGTATCTAAAGTTTGAAAGGCAATTGTGGTTTGTTATAGTTAAACTTTTTGAAAGATTGTCTTGTTTTAAAATACTTTGCTTGAGGACAAGCAAATGTTCAAGTGTGGGGAAATACGATAGGGGTTAAATTCATCAATAATTTTCTAGTTATTTGAGGATAATTTGAGACATATTTGATTAAATAACTAGGCATATTCCTTCTTTTTTGATATTTTGCTTGTAGAAAGTATTTTTAATAAATTTATACATGAATTAGACGATTTTGGAAACAATTGTGCACATCCAATACCAACTCTGCGCCTGCCCCGACTACCCAACCCGGTGCTAGGTCAACTTTGGAATAACAGAGCAACTTAAGTCGAAATCCAAAGGCAACCCAATACCGAGCTAGCCGAAATGACCAGGTGTCAAGTCAACACTGTCTAGAGGCGGTGGAATTCTGTTTGCACATGAATTTGATATCTTCCAAAAGATTTTAGTATTTTTTGAATTCTACTCAGACCAGACTTCTCAAGTCACGAATTTTAGTATCAAAGGACCCTATATAAACAAGGAAGACACAAGGAAAACATGTGAATCCAAGGACCAAAGCATCACTCACAAGAAGAGAAGATTCATCAATCAATGGGTATTGTTCAAGAAAATTTTCAAAGAGAAAAAGAAGGGCTTGTCTATGATTTTTTTCTTTTATCTTTGTTTTTTTTTTGTTAGAATAATGATGTAATTAATATTTTTATTATAATTTGACATTATTTTGGTATTCATAATTTCTTAAGTTAATTTAGTCATTTGATCAATTAATTATTTTTCTTGGGATTTGATGATATAATGTTACTATAGAATTGGTTGATTGATTCTTATTGTTGACTTACTTTAAAAAGGGGTAGATAATGATTTCAACTAATTAATTTCAAATTTTTTATCTCTTAACTTACTTGAAAAAAAGGTTAGTTGTCAGAACTTGGGTAACCGAAGATTAGTTTATGGTTGCTAGAATATGAATCCATTAACTAATTTCATGTTTTAAATCCCCTAGAATATAGGGATTTATGTGAGAATTAATTTTAATACATCTTTTGGGTAAATTGGTTGAGACAGAATATGTTCACTAATTTAATTAGAAGATAGTGATTCTATAAATTGCAAATGAAGTTGGTCTATTTTAAATCCTTTATGAAACCAAGATGATAATTGATTGTGATATTTGCTAAGTGATTCATTGTCATGTTTTTAAAAGTGTTTGTCTAAATTGCATATTCTTTCATCCTTGAATTGTATATATTTTTCTTTATTTTCCTTTTTATCATCTTATCACTTTATTAAGTCAGTTAAATAATGAATAAAAGGTAACTAATGATAATTGTTTCTTAAGGATCGAAACTCGATAATTCCCCACACTATGTTGGTAATATGTATACTCGTTCATATGTGTAATTTAGGATTAATGTTTTCATTAAAACTTGGCTCGAGATGGATTTAAACTTAAATAATTTTTATACACCTAAAATTTACACATTAATTTTTATTTTAGTTTATTGCAATCTATTTTGGTATTCAATCATTAAATTTAAATTGTTCATGTTGATGGATTGGGTTTTCTTATCCTAATAAATTCGATAGATGGGATTAGAATTTAGAAGCTTGATTTGTCAATTTTCTTGATGGGTTTTCCTTTGATTATCTCGAGAATGGGTTAAAGGATTAGAATTAAGTGATTGAAGGGTTATGAGATAGCATATAGATAGGTACACCATTTCTCCTAATTTAGATGAAAAATTAATCTTAATGCTCCTCGGATTTAATTAGTGAGGTAGAGATACCCACTAATTAGGTTAAGAGGAGGGAGACTCGTAACTCGAAAGAGAGTAGGTCTTGTATGAAGTTATCTGTTGGTGCTAAGTTTAGGTTGTTAATTAGCTAATATAGTTAATAGAGGTTTGACTTGATCCTGAGGAATTCCATTTACTTATATTACTTATTTCTTTATCTTGTTATTTGAGCTTGGTGATTTTAGATGATTTCTTCTGTAATGGGGTTGGTTGATTCTCTTGATAATTTGTTAATATTGCTTATATAATTGTTTGGCTAAATAATAAAATAAGAGTAAATTAAGGGTACCTATTACTTATCTTTGGGATCTTTGATACTTAATAACTACACTCTATACTTCATGATGGGCATATTTTCTTACACGTGTGTTGTGTGTGTAAAATTGATATTTAAATATAAAATTTGATTAATTGGGTGTGATTTGGGATAATAATTCCTAGTGAAACATATGTAACACTGCATGCATTAAGTTTTTTGCGTCGTTGCCCAGAATGAAGTTTGATAATATCTTGAAAAACTCAAGCTTTATTAATTTGGCCTTGTGAATATGTAGACACTCGTATATAGTTCTAACTTTTATGTAAATAGTTGTTTATATATTGTGTTGAGAATATAGTTCATGTGGCCAATTGTACTTAAGAATCCTCTTGTTTTGTTATTATGTAAGTTTTTTTCTTTATAACTTCAGAATTTCATTGGTATGTTAACTTTGTTTGTGGGTCCATTCATTCATTGACAATTGTTTATTAAGATTATTTGATATGGAGATATACACTCTATATTTTGTTTTATTCTTGAAATAGTTATTTTGAAGATAAAGTAATGGATTTTTGGTGTATTTAAAGGGAAATCTTTTTTGTATATGAGTAGGAGATTGCAAGGGCATTTTGAGAATTTTAACCCTGAGATAGAAGGACTTTGAGAAGATTAAAGAGAGAAAGACAAGGGGAGAATTTAGTAGTGGAAGATTTTGAAGGAGGTAGATTGTACATCTTATTAAAAAATTTGAAGAACATGAAAAACCTTGGTGGTAACGTTGGAATTCATAGAGATAAGGCCCAAAATGGAAATGAAAATGGAAGAAGAAAGATAAGAGACTATGTGAGACCTTTACTCTATAGGACAAAATCGAGCATTTTAAGGCCAAGAGTGGAAGTGAATAACTTTAAGCTGAAGCCATCATTCATTCAAATGGTGTAGGAAATAGTGCAATTCGATAGACTTCTAAATGAATATCCTAATGCGCATATAGTTAGCTTTGTGGAGATTTGTGACACCTTGAAGATGAGTAGAGTACCTGGTGATGCAATCAAGTCGAGACTCTTCTCGTTCTCTCTAAGAGATAGAGCAAAGTTATGACTTAAGTCACTTCATTTGAGTTCCATTACACTTGGGATGATTTGGTAGAAAAGTTCTTGCCAAGTATTTTCCTCCTACCAAGACTACAAAACTTAGGAATGATATCTTCTCATTTGTTCAATTGGAATTAGAGACTTTATATAACTATTGGGAAAGATAGAAGGAATTATTGAGGAAATGCCCGTACCATATAATTGGACTTAGGATTTTAATTGTTAACTTTTCATAATAGGTTGAACTTTACCATGAAGCAACTTTTGAATGCATTTTTTGGTGGGTCTATAGCTAGTAAGACTCCTGAGAAAAGCTTAAAGACTTGATGAAAATATAACAATGGACAGCTATTCTTATGGTAATCAAAAGCCTAGGGCATAAGCACAAAGGATGCACAGTATTGATGCTATGGTAGCAATGGAGCCAAAGGTACAGGCCCTTAGTAAGAAGATTGAAAAGATGAACATAAATCTTCCTGCTCAAGTAATATGTTGTGATTTTTGTAGGTGTAGTCATCTAAGCCATGAGTGTCAATCTATGGGAGCGACTACCGATCAACCTTTGGAGTAAGTGGACTATATTGGGAATACACGTTAAGGTAACAATTTTTACAAAAATACATATATAATAGTGGTTGGCGCAATCATTCAAACTTCTCGTAGTGTAACTAGGACAAGGCCAACCATTCTCTCAAGGTGTACAAGCACGACCAATGGTAAGGCTCCAAGTGCCTTTTCCATATCATGCACCCCCTCGACTTCTTCCTCGATGGTCACAAAAGCCATCTTTGGAAGATTTGGTAGCTAAATTGGTCTCTTCAACCGATTCACTCTTTCAAGGAGTTGAAGCATCTATGAGGAATCAAGAAGCATTTATTCACAATCTTAATGGTCAAATTGGACAAATTGCAAAGCTTTTTATTGACAGATAAAGTGGCACTCTTCGTAAAAATATAGAAGCTAATCCATACGATGAGCGTGGAGAGAATTGATTTCTCTCTCACTTTACTTTTCTTGCTTATATACAACTTTACTTCTACTTGGTTTTCATATTTGAAGTTTTACTTGCTTTTGGTATGTTTTGGATGTGAACTTAGTTTGATATGGACTTTGGTTGTTAAATTTGGAATTGTTTGCTTTACTTATATTGGTGTTATTTAGCTTGAATTGTGATGTGTTTTGTAATACCTTGTCCTTATGTATTTTGACTGACGACTACTTTTTATAGAGCTAATATTTATATGTAAGCTCAGAACAAAAATTGATTAGTGCAATAAGATGAACATTTTGGTATAATAAAAATTTTTAGAGGTAATTTTGGGATTTTTTATCGCAAATTGAGGAAAACTAAGAAAGAATTTGAAAATTCTGAGAGACACTTTTATGTTCAGTTTACCACATAGATCACATTAGTTAAATAAAAAGTTTCCCAACTTGGATAAATAGTGACTTTGAATATGAATATTCCTGAAAAACTATAATGATTTCCTGAAGAAATAAAGTGATTTTAGTCATATGATTGGTTAGGAGAGTCAAGTGTTTTTATTTGATTGGTTGTAAGAACCAAATGTCTTTATGTGATTGGTTGTACAAACCAAGTGCTTTCGTGTGATTGGATGTATGAAAATTCATGCAAGGTTTCTAAGAAGTTCTACCATATTCTATATGCCACCTATGTATACTCTTGGACTAATAAGAACTTGCTAAATCAACTTGAACCATTCAATGCACCATTTGACTATATGTTGAAATTGGCCTATATAAGAAGAAGGGTGGTGGTAGGAGGCTGTTTTAACACCCAGATTTTTAGCAACAAAAAGAGAGGGGAAGAAGAGAAAATAAAAAGGAAAGAAAACAAGAGAAAAAGAAAAAGGAGAAAGAGAGATCTGAGAGAACTAGGGAGAAGAAATGGAAGGAAAGCTTAGGCCTTTACTTGTTTAAAAGCCATTACACACAAGATAAAATGCTTCCTTTCATGAATTAAAGATGTTAAGTGGTTTATGAGGATTATTTTGGTATGAAAATTTCATAGAAATATGCTTGAATTATAAATTTTGCTTAGTGAAGATTTATGTTGTAAAGTTGTTTTTGTGTGTGCTGTGTGGTGGTGGAAGTGAGGAGCTATTTACTATGTTTTGTGTGGTGTTTTGTTGTGTTTTGAAGGTGTTGTGAAGGGTTGATCATGGCTGCATATGTAGAAGGAATAAATGAAGTAGAAAATGGTTTAATTGTTAAGAAAATGCAAGGTTAACGTGTTTGGGTCATGGCTGCTGGTTTTATTGTTGTGAATATATGAAGATAATGGTTTCTTTATAACTGGAAATAGAAAAATTAAGTGATGTTAAACTGAAGAATGGAATGGATTAAGTGATGTTTAGGTACTATAATGAAGAAAGAATAATTGGAGAATGCCTTTTTGTAAGAAAAAGTGAGGATTCATGGAAAGCTGGACTGATTAGCTACCAATAGTTTGGTGTCAGTTCTGAAAATGTGTGAGCAGGGATCATATATTTGTAGTTAGAGGTTTTAGGAACATTTTGGCATAAATTTGAGGCCATTTGGACTTGTGAATAGAAAGTTATGATGAAAATACCAAACCTTGACAAACTAGGACGTGATCAGGATTCTAGAAGTTTATAATCAAAACTAAACAAAATAGAGAAGGGAATTAGTATTCCATGAACTAGAAATGATAAAGGAATGTCTTGGAGATAGTTTGGAATTAGTTTGATATCAATTGGACATATGAATCAAAAGATATGCTAAAAACAACAAAAGGTGCCAAGCTGTGAAATGCAGAATTTGTTTGAGAAAAATGAATCCATGTATTATTTTCATTTGTATTAATGGATGGATGAAAACCTAAATGATGAATGAAGGTCTTGCATACATGTTGGGAAAGGATGAGAAATGGATAAGTAGGTTTGAATTAATTGACGTTATGCATTCCCATTTCTTATAAAGAAATGAACAGTTGGGGATTATTAGTAATATATTAGTTATAAACCTTAGAATACTAAATAAAGTATGAAATGATCTTTGATATAGGTTGTCCGTCGTAAGGATTTTTGTGAAGACCTAGGAACAATATATATTGCGTCAAAATAGCACACAAGGTGAGTCCCACCTGTTTTATAAATACCAGTTGGTGCTAATACTTTCTAAATGTGTTATGATCATATGAAACATGAATATTGTAACTCCTTTTGGTTTGCTTGAGTCGAAATATGGTTTTCCTAAGAAAATAATCATTCTATTTCATGCTCTGAGATAAATAGGGAAAATAGATTCTTATGCATATTAATATGATTTCATGGTGATTATTTTTCTTAAAGCATGAAAATGTGAATAACAAATCTTTTGGTTTTCTTGGATAAGATTTTGGTTTTTCTGAACAAAAAATGATTGAACATCAGAGAAAGAAACATTTTCTGTAAAGAATTTTGAATTCTTTTTGTTTTGAAATATGCTTATGTACAAGTAATTACGGGAAAGTCCTTTTTCACATATTATATGATGAAATGAATGTTTTACTTGCGCTAATGCATTCTGTTCCATGTTTAGTAAGAAAGTATACAAATTTGTAATTTCTTTTACCTTATTGGAACGATGGATTCTTTCTAAAGCTATTCGGCAAATTGAAATGTTAAATCTTTAAATCTTTTTCCTATTTTGGATTTAGACTTTTGGATTAGCTAAAATGAAATTATTTGGACTCAGGTATGCCTAAAATGCATAATTTACATAAATACGTTGAGGAATGATTTTATAACATGGGAGAGACTTTTTATCTTTTTACGCAAGGAATTTGGAAAACGAATTCTCAGTAGGGAAAAATGATATTTTGGCCCTGGAAAACATTTTCTTACTGTTTTCTTAGGAAACATGATATTTGATTGGTCTTGTGAACCAATGATATTGGACTGGTCTTGTGAACCATTGAAATTGTTGAGTACTCAATAAGAGTTTTGATTAATGTATTAGCTCGAATTAGAGATAGACGATCCCAAATAATCTAACTAGTTCTGGGAATTGTCTGACTCTAAATGGAGCAACAAAACATTAAGATTAGCCGTCCTGGCTAGTTGTTTAGCGCCTAGTAATTGTTTTATGCCTATCTACAGAATGTTTATGGGTTGTTCATGGTCGCTAGGCGGGGACACCTGGTGTGTTCAACCTTTTGCCATCTCAATGGTGATTGACGTTAGGATTGGGACCCTTAGGCTTACAGTGGCAAGTAAAATATTCTGATTTTGGGATACTATGCTTGTATGCATTTACCACTCTAGCAATAGATGGTTGAGTGTTGTAGGTTTGTTCTTTAGCACAATATGATTGTAATAGCCGAAAGCAAAGCTTTATATGCTTTGCACATAAGCCGACTTTCTATTGAGAGAAACGTTTGTATTTTCTAGAAATTGGGGCAAATGTTGATAAAAATTCGATTTTCCAAACATGACTTGAAAATTTTGAACAACTTTTGAAAAAACTTTCTTTTCATCAGTTTTAGAATTATTTTCAGTGGAAAAATACAACGAACTTCTGCAGTGGTTTTACGAGATAAACTCAGTAAATCCTTGTTTTTACATGTTTTCGCAAAATTACTGGCACACACGGGACTTATTAAATGATTTTCACTCACGCATATCCTTTACTTTGTTTTCTTAGAATCCAAAGCTAAGAAATGAGTTAAGGGTCGACATTACTGAAGACGATATTATACTTAAGTTTGTAGACTCTACAACTTGTATATATAATGTTATAGTTGTAGTGAGCATGCTGATGTACTTTGAGTTATGTCTGTTTTGGGTTGTATATCACAATATAAAATTTTGGGTAACTCTAATGTATTAGCAATTGTGTTTGTTTCCTTTCTTATGGCTTTGATTGTTATAAAGACCCTTGTTTGGGAGATCAAATTGGGCGACCTCCAAATCTATTACTTGGTTCTAATATTATTTTAGTAGGGGTATTATATGTTTTTGTTGGAATGTTTGTCAATTTATTTCTAGTATTTGAAAATGAAAGAAAAAAGTAGAAAAATGGAGAAAAAGATAAAAAGATTTTTGGTTTTGTAAAGGAAATTGGTCCAAACCGACACTTGTTAAAGTTATTGACCTAGCACCAATTTGATTCAAAGACATTATAGTCATCGAGATACTGAGACGAATCGGTTCCTATTAGTATACTTAACCGACGCCAGTTATTTGGGTGAAATACGAAAATAATACCATTTTGTTTAAGCTTGTTGACATTCTATATTAATACCTACACCTATTATGAAGTGAATTGGCACTGGTTAGTTACATATTTTTTACAAATCCGATACCTATGGCTATCATTTTCTCACAATTTATTCCCATTTTGCCCCATCAGTTCTTTCATTCCTTTCACCCACTCCAACACCAGTCAATACCCATCATGCCCTACCATCAATTTCTGCATTTTCTTGCTGTTCAACTTCATTGTCTCGTCAAAACGAACTGAGGAAGCTTCCACTTTTATCTAAAGAATTCAACTTTTTTGCGCCGATTTTGAGACTACCAACAAGCACAACATGCTCTTCCTCACTATCACTGTCCAACCAATCGTGGTGAAATGGCTTTTCCTTATCTCTTTTGTGTTATTTCATATTGTGGTTTAGTTATCACTCAAGTTATTGAAATTTTGGGGAATTTTGATTTCCTTGCGATGAGCTGATTGTTGTTGAATTTAACTAGAATTAACTAAATGAAATATAATGGTAATTTTGTTAGTATGTTGATGGGTTCTAATTTTGTTAAAGGTATTTGGATTATACTATGCTACTTTTCTTTGGCAATTTTGTTTGAATATTCTAGTTTGGCAATGTACATTGTGTTTGCCTTGGATTGTGTTTGCACTACTTCAATTGTGCCGGGGGTATTAAGTTCTCATTTTCATAAGGAGGTTGATTTTGGGGGATGCAATGCTTGTGTGTGAGCTAAAATGTAGGAAGATGAGGTTTGTACTTAGGGTATTCTCTTTAACAGTGGTAGTTATTTTTAGGAAATTGCTTTTGGATGTTGAGGCTTTTTCTATAATTCTGTTTTAGGGAACTTTATGATAGTGCAATCTAGTTTCTCTTTTTATGCCTATAGAATCTTGCTTTGTTTTTAGCACTTGCATTGGATTGATATTTGTATAAGGCTAAATAGACTACTAGAAAAAAGTTGATTACTTACCGACCATTCCCAACAAACCAAATTTGTTTGGTAATTACCAATAAATTACCAATAGATTCCCAACAAATGTGGAATGTATTGCATTTCAGTTACTTATCAACAAATTACCAAGTGTGTGTATTCTGTTGGTGATTTTGTTGTTAGTATTTTGTTGGTAATATGTTAGTAAATAAGTAGGAAAATATTTACCAATCAATTATCAATAAAATATTTGGTAACTATGTCTGATGGTAATATGTTGATAATAGGGAGGGAATGTTGTTCCCGCCAATTTACCAACAGAATACCAATGGTTGGTAGATATTTTAATTGGTAATATAGTTGGTAATAGGATGGCCAATTTTTTACCAACAGAATTACCAATTGACATATTCAATAGAAATATAATAAATCAATATCTAATAAACCTACCAATAAAATTACTAACTGTATATATTGTGTTGTTAATAATTGTGTTGGTAATCTGTTGGTAATGTGTTGGTAAACATGTAGAAAAATATTTACTAACAGATTACTACTAAGATATGAGTAGTTGGTAACTATGTCTAAGGGTAATGTCTTGGTAAAAGGAAGGGAAAAGTTTTTTTTTTCTACTGATAGGGGCTAAATTCATCACAATTTTTCTAGTTATTTGAGGTTAAATTGAGATACTTTTGATGTAATAACTAGGTATATTCCTTTCTATTTGACATTTTACTTGTAGAAAATATTTTTGACACATTTGTACAAATTTAAGTTGATTTCGAGCAAAAAGTGAATAAATTCCAGAATATACCTGGCGCCAGACCTGCTAAGGCATCAGGTGCCAAGTCTACTCTGACTGAGCAGTTTCAGGAGGAAAAATAGAATACACCTGGCGCCAGGTAGGTTAACTGTACTTGGCGCTAGGTCCGCTCTGGAGATATGAAAATCTTGTATACGAATTTAGTAATTTTTTAAAGATTTTGGTATTTTCTTAATCTTACTCAGCCAAGACTTCTCAAGCAACGAATTTGGTATAAAAAAAACCTATAAAACTAAGAGAAAACACAAGAAAAAGTAGTGAATCCAAGAACAAAAATTATAATTACTCAAAGAATGAGAGATTCACTATTCAATGAGAGTTGTTCAAGAGAGTCTTCAAATGAGAAGAAGGAAGCTTATCTATGAATGCTTTCTTTTACTTTTGTTTTATTGTTCTTAAATAGTGATGTATTCAATGTTTTCATTATAATTTAAAATTATTTTAGGATTTATGGTTTTGTTTTAATTTAGTTATTTGATCAATTTTCTATCATCTTTTGTATTTGCTTACTTCTTATCATTGGTTATTGATGCAGATTTTTCTAATTGACTTGGAAAACGATATTAGGAGTTCATTATATTGGTTTCGTATTTGTCAAATCTTAATGGATTTGAGAAACGAAGTTAAGATTAAAGGACTAAAGTGATCAAAGATTAGTTGATTTCAACTAAAGCAAAAGGTCATTAGCTAATTTCATATTTATAAGGAATGGTGTTTAATACATGTTTTGATTATGTTGGTTTGATTGGAAAATCTGTTAATTTAATTAAAAGATAATGATTCCATAGATTGGAAAAGAAGGGGAGTCTATATAAGTAGATTCATGACTTGAAAAACGATTGAATTTTACTTTATATTTCTTTATGATGCCAAAATGATGTTTAATTAAGATAATTGCTAGATGATTCATTATCATGTATTTTATAATAGTTGTCTAAGTTGCATATTTCTACATCTTTGAGTTGTACATATTTTTTTATTATTTTATCACTTTATTGGGTCGGTTAAACAATGAATGAAAAGTGATTAGTGTGTACTTGTTCCTTTAAGGATCGATACTCGTTAATTCCTTATACTATGCTTGCGATGAATATACTTGCTCGTATGTATATTTTGTGATTAATGTTTTAATTAAAACTTAACTAAGGGATGGATTTAAATTTAATGATTTTTATACACCCAAAATTTATGCATCACTTACCAATGTTCCAACGAAATGCTAACTGAAATAGGTAGTTGGTAGAAGTTTAACTAGAAAAAAAATAGATTTGTTGAAGATAAACATATCAGATTAATGATCCAACAGTTAGATTTGTTAAAATTATTTTTTAAAAAAATTGTGACCAAATTTGAAAGTAATCGGATATATTTTGTCATATAATCTAGCATAATCTATATATAACAACCCAAAACCTAATGCATTTATAAAGATAAGCATGCCAAAATAATGATCTAGGTATTAGATTTTTTTAAATTGCTAAAAAAAGAAAAAAAAATATCGGTGATCAAATTTAAAAGTAATTAGATATATTTTGCCACAGTCCAAAATTAATTTGTATATTATGCCTATTAATTAACATTTGTTTAAAATGAAATTAAATTATTGTAATTAGACAATAAAATAATACTTTATATTTATATAAAAATATTGAAGTTATATTTAGGAATAACTTTGCAATTTAATAAATTAAATTAAATTTATTGAAATAGAAAAGATTCCCAATTGATCCTAATAATTATATTATGATTATGACTTATCAAATCAAATAATGACATTGTATACTATTCTAAAAGTAGTATGACCAATTGGTTAAATTTATATCATCTTAAAAAGATATATTTATGCAATTTTATTTATATCACAAATTATAATAAACTTAGTAATAAAGAATTACAAGGTTAAAGAAATAAAATATACCAATTGCATTTTGTGGGATCCTTAAAATTAAATTTGTTTTAAAAACGATTTCAAAAGTTATACTAATTTTTTCAAAAGTAAAAAAAAATGTTTAGGCAATAAGAAAAGAAAAAATTGAATAACTTAAAATTACATAGTTTTGACATATTATATATATATATATATGTATGTATGTATATATATTATAAAATGACATTTACTTTTGTACATATATTTCAAATACAACTAAATATTGTAGTTTTATAACAATTTAAAGTTAAGCACAACAATAAATATGTTTAATAACGTTTATTATATGTTATAATATACTCATAATTTAAGTATATAATTTTTCTTCATGAAAAACTTAAATATAATTTTATTTAGGAGAAGAAAAAAAAAGAAAAGATAAAAATTCACAAAATTTTATTTTATTAATTTAAAAGAAAAAAAAATGAAATGCTAACTTTCCCCCAAAAGTGAAAATATATTCTGGCAAAAGCGAAAATTTTATAACTGGCAAAAGTGAAAAATTTTCCCCCAAAAAAATTTGGCACCAAATTTCTTCACCTTTCCTTTTCTTTTCCCAAATCATATTCCGGTTAAACACTCAAAAAGCATCCGAAGCCCCTTATCTACAACTTATTGGAATGAGGAATTCTTACATGAACCGTAGACCAAATGCATTGATGAGTTATACCGTACAACTTATGTTGCATGCAATACAACTCATCAATGCAGATTGGTCCATAGACCATTGGTCCATGCTAGAATTTTCCCATTGGAAGGTTGTTTTCTGCAACTCTCATTGTAATTGAATTTCTTCTTTTTTTTCTAATATTTGGGAACAACTTTGAAATTCAATAAATTAAAATTAAATTTATTGAAATGGAAAAAAATTTTAAATTGAGCTTAATAATTATATTAGAATTATGACTTATCAAATCAAATAATAACATTATGAATTATTCTAAAAGCAGTATGAACAATTGTTTATATTTATATTATCTTTTAAAAAAAATAGTTATATGAATATATTTATATCATAAATTATAAGAGTAATAGAGTTAGTAATAAAAAATAAAATAAATTATTTAAAATTACACAGTTTATATATATATATAGAAACCCATACAGGAAATGGATTCATCCACTAAAACCCAAGAAGAAACCAAGTAATTACAACTGAAGAGAAGAACATTCGCAAACACTTTTCCAGTGGATGCAAGACTAGGGGTAGTAATATTGAACACGACACGAACACGACACGGTTATAGCGGGTTAGAGTTGGAGTCGTGGGTTCGGGTCGAAACAGGTCGACTCGTTTAACTTTAAACGTGTACAGGTCATAAACGGGTTCAACCTGTTTTAACCCGTTTAAACCCACGAACCCGTTTAACTTTTTTTAATATTTATATTTAATACTTTTTGTAATACCCTACAAATTTTATTATAGAAAATTAGATAATTTAATTTTTGACATGAATTAATTGAATTAAATTTCATTATATGAATTAATTAAATTGTTTGTGTGTCTATTTTGTTTAATTATATGAGACATCTTAAAGAAAATAAATGATATTAATGTGGTTATTTGCTTGATATATAGTAAATGAATCATTCTTAATTAATTATTATTTAATGTCTATAATAATATTATTATTATTATTACGAGTTGGTAAGTAACGACCTTACGCGAGTCTAAAAGGGAAGGTTAGATCTTTAGGAAATAACGTATATAATATGCTTACAGGCCGAATCGAATATAGAATGAAAAGAAACTCGTGTGGTGCATTCACCAGAGGGTAAGGTTCACTTAGTATCGATTGACCAGTTCGTATACTATGCTATTTCTGACATTGAGACAAAAACAATTTGAATTACATTCTACAAGAACAAGCCTTCCTTTCGTACTCGTTTTTTGCTCTCCATTTGCTCTTTAAAATTCCTAGCATGCTACGACAAAATTGTTATTCTAAATATCTAGAGAAAATAATTTATTGAATAATCCAATTTTATTGCAAAATTACATTTGTTTAGATTTTTAAGATCAAATCTTATGAATTTATTAAGATCTCTAGATATTTAGCGGGATGATTTGTTATTTTATTAGTTATTTATGACTTTACGGACTGTTTTATTAGTTTTTTAATTTTATATGATTTAATTTGATTTTTTAAAATTTTTTGTATAATGGTGCACAGATTGGCAGGTTTAGTAAGTATTCGGGTTGACGAATTTAGCAATTATCTATTTAATTTTTGTATTTAATCGTGTCAGGTCATGTCAACCCGTTTTATAACACGAACACGATATGAAAATAAATGGGTTGACACGACACGACACGTTTATTAATCGGATCGTGTTCGGGTTGACCTGTCAAGTGTAATTATCTCAAGTTGACACGACCCGCCAACCCGAAACACGATTGCCACCCTTACGCAATACCCTGCAATTTCCCCCTCCTATGTCGATTCCCACTCTACGCAATCCCCTTATTGCGTGCGAAGGCGTTTCCGTTGTATATGAATGCGTTGGAATATTTCAAGACTTATCTCAAGTATGAGAAGAACCAACCCTAAGATTATAGAGGCGATTACACAGAAGTTTACTGAGTATTTGAGGCGGGCCGAGGAGATTCGGGCTGTTTTGGATGAGGGTGGTAATGCTAGCCCTGCGGCTTACGGGGATGCGGCTGTGGCCACGAGGCCTAAGAGTAAGCCTAAGGATGGTGGAGAAGGGGGTGACGGGGAGGATCCTGAGCAGGCCAAGCTTAGGGCTGGATTGAATTCGGCATTATTAGGGAAAAGCCAAATGTTAAGTGGGATGATGTGGCTGGATTGGAGAGTGCTAAGCAGGCGTTGCTGGAAGCTGTAATTTTGCATGTAAAGTTCCCGCAGTTTTTCACTGGTTAGCTATTTTTTCCCTCTAAAATGGAAAATAAAAATGAACTTAGACTCAATATGTGGTAGTGCATTGCTGATTTTTCTTGATTAAATCTTGTGGGCTGTATATTTTTGGCTGATAGTGTATGTTGTGTTTGGGATTGGTATATTTTAGCATGTACCAAAGTATCACTAGTGGATGCAAGACCCTGCACTTCTGCAGGCCACAGCCTCTGAGCCACTTACTCTTGGACAGGATTATGATATGCAACTTTCTTGGACCCAAGACCCTTTTAGTATGTTTTTTCCCTTTAATTTTATTTATTTATTTATTAAATCTCTGAGTTTGCATCTTTAACTGTTTGGATTCCTGAAGTTTGTTTAAAAGACTAAAAGATGAATTTTTTAAATTACATTTTGGTTTCTTTTTGCAGAGCTGACTTTTATAGTGTTAGATAAGGAATTGGTTATTGGAGACTTCATTCATGGAGATCCCCAAGTCGAAGGCCAATTTTGTTTTAAGTTTTCTTCTCTGTTTGTATTCATATTGTTTACATATTTTATTTGTTGACTTATATTGTGTCACAGAAATGGAGACTCTTTTAGGTCCTATAAGTTTTGTTCCTGATTCTTAAGCAATTCCTTTTGAAGATATATGATGTATGTCTTTCATCTTTGGAGCTATTATGTTTGCATTGTTCTATAAAATATTTTGATTTAATTTAGTTTAGGTAATTCAAGACCTCTTCTTTTTACCTTATTCTTTTGGGTGCTCTTGTTGACTTTTTCTTCTTGAAATTACATATATGTATATCTATGTGTTTGTATTTTCTTTTAAAAAATAAAGTCACAGTTACCCTTCAAGTTGGTTGTAACTCTTGACTGTCGAATAGCTTGTGCCATCTCAAGTCTGCTGGACAGCCTTCTTTTTTATTTCACTCTATCTGGACTCTTTACTCCTCTGATCACAAAAATACATGTTAATTGGCACACGCTATTCGACATGTGAAATTGACTTCACTGTTTATTTGCTACCCATATCAGGACTTGGTTCTGCTTTCAATGTTTAAGCAAAGTTACATCACGTGTGTCTTATCAGCTAACAAAAACTATTTCACCACTGTATTACCATCATATGCTCATATGTGTGACTTTCAGAAATTTTATCCTAATTCTTGGAGATCAGACAGCAAGGCATTAACTCTTGTAGGGAAAATGTTTTAAAATATTTCCACTAGACAATAGAATCAAAATGGCTGTAGTTTAGAACAAATTTAGCTCACAAATGATTAAGAGAATTCCAGGTTATTTAGGGTTCTCTCATCTTAATAAGCTGGGATGGGCTGAGCATTATAACTGGAAACTATGGATCGAAAACTTGCTAGAAACTCTTATCATTTTTCATTTTGCTTTATGCCCTGCTATTGCGACAACTTAACAGTCTTAATATAATCTATTTACTTATGTTTATTTGGTGTATGATATGGTCTAAGAACCAGAATGGAAATAGAAGCAATGCTAGCACTAGCAGTTGCCCTTGTTAAAGCAGTCTTTGCTTTCTTTTCAGGTTGTACATTCTTTTTTCTTACAAATGCACTAGAATGGACATTAATATTTTGCTCAAAATTTCCAAGCAATTTGCCAAAATCAAAAGGAAATTCATTATCTGGACCACTGGATTTACCATTTGTGCTGAAGACTTCAACATAGAGAACTGCTCTTAGTTCATTCTCTTTTGAAGAGTACACAGGTTTCTTGGAAAATATCCTCATTCAATTGTCATTAACCCTTTATTCAAGATGCTAGTGCAACCAATTTCTTGTTTTCTCCCTCTTCCAAATCATGTTTGGTTCTCTCTCTCTCTCTCTCTCTCACACGCACACACACACACACATTCTCTCATAGAAACTTCTTGTCTTAAAAATGAAAAGTTTCTTTAGATTATTCTGGCGCTTGAATCAATTTTTGCAAAAAGTTAGAAACTAATGTTGCTAGATTTGGGTGGTAGAATCATATCCTCAATAGCAAGTGTAAGTTCTTGTTTTCTCCATGCTAAAATGTTTTTGGCTGAGTTTTTCATTGAGCAGGTTTTGATAGATTAGCTACCTTTTTCTTTGGAACATGGGTTCCTTAAACTTTTGATATTTCAGCCGACTTTACCAATTTGATGGTGCATTGCAGATAGAAGAGCTTGTGTCAATGATAGGACAGGTTTGAGCTTTTAAAACTGAATTTTCTGTTGTTTTTATATGGTCATTCTACAAAACACTAGCACAGTTGCTATTGTAATATTTTGAAAACTGTGACCCATCCTTACAGAGTAAGCGTCCAGTTGCATACACTGGAGCAAGAATTTCAACTTCATGTGGGGTACCCAATTTACAAGGTCCAAAAAGAGTTTGGACACTTCATGTAAGGACTAGACTTCATATTTCCCTTGCATCTCCATTTTAAATTTTTTTGAGTTTCTAGTTGGCTTTGTGACCAATAGCTAGTGGTGTAAAGTTGCATTTCTGAATTGAACATTTGAGTGTACAATTACCTATTCATTACAAATTGGGCATTTAACATTTACACCAACAAGGGCATTTAACATTTGACTATGGTGTGCACTTTTACACCCAGTTACTCTTTGGTAGAGTAGTGTTATTTTTGCATTTATTTAATTTCAGCGTTTAAGTATTGCAACCTTGTTTAAATGTTAAATGTTTTTTCAATCAAATAGGAGGCTAGATGCGTGGAGAGGAGAAATCTAGAGCAGTATGTTAAAAAAATTGATGTACGTATCCTTCATTTTCGATCTAGTACTTCTGAGGCACGAGAAAAGGGAACACCATGTCTTTCCTTCTTGCCTGAATGCTTTTGAGCACATAATGGTTTCTTTTATTGCTTTACGTGTTTACCTTTTTACATTGATGAGTTTCAACATCATCGAAACACAGAGAGAATGGGCTGAAGCAAAAAAAGATCTTCATGAAGAGTGAGAGAATGTTCAAAATCTTAAACTTGGGAGGGAAAATTGCATGAACAATGCCTTGAAACAAGTTAAAGAAATGAGAAAAGAACTGGCTAATGCCTTGCATGCGCTAGCTGCGCTAGAGTTTCTATTGCTGAGGTCTCTAATTTGAGTATCTATTTGGTTTTCTGTGTTTTGTTGATGCATATTAGATTTTTATCTTGTGTCATAACTCCTGTGCTGTTTAACTTAGTTGAGGTTTTGCTCCTTTGCATATCATTTTTTTACCCATTTTTTATGCAGCTAATTAGTTCAACAATTTGTCCCTGGTGATGCTATTTCTGTCAAAAGCTTATTATAGCCCTTGTGCAAGCAGAGACTATTCCTTTTGTACATTTTAAGTTTTTTCCTACTTATGTTTCCAAATCAGATGTCCATCTGTTGTGGTCCTGTTCTGACAGAATGACACTCACTTAGTTGAATGGTTATTATTATGATTTTTTTATATGTTGTTTCAGTTATGTTTTGGATTTAGCATCTTGCTCATGGTGGCTTTCTTGTTTGGTGACATTTTTTCAGATAAATTTGCACTTGCATGTTGCAAGGAAGATATTGAGAAGTCGAGGGAAGAAGCAGAAGTTAACAAGGAACACATGGTACAGGTAGTTAATTAGATCCTAGTTATGTTGTCTGAGGCTGATTTCATCATATATTGACTTCATTTGTTATTTCAGTATAAAATCATAGCTCAAGTAACAGAAGTAGCCCTCTAGCAGGTGGAAGTTGCCCAAGAGAACTTAAAGTGGAGGTTTTCTCAATGCTTTACAATTATTGGAAAACTTCTTGATTTGGTAGTGTAGTTTATTGTGGGTTGCTTCTGTTCTACAGGCCGAGAATTCAAAAAGGTTACTTGAAGCAGAACTTCATTCTTTCAAGGAACGGGCTACTGAACTACAAGTTGAATCTACCTTGAAGGTTAAGGAAGTTGCTTCAGTTAACTGCAGAAAAAGAAGAAGCCCTTGCAGCTGCTGCTTCTCAGATATTGAGCCTCAAAGAGGAGCATTCTGTTAAGGTGTTGGTATTGGTTATCTATTTTCTTGTAATATTTGCCAGCAATGCCTCACAATTTCATTAATCAAGGTCCCAATTTGTGGCTGTAGTAGTGGCTATGTGAATTAGATAAGGATCAACACATAAATTTCTGGTGTTCAATTTAGTTATACGGACGAGTTATTACTTGGAGTTTAGAATGTATACTATGTGTCTCAGCAATGTACTTTTGATATGAATTACGACTTTTGATATGGATTTACTTTTAATATTATGCGGGATTATTTTATCAAATCTGTTAATTATAGATTATATAGTGATAATGTACTTTTAGTTACTAACAAAAAATCTATTAGTAATTTTAGTTACTAATAGAAATCTGTCGATATTTACTAATAGAAAATCAGATGGTACTTATTAGCAATATAGCATTTTTGTACTACAACATTACTAATTGAATTTTAGTTGGTAAGCTATCAATTTGCATGATATTTTTAGACATCTACTAATTAAGTACTAACTGAACCGTCTGTTGGTAATGAATCACATTAACCAACAAAATAAATATACTAAGGAACTGTTAGTAAAATTACCAACTAAATTACTTACTAAATAATCAATTAGAAAAAAATGCCAACTAAATTACAACAAATGAATCAATTGAAAAATTACCAATTACTTTACCAGTTAGTTAGTCAATCTATTGGTAATTTAATAAAATTACCAAAAGAAAATATTCAACTCTAACAAAACTATTACCAACTGAAATTTAATGTTACTAATTGTGAAATCGGTTAGTAATTACCAACCGACTTGAAAAAATGTTGTTGGTAACAATTTTCAATAACTAATGGATCGAATTTTGTTGGAAATCTGTTGGTAATCTAGTATTACCAACAGAAATTCAATAATTACGAACAAAATTTGTCAATTGGTAATCAACCTTTTTCTAATATATGGATGAGGCTAAATGTGGAAAATGAGCTATTTTATATTTGCTTCTTTGTTTCTGAGGATTGGATTGCATTGTGTTTCAATGATAATTCTTATGGATGCTAAATTGCATGTTTTTGGTGAATGAGTTGGAATTAGTTTTGCCTTATGGGCTTGGATATAAAATGGACTTAGTTTCTGCATTTTGCTAACTTAAATCTTTATTTGCTTTATTCCTTTTATTTCCCATTTTCAACATTATTTGAGTTTTTGTGATTGTGGTTTGGAGTTGGGCTGTGAATTGTATTGAGCTTTGTGAAATGCTTTTATGGTGGCTGACATTTGTATGACGGTGTATATTGTTAATTTGTTATAGTATATTAGATTTTGGGGTGCAATGCATATGGTTGAGTTAAAATGTGATACAATGAGGAAGTAAGAAGGATTGTCAACTTGTACTATTTTAGATTGGTTTACACTATGAGCCATGGATTTTGGATGTATTATTGGGGGGTAATCTTGCATTTGACATTTTTGTGAATGTTGGGAACCTATGTTCTATTCTCTCCTGAGGCTTTGGAGTTATGCTATGCTTTTATCAATTGTGCTTGGTTATCATTTTTGCTGTGTAGTTGTTATCATTTTTTCTGTGGTTAATACTGCTATGATAAAAGCATAGCATAGCATATTCTCTTCTGTAGTGCATTAATACTGCTATGATGTTGATGAGGTTCTCTGAGTTAATAATGCATTCAAGAGGAAAATTTTTGTTTGTAACATGATTCATGGGATTTTACATCAAACTGGATTTATTTATTTATTTATTTTTTGAGAAATGAGATTTAAACCAACATTAGATTTATTCTTGGGGTGCATTTGAATTGTGAACTGATGAAGAAGAGATGGGATTAAATGTGTATGTTTATGAATATAAAAGATGATTTTCGTAGGTTATGATGATAAATGCCTCTTGATCTCTCTGACTTTTGCTGAATATTCCTTTCTTCAATTACATTAAGTCTTTCATCTACTTAATTGAACTTTCTACTTATTGTTTAATTTTAGTGCTTTGTAAATATATTAGAGCAAGTTTTTTATTTTCTTGCATTTTGATATATAATATTTAGTTTTTGAATTCCTTTTCCTCTTGTGAACTTTCAGTGTTGGTTGAGCTTTTGTTGTTGAGGTTCTGAGATTGGGTTATAATTGGATTGATTGTGGTATAGATTATATTGGATGATTGGTATTGGACTTATTTTCTTTGTTGTGTTGAGTTGGGGGTAAGATTGTGGTTGATTTTTGACAGGAGAAGCCTTTTCCCCTTTTGTTTACTTTTCCTCTCTCCATCTCCAACCATGCCTCCTAGAGCCTCCAAGCTTCCTCCCAAGAGAAAGAGGAGTGGAGCTTCTTCTTCTTTACAACAGCCTACCACTGACCCTACCATTCTCCCTAGCCATTTTGTTAATGACGATTGCAAGGAAGGGTACACTATTAGACTCCACAACAAGATAGTTGTGGAGAAGACAGTTGACCCCGAGTTGGATAGAGATCAGCATCTAGTAACACTTTTTAAACAAATAGGATGGGCTCCTATCTTAGGATTGACCGGGGCATATTATCTAATATTGGTGAAGGACTTTTTTGCCAACATGTCAAATAACAAACATAGTATTCTAAGGGAAACCAATATTGTGTTGAGAGGGTGCGTATCTATATGACTAGGAAGGTCCTAGGCACCATTCTACAGATAAAGAATGAGGGACCCTAGGTAGATATAGACACCTATAGTAAAAAGGTCATTTCTAAGCTTGCATGGGATAATTTTGCTGCCAGGCAGGAGTTTGGACTAGCATATACTCAGGCTAGGTCCACCATAAAGTGGGCCACTTTAAGATGGCCATTAAAGTGGGCCATCTTACACTTTAATGTAGCTCCTAGAGCTTGTAGTCTCAATAAGGGGCGGGTTATTGATATTTATGCTCTGTATAAGATGGCCCACTCCGAGCCTATTCCACTAAACCCTTGTCATCGTAACCTATATGCAAGAGGTTGTAGCCTCATGCTAGACCTCACGAGCTTTCATTTTCTTTCTCCTCATTACACGTATCTTCTAGTATTTTCATGTACCTTTAGAGGAAAAGATACAAGTTAGTACCTCCTCTGGGGATGTAGTTTTTGAGGGGATCCTAATTAACTGTGGGTTTTCTTATGATAGGCAGAGAGGTAGATGGTTGACCCTGAAGGAGAGGAGAGATGGGGTGCAGGAGGGGTGGGGTCCAAAATCTACATCTACTTCTCTACCTATAGTCCATCACTAATTAGCAACGAATTTGCGACAGTCTTTCAAAATTTGAAAATAAATTTATTTTTTAAAATTTTAAAAAATGAGCCGTCACAAATCCATTGCTAATTAGTAACGGATTTGCTATGACATTTTTTAATATATGATTAACACTAAAAAAGTAGCAACGGATTTGCAATAACACTTTTTTTTTCAAATTTTAAAAAATAAATTTATTTTCCTTTTTTGAATGACTGTTGCAGAGTCGTCGTTAATTAGCAATGGATTTGCGACGACTAATTTTTTTAAATTTTGAAAAATAAATTTATTTTTGAATTTTGGATGGTCATCGTAAAACCGTTGTAAATTAGCAACGGACTTGCGATGGTTCATTTTAAAAAAAAAAAAATTAAAAGTAGATTTTTTTCGAATTTTGAATGGCCGTTGCAATGTCGTCACAAATTAACATAGTATCTACTGTAACACCCCGCTACCTAGGCCCGCCAGGGCCGGGGATGTCACCCCATCCAAAGGATAAGGGGTCTTTATAACTAGGTCACTCAAATGAAATAGCGGAATATAAATGATACTTGAATTTAAAATTTATTACATCCCAAAATAAATAACAATCCAAGAATAAATCCCAAAATACTAAAAACAAACCCGTAATAAAATTTATCCACTCTCATCTCCCCAAAACATTACACAAAAATAAATCATCAGAAAATCTTCCAAAGCAGGTATAATCTAGCTACTCATCCCCACAGTAGGATCGACCTGAAATCATGGTAAAATGGTGGTGAGACAGAAATATCAGTAAGTCCGTGTGTGCTTTGGGTGTTCAGTGAAAATAGTTCGTGAATGCAAAGTATAAAATTCTTTATAAGAGATCACTGGCAAGCAATAAACATCAGTCAAAAACAAGAGTGGTGTTTTGGCATTTCCAGCCATACATAATTTATAAAATCAACCACTCGAAAGAAAGGATTACAGGTTACCACACGTTGGACGCCATAACTGGATGGTCAACATGCCACACTTTGTGCATACCGCCGGTCAGAATGTCACACTTTGTGCAGACTGACAAAAGTAGGTGATCGGCCTATTGGGCAAGATACTCCCCCTTCTCTATACCCAAACAACAACCGGGTGTCCATTCTAGCAAAACACAGTCACTTGACTGAAAAAGAACACTGCTAGCTCGGACCGGTATGACTTATTAGACTGTCGTCTTATCCGGGAAGGACTCACCCCTCAGAGGTGGCCACCTATTGAAAGACTTACCCTAACCCCTCAAAGACTAGTCCAATAGTCTACCCTTATTGAGTACTTAACGTAACATATCCCACTTGGGAAAAAAAAATGAACAAAACATAGTTCCACTTGAACATGGCAATTAAGGGTTTCCAAAGTCTTTGTCAAAATCAGTTTTAGAAAGAGTTTTGAGTTTGAATAAATCTGGTTATTGGTTTTCAAATAATTTGTTTGACGGAAATAAGACAGGAGACAATCTTCAATTGCCTTTACAAAGATGAGTGTCTATGCACTCTACATTTGGCTTGCCATAATTAAACACTTTTCATCAATCAGGTTTTATGCAGGAGCTTACCTGATTCTTACTCACAATAAAAAGGTCTCCAACTGCTGACCTAACCCCACATGAGCAAATACAAACCACAATCAAACTCAAGCCAAAATACACTTTCTCAATTTAAATAACTCAACTTACTACTATCATGATCCTGGTATCCCAAGCTTTAAGGCCAAACAATAAGTAAATAGGTTTATAAGCTAAGGATAATTTGATATTTAAATTAATTAATGTTTTGGAAAATAAGTACTAATAAGTTAAAGGTTTAAATATTGCTAAGAAAATTTAGAGTTTATTTGATGAAGAGTCTTAGGTGATTTTTAGGAAAAATAATGATTTATTAATAATTTAGCTGTTAGAAAATAATTGATAACTAAAGTTAGTTGAAAATGAATTTTAATGAGCCTTGCTTGGAAAATAATAAATAAGTTTTAATAGGTTTTGATTAAAAGATAATAATTAAATTTTAATAATAAGTATTTTACTAATTATGATTATTTCAAAAAAAAAAAAGGCTTTAGTTGATTTCATTATTTTTATATAATATCAATATATTTTATTTTTCTATCAAAATTATTATTTATTTGATTAAAATATCCTTTATATATATAATAATCCAAATCCACCATTCTTAGGGTTTTTTCGAAATTACTAGCAAAATCATATTATTAAATATTTTATTCAGGAAATAAAAATTAGCTTAGGGACAACTAGATCATGATCATATTTCCATGGCTATTCACAATCATGAACATATACAATCCTTCAATTCATCAAATCATGCATACAAGCATAGATCTCAATTTATCAAGACATGATCTAACCTCTACTAGCATAAATATGATCATGGTTTCAACAATCCAACATGAATATAAATCTTATTCACCAAAGGTGACATAATCTCTAGCATACTTAATCATGGAGGCATGCATTAAACCTCAAATCATCATACAATCAACTGAGATAATCCATCCATGCATAGATCCCATCTCCTTCATATTCATACATATATTCATGATTCAATCTCAACAATACATACTCAAAACCTATCCACAATCCATCTTCTATCAACATCATCCTAGAGACATGAATCTAGAATTAAAAGAAGGGTTAAAAGAAAGCTTACTTGCTTGATGAATTCCCTTGAAGGAGTTTTGAATAGGTCTCAACTCCTAGATGTCTAAATCCGACCAAAGAAGGTGAAGGAAGCATGATCATTGGAGAAGAAACCATCCGGCCAAGGAGGAGAGAGATTCGGCCAAGAGAGAGAGAGAGAGAGAGAGAGAGAGAGACCATTAGTGGATTTATTCATATATATATTCATTAGAGATCACGATTAGAGAAGATGGAGTTGTTAGAACAAACCTACCTTGATAATGTTCTTGAGCCTTCACAAAATTTCTGGTTTTTTATCCAAACTAGCAAGTTGGATTTTGGAGTTTGATGTTAAGAATGGTGTTAATGGACTTACGGCAGTGAGTAGATGAATTCTGGAGTTTTTAGAAGTAGTTTGAAGTGATTTGGATAGGTATTAGGTGAAAGGAAGAAGTAGGTGTTCTTGGTGTGTTGTGTGTTCTTGAAAGTTGAAGAGAATAGAGAGTTTTTGAATGGATGCTGTCGAAATTCTGAAGAGATTAGGGCTGACCGAAATTTCTGTAGGGTTTAGGAAGGTGATTCTCTGATTTGGAAGAGAAAAGGAAAGGCTAGTTGTTGGAATCCTTGAAGAATATTTTTGAGAAGCAAATTTGGAAACTAAATATTCAAGAATATCTTTGATTCTTGGAGAGCTTTTGGAAGTCTGCCATGGCCGAATTTCTGTGCAGTGTTTTTGCTGGAGGAAAGCTGATTGAAGAGGGGTAATGGTGGCCGAAAAAATGGAGTGAAATAGTGAGAAATAAGTTTGGTTGTTTGAGGAACATTTTATGGAAGGTTGCCAAATTATGGTGGCTGGAATTTTGGTAACTAATCAAGCATGATTGCAGAGATTTGTTAGAGAGATTTTCTGGCAGCCATGACTGGATTTTTCGTGCAGAACTTAGGGAGGATAATGGAGTTCAATTAATGGAGGTTTAAGGGTGGTTTGTGCAGAAAAATGATGGAGTTTCGGGTAGGAGAGAATTAGGAAACAAAGCTGGAAAAACTACTGCACAGTATTTTTCGCAAGGCTGAATTTTTTTTTCTGGACAGTTTTAGCTGCCATCTTTCCAGTCGATTTGCAGAGGTTTTGAAGGGGAGTTTTAGGGGTTTTCAAGGCTGGTTTCTAACCTTCTTCATGGAAGAAAAACATGGCTAATGCGCTGAACAAAAATTGGAAGAAAACAGCTTGGTTTCGGACCTCCAAAGTTGCGATTTGCCCAGGGATTTTTCTGGTTTTGTACCAACTTTGTGCAGTCCGAAAATGGTCAGAGAAATTCAGGTTGCAAGCTAATCCAAAAGGCCATTTTTCTGGCAGCATTTAGGAGGGAATATTAACTAAGAGTTTCGACAACTTGAAGGCACAAGAAGCTGGAAAATTTCAGTTCATTCCAAGAAGGAAGATGAACCTAGCTAGAATGAATTTTTAGAAAGTTCACTAAAGGGATTTATTCCCTTGGAATCTTTCACATCTCCTCCACATTTTCAGACCATAAAATGTCTTCCACTAAGACATTTTGATTCTACAAAGCCACAACACTTCACTGGAATTTCTGGAAAGAAATTGGCTAGAAAAATTTGAACAAATTAATGAATTGAGAAATAGGAAAATTAAGGATCAAGAGGAAATGAATTCCTCTTAGGGAATTTGTGTAGAACAAATGAGTAGGATTTGAAGACTCCTATCATGCCTCTTATAGGACAACATCTCTACCCTACTCCAAACACCACTAAGGTCGAAAATGATACTTCCCAAGCAAAAAGAAAATTTAACCAAGCTAAAGCTCCTATGATGGAATTTAAACCCAAGACCTCAAGAATTAATTCTAAGGCTCTAACCACTAAACCACAGCAACTTTTGTTCTTATTTTCCCTCAAAAAAATATTTTCTTATTCAATCCTCAAGTTGTCTCCCTTTTTCCACCTCAAGCAAAAATTACTATTTTGCCCTTCTCAAGCAATACTCACAACCAAACCTTCGAGACAATAAAACTCAAATCCAAAGCATAGAAAATCATTTAAGAATATATTTAAACATGCAATAAATTATGATATGCATCCCAACCCCCTCACTCTAAAGTTGGTTTTGACTGGGGTTTCACATCTACCACGGCTTATTTTTTAAATTTTAAAAATAAATTTATTTTCTAATTTTGGATGGCCATTGTAAAGCTGTCACTAATTAGCAATGGATTTGCGATGGTACTTTAATTTTTAGTGTAAATTAAATATTAAAAAAAACTGTTGCAAATTAGTGATGAATTTGCTACAGTTTTAATTTCAATTTAATTAGTGATAATAAATAATTAAAAAAATCATCACAAATCCGTCTCTAATCAGTGACGGCTAAAGGTCCTTCACTAATCCATCGGTAATAACGACAAATTAGTCACGAACTTTTAAAAAAAATATATTTTCACAGTTTTTACTCCCGTTGCTATTCTATTGCAAATTAGTAACGGCCCAAATGCTGTCGCTAATTATCATTTTTCTTATAGTGACTGTGCACTATTAGAATTCAGAAATGTCAAGACTTCAAGGAGCCAACCGTGTCATGCAACTCAATTTCAACGCCACTGTGCATGATTACAACATATAAGGAGATCAAGTCCCACGACGTCGTTTCAAGCTAATCTAATGAATGGGATGCATGCATGACACCATTATAACACCTTCCACGACATCGTACAATATCGCAGATTAGCTCATATTCTGTAATTTTTAGGACTTTTTGAAGAAGAACCTATAAATACTCTCTATCTAGGTTATTTCAAAGAAGAGCAACATGAAATACACCAGAGAAACCCTCTTGGAAACCTCAAGGAGAGTTAGAGGAAAAAATCAAGGCTAGATTGGAAGAGAAGAGGGGCACTCCAAAAAAGATTCAAAGTGGAAGAAGGGCACTTGTCCATGAGCTTTCCTATTCTTTAGCTTTGTAATTTGAATTTGGTGATATTTATTTTGCTTGGATTTAATTGTAATTAAAGGGTTATACCCTAATTTGATTGTGTATTGGATTATTATTTGATTTATTGAGTTTTATTTGAGTAATCTACCACTTGAGTTTGATAGATTGAATTGATTGCTTGGATTATCCTCTTATATTGAATTTGAGGAAGGATGTATGAGATGGGTACTTATTTATGTTAATTCAATATATTTATTTTTTCTTGATGAACTTGAGAAAAGATTTGAAGGATTAGAACTTTGTGATAGATGGGGTTGTTGGGTCATCTAGAGATAGGGATTTGGCATATTTTGGCTTAATAATTGTGGGTCTTTGATCTATATGCTCCTCGGGTTTGATTTGTATGATAGAGATATCTATAGATTGGGATCAAAGATAGGAAAATTATTACTTGAGAAAGAGTGAGTTTCACAATATTGAAGGATCCTTGCCAATGTTTGAATTTGAGTTCCATTGATTGAGTAATATTTGATGCATGATCATTATTAGAAAAATTCACTTTGATTACGTGTCTAATCTCATTTTCTTACTTCTATCTTGCCATTGTAATCTTTTAGACTCTATCTTGTAAATGAGATTGATGTATTTTTGTTGTGCCAAATAGTAGTTAATTAGAATTAGTAGTAGTTAATGTCTTTATTTCTTTGTATTTAGTTGATTGAACAATGAAACAAGGGTGAAAGAAAGAGTAGTTGATGTCTTTTTTCGAGGATTTTCGATACTTATTAACTAAATTCTGTGTTACATGATGGGTATATTTGTCCAAATGTATGCGTATGTGAGTTAAATTGATATTTTAAATTAAAATTTGATTGAGTATTAGACATAATTCTATAGCATTCTAGCATATACACAAACATGCACGCATCAGCACTCTAGAAGGATTTGTCTTTTAGATAGACAAAGAATTCCAGCTATTAGGCTTATACAAACTGCTCGGAGGTAAAATCTATGTCTCCCTCCATGTACTTAATTTTTTTGAAATTAATGAACTGGTAGGGGCCCTACCAATCCCACACCATCTCAGGTGGTTTAATTAAGGAAAAAAAAAAAAAACCATCAACAAAACCCAAGTTATAGTACATTACAGAAGTTGGATTACTAATAATTTTATAGATGATAATATACATATTTATATGTAAAAAGATATAACAATATTAATAAAAGTATATCATATTTGAGTCTATTGAGCCCGAAACATATGTTCTCGAACTTGTCCTGAATAGGAAGTTTACAAGTGAATTCGGGTTTTAAAAAAAAATTAAATAACCGAGTTCGGATTGATATTGAAACATATGTTCTTGAACTTGTTCTAAATAGGAGGAGGCTTATAAATGAATTCGAATTGAGTCTGAAACATATGTTATTGAACTTGTCCTGAATAGGAAGTTTATAAATGAATTTGGATCATTAAGATATACAGACATAACATGTGTTGTAAATTAGCTAAATGGATTCATAATCTAATTTGATTCGACTAAATAGGTTTCTTAAACTTGCTACTTTATGGATTTGGGGTTTCTTAAACTTGCTACTTTTATAAAATCTATAGAAGTTATTACTCATACAAAAATTATTAAACTCCATAGTTTTTTTTTTTTTAAATTCAACTCCATAGCATGTTCCTATAATATGCATACATATAAGCTATTAAAAAATATGCGAACTTAATTTCAACCCAAAAGAGGCCTTATGACTAGGGATGGCAATCGGGTTGGGCGGGCCAGGGACTAGAAATCTCAGCCCCATCCCTGCATTCCCCCCGTATCCCCTCCCCCGGCCCTTCTTCGACAAGGGAAAAGACAGGGATCCCCGTCCCCGACCCACCGGGGACAAAATAATCCTCGATCCTAACCCAGGCCTAGCGGGGAACTGGGGTTGCGGGGGCCTGATTTCGGCCCAACGAAAAAAATTTAAATCTAAATAAATTTTGAAATTTTATAAAAATAAAAATTTATATTTTCTTAGCAAAAAAATAAATTTAAATAAATTCTATATAAGTACTACTAATATCAAGGTTTAATTTAGAAATAATATATATTTGTGTGTTAATGTGAGATATTTAATATTAATAATCGAATAAAATTAAATATTTACAAATAAGTTTAGGTATGTTCAATTACTAATCCAACAAATACTAATCAATCTTGAACGAAGTTGTGTTTCGAATAAGTTCAACTTTATTCTATTACTAACAGAATAAATACTCATTGATGTTGAACAAACTTTTATTCACACAAATATTTATATTTTTATCAAATTTATCATTGTCATCTTAAATTATAGTCAAATCTTATATTATTACCATTTGTATTCTATTTTGTATCTTATCTCTGTGACAAAAAAAATTAAAGTTAAAATATTAATTCAAGATAAATAAAATTCGAATTGTAGTATGAGATACAATACAACCATAATTTTAAAATAAGTAATGACTTTAAGGATATAAGTTTATAAATAAAGCATTTTTTGCTCGTGCCTCTCAAGACCTTTAATGGTTTGAGAAATAAACTTATATCCATACCGCTTTACAATGTCATTTTTAATTTCTCATTCATTTTTTCCCCCTTAATTGTAATTATTTCATAAATGTCTTTTTAAATATATATATATACAATAACAAAAATTCTATGAATAAGAATTTTTATGAATAAAATTATCTAACATACTCTTAATCAAATTATTTAAAAAGATTAAAAAAATATAATTTTTACAGTATTAGAGAAATAAAAATAAATAAATAATATTTTTTAATATTAGAGAAATATAAAAATAAATAAATTATGGGGTAATATTAAAATAATATTATTAATACCAATTAAAATTTATAAAAAGATTATAATGTTTAGAATACCAATGAAAAATAAAATGTTCATAGTATCTTACTATCCCAACTACTATATTATTTGTTAGCAAGTTATTTGTTAGTGCATTAAAATTATAAATTTATTAATATAGGTATATTATTATCTCACATAAGAATCTAAAATTTCATAAATCAAGACATTTTTTTGCCTTATTATAGTTAAGCAGATATAGTACAAGACATATATATACACCTATATTATATAATTAATATATATACTATGTATATAAATATATACACATACTATATAGTATGTATATATTTTATTTTTACATATACTATATATAATTATTGTGTATATATATAATAAAAATTATAATATTTATACATATGTATTATGCGGGCCGGGGGTAGGGATGGGCCGGGCGAATCAAGGATCATGCTATCCCCGTCCCCGACCTGACCCCGCCTAGCGAGCCAAGGTGTAAAGCCCTCCCCTGGCCCCGGCCCCATCCCCGCTATCGGGGAATTCTTAGCCCAACCGGGTCGGGTTCCCAATTTATGCGGAAAAATTACCATCCCTACTTATGACATGGGAAGGATTATCCAAGATTTATAAAAAAAACAATCTACTAGGGCAATTAGTTAATATGGAATAATTCAACACATCCTCTTATGCTGGACTAGACATATGTAGCTTGAAATTTGAAGAATTGAACATCTATGACTGGCCCAACATTGGATTAGGATAGGCTTTAATATCTTGTTAAAAAATATGCTAACTTATGACTCATTTGATAAAATTAAAATTTGAAGAATAAAATCTGAATATTTAAGTATTGAATTTTAAAAATTGAAGTCTAATTACTGAATCTGAAATCTAAAGTCGAAAATTGAAGTTTGAATTAATTATGAATTAGTTTTACACTATATTTTATTAAAATTTAGATTAAATATAGAAGAATATTAATAATTGGATAAGTATTTAATATATTCGATTTCAAACTTAAACAACTTTCAATTCACTTAAAATTTATAATAGAATTTTAGTAAGTCTTAATAAATTTAGTGATAGCAAAAATTTATTATCAAATGTACTTAATTAATTAAACACTTAATATTATACATTATCAAATGTACTGAATAAAATAAGTACTTAATTAATTAATTTTAAGTGTTTAATTAGGTTGTCAATCAGACCCTTAACTCTAGTCTAAAAGACATCTTGTAGAGGGAGTATTACCCAAAACTTTACACTGTATGCTTCCTTTTTATTTTGAGGGAAACACCATTTGCTTCCTATAGATGCACTTAATGCTTGAAAAACTCACAATTAAGAGATCCTATGCAATCCATTTTGATTATCATGATAAACTTACTCAAATCTGCATGACTAGAAAATTTTGTCAATCAAATCCTCTATTAGTTCTTCATCTTCCACGTACATATACAATCCTCATTCCATAAAGCCATCACAAATACATCTAAAAAACAATCAAAATGAGCCGCAACAGCTTGATAATTTTGCTATTTGTTATTTTTACACTTTCTTGTACTCCTTTTGCTTTAGTAACATTACCTCCTATTATTCAAGTTGTAAACGTTGTAATAAGAAATGAACTCATAGTTCATTCTCCACCATTGTGGATTCAGTGTCTGGGCATTCAAGGTGAAGATGTAAATACAACAATTCCTGTTAACGATGAATATAAGTGGCATTTTGATAGATCCAAAGTACCATTTGGTGCCTGCATGTTTGGATTTGGTGGAAACCACCAGTTTTTTGTGGTTGCAGGTGTTTACAGTCCCTGTGATGGTGAACAAAAGTTTCACAAAGATCTTTCATGCCATTGGATAGTGAGAAAGGATGGGTTCTATTTTCTTAACTTCACTAATATGCAGAAGAAATATACATGGATGGTTTAGGGATGATGGGAAAGGAAGAGGCTTGCACAATCTTGATCATGTTGTTCATGTACTTATTGTTACATATGTTGTTCCTAATTGGTACTTTGATCGGAATAGAATAATTATACTTGGAATATACTTGATAGTCTTAATAGATATAATACAAGTTTTTTAATTAATAATGAATTGAGTGAAATAAATCATCTCTTATACACAATATATAAGTACTCATTTCTTGTTTTTTACGTGAGTACACTTTGATTTCTTGTTTTATATTGCATATACCCATCTATATAAATAAGAGTAGGGATGGAACTGAGGAGGAAGGGTTGGGGTAGACCCCTTCCCGAATTATTCTTATATTTTCTTTCAAAAAATTAAAAAAATTTTGAAAAGTTTTTGTAAATTTTAATTCACCCTAAAAAAAATTTCTAAAACTTTATTACACTATCATATAATATATTGTTCCATATAGTTTGCCCCAATCATAAATTTTTTGTTTCGTCTGTGAACAAGAGAACTATTAGAAATAGTTAGTGTAATTAAGTAATTAATCTTTTAGAATAGTAATAATTTTCTAAGTAAAATACCCCAACTGCCTTTGAACTTGTTAGAAAATCTCAATTCCACCCTCCAACTTTTCATAAAAACAAAATTTCTCAACTAATTACAATGTTCATTAGTTGCCATTCCATCTACTTGAGGTGTTATGTGCTAATAGAGCGTAATCACATACCATTCTCATGCTGTTTTTCAAGGGTGATTTGATTTGTCAATTTCAATTCCAAACAAAGACGGAACTAGGGGGCTAGGGTGGTCCTTGCCCCCCAAACTTTTTTAAAATCTCATATTTTATCTTAAATTTTTTTTAAAATTTTAAAATTTTTTAAAATTTTTATATTTCGCCTCACAAAATTTTTTAAAAAGTCATATATTATCTAATTATATTTTTTATATATTGTTAGTCCCCAACCTCAAGTCCCTGTTCTGTCCCTGATCCCAAAGCTCTTTCTCTTTCCCCAAATCCTTTGTGACCGACAACATTATTTAAGTGCATCAATGACCACGCCCTGTTAATCTTCCGCTTCAATGGCTTAAGCAATTGATCTCAAACCGGTTTATGCAAATCCAACTCCACCTCCTACAGAAATTACACACTCATCCCATTATTAGCCAACCATACTTTGGATGTCATGACATTTATTTCGTCACGCTCGCATGATGGCAAGGTTGCCTACATTGATGTTGCCACAATTCACCAACTCACTTTTGTCGAGCTATGGAGAGTTATTGAGTCTGTTGCCAGCCCTCTCTCCAACATGGGCATTCAAAAAGGTAATGTTGTCTTTCTCCTTGCTCCCAACTCCATTTTCTTTTCTCTCATTAGATTCCAAGCTTGTGGTTGCCTTCTCCATTTCTCAACTTATTTAGGCACGTTGGGAGATTTTATGCAATTGAAAATGGAAGATTTAGAGAAACAGAAAGGTTTCTCTAAATCTTATTAATGGAAGATTTATGTTTAAGATTCACTTATTAATGGAAGGTTTGGGGAAGGA
Organism: Voacanga thouarsii; assembly: GCA_026120185.1. NCBI lineage: Eukaryota > Viridiplantae > Streptophyta > Magnoliopsida > Gentianales > Apocynaceae > Voacanga > Voacanga thouarsii. Next base: position 1,000,917 of record JANUWF010003365.1, on the reverse strand, counting down.
AGAAGCGTTACAAGATTAAATTCCTTTAGAATTGACCTGTTAGTGGAAGATTGGGGAAAGAAAAAGAGTTCTGGGATTGAAATTAAAAATTTTCCTTTTGCATTCACTTGTTAATGGAAGATTTGGGGAAAAAGGAACGGTTGAAATTAAAATTTTCCTTTGGGATTCACTTGTTAAAGGAAGATTTGGGAAGATTTAGGAAAAGAGAATAAGTTCTAGGCTTGAAAATATAAATATTCTTTTATGATTCACTTGGTAAGGGAAGATTTGAAAAAAAGGGTTCTGGGATTGAAATTAAAAAATTTTCTTTGGACATCTTAATGGAAGATTTGGGGAAAGATAGTATTTTGGGATTGAAGCTGAATATTTAGACTAAATTGTCCTTGAAATATAGCACGAGAATGATACATGATTGCTCTCCGTTAATGCATAATGCTTCAATTAGATGAAATGCCTACCAATAAATGTTTAATTAGTTTAAAGATAGATTTTTTTTTTTTTTTTTGAAAAGTTGGAGGACAAAATTGATACTTCCGAACAAGGGTGAATAGAATATTTTATTCTATAATTTTTTTAGTGAAGAAATAATAATATTTTGAGGTTGATTCCAAATAACCCCATAAAACTACAGAGTTGCGTCTATTAAGCCCTTCAAAAGTTAATTACCTCAAATAATCCTTTTAAAGTAAAAAAATATAGTTTCAATTAAAATGTTTCATTAAATTTTGAATGGAAAAAACCACTCTGTTCATTTTGTTTCCGATCCCACTAGTGATATATAATTTAAAGAGAAGGAAAGTCATGTACACACACACACGAAGAAATGACTCATTTGAGAGGAGATAAATTGGAGGGGAAAATGATTGAAAAAAAAAAAAATCATTCAATTAAGAATGTGTATATCTATTATGTATGAGTGTTTGTGTGCATGTATTTTCTCTTTTTTAAGTATTCGTCTATACTGGGAAGGAAAAGAATAAATGTATTTGTCTTTTCTTCCAAAACCTTATAGAAGGACTTAATTGAAAATATTTTTCTTTAAGGGGCTTATTCAAGATAATTAATTTTTGAGGGTCTTAATTGACATAAACTCATAGACAATTTTAACTTAATCGAATCTTTAGGCTATCGATGTAAACATTGAAAATTAAATTATTTATATCTATTTAACAAAAATAAAGATCCATTTGAAAGTTTAGTTGTATGAGTTATAAGTCTATCATGTAACACTTCACTACCTACGTACTCAAATAGGACGAGGATGTCATCCCATCCAGAGCACCAGTGGTCTTTGTAACAAGGTACAAAAGAAAAATGACTAAATAAAATAACCGATAATCTTATTACATCTGAAAATCAAAACTTATACAAGTCTGAAATTCAAAACTAACAATCGTCTCTCAAAATAAATACAAAGAAAAATAAAATAAATTGAACAATCATCTCTTATTCCTTCAACTTGCTCAATAAAAGTACTTCCCTGAAATCATGATATAAAACAGTGTGAGATTGGCATCTCAGTAAGTCTCGTGTGTGCGAATGCCACATTTAAACATTTCATGTATGCAGGTTTATCAATGCCACAAAATATGCTTGCAAGTCAATTTTCATCAATAAACAGTCATTGAGTGGAATAATAAACATCATATTCAACATACTTTCCAAATTCCAATAAACCATCCACTTATCAATACATTAGATTTAAGGAAGGGATGGAAATGATCCAATAACATTATTAAGGCAATATCATGATAGCTCCCAGTATAACGTTCAACACTGGGCAATGGGTGATCTGACCACTAGAGTGAGATACTCCTCCATCTCTACACCCAACACACCGGTTTTCTAATCTAAAAAATAAAGTCTACATGGACCAATATGTTAGCTCGGACCGGCTTGACTAAGTAGTATTATTATCTCTTTAAGTAGAGTTCATCTTTTAGAGGTAATCTCCTGCCATAAGACTCACTCTAACTCTCCAAAACTAGTGCCACTAGCCTATTCCTATTGAGTACTCAATGCTCACTATTTAGGTGCAGAACCATTTCCCTTGTTTTCATAATCATTGATTACTTTGTCTTTGCAAAATGTGATTTTTACTTCAAGCTTTTCAAAAAGTTTTAGTTATAAAAGAAAGGAAACTGTTTTCAGTTAAAAGTTGAATTTTAACAAAATAATTTAGAGTCCACGTTCTCAATCCAAGTATCAAAGTATCACCATAACATTTCATCATGTTTCAATCAACATTTCAATCAACATATCAATCATCATATTGACACCATTTCAATATCATTGTATAAAAGACTTGCAAATATGTATTATTTAGCAAAATAGTTATGTAGGAACTTACTTGGATATTCTCAATAATCAACTAAAGCAATACTTGATCTCTCTTTCACTTTCTTCTTTATCTAAAATCAATGTTTCTATAATTAGAAACCAAATATGAATCTACTTATCTTTTCATGCATCATGAATCCCTATGATCATATCATTCTTCTAATTCATCCATAGCATCTAGATGGATTAATTCATTAAATCACCTCTATAGCTTTCCATGGTCATACATCTCATCATTATGCATGCTTATAATCGATTCATATCAACTATGCAATGACTTTCATAATCAACTACCATCAACTCCATATATTAACCCTAATTGCATAAAAAATCTCATCTTTATTCAACATATAACAGATCTAGATCATAATAGCAATATTTAACCATATTCAACGTCATGCCTAGTTCATCATATTGCACCATCAAACTCATCAATCTAATTTAATCATACTTTCATCTTGGCTCCCTGCATGATATACCACCATAGAAGTAACCTTATTTAAAGCAAAAGAGATTGAGACCAAAAATACCTCTTGAAGAGACACACTAAGAGCAAATGTGGTGTCTTTGGTGATTGGTTGGATTCACTTGAGAAGAAGAGTTAAGTGGTTGCTCTTGGTTTCCTTGATTCAAAGGTCATGAGTGATAAGGGTAAATCAGTTCTCTTTGGTTCAAAATTTAGAAGAAGAGAAGAAGAAGAAGAAGAAGAAGAAGAACAATTGAATAAAAGTTAAAGAAGGTTGAAGGGTTACTTACCTTAAGTCTAGCTTTTGATTTTGGAGAGGATTGGAGTTTGCAATGGCCAAATACTTGGAGAGGGTGGCGGCTGGATTTTCATACATTAGAGGGTGTTTAGGGTTTGATTGAGGGTTGGTTTGATGAAGGAAATAGGTTAGGGTTGGGTGTTTTAGTGTTTGGGAGAAGTTTACCTTATTTTGGACTCTCAATCACAACAAGGAAAAATGACAGCTTTTGGTTCTAGTTGGTGTAGCTGATTTTGATCAGGTTTTGGATGGTTTTTGTGGCTGGTTTTTGGTTGCCAATATGACTGAAATATTAAGAGAAAAGGAGGAAGAAAAAGGTTGCTTTTTCAGTTCTTGTATTAGCGAAAAGAAGAGAAGAAAGGTGATGGCTTTTGTGTTGTTGTTTGTGGCTGAAACAAGAGAGAATTTTGAGAGTATTGGAGGCTGGAATTTTTGTGTGTTGTGCGTGCTCAAGGTGGCCGATATTAGGGTGAAAAAGAGAGGAGAAAATCTAGTGACTTGCTTAGTTTAAAAGAATTTTGATTGGTTAAAATTACTTAGGGTAGATTTCTCTTATATTTTAGAGAGTTTGAGTGGAACTAAATGTCCATTAAGGTGGCAGTTAGGGCTTCTATTTTTCCAGAAATTTTAAAACAAGAAAATAGATTATTAATTCAAGAAATAATTTAGTTAATATCCTAATTTATTTTAGGTAAAAATAATTAATTAAAGGATAATAATATTTAGTGATAAAATCTAGTTTATATGTAATAAAGCTGAATTTTCTTTCTTCTTAATTCCTAATTTTCAAAAATCACCTAATACCAAGAAATATTTGTTTCAATTAAGAGTTTAACATTATTTCTTAATTTCCAATTAAAACTATTTAGAGAAAATTAATTTGGAGAGACTTTTCTTTGTTAAAAATAATAGCTAAAATATAGCTTCCAAAAGACATGCTTCTATATTTTATTTTCTTTAATAAATCCATTCGATAATAACTTTAGAAAATTCTAGATGTTGAAATATTTTAAATTCCTAAAAGAGTAGAGTAAAATACTAACTAAAAAATAATAAAAATTTAATTTACTTTATTTCTTTTTGGTAAAAACCCAAATTAATCACATTCCTACATTTTAAGAAGTGGGAAATTAAGGTAGGGGCTACCGTAAGAAAAGAGTTTAATTAAGAATAAGAACGAGAAGGTTTGCAAGAATTAAGATTTGAAATCAAGTCACCAAAAAATACATACTAAGCTCTAACCACTTTTCCACAATAATTCTTATGTAACTATCCTTCAAATAAATTCTCATAAATCCAATTCAACTCACGTCATTATTCTGTCATTAATTTCTTCTCCATAAACAAAATCTCTACCACCTCTTATAACACAACTACATCGAAATAAATTACTCCATAAAATATCAAACATAAAATCACATAGGCTTCATAAAAATGATTCAAATTTATCAAATATAATATAACATATTATGCTATGCATGACTTTTCCCCATAAACTAATAGTGGTTTGGATCGGAATATTACATATCACGTATTTCTTAAATTCTTCTCCTATATGTGATTTCATTTGATTGGTAAGCACCCGAAGCAATTAAAGCTATATATTTAATTTATTTACCTATTAATTTTACATTTTAATTGAAGAATTGGCTAGGAAAAAAGAAAAGGTAACGAAAGAAAGCCTTTTCTTTTTCATCTAAAGGATGAAATAGAATCTTAACTTATAGTCATAGATGGAACGCCCGCCCTCAAAATTTTTAAAACTTTTAAAATTTACCTTAACAAAATTAAAATTTTATATTTTGTCCCTCCCCTCTATAAAAATTTTTAGAAATAATAACATTATCTCTTTGCCCTCTAACTTCAAATTTCTAGTTCTGTCCTTATAATAAGTGGAGTTTGGGATCTGTTCTAAATTAAGTATAAAGCATGAATATTCTTTTGGTTGGAAGTGTGGAGTAAGGCAGCCAACAACAATCATAGAAAAATATGTGAGGAGGAAGAAGGAAAAAGGCAGAGGGTTCTAAACGTTTAGATTAACATCGTTATAAACTAATTATTTACTAATTAAATATGATAGAAGAAAAAAAAATCCTAAAAAGGGTGGCTATTAAGAAGGGAGGCTACTAAAAATGTTGTAGAGGATTTCATAGAGAATGTTCCAAGGAATCTGAAGGGAAGGAAGAAAATATTCACTGCTGCATCCAATGTGGAGGTTAATATTCGTTGTAAATTCCATATATATGTTTCCTAAAAATTGACCTTACTTTTAGAAATCTACTTTTCCTCCATAAAAGTCCAATTGCTTTGGAACTTTTCAGTCCATCGGAGCATGTTTTGACAAGACAAGATGAATAACATGGTAAAGAGTTTGATTTTCTTATATATTTTTATGGGACTTTCTTGTACTACAGCCTATGCACAAGATCTCTTTGTGAACATCAAGAATAGACTCCTGCTTGGCTCGCCACCCTTATGGATTCACTGTTACTTCTCTTCGTTCTCTTTCTTCATTGACCATGGTAACCAAACAATCAATGGAGAACTGCGTTGGGATTTAGTTCCTTTTGATCCCACTGTTACGAACTTCTGCTTCTTCAAGTGGAATGGGATGGACTAATTTGTTCCAGTTGCTGGTCGCTATAGTTTATGCCGTGGACCTAGTGCTATATGCCCTTAGCTGGTGATCGCAGATGGTTTCTATTTTGTCACGGCTGGTGCTGCATACAAGAAACATGGATGGTTAAATTCATGGTAGTATTTCTTGGAGGTTTAATTTCTTTTTAATGTCTGAATGGTGAATGCATAATTATAGTGTTTGAGATGGTATGACACATTAAGGAAAGAAAGGGGAAGAAAAAAAAAAGACACATTAAAGAGTTTTCTTTTTTAGACTTATTATTATTATTATTATTATTATTATTATTATTATTATTATTATTATTATTATTATTATTATTATTATTATTATTATTATTATTATTATTATTATTATTATTATTATTATTATTATTATTATTATTATTATTATTATTATTATTATTATTATTATTATTATTAAGCATTTGAGCATATTATGTGGTTTGTGACAACAAGATGATTGCTTAGTTGGTTGATCATAATTTTTGGAACTTACCAACGGTTTAATTGGAGGATTTTGAAATAAGGAACGAGCATATTATGCGGTTTGTGACAACAAGATGATTACTTAGTTGGTTGATCATAATTTTCGGAACTTACTAACGGTTTAATTGGAGGATTTTGAAATAAGGAACGAGAATGAGTTAGCATCATATTGATTATTTTTTTCTTTTTCAATTAATAAAGAAATTCGTATCCACTAAGGTGCGCAGAGAATTCATGTCTCAACAGAAGTTTGTATCCGAAATGTCAATGCCGAAATTTTAACACTAACTATCTCGACCAACTCAATGAGCTATTGATAATTAGTGTTTGACTAGGTTTTATAAGTTTTAAAATAAGGTGATCAAAATACACTGTAGTTTGGAATTGGTTGCTTAGCTGGTTAATTATAATTTTAAGAACTCATAAAATTTTTGCATAGAGGATTTTGAAATAGGTAATGTGAATGAGTTAGAATCATACTAATTGTTTGTGTTTAGTTGGAGCTTATTGAAAAATCTTAGAGGGGGAATGGATAAGGTTTTTGGAAAATTAAAACACCTTTTTAAAAAAATCCGATTTTTGAAATCCTCTTTTGTTTTATAGATCATGATGTATGAAGATTAGGTGAAAAGAGAATTCGTGCAGCTTTAAAGAGATAACTAGGATCTTAAAGAGATGTGTCAAGTGATGTGCAATCAATACAATAGTAAAGATGAGTTGATGAAAGTCATAAAGGTTTCTTCGAGAGATTGAAAACTTTGTGTAGAGAAGTTCACAAATATTCAGAAATAAATGCAAGAAGGATAAATAAGAGATTTATAGTGGTTCGATCCTCAAAGATCTACATCCACTACTTTAAGCTCACACTTAAGGATTTTAAACCAGATCACTATAAACCTCAATCAGATCAATGGTGTTTGACTACCCTAATTACACAAAAGGATCATCACAATTGGTTTTCTTCAAAACCTCTCAATCAACTACAAATCAAGGCTTACCCTAATGGGTTTTACACTACAATCTTGATATACAAAAGGATTAAAGAAATGAGATAGAGATACCTCACAATTTTGAGCAGATATACAAACAGATGAGCATCAAAATCTTTTTACCTTTTGAACAATTTAATTTCACTTTTGAAGCACAAATGAAAAGGGAGATTTCATTTTCTAAAGTGTAGAGTGTTTTTGAGAGAGATAGTACAAAAATCTTGTTGAAAATCAATATTTAAATGGCTTTTATAGAAACAAAAAGTAAGATAGCAATGGCTAGAAACGGCTAGTTTTTCACTGTGAGATTTTCTAGAGTTTTGGACTCAATGATTGGACGAGAGTGCATCTAAAATGTGAGTCTAAAGTAGCACTTTTTTAGACAAAAACATTTTGACACTGTTCCAGAGTTTTGGATAAAAATTTTGGATGCAAAGTCCATCCAAACTACTCAATCCAAAGCATCTAAAGACCTACTTTTGAAATCATTTTGATTGTGTACTTTAAGGTAGAAATAAATTGAATCATAAAGTAAAGAAGACATAGGATTTTATATATAATACCTTAATAAATAATTCCTAGTCTAAGATTCTTCTCAAGAGTTTCTTGGTATGCACTCTCTTAAACTTGTCTTATACTTTGTCACCCATTTTTTTGGATCCCATTACTCAAGAGTTGCTTTAGTAATCTCATTTGTATGTTTTGGAAGAATAGGGGTCAAACATGTCCTATCACATGTAAATCACACAAGTTAGTCCTAATCAATGTTTGTCATAAGTCAAAATATAGGAGAATGCCCTTAGGGCTAACAATCTCTCCCTTTTTTAGTGATGACAAACCTGATGGAATTGTGATATAAAAATAATGATATGTACAGTACGGACATGTTAGACTGAGAGAAAACAAGAATATTTTTAACAGAAAAGCATTCTCTTATTATAGGATTCAAATAGTGCTTATAAGATTAAGATAAGAAGATTTAAGCATATATTCACAAACATAGCTCAATGAGCTTGTAGCCCAACCTATCTCCTTATCTTCCTTCCTTCCATCAAAGGACTATTTCACAAGGAAATAGCTACAAATAGTAGTCACAAGAATAATGTGTAGATATGTACATGAGGAGATATAGAAGATGAATCATACTATGTAATGCTCCCCCTTAGTATGTGCATATATGAATTACAAGATATAGAGTTATGAGGTGCGTTTTAAAATTAACATGGATCCTAGAATTTTGGACTTCCAAAATATGCATCCAAAATAGGGTAAAATGAGGTAGAAGCTTAATCTTTTAAAAGGTCATTTTTGGACTGCTATTTCAGATTGAAGAAACATAGGTCCAAAACTCCCCCCTGTGTATGTGCAAAGTAAAGAAAAGTTTTTTACAAAGATGGATCGGAGGTTTTTAACCCAGCCTAGTTTTCTCAAGGTATTTCAAACATAAGGAATTTTCTGCGCAATAGGAGAAAATTTTCATAAGCATAAATATCCTCATTATCCGAAATTTAATAAAGTGCAAATCACCACCATAGTCAAGAAATAAATCATCAAGCCAAGTTAAAATCAGTTGGAATGCATGATGAACTTATACTCATTCTTCAAAGCTCCTTAGTTCATAAACCTCAACATAGATTCCACTAAGTCTGCCAATGCCTTACAGTCCGTATCCTCAAACCATGAACAGTCTGTAGGTCCATAACATATATTCTCACATCATAGTTCTCAATCCACCATTCTCAAAATAATAATCACAATACATAATAATTTAAAATAATTCATAGTCATCCACACTCCATAATTCATAATCTACAAAATCACAATCACAATCCATTTTTCTCCTCTTTTGTCATCAGTCAAAATGCAAGAAAGATAAAATAAAGTGGTCAAATGAAAAAAAAACTTATGGACAAGAGTAGACATATATTTGCAGATAGATCAGTAGGGGATAAATGCATAAATGAATTGTTCAAGTATTAGTGCAGAAATTATAAAATTGTTTGTCAATGGGAAAGTAATAAAAGTTGTTCAAGCATAAGAAGTCTGTAAGTAGCATGCATAAGTGGTCGGTCAGGAAATGTGGATTGTTGCAGACTTAGTCCCCGCACTCTTTTTTGAATCTTGTCCAGCAATTCGGCTGGATTTTCTTTTGTTGGAATGTATGCCCTCTAGACTAGGTTTTTGATGTAATTATCGATTTTATTAATAAACGAATTTATTTTCAATTTTTTTTTGTGAATTTACATTTTATTTGTGCACGATTTACGTTTGTAGAAGACCCATTGTGTTTAAGTAAGTGATCCATGTGAATGGTGGTCTTTCACAGTAAGATATGGATTACAGGTTACTTAACACATAAACCTTTGTTTTTAACCGATTGATGAGAATGTGAATCTCATAATGTGTTAGGTTATTGTGTTATGAATTTCAAATGGGGAATCACTTACCTTTAACTAGTGAGCAGTCCACTCACTTCACAGTATAAACGTATTTCGAATAGGGGCGGCAATATTGAACACGACACGAACACGACACGGTTATAGCGGGTTAGAGTTGGAGTTTCGCGGGTTCGGGTCAAAAACAGGTCGACCCGTTTAACTTTAAACGTATACAGGTCATAAACGGGTTCAACCTGTTTTAACCCATTTCAACCCACGAACCCGTTTAACTTTTTTTAATATTTATATTTAATACTTTTTGTAATACCCTACAAATTTTATTATAGAAAATTAGATAATTTAATTTTTGACATGAATTAATTGAATTAAATTTTATTATATGAATTAATTAAATTGTTTGTGTGTCTATTTTGTTTAATTATATGAGACATCTTAAAGAAAATAAATGATATTAATGTGGTTATTTGCTTGATATATAGTAAATGAATCATTCTTAATTAATTATTATTTAATGTCTATAATAATAATATTATTATTATTACGAGTTGGTAAGTAACGACCTTACGCGAGTCTAAATGGGAAGGTTAGATCTTTAGGAAATAACGTATGTAATATGCCTACAGGCCGAATCGAATATAGAATGAAAAGAAGCTCGTGTGGTGCATTCACCAGAGGGTAAGGTTCACTCAGTATCGATTGACCAATTCGTATACTATGCTATTTCTGACATTGAGACAAAAACAATTTGAATTACACCCTACAAGGACAAGCCTTCCTTTCGTGCTCGTTTTTTGCTCTCCATTTGCTCTTTAAAATTCCTAGCATGCTACGACAAAATTGTTGTTCTAAATATCTAGAGAAAATAATTTATTGAATAATCCAATTTTATTGCAAAATTACATTTGTTTAGATTTTTAAGATCAAATCTTATGAATTTATTAAGATCTCTAGATATTTAGCAGGATGGTTTGTTATTTTATTGGTTATTTATGACTTTACGGACTGTTTTATTAGTTTTTTAATTTTATATGATTTGATTTTTTAAAATTTTTTGTGTAATGGTGCATAGATTGGTGGGTTTAGTAGGTATTCGGGTTGACGAATTTAGCAATTATTTATTTAATTTTTGTGTCTAATCGTGTCATGTCGTGTCAACCCGTTTTATAACACGAACACGACACGAAAATAAATGGGTTGACACGACACAATACGTTTATTAATCGGGTCGTGTTCGGGTTGACCTGTCAAGTGTAATTATCTCAAGTTGACACGACCCGCCAACTCGAACACGACACGATTGCCACCCCTAATTTTGAATATGTAGAACAAGATCTGTAATAGTGGTTTCTAAAAGTACTATTTAGTAGAAACCCAGTACTACTACTACTACTACTACTACTACTACTACTACAACGTGAACTAATACTATACCGAATGAGTTGATAGTCTGACGAAGTTGGAAGTATATACTTTGATATACTGTAGTTGAGGTTCTATCGTAGAGCCAATATACTTGTATATTGAGTATATGTAACTAATTAATTAAGACAGACTTGTACAAGATAGCTTCTGTGCTATATCGCCCCTTGTGACTATTCGAAAAATCTTAATATCCAGGGCCCTAGGGAACATGACTTGGATGTTTGCTTTAGAATAGCTCCCTTGGAAAGTGAAAATATTCTAAGAGTCGTAGATCATTGAACTAGAGGTTTAAGGATGGTAGATGTCTTTTAGAGAGGTGTTAGTACACTCTTCCTCTCTAAACGTACGGTGATGCGTAGAGGGATATTTTAATCATTACACCTGTAGGTCGGAGACTTTGCTAATGCAACATTGTCCTTGGGGTCAATATTTTCTTATGTTGATATTAAAAAATATTTAAAATGCAAAATACAGCTATTTTTATAGTAGGGATATTCTGGTCATTTTAGTAGCCAAGGTGATGTGTCTTTTGATCCTCGGAATAGCCGATAAGTCCTGATGGTTTTGGGTTGAGGGATTGGTCATGTATAAAATGAATTTTATTTTATTTGAGTAATCTAATTTATTTATTGGGTTAGAATAAAATAAAAGGTCTAAAAATGGTGAATTATATATTAACCCATTTAGGTTATTTAATTAATTTAATTATTGGGCTCGTATTAATGTAGGAATAATTAAATTGAATTAAAGGCTTAACCCAATGAATTGGGCCAAAGTTTGAGGTTTATATTGGTCTATTTGGTTATTTAATTAATTTAATTATTGAACTTGTATTAGTCGATGAATAATTAAATTGAATTAAAAGCTTAACTCAATGAATTGGGCCATAGGCCCATAGGTCTGTTTAATGGCTTAACATGACATGGGCCTTAGGGTTTCTCTGATTCTACTGCCTCTGTTTGATTTTGAATGCCCGGATAATAGCCTATTATTAAGGTAGTTAGGATTCAAGAGAATTGTGGTAGATGACACGAAACGTTGTTTTTTTTCCCCCTCTAGCTTTTCTTCTTTTCTTTGGAGACTGTGTTCTCTGTGCTATTCAATAGCAAGAACAAAGACACAAAACCTTTCTAATTAATGCTTGATAGCATTCAGTCAGAAAAGGAAGATCATTCTCTTCATCCTTAGCCTTCACCAAGCTTTTAGACACAGGTTATATTTCGAAAGACTCGAAGTGTTGCGTTGATACCCAGACCCAGAAGAAGTTGACGGCTTGCAGGACAACATCCTGAAGAAAGGATTACAGAACCAGAAGTGGTTTAGACTGAGTCACCGGCACCTTCTAGTCCAGTGAAAAAGCGCAGAGGTAAATAGCTCTTCCGCTGCTTTTCTGCGTTTGCTCTGTTCTGCAACATGCTTCTGTAAGTTTCATTTCTTGCCATATTTACCTACATCTTTTTGCCATCACATGCTTCTGATGTTTACCAGATGAACTCCTAGCTATGGTTGGCTTAGGAGCAGGTACTTCAGTAGGGGTAGCAGAGATAGGGACATCGTGCTCCTTTTCTTTGGCCCTTTTACTTTCTTCTGCTTGTCCTGTTTCTTTCCCTGATCTGGTTGCACTTCCTGGTCAGTTTGCTTACCATCTCCATCTTCATCATGTAGAGCGGTATTTGTTTTTTCAATCGTGTGGTTTGGAGATGGAGCTTGTTCAACCTGAACTCCCTTAGTGGTCTGTCTCACGTTCTTTTCCTCAACTCTGCTCAATCTGGCTCCTAAATTTTGCAATTCTGCAGAGACTTCAATCCGAAAGCCATCAAACTTTTTAGCTAAGTTGTTCAAATTAGTTAGGATTCTTTGAGTCAGATTACTCTCCTTTGTCTTTTGTTTCCCTTTTTTTTGAGGACTCTTCTCCTGTCTTGAACTTCCGTTTCATTCCTGATTGCCCAGCAGGTGCAATTCTTTTTTTCTTCAGCCTTGATCTTCAACAGTTTTCCTTTGTCTTCATCTGACACATCTCTAACAGGACCTATTCCTTGTTTACTTGTACAAATCCCATCTTTTCAAAGGATTTCATGTTGTACACATTCGACTTACTGTGTCCAGAAGCATAAGTATTTAAGTTCACATTGAAATGCTTGAAGACCTTTGGTTAATAGATTTTCGTATGGTAGTACCTTGTGAGATGTATTTCTTGATTGAATCATAAGCTTAATTGCAGAAAACCAAAACTAATTTATCTACCCTCAGATAGGGCCAACATCAGAATCATCTACAATATGCTCACTGATGTTTTATGTCCGAAACTTGGGGCAACCATGGTCGACACCATATGGTGTAAAACCCTTCTAGCACTATTTAGCCATTTTAAATTTCTGTCGTTTAAGTTCTTGAAACTCTTTCCACCAGTAAATCTTTCCTCAAATTTTCCCAAATTAAAAAGGTCTGATCCTTCAGGGAATTTGTTCATTTTGAAAAACTGAATCCCTCCATCTTTTACACCAAAAATTTAGTTTAACAGCCGATGGTCAAATTCCATATTGATAGATCCTAGTCTGGTGCTATATCATTGCACCATATAACCTCCCCCAATCTTCTCACATTGTCTCTTTTTTAGATTCACTTAAAACTCCCACACTAAAGGGGTGTATAATTTCTTTTCAACTGATAGCAAGGCCCCCCATCTAAGATTTTCAAACATGCTCAGAATGTCAGAAAAATTTAGAAAAGCCTCAGCATTAACCCGATACCCAGTAACCACTGTCCTATTTCTAGATTCCTATTTATTGAATTCAAACTCATATTTTTTATCTAGAAATTGAGGTACTTGAGTTTCTGAACTTAGTTATACAGGAAGCTCTGTTGATGAGTCAGTTTGTGAAGGTGTCTCTTCAGCAACAATCTTTTTTCCATTTTGCTTGGTGGCCGGCTATGCGGCGGCAACTGCTTTAGTTCTAGCTGCTGCTTTGCTTTTCTTTCCCTTCTTCGTAGTTTGCCCAGTTCCCATTTCTAATTTTGATAATTTCATCATGGTAGAGGCAGGAGGAAGATGAAAGACTTTTTATTTTGTTCGGGGAAGATGAAGCTTTGAGGTGAGAGAAGCAAAAAGAACAATGGTAGTTTCAAGTTTCTAGAAGAGAGAGAGAAATTACCTTTTGTGAATTCCTAGGTTCTAGATAGGATAGAAAACGTGATTTTTTGAAAATTAAAAAAAAAATTGAATGATGGATTTATGCACTTTTTATTTGGGAAAAAAAATTGGGCTTTTCATAAACTTTGGGCTGCTGATATTTTGGACTTTGACTGAGTAAAAAATCGTTCGTCCAAAAGACAGATAGAATAAGTTCAACTGAGAGGATTTTGGATTCATATTTTTCAAATATTGAGTCCAAATGCTTTGTCTAAAATTTGTATCTTTTGAGCTCTGAAAAAAAATAAACAAGCTAATCTTTGGCAATGATGCTTCGAAAACTAACAGAAGCCATGCATGCAATAAAGAAAACCAAGAAAACACCAGACACTGCGCAGTGAAGGCAAAAAAATAATACCTTCGCGTATCTTTGATTTGCTTAGCTGAGAAAAAGATGTTGAGAGAACCAATGAAACGGTTTCTTCTCTACACGACGATTCCGGTTAATGACCCACCAATCTCCTACTCCTCCGTGGTATGAACACGAGGTGCTTTGCTTTTTACTTCTTAGAATATTCCACCACTCAATCTATGTTGGTGAAATAATTTAGACGAAGAATAGCTCTTCTTGATCCTTTGCTATTGATTAGCAAAATCAAGAAGACAAAACAAGAGAGAAAAGGAGACACACGAGAGTGAGAGGAGAAGAAGGCTATGTCTTTTGTGTGCTCTATGTTTTTTGTTTGCAATAGAGACCCATGATTGATCACGTTTTTCCTGATAGCCAAAACCCCAGTGTTTTAATATTTCAAAACATCTGGAGGCTATCAATAGAAGAAGTTTGGCTTGACCTTAACTCTTCTGTTCTATGAATTAAAATAACCCTTTAGTCCAGACTATTGAGTCAAAAATAATTTATTATTTTTCTTAGATCCAATGAGCCCAAAATAATAACCATTAATTATTTATCTCCTGGGCCTATTAAACAATAAATAATTATGAGCCCAAATGTACTATAATAATTATTTAAGCCTTTTATTAACTAGTTTAAGCCCAGGTTAATTTTTTTAATTATTCAATTTGGGCTTAGGCCCTGAATAATTAATTAATCAATTAAACTAAATAATAAAATTAATTTCTCTCGTTCCTTTATTTTATTCTAGTCAAAAAATAAATTGGACTTCCTGAATAAAATAAAATCATTTAAAATTAATTAGGACTTACGGACTATTTCGAAGATTAAAAAGATACATCGCCTTGGCTACTAAAATAACCAAAATACCCTTACTATATAAATAGCGGTATTTTTCATTTTAAATATTTTCTAATATCACCAAAAGGAAATATTGACCCCAAAGATAATGTTGTGTTAGCTATGTCTTTGACTTACAGGTGAAATGACTAAAATACCCTTCTACATACCGCCGTGCATTTAGAGAGGAAAGAGTGTACTAACACCTGTCTAAAAGACATATACCATTCTTAGACTTTTAGTCTAATAATCTACGACTTCTTGGAATATTTTCTCTTTCCAAGGGAGCTATCCTAAAGCCAATATCCAAGTCATGTTCCCCAGAACCTTGGATAATTAGATCAATTGGACAACCACAATGGGCAATATAATGTAGACACTATCTTATACAAGTTTGTCTTGACTAACTAGTTATATATACCCAACATATAAGTATATTGGTCATTCTATAGAATCTCATGTTGGAATGTATGCCCTCTAGATTAGGTTTCTGGTGTAATTATCGATTTTATTAATAAAAGAATTTATTTTCATAATTTGTTTGTGAATTTACATTTTATTTGTACAGGATTTATGTTTGGAAAGGACTGATTGTGTTTAAATAAGTGATCCATGTGGATGGTGGTCATTCACAGTAAGGTATGGATTACGAGTTACTTAGCACATAAACGTTTGTTCTTAACCGATTGATGAGAATGAAAATCTCATCATATTTAGATTATTGTGTTATGATTCTAAATGGGGAATGGCTTACATTTAGCCAGCGAGTAGTCCACTCACTTTATGGCATGGGCGTATTTCGAATTCGTAGAACATAACCTATAATAGTAATTTTTAAAAGTATTATTTAAAAGAAACCCAGACGATTACTGTTACAGAGTGGACTAATACTCGACCACTTGAGTATGAATTGGTGGTTTAACGAAGTTGGAAGCATGTACTTTGATATGCTGTAGTTGATGTTCTATCGTAGAGCCGATATACTTGTATGTTGGGTATATGTGATTAGTTAGTTAAGACAGATTTTTACAAGATAGCTTCTACGCTATATCACCCATTGTAACTGTTCGTATGATCTAAATATCCAGGGCCCTGAGCAACATGACTTGGATATTAGCTTTAGGGCAACTCCCTTGGAAAACAGAAACATTCTAGGAGTCGTGGATTATTGGACTAAAGGTCTAAGGATGGTAGATGTCTTTTAGAGAGGTGTTAGTACACTCTTCCTTTCTAAATGTACAGCAATGCGTAGATGGATATTTTAGTTATTACACATGTATGTCAGAGACTTTGCTAACGCAGCATTGTCCTTGAAGTTAATATTTTCTTATGTTGATATTAAGAAATATTTAAAATACAAAATACAACTATTTCTACATCAGGGGTATTTTAATCATTTTAGTAGCTAAAGTAATGTGTCTTTTGGTCTTCGGAATAGCCCATAAGTCTTGATGGTTTTGGGTTGAGGGATTGGTCTTGTATTAAATGAATTTTATATTATTCGAGTAGCCTGATTTATTTATTGGGTTAGAGTAAAATAAAAGGTCAAAAGAGGGAGAATTATATATTGACCCATTTGGGTTATTTAATTAATTTAATTATTGGGCTTGTATTAATCCATTGGGTTTATTAAATTAATCTAGGAATAATTAAATTAAATTAAAGGCTAAACCCAATGAATTGGGCCAAGGCTTGAGGTTTATATTAATCCATTGGGTTATTTAATTAATTTAATTATTGAGCTTCTATTAGTCCAGGAATAATTAAATTAAATTAAAAGGCTTAACCCAATAAATTGGGTCATAGGTCCTTAGGCTTGTTTAATGGTTTAACATGACATGGGCCTTAGGGCTTATTTGATTTTTGAATGCCCGGATAATAGCTATTATCAAGGCTGTTGGGATTCAATTGAACACTGGAGTCTTTCACAGAGGCACATTGGTTTTTTTTCCTTCAAGCCTCACATCTTCTCTCTTCTCTCTCAGGTGTGCTCTCTATGCTTTAAAAAGAGCAAGAACAGAGACACGTCTTTCTCCTGATTAATGCTCAAGCCTTCAGTCAGAGAAAAGAAGATCATACTCTTCATCCATAGCCTTCACCAGGCTTCCAGGCGAGGTTATATTCCGAAAGACAAAAGAGTTACGTTGATGCCCAGAAGAAGTCGTCAGCTTGCCGGACAACAGCCTGAAGGATCGATCTTAGAACCAGAAGCGGTTCAGACCGAAGTGCCAGCACCCCCTAGACCAGTGAAAGCGCGCAAAGGTATAACAATTTTCTTCCGCTGCACTTCTGTGTGTGTTCTGTTCCATTAACATGCTACTGTACATTTTTCAATTTGCCGTGTTTTGCCTTCACCTCAACTATAGTATATCAAAGCATACGTTTCCAGTTTCGTTAGACTACCAACTTATACTCAAGTTCTAGAGGACAAGTCCACACTATAGCAATAGTAGTCTAGATTTTTATTATATAGTACTTTTAGAAACCACTATTATAAGTTTTGTTCTACATATTCGAAATACACTTATATTATGAAATGAGAAGACTAATCATTGGCTAAAGGTAAGTCATTCCCTATTTAGAATTCATAGCACAATAACTTTGCCATGATGAGATCCCCATTCTCATCATCCGGTTAAGAACAGTAGTTTATGTGTTAAATATCCCATGGTCTATACCTTACTGTAAAAGACCTCTATTCACATGAACTATTTACTTAAACACAATGGGTCTTTTCCAATAAAAATTGTGCACAAATATAAAGATGATTTCACAAACTATTTTTGAGAAAAAATACTTTTATTAATACAAGTCAAAATTACATCAAAAACCTAGTCTACGAGGGCATATATCCCAACAAGCAAATTATCAGTTATATGATTCTGGTAATTCCCAAACCTCTTCTTAGATGATTAAATCCTTATTCTACCAGAGGTTTTGTAAAAATGTCTGCAAGCTGTTCATCGATTAAAATGTATTCATTACATATATTTTCTTTAAGAACATGATCTCTAATAAAGTAATGCTTAATCTCAAAATGCTTAGTTCTAGAATGTTGAACAGGATTTTTGGTTAAATTAATTATGCTTATATTATCACATAGTATAGGTACGCAATTAAAATCAAGTAGTGTGTTTTTTATCCACAAGATTTGCACACAATAGCTCCCTGCTACGATGTATTTAGCTTCAGTTGTGAATAGTGATACACAGGCTTGTTTTTTACTATGCCATGACACTAGATAATGTTTGAGAATTGACAATGCCCACTAGTGCTTTTCTATTCAATTTTACAGCCTGCATAATCTGCATCTGTGTAGCCTATAAGATCAAACGAGTTAGTTTGAGGATATCATAATCCATAACTGTGTGTCCTAATCAACTATCTAGGGATACGCTTCACAGCACATAAGTGGGATTCTTTTGGATATGATTAAAATCTTGCACACAGGCATATTGAGAATATAATATCTGGTCGACTAGCAGTAAGATATAACAAACTTCTAATCATACCTCTGTATTTTGATTCATCCACCTTCTTACTTTTTCATCCTTATCAAGCCTTAGTGATGTGCTCATGGGCGTACTGATTTCTTTGGCCTCGTTCATACTAAACCTTTTGAGCAGTTCTTTAGTGTACTTAGCTTGATTGAGAAAGATTCCATCCTTAGTTTGTCTGATTTGCAATCCGAGAAAGAAGTTAAGTTCTCCCATCATGCTCATCTCAAATTCTTACTGCATAGTCTTGGCAAACGTCTAATACAAGAATTCATTAGTAGTACAAAAAATGATATCATTAATATAAATTTGGACAACGAGAAGATCATCTATTTTTCTGATTTAATAAACAATATAGTGTCAATCAACCCTCTTGAAAAATTTTTTGAGAGTAAAAATCCACTAAGCCTTTCATACCAAGCTCGTGGGGCTTGTTTTAAACCATAAAGAGCATTTGAAAGTTTGAAAATATGATTTGGGAAGTGCTCATGAATAAAATCGGGATGTTGTTCTACATACACCTCTTCTTCAATAAAACCATTTAAGAAGGTACTTTTAACATCTATTTGGTAAAGTATGAAATTTTTTAAGGATGCAAAAGTAAGTAGCATTCTAATGGATTCTAATCGAGCAACGGGAGCAAATGTCTCATCATAGTCATTGCATTCTTGTTGATTAAATCCTTGAGTAACAAGTTTAGCTTTATTTCTAATCACCATATCATCAAGTTTGTTTCGGAAGACTCACTTGGTACCAATGACCGGATGATCGAGTGGTCTAGAGACGAGTTTTCAAACTTGATTTTTTTTCAAATTGGTTCAGTTTTTTTTTCATATCTAGGATCCAAAAATCATCACGCAAGGCCACATCAATACAGTTTGGTTTAATACTTGAAAGTAAAGTAAAATTATCGACAAAGTACCATCTAGTTTTAACCCCACAACTAGGATTACCAATGATCTGCTCATTTGGATGACCAGTTTTGTACTTCTAATCTGTTGGTAGTCCTTGATCAGTGTGCTCTTCAATTTCTTGCCTGCTTTGTTCAGCTTATTGTTCTTCCAATTCTTCTTCTTTGGCATAAATGTTAAGCGATGGAGCTTTATACTATTCATTACCTTTTTCTTTTGAGATCCCTAAATCATCATCATTTTTTCTTGATGTATATATATTAGATTCATCAAAGACAACAGGTATGGATTCTTCCACATATAGAGTTCTTTTATTGTACACTCTATATGTCTTTTTGTTGGAAGAGTATCCAAGAAATATGACCTTA
This sequence comes from Voacanga thouarsii, assembly GCA_026120185.1. Taxonomy (NCBI): domain Eukaryota; kingdom Viridiplantae; phylum Streptophyta; class Magnoliopsida; order Gentianales; family Apocynaceae; genus Voacanga; species Voacanga thouarsii. Next base: position 980,719 of record JANUWF010003365.1, on the reverse strand, counting down.
TTGGATTTGCTATCAAATTTTTGAAGATTGTCTCGAGTATTAAGAATAAAATATTTGCAACTAAAGCCTTTAAAATAGGAAATTGATGGAGTTTTGTCAAACATAAACTCAAAGGGTATTTTTCTTAAAAAAGGTCTCAGCATGACTTAGTTAACAATGTAACACGTTGTATTAACAGCTTCAACCCAAAAGTATTTTGGAAGAGAGTTTTCACAAATCATGAATCTAGCCATTTCTTGCAATGTTCTATTTTTTATCTCAACAATACCATTTTGTTGAGGGGTTTTAGTGCTTGAGAAGTTGTGAAAGACGTTATTCTCATAAAAAAAAAAAAGTGTAAACTCATGATTACAAAATTCTCTACCATTGTCGCTTCTAATTGAGATCAATTTGTATCTAAGAGAATTTTGAACACGCTTGAATAGCCTAGAAAATTTAGAGAATGCCTAATCTTTTTGTCCGAAAAATAAAGTCCAAGTAAATCTTGAGAAATCATCTACTAGTATATAAGCATACCTCTTACCACTAAGGCTAGTGGTCCTCATCGGTCCAAACAAAACCATATGTACTAATTCAAGTGGTTTGATGTAGAAATCATTTTCTTGGTTTAAAAGAAGTTTTGACCTGCTTTTCAAATTGGCATGCATCACATATTCTACCTTTTTCAAACTTCATTTTGGACAATCCTCTAACAAGCTCCTTTGAAGATAATTTGTTCAATAAATCAAATGATACATGGCCTAGCCTTCAATGCTAAAGGTAGCCATCATTATCATACATGGAAAGGCATCTATTATCATAAGCTATAAGATTATCAAGATAATATACATATACATTCCAAACACGGTTAACAACAAAAATTGTTTCATTACTAGAATTGTCCATAATAAAGCAAAAATCTTTCTCAAAAATAACTTTGCAGTCATTGTTACATAATTGACTAATTCTAAAGAAGTTGTATTTCAGCTCATCAATCAATAATACTTATTTAATAATGATAGAAGATCCTTTATCAATGTTACCTATGCCAATAATTTTTCCTTTTTTTTTTGTCTCCAAAGGTAACAAACCAATCATTTATGGCTTGAACATCTTCTAATAGGGCTGCATTTCCAGCCATGTGTCTTGAGCATCTACTATCCAAGAACCACTTTGTGAGACTTATTTTGCCCGATGAATATACCTATACATAAGATGGGAGAGTGATTTTTAGTACCCATACCTTCTTGGGTCCACAGGGGTTAGTGATGGTTCTTTTAACTCTCCAGTTAATTTTTATTCCTAATTCAATACTTTTCCTAACAAGACACCTAGATACATTGTGTCCATTTTTACCACAATAAGTATAGCATGTATAATTTTCTTTTAGGGAGCTTGCTCTCACAAAATAAGACTTGCATTTTTCAACTTTGTGCACATTTCTATAGCCAAGACCACTTCCATTTCCAGCTATTCGTTGCACTCTCAGAAATTTATTCAAATTGTTTTAGCCATCAGTAAATTTTTCAATACAAATAATGATATCATCAATTTTTTTTCATCTCATCAAAATCACTAATCATAATTTCAAGATAGGAGACTTTATCACACAACCATTGTTCTCAAGTGTAGAACAGTTCAAGAAGGTAGAAATGATTTCTTTTTCAATATTTGGGCAGCAAATAGAGTCAAGTAAAATTTTGTTCTTACTCACCAGCTTGTCATTTTCATTTGATAAAGAATCAATTTTCATTTTCATTTCTGTGTTCCTTCTTGACAGCTTTTTGAGTTCATGGAACATATAAAAAAGAAGTTCATTTGGATTATCACTATTATCACAAGTAGAATCATGCAATTCGGCCACAAGGTTAGATGGGGAAGAATTTACCTTATCCTGCACTGCCATGAAGCATATGTTAGCTGTGTCATTTTCTGATGCTCCATTTTCTTCAGATTCGGAATCATTTTAATCCCAAGCTCCCATCAATCCTTTTCCTTTATTTGTTTTCAAGTCCTTTATTTTCTTTTTGAACATCTTGGCTTCTTTCTCTTCGGCTATTTGACAATCAGTAATGAAGTGTTCTGTACATTTGCACTCCTAGCATTGTGGCTTGAAGGATGAAGTCTGCCCCTTCTTTTTTACGAACTTCTTATTTCTTCTGAAATTTCCTTTTTTGAACATCTTTCTGAATTTTCTGGCAACCATAGCCAGCTCTTCTGTATCCAATTCAGTTCCATCGTCATTACCAGATTGATTGCTATCGGGATCATCATCAATAAATTTCAGGGTTGTTCCTCTTTTGCCTTTGTCACTGTCATCAAATTCTTGAAACCTTTTGAGTTTCATTTTGTGAGTTAAGGAGAGCCAATTAGCTCTTCAATGGGTAAGGTTTTCAAATCCTTTGATTCCTCCACAACCAGAGCTTTAGGCTGCCAGCTCTTTGGCAAGGCACCAAGAATTTTTCTATTTTATTCACCAATGAAATAGCTTTTCCCATAAGCCTTAAGTTCATTTGCAACGTTTGTAAATTTAGTGAACATGTCGGTTATGCTCTCATTAGGCTTCATAGTGAATAATTCATAGTCATGAATCAAAAGTCCCAACTTCGATTCCTTTACTTGATTTTTGCCTTTATGGGTGACTTCAAGCAATCTCCACATGTCATGGGCTGAATCATAGCCACTTACTTAGTTATATTCAGTGGCATCAATGGCATAATATAGAATATTCATCGCTTGAAAATTCAATATCCTTTTGGCATTATCTTCAGCATTATATTTATCACTCTGTTTGGGAACTATTCAACCTTCAACACTTTTACAAGGAATATATGGTCATTTTTCAATCAAATTCCATAGCTCAAAATTAATTGAGCATACATAGATCTTCATGCGATTTTTCCAGAATGTATAATTGCTTTTAGTGAACAAGGGAGGTCTGTTTGTCGAGAATCCCTTGACATAAGGAAGAAAGGAGATATTTGCCATAAGAATCTTTTCCACAAGGCTGTTTAGCTGAAGAAATGTAGACCAAAGCTCTGATACCAATTGAAAAACCTTAGGGGGTGAATAAGGTTTTTAGTAAATTTAAACACTTTTTTTTAAAAAAAATCTAATTTTTGAAATCCTCTTTTTATTTTACAGATCATGATGGATGAAGGTTATATGAAGAGAGAATTCGTGCAGCTTTAAAGAGATATCTAAGATCTTAAAGACATGTGTTAAGTGATGTGCAATCAATACAATAGTAAATATGGGTTGATGAAAGTCATAAGGTCTCTTTGAGAGATTGAAAACTTTATGCAGAGAAGTTCACAAATATTCAGAAATAAATGCGAGAAGGATAAACAAGAGATTTATATTGATTCGATCCTCAAAGATCTATATCCACTACCTTAAGCTCATACTTAAGGCTTTTAAACTAGATAACTATAAGCCTCAATCAGATCAATGGTGTTTGACTACCCTAATTACACAAAAGGATCACCACACTTGGTTTTACCCAAAACCTATCAACCAATTACAAATCAAGGCTCACCCTAATGGGTTTTACACCACAACATTTATTTACAAAAGGATTAGAGAAATGAAACAAAGATAGCTCACAATTTTGAGCAGCTATACAAACACATGAGCACCAACACGTTTTTTCCTTTTGAACAATTTAATTTCACTTTTGAAGCACAAATGAAAAGGGTTATTTTTGTTTTCTAAAGTGTAGAGTGTTTCTGAGAGAGATAGCAAAAAAATCTTGTTGAAAATCATGTCTAAATGGATTTTATAAAAGTAAAAAGTAAGACAACAATGGCTAGTTTCTCGATGTTAGATTTTTCAGAGTTTTAGACTTAAGAATCGAACGAGGATGTATCCAAAATGTGAGTCCAAAATGGCACTTTTTTAGACAGAAACATTTTGACATTGTTTTAGAGTTTTGGACGAAAATTTTGGATGTAGAGTCCATCCAAACTACTCAATCCAAAGCATCTGAAAACTTACTTTTGAAATCATTTTGTTTGTGTGCTTCAAGGTAGAAATAAATTGAATTATAAGGTAAAGAAGACATAGGATTTTAGACATAATACCTTAATAAACGATTTCTAATATAAGATTCTTCTCCAGAGCTTCTTGATATACACTCTCTTAAACTTGTCTTATACTTTGTCACCCATTTTTTTGGATCCCATTACTTAAGAGTTGCTTAGTAATCTCATTTGTATGTCTTGGAAGAATTGAAGTCAAACATTTCCTATCACATGTAGATCATACAAGTTAGTCCTTATCAATATTTGTCATAAGTCAAAACATAGAAGAATGCCGTTATGACTAACACCTATATTTTTCAAAATAAGGTGATAAAATATCCCAAGGTTAAAAATTGTGATTCTAACTAATATGTTAAGGAATGTTTTTCATTGTATTGATGAAGCAAACATGGGTAAACGATGTCACAGTCGACTTTATTATTCCATTACTATTAGTATTCTTGGTACAAATCAAATTATTCATTAGCAGAGCACTAAAACAAATAAATATAAATAATAAGTATATTTTCTGAGAAATTTTGTAATATATTTGCTTCACCATATTAGCATTGTTCATGTTGTGCAGCCTGAAAATTTCATTGGTCTATGTATCCAAGTTATCAACAAAGGAAAGCCATCTTGGAAAAAAAATAATCCTTTCAACTGCATCATCTTCGGTCTTCATTATCATTGCAGTAACTTTTAAAAGGAAATGCCTACAAGTTCAGACAAGTAAACAATATTTATAGGTAAGAACACCATTACGAGCCCCCACGAGCAGCAAAGTTGGTTGAAAGTAGTAGATTTGGGATAATGAACTAAAGATCGAATCCCTTAGATTAATTCCCCTATGGATTGGGTTCTTCTGCTTTATGACTAACTTGGTCACTGTGATTTGTCTCCTCTCCACATGCCTTGGGAGCGAGCTGTGGAGGGGTGAGAGATTTCACTTTTTGGGACAAGAAAGCCATCACGAAATGAGAAAAAAATGTTTTTTATCCTTTTAAGTTCTTTATCTCTGGCTTTCTCACCTTTCCACCATTAGTCTCAACCCCCTGCAAATTTTTCTTCTTTTTCCACCTCTTCCATTCTTGACATGCCAACTATGTGCTTATCAGCAGTAAGGGACTTCAAAATGTAAGATTTAAACAAATTTCACAAGATCTCCAAATCAAGTCACCTTACCTTAGACCAGATTGGCATCTCTTTCTTCCTCTTTTATTTTATTTATTTTATGTATTTTGTTGCTATTATCGATCTTTCAATTGCAACTAGAAAAATAGAAATATAGCTAAATACGTAATCTTGCCATTACAAAATTTTCAATCTGAAACTTTCGATTGCCACCTGTAAACGGTTAGGAAAATGGAGGCCTAGGAGGCAAATTCCTAGATTTTATTTTATTTTTTATTTTCTAAAGAGCAGTACAAATGAAACTGAAGAAAATGGTGATGAAGACCAAAGAGGAAGTGCGGAGATGACGAAGTGGAAAGGATGCCTTTTTTTCAGACGACTTTCCGACGTGAGTAAGGCTGATGCGGTGATAACTGATATATTAAAAATTTTCTTATATTCTCTCTCTCTCTATATATAAGGAACCTATGTTTTTTAAAAAATCATGAGAGAGAAAAAACTGTATTTGGTAATTTAGTAAAACTGTGTGCTCATCGATTTCTTGCCAAATTAACACGAACTCAAATTAGTGGAAAGAAAATTATTCATTATATCTAATATAGAAATTTAATTATTTGCAAATTTCCACATATTTATAGATTTCTAGATATTATATCTTACCGTATTTATTTATCCTCATAAGCTAAGAAAATATCTTCTCCAAATTTTCTCTAGATAAGTCCACTTTCAACATAACTTTAGAGGAGTAGCTACTTACATGGCATGACAATGATACAAACCAAGTTAAATAATACGGTGAAAAGTTTAATTCTAGTAATTACTTTTACTCCAACATTTACTCAAAATATTTAAAGAATAAATTCCAGTCTAACTCGCAAATCGCCATTAGTTATGTTATGCTGATGAGGCAATACGACAGCATAAGGATCAGGTGGAAAGCATGAGAGGAGGAGGATCCAAAGTGTGGCAAAAGTTATAGCAGTCCGTAACGAGAACGAATTGATCCTTCCATTCCATTAGAAAAGCAAAATTTTATATTAGAAAAGCAAAATTTTATAATTTCGCGATCAAAATTACCTAACTGGTAATGAGCAAATTGTTTGTTTACCTTTATGAAGGGAAGAAGAGAATGAAGAGATATAAAAATAAACCAAGGACAAGAAAATTCATCCTAATTTAAAATTATTTTAATTTAAAATAATTATAATTTAAGTGTAACAATCCGACTAAAGATAACAACAGAAATATATCAACACTGGGTGTTATCCCATCCAATTTCCTAGACAATGAGTCTTTATAATGTAACCAATAGAGCAAATATATATAAGGTGCAAACTCATACAGTATCCCATACTAATGGCCACACATATATATTAGATAATCTCATACATGCCATCCCAAATTACAATAGTAATGGGTACATAATCAAAAGAGAAGTCATTCAGATCTATACTGTTGACACTGTGGTATCGTCCTTCTATCTGTAGGTCTGCTCAACTCCAAATCCTACAAAAGGTAAAATAAAAGACACGTGTGAATAAAAAATCACTTAGTGAGTCCCATGTGTGCTAGTGTTTTAGTAAAAAAACAGACTACATAAAACTTTTGTGGGAAAAGCATTTTGTTTGTCCACTGGAAATAATTCCAAAACTCTCTCAGAAAGAGTTTATTCAGAATTCAATCATTTTTGAAAAATTATATTTTACTTTCAAATCATTACCCCAATTTTCAAATCACAGACACTTCTCCAACAGAAGGTCGGCCTGTATGCAAGTCCTGCAGTCCTTGCTTTCGGCGTACGTATCATTGTATTGAGACCGCAGTCTCTAGTACTCAATCCGTGCATCGTCGGAACATAAGTACAGCGCAGCATACTATAATCAACAAGTGCACGCAGCACACTAAATATTTTACTTGCTACCGTAAGTCAGAGGTCCCAATCCTGACGTCAATCACTATTGAGGTAGCAAGGGGTTGAACAATGCTAGGTGTCCAGCCTAGCCCGTGAACAACCCAAATCACAAAGTGCATACAAGGCACGGCAATTGTCAGGCACTAGACGGCTAGCCAGGACGACTCATCTTAATGTCCTACCATCCCGTTCGGAGTAAGACAATCCTTAGAACTAGTCAAGGTTACTAGGGTCGTCTAACTCTAATATAGGCTAGTATAAAAATCAAAGTCCTTGCTGAGTATTCAACGTTACCAACACCAACTCCTTTTGACTAATCAGGCTAGAAGATTATTTGATCCCGCAGGACTTTCAAAACAAACATTTTTGGGGAAAAATAACATTTTTCAGACTTTGATCCCACCGACTCACAAGTCAGACTATAATTCCCATAGGCTCCATAGGCCAATCAATTCATTTCATAAGCACATTAGGCCAATAAAATAATTTTCGGGATTAAAGTGTCGTTTTTCAAAAGTCAATCTCATCACGAGAGATCATTTTCCAAAATCGTGTCAAAATAGGTTAAAGGGTTCTTTTTATACATTAAAACAAATTTCCAAGAGTATTCGGGTCATTTTGCCCGTACTCGATCACAAAAGTCATTTCTAAAGGCATTTGGGTCATTTAACCCATGTCCGATTCCAAAAGACTTTTCGAGGGTATTCGGGTCATCTTACCCTTACCTGATTTGAAAAATGTTCACAAGAGCTCCAATAAAGATATTTCGGTCATTTACCAAATATTCGATTCTAAAAGTTTTCATAAAATATTCTAATAAGGACATATGGATCATTTTTGAAATACCCGATTCTAAAAGGAACTCATTTTAAGAAATCCAGAATTCTAATTCCAAAAGAGGATTAAATGCAAAGTTTCCAAACACGTTTTCATAAAATGTTCCAATAAGGGTATTCCAGTCAATTTATGAATACCCGATTTTAAAATTTATCATTTTTTGAAAATTTCAAGTATTTAATAAAAAAAATGACTAAATTCACAAAATTCATTCTTTAATTATCCATTAAGGTTTCTAAGCCAAATATGGAGTTCATTCGAGCCCAAAGTGGCATAAGAGTAATTTTTACTCAGATAAACCTTAAACATATTCAGGAATTTTCAAAACAGTATAAAACATAGTATTTCATAGAAAAATAAAGTACACTAACTTTCAAAAGGTTTTAGAAATCCAAAGGACTCACCTTGTGTCCTAATTAAACTCTTTCCAATCATGGCTGTTTAACCACAGTTTCTACCGTTTTCAACGAACCATTGGCCATTTATCGATAAATCTACATCAAACATCATTTTTTGGTCAAATCGTGTTTGACTGAAAATAGCCAATGGTTAGCCGACGTGCCCGATAGGTAGCCAACATCCAACCAATGTTTAGCCGACGGTTAAAAAAAACGTTCAACTTCCGTTCATGTCGTTTTTTCGATTCTTTCGTTTTTCTTTTTCCACATCCTTCCTTCCTTCATATACAAGGGATTCACTTCATATTTCTCGTTTATTTCATCCAAAATCATACAATTAATCATTCTTAAGTTTATGCATTTTTGGACTCATTTTTCTGGAATTTTACTGCTTGACACATATTTTTGCTTTGCACATAACTTTCAATCCACAACTCTGATTTGGCTCTATGATATACCAAACGATCGTACGACTTTTAAATTTAATTTTTTATAAGTCCTTTTCAAAGTTCTAATTCCTGTGACATGCTATAGAGAAAAAACAGCCCCAATAGTTTTCTGATTTTTAATCCACTTTCACAAAACAACTTCACCTACTTGTGCTTCTTGATTTATATCACCTATATAACCCTTGGTCCGCTTCATTTTCCCTTCAAACAACCTTAATTCTTCAAGTTTCTAGGTTCAAGAAAGCCACTAAATTCTTATGCAAATAACATATAATTAACATCTACGTTAAAAAACAATCATAATCCATTTTATTTAACGTTTAACCCCGTTTTTATCCCAATTCTACTACCTTTCTTCGTAATCATGAACAGCCCTTTAAATCACCATTCAAATACCCTTATTTATCATACAAAATATAGCTTATAGATCCTTCGTCCAACTAGTACACACACTTGCACCAACAAAGTCTCACATAATACACAATAATCATTTTAATCATCATAAATCTCACGTTTTCATGTTATAATTCATATCAAAACAATCACCGTAATGAAATCTATAAATTTAATTCTTGAAGTATAGGATTTTACCTTGTGTATGAGGTGTTCTAGCTTGAATTTGCTCCAAGAACCTCCAACTTCTCAAGAATAATATTTTCTCTCTCTTTTTTCCCAATTTTTCCTTGATTTTCTCAACTTTTTCTTTCTTATTTTCTCTTCTCTTCTTCTTATTGTGGCTGCCAGTTTCCAGCCTTCTCACCACCTCAAATTGGTTAAATTGAGGACCAATTGCATTTCATTTCATTAATTGTTTGGTGGCTACTTTACACTTATCCAAATTTCATTTGTTTTCACCTATTTTCTTTTTATTTTATAAAATTTCTTTACCAACCTTTTCATACATGAATTTTCCATGCATCTTCTTATTATTTGATACTTGTCCTTGGGCTACCAATCACAAAATGCCACACGCACCGTTTTTAACTGCGATTTCCTATTTTCTTTAGAAATAACCAAAATTTGGTCCGAAACGAAAAAATATTTTATTTCACCACTCAATTCCAAAAATTCTGCTGAATCTATTGATAACACTTAAATTCTTTAATTCCTACTCTATTGGGTCAAATTTACGGTCAAAGACGCGAGCACGATCAAAATAACAAAAATGCTCCCAACACCCCGGATAGCGTAATTCACACCAAAACGTGTGTTTCATCGTATTGATTAATTTTTCTTCTTAGTGTACCCTCAAATTCTTATTTTATTAACAATAATAGCCTTCCGAAGATTTAAGGTACAGGTAGAACAAATCCAATAATTACATCCAGGTCCTAACAAAATAATATTATACCAAAATATTCATCTCATTACACCGATCATCTTTTGTTCTGACCATTAATATAAATTCTTCTTCTATTACAAGTAGTAGTCAATCAAAGATAAAAATGTGGAGTATTACATTAAGTAATTTTCATTTATTAAAAATTGTTATATACTCAAAACATATTATATTCTTTCCATTTGACTTGAGGCTTCAACTTAACCTCACATATTTAATAATTTTTTATTATATTTAAACAAAATCATTTCGATTCAACTCTTCTCTATTTGACTCCATTGGATGCAGATGGCATCGTGATGCCCCGTGATGTGTAGAAAATGTCGGGAAAACGGGGTAAATTTTTCTCTAAAACAATTAGTGAAATGAACCGATTTAGTAGTTTCTAAGAAAAAAAATTAGAGACACTGTCTCTCTTAAATTTTAGCTTCCTACTAGAACTTACGTGCACGGTGTATTATCACAGCCTACACCTGTGTATACATAAATAGTACATATACGCGAATAGTAAAATACATCCAAATAAACCGTATAAAACATTACAAATAAACCCGACAAATAATATTAAATACTATATTATAACTGAAAAGAAACTACAATAATAACAATAAATAAGTGCAAAAATAAAGAAAGAACACACTTGGAATTGATAATGCAGTTCGGTCAAATTTGCGTAATCTCCGAGCACTACTTAAAGAGCCCGCTTTTATTTTTATGTGGGAGAAGAGATTGTTGGTGTTGTTGTGTTAAAGAACCAAACAAGGCCTTATATTTATAAGGCACAAATAGTAGTGGAAAGTCTGAGAAATTCGATATGGGAAATGCAAGGAATTCATAACAAATCTCCACCTTAACTTACATCCCAAACTCAAACATAGCAATTTTGCTCCATCTTGGCTTAATTTCTAGTCTCACCAAATACAAATCTTCTCAATCCAACAAAAAATAAAAGCAGCCCTCACAGTGCTTCCAAATTTACGTCGTTAGGTGGCAACTCAAATGTGTAGGATATTGACCAAGTCTATACAATGTTCAAACTTAGCTCTTGTAACCACCTTGGTTAGCATATCTACAGGATTCTCCATAGTCCAAATCTTTTGGAGAAGTATCTCCTTTTCCTCAAGAATTTCCCTCACAAAATGATAGCGAACATCAATGTGCTTCATTCTTGCATGAAAGACTTGATTCTTTACTAAGTGTTTAGCACTCTGACTGTCATAATATACCTCAAGATGTTTCTGACCAACTCCCAAGTCTTTAAGCAATCTTTGAAGCCAAATTGGCTCCTTTACAGCTTATGTAATCGCCATAATACTCTGTCTCTATTGTAGATAAAGCCACTATTGATTATAAAGTAGACTTCCAACTAATCGATGCCTTGGTGAAAGTGAACAAATAGCCAGTTGTAGAGCGTCGCTTATCCAAGTCACCTGTATAGTCAGAATCACAATATCCAACTATGCATTGACCAAGTGATTTATCCCGCTGAAGCTCTAAACCAACATCTACAGTATCTTGAATATACCATAGAATCCATTTCACAACTTGCTAATGACCCTTACCCGGATCATGCATGTACCTGACCACAACACTAATAGCCCTTAAAATATCGGGTCATGTACACACCATTGCATACATCAAGCTTCCAACTGCATTTGCATATAGCACTTTCACCATGTACTCTCATTTTTCATTCGTCTTTGGAGATAATTGGCTACTGAGTTTCAAATAAGGAGCAAACGAGGTACTTACAAGTTTTGAATCTTCATTCATACCAAAATGTTGTAGTACCTTTTTCAAATACTGCTTCTGTGTCAACTAAAGTTTGCCTCTCTATCTATCCCTGTTTATCTCCATGCCGAGAATCTTCTTGGCTTCTCCTAAATCCTTCATCTCGAACTCTTTACTGAACTGAGCCTTCAGTATGTCAATCTTAAGTTGGCTTTTTGCTGCTATCAGCATATCATCAACGTACAAGAGTAAGTAGATGTATGACCTATCTTAAAGTTTGCACAAATACACACAATGATCATATTTACTTCTTGTGTACTTCTGACCCTTCATAAACTTGTTAAATCGTTTCTACCACTGTCTCAGTGATTGCTTTAATCCATACAACGATTTGTTCAGCTTGCAAACCCAATTTCTTTATCAGCAACCTTGAACCCTTTTAACTGAGTCATATAGATTTCCTCTTTCAAGTCACCGTGTAGGAACGCAGTCTTCACATCAAGTTGAGCTAACTTCAAATTGAACTGTGCTACCAAGGCCAACAATATTCTAATAGAGGAATGCTTAACAATTGGAGAAAATACATCATTATAATCAATTCTTTCCTTCTGAGTATAGCCTTTAGCAACCAATCTTGCCTTGTAGCGAACATCATCCTTGTCAGGCAATCCTTCTTTCTTTGTAAATACCCACTTACATCTAATTATCTTCTTGCCCTTTAGTAATTGTGTCAGTTTCCACATCTTGTTTTTCTGTAGAGATTGTATTTCTTCTTCCATTACACCTTTTCATCTACCATTTTCTTAGCTTCAAATGGCTTTTGGAAAGGTGGATAGAATATTATCAACAACTAAAAGTGCATAAGCCATCGTGTTAGCAAAACGAGCAGGTTTATGGATTTCTCGTCTTATTCTTCTAGCGGTAATTGACTCTAATTGTTGTAGGGGTTCTTAGGTCGGAATCCCTTCCTTATTTGACAATTATCAGCTGGGATGTTACCTTTGATGAATCTGCTATGTTGAAAAATATAAATCTAGAATGGACTGTTAGTACTCCACAGTACATGGAGTGTCCGAAACAGGTGGAGTTTGAACAGACGGTGGTGACCCAACAAAAGGCATCACCAGTGACTCTTTTTTTTATCATGGAAGAGTCACTCGGTGATGCCTTTTGCTGGGGTCACCACCGTCTGTTCAAACTCCACCTGCTTCGGCGTACACTCCATGTACTGTGGAGTACCAACAGTCCATTCTAGATTTATATTTTTCAACATAGCAGATTCATCAAAGGTAACATCCCAGCTGATAATTGTCTTATTTGCCTCTAGACAACATAAATGGTATCCTTAACTCCAGCATTGAAGCCCATAAAGATAGCCTTCTTTGCTCGCGAATCCAACTTTGATTCATTCACATGATAATATGTAGTAGAACAAAAAATCTACAAAGAATCATAATCTATTGCATGTTTTTAGGACCATACCTCTAAAGGAATCTTGCCTTTCAATGTAAACGTTGGCAAACGGTTGATGAGATGTTGAGAGTATGTCACAGCCTCAACCCAAAATTTTCTGCCTAACCTAGCATTAAAGAGTATACAATGAACTTTCTCCACAAATGTCTTATTCATGCATTTCGATACCCTATTCTGCCGTGTTATTTTCCTAACTATGAAGTGCCGAACTATGCCACACTCTTGGCATACCTCCAGGAAAGGATCACTCTTATATTCCCTATCGTTATCTGTTCGAAGAACTTTGATTTTCCTTCTTGTTTAGTTTTCAACTTGAGCCTTCTACTTAAGGAAAATCCCAAGTACATTGACCTTGTTCTTCATTGTAAACGCCCACACTCTTCTGGAAAAACTATCAACAAAAGTGACAAAATAATGCCTACCTCCAAAAGACGAGGTCTTGGCAGGTCTTCACACATTTGAGTGTACATAATCCAAAATATCTTTGGTATTGTGGATAGTAGTGCCAAACTTCACTCTTCGTTATTTTCCTAGCACACAATGCTCACAAAATTCGAATTTGCAAATCTTCGTACCTTTCAATAATCCTTACTTTAGCAAGAATTTGCAAGGATTTTTCACCAGCATGTCCATATGCTATAACTTTGTTACCTTTGCATTCTTCTTACTACTAGAAGTTGCAATCGCCATAGTCCTAATCACTGTACTACCTTGGTAGTCATACAGATTGTTCTTCCTCATACCTTTAAGCATTACAAGTACTCCTAAAGCAGTTTTAAGAATTCTATCTCACAGTATCATAATTAGGCCTTGTGATTCTAAGACCCCCAAAGAGATAAGATTCCTCTTCAGCTTTGGCACGTACCGCACCTCCTTCAAAATTCTGGTGAATCTGTCATGATTTCACAGATTGATTGAACCGATCTCGATTGTTTTATATGAATTATCATTGCCCATGTAAACAACCCCGCCATTAAGTTTCTCCAAGTTAAAGAACCATTCCCTGATGAGAGATATATGATAGGTGCAACCTGAATCCAAAATCCATTCATCTTGCTGTGATGTTGATGGTGAAACCACCAAAGAGATATATGATTCCGCATCACTTTTGCATTTGAAAACATTTGTATTTCTTCTTTAACTTTAGACAGATCCTTCTTCCAGTGCCCTTTCTCATGATAGAAAGTACACTCATCTTTGATTACTTGGTTTTTTGATTTGGATCTTTCTCTTCTTCCCTTCGATTGGCTTTGCTGACGACCTCTTTCTACTAATGCTTCATCTGCTGTAGTTGCTTTGTTTTTCATTTTATCCTACTTTATTAATTCATGACTATATGGAGTAGACCATACAACATCTAAAGATACATTCTCTTTCCTGTGAAGTAACGTAGTCTCCAAATATTCAAATTCATTGAGAAGAGATGATAACAACATCAAAGCCAAATCTTCATCGTCAAATTTCACATCTAAATTTAACAGGTCTGCTACTAATTGATTAAAAATAGTGATGTGTTCATTCAGAGAAGTACTTGATTGGTAGTCAAATTGAAACAATCTTTTCTTCATAAGGAGCTTATTCTAACCACTCTTTTTTAGAAATTTACCCTCCAATGCCATCCACAATTTATATGCAAAAGTCTCGCACACAATGCTCACAAAATTCTCATTTGCAAGTCTTTGTACCTTTTAATAATCCTTTCTTGGTAAGAATTTGCAAGGATTTTTCACCAGTATGTCCCAAACGCATATGTCATAGCTTTATTGCCTCTGCATTCTTCTTGCTACTAGAAGTTGCAGCCGCCACTATTCCAATCACTGTACTACCTTAGTAATAATATAGATTGTTCTTCCTCATACCTTTCAGCATCACAAGTACTCCTAAAGTAGTTTTAAGAATTCTATCTCGCAGTATCATAATTAAGCCTTGTGATTCTAAGACCCCCAAAGAGATGAGATTATTCTTCAACTTTAGCACATACTGCACCTCCTTCAAAATTCTAGTGGATACATCATGATTTCGTAGATTGATTAAATGATGTGTATGAATTTGGGTACAAAAATCATATAAAAACTAAGCACATTCCCAATCAAGTTTACATTAAGATGTTAACCACAAATCACACATATGAGTAAGCGTACTCATCATTAACCAAGCATAGGGTTCAAACGAGTGTCGATCCTCAAGGAACAAGTAGACATTAATCACATTTCTTTCATTGTTTAACCAACTCAATAAAGCGAAAAATAAATAAAAATAAAAAAATAAAAGAAAAGAAAATCAAAATCAAAATATATCCATGTCAAGGATGGAGAAGTATGCAATTCAAACCATTGTTTGGATAAACATGATCTTAAAGTATCCAACCTTTATCATAACTAATTATTCTCTTGGCATCATGAAGGATGAAGGTAGACTCACTTCGATGGTCAATCCATGAAATTACTATCTTCTAGATGAATTAGAATCACTTAGTCCATCTCAACTAATTCATCCAAAAGATGCATTAAACACAATCCTTAATTAAATTCCCTTGGTTTCAAAAAATTTAAAGTATGAATTAATCAATGAACCATTGGTCTCGGAAGACATCAATTAACCTTCAATTACCAATTCTAAGCAATCAACCCCCTTTGGTCCAACAAGTTAATAGCCAACAGAATATGAAATTAATAAATTGAAACTACCATCAACCCCCTTTGGTCCAGCAAGTTAATGGAAAGAACCAAACAACTAATCTCGTAATAAGCACAAGTAATTGAATACCAAGAATAATAACCAGTCAATCAAAATATCAGACAACTCTAGAAATCATGAATATCTAAAGAACGTTGAATTACAATAAAACAATTAGCATATCATTGTCAAGAAAAAGAAACAAAGTAAAAGAAAACACTTATAGACAAGCCTCATTCTTCTTCCTTTGAAAACATTCTTGTACAACCCTCCTTGAATTGAAGAATTCCTCCTCGGATTTGAGTGATTTTCTATGATGATCAATGAATTCTCCTCCTTTTTCCTTTGTGTTTTTCATCTATTTATAGGCTTAGGAAGTGCCTAAACTCGTAGGTACAATGTTTTTGGCCGAGTAGAAGTTGGAAGATACTAAAACTCCACAGATTACCAAAAACTGCATAGAAAAATCACAGC
Organism: Voacanga thouarsii; assembly: GCA_026120185.1. NCBI lineage: Eukaryota > Viridiplantae > Streptophyta > Magnoliopsida > Gentianales > Apocynaceae > Voacanga > Voacanga thouarsii. Next base: position 964,295 of record JANUWF010003365.1, on the reverse strand, counting down.
ATTGCCTTAGCTTCAAGGCACAGCCGGTGCCGCCTTGGCTCTCAGAGTCGGCGCCGGTTATGTTCTGCTTCTCTACTTGTTCGTCGATTTTTCTCTGAATTTCACATGATGAAGACCAGAATGCAGCCGGCGCCGCCTTAACTCTTGGAGCCAGCACCGGTTATACTCTATTTTGCTCTATTTCAACAATTTTTTATCGCCTTAAAGTACGTGTCAACAGTGCATGGTCGGCGCCGGTTCCAGTGCCCTAGCCGGCGCCCCTCTAATCTGTTTCGTGACGTTTTTGTTTCGTTTTACCTTAAAAATCTGCAATAATGAACAAAATACATTTCCAATGGTAAAATCTCAAATATGAAGGAATACAACTAGTTATTGAACAAAATGTATCACAAAAGAACCTCAAATAACTAGAAAAAATATGACTAATTTAGCCCCTATCATTAAACTTATCTTAGTTATTTTACATGAATTATCATTGCCAATGTAAACAACCCCACCATTAAGTTCCTCAAAGTTAAAGAACTATTCCCAGATGAGAGACATATGATAGGTGCAATCTAAATCCAAAATTCATTCGTCTTGCTATGATGTTGATGGTGAAACCACCAAAGAGATATATGATTCCACTTCGCTTTTGCATTCGACAACATTTGCATCTTGTGGAGCCTTTCCTTTCTTTTTCAACTTTGGACAGTCCTTCTTCTAGTGCCCTTTCTCATGACAGAAAACACACTCATTTTTGACAACTTGGCCTTTTCATTTGGATTTTTATCTTCTTTCCTTCGATTGGCTTTGCTGATGACTTCTTACCACCAATGCTTTATCTATTGTAGTTGCTTTATTTTTCATTTTATCCTACTTTCTCAATTCATGACTATACAGAGCAGAACATACAACATCTAAAGATACATTCTCTTTCCCGTGAAGTGACATAGTCTCCAAAAGTTTAAATTCATTGCAAAGAGATGATAACAATATCAAAGCCAAATCTTCATCTTCAAATTTCACATCTAAATTTAACAGATTTGCTACTAATTGATTAAAAATAGTGATGTGTTCATTAATCAAAGTACTTGATCGGTAATCAAATTGAAATAATCTTTTGTTCATAAGGAGTTTATTCTGACCACTCTTTTTTAGAAATTTGCCTTCCAATACCATCCACAATTTATATGCAGAAGTCTCATTCTTGAAAGCATACTTCTACTCTCTAGATAGGCAAGATCGAATTATTCCGCACGCCAACCGATTTATGATACTTTAATCCTTATTTTCCATGTCTTTTGGTTTCTTTTTTCTTCAATAACTATGTCAAGGCCCTACTAGAAAAGAGAGTCTAAGATCTCTCCTTTCCACATGCCAAAATTGCCAGTACCGTCAAATATTTCCACTGCCAATTTTAAACTTGACATCAGAATTCTCGACCATGATGACGAGGAAGCAGATTTCCCTGGTGTTATATTTGAAATAGTTTTCATTGTTTCTTGATTATTCGATGCCATTACAAACTCAAAATAATAGTATTCGATATAATAAGATTATAAACAAACTAATGACGAACCTTCGTCTCTAATACCACTTGTTTGGAAAACAGGGTACATTTTCCCTCTAAAACAATTAGTAAAATAAACCGATTCAGTAGTTCCTAAGAAAAAAAATTGGAAAAGACACTGTCTCTCTTAAATTCCAGTTTCCTATAAGAATTTACGTGCACGGTGTATTATCACAGCCTACACCCGTGTATACATAAATAATACATACACACGCGAATAGTAAAATACACCAAAATGAACTGTACAAAACACTACAAATAAACCCGAAAAATAATATTGAATACTATATTACAATTGAAAAGAAACTACAGTAAAAACAATAAATATATGCGAAAAAAAAGAAAGAATACACCTGGAATAGAAAACGGAGTTTGGCCAAATTTGCTTAATCTCCGAGCACCACTCAAACAGCCTGCTTTTATTTATATGTGGGAGAAGAGATTATTGGTGTTGTTGTGTTAAAGAACCAAACAAGGCCTTATATTTATAAGACACAAATAGTAGTGGAAAGTCTTAGAAATTCGATGTGGGAGATGTAAGGCATTCATAACAGAAAATACATGATTGGTTAAAGTCGTTGGTAGAATATTGACCATTTTCCTTTCCCTTATCCTATGGTAGAAGATAAAGGATGAAAAGCATGTTATGTACTTCAATTTTTCATTTTTTTCCCGAATAAGTAGATGTGTCATTTTGGACTTGCCTCATTGTTCGTCTATTTCTCTTTTCATGTAGTTTTCCCTAACATGGGAATTGCTATATTTGTATCCTTCATATTGGATCCATATATAGTATAATTAGCTTAATTTTTATGTTCACTACCAAGAATATCTTGTCTTTGTATTTCTTTAAGAGCTACTAGAAGAGAATATTCTATTCTAAACTAGGTTTTTTCGACCCTCTCTTAACTTTAAGTTGCTTCTTGATACAAGATAACTAATCCTATAAAAGGTTGACCATTGCTATATATGTTTTTCCTTTTTTCTTCTTCTGCATATGTTGTTAGCAGAGTTCATCATTCCTATACAAATGTTTACATTAGAAATAGACTTCCACTGCATTCTCCTCCCTTGTGGGTAGATTGTCGTATTGTCGACTATCATATGGAGCTTGGTAACCAAACCATTCATGTTAATGGTGAGATCAAATGGCATTTTCCATCATATGATAATCCTCACAGCCTTTGCCTCTTTTGATGGGATGGAAAACGACAAATAATTAGAGTTCCTGGTAAAGGAAGTTCTTGTAGTAGAATAGAATATAGATGTCTGTGGGTTGTGAAGAAGGGCGGTTTGTACTTCCAAACAGCCACTAGCTTGCACAAAAAGTATGGCTAGCAAGACCAAGATTGCTTGGCACAAAGGATTAAGGGCATGTTTGTTAATCTTGTTATACATTTATGAATGAGCATGAATCTAGTAATAAAATGATGTTGCTCTAATCTTTGTTTCTCTTTCAATCGATTGTTTTTGGGCTAGAATTTTCTCCAAGTTTTTTTATATTTTACCAAATAATAACATTGGTGAAGACGATTGGTATGGTGATAAGCTAGAGTTTGAATTGATTTATAATTCAGAAAAATCAAGATTGAATGTTGAAGCATACAAGGTTAATAATTATAAGAAAAATTGGCAAACACTCTGTGTATCTACTTGTACTAAAGTCTTGAATTGTAACACAATCAAAAGGTTAAATTCAAAAATACTTAACAGTTTTTATAATTTAATCTTTTTTCTTCAAAAATGTCCCTAACATATGTATGGAATTTCCAATTAGGCGCTTCCAATACTTTTTTAATAGAAGGGCCAAAATTTGATCATTGCACCAAACCAATGTGTCAAAAACAAAAATCTAAAGAGAAATAATGTAATTTTACATTTTTAAAACCTTTTTTACTTTTTTTTTCTTTTTTTCTTTTCTCTTCCTTTTCCCTGCATCCCGTAACACCCTTGTATGGCTGTAATGAATGGGAAAGTGAGATAAAAAAAAAGAGTTTTATAAATTGCAAAACACCAAATCAAACGGTCAACTTTAGTTCTTACATCAAAAAAAGGATGGAAGGACCATACTAAAAATTTCATACATATTTGAGCGTATTTATAATGAAAACAGGAAAAGAATTAAATTATACCAAAAAAAAATCTATTTTAAGGGTATTTTTGAAATTAAACCAAACTCAAATAATAGCTTTTGTTGATTCCATATTAATTTAATGAAAGTGGTAATTAAGTTTTGTAATAAGAAAACGGTAAAACAATAACTTGTGTGAACTTATGGTAATTGTTTTAATAAAAAGGCAAATTGGCGTTTTTAGTCTCTGAACTATTTACTATTTGCAAATTTGGTCCTTTATCTTTATTTTTGGATTAGTAGATCCTCCTTCTTATTTATATTGTCAAGTTTGATCATTTCGTCCATCTTGGGATGGTCAACTCAAGTCAATGTTATTTTTTGCCCCTAAACAACAAACTCACAAGGGTATTTTCAAAAGCGAAAAATTTTCCCTCCTAATACCCGCATATGGTCTCCCCAAAACCTTCGCTCTCCTTGAATCCATTTCTGCTCAACCGAACACCCTCTCTATCCCCTCTCTCGACTTTCTATTCTCTCAACTTCCTCTCTGTCGCCATTTTTTCTTCTTCCTTCTTCTCTGAAAGACTCACTTTTTTCCTCGGGGTTACTTCCAATCTGGGTAAAGTATTTGGCAGAATCACTTCAAAAGGTGTGTTCTTTGAAGTGACATTATTTGAAGAAGTACTCTTCAATCACTTGATGGGTTGATCAAAGTGTGACTTTGTTAGATTTTGACTTTTTGGGTCTCGGAAGAACCTATCTTGCTTAAATATTCTACCCAATCTCTATTTTTCTTCATTCTTGTTTTCTGTAAAGACTCCTTATCTTTTTTTTTGTTCTACGTACCTTTCATTCATTCTGCGTAGAGCTCACTATTAAAGGTTTCACAGAGACACGATGAGGGATGCAAAAAATGAAGATTGTGAATCCCATCAGTCGAATTCAAGGTGCCATGGTAGAAGCAAGATTGATGGTAACCCCCCATCAAGATACTATTGCAGAATTCCAACTGTGATCTGGACATCGTGGACTGATTTGAACCCAACAAGGTGATTTGTTACTTGTGAAAATAAGTAGGTAAGTTTAAGTTAAAAAAACTAATTTTTGTTGCCTTTCTCCCTACAACATAAGAAGTGTTTAACCAGGTCGAAAATGTATTTATAGGTTAGTGGAAAATGTGTTATGTTCGTTTGGGTTGACCCCGAAATTTGTCCAAGGGTAAAGGCCGTGGTCCCAGGTTTGTTAAGGAAGATTCGAAAATTGGAAGAAAAAAGAGCATCTCACAGGAGAAAAATGAAGGCATTTTGGGTAGACTTGACTGTGGTATTTGTGTTGTGGTTGATGAAAAAAATTGGATAGGAATGAGCAGAAGAAACTTCCTGCTTGGAATGGACAGTTAATTTTGTACTCTAAGTCTAACGTGAAGGTGTTTTGGAAGTAGCAAAAAATGTGTACTATTAGAAGGATATTTGTAGTTTGCATTGCATTTTGATGTTGTATTATAGTTGCAAACAATGTGATCATCTCTAATCAAATGCACATTTTTTCTATTACATTTTCGTTTGACAAAGAAATGTTGTTTATACATCCAATTCTCTATATATAGCATAGAGGTTTGAGGTATATGATGTTTGGAAAACTAAAGTGCAAATATGGTAAAGTCATCGTAGTGAAATATGGGAGCCTTTTTAGCAATTTTCTACTATGAATACCATAAGCACAAAATTTCACACAATTTGTCTACATTGTACCATTGACAAATATACTACCAGAAAAATGTAAAAATATGAATTCCTAGCTAAAAACCAAATTTTCTTGCTAAAAGTCTTTATTTGTGAGGAACACTACCTCTTTCGGCTAGCAAAATTGAAAGCTTAAACCATCGTGATTTTTTTGAAACTTCATCGCTAGCTTGAGTTACTAAGTGAATATCCAAAAATTTGTCAGTTTGAGAGTTGGGAATTTCCCCTACACTATGGGCATTGCCAACCAACATTACAATAAGCAACTACTTTTCCTGTGCTAAAAATGACATCTCTCTAGCTTGAGTCATCAATCAATTTTCTTCCTCATCAAATCCAGCATTATTATTTTGCAATGTAAACTTACCCCTTGAACTTTACAAGCTCTCTTGTTATGCCCAACTTCCCCACACCATGGACATCGTATAAGTCTTCTTGCCTTACTCCTACTTCCCACAGAAAATAATTAGCAATCGTAACTTCTTTTTTTGTAAATAAAGAAAAAACATGACTTACTCAATATAACACTCAACTATCTCTGAGTCCAACATTCCTTCGTAAATTTGTGCTTGCTTGGCTTGAGTCTCGACAATAACTCCTTCGACCACAAACACTCAGTTTAGGAGCTTTTTTGTCGCCTCTACTAGCCATCTCTTTCGAGGCCCAGAAATTTAAAATCTAACAAAGCCACACTTTGATCCAACCCGTCAAGTGATCGAAAATGTCACCTCAAAGAACACACCTTTCGAAGTGATTTCTCCAAATACTCTACCCAGATTGGAAGTAACATAGAGGAAAAAAGGGAGTCTTTTAAAGAAGAAGGAAGAAGAAAAAATGGCAACAGAGAGGAAGCTGAGAGAAGAGAAAGTCAAGAGAGGGGATAGAAAGGGTGTTCTATTGAGTAGAAATGGATTCAGGGAGAGAGATGGCTTTGGGGAGACCACGTGCCTAGGTATTAGGAGGAAAAATTTTTCACTTCCGAAAATACCCCTATGAGTTTGTTGTTTGGGGGCAAAAAATAATGTTGACTTGAGTTGACCATCCCAAGATGGACGGAAGGATCAAACTTGCCAACATAAAAAAAAGAAAAAAAGAAGGATCTAATAATCCAAAAATAAAGATAAAGGACCAAATTTGCAAATAGTAAATAGTTCAGGGACCAAAAACACTAAATTGCCATTGTAACTTTACTAAGATGTTAAGAATATAAATTCACACACACACACATATACTGTAAATTTAACATTCTTCTTTTCTTTTACTATGGTATTTGGTGGAGGATTATTATTAAAAGCATTTATGAATTTCAAATCCATTTTCAAATTAAAAAGATGAATCATCTTGGACTTGCCTTATGTGTCCCCCCCCCCCTCTCTCTCTCTCTCTTTTTCATGTAGTTTTCCCTAATATAATTCTCTATTAGTGTAATTAAACTAATAAACTAATAGTTATGAAAGTTAGAATGCATAAATGCACACTACCCTACTAGTAAAATAAAAATAATAAAGGTCAAATCAAGAAAACATGGTGCTTCTATAAAAAATAAATAAATAAAAAGTAATAATTGCTAGATTTACATTGTTCTAATAAATGATGACCTATCCTAATAGTATTTTTTATGCATTTAATAGTTACTAATATTATAAAAGTGATAAGCTTCAAGGGGTGCCCATACTTTGGTTTGGCATGATTTTCCTTTTCTTAAACCTAATCAATACATTATGTTTAAAAAGTTTAAAACCAAACCAAACTAAGCCAAACTATTAGTTCTCTAACACAATATAGTTTTTATTAGTTTGGTTTGCTTTGGGCAGTTTCCTATAACAAAAATTATTATCTAATAAAAATAATAATTTTATAACATATTAAATTATAAATGTTAGTACATACAACAATACGAGAAAAAAAGTCATTACCACCTGACTATTAATAACTGATCATCATATTTTGTTGGTAGTGTCTAATTGATTACAAATTACTTATCAATTAAATTTAAAATAAAAAGAATTTTAAAATTTTGCAACTAATTACCAACTATGTCTATTTGGTTGGTACCTATTCAGTTGGTCAATAATTGGTAAGAAGTTAGTACTTTGGTAGGAAGATATTTTTCCAACTATTTATCAACTAAACGAGATAGATTGGTAGTATTTTTTGTTGATACTTGCTTGGTAATAAAATGGTCAAAATGTTACCAACCAATTACTAATTGAATCTTATTGTTAGTACAAGTTTCCATTAGTAATTAGTTAGAAGTATGAATGAAAAATATTTTCTACTCAAGTACTAACCAATATTTTTGGTTGGTAATATAAGTGTTTGGTGTTTCATTATTAAATGTGTGTAGTAGTCAAATAAGTTGCTAACTATTAGACATCCATTATTTCTTTAGTTGGTAAGTTTAAGAGAGAAATATTTACCAATAGAAATATATGGTTGGTATTTGTTTGCAGTTAGTAATCGGTTGGTACATCGTTCAATAAATATTTATATGAATTATAATAATAACTTTTTACTAATTATATATACATCAAAAATTGGTTGGACAATTAGAAAGATTGTATTTACCAACCAATTACCACTAACAAATAGTATGAGTTGCTATTGCTATTGAATTGGTGATCGGTTAGTGATTTATTTATGAATAAATAATTAGGAATGATTTGAGAATTCGAATAGACAAATTCAATATTTATTACTTATGTGTGTATATTATATATATTTATAATATATATATATATATATATATGTATGATAATGTAGTATTATTTTAATTGATTGAAAAAATATGTAAAAACATTAGCAAGCATTGATGCAATAAAGTAGTTAGTATAATGGAAGTACTATGCAAAGCAATTCAAATGTTATGGGTTTGAAATTAATAGAAGCACGTTGTAAAATGTACATCAGAAATTGGTTGGACAATTAGAAAGATTGTATTTACCAACCAATTACCACTAACAATATGAGTTGCTATTGCTATTGAATTGGTGATCGGTTATTACCAATTCGAATAGACAAATTATTTATGAATAAATAATTAGGAATGATTTGAGAATTCAAATAGACAAATTCAATATTTATTACTTATGTGTGTATGTTATATATGTTTATAATATATATATATGTATATATATATATATATATGTATATATATGATAATGTAGTATTATTTTAATTGATTGAAAAAATATATAAAAACATTAGCAGGCATTGATGCAATAAAGTAGTTAGTACAATGGAAGGTACTATGCAAAGCAATTCAAATGTTATGGGTTTGAAATTAATAGAAGCACATTGTAAAATATTTTAGTTCATGCTAACCTTGGCCTATGGGTGACTTGCTAACTCATAAAATTTAATTTTTGTGTTCAATTTTTTTTTTCAAATACATTATTGATACCAAAATTTTGGTTGTTAATTTCTAACTGAGTTGAAAAAATTAAAATTTTATTTTCAAATAAATATTAACACCAAAAATTTAGTTTATAATTTCTAGCCAAATTACCAACTAAAATTTCAGTTGGAAATTACCAACTAAAGTTTTGAAATTCAATATTTTTGTCCGATAATTAATTACCGACTAATTTTTTTAACTTACAAATAAAATTTCAATTAGTAATTATCAATGAACTTGAAAAAATTAATTGGTAACAATTATCAACCGACCAAAATCTACTGATAATCAAATGATAAATTATTATTACCAACCAATTTTAGCTTCCTACCGACCAATTTGGATGGTTGGTGAAATTTTTTTTTCTAGTAGTACAATGCATTTACTATTTATACTTAAAGAAATAAATGCACTGTACCCTAGATTGTTTAATAAATTTATGATAATTCTACCCAATAAGAAAGTGAAGCATGAGGATGGTAGTCGTAAAAGATGAAAGTTGAAAGGAAAATATTATCTACAAGTCTAGATACTTGATAAGGTTCAGGATCTTCTAGTACACTTTTTGCAACACTCTCTAATACACCATTAGAATCATAACATATGTCTACTGATTTAATAGATACTTACTCAATTCTTATCTAATACTGGTGAATATCTAATACACGTATCTACTGATTTACAGAATTAGATAAATATATATTAAATCAGTAGATAAGTGTTACGTTTTTAGTGGTGTACTAGAGAGTATTAAAGAAAAGTGTATTAGAAGATTTGGAGCCACTTGATAGGGTTAGTAAATTAAAAATTTTAAAATTCTAAATATTATCTTATTTTTAAAAGGAAAAATAAGATTTTAATTAATAATAATATAATAGTATATAAAAATGAAATATATTTAGTTGAATGAAATATATTTAGTTTGGTTTAGTTTGATTTGAGGAATCCTTTCTTCAAATTGAACTAATTTTTCGATTTTAAATTTTACAAATCGAAACAAAATCAACTAAAATCAAGAGTAATGATTTCGGTTTAGTTTGGTTTAGTATGATTGAACAGTTTGATTTTTTTTTAATAAATGTTTTATTTTGTTTTGTTTTATTTAATATATTTGTATTCTAATTTATTATTATTTTTTTTGTAACTCCCCAAGTTTCAATAATAAACGACTAAGTGGTAACTGGTTTTTAAAAACTGATATATATTAACAGCTAAGGTACTATTTGATTGGCATATGAGAAAGTAATATTACAAAATCTAAATATTAAGAAAGTGAAGCAACAAAATATGATTCCAAATAGATTACATCATTTATTTGGAAGGTTAAAAAAAATATTAAAGTAAAGTAATATAAAATATTTTTTAATATTTTAGCATAAAGCATTACACATATAAATTATTTTTAAATATGTTTCTTATTATTGTACAATTTAATTCTATATTTGTTTCTTCTAAATGGTTATAATAAATAAAAATAATATAAATAGTATTTTTACATATTTAAATATAAATTTTTATTTGATATTCTAATTATTCTTTATGTTGGGTTTAAATTATAATATTGATAGAAAATAACATTTGATTATTGTCAAATTAAAATATCTATAGAAAATTCAATAAATATTCTTCTCATGCAATTAATTCAATCATTATACAACTTTTAAGTTAAAACTTTATAATTATTTTAAAATGTGTATTCTATTAATTTTTTAAAAATATATTATAATTAGAAATATAATTTTTTTTAATAAATTACTAGGTTGGGGGAGGTGTGAGGTAAAAAAGAATTAATAAGGAAGAACATGAGAGATAAAGTAAATTATGTAGTCAACAATAAATTTTCTTAATTTTCTTTTGTTTTTAAAATTTTTATCTTTTATTATTATAATTTTGGAAAAGGAATCAGAACACCATATTCTAATAAGGATTCATTTTCTTAGTATTATATATTTATTTTCTCAAATATAAGGAATAAGATTCCTTTCATATACCCTAAATAGTGAACAAACGTTAGATTTTAAAATAAGAAATATGATTACTTTCACACTTTACTTTATTTGATAACAAAACAGTGTATAAAAAATTAATTATAAAATTACCTTTTAAAAGTATTAAATTTTAACAAAAGTTACTATCTTTTTATTAAAACTTACCAGTATTATTAAATTATGGACCATCAAATAAAAAAATTATTAGAGATAAGTATCTAATTGACACCAAGTCAAATTCCTATCAAATTCCTACTAGTGGCCGATATAGTTGATAGAGAAACTTATAGTAATGGCCTATAATTTTTTTATTAGAGATTATCTAGCAACCGATATAGTCCATTCAGCTACTTGATAGGGACAGAGGCCAAGTCAAATTCCTAGGCAGTCGGTATCTCTAGCACAATTACGATACAATAGGGTGATAATAGCCCGACCAGATCACCCCATGACAAAAGAACAGATACCTTAGGTAAAGAACTCATACCCGGTGATCGGTGCATTGCCATCACCTATTACTTGTCCTTCACGAATGTACAATCACCTATAGGTTATGGAATGGAGGCCTAGCAACTAGTTTACTATGGAGAACAACAACCAATGTATGTTGGAGGACACCAACCAATGTATATTGGGAGGCACCAACCAACATACACCATAGGTTAGTATCCAGTGACTGGACCAAAAGGCAATGCATCAACAGGATCCTTCATACTAGTTGAAGTAGCCAGACAGTCTTATAGTAATGTCCCAAGCAGCCAATCAATATATACTATAGTGCTGCAAGTAGGGAATCTTATAGTGGAAAGCTATGCATGACCACCGCAATTCCAATAACAACTCAACAAAGAATGTTAGCTGGTTAATTCCTACATGTAGCTTCAACTTCACAGACTACCAACCAAGGAGCTTAGTCTAACCACAAAATTTTAGTGTTCAACAAAAAGTGGATTCGAGTGCAATAACTGATATTTTGAGGAAACAATTCGGCTTGACAATCATTGGTGCAGAAAAGCTACCTACCAGAAGCCTTATCTCGAGTAGATAGACTCAATATTGACTTTCTCCGAAGGTTTCAAGGTTCCAAACTTTACAACTTTTTCATAGAGATGATAGTAAGACCACCATGGAGTATATCAACAAATTCACTATCTAATGTGGTGAGTTAGATAGGAGTGAATGGCATAAATTACATATTTTTCTATTGTCATTGGCCAATCAGGCTTTTACTTAGTATTCCAATCTATTGCTAAATTCTGTTTGAAGTTGGCCTGAAATGAAAAAAAAATTTCATGAAATGTTCTATCGGCCTTAACCAGATATCTCAGTGGCTGATCTTTTACCTATTAAACAAAAGGCCGGTCAGACTATTACTAATTTTCTGGAAAGGTTCAAAAAGTTGAAAGAAGAGTGTCAGACACTCTTAATAGAATCAAAATATGCATAGATTGTTGTTGATGGATGCATCCTCAATTAAATGAGGCTCTAATTTTGCATGAATTTTTTGATTTGTCAGACTGGTCTCACAGGCTGCTAGAGTTGAGTAGATTATCAAATATAAAAAGGTGAGACAGGGGATAAAGCTCTAGAAAGGGTTAACCTTGATTTTGTTAGTCAATGACATCAGCGAGCCGACCACCAAAGAAGAAATTATGGTAACTAAAATTGTAATCGGGAAGGCTTACAGTTATCCAGACCTGAAACCGGTCAGGAGCAAAGAACCTATCAAGTCAAGTGATCAAGAAATATATTCATTTGACATAACCAAGGCCGATTAAATCTTTGATTACCTTTTCAAAGATAGGCATATCAAACTTACGAATGGCTAAAGAATCTCGGCTATTGAAGAATTAAAAGAGAAGAGGTATTGTAAGTGGCACAATTCCTTTACTCATTCCACTAATAATTATGTAGTTTTTAAAAAAGTTATTCAAAAAACTATCCAAGAGGGGCATTCAGATTGACGGATGGTAACAATACCAAAATACTGGTAGATACAAAGCCCTTTCTAGCTGCTAATCATAATATGGTTGAAGTAAGTCAGGTTGGGCTAGACAATTCCATGTTAGATATAAAGGAAGCAGTTAACCCACAACTTATCAAAGAAGCCTCTAATGGAGGTCCAGTCAGCCCAAAATCTCTAATGAAGACCTTTTCATTAGAAGGCCATTCAGAATAGGTTGATGAGGACGAATTGGTAACAGCCTTGCGAAAGCAAAGTGCGGCTGAGAGAAAACGAGATAGCTTGACTAGGAAGGACATAGTCAGACGAGTGGCCAATCAAAATATGGTAAATATTGCAGGAGTTGGCCTGTCTTAATAGAAAAAGGTTTGGATCACAAAAAGAAAGTAGTTAGACCAACTGGACTTACATCCTCATTCTGGTTGACCAACCAGCCACCCCCGGCAAAAGATAGATCTGCGGACCAAGCGTTATAGAGTTAAGTATGCAGACTAGTCAAGTCCTAACAGACGATATGTGTTTGATCGACTAAAGTTCCTACAAGAAGATGGACCAAATGCGGCTAGGAAAGTGGCTTTTAAGATACATGAGGGAAAACATTGGGCTCTTGAGCTTTGAATGTGCAAGATGAAAATTACATAAATTTAGTACCCACCATGCTTATTGCTACTTAGAAAAAGAGATTACAAAGGAAGAGGGCAAAATGCTATGGAAAGTGATCAACCAGTGGGACTGGGGGAAATGGAGTCTGAAGTTTCCGTGAATACAATTGATTTTCTACCCTTGAAGTTTCGTAGGAATGAGGGTAGGAAGGCATTAGCAGGAGATGTGCTCATTACAGACCAAATGGTAGCTGAGTGAGCTGATCCAGCTGATTAGTCAGACAACACAAATGAGTCTAGTATGTTCTTTCCAAACCAACAAAAGAGATAGCTAATCATTTGGAACCTCTATATGCTAAAGCTCATGCTAATGGGAGACCATTTTCCAGAGTATTTGTTAATGGGGGAGCTATTCTTAATATCATACCTATTTTAACACTTAAGAAGTTAGGAAAGTCAGTAGCAGATTTGGTGGTAACGAATACGTAGATGACTAGTTGCACTGGTAATGTTATTCCAACATTAGGAGTCTTAATTTCAGATGTAACAGTGGGTTTAAGAATCGGCTCAACAGCTTTCTTTATCATTGAGGGAAAATGTTCATATTCAATCTTGCTAAATCGGGACTGAATACATGCTAACAAATGTGTCATTTTCTCCTTGCATCGACTATTATTGTTTTGGAATGATGGGCAAGTCGAGATAACGAACGCCTATCAGAATCCTTTTCAGGCAGATAAGATGGTGGAGGCTATGTACTACTCCCCAGCTTTCGAGCTAATTAAGATAGAGACTGTTCAACCTGGTCAAGGGTTCATGGCCTGCAACCTGACTGAGATAAGTTTTCAATTGCAAAGCATGACTTGCCATATCGTAGTTCAAGATATCTTTGAAAGGATAACCATCTACACAGCTAGATTGCAGGAGGTGACTACCCATCCTTGGTATAGCCATAGCTAGGAGACAGTTTGGGAGAAGCATAACCCAGAAATGAGCTCGACTTTATTCTTTAGGATCCGCTCATTGAAGTAAACCTGGGTGGCCTGGACGATTGCTACATGAACATAATAAGTGCATTATTAATAAGAAGTAAAGAACTTAGGTAGTCACTATTATTAGAAGTTATAAGGACTGTTTCGCCTTGGATTACCATAAAATGCCTAGTTTAGATATAAGGATCATTGAACATCGACTACCTATAAAAAATGGTTACACACCACGTAAGTAGGCAACCAAATGCTTTAATCCTACGATCATGCCAAAGATTAAGGCAAAGATAGAATGGTGGCTAAAATATAGTTTTATCCTAATAGCCTGATATGCCGAATGGATTTCTAACATGGTATCGGTCATTAAGAAGAATAGCCAGTTATGGGTCTGTATTGACTTCCGTGATTTAAAACCTGGCAACACCCAAAGAAGGGTATGTCATGCTAATAGCTGATATGCTGATAGATGCAGTTGTTGACCATCAATTTCTCAGTTTTATAGATGGATATTTAAGTTACAACTAGATTTTTATAGCCATGGATGATGTTTACAAAATAGCCTTCCGATGCCCAAGATCGATTGGGTTGTTTAAATAAGTCGTCATGCCATTCGGTCTCAAAAATATTGGAGCAACTTTTCAATAGGTAATGAATTTCATATTTCATGACTTGATAGAGGGCTACATGAAAGTTTACATTGATGATTTGGTGGTCAAGTCAATTAGTTTCACTCAATATTTAGCAAACTTGAAGCTGGCTTTTATCAGGACACATAAATACAGCTTGAAAATGAATTCAGGTAAGTGTGTCTTTGGGGTTTCAACTAGTCATTTTTTGAGTTTTTTGGTCCATCATAAAGGGATCAAAGTTTATTCTAATAAGGCAAAAACAATTATGGTAGTTAGATCTCCTAGGAATAAGAAGGAATTGTAGAGCCTGATTGGAAAGATCAATTTTCTGAAGCGCTTTGTGGCTAATTCAGCTAGGAAAATGAGAGTTTTCTCATCTTTGATAAGGTTAAAGTTAGAGGACCAGTTTGTTTGGGAAAAAGTGTAACAAGAATTATTTGATCAGATCAAGTAATCCTTGACTAGTCCACTAGTACTAGTATCCCCTCAATCCGATCGACTACTCAAGCTATATATTTCAACAGTCGAGGAATCAATTGGATGCTTGTTGGCACAAAATGACCAACATGGAATTGAATGAGCTATATACTACCTTAACTGGCTGCTCAATTATGCTAAAACTAGGTATTCTCAAGTTGAAAAGTTATGTCCTTCTTTATATTATGCTTGCACCAAGTTAGAATATTATTTATTATCAATAGAGGTACATATAATATGTAAAGTAGACATAGTCAGGTATCTTCTCAACTGGCCTATGCTACTAGGCAGGTTGATGAAATGGGCTGTTAAGTTTAATGCATTTGCCCTCAAATATGTCCCACTTCAAGCAATTAAAGGTCAAACAATAGTAGATTTTTCGACCGAACACCCATGTTTATAAGTAGAAGATCTGGCCATAGTTGCATAGTAGTATGTTAATATCCAGCTATAGATCTTGATATTTGATAGGTCAAAGACTAGTTAGGAGTAGGAACTGACCAAACTGTTACTTCTTTAGCTAGTCACAAAGGGAGTTCTTGTTCAAACTAGATACTGCTAGGACTAATATCCAAGTAAAATATGAAACTCTTATCATTGTCTTAAAAATGCTTATTGCAAGGGACCTCCAAGCAGTACAAATAATTGGTGATTCATAACTGATGATTAGACAGTTGATTGGAGAATACAAATGCCTGAACCCAAAGCTAATTCATTTATAGCAAAAGGCCCTTAGTTTGATTAGTCAATTCTTAGACGTTCTGATCTTGCATATACCAAGAAAATGTAATAACAAGGCCAATGACCTAGCATAATATGTTTCTGGAGGGAATTATTTTCCAGGCTTGGGAGAAATCATGTGTGTAATACTGACTGACTAGGTATCTAAAGATTGGCGAACAAGTGTAATTGTTTACTTGAAAGATCTGTCTGCCAAGGTCAGCCGATATGTTAAGAATATGACAACTAATTATTTATTAGTAGATGGGGACTTATAGAAAATGAGTTATGATGGCTTGTTACTTAAATGCCTAAGCAAAGAGGAATCTATGTGTGTAATGGCAGAAGTACATAAAGAATTATGTAGGCTCATCAGGCTGGACACAAACTTAAATGGACAATACATATGTATTGATTTTACGTGCCAACTATCACATCAGGGTACTTCAAGTATGCCAAAGGATGTACGACCTATCAGAAATATGTAAGTATACAAAGAGTCCCGGCTACATAACTCCATCTAGTCATTAAACTATGGTTTTTTCGTGGCTAGGCAATGGACATCATTGGTAGGATTTACCCACCATCTTCAAAAGGGCATACTTTTATCTTGGTTGCCACTGATTATTTCACTAAGTGGGTTGAAACCCAGCCGAGCATCAAAGTTGGTTAGGATGATGTCATTAAATTCGTTCAATACCAAATTATTTACCAGTTTGATATTCCAAAGTCCATTGCTACTGATCAAGGTACCATGTTTACTAGTAATAATGTGATTTCTTTTACTCAATAGTTTGGTATTAAGATTATTGACTTTACACTATATTATGCCTAGGACAATGGCTAGATAGAGGCTACTAATCGAATTTTGATTAGTATGATTAAGAAAAATATTAAAGACCACTCTCGGAGATGACATGAGATGTTAAATCAAGTTCTTTGGGTTTATAGGAATTCAAAAAGAACAGCAACTAGTTTTATGTCTTTCAAGTTAACTTACGGCCAAGATGCCGTTATGCCATTGAAAATCTATGTCTAGTCAGCTAAGGTAGTCAAACAACACGATTTAGAGTCAGATGACTATTAACAAATTATTACTATGGAGTTGGATAGTCTGGATGACATATAGATGTTGGCCTTGGAGCATTTGAAGGCTGGTAAAGAAAAGATGGCCAGATCTTGCATAATGTTTGGAAGAAGATGTTCAAGGAGGGTACTTTGGTTTGAAAAACTATCTTGCTAGTCAACCTAAAAAACCCCAGGTTCAATAGATGGTCGCCTATACAGGAAGGTCCTTATTTGATCAACTAAGTCATACCAATGGGAGCTTACAAGTTAATGAAACCAGAAGGATAAGAATTGGAGAAGAGCATAAATGGTAAATTCTTAAAGCCCTATTACCCTTCCATGTAGGAAGAGATTCAAAATTAAGGGAAAGTTGAGAGAAGTTGTTTTGGCTACAGGTGAGCCGTTTTTATAGCCGTACTAAATAATAAAAATGGGCCACTAGGTTTATAGCCAAATTTCTTTCAATTTTAATTAGTGGAAGGGCCACCAGGAGATTGATTGGGATAGATAACTTGCAAATGAGTTGCTTTAAGTATTTCGGGGATTTCCCTAGACTCGCTTGGCAGCATATTGCCAGTTGTAGTTAGGCATTTAGCCTTACTTGCCTATCCAAATATACCATCTTGATTATATAGTCTGACTACCAATGCAACAATATCTTTTTTAGAGGTAGTCAAGTCAGAACCATTAATTCCAGATTGCTCTCCTGACCAACAAAATTAATGATTAAGAAAATAGAATTAGTGGATTTATTTTATTTTTTTTTTAAAAAAGGAAAAAACTAGTTGGGGTGAATTTACCCTCAGTTTATTTCTCGACCCCAGTAATTTGCTTGCCTATTTCTGCTGGCTGGGCTTGGCTAGCTGCAATTGCACTGCCAATGTTCTATAATAGAGGGATCAGTAGAGCATCTATGTTCTCCTAACGGGTCTTTAATTTCTCAAGCATGTTAAGGAAGTTGGCCTTTTCTTCTCTCACAAAGGATTCCTGACTTTTTAGGCTATCAAGTTAGTTTCTCACTTTCTTTGTATTATGGTATGATTAAGAAATAGTTCTTTGCAAATATTTTTGTTTAAAAATTTTCACTCGAATGGTAGACTCGGTTCGGGATAGCTCAAATTGTAGCCTAAATATCTCTAATGCAAGGTTTTTGTTTTCTCTCTGTTTTCCTGTAGGATCTCCTCAGTAATAGTTAAGTCAGCAGAGGCTTGTTCATACTGATTGGATAAGGATTCATTCTCGAAAACAAGTTTGTTGGCCTCGCTTAGTTGACTTTCAGCTTTATCCAATTTTTGTTGATGATAGCTAATATTAGAACTTAGGGAAGAGGCTCCAAAACGTAGTAGATTACATTGTGTCAAGACATCGGCTCGAAAATTAGAGGCATCACAAAGGGGTGGTATAGAGTTCATTTCAAGTTGATTGGGGTCTCCTTATCAGTTGGAAAAGGATGGCCAATCATTATTTTCAGAAAGTTTATATGCTCCTGTATGGATGACTAATCTTATTTCCTAGCAAATGCACTAAAGAAGGCATCAAGTTCTTTTTTAGGCACATTTAGAGGAGAGTCCTCTTCTTCTCCTTCTTTGATAGGTTGGCTGGAGGGTTGTTTGGTAGAGGACTAAGCAGTTTTCCTTTTCTTGGGTTGCACAAAATAGTCAGCTTAGATGAAATCACAAGAGAAAATCCAATCAAGATAATGCTCACTTGAGAAGGAGGAGACTTGAGGGTTTGTCTTCCTTGCCCTTTTTGTTTGGGTTGAAGTGTTTCTGTCTCAATATCAATAGGGTCTTCGGCATCTCCTCTTGTTGGACAAAGTATATCAAATTATATCAGCATTAATTAAGCAGGCTGTCCAGCCATACTATACAAAATATTACCTAGTAGATTAGCGATTTTTTAGTGTTTATCTCCTAAAATGACGAACAAATGTGGAAGCTGGAGTAGCGGTATCAAAGGTGATGAAGCTACATACTTTTTATTCTTGTATATTCAGCTTGGCAAGCCAAATATCGATTGGTGAATCAAACAACATATTGCTTAAGGAAATCCACCAAACATAAAAAATCAGGAGTGGTTGCCACACAGGGGAGAAAATCATTAAAGGTAAAATCAGTAAGTTTCTTCCCAAGACTTGCCTGGCGGTTTAAAAGATAGTCGGCCTACCACTCAGGGTGATTGTTAAAAGGAACAGCAAAGTTAGAAGGAGTCAGGACACCTTCTACTAGACTAATTGCCTGGATACACAGTGAGAGTTGTAAGGCTCAGAACTAATAGCACTATAGGTTCCCCCAGGCATAATCCCCGTAGCAGGTCACGGGCTATCAATAGATAAAACAAATTTCTTTTACAGGTTGTCCTTAGGTACTCTTCAACAAGTCAGGGCTAATAATTCTAGAGCTATGAGGGGACAATTCAAAAGCAGTTTTCTCTCGGTCGGCATGAAGATCAATAAGAATATTTATAGGACGAAAATCAACAATCGAACTCCACAAAGGTGATAATCAGTCACAAGGTCAATTATCTCAACAGACTTAAGGCTAGAAAGAACCGAGTTAGGTAGGAACTAGTATAGCCACATCTGGAGTACCTAGATTGGTCCAGTCATAGACTTAATTTTCCTACCCTCAATCATGGCTCGAAAAAGTTTGAACAAACCCCTATAGATACTGGCAAGAAATAAGGAAGCTAGATTGCCTGAATGGCCAGTCACAATCAAGTGGACAAATTGCATATTCTCAGCTACAACTCTAACTACATTAGTACATATGACATATCTACAAACCCAGAAAAGGAGGAATGCAACATGTTCTGTATCAGTGTTTGGATCGATAGACTCATGATTAGTCTAAATAAATTTAAGATAAGAAGAGACGGCCCTAAAATGTTTAACAGTATAGAGAAAGTTCATTTCTTTAGGAAAGGAAGAAAGGTTAGAGCCATTTATAGGAAGACCGTAAATCACTGCCATGTCTAGCAAAGTGGGGATAATATTTTCAAAGAAGAATATGAATATATTAATAGTTGGGTTCCAAAAAGCACTTACCACTAACAATAGGGCTTGATCGATATAGAATTACCAAGCAGTTAGGCGAATTGCATCATATATTCCCACTCCCACCATTTGTTCCCACAATATTCAGAAACTCGATCTAACCAAGATTAATATTCTTCGAGAAAATTTGGCCAGCACCTCCATTTGCTAGAAAATTTTGTGAAGTCCTATGGACTACTATTAATGGAAAATTCTAGTCTAACAGGTTTGATATGGCTAGTTAGATCAACGTTACTGGCCAGATCTATTATGGTAGGGTCTAAGGTTAAAACTTTTGTGAGGTTAGGGTAAAAAGTCATTGGATGGGTATCTATGGCAGTTGAGAAAGATTTAGTAAGTAGAAGAAGGAATGCAAGTAGCCGGCGAGGATTTGGTTGTTGAAACAGTGAGGGTTTCTTGTTTGAAGTAATGAATTTAAGCCAGTTAAAATTGAGGATAATGGAACATCACTGATTGGATTAAGGAATTTTCAAATTTTGAATAAATTTTCATTTAATCCATGTTTTGGGAATTAGAGATAGTAATAATAAGGAATGCCTCACACAGCTAAGCAAAATAAAAAAAAAAACAAAAACAAAAGAAAGTGTAGTTGGCCAAGCAAGTCAATTCACGACTGGACAGACACATCAAGACGTGACTGGATGAGCTAGTGAGGAGTATTATCTGAATGGACCAAATAGGTGCGATTAGGTCAAGCAAGCAAGCCAGGCCAGACAGCCTCCAACAGAACCCTGACAAGTCGAAGTAGCAACCGACTAGGAGTTTGACTTCGATTTGAACACTTCATGTCTTTAAGGAAGTTAGCTATAATCAGGAGTTCGACTTCAGAACAATTCCTATCGTCAAGGAAGTCAGTTATTAATGGGATAATGCATGGATTTCTTGATTAAGAAATTTCCCACTTTGTCGTAAATGATTGTAAAACATAGGAGAATTGCCATAATAGCCATTTTCTCCATTTTTGACCATAGGAACGTGACTTGGAAGGTTGAGGATCAAGACGTTCCGCTTATAAAAGCTGAAAAATGAATAGAATGGGGGACATCAAGAAATCATCTTAAGATCATATTTTGTTCCTTAATTTTGTATTAAAAGCTTGTTTTACTACTTTTCTTTATAGCTTTTCCATTAAATTCATGTATTTTTATAACTTTTAATCAAATCCAGTTAAGTCTTTCTTTCAAATTATTGAGTATTTGTGCTTTCGAGGTCTCAGTTTTGGTCTCCAATTTATTCCTTCCAATTCCACTAGATTATTGCATTTACCTTACGAATTGAAACTTGCTTGGGGGCTTTTTGAAGTGCTCCAAGGAACCTCTCATTTAATCCTTAACTTCCTACATGATTTTGCAGACATAATTGCATAGTAGAAGTAACTAGTTGGCATCTCCACACGATGCGTGGAAATTTTGCCCGTTGTTTTAAAAAAATATACATTAAACATATGTATTTGTAATGTTTATTTTATTAACAATATTGTATATATTTTACTTGTTCTTGAAATATCTTTAATTGTATAATGACTAATTATTCCGTGTTTAACATTGAAAATAAATGAAAATTTTAGAAAAAACCTCATATGTCATGTAAGTGTGCTATAAATTACATCCTTTCCTTACAAGTTGCGTGGTTTAATTCCAAACGTGAATTTTGAATATGTTTATATTATATTTGTGTACAATAAGACTTGGGTACGATTGAAAACGTCACAACACTTTCTTGAATCATTTGTCAAATTGTGTTTCTCTACTTATATCTTTATTTGCTTCTTGGATTTTTCTGCATCTTGCGTGGTTTTCTCTTTCCATACTTCTGAGGATTCTAGCTGATCTGTCACCTTCTTGAGATCATTCTGAAGTTGAGATATTTGAAATTCCACTTTGATAGCTCTGTTTGATTGCTTCTTCTGCAGCTTGCAAAAAATGAAGGTAGGAGTGAGAATTTTGAAAAGGAAAAAGCATATTAAAATATGAAGCAGTTTATGGTGACCAAGAAATCAAAATATAGGTCTATTGAGAGAAGATTTAAACAAAATGAAAAACTTTGCAAGCTACCCACTCCTATATCCAATAGATTAAGTTGCAAATTAAATCTGCGAATGGCAACATACATACATATACAGTGGCAAATTAACTTATGGCAGCTGATGGTAAAACCTAAAGGAGAAACACAAGGATAAATATATTAGGAGAAGAAAACAACATGTATCAGTAGTGATTAGTAACCCAATATCAAGCTAAAATGCAATATCAAAGAATGAAAATAGGAAAATGTGTTAGTGTCAAGTACGAAATCAACCAATGAGTGATCAAGCTTTCATATTTACAACATTAAACCATTTTTGATAGAAAACTAAAGAAAGTTCAAATTCTTAGATTTATTCCACAAGTTTTTCTAATGAAAACATAGGTCTATGAGTCTGAAATAATGGACAGAGTTGATTGTAAACCTGCCAATGGTAAAACATACATGATGATGTAAGGAAAAGGAAGATACGCTACATGTCATGGACAGATGGGACTATTTCCATTCTATTAATCTTGTGCAGCTATTCCTCCAAAAAAAAAAAAACATAAAAGGAATGAGACAAATTGATGCTGGCACTTTGAGCATACTTAGATTTCAAACATCTAAATAGTTAAAGATATCAAATAGCTTACTCTCCAATAGCTATTAAAAGAATGGATAGCTGGTTGTGACTAACATTCAAGATAAACAACAAAGGCAAGTTTCTAAGATCTTTACTCAAAGACTCAAAGTCATTATGAGCCAAAATTAACTTCTGTAGCTCCATAGCATACAAATGTGCAATGGCAGACATCATTATCTTATTATATCTAACCCACACAGCCGCATTATCCATTCAAAAGAAACATTGCATAATAAACAGAATATGCGATAAATATACCTCCCACCAAGTCTCACCCTCACAAACTGTATCCAAGCTCTTGTACAGATCATTCGACACTTTCCTATTACAAAACTCATATTTTGTAAGAAACATAATTCACAAGTAACCCTTTCTTGTGTGTGCATATAGATTTGTTGGCCCCAAAGGGCAATCACTATTTAGCTCAAGAATGCATCTCGGTCAAACAAATATCAAATAGCCCATATTTAAAAAATCAATAGCTATCATTGCACCAACATATCTGTGAATATGTAATAATTGTTGTGTATGTATAGCAATTTTCATACACAGCATCGGCCTTCATCAATGCTTCAGTTATACCCTGTAAGCGAGAAGCTTAATTTCAGCAAGGCTTATTTTTAGGAAATCTTTCCATTGCATTTTAGAGGATCTCACTTTTTCTACCTAAGTTACCATATGGTTGAAATATATTCCTATCTCAAACCAAGAATGTAGGTCCTTTATTAAAGCCATAATATACCTTGAATAAATTTCACCTTCATTTCTTCTCGTTCTTTGGTTTACAGAAACTAAGAAATCATCTTTCTCGTTATTATTCTTTTTATTAATTCTGATGAGGGAGGTATCAAAGTCCTTTTTCCCATTGCTTATCTTCAGGTTAACTTCAAAATGATTTCCTTTGCTTCTTTTCTTTCTAGTGAATTAGAAAAGTAGGTCCCATTTTATAATTTTATATTTTGTAAACCTTGTACTAACATATCCACTCTGTGCAAGGTGATTTTGCATCGTTTGCATAAATGTAAACATAGGATATTTTCTTTTTTGACCTTATTTTATTAGCATTATCAACTATCAAGGTCTTTGATGTTTTATTTGACTGTTACATATACAACGGACATATTTCTAAGAAATCCAATCAGTAACGGTAAAGCAACCACAAAGACACAGATTACTACAACTGGTGAGTTTACACACTTCACCAAGAAAACAGAGAAGAATATTCTTGCACATCAACTAGACTATACAAGAACGTCTTTCTAAAGCTTCAATCATATATGTGTATATACCATATGCTATGTATATATATAGTATTCCAAATTGAATGACAATTTCCTATGTTCTCAGATATGTTGGTGCCTTTCTGTGTTACTTTTACATTTCTTCCAATTTGGCAGCTACCTTTAGCACCTAAATCTAGTGGCATTATAAATCTAAAAAGAGCAAAGTGCTCATTTAGATAGCTATATTTTAAGAAAATGAATTCATTAGAATTTTTTTCCAGCATTATCAAAATCTGGTTTGGCCAATCACCAGAAAAATACCAGAGTAAATATAAAAATAGTAGCTTCCAAAATAATGGGCAGCCATCTTCAAGCAATGTAAAACATTATGAAAACCAACATTGAAGAAGATTTAAGCACATGTACAAAACATAAATTGTGCGGTTAAAAAGAACTATGACAAAAGGTCCTGATCATGGGGGTGACTTGATAAATTGGGGTGGTGGTAAAGACGGAACTATTAGGTAAGAAAGTAGTTCATATCCACACAAAGTAATGAAAGAATACTGCCCATCAAGTTATCCTAGGTTTTCTACACTAATAAAGAAGGATTACAAAAGTAATGAAAGATTACCCTTGGTTATCAAGGAAAGAAATTAGATTTCAAGTATGCATCTTGCTTCACAAACCAATATGCCACTGACCTAAAATGACCAAAAGTGAAGAACATATTAATACAGAACCCAAAGAAAAGGTTGATAATTGCCACAATGATCTTGGAGGTAATTCTTTTCACTCGCAATACAAGTGTGGAAAATGCATAATTTAATTCTCAAATTGGGTGTGGAAAATCTCTGGAGTGGCTACGATCTTTTTCAACATTTTTAAAAAAAGAAATTAAAGCAACCATTTTTAGAGTAACATGCTAGAGACAAAATCCTTGAAGGAAAGGCGTTTCATTGACCAATAGCGGATCTAAAGGAAATCTTCATGGAATCATAATTACCTTGTCAAAGGATATGATCTTATTCATGGAACCAACATTGATAATTACCTGCACAGTTTCAGCATCACCAAATTAAGTCAAAAAGTTGCACAGGAAATAGTTGGGAGTCTAGAATTAAAAAAAAAAAAAAAAGCTCTAGCCACTACTGCTGCAGATTTCTTAGTGAAATATTTTACAAGGTTACCCACCATCTTTTTGGAAACCAGAACAAATGATGGCAGCTTTTTAATCACCCAAAGATCTGCCGGATTAGAACTGATCAGCACTTGCTATTTTAATTATCATCTGGCTGGCAACACTAATTTGGGCAAGTCCTTAAATTACTGGGACACTGATCTGATTCATTTTCGTCTAAGCCAAACTCCTATAATTTATATGTACTCAATAACCCATAACACAAAATTATGTCACAGTAGTTCCTCATTTTCTTTTTCTTTTTTTCTTTCCAGGGGAGGGAGTGTGGTAGCATAATAACATCACCATTATTGCATTACTTAGATTAGGAATAAGAAATTTTTGATATTCCCACAAGGCACAGCATTCAATTATGCTTTGCTGTTCATTTCTTGTTTTGGGGTTGGCCACGCAATGGGGGCGGGGTGGGGGGGGGGTGTTGGTGTGAGAGAAGAGCAAAGGTTCAATATTCAACATGCACTATAGCACAACAGCATTGAAAAAATATTTTTTTTTTAAAAAAAAAGAACGGTTGAAAATAGCCATAAATCATATGAAGCCTAGTCCACAATGTATATAATCTCAAAGAAATCATATAAAGATAGAAAATACAAGCTAGTATTCTAATGTCACCGAGGACAACCATATAGCTTCATTAGATTGAAACTATATGTTCTAATTCTTGAATATCCTTAAGTTCATCTTATTTAATTGAATCACAAAAACATCAAATTTCCTGCAGTAAAACTCACTTCCTTTTAAGGAATACCCAATGCATTTGATTTCTGGAACAAAAGTTGGATTTTATTTGGAACAAAAATAATTCAACCCATCTAATGCTAATAATATAATACCACCACATCTGTTAATTAACATATGGTACCACAATGTCTATCCTAGATTTGAAAGTCCACCAATCACAATGAAAATAACCATAACAATACCTTATCAAAAACAGGAACACTTCCACCAACAAGACTCGTATTTCCACCTTATGGAACAATAGCCAAGCATCTTGAATTGCAATAGTTAAGAATCTGATAAATCTGCAAAGACGATGATAATCAGGAGTTAGTATTCCTCAAGTACAATAGACTAGTCTCCATAAGAACCACAACCATGTCAAATATGCAAGTGCGTGTATACATTGACATGCAAAAGCTTCTGCCAGTTAAATCAAAAATAAAACATCATGAACAACCATATTAGCTTTTTTATGATGAACAAACCAATAAACAAATGGTGAATGCATATTAAAAACAGGAAAATACTTCATACTTTTTCAGTGCAGCAGCAGGTGACTTTTGAAGCTCTTGTTTTAAGATTCTTCTATCCTCTTTCAGACTATGGTATGTGCCCATTTCAATAGTGTAAGCTATTTTGATCAGCTTCTTTTTTAGCCAATTGAAAATGGTAAGAACAAACTTGACAACTTTATGTTGGGATGTATGCCCTCTTAGACTAGGTTTCTGATGTAAAAATCGAATGTTTTAATAAAAGAATTTATTTTCAGAAATTATTTGTGAATGTACAATTTTATTTGTGCACAATTACGTTTGGAAAAGACCCATTGTGTTTAAAGAAGTGGTCCATGTGAATGGAGGTCTTTCATAGTAAGGTATGGATCACGGGTTACTTAACACATAAACATTCGTTCTTAATTGATTGATGAGAATAGAAATCTCATCATGTTTAAGTTATTATGTTGTGAATTCTAAATGGAGAATGGCTTACCTTTAGCCAGTGAGTAGGCTACTCACTTTATGACATAAGCGTATTTCGAATACGTAGAACATGACTTGTAATTTTGGTTTCTAAAAGTACTATATGATAAAAACCTAGTCTACTACCGCTACAGTATGGACTAGTATTCTATGACTTGAGTATAAGTTGGTGGTTTGACGAAACTGGAAGCATATACTTTGATATGCTATAGTTGAGGTTCTATCGTAGGGCCAATATACTTGCATGTTGGGTATGTGTGAGTAGTTAGTTAAGATAGACTTGTATAAGATAGTTTCTATACTATATCGCCCCTTATGGTTGTCTGAATGATCTAAATATCCAGAGCCCTAGGAAACATGACTTGGATGTTTGCTTTAGGGTAGCTCCCTTGGAAGCGGAAATAATCCAAGAAGTCGTGGATCATTGAACTAGAGGCCTAAGGATGGTAGATGTCATTTAGAGAGGTGTTAGTACACTTCTTCTTCTCTGAATGTACAACGATGTATAGATGGATATTTTAGTCATTACACTTGTAAGTCGGAGACTTTGCTAATGCAACATTATCCTTGGGGTCAATATTTCTTTATGGTGATATTAGAAAATATTTAAAATGCAAAATATAACTATTTATATGACAAGGGTATTTTGGTCATTTTAGTAGCCAAGGCGGTGTGTCTTTTGGTCCCCAGTATAGACCGTGAGTCCTAATTAAATACGGACTAATGAATTGATCTTAAATTAAATGAAATTTATTTTATTTAAGTAGCATGATTTAATTATTGATTTAGAATAAAATAAAGGTCCACGGAGAGAGAAAATTAATTAAATTAGTTTAGTGGGTTAATTAATTATTCAGGGCTTTGGCCCAGTTTGAATAATTAGGGATTAACCTGGGACTAAACTAATATAAGCTTATTTATTGGACTAGTTTAATTGGGCTGAAAAATTAATTATTTGTTGGGCCATTAAGTTGGTTTTAATTAGAATAAGTAATTAAGCCCAATAGGTTAAACTAAGAGTTTAATGATCTAATCCAATTTAACCTAGGGTTTTATTTAGGTTAAACAGGAGGATTGGAAACAACATCGTTGTTAATATAATACATATACTCTGAGACGGCTTCTTCTCTATAGAGCCAGACGTCTCTCTCTTCAGAAAAATTCCCTAGCCTGTTAGTTGTTTACCAAACGGTAGTTAGGCAGGCCATATACTGGAAGACCGAGAGTTCGGTGTTCGCATATATACAAATGCGGAGTAGGAGGCTTGCAGGAATCACACTAGAGGCTTCCACCAGCACACCTACCCCGATTACGCACGTTCCGGTCCAGCCACTTTTGAAAACCAGAAGGAGAGGTAAAGTTTTTAAAACTTCGGGATTGGGACAAGGTGCAACCGGCGCCGGCCCTGCCCTGGAATCCCTGTTCTTGCTTTTCCATTTTTTTTATATTCGCTTCTGCTGTGTGCCCTGTGTTTTTCCGCTTTCCTATGCCTTCAATTTATTCAATCAAAATCACATTCATATTAAATTAATTTTGAGTTTGTGGGCGCTTTCTTTCTTTTGTGCTAGAAATTCTGCCCCACTAAAGCTCGAAACTTTCATAAATTTCTAGAAAGAAAACAAATCCTTTACTTAGTTAACTAGATTTACATAGGCATGCATAGCAACACCTAGAACTTCTGATGCCAGCATTTAAAAGTAGAAAATTCTTATTGGCCAATCTTTCTTTTTCCTTTTTTGTAATAGTGAATGATCACAATATAAGCACTATCATCACATGAATATCTCTCTCACATGTTGCAGGTATTGCTACTGGAGCACTTCTGGAGACAATGCCTTCCAAGTTGAAGTCCTCCCAGCCAAGTGGGTGAAGATAGGACTGCCATAAACCAAAAACAATTCTCAGCCAGAGCCAAAATTAATAGAATAAAGAAGCAAATTAATCGCTAAAAATAAATTACTTACTTAGGAGTAGTGATGATAGAGAACCACTCCAAAACATCAGGATTAGCAATCTTTGAAACAACATAGAATCTTGGAACAATGAAGAGGTTGCCACCCTTCACAGTGGTTTCCAAGATGCGCTTGCTGTCAACCCCAACAACCTGTACACGGCCACTACCTCTAACAATGTAGGTAACCTGCAAGGCTGAATCACAAGAGAATCCAGGGGAAAACATGGCACTACCATTCAGTCTAACAAGATCTGCACCAAGTCCGACTTCACCCACCAAGGGCACGTTCTTTGTGTTCAAAACTACAACCTTTCCACCACCCTTAATGTCAACATCTAGAGGAGCTTCCAAAGAATTGAGTGCCATGCCGTTCCTGTTTGCGCCCTTGGGCTTGGGCATCTTAAACCCCTCATCAAGCTTAACAATTCCCTTGCCAGTTTGGCTTCCGACAAGGGTTTTAACAACACTCTCCTCCAGATTCCATGCCCTGCTAACAAACTCAGTGGAAAAACCATTGAAAATGCCATTGGACCCTGGCAAGGAAAAATTAGAGTAGAAAGGACGACAACAAGAAGATCGCAGGAAAACAAAGAAGATGAAGACGAGTTGCGAGAAGGAAATTTAAGGAGATTAGAAGATGGGTTTGGCAACAAGAATATGCAGTTGAAGGGGAAGTGCCGATGGAGGACGAAGCCAGAGGAAAAGGGAAGGGGAGTTGAAAAATATTGGAAGAGGAAGAGTGAGAGACGCAGGAGTGGCTTGGGATGGGGTAGGAATTTTGCGATATCTAAGCCACACAAATCTATTTGTAAACCCTTAAAATTAAAATCAAGAGAAAGGAAAAAAAATAAAAATATTATAAAATGACTAAACTAACCATGACGACCAAATGAATCCGAACCATACAAGGAGTAATATAATGTTCTTAACAAAATCTTATTCATTCATTACAAAAATCTAAAATTTAAACCATTAGATTTTAAAATACTTGAAGAAAAAAGAAATTAAAAATTATTGAAATAATATGTTATGGCATTTCTATCCCCTCTTCACTCTTAGTATATACATTTAGATAAGGAGTGTGAAATACTTGACTGGCCAAGTGCTACCTTTGGCCAGTACAATTACATTTAAGCCAATTCAGCCGGTCACTAACTTAACAGCCAGACGATGAAATTCAGAGTCGACAATTACCATATATATTTTTCCTACTCTCAAGTATAACATATGCTGTTCTTGATCGTGGCAGTACAGAAGTCTACATAAAAAATGGCCTCCCGCAGTATTCTCCTCCCTTGTGGGCAGATTGTCATGTTCTTTATTTTGAGGATTTTGGCAACCAAACAATTCCTATGAAAGGTGAGTTAAAATGCATTTTCCATAATTTGATAATTATCCCAACTATTGCCATTTTGAATGGGATAGAAAATATAGAACAGTAGAGTTGCTGGTTGGGGAAGTGTTTGCACTATTCCAATAGAAGATAAATGCAAGTGGGTTGTGAAGAAGGACGGTTTCTACCACCAAACAGCCATTGGTTTGGAGAAAGAAAAAGAATGGTATATTTGATAATATTGTATGTATATGAATATTTCTTAATAAATGATGATAAGTTTTCTCTAAGCTTTTTAAATTTTACTGTATGTGTCACATGCAGTAAAATATTCACTATGGAGAAACACAAAGTTATAAGAAGAAAAAGAAATATTCATTACTCTATTTATTTATTTATTTTAAATATGCATGAAGGGTTGACAATGTGAATCCAGTTTAATGCTTATTCTGGCAAAAAGGCTTGTAATTAATTGAAATGGGACCTTATCACCACCAGTAGAGGTGTCCGGTCCGACGAATGGTTACTTTGCGCAACTTTACTGATTTTTTAAACTAAACTATAAATGGAAAATTTTGAATTGTACCAAATCGTGCATATAAAATTTCAAAACCTAAGTGCGATTTGTATTGATTTGGTGCAGTTTTTGGTTGTTTGAACAATTTGCGTAAACCTCCAAATGTATATAAACTTGCAGCCATATCTTAAGAAAGTATTTGGGCGGGGGCGGCGGGGAAATACCGTTCAAAGCTTCAAACGAATTGAAATACAGGCATAAAACATCCATCTGTAAAATTTCAAATTAAGATCACGTTTCAAAATACTAAATTCAACTAAACCAACGAAAAACTAGAGAAATATTTCATTAAATAGAACAGCATAATAACAGATGAATTCTCCGTTATAAGATTTAGATGATTCTTAAGCTTGCATTTGAACAAAACAGCCATTTTTAATTATCAAGTAGATGTTTGGATAACATATAAATATCAATCATTCTTTCATTTACTTTCTTAGAGGAAATTTTACAATTAATAATATATACTCCCTTCATCCGATTTCAAATGTCTATATATATATATTTTTTCCATATTATACGGTGAAGTTTGGTGCGATTTTAAAAATTTTGTAAACAACACTAATGTGTAGTTTTAAGAATATTTAAACTGTAACCAAACTAAGAAAAAGCAATTTATTCTCATTCGCAAGTAACTCAAATCCTCATTCGAATTTGATCATCCCGTCCCTTGTAAAAACAGTACTTTTATCTCTTTTCATTCTAATGTTAATGCTATTGTAGTTTGGTAAGAGTTTTTGACAGACAGCATAGACATTTGAAGACATTTCAGAGGGGTTTCCTTAAAACTAGTGGAGGAAGTCCCATAATAGTCCAAGAAATCATATTTATGTATAAGTTTCGGAGACTTTCATGACGATGAGATAGGCATTAGGCATTTTCCTATATCTTAGTATATGGAATTAGCTAAAGACATTAGAACCTAAAAAATTTGCTAATGAATTAGCACATTGGTCAACTCTAATTTGAATATCATTTTCTCTAATTATTTATACTTTGAAATGGGGTATTAGAAATGACAGTATTAGTTATAGAATAATAGAATAATTAGTTCTAGACACAATTCTTTTGAACTCATTAGTTTGTCTTTTAGACATTTGTAATTACAATTTGAGTTTATATTTTTTCCACTAATTTTATATAATAATATTAAATATTTTATTTATTAAGTATATTTTAATCTGTTTATTAAAAGTTCATTAAATGAGATTTCTTCCACTCTATTTCTGTCCACTTTTAGATAAAAAAAAAGTTAAACCTTTTATACTGAATCTAATTCACTATTTCCCTCTCAATTCTTTCCCTTGTTTTATTTATTAAAAAAAAAAAAAAAAGCCTAAACACTTCTCCTTTGCTCTCCCTCTGTTTCCCTCAATCCAAAGCGGACGTAAGGGAAAATTGAATTGAATGATCACATGGTAAAACTTAGGCTTGACTTCGTAAAGCTCTTATTACTAAATTGGTAACTTCGGTAATTTTGTAATCACATTGAATGCGTACTTCATCCCTCCCTATTATAATGTGGTACTTTCAATCATTTGATAAAATTTTCCACTCCAAAATAA
Organism: Voacanga thouarsii; assembly: GCA_026120185.1. Taxonomy (NCBI): domain Eukaryota; kingdom Viridiplantae; phylum Streptophyta; class Magnoliopsida; order Gentianales; family Apocynaceae; genus Voacanga; species Voacanga thouarsii. Next base: position 931,833 of record JANUWF010003365.1, on the reverse strand, counting down.
ATATATAAATTAACAAGAACAATGGCATCCTGCTTCCAAGAAAAAAAAAATGAAAAAAAGGAACGTTGGATCTTAAAAGTTAAGTAGAATATACAGATGAGTGAGTAGCAATTATCCATGACCACATGTTGCCCAGAAACTAAGGACTCCTATTTTCGCTGAGAGAATAGGACTCTACTCGAGTAACAACTACTTTCCTTGAACGGTCATGGGCTTCAAAGAAACATCCCCAGCATTATCGGCTCTCTCTTTCAAATCTGTTTTTTACTAAGTCTTGCAGCAAAATCCGCTCATATCAGACTAGTTCAGATCAATGCTGCCAATTTGGCTTTCATTTTTGCAACAGAAACAGAAACACACACTCTCTATCTCTCCTCATAATTTCTTCTTCATCTTTTGATTCATTGATCACTCTCTAGTCTTCATCGCCACCTCCATTAATTCTGTATACATATATGTCTTCTTCATTGATTACAAAGATCTTGAAAATTTCTTGATTAATGCTTTGGAGAAATGACCCTTAAAGGTGGCACCAGCCAAGCCTGCGCCGCGTGCAAGTATCAGAGGAGGCGGTGTATTCCTACCTGCCCACTTGCGCCATATTTTCCGGCTGATCAACCTAAGATGTTCCAAAATGCACATAGGCTTTTTGGTGTAAGCAACATTTTGAAAATTCTCAAGCAACTTGATCCTAGCCAGAAAACGATTGCCATGAAATCTATCATCTATCAAGCCAATATTCGCGACAAGTATCCGGTATATGGATGTTTAGGAATTATACAACAATTGTGTTATCAAATTCAACTCGCTGAGGAGGAACTTCAAGCTGTTCATTCTCAACTCAATTTTTATAGACAGCATCAACAGCAAGAGATCTCGACCACATTGAATGATTCAATGTCACAATTACACTTGGGAATGGCATCTCCTTCGAGCAATGCCCTCACACTTTTCCACCAAGAAGCTCCACAGCAGTACAGTACCATAGCTGCATTGCCAATTGGAGCTCATCCTAATTCCTACTCTAACAGTGTTAATGCTGCTTATAGCAATGGTTATGTTGATTCTAAAGAAAGCATTGTGGCAAATGCATTGTGGATACAACAACCCCTTAACAATAATAACAATCCAATGGTAATGCAACCTCAGTTGATTACTTCACAGCCTCAAGAAATTCAGCAAGAAGCTGCGCAAGATTATGATGAGATGCACCCATTCTTTGATACGATTGATGATAGACAATCTTACATTGATTCCAAGGAAGCTTATGAGTCGAGGTACTTATTCATCACTCATCACTCATAACTAGGAATTTTTATTTAGGGGGACTCGGAGTACACTACTTGTTAAGGTCTAGTGCCTCGCAAGGGAGCTCTCTAACTATTGAGACAATCCCCCACTTAACTTAGCGAGTAATGACATTAACTTACTTAAAACTTAGTGTACTTCGATGCAATTTTCGAGTTATTGCATTGTCATGTGGTTTTGAACGCTGATATGAACTTTCAACTCTTGTGCAGCTCGGAATCATCACTAAAAGATACAACACAGTCTGTAGAGCTTGTTGCCGAGAATGAACTAAAGAGTGCTGCCGCCTGTTTCAGTCTTACCAGTGTCAATTAACAAAAGAACAAAAGAGAAATATAGAGAAAACTATTCTGGTACCAGCATTCTGAAATATTATTTTAGGCAGATTTCTTATATTTTCTGTCGAGAACAATTTATATTTTTATTACCAATTTTGCCTCTAGTAACTCTTATATATGAATGACCTTCGGTTTCAGAGGAAATCAGACATTCCTCTTGTAAACCTCAGCTTTCCCAATATAAAAGGGCAAATTTGACTCCTTCCCAAGTCTAAATTTCATTTGATTTGGGAAGATTATTTGGCCATTTGCTGGAGTTGTCTCAAATATGTACGACAGGCACGGGAGAAATTATCCCTCATTTCAAAGGAACAAGGCCAGAATGAAACTAATGAATATTTGCTTCCCCTTTCTGCATCTTTGTCTAGGCCTTCTAGTGATATTCAAAGAGAACCATGGGTTGCATTCACTTCAGTAGGTAAGTTCAATACGCCTTTAAGAATTAAGTGCAATTCCTGTTAACACCTTTTAGGTTCTTGTTTTGAGCAGGTACCCAGTAAACTGCTCAAATGCTATATCTTTGAGCTATTATGTTGGGTAGGAACCAAGTATGGGATTTCATTTATAGGACGACTTCTTTGGTTTTTAAGAAAACATGTAATGGACTAACCAGTCTAACCCATACCGTAACCTAGTTTGAGAACAGCGCTACAAGCTTGGAATACACAAATTAATCTATACTCTGTATTTTGTTTCTTTGTACAATGGAAGAATCAGTCATGCATGGTTGTCCTCTTTCTCTGAGACTTCTGATTTTTTTCAATTGTGTCTTTCCGTCCATTTTGTAATAAGATGACCAATCTCGGGTGGTTTGATTAGATTGATTTGCAATTTTTAAAACGTTGACAGGACAAATGAGTAATATTACGGAACCAATTTAGGCGAGAGAATTCCGATCAAATTTAGCTTACACATGGCAGCGTCAGAGTACACCTCTCCGCACCCCCCCACCCCAGGTTTTTGCTCTTATTTCTCCATTCTCCTTCGTCCTCCCTTCTATCTCCTTAACTGCCACCGCTATTTTGCCGCTGTCATTGCCCCCTGCTGCGGCTCACTGCCGCCTCCTATCGCCGCCCCCTTTTCCTTTTCTTCTTCCTCTCTTGAAGATACAAGAAAGCTATGAAAAGAGATAAGTATGGATGTTAATAGTGAATGGATAACCGTTGCAAATTAAGGTTAATTAATATTTATTATTTAAAAGATTGGACATTTGTCAAAATTCTAAAAGTGTATAGGAGAAATGGATATAATTTATATTGGAGAGGATTTTTTTTTTTTCTAAGTGAAAAAGTTAAGTGCGATGTAATAATCTTTCCGTTACTTCATGTTTTGGGATTTTATGTTTATCAACGAATATATCAAATTAATTGAACAATAAATACACAAGTACTAGTCATCATAAATCGACAACACTGGTTATGATTCGAGCTCAAATCTTCGGTCTTACCAACTTGAAAGTAAACTTGAAATTACTTGACCAATATCTCTGAAAGGATCTTTAATCCTGTACTAACAATGAATGAACCGTTTATTTTTTTTTAAAAATCATACACTCAAAATTATATGGGTCAGTGAGCATTTCCCTAATTCACTGTCCTAGCTTGGTAAGTGATATGCAATTTCTTTCCGCCGTATATGTATGTAAGGTATTTATTATCTGTTTCCTATAACTCATGCGGGAAAAAGTGCAAAGTTATTGTCTTCCCTAATTTGGCTTATCTACCGAATCCTACTGCTAGCTGGTGTGCATCTTTATCTCCTCTTCAATTTCCCACTATTTAAGTCCATATGTCATCAGAGCTCTAGAAACCTTTTCGACTGAGAAATCAGACAAACACATCTAAGAGAAGACGAGATGCATAACGTTGTCAAGTGTTCATTTGTGTTCTATATCTTCTTCGTGCTTTCCTGCAAGGCTTTTCCAGTTCATGTGTCCATAACCAGTGCACTACCACCCGATTCTAAAATCTTGTTTGCTCATTGCTACATGGACCAACAAGATTTCGGCAACCAAATCCTTCCTCCTAACGGTGAAATCAAGTGGAGTTACGATCCAAATCCTATAGAACCCCAGTGCACTTGCGATTTTTTGTGGGATGGAAACTATGCTATGGTTGAAGTTGCTGGCGATTTAAGTCTTTGTCATGGTGAAATTTCTCTTTGCAAATGGGTAGTGAAGACGGATGGTTTCTATTTTCAGAGAAACTTTGGTTTGCAGAAGATATATGGCTGGGACTAGATTATCAATGGTAAATGAGGATTAAATCATGTTTTATATAATCTTTGTTCGCAAACAATTTATGTATTCCTGGTTATTACTGAAAGGATTTCAGTATTTTAAGATTTAATCCTTAATCCAGAATATATTTTAGCACCATTTATTTTCATTTCGATTCCTATTTTTATTTTTGGTTTATGTTATTAATGACTTGTTAGGGGTTTTTATCCTCCCACCTAAGAGCTATGCCTCTCTTCTTCTTTTTTTTTTTTATTATTGGATAAAAATAAAATAATCCTAAATTAAAATGATATATAATTGAAATATAGGTGCATTTTCATCATCATCATTTCCAGCTTTCTAATCTAGAATTTTAATTCTTTACAGCTTTCTTACTGCTTTGTTCTAGCTTCTTTTTACTAGCATTGTTTACAGCTTTTCTTACAGTTTCTGTTCGTATTTTCAATATCAGCACTTGTTCTGTACGTCCCGTTAAGCCGATTAATACAAATATCATTCTATTCTCCGAGAAAAGTCCTTCCGTTTAGCGTTCTCAGCTGACCTTCTTGAGCCATTTCTATAGTAAGCTCAAGGAACCCGATCCCTGATTCAAAAAGACCTGATACCATTTTTTGTTGCACCATATCGGATTATTTGTGTTTGTCGGAGACGAAGCCGATTCCCGTTTGCATCGACTCCCTATTTTGACAGCAACACAAATTGGCACGCCCAGTGGGACCAGAGGTTAGTAGTCGCATGCTATTGCGGTCAGGGCGAACAATGGCCAATAATTCACAACAGCCACAGGCACTGAAGGCATCCGAGCGACCCCCAGTCCGTACTCTCCGGGGAGTCTTTGACCCCTCGGTTACAATTACCAGTGGTACTCAGGGTACTCCTGTAGAGCTAGGGTATCGGTCCTCGCCCCCACTACCAGTGTCTCAGTCGACGTCTACCTCGCTAACTGCCATTCGACATACTATGGAGCAGTATACTGGTGAGCTCTTACAGTGGCTTATTCCACAATTTGCTACTATTTTTCAACCTCTGCTTCAGAATGAGCTTCAACAATTTGCACAGAGGCAAAATATGCAAACTTTCACTCAGCCATCGGGGTATCTTGTACCAAGGACTGGCATGGCACCTGCATATACTGTGCCGTCAGCTGATGTTGCACATTCTTATGGCTCAGTACATCTCTTGCGAAGAGAAACGTCCTTTCCGGCTACTGGGGGGCATCAAGCTCCAGGAATGGTGACTTAAAACACGTTCCCAGCAGAAGTGTTTCCAGGCAGGAGCCCGGGCCCAATAGTAGGGTTACCAGGACTTATGAAGCGGCTCCCACCAATGGTAGGGGGAACATGCCACCTTTTGGGGGGGGGGGCAACCACATTACTCTGCTCCATACCCTCCTCTATACCCGTCAGTCATAACGACTAACCCAGGGCAAGGGATCGGAAGCACTGAGCCCTCTACTGGGCAGGGTCCCCGACCTGTCATACAAAGCCCCTCACCTCAGTTTCAACAACCGTCTCAGCCGGTGGATATGGTAACGGAAACATTACGATGGTAGATAGGGGATCGGCTCGTATACCAAAAGCCTTACCCTGAGTGGGTGGATTCCATGGCAGTGCTCCCTCGAGGTTACAAGCTGCCAGAGTTTTCAACATTTTTCGGTGAAGACAATAAGTCCACTATAGAGCATATCGAAAGATTTACAGCACAATGTGGTGAATTGGGAAACAACGACTGCCATAAGTAACTATTCTCATTATTATTGACAGGGGCAGTATTCACATGCTATGCCAATCTAGTACCTAAGTCCGTGTACTCATGGGCTGACATGGAAAGAGTGTTCACTAACGTTTCTTTAAACCGGTACCAGAGGTCTCCATTGCAGACCTTTTGGCCATAAAGCAAAAGGGATCAGAAGATGTGGCGGATTTTATTTAGCGTTTCTGGCAAACTAAGTCCAAATGTACAACCCAGTTGCCTGAAACAGAATGTGCACGAATTGCTATTAGTAGGATGCATCCGCAACTCAAAGAACGACTCATTCTCTAAGATTTCTCGGATTTATCCCGGCTATTGTCCCACGCTGTTAGAATAGAAGAAATGATCAAGGAGAAAGAGAAGCGACATTCCATCAAGTTCTCTCGGGCTAGACAATGATATCCGTCATAGAGGATACTGCTGTGGAAGACGAAGAGTAGGCTGTAGAGGTGATGGCGGCAGAATTGGTAAAAGGTGCATCTTATACATGTCCTCACTTGAAACCAGGCAAGGGAAAGGAGGAAGTGGCCATATCAGGAACCACTTATTATTTGACGTTTCAAAAGTTGAACAAATCTTCGATCAACTAGTGGCAGATAAGCAGATTCATTTGGCTTATGGACACAAGATTCCCAATCCAGAAGAATTGAAAGGAAAAAGGTATTGTAAGTGGCGTAGCTCTTTCTCTCATAGCACTAATGGTTGTATTGTCTTCAAGAACATCATTCAGAAGGCTATCCAGGACGGAAGACTGAAGTTTGTAGACAAAAAGGAAGAGACTTTGGTAGACACAGATCCCTTTCCGTTAGTCGATGCACACATGCTGCAAACAGTGTGTGGGAAACAGGAAGAACATACAGGGAACAACAAGTATGGGGAAACAGGGGAAGCGTTCCAAAGACTAGATGGTAAACTGTCAGTTTTTACTCATTTATCTCCTCCCTCTTTTGCAGCACATTTCCATGGTAAAGAAGGGAAGCTAACAGTGCAGGTACCCCAAAAGGAAACATTTTTGCCTGGCCTCTATTCCTGACCAACAAAGACCCAAAGAGGAGAGAGCAGCGGAAGCGGGCGCAAAAAAGGGAGCTGGTGGATGTTTGGGTTGAGGAACAACTAGGCCCAGAAAATGGCCAAAATATGCTCAGCATCTTGCCATCAAGCTTCCGAGCTACTTCTCATCAGAAGTGTTGGGGATATGCCCTAGAGTCAATTTGTACTTATACTATTGTCATTATGTTTTATATAATAATATGAGGCTTTTCTTTCTATGAATAGTAAGTTTTGTTTTGTGGTCATCAAGTACGTGACTTGATAGTAAAACCCTACAATGAATACAATGACTATTCTAAAATTGTCCCTGATCGATTATTATTATTGGAATAATAATAAATTAAGATTAGTATGTTTGTAACTTGATGGCTATGTTTTACTGGCCATGGATCTTTGTGATATCGAGTCAAGACATAAATAAATGTTAGAGAACTTTGTATTGGACATGACCCACTGTGAGAGTACTTCATGGAATATGTCATAAGTACTTTCTAGCCATAATAATATTGAAAGTCCTTCAACCTAAATTCATCATAGTTTCCTACTTGATAAATTCTATATTTTGACATTGTCTAAAGTTGTCTTTAACCAGATAATAAATTAGACTACTGTTGGATATAGAATAAATCAAGGAGAGGAATATGATTGATTGTGAAGGAATTTGTCCATCTCAATTATGGGAAAGATATCCATGAGCCCCTTGATAAGTTAGACTGTTAAAAAATGCATGGCCGTGCTCAAATATATCAATCTAAGATATTGATATCATTTGTTTGAACAGTCTACTATGAAATCAAGAAATAATTGATTAAGCTTAATAATGATGACATGCTCCCTGCCTTATGCTTAATCTGGATATCGTGTAACAAGAGGACTAAATATAAAATTATGGTTTGGTTCAAAGAGATCACCGATCTTCATTTAACTTGGATAGTTATAATGTTTTGCTAGAAATCGCTTATAACTCGTGGGCCATTTAAATATGATTTAGGCACACTGCCAGTGTTAAATGAACCTATAGGGTCACACAATAAGCGAACTTGTTAGGTTATTTTTCTGGTGACTAGATTCGATGAATTTGAAAATATGTCTAAGTTAATCGTACTTAAAAAATTTACCAGATACAATGAATCTGGAAATATGTCCACATTCGATGTATCTGGATGATGTCCAGATTATAAGAATCTGACTCGATAAATTAATTAGTTAAATTACCGAGATAATGGCAGAATCTTATCATATCAGTTTTAATTTAATTTGAATTTAAATTAGAATATGATAAGATATTATTAGGGTTGGACTCTAAGAGGTTCGGGGGTTTTTAAGAAAACCCTGGCCGTCTTTTCAAGAGCCCAATTTTTTCGATTGAAAACATTCGTGCCATTCTCTACCAGAAGAGAAAAAAAAAAAAAAACCTCTCAAACCCTAGGCGCTAGCACTCCCCGGGTATCGAGTGAGTTCGCGGTGTGTATCCGATAGAGGACGTTCGCATACTGTAGCGTCTGGTGATTGTTCGGGTTGAACGTACAACAGTGCAATCAGAATCGAAGGATTTCGATTACAGCAACCAGAGGTAATTCTTAAACCTTAGATCTTCTTAATCGTTTACTTGGGTCCTCGGGAGGGACTCGTGGATGTTTTTCGCGTTTAGGAGTCCACGAATCCCAACAAGAAGTCCATGGAAGAGGAATTTCATACTGAAGAAAGAGCTGCAGTGGAACTGGTAGATGTTTAGATTCCCCCAGAGGGGATGTTTTTCCCATTCCAACAGCCCAAAATGCTAACCATCTTAAGCCCTTGTACATCAAAGCACATGTCGATGGCAAATCGCTTACTCGGGTTTTTGTTGATGGTGGAGCTGTGTTAAATGTAATGCCTTTCTCTACCTTGAAACGACTAGGAAAGGATAGGTTGGATTTGTCCCCTACCGATGTAAAGATGGTTAACTTCACTGGAGAAGCAGCTGCAGCAAAAGGCGTGATCACTTGTGAAGTCACAGTTGGGTCCAAAACTAGTAAGACGGTATTTTTTATAATTGAGGCAAAGCCCGCTTATTCCGTTTTATTGGGCAGGGATTGGATTCATGCAAACCGTTGAGTACTGTCTACTTTACATCAGATGATGTTGATCTGGGATGGAGAGCAGGTAGAGCAAATCCTAGCCGATCATAATCCGTTTTCAGCCGAAATCCACATGAACAAGGCGTTGTTTTATCATCCGACATTTTACCCAAGCCAATACGCCATGCTGACGATGGCCCATAACTTGATCACTACTAAGGAACCAGGCGGCTTACGACAGGAAGATCCAGAAGTCCGACGAGCTCCTGGCCTCGTTGCTCAAGATCCATTAATAGAAGTAGACATAGGAGAAGCGGGAGAAAACAGAACAGCCAAGGTGAGTTTACACTTAACTATTGAGCAAAGGGATAAGATAACCTATCTAATCCGCAGGTACAAAGACTGCTTTGCATGGGACTATCATGAGATGCCAGGATTGGACCGAAACATTGTGGAACATCGCTTACCTGTGAAAGTAGGCTTTAAACCCCATAAACAACCAGCAAGACGTTGTAACCCTGCATTGCTACCCAGGATCAAGGAGGAGGTGGAAAGGTTACTTCGGTGCAGATTCATCCGTACGTGCCGATATGCAGAATGGATATCTAACATCGTGCCGGTCATTAAGAAGAACGGTCAGCTACGTGTTTGCATAGATTTCAGAAATGTGAACTCAGCCACTCCGAAGGATGAGTATGTCATGCTGATGACCGCTGCGGGTAACCAGTTTCTAAGTTTTATGGATGGTTATTCAGGGTATAACCAGATATTCATAGCCGAAGAAGATACACACAAAACGGCGTTCCGCTGCCCAGGGTCTATCGGCTTGTTTGAATGGGTGGTCATGCCATTCGTTTTGAAGAACGCTGGGGCCACTTTTCAACGGGCCATGAACCTTATCTTCCTTGACCTTATCGGCAGCACCATGGAGGTCTACATAGATGACTTGGTCGTGAAATTCCCCATGTTCCTACAACATTTGGTTGACTTGGAGCAAGCCTTTCTTTCGGATGCGTCGGCACCATTTGAAGATCAATCCGGCTAAGTGTGCTTTTGGAGCTACGGCCGGAAATTTTCTTGGGTTTTTAGTGCACCAGAAGGGGATCGAGATCGATCAGAATAAGACCTGGGATATTCTACAAGCAAGGCCGCCTCAAACGAAGAAAGAGCTACAAAGTTTCCTGGGGAAGATAAATTTTTTACGGTGATTTTTGACAAACGCTGCAAGAAAACAAAAGGCATTTGCTCCGTTGTTATGATTAAAGTCGTCTCAGGAATTTATCTGGTAGCCTGAGCATCAGGTAGCGTTAGGTCAAATAAAGATGACTTTATCATATCCACCGGTGTTAGCACCTCCACATAACCGGTCGCCCATGAAGTTATATATCTCAGCTGCAGAAGAGTCCATCGGCAGTTTACTGGCTCAGGATGACCCACAAGGAATAGAAAGAGCAGTGTACTATCTTAGCCGTAATCTATCGGATGCAGAGACCAGGTATACCCCTATTGAAAAGTTATGCTTATCTCTTCACTATGCATGCACAAAGCTAGAGCATTACTTGTTATTTAGGGAGGTACATATCTTATGTAAGGTAGATTTAATCAAACTTTTGTTGAACCGCCCTTTACTAAATGGGCGACTGATGAAATGGACAGTTAAATTACATGCTTTTTCTCTAACGTATGTGCCACTGAGGGCAGTAAAAGGACAAGCTGTTGCAGACTTTTTAGCTGAGCATCCTTCACTGGAGATACCGCCAACAGATGGGAACAAGCCACAGAGGGCAAGGTTCACTTTGAGTTAAAGAAGGGGACAACTAATAACCAGGCAGAGTATGACGCCCTTTTGTTAGGACTACGGATTTTGAAAGCGTTGGAGGCTCGAGTAGTCAGAATTGTAGGAGATTCTCAAGTGGTTATCCGACAAGTAGTAGGAGATTATAAATGCACTAACCCATTGCTGTTGGGTAAGTTGCAGGAGGTAAAAGGACTACTGCAGCAGTTCTAGGAGGTCATTCTAGCCCATGTCCCCAGGACAAAAAACCGAAGTGCTAACGATCTAGCTCAGCTAGCTTCGGGTTTTAGGAAAGCAATGATGTGCCAACAGATAGCGGAGACAGAGCATTAAGAAGATTGGCAATAGGAGATCGTTGACTATTTAAGAAACCCAACTGGGCAAGCATCTCGAGAGGTGAAATGAAAGGCCCTCAGCTTTACAGTAATAGGCAATGATTTGTTCCGACGGAGTCACTCTGGAATTCTGTTAAAGTGTCTTTCCAAGGAAGAAGCCTTATGAGCAATGGCGGAGGTACACGAAGGCTTATGTGGAGCACATCAAGTAGGCCCAAAACTAAAATGGACACTTCAACGTCATGGTTTCTTTTGGTCGTCAATGACTATAGATTGTAATGCTTATGCAATTGGCTGTAAGGCTTGCCAAAAGCATGGCCCTTTAGTGCACACGCCTTCCATGGAATTACACCCGATTATTAAACCATGGGCTTTTCGTGGATAGGCCCTGGATATCATCGGAAAAATCTATCCACCTTCAGCAAAAAGGCATTCATTCATATTAGTGGCAACAGATTACTTCACCAAGTGGGTGGAGGCTCAACCACTGACCAACATGACATAAACAGCAGTCGTCAACTTTCTCCGACAAAACATTCTATTCCGTTTTGGAATCCTAGAAACAATAACAACGGATCAAGGAATGAGGTTTACGGGGGACCAGGCCACCGGACAAGCAGAGGCAACAAACAAAACCCTAATCGGCATGATCCGTAAGGCAGTAGAAGACAATCCAAGAAAATGGCATGAGACGTTGCAAGAAGTCTTGTGGGCCCATCGGAATGCTACTAAAACCGCAACTGGCTTTACTCTGTTTAGACTAACTTATGGGTAGGACGCTGTGTTGCTCGTTGAGATATCATTGCAGTCACCGTGGACAGCCTACCAGCATAGTCTAACGGCTGAAGATTACCAGACAGCTTTGGCTCCGAGTCTAGACCAAGTTGAGATGGACCGGTGGATTGCCCTGGAGAATATAAAGCAACACAAGAAGAAGGTGGCAAGGGCTTATAATCGAAAAGTCTGTGAAAGAAACTTTCAGAAAGGAGATATGGTATGGAAGACTATTCTCCCCATTGCACCAAAAGATCTGAAGTATGGCAAATGGTCCGCGTCCTGGGAAGGTCCATTCCTAGTAACACAAGTCTTTGATGGAGGAGCTTACCGTCTAATGACACCCGATGGAAAGGAAGCTGGTAAGGCAATTAACGGTAAGTTCTTGAAACGCTACTATCCAGCGTTCTGGGGAGGGACTAGCGAATAAAAAAAAAAAAAAAAGAGCATCTTCTTGAGCAGAAAAATTAGTTTTCATATATTGAGCTGATCACAAAAGACCGACCAGATAGTCATAGATGTCAGTACAAAAGGAAATCAGCTATCATCAGAAGGGACGTTGGGCAAAAGCATTGGCCGATAAGGAATAATCGCTAGCCGATTGGGGTCTTCCGATTCGGCAGGCGTTGGGCTAGCTGTGGTAGTTTCCATTGGCTGCGGATTCGAAACGGGGAGCTTTGGTCTAGTCACCTCAGCCTCAGTATCGATACCTCCCTCGGGGGGCAGGGCCATCTCGTCAGCATCTGTCTTCTGAGTCCCTGGTTCGGTCGGTAAAAGGATAGCTTTTTTAGTTTGGGTACCGAAAGGACCGACTTCGTCAGTAGCCGAAGGGTGTAGAACCTTGTTCAGCTTGGCTATGAAGCGGTCCCACCCGGACTTCATCTCATCTAGCAGGGCAGTTGAGTTCGATAGTTCAGTGTTAAGCAGTTCCTCTTCCGCCTCCAGCATTAGCCGTTCGTCATGATGCTTAAGAAGGGAATCTTTAATGGTTTTGACTGTTTCCTGGAATCCTTTTTCTGATGCAAGTCGCTACTCCAGGGATTTATTTTCAGAGGTAAGTTCTTTCTGGATTTCTGACAGTTGATGTTCGAGCAGCTCAATTTTCCCAATCCCCTCAGCAATGTCGGCTCGCAGATGCGAAAGATGATCCAAGGTTTCCCGGCGATCCCTCTCGGCAAATGCTGCATTCTCTCGACGCAATTTTAAAAGCTCTAACTGGTCATGAGCTTCATTTCGGCGGCGCTGCGTGTCAAAGAAGAAGCGACCGGTGAAGCGCATTTGCCCCAGGCACCCAATGGCCAAGTCCCGAAGCGTGGAGGGCATGTCTGGATCGGTTGATTGCACAATTCGCAGAAGAGCGCGACTCATGTTTTCAGGGTGGATCTCTCAGCAGGCAAGGGAACCCCTGGGAGGCCATCAAGGAAGTCCAGCGTCAAGGGCAGCGTCAGCATTGGCAGGGGAATATTAGCCTCTCCAGTTTTCTGGCTGGGAAAGGGTGGCGTTGTTTCAGTGACATCGGCCACTAATTGCTTTTCAGGCCTTGGCGGAACAGGAGGTGGACTTTTTGGAGTCGGTAGCTCAGCCGATGGAAGGTCTGTCACTAATGGGGGAGCCGACGCACTAGCCATTGGAAGAGGAGTTGTAGCCTCCACCATGGGGGTATCTGCCATCGGAGGGACAGCTCTTTCAGCTGCCTTTTCGGCTAAAGAGCGGAGTGGAATGTCTTCCTCCAAGCTAGAAGAAGTGTCGATGATTACAGGACGACCTATCCTTTGTTTGCGCCTCTGCAGAAAAGGATTGTGCTAATAGTTAGGCAAACAATTACTGAACATTAGGGAAGCCAAAAGGGAGGAAAAGAAGAATCGACAAATATAAACCTTGGAAACGGGAGGAGTCAGTGTGTTATATCTCCTTTTAGATCGACGGAGCAGGGTCGGAACCTCGATCTCTTCTTCCTCCTCCTCCGGGACAACAGGAGTAGCAGGAGTGGTTTTCTGCACCAAGGGAGTGTGTAAGGTTGACATTATTATAGAACTTACAGGGTGTTTTATCTGTTTTCCTTTCTTAGTAGATGAAGGTGGTTCAGGCAGAGAGGTGGCCGGCCCAGGAATTCGTAGAAGCCAGATGCCTATAGGGGCAGAAAACAGGGCCCCACTCAGTAGCCTCCACCATAAATCAAAACTTGGAGAAGTTTCCAGCACCACCTAGAAGGGTTTAAACTCAAAGGACCTTAGAATGGCCTGAGTGCGTTCGGCTAAAGTGTGTATATCTTCAGCCGATAACACCGATTTTATAGAGAAAGAGGAAACATGCCCTGGATCTGTGAGAATGTCCTGTATCAACCCGAATTGGCTGGAGAAGCAATGAGGGTTGTACAGCTCACAGGAGGTTTTAGCGTTCCGAGCTCCAGGCTTGGCCCCCAGAAGAATTTCCCTAGGGCACAGAATTCGGGCCCATAGAGTTTCTTGTGTGGCCTCGGGGCTTTCTGACAGGCTTTTCAACCAAATGGGGCCCTCTTGGCGAGCAGCATATGGGAAGAAAATGGCGCCATGGAAGTCTCGACATCGGTAGAGGTACGAAACGATGATTTTGGCAGAAGCAGAATTTATGGGGACTCGAAGGAGCCGATAGCCGGTCGCCTATTCAGAAGAGTCTGCTTAGGTGCCTGCAAGTCGGCTAACGCCAAAGTTAGGCAAGTATTAATATAGCCAGAGTTAGACAATCTAGAGCGGGCCCCCTAGAATGGTCGGATCCTCTCCGGCGGCAAGGGCAGCCATCAGTTGATTGATGGTACGGTAGACCAAGGCGAGGACCAGAGAGGCAAGGTCATAGCGCCTCTTGCTCCTTAGGAGAGTCGATACAAAGTATCGGTACTCGTTGCTAATACCGGCGGAATGGGAACAAATGACATACTTACACAGCCAAAGCCATAGGAAGGCTGCCTGTTCTTGGTTTGAAGAAGTGTCCTCCACCCCTTGTTGAGCGCTGATGAAGTTGTTGTACGAAGAGGAGGCCTTGTCCAGACGCGCCTCAACGGCTGGCAAATTTTCTTCGTCATGAAGCCTCAGAATCTCGTCGCCATCATATCGGAAGCTGAGGATGGTGTAAATATCAAGAATGGTAGGAGAGAACATCCCGTGCGGGAAGATGAAATCGTTGATCGCCGAAGACCAAAAGGGAAGGACGGCGGCAAACAAGTTGCGGTCGAAAGCCATCTTAAAGTCGGTCATCATGATGGCGTCCGAAATTTCCCATTGCGCCCAAATAGCATCGAATCGGGTGTGGCAACGGTCTCGCCATTCTTTGTAATTGTTGAGTTTGTGGGGCCAATGGCGGAAAAAAGAGGGAAGATTGGCGGTTGTGAAAGTATCTCGTTGCAAAGGGAAAGTGAAATCAGCCGGCAAAACAAACCGCAGGTGTTCAGTGGTAATGTCTGCGGGCAAGAGGCGTGGGCCCAAAGTAAACAGTTTGGCATCAGCTTGGACCAGGCACAAAATGTTTTGATCGGTAGGGGTTGCCATTGCAATATTATCTTTTTACCAAAAAGAGATTTACAGTTCACAGGAAATTTTGGCAGAAAGATAAGAGATCGATGAGTTACTAAAGCAGTAGAATTCTGAAGAAGGTGGAAGTAGTAGGAAGTAAGGAGTTCCGATTGAGGACCACAACTATTTATAAGGAAATTTGAAATTGGGCCATTCGCGGGTTATAAGGCCGAGGCGTCGCAAATCTTCCATAACGCTCGGAATGTTTCGATTCTGTCAGAAAACAAACGGCTGCCATTAATAGTTGTACGATTCCTATCATTTCGATGACTCATATCCGCTAAAACAACGGGACTTTGGGAGGCATGTATTGACGTCAACTTTGCCGAGCCGACGCAATGGTTACTTCGAGCCGATGCCGATTTGATAAATGGGGACGAGCCGATAAAGTCAACCTTTCGAACAGCCGATAGCCATGGTCAACATCGGCACCACGGAGCCGATAAGAAGGAAAAACAGATTCCCGATCTTTCGGTGCAAGAATTCTGCACGATCGTTGGGGGCACTCTTTGGCCGAAAGTAACTCCACGTTCTGTTAGTGACTCGTTTGTAGCAAGTATAAAATGAGGAGCATCGCCCAGAATCAAGGAAAAGAAATCAACTCATCAATCAGCAGAATTCAATTTCATTTTCTTTTTCCTCATCATCATTTCCAGCTTTCTAGTCTAGAATTTTAATTCTTTACAGCTTTCTTACTGCTTTGTTCTAGCTTCTCTTTACTAGCATTGTTTACAATTTTTCTTACAGTTTTTGTTCGTATTTTCAATATCAGCACTTGTTCTGTACATCCCGTTAAGCCGATTAATACAAATATCATTCTATTCTCCGAGAAAAGTCCTTTCGTTTAGCGTTCTCAGCTAACCTTCTTGACCCCTTTCTATAGTAAGCTCAAGGAACCCGGTCCCTGATTAAAAAAGATCTGATACCATTTTCTGTTGCACCATATCGGATCATTTGTGTTTGTCGGAGACGAAGCCGATTCCCGTTTGCATCGGCTCCCTATTTTGATAGCAATACTTTTTAAAAGGAAACAACACGAGGGCCAAACCAATGTCAAAGTTAGAAATGCAAATCGGGGTGGAAAGGCCAAAGACTAAAAATTTCGACTTGCTTCGGTCCTTGTATTTTTTTATTTCTCTCCGTTTTCGATTTGTCCCCGATATACGACAGGATGGAGATCCTCGCCTAGGACTCATCAACAACAAAATAATTTTCGAACTTGATCCAATCAAATGTAGGATCTCACAGGACCAATCAAAAGTAAAATTCTTTAATTCTACCTTAAGTTTAAAATAAAATAAGAAATCTTTGAAAAAAAAAAAGCAAAATATATTTACTATTAAAATTTTAACACATCACAATTTCAATATAATTCACAGATAAGCTAATAATAAAGTATTAACAAAAACTCCAAATAATTAAATTATATGAATTACAATAAATATAAACCATAATAATATCTACAATTTACTCATAAAGTGATAATAAAATTCTAAAATGAACTCCAGAAAACTAAATTATATATGTTTATAAATATAATCTATTATAATATATACATATATATACATATACATATATACACTATTCTAAAAATAAATATTTTTATAATAGATTATTTTATAAATATAGATACTTTTATTATATATTCATATTATTTTATATATATATATATATATATATATATATATGTATGTGTGTGTGCGTGTGTGTACACTCACGCATGCGCATACGTATGCACACACGTATATATTATGATGTTGGTTGGGATGGATTACGAGTCATGCAATTCCTATCCTCAACCCATTTTTGATTTGTGGGTCGAGAGATGAAACCTGATCCCATTTCTATCCCTGCTATCAGGGAATTTCGGCCTCTAGCGGGTTGGACCTTCAGGTTTAAATTAAAAAAAAAAAAATCATTTCTAATCAATATATATATAATGAAACAGAGACAATGAAAACGCATTAATATTTTAATCACCATATATGTAAATTTACTATGATTTCGTTTAATAAAAAAACACGAATGAAATATAAATTATGAAAATGTATCAATATTTTAATTACACGATTTCGTCTAATAAATAACGTGAATGATCTTCCAAAAAAAACGTGAATGTGACACAGAAAGGGATACACGAGGGGATAGAGAACCGGAGTCAACAGTTAATGCCTTGGTTAGGTGCCTAATATAATTAACAAGTAAAATATTACAATCTTTAAACTTTATGAATTAAATAGATTAATTTTTCAATAGATAATTTTCATAATTTTTTACGATTATTCACTTATCTACCAATCTATCAAGTTATGATGAATTAAGAGGAATAATAACACCATAAAAGAAAAAGGAATTAACAAGGTTGGAAGAATCAAATAGAACACGCTAACAAAGTTTAAGCAAATGTTAAGGAAGTCCAAAGTGAGATTTACTAAAACAAAGATGCATCAATTTATTAGCCAAGAATTATGCATGGCAAATTAACAAGATTATAGCGCAGGCATTTGAGAATTCCCTTCATCGTTGTCCTGAAAAACATGATTAATTAAAAGAATTGAAAGTAAGAAAATTTAAAATCCATATAGATTTTACATAGTTTGATTAACATAACTTACGTGTCCGAATAAAGAAAGAGAATTTCTTTTTTTTTTTTAACTTTTATTGAAAGATTATAATTGTAAACTTTAGCACTGTATATTTATATAATAATCCCCCCTAAAAATAAAAAAAAAACCACCACAGCCCTTAAAAAAAACAAAAAATCACATCGAGCTTCCAAAATTTTAGGTCAAGAACTATCAATCATATTCCTTCTCTAAATTAGTGCCATTGTGAAAATAGAAGCCACATCCATTTTCACTGGCCATTTGCATATAGGATCATATCCATGACAAACACTTAAATCTCCGGCAAACAAAATGGAACTCCATTTGGACTCACCATGAAGAGGAAAGGTCTTGTTACCGAGGTCAATTCCAAGATTCCATACAAAGCAATGAGCCTACAGGAGTGGAGACTGGGCTGGGAGTATGTTTATTCTGTGGTGTACTTGACAATACGAAAAGGCTAAAGAGTAAAAGTGAACTCTGTATGGCTTTGTGCATCTTGTCTTCTCAAATGTTTTTGTTTTGTTTTGTTCTGACGGCCCCTTGTGCTGATCGATCTTGCAAATGAATTGGACCTTAAAGAGATAAAACAAAGCGGATATGAAGTTGATTATTGGAAAATTAATCTATTTAGTCCATAAATTTTGAAATTTATAATGTTTTAATCTTAATGATTTTTTTTCCTACCATTATAGTCACTATTGAAATTATGACTTACTAAATAATCCCTAACTTTTTTTTTTTTTGCTGTAAATTCTGACAAAAAAGGTACTCCCATTGTACATAATCAACTAATATGCCTATTTTTGCTTTTAAAAAAATACGTGCAATGGAAGTGACCTTTTTTACCAAACTTTATACCGAAAAAAAGAATTGGAGACTATTTAGTAGATTATAATTTTATTAGGGATAATAACGATAGAAAAAATTCATTAAGAACTAATATATTACAAGTTCCAAATTTTAAAAATCAAATAGACTAATTTCTCTTATCTATCAATATACATGGAAGATATGCATTGATCACAATAATTGTTGGGAAAATCTAAACAGGAATAGTTATTGAGAACTAAAAAAAGAACACGAAAAATAAAAATAAGGTATCAAAGATTTACGTAGTTTGACTTACTTAACTAAGTCTACATCCATGACAAAAATCATGAAATACTTTATTAACAACCACCAGAAGATTTACACAAGGTATTTTTTTTGTGTTTTCCCAATCTTGCACCACTCATCTAATTTATACCTATATGCCCTATAATATTGGATATACCAAAACAAATTAGGACACCTAGAAAACTTATGACTCTACCTATATATAGGTATCAATTCATAAAACTCCTAATTAATATGAAAAATAGTAAGAGTAATTTTCTAATTCTAATATACGTAGGACAATAATAACTTCCTAATTCTAAATATGTTATGGATATCTTCTAACTTTGTCCTAATCTGATTAGGAATGTAAGACAAAACCCAATAATCTCTACGTTGGCATGTATGCCGCTTTTGCTAGCCTTCAAGACACGCAACAACATTAAAGTTGCAATCCTCATAACTGCATTGATCTTCACAATCACCAAAATTTCATTGGAGCTCAACTACACACTCGAATCAACACAACCCTAACACAATCTAATTCAACATAGTTAATGAACATGCGTGGCTGTTCTCGCGTCCAACATGCTCAGTTAACTCATATGAGAAAGCCTCAATCTTTTTTCACTTTTGAAGGATTTCCCTCACACTATCATCTGCCCCTTGAAAGTCGTGTGCACTTCCCTTTTAGGTTGTCAAGGTACTTTCTTACTTACAGATGAATACTGTTGCCTATACTTCTCTCATTACATTAGGATGTTTGACCATATGTGATTTTAAGACTCTACTTCAATTAAAAAAACTGCCCTATTGGAATCCTATTAGCTAAAAAAAATTAGATTCCGTGCATCTTTAAGATATTTGTCATATTACCCAATGTGTGTCCCTCTACAAGAACTCCTTTGGAGACAATATCTAAAATCTAAAATCTACCTGAGAAAAAAAATACTCATATGCTCGAATATTGTGAAGACATCTTCAGATATGTTAGTGTCATCGTATCGCCACTGTAGCTCCACATGTTTTCTTTTCTAATAAGTACATAGCCATTCATGATACTTTTTCTCTAATTGTATAATTTGGATTCATCTACCTTAGATCTACCATTATATACTTTTCATCCATAACTTATCCAATTCATGTAAGATGTACAACTGCATGAGTAATTTTACCGATGTCTAACAACCTCTTTCTAGACATAATCCTATTAATAAAATACATATTGACCAATATGCTCTGCCTAAGGGGTTCATGTTTCTCTATTTTGTACTGCCTAAACTATTTTTCTCATCGATTTTCACCATCTCAAAATCCCAAAACCCTAAAAACCTAGGTTCTGATACCACTTGTTGGGGAAATCTAAACTAGGATAGTTAACAAGAATAGAAAAATGAACATGAAAAATAAAACAATATAAAAAAGATTTACGTGATTCAACTTATTTAACCAAGCCTATATGCACGACGATATAACGAAATACTTTATGAACAACCATTAGGATATTTATACAAGATACTTTGTATTTTTTCTCAAACTTTATCTTATACCACGCATATACTCACCTAACTTATACCCATACGCTCCATAATACTGAATACACCTGAACAAACTAGGACACTTAGAAAACTTATGACTTCACCTATAAATAGGTAACAACTCATAGGATTCCTAACCAACATGGGATGTAGTAAGAGTAATTTTCTAATTCTAATATACGTAAGATAATAGTAACTTTCTAATTCTAAATACATTAGGGCTCTATTTGATTGTCAAGGAAAGTAAGATAGGAAAATAATCACAATCCTCATTTTTAAAATTTAGCGTTTGGTTTACTATTTATGGTTTGTGAAAGGAATCAAATTCCTTAGATCTAGGAAAATAAATGCAAAATACTGGAAAAATGAATCCTTCTTGAGATATGGTATTGTGATTCATTTCTCAAGGATTCTAACAATAAGAGATAAAAAATTAAAAAACTAAAGATAAGTAAAATAAAAAAAATTATTTTAATCTACATCATTTATTTTATTTCTCACATTTTTTCTTACTAATTCTTTTCCCCTCACACCTCCCCCAACCTACTAGTGTATTAAATTTCTATATTCTTTTTTATAATAATTTTTAAAAAAAATTAAAAGACCAAATATTTTAAAATAATTGTAAAAATTTTAATTAAAAATTATATCACGATTAAATTAATTATATGAGAAGAAAATTTATTGACATTTCTATAGATACTTTAATTTGACAATAATCAATTTTTTTTTATATCAAATATTAGAATTTGAACTCAACTTCAAGAATAATTAGAAAACTGAAGAAAATAAAATAAAATTTACATTTAAATATGTGAAATACTATTTATATTATTTTTATTTATTATAACTATTTTAAAAATAATATACAATTAAATTGTACAACAATATGAGAGATATTTAAAATTAATTTAAAATTTTTTTATAGGTATAATATTTTATTCTAAATTATTAAAAATATTTTATATTATTTTTCTTTATTATTTTTTAACCTTCTAAACAGATGAATATAATCTATCCGAAATTATATTCTGTAATTTTACTTTCCTATGATTTAGATTCCGTAACATTACTTTATTGTGTGCCAATTAAACAATGCGTAGGAGTATCTTTTTAATCAATCTACTTTGTCCTAGTTTGATTAGGAATGCAAGACAAAAACTTAACAATCATTGGGTAAACAATGGCAGTATGAAAAAAATGACATATAGCAATGAATTGGCACTCTTGAATTTTCGATAATTCCAAAATTTAAGGGACTTTTTCTCTTTTCGTCTCTTTGGAAAATCATAACCAATGCATTTAGGAGCCATATCATTTGCTTGTCTTGGCAATTGACTGTATAAATCCTCGTTTAATTTGTCAAGATTTAATTTCAAAGAAAGATCAAGATATTCACATAAAATATGATTATTTATGGGTCTGCATAGTAAAACCAAATATTTATCTTTCAAAAAGACCATGTAACACCCCAACTATCTACGCACCCCAAAAAGGTTGTGGGAATGTTGCCTTATTTAAAGGATCGGGAGTTTTTATAACTTGGTGTAAACAAAACTCGACAAAATAATTTAAACTTATTACAAAGATCCCAATCCTTGTACAGAGTCTCAAAAAAGCAGTAAATAGAGACCCCCAACAAGAATTACATAGAACATAAACTAAATCTTCAAGCCCTTAGAAACTGGCAACCTTATTAACATTGAACTCCCAAAAAACCAGGTTAGAAAGAGTGTGAGAATTACTCCTAGTGAGTCATGTGTATGCTCTTGAAAATAATAATAATAATAATAAAACTCTTTAATGATGCGAATTTAAGTACACACTAGAAGAAAATATTTGCAAGTTATTACACAAAAACTCAAAGTCATTGAGGGGCTAAATTGTATGCTTTTTACTCAATTTACATAATCATGTATTTTTTGTAAAAGCCAAGAATGAATTCCAGTAAAATAAAACTACTCTTAATTTAAAAATAGGGTGACTATGGTACCTTGCATCATAATCTAGTTGGTTATCATGAAACCTTATATCATGATAGTATACTGTGAAACCCTACATCACAGTGTAGTGGGTGATCGGTCCACTAGACAAGATGCTCATCCATATTCCATCCAACTTACCAGTCATCCAATCCTGGACAACAATTTCACCTAAATTGAGTTGTTAGCATGGATTGGCTTGACTCACTAGTACTAGCATCTTATTTGGAAAGAATTTATTTTTCGGAGGTGGCCTCCTACTAAAAGACTTGCCCTAACTTTCAAAAACTAATACTAGTAGCCTACTTTTATTGAGTATTCAATTTTTTTAATCCTATTAAAGATATTCTCAAACAAACACTTTTAAGTCAGCTTGAATATGCAACTATGGATTTCTGTAGGTTTTGCAAAAAACTTCTTTAAAGATATTTAGTATTTTAATATGAACGATTTAGTCTAATCAAACAATAATATTTGCTTATAAGGACAATGAATATCCATATTTGCATACAAAGTGTACAATTCCATTGATAAAGTATTCCAAAAATAGTGCTTGACTTGCAAATTAGAGCATCATTTAACAAAGAATTTATGCAAATGACTTACTTGATCCTGTTCACTCAACAATTCAAATCATTGGCTTGTCTTGATGAAAAAAATCCAACAATGTCTATCAAAAAGTACAAAACCTCAATCAAAATTTATTCTATTGACTCACCAAAGTATATATCAACGTATACCCATATAAAATCACCATCTTCAACCATGTATATCCATCAACCCACAATAAACGTGGCTTCTAGGACATCTCAAATAGTCTCAAATATTCCATATCAAGAGTTTTTAGTAAATATAGCTTCACATACTAACAAATTCTATTAATTATACCATAGGGATATAATCACATTCTTGATCTTTAGAAAATCATATACTACTCCATATTAAAAGATTTCACTCATAACAACATGCATCAAACAAATAGTTTTACAACCTCATCATTCTCATATACACAAATATATCACCAATACTTTAATAGTTCATAGCATATAAGATTCAATATTCTCAATTGCATCACTAGAGATCATAAGTCCTAATATTATATTACCTTCAAGTACAAAGGTATGCATTTAAAGCACATCGTCATAATATCAAATCTCCATCATCATAACTTATCAAATCTAAAAAACAAAATAACACTCATAGATCATTCCCTTATCATAAGTACACAAACAAGATCTACACACGTGATTCTCTTCATCCATGAGTTCATTAAAAATCATCAAGTACACACGAAAAGATCTAGAAAGAAAAAAAGATTGCAATGAACTTGCTTAGAGGTGGCCTCGATTGTTTTCTAGTTTTATTGTTGTTGCTTTGATGAAGCGGATAAAATCCTCAGCCCTTAGATCTGTGTAGATGGAAGAGAAATGAGATAAGATGTTATTCTTGATTCGAAGAAGAAGAAAAAAGAGTTTGAGAAGAACTATGAAAGAATTGATTACCTTTTCTTGATGTAGCTGAGAAGGAGAGAAGGGTATTTATTATTTCCTTTTGTGTGCAAAGAGAAGATTGAAAAGGATGAAAAGAAGAGAGGTGTGTGTGCTTTGGCCACTATTAGGAGAATAAAGAGTGAGAGGCCAAGAGTAAGAGCGTGTTTGGTCTTGATTAAGAGATTAAGGAGTGCAAATTGGGAAGAAACTAAAAATTCTTAGAAGAAAATGGCAATAGACTTTATGTGATGAATACAAATAAGAGTTCAAGATAAGATGGCTTCTAGAGGGATCCTAGGAGCAAGTTTAGGTCTTCAAAATTCAAATAAGGGATAGTTTTGTTTGATAAGGGAACTGAAAGTAGAGAGTAAGAGATGTGCTTTTGTGACTCTTGGATATGTAGAGAGTAGAGAGGAACCAAGAATGCTCCTATGTGAGCTTGATTTCTTATGAAAGGGAAGGCTAGTATTTAGTATGGACAATGAAGAAGTTAATATGCAGAGAATTCCTAGGACCTAGCTTAAGAAAATTCTATGGAAGTTTGAAATTCAAAAGGATTTGTTGAAGTTTAAAATTGAAAGACTTCTTCACCTAAGACCCCCTTGCGTCTGGGTTATGTGCATATGTAGGGCAACCGAGAGAAGAGATGGAAAATGAGTGTGCATGGTTTTATGAGAAGAAAACGAGAGATGGAAAAATGTAGGGTAATTGGTGTTTAGTTTAGAGGATAAATGTGCTAATTAAAAGAGAACGTTCAGGAGCTAATCTAGGAAAACTTCTAGGAGATTTGAATTTAAATATGACTTCTTGTCATAAAAAACCTTCAACTTAATTGGGGAAGTACTTGGGCTATGTATAAGTAAAGAAGAGACCGTAAAGGAAAAGGAAGGAAAGAAAAGTTCATGCACAAAACTAAAGGAAGATTTACAGGGGGCTTAGTAGAGTTTTGATTTTCAGAGAAAACATTTCAAAATCAAATGGCCCTTATTTGATCTGATGGTTTGGGAAGATGGCCCAAAGAAGGAACTAGCTCTTGTGTTCTGTACATTTGCTTCAAAATATGAGAATATCTTTAACTAATAGAGGATGTGTAGGAGGATGTATAAGAAATTTAATTTTGAAAAAGGAGTAATATACTTGTATTTTAAATTTTGAAAAGATTTTCGACTAAGGTAAACTAGGTTAGAGGAGGTTAAATGAAAAGAAAATAGCCGGTTGTTATAGGAGAATAGATAAGAAATTATTTCTAGCGAGCTTTGACAAATTTACCTAAGTTTAACCCATTTCTATACACACAACAAAAAAAAAAATTAGGAAGAATTTTAGGAAGTTTATACACATTCTCTTACTCAAATTTCAAACTTTTAAGAGAATAGCACTTTCTCCCTAGAACTCGGCCAACCAAAGTAAACAACAAAAAAATTCATTTGAAAAGAAAATAATTTTAAGAGAGGGGTTGTAGACATAAATAGCAAGAGTAGGATATTTAAATTTTGTTTAGAACTCTTTAACACACAACCCCTAAATCTTTGGAGTTTAAAAATTGTATCAAGTGGAAGTTGGGGTTGGATTAGCTGGCTAAGAAGGGGAAACAAAAAAGAATTAAAGTAATTTTGTGTAAGTTGGGACTTGAACTCATTGATAGCCAACAAGCCTAAAGCTTTAACTACTAGACCATAGAAGCCTTTGTGTTCACTTCCACTCTTATCAAATCATTTTATCTCTATCTCATATTTAACTCATCACCTCAACTAATACTATCAAATATAAAAGCTCATGCACATTATTAAGAAAAATCCCTAATCTACCAAACTACAAAATAAATCACAAACACATAAGGCAAAGCACATAGAAATGCATTCAAAATTCATATGCATGCGAGAAATGCTATGCAATGCCCTCTTCCTTCCAAATCTAAGGGTGGTTTTAGACAGGGCATTACATCATCCCCCTTTTAAAGGCATGTTGTCTTGAAATTCACGGCATCATATTTCTAGAGTAAATCCTGGTCCTTTTTTTTTTATTAATTCTTCTATTTCCCAAATTGTACCATGTGTCCTATGATACTCCCACAAAAACTTTACCATTGGTATCTGTTTAATACTTCAGTCCAAAATCTTAACTATCTTCTCCATATAACTTAGGTCAAGATGCAACTAAAGTGGTTTATCATTCAGAACGTGCTATAGATCAGGTTAATACTTCTTCAACTAAGATTCATGAAATACGTCATGTACACCCATTAATCCATCTAGCAAATCTAATATATGTGTAACTGGTCCAATTCTCACAATTACCTGAAAGGAACCTAAATATCTCGAACTCAACTTGCCTCCTTTCAGGTGCTTCAAAATTCACTAACTCGAAGTTAATTTTAAGAACATCTAATTACCAACTTAAAACTCTAGTTCCTTCATTCTATTATCAACATAGCTCTTTTATCTGTTTTGTACTGCCTTTAATCTTTCTCTAATCAGCTTCAGTTTATCTGCCATTTCTTGAATGTACAGCTTTGTTAATTTTTCCATCTTCTGTCCAACCTTAATATAGAGGTGCTTGACACTTCTATTCATATAGTGCCTTATAAGGTATCATGTCGATCAAAGATTGATAACTGTTGTCGTAAGCCAGTTTGGCATAAGGCACACTATCAATCCATTTGTCCCCAAAATTTAATAGGCATGCTCTAAGCATCCCTTCCAATATCTGCATGACTCTTTTCGATTGACCATCAATCTAAGAATGTCATAAAGTACTGAATATCAGAGTCATTCCTATTGATTCTTGAAATTTGACCTAAAACCTTGAAGTGAACCTCCGATCACGACGGAACATAATATTGGATGGTACACTATTCAGCCTTACTATCTTCTGAGTATAAATTCGAGCCAAATTTACATTGAGTACTTTACATTCATTGGTAGGAAATGTGTTATTTTTGTCAGTCTATCTATTACTACCCAAATAGTATCTTTCTATAACTTTATCATAGGTAATCCGCTAACAAAGTTCATAGTTACTTTTTACCACTTTCACTCAGGAATTAGTAATAGTTGCAGCAGTCCAGCTAATTTTTTATACTCTGCCTACTTTTTGAGAGGCTAAATAGGTTGATACATATAACACTACATAATTCTTCATACTGGGCTACAAAAAAACTCTCTTCAGGTTTTAGTACATTTTTACTACTCTAGGATAAATAACTATTCGCTTTTATGCGCTTCTCCTAGTATCTTCTTCTTCAGCTCCTTGTTATCCGGTGCACATATTTGATCTTGAAATTATAAAATTCTTGCTTCATCTACGCGAAAGTCCTCACATCTTTCAGCAATCTTCTTGGCTTCGAAACTCATCATTATCTTGTTGAGCCTTCCTAATTTCTTGCTTCAAATTAATCATTACTTTTAGATTCCTTATACGTTTTCCCCCTTCCTAAATTTCTGCTTCCTAGGTTAACACATCCTGCATAGCTTAAACCTCCTGTACTCTTAGTCTGGCCATTTTCATTTTCTTGCTCAATGCATCAACCACTACATTATATTAGTTTTTCCTGAATGATAATTTATAGGGCACTAGTACTCTTCTAAGAATTCCATCTATTTCTGCTACATAAGATTTTAGTCTTTCTAACTGAAAATATATTTTAAACTCTTATAATGGGTGAATACCTCATATTGTGCTCCAAACAAATAGTGTCGCCACTTCTTCAAAGCAAAAGTAATGGCGACTAGTTCCAAGTCATATATTGGATAATTAACCTCATATGGCTTTAATTTTTGTGAGGCTTAGACTATGACATTCTTATCTTGTATCAACACCGCTCATAATCCTTCTTTTGATACATTTGTGTACAAGGCGTATAACTTACCTTCCTCTGGCAAATTCCACACAAGAGTTGTCATTATTCTCCTTTTAAGCTCTTGGAAGCTCTTCTCACATTTCTCATTCAAGACAAATAGAATATCTTTTCTCAACAACTGTGTCATCCATGAGGCTAAGGTCAAGAATCCTTTGATGAACCAGCAATAGTATCCAACCAATCCCATAAAACTTTTGATCTCTATGAATCTCTTAAGTTTCTTTCAATTTGACATAGCTTCTACTTTTGCTGGGTCAATCTTATTACCGTCCATAAACACCACATGACCCAAAAAAGATACTATGTCCAACCAGAACTCATATTTGCTAAATTTACTAAAGAGTTTATGTTATCTAAATTTTTCTAACATCAATCTCAAATGTTCAATATGCTCCTCTAGGCTCTTGGAATAGATTAGAATATCGTCAATAAATTCTGCCACAAATTTATCTAGATATGGCTGGAAAATTGAGTACGTCAGATCCATGAACACAATGGGTGTATTAGTTACTCCAAATGGCATCACTATAAACTCATGGTGGCCATATCTTATATTGCTATTTTGGGAATATCTTCTTCTGTGATCCATACTTGATAATATCCTTGCCTGAGATATAATTTTAAATAGTAATTAGAACCTTGGAATTGATTGAACAATTTATCTATAAGGGGCAATGGATACTTATTCTTAATAGCTAAGTTATTCGATCCCCTATAGTTAATGTATATCCTCAGTGTTTCATCCTCTTTTTTTACAAAAAGTATAGGTGGTCCCCATAATGATGTATTTTGTCTGATATATCCTTATTTTAATAGTTCCTCTAGTTGCTTCTTTAACTCCTTTAGCTCTGTAAGTGCTATCCTGTAGAAAGTCATTCACACCGTTTCTGCTCCCAAAATTAGGTTAATGGTGAACTCTATTTCTCGAGATGATGGAAATGAAGTTACTTATACAGAGAAAAAAATCTTAGAAGTCTTTTACCACTGTAGTATTCTCCAAAGTGCATTGATTTTTTTGTTTATTTATATGATAAACTAAGTATCCCTGGAATCCCTTATTCAATATTCTATGTGCCTCAATTCCTGCTATTAGAAACTTTAACTCCTTCATTCGATTTCCTTTAAATTCTAGTACATTACATCCCAACCTGGCGAATTATACCATATTGCTCTTGCAATCCGCTCTAGCATCATGTTGTGCTAATCAATCTATTCGCAAAATCAGGTCATAATTTTCAAAAGGTAATACTATAAAATTTTCTTTTAAATTTTCTTTCCCCATCTTAATATCATAGTTTTGCCCAAACTTGCCAGCTTCTACTTATTTTCCCAAAGGAGTACTTCCTAATAGGATATAAGGTAATTCTATCCCTTCCCAACCAAATGACATGCATAAACATTTATATATGAATGCGTAGAGCTAGAGTCTATTAAAATATTCACATGATAACCTTAGATAGTAAGCGTACCTTCTACCGAGGCTGCATTAGTTCTAATCACCTCCTAATTTAATGTAAAGATTTTAGCCTTCACCTAAGACATTTGTCCACCAGTCCCTGAAGCTCCAATAGTGTTTTTTTTTTTTTTTTTTTTTATGGGTTAAGTTGGGGTCCCTTAACCAATTCTCAAAGGCTTAGGGCAATTATCCCTCAAGTATGTTGTATCTCCATAATTATAGTACCTCTTGCTTGATTTTTTAGACCATAAATCCTTCTTGACATGTCTCTATTTTCTAGAATATCAATAGGTTAGAAAATCCAAAATAGGGCCTTCCAGGTTGGTTCGAGCTTGTTTTTATTTTTCTATTGTTGTCTAATAGGTTGTTTGTTTGGTTGTTGCCTTGGTAGAATCAGGATCTTATGAGCCATTCTATTTTTATCCTCATTCTCTATTTGAGTAGTTGCATTTACCACTGTTGAGTAGGAAGTAGATGGGAAAGGTGCTAGAGCTCTCTTTAATTCTTGCCTTAGACCTTTCATAAACTGGCAGGTTTGATTCTGTTCTGTGTCTACTAGTTGTTTGAGTATTTGGACATCTTATTAAATAGTGTAGCGTATTAAGCTACTGATATGCTTCCTTACATAGATTATGGAATTTATCCTCTCTCTTCTCCACAATCCATTGCAGGATGAATTCCACCTTAAACGCCTCCATAAACTTGTTCCAAGTCCATTCCCATTCTTTGTGAACTCGCTACCACTAATCATGTGTTAGTCCTCTTAACCTAAAAGCTATGAATTTTACTATTCGTTTCTCTGAGTACTACATAGTAGAAATCTCCTATTTACTTTATCCATTACTCTACTTTCTAATCATGTTTAGCTTCACAAAAAAATATAGGAGGTTGAGACTTCAACAACCTCTCCAATGCCTCATCTTCTCCTCTTAGAGTTCTTCTTTCTGACAATGTGCAGAATCTCTATCATTCGGTTAAATGCTTAGACAATAGTCAACTCTATAGGTCCTTAGATTCAACATCTTGATCTTGTTAATATCCCTCTGCCTCATCTGGGGTGGATAGCTAAGTAGGCTTATACTTCGGAGCCATAGGCTCTGGTTCTGGAGTTCTTCTACTACTATTAACCACTCGACATCTTGGTGGCATTTTCAAACATAATCATAAATATGAATAAGTATACATTTAAAGTATCTAGTGTTTATGCAATTATGTCATACAAACACCATAATAATATTACATGTAAATAATGTAGCATTTTAAACTTATGAAGCTATTGCGAACTAGAAGAGTGAAGAATCTCTCAAAATAATTGATTATAGAAGATAAATATTTCGTGCATAAAAGAAAAATACTTTTACAAAAGAAAGAAAACATCTTGTGGATATCTTTATTTCAGAAAAAGATGTCTTTAGAGGAATAATAAAACTTTAAGCAACCAACGTACTGCTTGGTTTACTAAGTCCACCTAAGAAAACCAAATAGGGTCCCTAAGGTTCTAGCACCAAAGAATGCTGGCTTCTAGTCAGTATTTGAGTCCTCGATATTAGTCTCATAAAACTAACCTCAAGTGTTTCAGGAAAAATCGCTGTTTCCCCATCAACAAAATCTAAGGTTTTACCCCTCTTCTTAGGCTTCTTAAAACTCTTTCCAACCTCAAAGTTTCTCAAAAGGGATTAATAATCTGTCTCCCTAGGATTATCACTATTTGGGGTTAATTCAACCTCTTGTTTGGATGGAGTTGAGCTAGTTGCTATCATCTACACTTTATCCTCACTATCTAAGACTAAGTCAATCACTTACATAAGATGGGTTGGGAGTGGTTCTATTATCTCCGCTTCATCTTTACTACTCTCGTCTCCAGGTAGCTCAGGTTCAGACTCCGAGTTAAATGAGGGGAAGTCTGCAAGTTAGATTATGATTAGTGGGTGCCAAACCATGTTTTTATGAGAAGTTTAGTACTTTCTAACCATTCTACACGCATAAAACAAACTTAAGTTAGTGTCATATTATAGTACTTAAAGAGATAAAGTCTAAATAGCTATAAGTAGCCTAAACATAGGCTTTGATGATATTACTTGTAACATTCTGACTACATATGTATGCTAAAAGAGGTGGGGATGTCACCCTATCCGAAAGACTAATTATTTTTGTAATTTGGTATAAACAAAATCCAATAAATTAATTTAAACTTATTACAAAGACCCCAAAACATATACAAAGTCTCAAAAAATAAAACAATAGATAAACATTCCTAACAAGAATTACATAGAACATAAACTAAATCTTAAAGCTCTTAGAAACTAGTAACTTTATCAACATTGGAACTCCCTAAAAATCATGTAGAAAGAGTGTGAGAATTACTTCCAGTAAATCCTATATGTGCTCATGAATATTAAAAAAAAAAAAACTCTTTTATTATGCGAATTTAAGTAAACACTGGAAGAAAAATATTTGCAAGTCATCACACGTAGCTCAATTGCATGCTTTTATTGAATTTAGATAACCATGTCATTTTTTGTAAAAGCCAAGAAAGAATGCTCGTAAAATAAAACCATTCTTAATTTAAAAATAGGTGGATAATAAAACCCTACATCATAATCCAATTGGTTATTATAAAACATTGCATCATAACAGTACACTGTGAAACCTTGCATCATAGTGCAGTGGTTGATCTGTCTATTGGGTAAGATGCTTTTTAATCTCCCCCTAAACTTATCAGTCATCCAACCTTGGACAACAGTCCCACCTAGAATGTGTTACTAGTGTGGACTGACCTGACTCACTAGTATTGGCACTTTATCCAAAAAAAGTTCATCTCTCAAAGGTAGCCTCATGCCAAAAGACTTATCTTAACATTAACAAAAACTAATAATAGTAGTTTACCCTTTTTGAGTACTCAATGTTTTCTATCATGTTTAAGGATATTCCCAAACAAACACTTTTAAGTTAGCTTGAATATGCAACCATAGATTAGTGTAGGTTTTGTTCAAAAACTTCTTTAAATGTATTCAATATTTTATTATGAATGCTTTAGTTTGATCAAACAAAAACATTTAGTTTTTAAGGAACATAAATATCCATGTTTGCATACCAAGTGTACAATTCCATTGATAAAGTATTCCAAATAGTGCTTTCCTGCGAATCAGAGCATCATTTAATAAAGAATTTGTGCAAAGGACTTACTTGATCTTGTTCACTCAACAATTCAAATTACTAGTTTGTCTCTTAACAAAAGAATCCAACACAATCTATCAAAAAGTACAAAACCTCAATCACAATTTATTCTATTGACTCACCAAAGCATACATAAACATATACTCATATAAAATTACCATTTTCAACTATGTATATCCATCAACCTACAATAAACATGGCTCCTAGAACACCCTAAACAATCTCGAATATTCAATATCAAGAGTTTATAGCAAATATAGCTTCACACAAGAACAACTTCTATTAACTATAGCATAGGGACACAATCACATTATTGATCTCAAGTAAATCGTATAATACTCCATATCAAAAGATTCCATTCATAACAATGTGCATCAAACAAATAGATCTCTAATCTTATCATTCTTATATACACAATTATATAACCAACACTTTAATAGTTCATAGCATATAAGATCCAGTAAGCTCAATTGCATCTCTAGATATCACAAGTCCTAACATGATGCCACCTTTAAGTACTCAATTATATATTTAAAGTACATTGTCATAATATCAAATCTCTATCATCAGATCTTATCAAATCTAAAGTAACAAAATAACACTCATAGATCATTCCCTTATCATAAGTACACAAACAAGATCTACACATGTAATTTGTATTAACCATTAGTTCATCAAATTATCAAATGGATATGTGAAGATCTAGAAAGAAAAAAAAAAAAAAGGTTCCAATTTACTTTCTTAGATATGGCCTTAAATGTTTTCTAGTTTACGATAGTTGATAAAATCCATAGCCCTTAGAACCGTATAGATGAACGAAAAATGAGACAAGATGTTATTCTTGGTTTGATGAAGAAAAGAAGAAGAGTTTTAGAAAATTATGGAAGAATTGATTACCTTTTCTTGATATAGCCGAGAAGGAGAGGAGGGTATTTGGTGTTTGCCATTGTGTGCGAAGAGTGAAAGGATTGTGGGAAAGTAAAAACACAGCTAAAGACAGTAAATTAAAAATTTTCCCGAGCTAAAATCTAGGAATACTTACTTTTAGGCTACTTAAATTAAATAACCAGAGGATTTGGATTTGACGGAACGCTTTAGTTTGTTACGACTATTTGTTCCGTAGCAATACCGACGAAGCATCGACTCTTTTGCATTAAACACACACATTAAAATTTGCTAGCTTTCAATCTTCCAAAGTATTCTCGAACCTCCTGTAGGCTATCTACTGGTGAAAGTAGAATAATAGGTGAAAGAATAATAATCTTAGAAGAGTTCTTGGAGAGTAATTCAAAAGGAATGGAAAACCAAGAAAATATTTTGAAAAGAAGAAAAACTTTTGCAGTGGAAAAAAAAAGAAAAATCGAAAGTTCTTGTTTTTCTCAGTTGACAAAATCAAAATCATGTGAACATTGGTCATGCATAAACAACTAAATAAAACAATACAAGCCTACCAATTTTTCTCAAATTGCCAAAAGCTATCAATTTCCTTTTTTCTTTTTCAAAAGATCTTGGTTTACCAAAACAAGTGAAACCAAAATTAATTCATGAAAACCCACAAAAAAATAAAAAATAAAAAACTTTCCAATATTTCTACCTTTTCCACCACAAGTTTTATTTTATTTTCCTTTTCCTTTCTTTCCTTTTATTTTTATATGTGGTGGCTATTCCTTATTTCCAAAGAATACAATAGCTATCACCTTTTGTGAAACCTCACCTAAAGTCAACCATAGAGTAAGGGGGTCGAGATGCATATAATATTATTTTTGCATGAATATATATATTTTTGAATGATTTTATGTGCTTTAGAATTATGATTTATAGGTTAAAATGCTTAGTTATGTTTATTGAGTAGGAAGGGTAAATCGGTAATTTTGCTTGAGGTCAAAATAGGAAGATGGCTTGAGGATTAAATAAGAAGAATATTTGGATGAGAAAATAAGAACAAGAGTTAGTGTGGTTAAGTGGTTAGAGCTTTGTAATTTAATCTCTAAGGTCTTGAGTTCAAATCTCATCACTTAAGTTTTATTGATGATTATTTTAGTTAAGTTTGAATTTTTATTTTTTTACATTCCTTAAAGATAGGAATGTTGTCCTAGGGGAGACATGAAGAGAATGTCTTAATCTTATCATCATGTCTTAAAAAGAATTCTAGAGGAATTCTTGTTATTTTTAGTACTTCTAGCTTGTCCTAACATCTTCACAATTTAAATTTGTTCAAAATTCATCAAAATCCATCTTTTAATTCTAGAAAATTCTGTAAGGATTTCTTGGCTTTGAAT
Organism: Voacanga thouarsii; assembly: GCA_026120185.1. Classification (NCBI taxonomy): domain Eukaryota; kingdom Viridiplantae; phylum Streptophyta; class Magnoliopsida; order Gentianales; family Apocynaceae; genus Voacanga; species Voacanga thouarsii. Next base: position 897,152 of record JANUWF010003365.1, on the reverse strand, counting down.
TTTGAAAATTGATCTTGGAAGTTGGAGGGCTAACCAAAAATAGGAGAGGAGTTAGGAAGGGTTCCCAGGGAAATCAATCACTATGGTAGAACATTCAACTCATCTTCATAGTGTTCATGTTCTTGATGAAGGAAACCTGAAAATTTTTCAGATTTTTGAGCAGTTTAGCTTTCAAAAAAATCAGCTAGTTTCCTCGCTCATTTGCTTCCAGAAAAATGACCAATTCATATAGCTTAAAGATTGAAATTTCAGTGCAAATTCAGACTGCATAAAACTGCTGAAAAGTAAAAAAAAAAAAATTCTGGACTATTTCGCTGCACAACAACCTGAAAATGAAACTGTTTTTCTTGTCATCAATCTAGTAAAACTCCTCTACTTTTCCTCCAGAAAGAAGGCTGGAAACTAGTCTTAAGAGACCCTTAAACACCTCTCAAAATTCCTTGCAAATCGATCTGAAGAAGTGTAGAAATTTTGTGCAGAAAATTCAGCAAACCTTTTGAAACCTTGAACACCATGAAACCAGAAAATTCCCAACTTATCTCCTTAGGCCTAGACCGAAGAAACCACCCTCAAACCTCTGTAAAATGAACCTTGTTTAGCTATAAACTAAACACCATTAACCTCCCCACTTACCTTGAACACTTGAACTCCATAATCACACTTCAAATATCTCCTAAGATCACTCCATTCAAACTACATTTGAACTTAAAAAAATTTCAAAATTTTGCTCCATGAAAACACTCTTGAATTAAGCTACTAAACCAGAATTTCCTCTGCCATGAAGCTCTGAATTTCGGCCAGCCTTAAAGCCTTATTAGTCTTCATTCATTTCAGCAAAACAAACTAGTCCAGCCGGCTCTATTGAAGCACAAAGAAACCTCCATCAATCAAACACTATTAACATATCCTATACCTCAAACCACTCCTCAATTCCCTCCATTTGAATTTCAAACAAAATCAGCTTATTCTCTTCTCTCCTAGCTCAAAACCGAGACTCCTAATTCCCCTAAACCATTCGGCCAACACTCTCCTAGATTTCGTGGAAACCTTTTCTCAAACTCTCTTAATTTTCACCAATAACATCAAGAACACACATTACATTTCTTCAAGCCAAAACCCAGCATAAACACCTCCAATCACTCTCAAATACTCCAGATTACTCCAACATACTCCCTAGTGTTCATTTCTAGTATTTATAACACAAAATCTCGCAAACAAGAAACTGCATTCGGATTAAAAAAAATCAATTTTTTTCATGAAGGTCTCAAGAACATCATTAAGGTAATTAAGAACAACTCATTTGTTCATCTTCTTCCATTCAACCTTTAATGTACCATGCTAATGATCTCTCTCTCTCTTAGCTGAAATGGTTGATCAACAACCATGGCTATTTTTTTTTCTCTTGGACAATTCAAGACTCTCAATCGCGTGAACCTTCTTAAGTCTTCATCAAAGTAATCATCAATCAAGTATTTCTCCTTAATCCTCCTTTTTAATTCTGCATTTATGTCTCTTACATGTTGATAGGAAGAATAGAATATGAATAGGGGATTGAGTGTATGCATGTGAATGAAGGGGTTGGGATTAGGACATGAGAATGGTTGTACATGATTAAGCTATATGGATTTCCTTGAGAATTAGTGTATGTTCATCATGTCTTAGGAGAGTTATGGATGTTTAAAGCATGTTAAATGTTATGACACCTATGGTGAATAGGATTTTTTATGTTGTTATTTCCATTAAAGCCGTGATTGATAATTATACCTAGTTGGGATTGACCATGTGATAGTATGTGTTGATTTAAGCTTATGTTCATGAATGGATTAGTTTATTGTTTGATGTTGGAGAATGTGTTCATGAATCTCGTTTAGTAATAGGAAAATCATGATTATTTTCTTGTTGATCCTTGGTTATTTTTATTAATAAATTTTATTACCTTAATTAAATTTATTACTATATTTTTTTTTTCTAAAGATTTCGAAATTCCTAGGAAGTTTTGGAATTGAAATATTAAATGAAATATTGGTATTTTACTAGTGAAATAAATAATATCTTTTATTAAAAATAATATATATATATTATAATAAATAAGATCTTTTATATAGATAATAATAATAAATAGAATATTAATGACCTTGTAGATCATAGTTTAAAACTTTTACCTATATTCATAAGTGTTATTTATATTAAAATTTATTTGTTATCTATTAATAAAAAATGTAATACAACTCATTTATTATTAATTTTATTTACTACTAATTATTTATTATCTATTAATTATTAATTAAAAATTAATTGTAATTTATTATTTATTTATAATAATACTATTTAAAAATTACCATTTATTAATATTATTTAGGACTTAGTATTATTCAACATTCAAACGCTAGTTTATTTATTAATAATAATACTCAAGATTCATTATTTGAACATATAACTTATTAGTAATTATTTTAAAACCCCTAATTATTTTAACCTAGCAAGCTAGGTTTATTTTATAAAATTCTTTATCATCTAGCCTTAAAGCATAGGATATTAAGGTCATAGTTGTAATTAATTGAATTAGGAATTATTTATGTAAGGTAAGTATAGCTCGAGTATAACCTTATGCCTTGTATTTACCCCAGGCGAGGTTAGGTTAGCCTTGGAGGATTTTTGAGTTCAAGCAAACAAAGGATCAGGTAAGCTCCTGCATGGAGTCATTTGAAGACCAAAATTACTATGGCAAGCCAAATGCAATGTGTATGGACATTCATTTTGTAAAGACAATTAAGGGCTGTTTTTCCTTTTTATTTTAGTCAAGTAAATCATTTGAAAAATTAAACAAACAGTTTTACACAAAATGCTAAAACCCAACTTTGACAAGAATTTTAGAAACTCTTAATTACTATTTCCAAATAAATCAATATGTGATCAATTTTCTCCCAAGTGGGACAAACAACGTTAAGTACTCAATAAGGGTAGACTACTAGGACTAATCTTTGAAGGATTAGGGAAAGTCTCTCAGTAGGTAGCTACCTTTGAGGGGTGAGTCCTCTCCGAATAGGATGCCAGTCCGGTAGGTCATGCCGATCCGAGCTAGCAAGTTTCAGTCATGTGGACTGTGTGTTTTCGGAGTAGATAACCGATAAGTTTGAGTGTAGAGATGGAAGAGTATCTCACCCGGTAGGCCGTACACATACCTTTTGTTAGCATGCTCAACGTGTGGCATTTTGACCATTATATTGTCATAGGGCCCAACGTATGGTAATTCATGGCTACTTCTTTAGGTAGTTGTATTTATTGTGCACATATATAGTTTGAAAAGCAAAACACCATTCTTTATTTTTAACATTTATTTAATGCATGCCAGTACTTTCTCTTATGAAATTTTTACAACTTGCAAACATGAATTGTTTTACCTGAAACACTCAAAGCACATACAGGCTTACTGAGATTTTTATCTCACTACCCTTTTATGCCATGTTTTCAGGGTGGTTCTGCTGTGAAGGTTATTAGCTAGATTGATGCTTATGATTCTGAAGACTCTTTGTTATTTTTCTTATGTGATGTTTTGAGAGATTGTTGTGAATAATTTATTTTGAATTTGTTCATATATTTTTTGGTTGTAATAAGTTTAATTTTAAAATATTTATTTTATTTTATTTTATGTGTTCTAGTTATAAAGATCATTTGTCCTATGGATAGGGCGACATCCCCTGCCCTATTATGCTTAGGTAGTGGGGTGTTACAAGAATGTTACGTCCCGTGCCCGTGGACCCGAGAGCGCGACTATGAGCCTAGCAGCAATCCACGGTCAACTACTTGGCCACCGTCCTCGCTGAGCCAAAATGGATATTTCAAGTTGACAATGGGTACTTAGGCCCATCCTTATATACCATACACACTTCTCATCCTAATCCCATGTGGGATTAGGGTATCACACCTTTAACCCTGGTAGACTAGGGTTTTTCTAATTAGCCCAAGATTAATTAAATAACTCTTTTATTAATTAATTAATCTAATAAGCCCACATAGTAAATAAATTAACTAAGGTTACTTGAGCTACTTTAGAGACTAAAAGACATATTATTCTTGGCTACTAAAATGACCAAAATATCCTTGCTAACAAATAGTCGTATTTTATCATTTTAAATATTTAATTTATCACCATATGAAAATATTGATCCTAAGAATAATATTGCAAGCACAATGTTCTCGACCTACAAGTGTAATGATGAAAATACTCCTCTATGTAACACTTGTCATTAAGATAGAAAAAATATACTAATACCTTCCTCAACAATGTCTACCATCCTTTGATAACTAGTCCGATAATTTATGATTTTCAGTATGTACTAATTTATTTTTCAGGAGCTATCCAAAAGCATACATACTAAATCATGCTTCGCAGGGCCCTGATTTATTTAGATTATCCTGGACAATTACGAGAGGGTGATATCTTCACTTAGTGAGGCATAAAAACTCTATTGTATAAGTCTGTTTTAATTAACTAGAGTTATACACCCAACGTACAAGGTTATTGGCTTGTGTTAAGACCTCACCCATCATACATCAAAGTGCACAAGTCTAGCTTCGCCAAGCTACCAATTTATACTTGAGTCTAAAGGTACCTGTCCATGCAATAGCGGTGATAAATCAATCTTTTTTTAGTATAGTGCTTTTATAAAGATTATTATCGTGTGGTCCAATTCTACGTATTTTAAATACACTTATACTATTGGCATAAGTGAACTACGTGCTGGTTAAAGGTAAATCATTTTCCATTTAAAAGCTATAGTGTAGTGATCTTAACCTTAATAGAGTGCCCAACTTCATTAATTGATCAAGAACATTTTTACTTATATATTAGTAGCCAATGATTTACACCTTTCTGTGAAAGTACGACCCAATTACATAGATCAATTATTAACATACTTAGACCTTAAAATGCAAATACATGTAAATAAATAAGCATTAATAAATGAAATATTTTATTAATTCTTAAATTATAGAAATAAATATTCTATTTCGGGCATACATTCCAATAATCTGCCACTTGCACTAAATGGACTATAACAGTCCATATGTGCCTACCCATATGACGTCTAGGTGTCTTCTGAATATCTTCTCCGTTAAAGACTTGGTAAAGAGATCCACTAGATTGTTTGAAGAGAAGATCTGATCAACCACTATCTCCCATTTCCGAATGAACTCTCAGATCAAGTGATACATCCTCTCAATGTGCTTGCTGATAGGGCCTAAATTAGTCATATATTTTCTAGTTATTTGAGGCTATTTTGTGATACATGTTGTTCAATAATTGGTCATATTCCTTCATATTTGAGATTTTACCCTTGGAAAGGTACTTTGTGCATTATTTCAGATTTTAGGGGTAAAATAAGACAACAACGTAGTTAAACAGAGTAGAGGCGGCGTCGGTCAGGACAGGGGAACCGGTGCGAGCCACGTGCTGCTAGCATGCACTTCTAGGCAACGAAAAATCAGTGAAACAGAGCTGAACAAAACCAATTGGCACCAGCTAGGAGGCCAGAGGTGGCGCCAGCTGCACTCTGGAAGGATTGGAGTGAAAAACAAGAAAAATCGGTGAACGACTGGAGAGACAGACCACAACCAGCGCCAGCTAGGAGGGCAGAGGCGGCACGGCTGTGCCCTGATGCTAAGGCGGTGCCTCGATTTTCGCATGCAATTTTTGATAATTTACAGAGTTTTAGTATTTTCCTACTTCTATTTTGTCAAAAACCTTAGAGGAACAAAATTAGGTACTTCTAAAGCCTATAAATAAAGGAAAAACATAAGGGAAAGAGAGGGAATTCAGAGATCATAACAGAAAATCACTTAAATCAAGGAGGAATTCTTCAATTCAAGGAGGATTGTACAATAGAGTCTACAAAGGAATAAGAATGAGGCTTGTTTATGAGTGCTTTCTTTTAATTTTGTTTTCTTTTTCTTGAACAATGATTTGTTAATTGTTTATTGTAATTTGACATTGTTTCAGTATTCATGATTTTTATAGTTACTTTGATCTTTTGACTGATTGATTGTTATTCTTGGTATTTAATTACTTGTACTTATTACGAGATTAATGAGTTGTTTCTTTCCATTAACTTGCTAAGACCAAATGGGTTAATTGCAAAGAACTAGGTAATTAAAGGTTAATTGATGTCTGCCGAGACCAAGGATTCATTAGTTAGCTCCATGTTTTAAGTTTGCCGAGACCAAGGTTAATCAAGGATTATGTTTAATGCGTCTTTTGGGTGAATTAGTTGAGACGAGACCAAGTAATGCTAATTTATCTAGAAGATAGTGATTTCATGGAATGAAAAAAAAAAAGGTGAATCTATCTTAATCCTTCATGACGCCAAGAGAATGATTAATTATGATGATGATTAGGTACTTTAAGATCATGTTTGTCAAAATAGTGGTTTGAATTACATAATTCTCCATCCTTGACATGTATATATTCTTTTATTTTATTTTATTTTATTTCTTTTTCACTTTATTAAGTTGGTTAAACAATGAAAGAAAAGTGAGTAGTACATACTTGTTCCTTAAGGATCGACACTCATTTGAACCTTATACTATGCTTAATGATGAGTACGCTTATTCATATATGTAATTTGGGGTTATCGTTTTAATTTAAACTTGATTGAGAATGTGCTTATTTTTATACCCAAATCTAAACACAACACTTGCTCTTCCATGGTTCTTTAGTTCCTTACATTATGAAATAGCTCCAGAATTGTCACAATATATGTTAATGGGATGGTCCATTTGTGGTATAACTCTGAGTTCTATAAGGAATTTGTGGAGCTAGACTGCTTCTTTTGAAACTTATGAAGTTGCCACATACTCAGCCTCTATAGTGGAATCAGCAATACAGGATTGTTTATCAATTCTGCATGAAATTGCCGATCCAAACAAAGTGAAAACGTATTCACTAGTGGATTTCCTTTTATCTTTATCTGCCTAGAAGTCTGAGTCAGTATAACTGGTAGGAATTAAATCATCAGCTCTGTAAACAAGTATATAATTGCTCATTCCCTTCAGGTATTTCAGTATATGCTTTAAATCTTGCCAATGCTCTTCTTCTGGGTTTGACTAATACTTGTTAACCATGCCTCATCCAAGATAGATATCTGCCCTTGTATAAAGTATGGTATACATGAGACTTCCTACAACAGAAGTATAGGGAATCCTTTTCATCATTTCCTTTTCTTCTTGTGTCTTAGGATACTATTTAAAAGACAAGGTCAATCCGTGTTTAAAGAGTATGATTATCTTTTTATACTGATCTATGTTAAACACAGTGATATGGCCTAAATTAGTCATATATTTTCTAGTTATTTGAGGCTATTTTGTGATACATTTTGTACAATAACTGCTCATATTCTTTCATATTTGAGATTTTACCATTGGAAAGATATTTTGTACATTATTTCAGATTTTAGGAATAAAATAATGCAAAAACATCGCTAAACAGAATAGAGGCGGCACCGGCCAGGACAGGACAGGTAGTGCCGGCTACGTGCTGCTGGCACGTACTTCGAAGTGATAAAAATCAGTGAAATAGAGCTAAATAGAACACAGCTGGCACTAGTTGGGAGCTCAGCGGCGGTGCCGACTATAGTCTAAAAGAGGTGGTGCGAAAATCAAGAAAAATCGACAAACGAACAAATGAACAAACCACAACCGGCGCCGGCCATAGGCAGGACAGGCGGCGCCAGCTGTGCACTGCCACTGAGGTGGTGTCTCAATTTTTGTGCCTATTTTTTTGGCAATTTGCGGAGTTTTAGTATTTTTCTACTTCTAGTCGGCCAGAAACCCTAGAGGAACGAATTTAAGCACTTCTAAAGCCTATAAATATAGGGAAAACACAAGGGAAAGAAGAGGATTCGCAGATCAAAACAGAAAATCACTCAAATTAAAGAAGAAATTCTTCAAATCAAGGAGGATTGTACAAGAGGGTCCAGAAAGGAAGAAGAATGAGGCTTGTCTATAAGTGCTTTCTTTTAACTTTGTTTTCTTTTCTTGAACAATGATGTATTAATTGTTTATTATAATTTGATATTATTTTTGGTATTCATGATTTTTAGAGTTACTTTGATCTTTTGATTAATTGATTGTTATTCTTGGTATTTAATTACTTGTGCTAATTACGAGAATAGTTGATTATTTCTTTCCATTAACTTGCTTGGATAAAGGGGTTGATGGTGGTCTCAATTCATTAATTTCATATTTGTTGTCGCTTAACTTGCTTGGACAAAGGGGTTAATGGCTAAGAACTGGGTAATTAAAGATTAATTGATGTCCGCCCTGACATAGATTCATTGGTTAGTTTCATGTTTTAAGTTTGCCAGGACATGGAAATTTAATCAAGGATTGTAGTTAATGCATCTTTTGGATGAATTAGTTGAGACAAGACATGTGATGCTAATTTGTCTAGAAGATAGTGATTTCATGGATTGAAAAAGAGGTGAATCTATCTTAATCCTTCATGATGCCAAGAGAATGAATAGTTATGATAATGATTAGGTACTTTAAGGTCATGTTTGTCAAAATAATGATTTGAGTTACATAATTTTCCATCCTTACCATGTATATATTATTTTATTTTATTTTATTTTATTTTTATTTTTATTTCTTTTTCACTTTATTGAATTGGTTAAACAATGAAAGAAAAGTGATTAATGCATACTTGTTCCTTGAGGATCAATACTCGTTTTAAACCTTATGCTATGCTTAATGAAGAGTAGGCTTGCTCATATGTGTAATTTGGGGTTAACGTTTTAATTTAAACTTGATTAGGAATGTGCTTATTTTTATATGATTTTTTATATCCAAATTCAAACACATCAAATTTTTAGCGTCGTTGCAGGGGAACAATATCATGAAAGTTTGAATTTTGTTGATTTAACCATGTTTATATGTTTATATGTCCATATGTAAATATGTATATATGTTCTTTGTGTAAATCGGTGTTATATCTTGTTGTTTGTAACATTGTATGATTTAATTGACTAACATACTTTATGTTGTATTGTAAATACCACTAACTTTTGTATGAAATTATTTGGGAATGCATGTATTTTTCTTTTCTTTATTTTTATATTATTTGTTTTTACCTTTTGTTTTTCTTAATTATTTTTTTTGTTTTATTTTCGATTTGATTTTTGTTTTTTGAGCGCAAGATTGACATCATCATGGACAACTACTTTTGGACACAAGATTAAAGAGCTACAATAATGAGAATTTGGCAAAGTTGCAATCTCGGATTGATACTTTTTGTGAGACGTCACTTGATACCTCAATGCATTCTTTTGTCGCCAATTCAAATTCCTCCATTAAGTGGCATAAAGAGGTATCCCAACGATTGAGCTATCAAAGAATACAACTAGCCAAGTTGGTTGAGGATGCCATAAAGACCCATATGCTTGAACAAGAGACTCTCCAAGGAAATGAGAGAGGATATGAGGACCAATTGTCCAATGTGGAAAGGGAGGTATTCAATTCTACTCTACGAGCTAATAATTCTAATCTCTCTTTATCACATGATTTTTTAGGTTCCTCTCAATTCTTAGAGAACAAGGGTCCAAATGCTGATGTGTTAAATTTATCATACCTCAAGGAGTTGGATCTTTCAACGCTACATCATAAGAAGACCTTGGAGGCTAGTGGTAATTTCTATCCTTCACCTTATTCAAAGGGAGGTAACTTGGTATTTGTAGATATATTAAAAAATAAAGATTTCTTCGAGGGACGGAAAAACAGAGAAAGCATGCACCAACGAAAAAAAACAGAGGAAAAAAAACGCAAGCCTTAAAGGCTACACGGAAGCGTAAAGATAATACCTTTGCGCGCTCTAAGCCTACTAGGGTGAGTAGGAGTGGCTTGAACGACAGGAATTGCTTCGCCTTGCCCACTTGAAGAAGCTTCCGATTGAAAATCCGCTAGCCTCCTACTTCACCTTGTTTGCATGAACGCCAAGCCTTTCAGCTCTCAAAATATACCACAGCCCAACCTTTAGTCGGTGAACACAATGGAGAAGAAGAACGGTCTCAATTCCCCTTGGTTCTCTTGCTATTGGTTAGCAAAGCTCCAAGGAGAAATAACAGAGAAGAGGGAGGCGTGAGCAAGAGAGAGAGGTACGTGAGTCTCATTGTGTTAGGAAGATTAGGGTTTTTTTTCTACCAGAGACTTGTTTATTGGTCAGCCAAAACTAGGTCTCTCATTATCTGATAAACATATCCCCCGGGATATCATATTTCAAACACCCGGATGTTATCCTGAGAATAAGTTTGGCTTAACCCTAAACTCTTCTTAACCATATCTGGAAAAAACCCTACGGTTCAAGCTATTGGGCCGAAATAATATTTATTATTTCTCTTGGACCCAAAAGGCCCAAAATAATAAATATTAATTATTTATTTCTTGAACTTATACAAATAACCCAATAAATAATTAATGAGCCCAAATGAACCAAAATAATTAATCTTTAATTATTTATTTCTTGGGCTTATATAAATAACCCAATAAATAATTAAGCATTAATTATTTCCCCTAGTTTAAGCCCAGGTTAATTTCCTAATTATTCATACTGGACCTAGGCCCTGAATAATTAATTAACCAATTAAATCAGATAATTAATTTCTCTCAACTCCTATTTTTATTTTATTTATTTATTTATTTTATTCCATCCTAATAATAAATTAGACATCCTGAATAAAACAAAATAAAATAAAATCCTCTTGAATTGAGACCAATTCCTCAACCCAAAATTAGTTAGGACTTACGGGCTATTCCGAGGACTAAAAAGACACATCGCTCTAGCTGCTAAAATAAACAAAATACCCCTACTATATAAATAGATGTATTTTGCATTTTAAATATTTCCTAATATCACCATAAGAAAATATTGACCCCAAGGACAATGCTGCATTAGCAAAGTCTCCGACCTACAGGTGAAATGATTAAAATACCCCTCTACACATCGCCATACATTTAGAGAGGAAGAAGTATACTAACACCCCTCTAAATGACATCTACCATCCTTAGGCTTCTAGTCCAATGATCCACGACTTTCTGGAGTGTTTCCGCTTTCCAAGGGAGCTACCCTAAAGCAAACATCCGAGTCATGTTTCCCAGGGCCCTGGATATTTTAGACCATTCGAACAACCACAAGGGGCGATATAGTGCAGAAATTATCTTGTACAAGTCTGTCTTAACTAACTAGTTACATATACCCAATACACAAGTATATTGGTTCTACTATAGAACCTCAACTATAGCATATTAAAGCATATGCTTCCAGCTTCGTCAGACCACCAACTCATACTCAAGTCGTAGCGTACTAGTCCATACTGTAGCGGTAGTAGTCTAGGTTTCTATCATATAGTACTTTTAGAAACCACTACTACATGTCTTGTTCTACGTATTCGAAATACGCTTATGTCATGAAGTGAGTGGACTACTCACTGGCTAAAGGTAAGCCATTCCCCATTTGGAATTCATAACATAATAATCTAAACATGATGAGATTCCCAGTCTCATCAATAGGTTAAGAATAAATGTTTATGTGTTAAATAACTCGTGATCCATACCTTACTATAAAAGACCACCATTTACGTGGATCACTTATTTAAACACAACAGGTCTGTTCCAAACGAAAATTGTGCAAAAATAAAAAGTAAATTTACAACTAATTTCTGAAAATAAATTCTTTTATTAAAATATTCGATTTTACATCAGAAACCTAGTCTAATAGGGCATACAATCCAACATTCTTGATCCCATCTTTAAGAACTCAAATACTAAGTTTAAAGGGGAATTTTAATTATGAACATTCTTTTGAAGGGTTAAGAGGTGATTTCAAGTTTGATGCATTTTGTAGAGATCATGTGTACGTATATGTTGACAAAAATATTTGTCTGTCTAAAAAATGTTAGAGAAAGAGGTTTATGCATTTTGCTTTAGTGAAAAAAAATTATTTTCATAAACCTTCTATTTTTCAAAAATCTCTCTTCATTCTACATTCATCATGCCTATCTTCTATTTTGAGCGTTAAGTTCTTTTCAAAGTCAATGGCAATTGAGTGAAACGCTATGTTAGTGAAAGTCTTCGCAACACAGATTAGGTGGATATGCTCTTTGACACTGCAGAATCACATTTTTAGTTATTTCTTGTACTTTTCTTTTTTGTACTATCTTCTTTACTTTTTGTTTATTTTTCTTTTCTAGTTTTTATGCTTTTGTGTGTTTCTTTTGTAATTTTCTTTTTAGGTACTTCTACAATGCTTCTTTCTGCTGAAATTCCACTATTTTGTAGAAGAATGCTCAATGAATGGAAGTATTTTCTTTATTCTCTTTTCCTTTTTATTTTTGGTCTTGTGGAATTATTTCCTTGCTCTATTTGTTTGGCCATTGAGGACAATATCCAGTTTAAGTATGGGGGAGTGGTTAGAATGAGAATTTTTCTATGCTTCATTCTTCTTGAAATTCTTCTTTGAACTTTTGAGCAAATTTTGAATTTTTTTTTCTGATTTTGTGAGCTTTCAAAATGTATTTTTAATGCATGTCTTTGTGCTAGATCATAGAGCATATGTTCTATATCATTTGTGGCTCATGCATGACTTTTTGCACACACTTGGACTAAGTAGTTTTTGATCAAATGCTTTACATTGTTCTTAAACCTGTTTTTCTACTAAAATTCATTAAGCATTCTAGAACTTACTTGAATACCTCTCAAGGCAAAATAAGAAAGACATTCATAATTTAACTTAGGAATGACGGTAATAGGCCTTCTTTGGATAGTTTGAGCTTTTCGAGCCTATCTATTTTATATTATACCTAGGGCCTATTTTGAGCCTAAGTTGTTAATTTCTTTCTTAAACCCGTTATCATACTTTGTCCATTACTTCTTTTTGAGAGTTTGAGAATTCTTCCACACCTTTGATTGCTTTTGATGGATGAAAGTACAAGTAGATGAATTGTAAGGGAAAATACTTGTGTAAATGTCATGACTTGTTACTTTTAGTCATGCATCATGTGTTGAGTTGAAGAAAGGAGAAAAAAAAAAAGAGGAAGAAAGATAGAGAAAAACAAAAAGCTGCTAGAAAATGTTGAAAGAAAAAAAAAATTGACAAACGAACAAAAGCAGCATTTGGAAAGAAAGAGAAATAAAAGAAGAGCATAGGAAGAGAGCTGGAATAAAAATTGTTGAAATTTTTGATGATCTTGTGCAATATGAATGATAAGTTAAGAATTATTGAGGAAAAGAATGCAAGATTTGCATGAACTGTGATATGATTGTTATACAAGGTTATGCATTTTTAATTGGTTTGGTGATAGGAGAGCAAGAAAAATTTGGAATTTATTGGTACATGTTGTTTATCCTTTTCTTGCAAACTCTCATCTTCTTTGATATGTGATTTTCTATATCCTTTGTTTGACATGCTGCAATACAAATCCTTTAGCCTTACATTATAAGCTTGAAAGTCCTACTTGACCTAAGTAGAATCATGATATGTCTCGGATTAGTAGAGAGAATGTATGAAAAGTAAGCTTATAGAATGCATATTTCTTTTGAACTAACCTCTTTCCAATGGTTTGAGAATGATGTTTAGTGTTGAGATGGTTTTACTAGTCATTCTTCACTTACACAAATGTTGCATTTGTTATGAACGGTATAATAACATATATTTTGTTGTCTTGAATAAAGAAAGCATTGGAAATATTATTTTGAAATTGATTGAGTGATTTTGTGAAAACTTGTGTTTTTCTACTTGTCTTTGATACTTTGCTTGAGGACAAGCAAAGAGCTAAGTGTGGGGGAATGTGATTGGGCCTAAATTAGTCATATATTTTCTAGTTATTTGATACTATTTTATGATATATTTTGTACAATAATTGGTTATATTTCTTCATATTTGAGATTTTACCATTGGAAAGGTATTTTGTGCATTATTTCAGATTTTAGGGGTAAAATAAGGCAAAAACGTCGCTAAACAAAATAGAGGTGGCACTGGCCAGGACAGGACAGGTGGCACCGGCCACGTGCTGCTAGTATGCACTTCGAAACGATGAAAAATCGGTGAAACAGAGCTAAACAGAACACAGCCGGCACCGGTTGGGAGCTCAGAGGCAGTGTCGGTGATGCGTATAAATTTGGGTATAAAAATCATATAAAAATAAGCACATTCCCAATCAAATTTAAATTAAAAGATTAATCCCAAGTTGCACATATGAGTAAGCGTACTCATCATTAAACATAGCATAGGGTTTAAAATGAGTGTCGATCTTCCAGGAACAAGTATGCCTTAATCACTTTTCTTTTATTGTTTAACTGACTCAATAAAGTGAAAAAGAAATAAAAAGGAAAACAAAACAAAATAAAATAAAATAATATATACATGTCAAGGATGGAGAATTATATAACTCAAACCATTATTTTGACAAACACGACTTTAAAGTATTCAATCATTATCATAACTAATTATTCTCTTGGCATCATGAAGGATTAAGATAAATTCACTTTTTTTCCAATCCATGAAATCACTATCTTCTAGACAAATTAGCCTCACATATCCTGTCTCAACTAATTCACCCAAAAGATGCATTAAACACAATCCTCGTTTAAATTTCCATATCCTGGAAAATTTAAAACATGAAATTAACCAATAAATTTATATCCTGACAGACATCAATTAATCTTTAATTACTCAGTTCTTAGCAATTAATCCATTTTTCCAAGTAAGTAAATGGAAAGAAACAACCAACTAATCTCGTAATTAGCATAAGTAATTAAATATCAAGAATAATAATCAATTAATCAAAAAGATTAAAGTAACTCTAAAAGTCATGAATACCTAAAACAATATCAAATTATAATAAAACAATTAATACGTCATTGTTCAAGAAAAAGAAAAAAAAAGTAAAAGGAAGTACTCATAGACAAGCTTTTTTCTTCTTCATTGTAGACCCTCTTGCACAATCCTCCTTGAATTATTTCTCTCGAGAAAATATTGGTGATGCACTCTATAATATATCTAAGTTTCTACATTGTGCACCTCCCTTTTCTAAGATAAATTGGTCTTTATTTATAGGCTCACAAAATTCCTAAAAGAGACCTAAGTATAGAAGAAGTAATTACTAAAATTCCAAAAAAAACGGAGTTGTAAAATTCTAAAATAAAAACCTAAATAAAACACTAAGTAAAAGAAGAAGTCCACCGCCTTAATGAAATTGAGAATTAAATTGGAAATCAATTTAGACTTTCTGTCGTTTTGTGCTGAAGCACTTCTTGTGTTGAATTGAACTAAAGTTGGCTTAAATCGAGCCACCGAAATTTGTTGCTTTCTTTTTCTGTTGTTACGTTGGCTCACTGAGCCACCGACTGAAAATCGAAGCTGCTTCCTTTTTCTTCTTGTTTCACTGACCGAGGCTGCTTCCTTTTTCTTCTTGTTTTGCTTTTGTCTTTCTCAGCCACTTTTGTTGACTTTCTCTTTACCTTGGCCCCACCAAATTTGTTTCTTTTCTTCTCCTGTGTTACGTCGGCTCAAGTGAGCCACAAACTACCCAAGCCACCGCCTGATTTCCTTTCTTTGTTGCTATTTGAAGCCATGAATCGAGCTATTTAAGCCAATTGCTTCCTTTTCCTTTCCAATTCCAATTGCAATTTGTTTTCTCTGTTCCTTTAATTTCTCTGCAATCCTTTGTTCTGCCAGTGGAAGACCGGCGCCAGCTCTACTCTTCTGGCCTGGTGCTGGTTTGTGCTGAAAAATTATACAATTAACTCCAAATTTTTCCTATTTTTGTATAAAATTACAAAAAAGCATTTTTATAAGGAAAATGTCAAATAGAAAGGAATATGACTAGTTATTGTATAAAAAGTATCTCAATTTAGCCTCAAATAACTAAGAAAATAATGATGATTTTAACCCCTATCAGACAACTATAGTTTGGAAGAGATGGCACAAAAATCAAGAAAAATTGACGAACGAATAAATGAACAGACCACAATCGGCGCCAGCCCTAGACAGGACAGGCGGCGCCGACTGTGCACTGCCACTGAGACAATGCCTTGATTTTCGCACGCATTTTTTGGCAATTTGAAGAGTTTTAGTATTTTTCTACTTCTAATCGGCCAGAAACCCTAGAGGAACAGATTTAGGCACTTCTAAAGCCTATAAATATAGGGAAAACACAAGGGAAAGAAGAGGATTCGTAGATCAAAATAGAAAATCACTCAAATTAAAGGAGAAATTCTCCAAATCAAGGAGGATTGTACAAGAGGGTCCACAAAGGAAGAAGAAGGAGGCTTGTCTATGAGTGCTTTCTTTTAACTTTATTTTCTTTTCTTGAACAATGATGTATTAATTGTTTTATTGTAATTTAACATTGTTTTCGGTATTCATGATTTTTAGAGTTACTTTGATCTTTTGATTAATTGATTGTTATTCTTGATATTTAATTACTTGTGCTAATTACGAGAATAGTTGATTGTTTCTTTCCATTAACTTGCTTGGACAAAGGGGTTGATGGTGGTCTTAATTCATTAATTTCATATTTGTTATCTCTTAACTTACTTGGACAAAGGGGTTAATGGCTAAAAACTGAGTAATTAAAGATTAATTAATGTCTGCTAGGACATGGATTCATTGGTTAGTTTCATGTTTAAAGTTTGCTAGGATATAGAAATTTAATCAGGGATTGTGGTTAATGCATCTTTTGAATGAATTAGTTGAGACAGGACTTGTGATGCTAATTTGTCTAGAAGATAGTGATTTCATGGATTGAAAAAGATGTAAATCTATTTTAATCCTTTATGATGCCAATAAAATGATTAGTTATGATAATAATTAGGTACTTTAAGGTCATGTTTGTCAAAATAATAGTTTGAGTTACATAATTTTCTATCATTGCCATGTATATATTCTTTTATTTTTATTTTTATTTTTATTTTTATTTCTTTTTCACTTTATTGAGTCGGTTAAATAATGAAAGAAAAGTGATTAATGCATACTTGTTCCTTGAGGATCGATACTCGTTTTAAACCCTATGCTATGCTTAATGATGAGTAGGCTTGCTCATATATGTAATTTGGGATTAATGTTTTAATTTAAACTCGATTAGAAATGTGCTTATTTTTATATGATTTTTTATACCCAAATTCAAACACATCACACAACCAATATCTTATCAATGTAAGGAGATTGGGATAAGCCTAATATTCTTTGCTTCCTATCTCTAAGAAGCTTTATACAAAGAATTTAACTAGCTTCTCCCATATCTTTCTTGATAAATTGATTTGATAGCTAAACCTTTATAGATGATAATATCCCTATATAATTTCCAATGAGTTTATTCTATCTATATAAAGTATTATAAAAGAGACGTTGTTCCCATCTATAGTGCAATACACCCATAATTTATCCATATTTTGTATCAAACCATAAGACTTTGCAGTCTCATCAAAATGTATGTTGCATGCACGCGATACTTGCTTAAGTCCATAAATGGGCTTCTTAAATTTGCAGATCATATGCTCTTGGCCTTTTGTAATAAAGCTTTTAGACTGGGTCATGTAGATGTCTTCACTAAGATAGCTGTTTAGAAAGACTGTCTTGATATCTATTTGCCATATCCCGTAGTTATAATGACATGTGATGTCTAAGAGAATGTGAATAGACTTAAGTATAGCTACAGATAAAAAGGTCTCCTCATAGTCGATTCCCTCTTTTTTAGTATAACTTTTTACAACCAACCTTACTTTAAAGGTTTCTACCTTTTCATCTATACTTCTCTTCCTTTTATATACCCACTTACACTTAATGGGTTTAATTTCTTCAGGTACAGTGACAAGATCCTAGACTTGATTGAGATATATAGACTCAATCTTAGCATTTGTTACTATTTGCCATTTGTTTACATTGACATCAGCAATGATCTCATCGTATCTAATGGGATTTTGTTCCTGATGGTCAGAAACTACCTCAAAAGGTTCTCCAATCTATCTTTCAAGAACACTAGATATCCTCTTATTACGACATGACTCAATTTGTATAGGAATATCTGACTGTGCCTCTTTAAGCTTCCCAATTAGGGTACTAGAAGTTCAAGTGTCATTCAACATCTCTTCCAATTCTACCTTACTCGTAGTGCACACACTTTGTTTATCCTCCAAGTATCTAACATGAATACTAATAAGTATCTTTTGCTTATAGAGATGGTAAAAGTATCCATTCTTTGTTCTTTTTGGATGCCTTATGAAGTAGCACAATTTTGATCTTAGGTCTAGCTTACTTTCCTTAGTCATTACATAAACTGGACAACCTTATATCTTGAGATGATTCATACTAGGCTTACGTCTAGTCCACATCTCATAGGATATCTTAAGCACTGACTTGGAAGGCATGAAGTTTAGAATATATGTCACTATTTCCCAAGCATATCTCCAAAAGGAAATAGGAAGAGTTACATGACTCTTCATACTTCTAGCCATTTCCATCAATGTTCTATTTTCTCTCTCAATTACTCCATTCTACTGGAGAGTCCCAGGTATAGTTAGCTGAGATACTATTTCCTGATGTGCTAAGTAATCCTTAAATTCATTAAGGAGATACTCTCCACCATGATCTGATCTTAACTTTTTGATTAGTTTACCTGTTTAATGTTCCACTTCAACCTTAAACCCCTTGAAAATATCAAAGGAGTTAAACTTGCGCCTCATCAAGTAAACATAACCAAAACGCATGTGATCATTTGTGAATGTGATAAAGTATTCATAACATCATCTAATAGGTGCAGATATAGGATTACAAATATTAGTATCAACTAACTCTAATATTTCCTTAGCCTTTTCTGCCTTTTGAGTAAAAAAAATTTTGATCATTTTACCCATAAGACAAGATTCACACTAAGGTCATTTTTCCAATTTCATTGAGTCTAATGACCCATTTTGGATTAACCTCTGAATTAGAATAGGATTTATATGCCCCAATCTTAAGTGCCATAAATATGAGTTATTTGATATAGTCTTTCTCTTCTTATTATTATGTTCCATCTGAGTATTATTTATTTGATGACTAATATGCTTAACATAGAAAACATTTCCATACAAGAGAATGAGGAGATATACATACAAAGAGGTGGATCCAAAAATAAAAATTCCCAATCACTCATTAAAGGAGGAATTCACCAAATCAACGAGGATTGTTCAAGAGAGTCTTCAAGGGCAAAGAAAGAGGCTAGTCTATGAGTATTTTTTTTTTTAATCTTTGTTTACTTTTCCTTTAACAATGATGTATTCAATATTTTTATTGTAATTTAATATTATTTTGGAATTCATGATTTTGTGTTAATTTGGTCATTTGATCAATTCTTTATCATCTTTGGTATTTGATTACTTGTTATCATTAGTTATTGATGCAAGTTCTTCTAATTAACTTGGGACGACGATGTTAGGAGTTCCATTGCATCGATTTCGTATTTGTCTAATCTTGATGGACTTGAGTGACGAATTTAAGATTATATGACTAAGTTATCAAAGATTTGTTGATTTTACCTCGAGCAAAGTGTTGTTAGCTAATTTCATACTTATAAGGAATTAGGCTTAATGCATATTTGGTTATGTTAGCTTGATTGACAAATCTGTTAATTTAATCTAAATATAGGATTCTATGATTTGTAAACGAAGTGGGATTTATTTAAGTAGTAGATTCATGACTTGTGGAACGATTGAATTTTACTTCATATTTCTTCATGATGCTAAGATAATAATTAGTTGAAAGAATTGCTAGTTGGTTCATTATCATGTTTTTTTAGGATAATTGTCTAAATTGCATAAATCTACATCCTTGAGTTGTATATATTTTTTATTTTTCTTTTTATTATTTTCTCACTTTAATTAGGTTGGTTAAATAATGAATGAAAAGTGATTAGTGTGTACTTTTTCCTTTGAAGATCGATACTCATTAATTTCCTATGTTATGCTTACGATGAGTATACTTGCTCGTATGTATATTTTGGGATTAATGTTTTAATTAAACTTGACTAAGGAATAGATTTAAATTTGATGATTTTTAAACACTAAAAATTTAAGCATCAAGTTTTTGGCATTGTTGCTGGGGAACTATATCATGAAAGTTTGGATTTTATTGATTTAACCATATTTATATGTTTATATGTCCATATGTCTATATGTAAATATGTATATGTGTTCTTTGTGTAAATCGGTGTTCTATCTTGTTGTTTGTAATATTGTGTGACTTAATTGACTAGCTTACTTCATATTGTATTGTAAATACCACTAACTTTTCTATTTAAATAGTTTGTGAATACGTGTGTTTTTCTTTTCTTTATTTTTCTATTATTTGTTTTTTCTTTTCTTTATTTTTTTTATTATTTTTGTTTGTTTTTATTTTTTATTTTTTTCTTTGAGTGTGAGATTCAAAACATTATCATGGATTCTTGGGCACAATATCAACGGAGCTATAATGATGATATGTTAGCAATGTTGCAAGCTCCTATTGATGCTTTTAGTGAGATGTTACTTGAAGTTTCAATCAAATTCTTTGTTGTCAGCACAAACATGTCTATTAGGTGGCATGAATAAGCATACCAACGAATGAGCTGTACAAGAACACAACCAGCCAAGTTGGTTAAGGATGCCATAAAGGTCCATACATTTAAACAAGAGAATCCCAATAAAAAGAGAGAGGATATGAGGAATAATTATCTAATGTGGAAAGGGAGGTATTCAATTCTCCTTTATGTGCTAATAATTCTAATCTCTCTTTATCACATGATTTTTTAGGTTCTTCTCAATTCTTGGAGAACAAGGGTCCAAATGATGATGTATTGAATTTAAAATGCCTCAAGGAGTTGGATCTTTCAATGCTACATCATAAGAAATCCTTGGAGGATGGTGGTAATCTCTATCCTTCACCCAATTTCAGAGAGGTAACTTAGTTTTTGTAGACCATGCATTGAAAAGTAAGGATTTTTTAATTGCATCTTTGAAAACTTAAATGCTATGTTTTAAGGAAAATTTTCTTTGTGACAAATCTTTTGAAAAGTTAAATGGTGTTTCACGTCTGATGCATTCTTTAGAGACCATGTGCATTTATTTGTTGGTAAAAATTTTTGTGTATCTAAATGACTATTAGAGAATGAGGTTTATGTGTTTTGTTTTACTAAGAAAAATTATTTTTATAAACATGACATTTTTCAAAAAAACCTCCCATCTTTCTACATTCATCTTGCCTATTTTCTACTTTGAACATTAATTTCTTTTACAAAGGTTTGATGAAGAAGCATGATGAGTAGAAAGAATATTTTTTTTTTTATGTGTTTTAGGTTTATTTTGAATTTGGGCTTGTTTAGATCTTTTAGTCATTCTTTTGTCTTATCTAAGTTTCATTTTTAGTTGTTAGGTGTTATTTCCCCCAAATAAGGAAAATATTTTTCATCTTAACTATGAGGGAGTAAGTCGTGTCTTTGTTGCTTTCTTAGGATTTTTTTAGTATTTTTCTTTAGTTTGTTTTCTTTTATTTTAGTGTGTTTTTATTTTTTTATTATTTTCCTTGTGCTTTTATTTGTGTTTTGTTTTATAGGTATGAATAAAATCCTATTGAACAAGCCATTTTCTCTATTTTCAGTTTTAATATCTATTGTAACTTATTGCACTTGGGGAGTATTGCTTAACTTTCTACCCCTTTATTATTTTTGGTCCCTTTGGCGATGCTTTAAGGTGTAAATTTTTTGCCAATGAGGATATTTTCCATTTTAAGTGTGGGAGAGTGGTTTGGTAATATTCTTTGTCTAAGTTTTTATTAATTATCTTAGTATTTTCTTGGTATTGAGCTACTTTGGAAAATTTTGGTTTAGAAGATTTTGATTGAAAAACAACTTTGTTGCAAGTTCCTTGAAAGTTTTGAAGAGTTGAAGATTTTAAAGTTTGGAACTTTTGGAGCTACGATGTAATGGAAGTATCTTCTTCTCTTTATGCTTCATTTTCATTGATTTTGGTCTTCGTGGTTGAACTTTTATTATTATATCTTTGGCCATTGAGAACAATGTTTAGTTTAAGTGTGGAGGGAGAATGAGATTGAAGAAATATTTTTCCATATCATTTTTGTGAAAATTTTTCAAAATTTTAGTGGGTTTCATTGTTAAGCAAGATTGTAATTATTTTTCTTACTTGGATATTAGTTTTGTCATTCATTAGATGGATTTTGATGAAATTGGTTTTGTTGGATAGGATATTTTGCAAGACTTGAGAATTTTGATTAATCTTGTTTATGCATTGGTGTTTGAATGTTATTTGACTTATCTAGTTTGAATATAGAAAAGATGATGAATATTAGAAGAGTTTATTAGCTAACTCTTGTATTATGAGTTTAAATTTTGCTTAGCTTTGAGTTGTGATGAGAAATGTGAGTTGATAAAAGATCTTTGAAAGAAAAGATTGTGGAAAAACAAATTGTGAAACATTCTTATGAGTTGAAAAACTGAAAGAATGAGTTGATTTCGTCCTCTTTGAAGATGAGAAAAAAAAGAGTTGTTTTTGCTTGTTAAGGGGGCCAATACGGATAGTGAAGAGTAATCCACTTTCTTGAGGCTATGAATTTCCAAGAGTAAAAGAAATGAATATTATTGAAAAAATGATGAGTGATGACTAAAAGGGGTCCAATACAGTGTGTGAAAAGAAATCCATACACTTAAGGCTATCAATTCCCTAAATCATTGAAAAAATAGAGAGAAAAATATTGGAGTGCTTTCCTTATATTATGAATTAAGTTGTGCAATTTTTGAATTTATAATGCTTGAGTTGATAAATAGCTTAACTTATATGATTCATGTTATCTATATTTTAACTTGAGAAGTGAAAAAATCTTCTTAGACTAAGGTATACACTTGATTAATTTAACTTCAAGAGTTTTGTCGTATCTTATCAAATGTTTCAAAGTTTATTTTCTTTTCAAAGAGTATGAATGACAAGAGTTGTATCAAAAGTTTGAGGGAAGACATAATCTTTGCTATGGCAAAGAAATTTTTAAATAAGAAAGAACTTGTGTTTTCTTGATAATTTTCTTGAATAAAGTGTTTTACTTGAGGATAAGCAAATGTTCAAGAGTGGGGGTATGTGATAGGAGCTAAAATCACGATTACTTTCCTAGTTATTTAAAGTTGTTTTGTGATACATTTGTTGTAATATCTAGGCATTCCTTCATATTTTACATTTTACTTATAAAAAATATTTTTGGCAAATTTGTGCAGATTTGAGTCAAAATCGAGCAGAGAATGAACAATTCTAGAATGTACCTAGCGCCAGGCCTAGCCAATGGACTAGGCATCGGGTCCATTCTGGTCAAGCAACAGAAATTGAGCCAATGTTCAGGGAAAAACCAGAACAGATCTAGCACCAGGTTTGGAAAGTGTACTTGGCGCCGAGTCCATTCTGTCTGACCTGCAAAATTAGAGTAAAACTGCAGAGGAACAACATAGTGCACTTAGCGCTAGGTGGGTCGAAGGTACCCAATGCTAAGTATGCTCTGGAAGGTGAATATTCTGTGCACAAAATTAGGATTTTTTCAATGATTTTGATATTTTCCTAATCTTACTTGGCCAAGACTTCCTAAGCCACGAATTGAACATCCAAGAGGCCTATAAAAGTACAAGAAAACATAAGAGAATGAGGATATATATATATATATATATATATATATATATATATATATATATATATATATATATAGAGGTGGATCCAAGAGCAAAATTTCGAATTACTCATTGAAGGAGGAATTCATCAAATCAAGGAGAATTGTTCAAGAGAGTCTTCAAGGGTGAAGAAAAAGGCTTGTCTATGAGTGCTTTCTTTCATCTTTCTTTTCTTTTCCTTTAACAATGATGTATTCAGTATTTTTATTGTAATTTAACATTATTTTAGGATTCATGATTTTGTGTTATTTTGGTTATTTGATCAATTTTTTTGTCATCTTTGGTATTTGATTACCTATTATCATTGGTTATTGATGTGAGTTCTGTTAGTATTGTGCCATAGAGGCAATCACTATGCATATTACATCATAATTAATAAAAAAGGCATTTTTTATCTTTTTGTTTGATTATTATATCTTAATATGCATATAAACTATTTGATAAAGTCCGTAGCACAACATAGTGTTAAGAAAATCATAATATAGATTATGATGTGAGATTCCTACTACACTATGTAGAGTTTGTGCTTGAATAATTCTTAGTCATAGTATTAATGTGATAGGACATTATTAATACAATAAGACTAGCACATTTTATATCCCTTGATTGGATTAAGCGGTGGTTCTCATAACTGTGAGTAATATGATACTCAGGATTAATATGTGGATGCTTGTTATATGAACAAGTTCATTGGATGACCTAGTTATGAGATAATCACTTAGATAGCTATTGAGTGTCAGTGATAGAATCTCATTATAGCAAGTGTGCAAGTATCCTTAGACTTGAGATGTCCAAGGTATTTTGTATATCGAGCGGTGTACTTTGATTCTAATAGTTGGAGTCTTACAAGGACTGCATATGTGATGAATATTAGATACACTGTAAAGTAAATAAAAGTAGTTAAGAGGGTCAATAAAAGATTCACCACTCCTAATTGTACGAGCGTTTATCTCAAGGCCACTTGTAGAAATCATTTCTCATGAAGTCCTTGGCTAAGGTGACTATATGTTGGAAATAGTTCCAAATTGATACACATATTGAGTAATGAATTTCTTGAACAAGTACTAAAATATTCAGGCCAGAATTAATAATATTCTGGAGGGAGTTGACACTAATTTCATACTTTAGATTGAATAAGATATAGTATGGTGAAAGGAGTTTATTGCACTAGTTATTTGCTATTGAAAGGTTCATGTCAGGCCACTTGACTTTCTGGACTTTTGGGTGATCAAGAGTCATTGCTAGAGTCTATTTCAATAGTTGGATCAATTTTCACTTGGATTATTGATTCTGGTGCCACTAATCATATTTGTAACTCTTTGCAGGGGTTTAGCAAGATAAGAAAACTCCAGAAAGGAGAGCATTGACTACGAGTAGGAAATGGAGTACGAGTATAGGCCCTTGTAGTGGGAGAGTTGGATTTTATTTTTTATTGTAATAAAGTAGTTGTATTAAATAATATTTTATAGGTACCTAATTTTAGACAGAATTTGATTTCAATTACAAAACTAATAAATCATGTATATTTTGTTTTTTTTTCATTCTGGTATTACTATTACTAGAAATGGAAAAGTTTTATGTACAGGGCACATGTATGAAAATTTATTCTTTTTATCCTACAAACAATCAAATAAATCACGCTCAATATAAACCTTTAAGTAAGAAGAGAAAGACTAATGTCAATGACTCATATCTTTGGCATCTAAGATTGGGCCATATTAACTCAACCAGGATTCAGAAGTTAATCTATGATGAGCCCTTGGGCTCATTAAGATTGGAAAGTTGGCCTTAGTATGAATCCTGTCTTATGGGAAAAATGACCAAAAGATCGTTTATCCAAAAGGCTGATAGAATCAAGGAGATATTGGGTCTTGTTCATATTGATATGTGTAGTCCTTTGTCTACTCAAGCTAAATGGGGCTTTGAGTACTTTATCACTTTCATGGATGATTGTACAATATTTAGTTATGTCTACCGATGAGGCACAAGTCTGACTCTTTTGACAAATTCAAAGAGTTTAAGGCTGAAGTGGAGCGTCGGACAGGTAAACTGATCAAAATCTTACGATAGGATCGTGATAGATAATACCTCCTCGATGAGTTTAAGGATTACATGGTACATCACGGAATAGTATCCAGTTTTCTGTGCCAGGTACACCCCAACAGAATAGAGTAGCTGAGAGAAGGAATGGGACATTAATGGAAATGGCCCAAAGCATGATGTCTCATGCTACTCTTCCAGTCTCTTTTTGGGGATATGCTTTGGAAATAACGGCATACATTCTGAACTTGGTGCTTTCTAAGTCAGTACCTAGAACACCCTATGAGATGTAGACTAGGCGTAAGCCAAGTCTAAATCATCTCAGGATATAGGGCTGTCTAGTTTATGTATTGATCAAGGGAGACAAGCTAGAACCAAAATCAGAATTATGCTACTTTGTTGGGCATCCAAAAGGGATAAAAGGAGGTTTCTTTTATCATCCCAAGGAGCAAAAAGTACTGGTAAGTACCAATGCTAGATACTTGCAGGATAATCAAAGTACTTTCACTAAAGGTTCAACAAGATTGGAACTTGAGGAGAAGTTATTTTTGGAATCAACTTTTTCAGATCCGATTATGGAACAAGAAGAGGCACAGCCTCAAGATCCTGTACAAATGGAGCTTCGTCGTAGTGGAAGGATATCTAGAGTTCTAGAAAGATGGACAAGAGAGGCTTTTGAGCTAGTCTCTGTCCATCAGGAATAAGATTCCACTAAATACGAAAAAGCTATTGCTGATGCCGATACAGATCTATGGCATGGAGCAATGAAAGCCAAGATTGAGTCTATATACTTCAATCAGATTTGGGATCTTGTAGCTTCACTGAAAGGATAAAACCCATTGGGTGTAAGTCGTTATACAAGAGGAAGAGAGGAACGGATGGGAAGGTAGAAACTTTTAAAGCTAGGCTTGTGGCGAAAGGATATACTCAGAAAGAAGGAATCAATTATGATAAAACATTTTCCCCGGGAGCCATGCTTAAGTCCATCCGTATCTTCCTTGTCATTACATGTCATTATGACTATGAGATATGGGAAATGGATATCAAGATGGCATTTTTTAATGGCCATCTTAACGAAGACATCTATATATCCCAGCCGGAAGGTTTTATTGCTAAAGGCCAGGAACATATGGTTTGCAAGCTTAAGAAGTCCTTTTATGGACTTAAACAAGCATCTAGAACATGGAACATTCGCTTTGACGAGACTGTAAAGTCTTACGATTTCATTCAAAACGAGGATGAACCATGCGTGTACAAGAAATTGAAAGGCATAAATGTGATTTTTCTTATCCTATATATGGATGGCATTCTACTTATTGGAAATGATGTAGGGATATTGTCATCTATTAAGGTTTGACTATCTAGTTAATTTAGTGTGAAGGACTTGGGTGAAGCCAATTATATTCTCAAGATTAAGCATATTAGAAATAGGAAGTAGAGAATGTTAGAATTATCCCAAACGACATACATTGACAAGATATTAGCCAAGTTTAGCATGGACTCATGCAAAGGAGATATAATCTCTTGCAGACATGGGTTGTTTTTTTGTTTTAAGGACTTTCTTAAGTCCTAAGAGGAAAAAGATAGGATGAGTAGGATTCCCTACGCTTCGGCTGTAGAAAGTCTTATGTGCGCCATGCTGTGCACTGGGTCAGATATCTGCTTTGTTGTAGGCTTAGTTAGCAGATATCAGTCAAACCCTGGGAAGGTTCATTGGCAAGCTATAAAGCATATTCTTAAGTACCTCAATGGTACGAAAGATTATATGCTGGTTTATAGGGCTGGCGACTTGGTTCCTACTGGATATACAGACTCAAATTTCCAAGCGGATAAGGATGAGAGAAAATCCACTAGTGGATATGTTTTCACTTTGTCTGGAGGAGCTATTTAATGGAAGTGTATTAAGCAATCTTGTATTGCTAACTCAACCATGGAAGTTGAGTATGTGGCAGCTTCGGAAGCATTCAAGGAAGTAGTCTGACTTCGGAAGTTCCTTTAAGAACTTGGAGTTGTGCCACACATGGACAGACCGATTGTGGTGTATTGCGACAATTCTAGAACAGTCTCACAATCTAAAGAACCCAGGAACTGTTGGATTGTATGCCCTCTTAGACTAGGTTTCTGATGTAAAATCGAATATTTTAATAAGAGAATTTATCTTTAGAAATTGTTTGTGAATTTACTTTTTATTTGTACACGATTTTCGTTTGTAACAGACCCATTGTGTTTAAATAAGTGGTCCATGTGAATGGTGGTCTTTCACAGTAAGGTATGGATCACGGGTTATTTAACATATAAACTTTTGTTCTTAACCTATTGATGAGACTGGAAATCTCATCATGTTTAAGTTATTATGTTATGAATTTCAAATGGGGAATGACTTACCTTTAGCTAGTGGGTAGTCCACTCACTTCATGACATAAGCGTATTTCGAATACGTAGAATAGGACCTGTAGTAGTGGTTTCTAAAAGTACTATATGATAGAAACCTAGACTACTACCGCTACAGCGTGGACTAGTACTCTACGACTTGAGTATGAGTTGGTGGTCTGGCGAAGCTGGAAGCATATACTTTGATTTGCTATAGTTGAGGTTTATCGTAGGGCCAATATACTTGCATGTTGGGTATGTGTGACTAGTTAGTTAAGACAGACTTGTACAAGATAGTTTCTGCACTATATCGCCCCTTGTGGTTGTCCGAATGGTCTAAAATGTCCAGGGCCCTGGGAAACATGACTTGGATGTTTGCTTTAGGGTAGCTCCCTTAGAAAGCGGAAACACTCCAGGAAGTCGTGGATCATTGGACTAGAAGCCTAAGGATGGTAGATGTCATTTAGAGGGGTGTTAGTACACTTCTTCCTCTCTAAATGTACGACGATGTGTAGAGGGGTATTTTAGTCATTTCACCTGTAGGTCGGAGACTTTGCTAATGCAATATTGTCCTTGGGGTCAATATTTCCTTATGGTGATATTAGGAAATATTTAAAATACAAAATACACCTATTTATATAGTAGGGATATTTTGGTCATTTTAGCAGCCAAGGCGATGTGTTTTTTTGGTCCTCGGAATAGCCCGTAAGTCCTAATTAATTTTGGGTTGAGGAATTAGTCTCAGTTGAAGAGGATTTTATTTTATTTTATTTTATTTTATTCAGAAAGTCTAATTTATTATTGGACTGGAATAAAATAAATAAATAAATAAAATAGGAGTTGAGAGAAAGTTAATTATCTAGTTTATTTGGTTAATTAATTATTCAGGGCCTAGGTCCAGTATGAATAATTAAGAAATTAACCTGGGCTTAAACTAGGAAAAATAATTAATGTTTAATTATTTATTGGGTTATTTATATAGGCCCAAGAAATAAATAATAAAAGATTAATTATTATGGTTCATTTGGGCTCATTAATTATTTATTGGGTTGTTTATATAAGCGCAGGAAATAAATAATTAATATTTATTATTTTGGGCCTTTTGGGTCCAAGGAAAATAATAAATATTTTTCTGGCCCAACAGCTTGGACCTTAGGGTTTTTCCAGATACGGTTAAGAGGAGTTTGAGGTTAGGCCAAACTGATTCTCAGAATAACATTCGGGTGTTTTGAAATCCCGAGGATATGTTTATCAGATAATGAGAGACCTGTTTTGGTTAACCAATAAAACTAGTCTCTGGTAGAAAATAAACCCTAATTTTCCCTAACACACAAGAGACTCACGCCACTCTCTTGGTCTCTCAGGCTCTCCTTCTTTCCTCTGTTGTTATTCTTGTTTTTTTGGCTAATCAATAGCAAGTGAATCAAGAACACTTGAGACCATTCCTCTTCACTGTTGTGTTCACCGACTAGAGGTTAGGCAGAGGAATACTCCGAGAGCTGGAAAGCTAGGCGTTCATGCAAACAAGACGGAGTAGAAGGCTAGCGGGTGTTCAACCAGAAGCTTCTTCAAGTGGACAAAGCGAGGCGATTCCAGTCGTTCAATCCGCTCCTACTCAACCTAGAAGGGTTAAGAAGCGTAAATGTATGATCTTCACGCTTCCGTATGGCCTTTATTGCTCGCGGTTATTTTTTCTCCAATTTTTTTCACGTACAGTGCATGCTCCCCTGTTTTCTTCTTCCCTCAGGAACCACATGAAGGGGAAGCATATCTAGAGAAAGTACCACCTAATCTAGGATTTCATTCAGAGACGAAAAATCGTAGTGGAACAGATAACCTCGGAGAACAACCTAATAGATCCTTTCACCAAGCCTTTGGCTGAGAGAGTCTTCAAGAGATACTTAGATGCCATAGGAGTAGGCACCTACAAACTTTCTTAGTCTTAGAGTGCAAGTGGGAGATTATTGGAATATATGCCCTCTAGACTAGATTATTTGATGTAATTATCGAATTTATTAATAAAAAAAATTATTCTCAAAATTTGTTTGTGAATTTACATTTTATTTATGTACGATTTTTTGTTTGGAAAGGACCCATTGTATTTAAGTAAGTGATCCATGTGAATGGTGGTCTTTCACAATAAGGTATGGATCATGGGTTACTTAACACATAAATGTTTGTTTTTAACTGATTGATGAGAATGAGAATCTCATCATGTATAGGTTATTGTGTTATGAATTCTAAATGAAGAATGGCTTACCTTTAGTCAGTGAGTAGTCCACTTGCTTCATAGCATGAGCGTATTTTGAATACCTAGAACAGGACCTGTAATAGTAGTTTCTAAAAGTACTATTTAAAAGAAATCCAAATTGTTACTGCTATAGCATGGACTAATACTGTACAAGTTGAGTATGAGTTGGTGGTTTGACGAAGCTAGAAGCATATACTTTGATCTACTATAGTTGAGGTTCTTTCATAGAACCAATATACTTGTATATTGGGTATATATGACTAGTTAATTAGTTAAGATAGACTTGTACAAGATAGTTTCTATGCTATATTGCCCCTCGTGGCTGTTCAAATGATCTAATTATCTAGGGCCATGGGGAACATGATTTGAATGTTTGCTTTAGGGTAGCTTCCTATAAAAGTAGAAACATTCCAAGAGTCGTGGATCATTGGACTAGAGGTCTAATGATGATAGACGTCTATTAGAGAGGTGTTAGTACACTCTTCCTCTCTAATTGCATAGCGATAAGTTGAGGGGTATTTCAGTTATTACACCTATAGGTTGAAGACTTTGCTAACGCAGCATTGTCCTTGGAGTCAATATTTCTTTATGGTGATATTATAAAATATTTAAAATGCAAAATATAGCTATTTCTATAGCAGGGGTATTTTGGTCATTTTAATAGCCAAGACGATGTGTCTTTTGGTCCCCGGAATAGCCCTTAAGTCATGAAAGATTTGGGTTAAAAAATTAGTCTTGATATTTATGGGTTTTTATTTTATTAGTCTAATTTATTATTGAACTAGAAT
Organism: Voacanga thouarsii; assembly: GCA_026120185.1. NCBI lineage: Eukaryota > Viridiplantae > Streptophyta > Magnoliopsida > Gentianales > Apocynaceae > Voacanga > Voacanga thouarsii. The sequence continues at coordinate 865,986 of JANUWF010003365.1, read as the reverse complement.
AAAATAAAAGGTTCGAGAGAGAGTATTTATTTTATCTAATTTAAATAGCTAATTAATTATTCAGGGCCTAAGGTCTAGATTAAATAATTAGAAAATTAATCTAGAACTAGATAAAAAGTATAAAATTTTATTTGGTCTATTTGGGCTTGCTATTATTTATTGGACTGTTTAATAAAGCTTAGAAAATAAATAATTGAGATTTATTATTTAAGGGTGTTCAAACCCAAGAATAAATAATTTATCTAGCCCAATGAATAAGACCAAGGTAAAATAAAATTTATAAAAAAAAATTAATTATTAATATAACTAATTAATTAAATTAAAAAAAAGACAACACGGGATGGATCCCGTGTTGTTTGGCGTGAAGATAACTGAAAGCATGGGCTTTTTGTTTTCACACAATTATACTCTCTCGATGAAGGATTGAAAAGGTAGAGGAAATCATGCAATTGAGGGGGTTGTGTGACCTATCAATGAGCTTCCAATTTCACAGAAGCAAGTCACAGAAAATAGCACGGCGTATTTCAATTTTACATTCACAGAAAGCTTCATTGAAGCTTTATCAAAGTTGATCAAAACCTAAACTTCAAGCCTTGACCGGCTATGCTACGTGTACTATTTCGGAAGATCGAAAGCTTCGCGTGGATGAGATGCAGTAAACGTTTGCAAGGACATGAGCCACTAGCCTCGAATATCCTTATACAGACATTTACACTAGTTCGAAGAAGGTCACTTCATTACGGAGGTAAAATTTTTGTTTTCCTAACATGTTTTCGTTTTCATTATTTTTGCAATTTTAAGCCTTCAGCTAAATGTTGCTCTTGATATGCTAAATATGAATTTATTAATTGGAGAATTAATATATTAATCTTATATTTTATTTAGGATGATTAATTCTAGAGTTGTTAGAATTAATTCATATTATGCTACTAATAAAACCAGGAAATCTAATAGGTCACACACAATAAATGTTTGAATTCTCAATATATATTATTTGATAATATTGTTGGGATAATATTGTTTTGGTTAGAGTTTCGACACTTTGGGTCATGTGGATATTTTTTTTCCATGATTCATGACTTTTCTTAGGATTTTTTTAGTTGATTTTTCTTGTCTTTTCTTTTATTTTGATTATCTTTTCCTTTTCTAGATTTATGTTTTCTGTTTTTGTTTCTTTTGAGTTAGGTACAATTCCCCAATGACTCCTTGTTGTGGATTCCTATGTGTTGGACCTACTCTGTTATAGAAGTATTTTTTTTTCTCTATTCTTCCTCTTTATTTATTTTGGTCTTCTTGACTTTGCTTTTTTGTTATATTTTTTGTCATTGAGGACAATGTCCAGTTTAAGTGTGAAGCGAGAGTTCAGCATTGAAGATATTTTCCATATACACACATTTTGGGCTGAAATTTTTCCAAACTTTTCAAAACTCTTTGTGGCTTTCATTACTTTAGCAAGGTTGTAGTTATCTTTCTTTCTTGGATATAGGTTTTTTCATTCACTTGGTGGACTTTTATTGACAATAAAATGGTTTATTGGATGGGATATGTTAAGACTTGAGAATTTAGGTTAATTTTGTTCATGCATTCATGTTTGAGTATTAGTTGATTCATCTAGTTTAAATGTGGATAATGTGATGAATGTGGAGAAAGTTATTAGCTAACTCTTGTATTATGGGTTTGAACTTTGCTTGACTTTGAGTTGTGATAAGGAATGCACGGAAAGAAAAATATTTGAGTGGAAAGATTGTGAAAATAAAAACTGATTGTGAGTTGAAAAATGAAAACAATGAGTTGAAAAAATTGTTTCCTCTTTGAGGGTGAGAAAATACTTTTTGCTTGATCATGGGGGCTAATACGGATAGTGAAGAGAAATCTACTTTCTTGAGGCTATTAATTCCCGAAAGCAAAGGAAAGAAAAAAAGATTGTTGAAAAGATGATGAGTGATGACTATAAAGGGGCCAATACGTTGCGTGAAGAGAAATCCATTCATTTAAGGCTATCAATTCTCTAAGTTATTGAAAAATTTGAGAGAAAAAAATTGGAGTATTCTTCTTGAATCATGACTTAAGTTGTGCAATTTTTGAATTTAGAATGCTTGAGTTCCTAGATAGCTTGACTTGTATGATTGATGTTATCTATGCTTTTACTTGAAGGGTGAAATAATATTCTTAAACTAGAGTATAAACTTGTTTAATTTGACTTCGAGGGCCTTGGTATGTCTTATCTTATATTTTACTTTGTAAATGTTTTCAAGGGCTGTGAAGAATGTCAAGGTCATAGCTAAAGTTTGAAAGGTAAGTATGACTTTGTTATAGTTATACCTTTTGAAAGATTGTCGTGTTTTTCTTTGTTTTAAATTACTTTGCTTGAGGACAAGCAAAAGTTCAAGTATTGGAGAATGTGATAGAGACAAAATTTATTACTATTTTCCTAGTTATTTGATGATGTTTTGTGATACATTTGGTGCAATAACTGGGCATATCTTTTCATATTTGATATTTTACCCTTAAAAGGTGTTTTGGTTTTTTATTATAGAAAATGACGAAAAAACGAAAAATCTCGTCGCTATCAGAGCACGATCAGCGCCGGCCGTGTCCCACGGAGCCGGTGCCGGCCCCAATTTGGAAAAGAGGGGAAATTGCGTTAAAAAAACAAAGCACGACCAAGCTAACCAAGCGGAGCTGGCGCCAGCCCTGGATTATCTAATGTTGGCAGACTTTTCCTTTCAAGCGCGGATTTGGAAATTTCCCAAAGGTTTTGATATTTTTCAATCTCTACTCAGTCCAGAACTCTTAGGGAACAAATTTTGGCCTATTGGGAGTTTATTTATGTTAGTGTTGTGCCCTAGAGGCAATCACTTGTACCATGTATATTGCATATTAAATAAATAAGAGGCATTCTTTATCTTTCAGTTTGATTGTTATATCTAAATATGTGTACAAACCGTTAGATAAAGTCCCTAGTACAACACAGTGTTAAGGAAATCATGATAGAGATCATGATGTGAGATTCCTACTACACTATGCAGTGTTTGTACTTAAATAATCCCCAGTCATAGTATTAATAAGATGGGACATTATTAATACGTCAAGACTGGCACATGTTATATCTCTTGATTGGATCAAGCGGTGGTTCTCACATCCGTGGGTATTGGGATACTCAGGATTAACGTGTGGATGCTTGTTTTGAAATAAGTTCATTAGATGACCTAGCTACGAGATAATCACTTGGATAACTATTTAGTGCCAGTGATAGAATCTCATTATAGCAAGTGTGCAAGTATCCTTAGACTTGAGATCTCCAAGGTACTTTGTTTATCGAGCGTTGTACTTTGATTCTAATCTTTGGAGTCTTATCTAGGACCGCCTATGAGATGGATATTGGGTACAACGTAAAGTAAACGAAAGTAGTTGAGAGGGTCAATAAAGGATTCACCACTCCTAATAGTAGGAGAGTATATCTCAAGGCCACTTGTAGAAATCATTACTCATGAAGTCCTTGGCCAAGGCGACTATGTGATGGAAATGGTTCCAATTGATACACATATCGAGTAATGGATTTCTTGAACAAATACTAAAATATTCGGGCCAGAGTTAATAATATTCTGGAGGGAGTTAGCACTAATTCCATGCTCTAGACCGAATGAGATATTGTATGTTGAAAGGAGTTTATTCCACTGATAATTTGCTATTGAAAGGTTCATGTCAAGCCACTTGACTTTCTGGACTTTTGGGTGGTCAAGAGTCATTACTAGATGTCGCTCTTGATATGCTAAATATGAATTTATTAATTAGAGAATTAATAAATTTAATCCTTTATTTTATTAAGGATTATTAATTCTAATAATGTTAGAATTAATTCATATTATGCTACCAATAAGACCAGGAAACCTAATGGGTCACACACAATAAATGTTTGAATGCTCAAATATATTATTTGATAATATTGTGGGGTTAATTAAGAGCAGAGAATATATTTATAGGTGAATTATAAGTGTGTTATAATTCATGGGACCTAATTGTAATTAAATAAACTTCAATGACCAATTTGTTGACAATTGGACGTTGAAGGACTAAGTTACAATTTATGGTAATTATAAATCTATAAATATAAGGAAACGGTTTCCTTAGGGTTAGAGACACAGACCATTCACGCGATAACAGAGAAACCGTTTCTCTGCCTCTCTCTTGATCAAACCCTAGCCGTCTCTCTTCTTGATCAAAACCCTAGCCTCCCGAATTCTACTAGCATAGAATTGTGAGATTGTGAGCATTCAACCTTATGTGGATTATCATTAGAGGGAGTTCTTTCTTGGACTTCAGTTGAGCTGTAGTGAACGGTTTTTGAATAATCTGGATCGCGCCTACGTTCTTGTTTATGAAATTTTTGAATTCCGGCTTCACGAGGTAATAAACGCAATCTTCTCATTTTTCCCGTTTCTATTGCAAACCTGTGATCCATGGCTTGGATTTCTTGTTGTTTTCTGCTGCGCTTAATCTGATTATGCATGATAGAAATCCTACAATTTAAACAAGAAAAATATTATACAAATGTGTGAATTCAAGGATCAAAGTTATCAATCACTCACAAGAAGAGGAGATTCATCATTTAAGGGGCATTATTCAAGGAGGTTTTCAAGGAGAAGAAAAAAAGGCTTATCTATGAGTTTTTTCTTTTACGTTTGTTTACTTTTCTAAGGTAATGATGTAATTAATATTTTTTTAATTTAATATTATTTTGGGATTCATGGTTTCTTGAATTAATTTAGTCTTCTGAACAATTAATTATTTGTCTTGGAATTTGATTACTTGTTTTTATTAAGAAGCTGATTGGTTGATTCTTCTTGTTAACTTGTTGAAAAATGGGTTGATCAACTAATTAATTTTATATTTATTATCTCTTAACTTGCTTGAAAAATAGGTTAATTATTAAGAACTTGGGTAATCAAATGTTAGTTTATTATTGCTAGAATATGTATTCATTGACTAATTTCATGTTTTAAATCACCTAGAATATAGGAGTTTATATGAGGATTGATTTTAATGCATCTTTTGGATAAATTAGTTGAGACAGAATATGTTCACTAATTTAACTAAAAGGTAGTGATTCCATAGATTGCAAACAAAGTGGGTCTATTTTAAATCCTTCATGAGACCAAGATGATAATTATTTATGATATTTGCTAAGTAATTCATTGTCATGTTTTCAAAAATATTTATCTAATTGCATGTTTTACATCCCTGAAGTTGTGTATATATACATATATATATATATATATATATATATATTTGTCATCTTATCACTTTATTAGGTCGATTAAATAATAAATAAAAAGTAATTAGTGTGTACTTGTTCCTGTGAGAATCGATACTTGTTAATTCCTATACTATGCTTGCGATGAGTATACTTCTTCGTATATGTAATTTAGAATTAATGTTTTCATTAAAACTTGGCTAGTGATGAATTTAAATTTGAATGATTTTTATACACCCAAAATTTACTTATCAAATGTCGTGTAGGTGGCTGAGGTATAGCGGCTGGAGTGGCAACATGAGGTTTTTTCAATGGTGGTCAAAAAATCTTTATATCCTTGATGAGTTTATCAGACTTGGACGGGTACTTAAGTACTCAGTCAACAAATAGGGATAGGATAAGAGAGCAGTGTTGTGAATGGCCATTTGGGCCAATTTCACTACCTGGTGAAAGATGATATCACTGAGATTAAACTTTATATCTTGACCAATCTTGTAAATCAAAACTGCTCTATCATTGAGTATATTTGAAATATTATGAGTTGCCAGCCAATTATAACAAGAGATTTTATAAGGGGTGATACCCTATCAAAGTAGAAGATTTCAAATATCCCTCAGCTGGCTAATCTTTGATAATGTCATCAGTGATAGTCTGATATATTGTTGAAATATCAACCTCTGCTCCAAGTCCTTAGATATCTTTCTCATATAGAATATCAACTATAGCAAAAATATGCTTCGGATTAAAGGCAACCATGGTCCTTTGACAAAGACAGAATGATAAAAAGATTTATCAAGTTCAGGTATGGTTGACTTCAAATTGGCATAGAATTCCCTTACAAGTGAATCATTATACATCTCCACATAGTCGACAGGCTCTAACAAACCAACCTTTAGCAGAATTTCCTTGAAATCAAAAGCATTAAATTTTTAAAAATTAATTTTTCTCTCCTCAAGAAAACCATTGTCAACAATGATTTTGAACTAGTCCTCACTATCCTTATCATAGAAAAGGTGAACCTCAGAAATAGAGGCAAGAATTTTGGACTTTTTAAGTAGGACCCCAGCCTTTTCAGATGACTTCGCCTTTCTCTTCTTAAAGGTGGACTATTCTTCAAGGACCTCAATATTCATATCAACACTCTTGTCACCAACTATATCACCACCCTTCTCAACATTTATGACCTCAGTATCAATATCAGATTAATCAGTTCGAGTAGATAGAATGATTTCTATCTCAATAGATGAACCAACAAGTGCAACACCTTATCACCTTGAGTAAAACTACTTGACACAGGAACTAAGGCTTCAAACAAATTAGGATCAATAGATTTCTCAACTTGAATACCAAGATATAACAGTATATTTCCCTGATCTATCACTCTTCTAACTAGATCTGGTTCAAGATTAAATTGTAAGGCATATAGAAAATAAGGATTTACAGGACCAGCAATCACAATACCACAACAAATATTCAGAATAATACTAGAAGTGGAGTTCACAGTATTTTACCCAATATTCCTCCTTTGAGGCTAGTTTGTGCATCAACGACTGGTGTTTGCTGTTTCAACATAGGCTTGTCATTGTCTATAGAGATAATCTCTCAGTTCAAATGTTGTAATGGTTTTTTAGCCATGGGTAGGTTTTTTGCTTAGCATTTATAGTGCTTATCGAGAACCAAAGCTGTCTATAGGTTCTCAATCACAATGTGAGTAGAAATAGCCCATTTTAATTAGTCACGACCAATTTGAAAAGGATTTGACTTTTGCAATTCTTTAAATCGTGTAGTATCAAATAGTTTAATGAAAATATTTTCTAGTTATTTCTGAGTAGGCACATATTTAATTTTCATAATTTGTTGTTCAAAAGATCCCTGGTCAAATGATTCTTGATGTCAATATAATTTGTTCTGTTGTGTTATACTAGATTTTTGGAGATGTTAATAGCACTTGTCTTGTCACAATAAATGATCAACTTTGCTAATTAACACCATAGTTTTCTCACATTTGTTTCATCTACAGGAACTAAGTACAACAACTTCTTGCAATAATATATTCAGCTTCTGCTATTGACAATGATATGTAATTCTGTTTCTTGCTATACCATGACATTAGATTGTTTCTCAAATAAAAACAACCTCTAGATGTACTCTTACAATCATCTTTTAACTGCCTTTAAGTGTGACTCTTTAAGATTCGCTTGATCCATTGCATATACACCAACACTATAGTTGATATCAAGGTGACTCACTATAAAATACTCATATCATACTTCTATATAAATGTTGGTCTATCACTTGTCCTTGGTCATCATTTGCCAATTTTTTGCAACACTTATAGGTGTTCTAATAGAATTTGTGCATCTATGTTGAACTTCTTGAATAGGTTGTTTGCATATTTGGTTTGAGATAAAAATGTTCCATCCTTCATCTGCTTGATCTATAACCTGTGGAAAATGTTATTTCACCAACCATACTCATTTCAAATTCTATTTGCATTAGTTCAATAAAATCCTTTAACATCTGCTTCGATAGTAAACCAAACACGATGTCATCAACATAGATTTGTGCAATAATAAATTCTGTTCTAAGTTTTTTAATAAATATTTTCTCGTCAACTTCCCCTCATTTATGTCATCTTCTAAGCAAATAGTTTGTAAATCTTTCAAACCATGCTCTAGGCATTTACTTTAACCCATAGAAACTTTCTTTAATCTATATACATAATTTAAAAACTCAGGATTGACAAAATCTTTGTGTTGCTCAACATATACTTCTTGTTGTAAAAATCCATTCAAAAATGTACTCTTCACATCTATTTGTTGAAGTGTAAAATTCTTAGCGCAAACTATTGTAAGTAATAATCTAACAATTCTAGCCTAGCTATAGGTGCAAATGTTTCATCGAAGGTAACCCCTTCAACTTGTGTATATCTCTATACAACTAGCCTTGCTTTGTTCTTTGTTATGTTATCAAGCTCATCAAATTTTTTTCGGAAGACCCACTTGGTTCTAATCAGATTAACATATTTAGGTCTTGACACAAGTTTCCATTCATCATTTCTTCCAAACTATTGCAATTCGTCTTGCATAGCAATAATCTAATTTTTATATGTTAAAGCTTCTTTGATATTTTTAGGCTTTAGTGTTGAAGTATAACAAGAATACTTGACCATCTCCTTATAATCAACTTTTGGTCTGTCTCTTATCTTCCTTGACTCATCCACAGTTCCAATAATCAAGTTAGTTGGATGGTTCTTCTTTATTCTGGATTATGCTACCTTCTATTGTACAGCTTCCTGATCTTTGACAAGATTGTTTTGACTTGCACTATCTAAGCATTCTTCTGTAGAAACTTCTACAGTGATTTGAACAGGCTTATCATCATCTAACTGCGATACTTTCCTCTTCATAATTTTTGATGAAATATCTTCGACAACAACATTTTTTGATTCCGTGGCAATTTGAGTTCTCTTATAGTACACTTGAAATACTCTACTGATGTTAGAATAACTAAGAAAGATACCTTAAACACTTCTTTCATCAAAATTTTCCAATTGTTTTCTATCATTCAGAACATAACACTTACTCCCAAATATATAGGAGTAACTCAGTTGTTGCTTTCAACCATTCTAAATTTCATAAGCCATCTTTTTAGTCTGTAGCTTAAATATGTTCGATTGATGATGTGTGTTGTAGTATTTACTACTTCTGCCCACCATTTATGTAGCAATTTCTTGGCATTCAACATAATTCTTACAATTTCCTAAATGGATCTATTCTTTCTCTCGAAAAATACTATTTTGTTGAGGTGTCGTTGGTGTAAAAAATTCTTGTTGAACTCTAATCTTAACATAGAAATTATTGAATAGATTATTGTCAAACTTGTTTCCATGATCACTCATTATCCTTTTTACCTTAACAACTTTCTGAGTTTGCATATCAAATACCATTTCTGAAAAGCTTCAAAAGCGTCCGATTTTTGTCTCAAGAAGCTTACCCATATGAACCTTGAAAAATCATCAACATATAGCATAATATATCTTTTTCTAGTAATACTCTCTGTCTGAGTTAGTCCAAACAGATCTATGTGAATAAGTTCAAGAATAGATATTATAACAATTTGTTACATTCTAGCATGTAACACCTTGACTTGCTTTCCATTTTGATATGCACCACAAATATTTCTGTTTACTTAACCTAGCTTAGGCAATCCACGAATAGCTTGACACATGCATTATGTGTATACTTACATAAAGAAAGAAGTCTCAACAATTCACACAATTTAACCAAGTATTAATTTCTAAAATACTAAAAATTCACTCACACAACATATATATATATATATATATATATATATATATATATATAGGCAAGTATATCCATCGTGTAGCATAGAGTTCTAGTCAGCAAGTATTGTATCCCTCGGCTAAGATGGCAAATACCTTTACTATGCTATTATTTCATTATTTGGTCAATCATCCTAATTAGGAAGGTAGCGAATTAGCAAGGGGATCAACCAACCCGAGTACACCAAGAAATCTTCCTAGATCACCAAGTACATAAGAGTAAGAAAAGGAATAGGTAATATACTCAAATGACATCCCACAATATTAAGTTAAACCTCGACCAACAAAGTTAGCTAGTTAATAACCTAGAATTAGCACCTATAGGTAATTTTGTACAAAACATACTCTCTCTTAAGTTATGGATCCCCTTCCCTCAACTTAATTACTGGGTATCTCTACCTCATTAATCAAATTCAAGGGGCATTAAAACTAGTTATCCATAATTGGGGGGGAAATGGAGTCCCTATCTCTGACAACCCTATAACCTTTCAACCACCTAGTTCTCATCCTCCAACCCCCCTCTCGAGCTAATTGAATAAAAAAAATAATAGGTAAATCAATCAATTATGCTTTTCAAGCCAAATCTTATCTCTCAAAATCATCAGGACAAGAAAATCCAATTAACCAATATACACAAAGCAAAGCAACTACCAAATAATAAATTGCACATATCCAAAATAGAAGTCAAGATCTAACAAAATAAGAATTCAATCCTTCAAATACATTAATAATATATAAAAGCCCAAACAAAATCAAGTAAGAAATATAAGAGAAAAGAATATGACTCTTAGACAAGTGGCCTTTCTTCTTCTTTTGAGATTTCCCCTTGAAGATTATCACTTTCCTCTTCCAAATGATGCTTGGATCTTCTCTTGAGAGTATCTCCTTAGATTTCTAGGGTTTGGAGGCTACTCATCTCCTTCCATTCTGCTTTAACAAGACATCCCTAAGGACTATTTATAATGGAGCTTGAAAACCCTTAAAATTTATTGTGTACTGGTTTATCCTGATATAAACTAGTGCCTATTGTAATACTAGACTGGTACCAATTGACTGCTTTTTCTTCAAGATCTTATATATTAAAAAAGGTTCAATCCTTTAAATACATTAATAATCTATAAAAGCCCAAACAAAATTAAGTAAGAAATGTAAGAGAAAAGAATATAACTCTTAGACAAGTGGCCTCTCTTCTTCTCCTGAGATTTCCCCTTGAAAATTGTCATTTTCTTTTTCCAAATGATGTTTGGAATATTCTCTTGAGAGTGTCTCCTTAGATTTCTAGGGTTTGGAGGTTACTTCTCTCCATCCATTCTGTTTTGACAAGACAACTCTAAGGACTATTTATAATATAGCTTGAAAACCCTTAAAATCTGTTGTATATTGTTCTGTCCCGATATAACCCAATGCTTGTTGTAATGCTAGACTGGCACTAGTTGACTACTTTTTCTTTAAGATTTTGAAATCCCACTCTGAATCGGTGCCTATTTGGTTTCCCCTCTGACACTGGTTATTCTTGTTGCTTTAGCTTCTAAGCTTTTTGGAAATTACCGGAGTCTCTTCGGTGGGTAAATTGTGGCTTGTTGATGCAAGTGATGCCTATTTGGCATGGTACATAGCACAAGTTTGGTGCTTTTTCTCTTTGCTTTCAATTTATTTCTCTAATCGTCTTCTACTAATATATTCTACACAAAGCATGGTAAAAATAGAGAAAATAAGTAGCCATCTGATAACAAATTTAGCATAACCCAACATAAATGTCTAAGAAATACAACAATAATGCACACTTAAGCTTTTGCTTGCCCTCAAGCAAATTATCAAAATGATGAACACCTCAAGCAAAGAGCAATTTTAGCAATAGTGGATTTTTGGCAATATTGACTATCATAAGAAAGATATTATCTTTCTTTTGATATAAGAATTCAATTCAAGATCACTTGACCAAGCCAAACTCGTGTAAACCTATGTATTTGAATAGATAAAACCAAAGCTATCGAAGTTGGATTAAACAAGTTTATACTTATTCTACACTTTCCACATTATTTCCCAAGTCAAGAAAAAGACTCAAGTGATTCATATAAGTATTAAACAATGAGTTAATTTAAGTTCTCTAACTTCCAAATCTATTGCAATCCAAGTAGTAAACAGAAGACTAGTTCATAGACTCACTTTTGTAGGATAATATAATTGCCTAGTAAAATGGATAAATAAGTATTTTTCAGCTCTTACATTACCCTCATTAAAAACTCATTTTCTTTTGAATGTATGGTAATGCAAATGACTAGTAAAGATATGTGAATAAAGATTTTTCAACTTTTGCATTACCTGAATCTATTCTCTCATTTTCTCACCATAATCCACATTTACTTAAACTTAGAATTAGGATTAACTAGAAGATCACAGAATATAAATAAATCAAAATTCCTCTATTATATTTCATCACAAGTTTTTCATCTATTCCCAAGAAATAAAAATGTTACAATTTTACTAAAACCTAAACAAGGTTATGCCAAATTCTCAAAACGTAGTCTATATCACATCAAATATGTACGTTTACCTAGGAATATCTTATTCAAAATAACCTCATATCAAATTTTCACGCCAAGAGAAAAATAATAGCAATATCATAAGAGTCCAAGTATGCAAAAAATCAAAATTTTTTTTGCCTATTTAGTCTAATTTTACCAACAAGATAAACATAAGAAAAACACCAAGGGAAATACCAAAGAATTCAATAGATACTTTGCAAGAAGTAAAGCCAAAATTCCATATTTAAATTGGACAATGTCCTCATTGGCTACAATTAAAATAATAAACATCTCCAACAAGGAGGTAAATGGGGATAAGAGAGAAAAGGAAAAGCGATACTTCCTAGGTGTGTGTTGCTTAATTTTCACAAAATTGTTTGAAGAGAGGAATAGCATCGTTCCAAGAAAGACTGTAAACTCCCCATACAACATCAAATGTACAATTTAGGACATATTGACACATAATGCAAAAACCTATTTAACAAGAAAAAAATGTTAAACGTGCTATAAAAATAGAATAAAAATAGAGAAAAAGAAGGAACAAAAAAGAAAAGAAATTAGGCTAGAGAATCTTCTATATCATAAAAATTGCAACCCATTCTTTCCGATTCTCTTGGAATCTCTCCAAAGTAAAGTTTTAACCTATTACCATCTAAAGTAAAAGTCCCCTTTTCTGGATGGGTTATCTCAATTGCTCTATAAGGAAACACCTTTGTCACTAAGAACGGCCTCTACCATCTAGACTTGTAACACCCTTACTAAAGATAATAGCGGAAGTATATCAACACCGGGTGTCGCCTCGTCCAATCTCCCGGATAAGGGATTTTTATAACGAAAATAACAGAGTAAATATATATATATATATATATATATAAGCTCCAAACTCAACAATATCCCATATTGATGGCCACACATATACATATATTAGAGAGTCTCATACATACTACCTCTATATATGATAGAACAAAGTATATGATAAAAAAGAAAGCCGTCCAGGCCTATAGTACTGACTTTATGGTATCGTCCTTCTATCCGTAGTTTCACTCAACTCTGAATCCTACAAAAAGGTAAGATAAAAGATACGTGTGAATGACGAATTACCCAATGAGTCTCGTGTGTACTAGTGCTTTACAAAAGAACAGAGAACACAAAAGTTTTGTGAAATAACATATCGTTCTTTTCCTATTGGAAACATTTTTCAAAACACACTAAGGAAAAGAGTTTATTCAAAATTTAATCATTTTTGGAAAATAGTATTTCAGATTTTAAATCGTTGCCCTAATTTTCAAAACACATGCATTTCTCCCACATAAGGTTGGCTTGTATGCAAGTCTCGTAGTCCTTGCCTTCGACGCCATGTATCATTGTATTGAGACTATCGCCTCAGAACTTAATCCGTGCGTCACCAAAATAAGTACACCATAGCGTACTATAATTAACAGTGCACGCATCACACAATCTTTTACTTGCTATCATAAGCTAGGGGTCCTAATCCTGACGTCAATCACCATCGAGACAGCAAGGGGTTCGAACAACGCCAGGTGTCCAGCCCACCTCGTGAACAACTCAAATCATAAAGTACACACAAGGCACGGTAATTGCCAGGATCTAGACGGCTAGCCAGGACAACTCATCTCAATGTCCTGCCACGTTGTTCAGAGTAAGACAATCTCTAGAACTAGTCCAGGTTACTAGGGTCGTCTAACTTGAATGTAGGCTAGTACAAAGATCAAAGTCCTTGCTGAGTACTCAATATCACAACTATCAACCCTTTCTGATTGATCAGGCCAGAGGTTATTTGATCCCATAGGATTTTTAATCAAAACATTTTTGGGGCAAATAACACTTTTCAGAATTTGATCTCACTAACTCACAAGTTATATCATCATTGACATTGGCTTCATAGGGCCAATCAATTCATTCCATAGGCGCATCAGACCAATAAAATAATTTCAGGGATCAAAAGTCATTTTCTAAAAGTCAATCTCACCAAAAGAGATCATTTTCCAAAACCGTGTCAAAACAGGTTAAAGAGTTCTTTCTCACATTAAAATAAGTTTTCAGAAGTATTCGGGTCATTTCTCCTAATATTTGACCACAGAATTTATTTCCAAGGGCATTCGGGTCATTTTGTCTATACCCATTTTTAAAAAACTTTCTGAGGACATTCGGGTCGTTTTACCCTTACCTGATTTGAAAAGTGTTCACAAAAGTTCTAATAAGGATATTTCGATCATTTACCGAATACTTAATTCTCAAGATTTTCATATAACATTCCAATAAGGATATTTGGATCATTTTCCAAATACTTGATTCCAAAAGGAACTTATTTTACGAAATTTAGGATTCTAATCCCAAGAGAGGATTAAATTCAACGTTTCCAAACACATTTTCATAAAATGTTTCAATAAGGGCATTCCAGTCAATTTATGAATGCTTGATTGCAAAATTTATCATTTTCTAAAAATTCCAAGTATTTAATCCAAAAAGGACTAAATTCACAAATTCATATTTTAATCATTCAGTGAGGTTTCCAAACCAATTATGAAGTTCATTCAAGCCCAAAATTGCATAAAACAAATCTTTCTTAGATAAACCTTAAACATATTCAGGGATTCTCAAAACGGTATAAAATGTAGCATTTCATAGAAAAACAAAGCACAGTAGCTTTCAAAAGGGTTTTAAAAATCTAAGGGACTCACCTCGTGTCCTAAGTAACTCGTTTCGTTCACAGTCGTTTAATCTCCATCTGTACTGTTTCCAATGTCCCATTGGCCATTTACTGATAAACCTATACCGAACATCGTTTTTGGGTCAATTTGTGTTCGGACGAAAATAGCCGACGTACCCGATGAGTAGCCGACGTTTAGCCGAAGGTTAAAGAAAATGTTCGACTTTTGTTCATGTTGTTTTTCTGTCGCTTATTCGATTCTTTCATTTTTCATTTTCCACATTCCTTCTCCCTTCATATACAAGGGATTTACTTCATATTTTCCAATTATTTCATCCAAAATCACACAATTAATCATCTTTAAATTCATCCACTTTCTAAGCAAAATTTTGAAATTTTGCTGCTTTGATATATGATTTTATTTTGGATATAACTTTCAATCCACAACTCCGATTTGGCTTTATGATATACCAAAATGACCGTAAGGATCTTAAATTTAATTATATATAATACCTTTTTAGATTTATAGTTTCTATGACATACTACTAGGCAAAAATATCTCTAATATTTTTCTGGTTTTTAATCCATTTTTACAAAACAACTTCACCTACTTGTGCTTCTTGATTTATAACACCTATATAACCCTTAGTCCACTTTATTTCCCTTCAAACAACCTTAATTCTTCAGTTTTTCAGGTTCAAAAAAGCCACTAAATTCTTATTCAAATAACATATAATTAACATCAAGGTTTAAAAACAATCATAATCTATTTTCTTTAATGTTTAACCTCGTTTTTATCCCAATTCCACCACTTTTCTTCGCAATCATGAACAACCCTTTAAATCACCATTAAAATACCCTTATTTATCATACAAAATACAGCTTTTAGATCCTTCCTCCAACCGGTGCACACACTTGGACATACAAAGTCTCACATAATACACAATTATCATTTTAATTATCACAAATCTCATGTTTTCATATTATAATTCATATCAAAACAATCAACATAATGAAATCTACAACTTTAATTCTTGAAGTATAGTATTTTACCTTGTGTATGAGGTGTTCTAGCTTGAATTTGCTCCAAGAACCTCCAACTTCTCAAGAACAATATTCTTTCTCTCTTTTTCTCAATTTTCCTTGATTTTTGCAACTTTTTCTTTCTTATTTTCTCTTCTCTTCTTCTTATTGTGGCTGCCAAATTCCAGCCTTCTCACCGCCACCAATTGGTCAAAATTGAGACTAATTACATTTCATTTCATTAATTGATTGGTGGCTACTTTACACTTGTCTAAATTTCATTTGTTTCACCTATTTTCTTTTTATTTTATAAAATTTCTTTACCAACCTTTTCATATATGAATATTCCAAGTATCCTCTTATTATTTAACACTTGTCCTAGGGCACCAATCACAAGAAGCCACACGTCCCATTTTTCAACCGCGATTTCCTATTTCTTTCAGAAATGACTAAAATCGGGTCCGTAACGAAAAAATATTTTATTTCACTATTCAACTCCAAAAATTCTACCGAATCTATTGGTAATACTTAAATTCTTCAATTCTTTCTCTATTTGGTCAAATTTGTGGTCAAAGTAATGGGAGCAGTCAAAATGACGAAAATACCTCTGATACCTTAGGTGGCATAATTTACGCCAAAACATGTGTTTTATCGTACTGATCAATTTCTCTTTACAACGTACTCTCAAATTCTTATTTTGTTAACAATAATAGCCTTCTGAAGATTTAGAGCACGGGTAAAACATATCCAATAACTACATCCAAGTCACAATAAAATATTATTATACCAAAATATTTGTCTCATTACATTGATCAACTTTTGTTCTAGGCATCGATACAAATTCTCATCTTATTACAAATAGTAGCTAATCAAAAGTAAAAATGTAGGGTGTTACAAGACTTGAGCTTTTCAAGAAATAACCTCAGTCTTGAATTATATAGAAGCACTCTATTACCTTCCTTGAATTCCTTGCTAGAAGAGATGTGTTGATCATACCATTTCTTCACTTTATCCTTATAAATTCTCAAAGTTTCGTATGCATCATTCCTCCATCCTTCCAATTCATTCAACAGTAACAACCTCCTATTTCCTACAACATTTAAATCAAAATTTACTATCTTAATTGCCCAAGAAGCTCTATACTCAATCTTTACTGGTAGATGGTAGGATTTTTCATAAACCAATTTATACAGAATGGTACTAATGGGTGTCTTATAGGCTGTCCTATATGCCCAAAGTTTATCATCCAAATTTGTGCTGCAATATTTTCTTGTATGACTCACTACCTTTTCTAAAATCCACTTTATCTCTCTATTAGTCACCTTCACCCGACCACTAGTTTGGGGATGGTATGGGGTAGCAAGTTTATGAGAGACAACTAACTCTTAAGCACCTTCTCCAACTGGCTATTGCAAAAATGCTTCCCTCTATTACTAATGAGAACTCTAGAGACTCCAAATGAGTGAACAACTTCATAAGAAATTTTATCACTACCCTAGCATCATTTGTTGGAAAAGTTTATGCCTCAACCAATTTGGAAACACAATCCACTACAACCAAGATATGTTTGTTCCTAAAAAAACTAGGAAAGGGTCGCATAAAGTCAATCTCCGCAATAATAAAAAATCTTGCATGCTTGAAAAACTGTAAGAGGCATCTCGTAAGCTTTAGAGATGTTTCTTATTCATTGTCACCTATTACAGCTCTTCACAAACCTTTGCCCATCTTTGAATATTACTTAATGGCCAATAGAATCCACATTCTAACACTTTCCTTGCAATTTTGTTAGTTTGATAGTGGCCCCGGCAAACCCTTCATGGCAATGCCTCAGAATATCCTCAACCTCAGTAAGATCAACACATCTCCTAACCACTTGGTCCGTACATCTTCTAAAAAGGAAGTGGTCCTCCTAGAGATAGTGCTTGATGATAGAAAAGAACTACTTTTTCTGTTGGGATGCAAAAGCCATCAGTAGAATCCCTACTGCCAAGAAATTAGTAAAGTCAGCAAACCAAGGAGTAGAGATTGTTTTGTTTCTAACCCATAATAATTACTCATCTGGGAATGTATCATAAGTTTTTTTCCTCCTTTAGTGGTTCTATATTAGGGCTCTTAAGTTCTGATAAATGGTTTGCAGCTAAATTTTCAACGTCTTTCTTGTCCTTGATGTCTAAATCAAACTCTTGCAATAGCAAAACCCAACGTATTAGCCTAGGTTTGGAATCGTGTTTAGAAAGGAGGTACTTTAATGCAGAACAGTTAGTGTAAACAATAATTTTAGATAAAACAATATAGGAATGAAATTTATCAAAAGCAAAAATAATAGCGAGCAACTCTTTTTCAGTAGTGGTGTAGTTTGCTTACACTGCTATAAGAGTCTTGCCCGTATAATTGATATGTTGAAAATTCCTCCCATGTCTTTGCCCCAGTACTGCTCCTATTGCAAAGTCACTGGCATCACACATTAGCTCAAATGGAAGTAACTAATCAAGTGACACCAAGATAGGAGAATCAATGATTTTTTACTTCAGATCATTAAAAGTAGATAAATATTAATTGTCAAAATTAAATGGGGCATCTTTCTCTAGCAGGGAGGTTAAAGGTTTTAAGATGTTTAAAAAGTCTAGGATGAATCTTCTGTAGAAACCGGCATGCTCGTAGAAACTCCTAATAGCTCTCACTGGTGTGGATGGAGGAATTTTTTTAATAACCTCAATTTTAACTCTGTCTATCTCTAAACTTTTTTTGAAACCTTGTGTCCAAGAACAATACCTTTCTTAACCATAAAATGGAATTTATCCCAATTTAAAACAAGATTACTCTCCTCACATGTTTGTAGACCTAACTCAAAAGAATTTCCAAAGACAGAAAAGTCATCCATGAAGAGCTCCATAATATCACCAACCAAACCCTCGAAAATAGCCATCATGCATCTCTAAAATATGCCTGGACCATTGCAAAGACCAAGCTATGCGACAGTAAGTAAAAGTACCAAATGGATAGGTGAACGTGGTCTTCTTTTGATTTTTTAAAGCTATTAGAATTTGAAAAGAACAAAAAAATCCATCCAAGAAGCAGTAGTACATATGGCCTACCATTATTTCCTACATCTGGTTTATAAAAGAAAGTAAGAAATGATCTTTTCTTGTAGCTTCATTCAATTTTCTGTAATTGATGCACATCCTCCATCCAGTAACAAGTCTCATAGGAATGAGCTCATTTTTTTTCATTAGCTACTAATACCATTCCTCCTTTCTTGGGCACTACTTGTGTTGAACTGAACTAAATACTATCAAAGATAGAATAAATGATCCTTGAATCTAACAGTTTGATCACTTCACCCTTCACTACATCCTTCATGTTAGGATTGAGCCTTTTTTGAGGTTGCACCACTAGTTTTGCTCCTTCTTCCAACAAAATTTTAAGCGTGCATAAGGTCAGGCTAATTCTTTTTGTAAAGGTCATTCTCCATGCAAAGCATTGTTGTGCCTCTTCAAAACTTGGACTAACTACTTCTTCTATTATGCTATTAATCTCTTTGCAATAATTACAAGAAACTTTTCATTGTCACTCAAAAAAGCATATTTCAGGTGGTCTAGTAACTTTTTCAATTCCAAGTCGGGGGATCTTCAATAGATGACTTCACCTTCCCTAGGCTTGCTCTCTCGATGCTCTCAAAATTTCCAGCACTTGATGTTTCTTCTATCCCACTGAAGTATGTTGCACTATCTTTCACAAATTTATCTTTCTCCGCTTCATCTAACCAGTTTACCCATACTTTTTCCTTCAATAATTTCTACAGAAACTCATCAAGACATCAATTCTAAAATAAGAATAGTCATCACAAATGGATGTGTGTTTCATGCCCTCATAATATATTTAAATGGTAACTTCCTGATCTTTAACCCTAAGTGTCAACTTTCTCCCATGAACACCTATAATAGCTTTTGTAGTTGCAAGGGGAGGTATACCCAAAATTAAAAGCACTTTAGAATCCTCATCCATATTAAGAACTATAAAATCAACTGGAAAATTATATTTATCCACCTTTAACAAGCACATCCTCTACAATCCCCTAAAGTACTTTATAGAACTATCGATTAGTTGAATACTTATCCTAGTATGTTTCAACTCCCCCAAGCATAGCTTCTTAAAAGGCTCAAAAGGCAAGAGGTTAATGCTAGCACCTAAATCAGAAAGGGCATTCCAAAAAGTCGAACTACCAATCAGATAAGGAATGAAGAAACTTCCTGGATCCTTTAGTTTTTGAGGTGCTTATCCTTGTTTTGTAAGATTGTTGAACATTCTTTATTTATAAATACAGTAGACAACTCTTTTAGCTTCCTCTTTTTTGACAAGATTTCTTTGGGAAACTTAGCATACTGCGGTATCTGAGCCAATACTTCACTGAGAGGGAGATTGATAGGAATCGTCCCAAATATAAAGGCCATTCTAAAGAAGTTAGAAGAAGGATAAAGATGCAACACACACTTTCATGGGTGAAGCTTCATTTCAAGAGAGTTCAAGGTGCATTTCAAGATTCCAAGCTAAGGATGAAAAAGGTTGTCAACTAATGGAGGATTAAAGAAGGGCCAAGAAGATCAAAGCTTGGACAACAATTGGTATAAGGGGCCAGGAGCACAAGAAGGAGTTGAAAAGACAAGAAAAGCTAGCTGTGTAGAGACCAAAACACACCTAGTACCAAGTCCACCCAAGCACCTAGCTCCAGGTCACCATTGGAGAAGAAACGTTGCGTTTCCAGAACAAACCCAGCGCTAGGCACCAGGTCACTTCGAGCATGACCCAATTTTTCTGATTTTTCTTGTTTGGTTTAATTTTGTTCCCAATTAATTCCTACAGCTTTTGACTTGTAATAGGTATATTTTGGACTTACTTAGGAAATAAATGACTGAGATTACATGTCCCATTTGCTAGGTTTAGTTTGTTATCTTTATATATGTCTCATTACTTTTGTAATAGAGGGTTTTTTAAAGAATTAGAATATTTCGGTAGAGAACCAAATTCTCTCTAGAGGAGAATGTGTAAGGAGTGATTCCCATTCAAGACCAAATTAAAGGGTTTAGTTGTACCTTTGATTCCATGTCTCTAAATTTCAAATGGATAATCGAAATCTTTTTCTCTATTCTTGGGTACTAGTGTTCTCTTTAGTGTGCTTGATAGATTGAGTTCTTGGGTGCCTTCAAATCCCATCTTTTTATTCTAATCTCTTGATAAATTAGGGTATTTAGGTGTTTTGAAGTAGGTTAGATTCATCAATTTTCATTGGGTTAAGTGCATTTGCATTTATTTCATTTATGATTGTGAATTTGGTAGGGAGTAGGGTGACAAACTCTAGGGTTCTTCATAAATCAAGAGGCTTCCGCGTTTTAGCTCATATAAGAGATTGATGCGTAGTTGCTTGAAAGAACTAAAACTTTCTCAAATTATTTATCTTCTTTTCCTTTTTTTAATCTGTCTAGGTAAGGAACAAGAGGCTTATGTGCTTGAGCTCTTTCCACAGCTATTTTATAGCTATCCGCACTGATTGGTGCCTATTCTTTAGTTCCAACTAGTGTTGGATTATCCCTGAAGCCGTCCTCTTTTCGTTCTCTAATTTGCTCTTCCTTCCTTTCTTTACTCGTGCTAGTTTGAGCTTCGACTTGCTTCCTACTCCTCAAGATGATAGCCCTTACTTGTTCCCTCAAGTTCGGATCCTAGAATATCCTTGCCAACTTCTTGATTTGATCATCAAAATTAGAACAAAGTCCCTCTTGGTTTTTCAATGAGGCTTCCATAGTGAAAAAATGAGCTTCAACTGAAATTGCCAAGTCACAAAAAAAAAAAAAAAAAAACATTGAGGAGAAAAGACTTTTACATTTCCTTTTTTACTTGATAAGATTCCTCCATTAAGTATTAACCATCAAACGTTAAGGAGAGGAAAGAAGCATCATATGTATCCCAGAGAACAAACAAAAAGCTAATGTAACTATTGTAAGATAAGATTTTTTCTCAATCGAACCACCAAAAACAATTAATCCCCAAAATTAAAACGATCGACAAGAATCACACCAACCAAAACCTTAATATGTGCTCAAAATAAAAGAATGGCTATAAACAATTACCCAATAAATCAATGAATAAAATATAAAAGAATCAATCAATCAATCAATGATATTTTCAAAATTTCAACCAAAAACAATACTTACACAACACAACAATAATAAGAGAATTCTCAAATAAAATTATGCAAATCAATCCAAATCCAAAGTACACCGACAAACACTTATTTACACATAAATTATACATAAATAAAATATACAACTACCTAGGTACAAGTTAGTCATATTAACAAGTATGTACTATTACAAGATCAAATCAACAAAACTCAAACAATTCCAAATATTGCCATTTAATCTCCGGCAACAACGCCAAAAACTTGATGCGTGCTTTGTGTGTATATTTATTTATTAAAAAAAAAGTCTCAATAATTCATACAATTCAACTAAGATTTAATTTCTAAAATACCAAAACTCTATCACACAACACATACATGGACAAGTATAGTCATCGTGTAGCATAGAGTTCTAATTGGCAAGTATCGTATCCATTGGGTAAAATGGCAAATAAATTTACTATGCTATTATTGCATTGTTTGGTCAATCATCCTAAATGGGAATATAGTGAATTAGCAAAGAGATCAACCAATCCAAGCACATCCAAGAAATCCTCCTAGATCACCAAGCACATAAGAGTAAGAAAAGGGATAGGTAATACACTCAAATGATATCCCACAATATTAAGCCAAACTTCGACCGACTAGGTTAGCTAGTTGACAACCTAGAATTGACACCTATAGGTAATCTTGTACAAAATCCACTCTCTCTTGAGTTATAGGTCTCTTACCCTCAACCTAATTGGTAAGTATTTTTCTCTAACTAATCAAATCCAAGGGACATCAAGACTAGTTACCCATCTAATTGAGGGAAATTGAGTTCCTATCTCTAAGCAATCCTATAACTTGTCAACCAACTAATTCTCATCCTCCAACCCCTCTCTTGAGCTAATCAAAGGAGAATCCAATAGATAAATCAATTAAATCCCATCCCTCAACATCATTAGGACAAGAAAATCTAACTAACTAATATACACAGAACAAAGTAAGTGATTGAATACCAAATAATAAATTGCAAATAACCAAAATAGAGGTCAACATATAACAAAATAATGGTTTAACCTTTCAAATACATTAATAATCTATAAATGCCCAAACAAAATCAAGTAAAAATACAAGAAAAAAAGAATGAAACTCTTAAACAAGTGGCTTCTCTTATTCTCTTGAAATTTTCCCTTAAAAATTACCCTTTTCCTCTTTCAAATAATGCTTGGATCTTCTCTTGGGAGTATCTCCTTGGATTTCTAGTTTGGAGGCTATTCCTCTCCCTCCAATCAACTTTGACATGACAGCTCTAAGGACTATTTATAATAGAATTTGAAAATTCTTGAAATCTATTGTGTATTGTTATGTCCCTATATAAATCGACGCCTATTATAACGATAGATTGGTGCCAATTGACTGTTTTTTCTTCACGATCATAAAATCCCGCTCTAAAGTATTTTTGATAAATGTGTGCGGATTTAAATGAATTTTGAACAAAAAGTGAAAGATTCCAAATTAGACCTGGCGTCAGGTCCAGTTAAGGAACCTGGCCCCAGGTTTGCTCTAGAAAAGCAATAATTTTGAGGAGAAATAGATTGGACCTAGTGTCAGGTGAGTCAAATGGACCCGGCGCCAGGTTCATTCTGATAAATGTCGGCGGGTTTTTCTTTTCAGAGCAGATTTTGGCAATTTCAGTTTGATTCTTTTAGGAACTTTTTCAACCAGAAAAAAGGACTATACACACTTTTTAGCAATTGGAACTCCTATAAATACAAGGGAATAAACTCTTTAAATCAGTTTGCACCTTTGGATTTGCAAACCCATAGGAAACTCCTAGAGAAATACCAAGATTTAGGAGGATCAAAGGAGAATTCTTAGAGAAGAAGAGGAGGTTGCTCAAGAAGGTTTCAAGGAAGAAGAAGAAGACTTATTTGTCTATGAGTGGTTTCTTTTTTTCTTCTTTGTAATTTGTTGACAATTTAAGTTTTAATTATTTTAATTGTATTTAGAGGATGTTTTTAGATTCATGACTTTGTATTGATTTTAGTTCTTTGATTAATAGATTATTGTCCTTGGTATTTAGTTACTTGTTATCATTAGTTATTAATTCATTTTCTTCTAATTGACTTGGAAAACGATATTAGGAGTTTATTGCATTGATTTCGTTTTTGTTAAATCTTAATGGATTTGGGAAACGAAGTTAAGATTAAAGAACCTAAGCGATCAAAGATTAATTTATTTCACCTCAAGTAAAGGGTTATTGGCTAATTTTATATTTATGAGGTATGAGTTTAACGCATCTTTTGGCTATTTTAGTTTGATTGTAATCTGCTAAATTTATCAAAAGATAGTAATTCCATGAATTGTGAAAGAAGTGGAGCTTACATAAGTTCATGACTTTGAAATGATTGGATCTTACTTAAGTTCCTTCATAGTGCCAAAATGATAATTAATTGTGATAAGTGCTAATCAATTATTATTATGTCTTTGAGGATTTCTATATATTTATATGTCTTTTCTCCTTATTCTTACTCCTTGATAATCCTTATGACTTGTCTTGTATGAACTTGGTCTATTCTTTAGTATATTAGACTAGTATTTTATTTATATCTTCTTATTTTATTGGCTAAACAATTAAGATTCAGGTAAAATAAGGTGGGAGCCTAAGTGCTCATGGATTTGATACTTATTATTTCATAAACTATATGATGGGAATACTTGCCCTATATGTGATTTTAGTGTTTGGCATTTTAATTGAAACTTGATTAATTGTGTAATTTGTTAGTAATATTTTCTATACTAAAAAACACGCACCAAGTTTTTGATATCGTTCCTGGGAATAGACACTATCAAAAACACTCGAGTCTTATTGATTTAGCTTTTGTTGTATTTGTAAATATCACTAACTTTTGTTTTTAGGTATTTTGTAAATATTTTCATTTTTTTTTCATTTTTTTATTTGCTTGAATTTTTGTTTATTTTTATTTTTATTTTTGATTTGATGTTTGTTTTTCTTTGAGAGAGAGATTGGTATCATCATGGACAATTACTTTTGAGCACAAGATCAAAGGAGCTACAATGATGAAAATTTGGCAAATTTGCAAGCTCATATTGACGCTTTTTGTGAGACGTCACTCAAAGTCTCAATGCATTTTTTTGTCGCCAATACAAAATTACCTGTTAAGTAGCATGAAAAAGCATCCCAACGTATGAGCCATCAAAGAACACAACTGACCCAATTGGTTGAAGATGCCATAAAGGCCCATGCACTTGAATAAAAGAATCCCCAAGGAAATGAGAGAGGATATGAGGAACAATTGCCCAATGTTGAAAGAGCGGTATTCAATTCTTCTCTATATGCTAATAATTCTAATCTATTTTTGTCACAGAATTTCTTAAGTTCTTCTCTATTCTTGGAGGACAATGGTCCAAATGATGATGTATGGAGTTTAACATGTCTCAGGAAGTTGGATCTTTTAATGCTACATCGTAAGAAGTCCTTGGAGGATGGTGGTACTTTCTACCCTTCACCCCATTCAAATGGAGGTAACGTAGTTTTTGTAGTCCATAATTGGAAAAGCGAGAATTTCTTGATGCCATCTTTGAAAACTTAAATACTAAGTTTTAAGGGGAATTTCAATTGTGACAAATCTTTTAAAGGGATAAGTGGTGATTTTAATATTTATACACTTTTTAAGCATAATTTACATCTTTGTGTTGGGAACTTCATTTATATGTCTAAAAAGTGATACGGAAGGGGGGTCATGCATTTACATTCATTGCAATTAATATTTTCTGTCAACTCTCCATTTTTGAAAACCCTATCTTCTTTCTACATTCATTATGCATATCTTCTATTTTGAGCTTTAATTTCTTTTACAAAGGTTTTATGAGGAAGCATGATGAGTGGAAAGAGTTTGGATCTTTGTTGTGTGTTTGGTTTTGTTAAGTGGGGGGGGGTGAATCATATCTTTATTTTCTTTGATAAGATTTTTATTAATATTTTTCTTTTGTTTGTTTTCTTTTATTGAGGTGTGTCTTTATTTTATTATTATTTTCCTTGCACTTTTATTTGGGTTTTCTTTTGTAGGTTTGAATAAAATCTTCTTGAATGAGATCTTCGCTCTATTCCATGTTTTAATATTTATTGGAGCACTATTACACTTGGGGAGTATTGCTTAACTTTCTCCCTCCTTTATCATTTTTGGTCCCTTTGGAGATGTTTTCTTATGTTAATTTTTGGGTAATGAAGAAATTGATTTAGCCTTTGTTGTATTTGTAAATATCACTAACTTTTGTTTTTAGGTACTTTGTGAATATTTTCATTTTTTTTATGGTTTTGTTTTTTTTATTTGTTTGAATTTTTGTTTGTTTTTATTTTTATTTTCAATTTGATATTTGTTTTTCTTTGAGCGCGAGATTGATATCATTATGGACAATTACTTTTGAGCACAAAATCAAAGGAGTTACAATGATGAGAATTTAGCAAATTTGCAAGCTCAAATTGACGCTTTTTGTGAGACGTCACTTGAATCTTCAATGCATTCTTTTGTCGCCAATACAAATTTACCTGTTAAGTGGCATGAAGAAGCATCCCAACGTATGAGCCATCAAAGAACACAACTGACCCAGTTAGTTGAAGATGCCATAAAAAGCCCATGCACTCGAACAAAAGAATCCCTAAGGATATGAGGAATAATTGCCCAATGTGGAAAGGAAGGTATTCAATTCTTCTCTATGTGCTAATAATTCTGATCTCTCTTTGTAACATAATTTCTTAGGTTCCTCTCTATTCTTGGAGGACAATGGTCCAAATGATGATGTATGGAGTAAACATATCTCAAAGAGTTAGATCTTTCAATACTACATCATAAGAAGACCTTAGAGGATAGTAGTACTTTCTACCCTTTACCCCATTCAAATAGAGGTAACATGGTTTTTTTAGTTCATAATTGGAAAACTAAGAATTTCTTGATCCCATCTTTGAAAACTCAAATACTAAGTTTTAAGGAGAATTTCAATTATAACAAATCTTTTGAAGGGATAAGTGGTGATTCTAATATTTATATACTTTTTAGGCATAATTTACATCTTTGTATTGGGAACTTGATTTGTATGTCTAAAAAAGTGCTACGGAAAGGAGGGTCATGCATTTATATTCATTGTAATTAATATTTTCTGTGAACCCTCTATTTTTCAAAACCCTTTCTTCTTTCTACATTCATCGTGCCCATCTTCTATTTTGAGCTTTAATTTCTTTTACAAAGGTTTTATAAGAAAGCATGATGGGTGGAAAGAGTTTGTATCTTTATTGTGTGTTTGGTTTTGTTAGGTGTCTTTTTCTCTTAGTAATAAGGAAAATATTTTTCATCTTAAGTGTGGGAGAGTAAGTCGTGTCTTTATTTGTTTTGATAGGGATTTTATTAATATTTTTCTTTTGTTTGTTTTTTTTTATTGAGGTGTGTCTTTATTTTGTTATTATTTTCCTTGCGCTTTTATTTGGGTTTTCTTTTGTAGGTTTGAATAAAATCTTCTTGAATGAGCTCTTCTCTCTATTCAATGTTTTAATATTTATTAGAGCTCTATTGCACTTGGGGAGTATTGCTTAACTTTCTCCCTCCTTTATCCTTTTTGGTCCATTCGGAGATGCTTTCTTATGTTAATTTTTTGCCAATGAGGACATTGTCCAGTTTAAGTATAAGGGAGTGGTTTAGTAATATTCTTTGTCCACAGTTTTATCAATTATCTTGGTGTTTTATTGGTTTAAATCTTGGTGTTTTCTTGGTATCAAACAATTTTGTTGGAAAATTTGAAAATTGAAAACTTTAAAAATTTGAAAATTTGGAAATTTTGGAGCTAAATTGAGCCTATTTGTCTATAATGGAGTTGTTATTTTCTTTTTACCTTTGGATATAGATTTGACATTCATTATGGTTTGATTTTTATTAAAAAATAAACTTATGTATTAAGTTAGATTTTGCTAAGCCTTGAGAATTTAAGTTAACATTGGTTATATTTCGTATTTGAGTTTTGTTTTATTCTTTAAATTTGAATTTGGATGATATGATGAAATATGAGAATAGTTGTTGATTAATTCTTGTATTATAGATTTAACATTTCCTTGACTTTGAGTTGTGAATAAGGAAATGTGAGAAAATAAAAAAAAATTGAGTAAAAAAAAAAAAAAAAATGTGGGTTGAAAAAAAAAACATGGAGTTGAAAATTTTTTCTTTCATCCTTTGTAGGAAAAAAAAAAAAAGGAGGAGACCTTTTGCTGAAAAGGGGGCTAATATGGCGAGTGGAAGAAAAGAAATAAAGAAGAATCACATTCTCTTGATGCTATCTCAAAGGCAAGAAGGTAAGGAAAGAAAGAATAAAGAAAAAGAAAATTCTTGAAAAATAATGAAAACTATAAGAGGGCCAATACAGTGTGTGAAAAAAAATCCATGCACTTAAGACTATCAATTCCCTAAGCCATTGAGAGAGAGAGAGAGAGAGAGAGAGAGAGAGAGAGAGAGAGTTGCGTGTTTTTCTTATTTCATTAACTTGAGTTGTGTAAATCTGAGCTTATAATGCTAGAATTGGTTAAATGGCTTGACTTGTATGATGTATATTATCTATGTTTCTGCTTGAGGTGTAAGATGATTTCTTGTATTATATATAAGCTTGTTTAACTTAACTTTGATGGCCTTAGGATTATTTAATTAAATACATGAGTTTATAAGGTTTTGAAAGGGTTAAATGAATGATGAATTTATGTTTAAGGTTGGAAGAAGTTTATGTCTTCATTATGGATGACTTTGCTAAGGAAAAATTTGCGAAATTATTTTGTATTGTTCTAAATGCTTAGTGTTTAATTTTTGTTTGCTTGAGGACAAACAAAAGTTCAAGTGTGAGGGTATGTGATAGGGGCTAAAATCATTTCTATTTTCTTAATTATTTGAGATTAAATTGAGATACTTTTATTTTAATAACTAGGCATATTCCTTTATATTTGACATTTTGCTTATAAAAAATATTTTTGACAAATGTGTGCAGATTTAAGGAGTAAAAAGTGAAAGATTCCATATTGGACCTGGTACCGGTCCAATTAAGGCACCAGGCATCAGGTACTAGGCATCAGGTCTGCTCTGGAAAAGCAATAATTTTCAAGAGAAACAGATTGGACTTGGCCCCAAGGGGGTTGAATGGACCCGGCGCCAGGTCCATTCTGATAAATGTCGATGGGTTTTTCTTTTCAGAGCAGATTTTGGCAATTTCAATTTGATTCTTTTGGGAACTCTTTCAATCACGGAAAAGGACTCTTGTACACACTTTTTGACAATTAGAACTCCTATAAATACAGGGGAACAAAATCTCTAAATCAGTTTTCACTTTTTGGGATTGCAAACCTATAGGAAACTCCTAGAGAAACACTAAGATTTAGGAGGATCAAAGAAGAATTCTTGGAGAAGAAGTGGAGATTGTTCAAGAAAGTTTCAAGGAAGAAGAAGAAGGCTTAGTTGACTATGAGTGGTTTCTTTTTCTCTTCTTTGTAATTTATTGATAATTTGAGTTTTAATTATTTTAATTGTATTTAGATGATTTTTTGGATTCATAACTTTGAATTGATTTTAGTTCTTTGATCAATTGATTATTGTTCTTGGTATTTAATTACTTGTTATCATTGGTTGTTGATGTGTTTCTTCTAATTGACTTGAGGAACGATGTTAGAAGTTTATTGCATTGATTTCATTTTTGTTAAATCTTAATGGACTGGGGAAACGAAGTTAAGATTAAAGAAGCTAAGTGATAAAAAATTAGTTGATTTCACCTCGAGCAAAGGGTCATTAGCTAATTTCATGTTTATGAGGCATGATTTTAATGCGTCTTTTGGCTGTTTTAGTTTGATTGAAAAATCTGCTAAATTAATCAAGAGATAATGATTCCATGAATTGAGAAAGAAGTAGAGTCTACATAAGTAAGTTCATGACTTGGGAAATGAATGGATCTTACTTAAATTCCTTCATGGTGCCAAGATGATAATTAATTGTGATAAGTGCTAATCAATTATTGTCGTGTCTTTGAGAATTTCTATCTATTTACATGTCTTTTCTCCTTATTCTTACTCCTTAATAATCCTTGTGACTTATCTTGTGTGAACTTGGTCTATTCTCTAGTATATTAGGTTAGTATTTTATTTATCTTTTCTTATTTTATTAGCTAAACAATAAAAGTTTTATCTCTTCTTAATTAAAACTTGATTAATTGTGTAATTTGTTAGTAATATTTTCTACACTAAAAAACACGCATCAGTCTATAAGGAACCAATTAGCTCGTTAAGCTACATTTTTTACATATCTTTGCATTCTTCAATGGTAGTAACCTTAGTTTGAAACTTTGGTGGTAAAGATCTCAGTGTTTTCCAAATCAACTTCTCTTCTGAGTAACTTCTCCGAGATGATATGCTTGATTTGAAATATCTCTCAACTTGTTTCCAAACATGGCAACTGTCTCATGTTCACCCATCTTTAGCTCCTCAAATTGAGTTGTCAACAATTGCCTCTTTAACTTTCGAACTACATTGGTTCCTTTGAATATTGTTTGCAATTTGTCCTATGCTTCCTTAGTAGCTTCACAAGTAGAGATCAACTTGTATTCTTCTTGCCCCACTGCCCCAAAAAAAAAAAAAGTATTTAAAGCTTTTGCATTAGCATTGGTAAGTTGACATTTCTTACTTGTCTATTCTATGATTAGTTTCTTTTCAGACACTCTAGAACTAGTACCCATTTTTGTTGGTGGTTTCCACTCAACTCCAACAGCTTTCCATGCAGTAATATCTTGGTTTCGGATAAAAATTCTCACCCTGGTCTTCCAATATGCATAGTTTGTACTCTTTAATAATGGTGGTCTCATGACAGAACTTTCTTTGTCTATTGGTGTGGACATTTTCTGAACCAACTCTCCAGATCTCACCTACTATATAAATATCAACTCCAATATAGTGAACTGCTCTAATATCACTTATTAGGTTTTGCTAGTCAATTTCTTCTGGTTTTGTTAAACTTCTTATTAAAGTTATGTTAGTTTGACAAATAATAGTATACAAAGTTTAACAAACACTACAAATTATTAATGCAACATGGCTAATAAGCCTACGTTTGCAAGTCCTCGACTAGGAAAAAGAATATACTAAACTTTAACAAAAGTTACAATAACAATACTTATCTCAAATCACTAAGTGTTCCTAGTAGAATCTAACAGAACACAACACAGTGCACTTTCTATCAAACTTGCATAAGACCATTATTGAGCTTCAACCTAGCATGATTGATAGCCCATCAATCATTGTTGCAGCAACTGTATAGGTCTTTATTTGACTTGAACCTTTCCAACTTAAAAGGCAATGGATTCAAAGAATAGATTGCTTCAAGTCTGTCCAAGTGGATAAGGAAAAATATATTCAAATTTACTTGCATCGCTGATGCAACATATTAATAGAAAAGTACTAACACTAATAGTAGTTGCATCGAAACACTCTCAGAATATAAACATGAAAACCGTCCTTATTGTTGCACAGTAACTCTGTAAATATGCTCACTCAGAATATTTCTTCACTCACATACTCTTTTCTTCAAGTCAGCTTTATTTATACTTCATAGAGACCATAATTTTACTAGGATTAGGAAATTGATAAAATCTTTATTACTCCACATGTTTCCTTATATGCTGACAGTTCCTTCCCTTCATTACTCAATCTATCTTAGAATAAAATCCACCTTAAATTTGCCCACAAGATTACGTCAAGATATCCCAAAGATCTTCACTAGACAAACTTCTAAATTCTACATCAATTACATCTTGTATCAAACTTATGCTAATATAGTCTTCTAATGGGACCGCATCACATGTATAGTTTGTCAAAATTTGTTGTCACTGTTGCTCTAATAGCAACTATATCAGATTCAGTGAATTGACATTGATTAGAGTAGTTTCTAGGATCAGCTGCAAAAGAATGAAAACTTTTATTTTAAACTAATAGTGTACATTGTTGAAATGATACTGATTCAGGATTAATTCTGTTCTTGTTATCTAAAATGATGAGGTTTTTTATAATTAATCTGTTATTTATGTTACTTTTGTTATAAATATAAAGACCTATAATTTTTTGGTTTCTTGTTTCTATTTAATTTGAATTTTTTTAAAGCCTTCTTTAATTTGGGAGAGTAAATCAGATCATAAAAGATTTTATACTTTCACGAGGACAAAGAGGTTATATTTGAGGGCTAAGACTAGAGAAGATGAATGGCATGGATGGAAGAATTGCAAGCTTTTAAAGACATGTTTCCTAGAATATCCAATAGTGAATTAATGGTTCTATGGAGAATGTTATAGTTTCAATTGAAAAACTAAGGTAGAGATTGTTGGAAGAGTGTGAGTAAGGCTGCTATCCAGGACAGTGAACAGATAATAAGAAATGATTTGCATCGTTGCAGAATCAACTGACATTGCTGATGCAGAACTATTAGCTCTTTATTAATACTTTGCAACAATTAGAGTTACATGTTATGATCAGTAGAAAAAGACTAATTGCTATTCCAAGTTAGAGTTCTTCTTTAGTTTCTTCCGCACATATTTTTTCAATTCCATAGTGCTTTCCCATCCCCTAAGCTTCTCAATGTTCTATTTCTTTTAAGTTTAGTTTCCCTTTTTAGGTTTGTGGTTGCTGCAATTTTCCAATCCATTTTTATGCGGAGATTGATCCTAATTTAGGTCTTGATTGTAGCCCTTGATATAATTTTACATGGAAATAAGTGAAATAAAATAAGTGGTTATTTTGATGTATTGCTATGGATAATTGAATTTCCATGCCTTATTGTATTATGTTTGGCAAAACACGTGAATTTTTTCTATCACTATTGTTTTACTTTAAATTAGACATGTGCCAACTATTCAGTCACCTGCATTTACTTGCTCAACTATTAAGAAAATATTGAGGTGAAGCAATTTAAATATTTCGAGCCCTTCTAATGGTAAATAGGATTTGTGTGATATTTTCTTAACCAATTAATAGGTTGCTTAAATGCATAATTCTGTAAGTAAAGAGGTAACAACTGTCTAAACTTGCAAACTAGACTGCAAGTTCATCACCCAAGCCCTCATCTACAAAGAAAAATTCAACTGCAAATGGAGAAAAGAAAAATTGCTGAGAAGGGTATGGTTAAGAATCTTATTTTACCTTTGGTAAAGAACAAGAATAATGGTATGAATTTGGGAACAAAGTAGGGGATTGATAACTTGGTTAAATCCTTGCTAGATTGTAATCTTTTTAATGGAAATAGGGTGAGAGATTACTCCTACCCATTGTACAAACCCAGATAATATATTATAATGATTGATATCTACACCTCCAATTCTAATGTTGGTAAACAAGACAGTTCAGTCAATAGGAATGTTATAACTATTAATATGTCTAAGCTTGAAGATAAATCAGAAAGGGAGACTATTTCTGTTGATGATAAAGGATTTAAGCGAATATCTACTTTGATCCAGAAGGATGTCAATAGAATAAAAAAAACCATTGAAATTCCCCGTACAATGCATAGGCATCAACCTAATTAGATATAAAAGTTGTTTTTTATATATACACAATCACCACAAAAGTATTTTCCCGAAGGATATTCAACGAAAAACTACATATATTCAATATGTGTTTTGAATATTATATATTCTTTAGATCGCTTGAAGAATCTTTTTAATTCTTTATTTATGCATGGAAAGATAGAAATAAAATAACTATAATTTTAAATAGGCTGGCAATATTATCAGAGTAATGTATCTCCTACCAAGTTTTTTTTTTCTTGCTCAATGACATTAATATTTTTTTTTTGTCAAAGTGAATTAAATATTAATTTTCTAATTAATTATAAATTAAGAAGCATATTTGATTGCTTCATCTCTCTATGCGTTAATTTTTCTCCCATAATTTATTCATACTCCTAATTTTTAGTTGTTCACTCCTTCAGCTCTTCTTTCTAACTTTTTCTTTCTTTTTCTTCTCCCCCCCCCCCACTTTCTTCATCATAAAACAACGTTTTATAATTTGCATTTTTTGAAGAAAAAAAAAATCTCTTTATTAATAGTCAATGTCTACTCCCATTAACATATCACAGAAGTCCATCTCCAAATTTAACAAATAATTTTTCATCTATCAATGCTTGTTGAAAAAAACGAGAGAATTTATTTTTACACACACACACACACACTGATGCGTTCAGACTTGGGTATAAAAATCATACAAAATTAAGCATATTCTCAATCAAGTTTAAATTAAAATGTTAAACCCAAATCACACATATGAGCAAGCGTACTCATCATTAACTAAGTATAGGGTTAAAACAAGTGTCGATCTTCAAGGAACCAGTAGACATTAATTACCCTTCTTTCATTGTTTAACCGACTCGAAAAAGTGAAAAATAAATAAAAAGAAAATTAAAAATAAAATAAAAATAAAATAAAAATAAAAATATGTATATGTCAAGGATGTAGATTTATGCAACTCAAGTCATTGTTTAGACAAACATGATCTTAAAGAACTTAACCATTATCATAACCAATCATTCTCTTAGCACCACGAAGGATGAAGGTAAACTCACTTTGATGGTCAATCCATGAAATCACTATCTCCTAGATAAATTAGAATCACTTAGTCTGTCTCAACTAATTCATCCAAAAGACGCATTAAACATAATCCTTAGTTAAATTTCCTTGGTCTCGGCGAATTTAGAACATGAAATTAATCAATGAACCCTTGGTCTTAGAAGACATCAATTAATCTTCAATTACCAGTTTTTAAACAATCAACCCCCTTTGGTCCAGCAAGCCAATGGATAGAATCAACTAACTAATCTCGTAATAAGTATAAGTAATTGAATACCAAGAATAATAACCAATTAATCGAAAGATCAAATAACTCTAGAAATCATGAATATCTAAAACAATGTCGAATTACAATAAAATAGTTAACATATCATTGTTTAAGAAAAAGAAAACAAAGTAAAAGAAAGAACTCATAGATAAGCCTCCTTCTTCTTCCTTGGAAAACCTTCTTGTACAACCCTCCTTGAACTTTGAAGAATTCTCCTTGGACTGAGTGATTTTCTATTATAATCAATGAATTCTCTCCGTTTCCCTTGTGTTTTCCATCTATTTATAGGCTTAAGAGGTGCCTAAACTCATAGGTACAAAGTTCTTGGCCGAGTAAAAATTGGAAGCTGCTAAAACTCTTCAGATTTCAAAAAACGCGTAAAAAGATCGCAGCACTGCCTCAGGGACAGACCACAGCCGGCGCTGCCTTAGTCCTTCGGAGCCGGCACCGCCTTGGTTCTGTTTCTCCACTCTTCCGCCGATTTTTCTCTGAATTGTGTGCAAACGTTCCAAAGTATAGCCGGCGCCGGTTCCAGCCTTGCAGCCAGCGCCGCCTCTGCTCTGCTTCGCGACGATTTTGCTTTGTTTTACCCAAAATCCTGAAATAATGACCAAAATACCTTTCCAATGGTAAAATCTCAAATATGAAAGAATATGACTAGTTATTTCACAAAATGTATTACAAAAGAACCTCTAATAACTAAGCAAAGTATGACCAATTTAGCCCCTATCATATTCCCCCACACTTAACTCTTTGCTTGTCCTCAAGCAAAATATCAAGAACAAGTAGGAAAAACATAAGGTTTTAATCACTCAATCAATTCCAAAACCATAGCTTCAATGCTTTCTTTATTCATGAACATAGAACATATGATACTAAATCTTTCACAGCCAATGCAAAACTTGTGTAGTGATAAACGATTTAGTAGAACCATCTCAATACTTCACAATATTTTCAAACCATTAGAAAGAAGTTAATTCAAAAAGAGTATGCATTCCATATGCTTACTTTTCATACACTCTCTCTACTAATCCGATACATATCATAATTCTACTTAAATAAAGTAGGACTTTTAAGCTTGTAATGTAAGGCTAAAAGTTTGTAATGCGGCTCAACAAACGAAGGATATAGGAACATCAAAAGTCAAAGAAGAACTGAGAGTAAGCAAAAAAAGGATAACCAAAATAAACCTATAATTCCCAACTCTTCTTGCTCTCCTATTCCACGAATCAATCAAACCATAACCTTATATAACAACCCTTATGTATTTCAAGTAAATCTTGCATTTTTTCTCTTTTTCTTTCACTCTTCTCATCATCAACTCTTTTCCTCACAAGATCACTCAATTTTTTCCAGCAATGGTATCAAGTGCTTTATATGAACTTACTTTTACAATTCACTCACCATCCCTTTTATGATCTTTTCCATTCTTTTTTTTTTTTCCAATGCTTTTTCAATTCTCTTCTCTTTTGTTTTCACTGCTGCTATTCTTTTCTTTTTTTTTCTCACTTTTCTTTCTAGCAGCTTGTTGTTTTCTCTTTTTACTTCCTCTCTTTTCTTTTCTTCTTTCTCATCTTTTTCAACTCACCATTCTTTTCTTTCTCAATTTTTTTCAACTTCTTCCTTCCATTCCATTCCACTTCCTTTCTTTTCCTAACTCCACTTGTAATTGATCCATGACTGAGAGTAACAAGTCATG
This sequence comes from Voacanga thouarsii, assembly GCA_026120185.1. Classification (NCBI taxonomy): domain Eukaryota; kingdom Viridiplantae; phylum Streptophyta; class Magnoliopsida; order Gentianales; family Apocynaceae; genus Voacanga; species Voacanga thouarsii. Next base: position 829,405 of record JANUWF010003365.1, on the reverse strand, counting down.
ATCTCCATCCCTGCATTTTTTCCAACATACATATACTTTCATCCTTCAAGAGCATAAAGATTTAGAAATTATACAAACTCTTAGCACAAAGAATGGACAAAATATCGTGATGGGTTTTAAAGAAAGAAATCACCAATTTATGCTCAAAATGGGCACTAGGGACAATATAACAATAGGTAGGCTTGAAAAGCCCAAACTATCCAAAGAAGGCCTATTACCGTCATCCCTAAGTTAAATCATGAATGTCTTTCTTATTTCGCCTCGAGAGGTATTCAAATAAGTTCTAGAAAGTTCCATGAATTTTAGAAAAAAACAGGTTTAAGAATAATGTATAGCATTTGATCAAGAACTACTTCATCTAAGTGAGTGCAAAAAGTCATACATAAGCCATCAATGATCTAGAACATAAGCTCTATAATCCATCATAAAGACATGCACTAAAAAAAAATACAGCTTGAAAATTTGAAAATTTTGAAAAATCTCACATGTAAGAATATGTATAGAAAAATTGTCAATCAAACCACTCCCCCACACTTAAACTGGACATTGTCCTCAATGGCCAAATAGATATAACCAAAACAACCAATACCATAGGACCAAACAAAATAAAGGAGAAGAGATAGGAAAACAAAACTTCTATTCATTGTGGCGTACAAGAGCTAAATGCATGAAGAGGGAAGCAGCATTAACGTACCTAAAAACAAAAGAAAATACCAAAGCATAACAACTAGAAAAGAAAATAAAGCAAAGACAAACGAAATAGAGAGACTACGAAAAGAAGGCCAAACTAACTAAAACAAAAACAAAAGTGATCAAGAACGCATCATCATCCTTATCCTCCTCCTCATCAGCGAGTGTAGAGGGGCCTGCACCATCATGTGGCCTAGGAGGCTGTTGCCTCAACTCAGTCAACTGCTGCTCCATGGTAGCTTGCTGTCGTGCCATAGCTTCCATAGTACTCTGCAAGCGTAGGAGCACCTCCATTTGCTGGTCAAGGCGCCCTAATATGGTGGTCTCAAAGTCCATCCAGGAGTGGGACTGAGAACGGCCAGCTCTAGCGCGTGCCGGTAGTGGTGGCTGCTCTTCCTCCGCTGTAGGTGGCCTTTCCTGACCGGGATGTTGGACCTCGAAGGGAGTGAGCCATTTCTTCAACTCCAGGTTGTATTTGTATCCATAACTCATAAGAGTATGCTCAGTGACCATATCGTGCTCAATGGTAACCTCCATAAGTTCTCCCTCAAGATTCACCCTAAAGTCCTTTAGAATCTTCATTATAACCAAGGGAAAAACAAAGGCTTTTGTGGAGAGACGGTGATGAACAACCTCTCTAATAGAGTGGATGATCAAGGGAGTAAGAGGGAAAGTAATGTGTTCACCATCCGGTGTAGAATATAAGTGTCAATAAGCCTAGTTTTATTGAAACCACTAGCACGAGGAACAACATTAAACCTAAACATGTACACCAACGCACGAAAGTTGGCTGCCAAGTTATTGTTGGAATAAAAACTGTTAGCTTGGAAAGCATTATGCTTATATAAGCCTAGGGTTGTTCGCGTCCCTCTAACATCCCAATTTGGGTCCGAAAGAATCTTTTGATTATTCACATCAATCCATTGCCAAGTATCATCGTCATAAATCTGGAGGAGGTGAGATAATTGGTTTTGAGTGATGATAATAGGAACTCCTTTCACTCTTATTTCAATATGCGTGAGACGTTTATTACCCTTGTCCGTCATGTTAGCATAGAATTCCTTGACAAGAACGGGGCAAAACTTCCCTTTCAATTGCACTATGGATCCCCAACCTAATCGTTTAAACATCATTCCTAATTTAAGTGCTCGGTCTAAGGTGGGGGAGAAAGTACGCTCAACAATAATCTTGTTTGAAGCTCTCCTACTATACCATTCCTCACAAGAGGAATCGACAAACTCAGTACGTCTAAGAGATAAGGGATCAACAAATGATGGAACTAAGGACGAGGAAGGTCTCACTCTTTTAGACGGTTGACTCCTCGCTCTAGACATGGTCACAGAAGGAATAGAATACTAAAAAGAGAGAACAGGTATGCTCAATCCCTTAAGAGAGTATAGCTACCCCTACACAGGTATATCTCAAATTTCACACAACCCTCAACCAAGCTCACAATCCACAAGCCACAACTCCTTCAATGTATATCAACTCCAACACCCAATTCAATCAACCACTTTCACCCACTACAATACAACTTGCACAATGCATGTAAAAGTCCACTGTATAGTATAACTTGTGCTGATATCCTCAAAGCATACTAGTAAACATGATCATGTGAATGAAGGCAATGGTATTCTGTGATCAATAATGCAATTTCAATAGATTCAAGTGTCACCAATAACCATAATTCTAGCCCGAGCTATATGAATTCTTGAATGATAACAAGCATGAATTAAGTAATGCAGGCTCAATACTCCTAAGGTAATCCAATGAATGAAACTCAAGTAGGAATGCATAATCATAAAATATAATTCCCAATTTTCGTCCAAAACCGTCCCTATAATGAGAAAAAATCAATTCCATCAATTTAACCGTAGGACTTAAATAAAAATCATACCTTTAGGCTCTTATATGCATGGGTAAGCAAAAGATGAAAGCTTTTTGCGAAAATATACTTCCTTTGCTTGTGGATTGAATGTGCTATTGTTGTGAAAAATCAAAGCTTTTGATGTGTTTGATCCGTAAGATCAATAAAAAAGAAGGTAAGAGATGTTATGGAAGTGTTTGGAAGTTGAAAAATTAAACTTTGGGCACTAATATATGTGAAGCCGGTGCGGACTTGAGAGATTTTGCGAGGGAGAAGGGAGGTTTTGAAGAAAAAGTGGCCAAAATGGCCCTTTAATGATTTCCTCCCGACAGGAACTGGCGCCGGCCCGGCTATGTTCTGTCCGGTTCAATTTTTTTTTTCAACATGCAAAAACACACGAATGCTGAATAAAAACTACTATAAATTAAAAATTGTCCCCAACACAAAATAAAAAGTAAAAAAAAAAAGAGAAAAGAACTATTTCAAGGTTTTCTACGGTTGTGATCCCGTGAATTTTCTTCTGTATTCCCTGATAGTGTTCCTGCTTGACGATCCCCCATGAGTTTGGCTAGTTGACCAATCTGGTTTTCTAAATTGCATATGGAAGCCTCTAGGTTCCTTATTGTCGCATCGACTCCTTGGAGCTTAGCCTCTGTGGTACTTTCCAATTGGCCAATCAATTCTTCCAATGGTGGTTTTTGAGGTGCTGCCGTGGTGTTTATGGAGTTTGGATTTCTTTGGGTACCTCCAAAATTAAAAGAACTTTGCCTAGGTGGATTCCCATTGCTCCAAGAGAAATTAGGGTGATTTCTCCAGCCAGGATTATAGGTAGAGCTATATGGATTGTTATCTGGCCAAACATTACCTGCAAAGGTCACTTGTTCTGAAGCTTCTTGAAGTGACCCCATCTTTTGGCATTCATGATTGGGGTGCCCTTTTCCATAGAAATCGCAGTTGACCTTTAACACTTGGCCTTGAGGTATCACCAAGTGCTCTATCTTTTGGGTTAAGGCGTCTACCTTAACCTCTAATACTGCCACAGCATCCACTTTGTATACTCCTTGCATACGAGCCTTTGACCTTACACTTCCCCAAGAATAGTTATTAGAAGCTAAATTTTCAATAAGCTCAAATACCTATTCCGGGGTCTTTTGGTTAATGGAACCCCTTGCAAAGAGTTTACCACTTGCTGTGTTGTAACGTGAGGCCATTCAAGAAGATAAGCATTTGCATCCCCAGCTTGAATCCGTAGTATGGGCATTTTCTTAACATTTCCTTAAATCTCTCCCAACTCTCATATAAGGGTTCAGAATCTAGTTGTTGGAAGGCGAAGATTTTATTCCTAAGCTTGGATGTCCTAGTTGGAGGGAAATATTTGGCCAAAAATTTTTCAGCTAAGGCATTCCAAGTTGTGATGGAACCTGTAGGTAAAGACTTTAACCATGATTTAGCTCTATCTCTCAAGGAAAAGGGAAAAAGTCATAATTTAATAGCATCTTCAGAAACACCATTCATCTTGAAGGTGTCACAAATCTCAAGAAAACTGGCTAAATGAGCATTGGGATCCTCATTCGGTAACCCATCAAATTGAACCATATTCTGTATTATTTGAATAATATTGGATTTTATTTCAAAATTATTGGCATCTACCCTAGGTCTAGTGATACTCGAGCCTGAGCTCGAGATTGCAGGTTTCCCAAAGTCATCCATAACTCTCCTATCATTCTCAGCATTGTTCTGTTGAGCACAATCCATCTCAACAATCAGACTCCTTTGAATTGTTCGGCGAATTTTTATTAACGTCCTCTCAATTTCAGGGTCAAAACCGACTATCTCGTTATTGGATTTTCGGGTCATGTACCAAGGGTAATACCTAAGAAAACAAGAAGCAAGTTTAGAGATATAATTAATGGTTAAAATAACACAAATACAAGGTTACAAACTTAGTAATTCAAACTCAGTCTAAGTTAGTTGGTTAAGTTAGGGTAGGTTACAAGGTTATACAAGAATATACGAAATACAAAAGATAGCACAGTTTTGCAGTAAGAACAACTATACATATTTACCTATTGACATATTTACATATTTACATGGTTAAATCAACAAAATCCAAGTTTTCATGCTATTGTTCTCCGGCAACGGCGCCAAAAACTTGATGCATTCAGACTTGAGTATAAAAATCATACAAAATTAAACACTTTCCGAATCAAGTTCAAATTAAAATGTTAAACCTAAATTACACATATGAGCAAGCGTACTCATCATTAACTGAGCATATGGTTAAAACAAGTGTCGATCCTCAAGGAACAAGTAGACATTAATTATCATTCTTTCATTGTTTAACCAACTCGATAAAGTGAAAAACAAATAAAATAAAAATATGTATATGACAAGGATGTAGATTTATGCAACTCAATCCATTGTTTAGACAAACATGATCTTAAAGAACTTAACCATTATCATAACCAATTATTCTCTTAGCACCATGAAGGATGAAGGTAGACTCACTTTGATGGTTAATCCATAAAATCACTATCTCCTAGATAAATTAGAATCACTTAGTCTGTCTCAACTAATTCATCCAAAAGACGCATTAAACACAATCCTTAATTAAATTCCCTTGGTCTCGGCGAATTTAGAACATGAAATTAATCAATGAACCATTGGTCTTGGAAGACAACAATTAATCTTCAATTACCAGTTTTTAAACAATCAACCCCCTTTGGTCCAGCAAGTCAATTGCCAACAGAATATGAAACTAATAAATCGAAACACCCATCAACCCCCTTTAGTCCAGCAAGTCAATGGATAGAATCAACTAACTAATCTCGTAATAAGTATAAGTAATTGAATACCAAGAATAATAACCAATTAATCGAAAGATCAAATAACTCTAGAAATCATGAATATCTAAAACAATGTCGAATTACAATAAAACAGTTAACATATCATTGTTCAAGAAAAAGAAAACAAAGTAAAAGAAAGAACCCATAGACAAGCCTCATTTTTCTTCCTTTGAAAACCTTCTTGTACAACCCTCCTTGAACTTTGAAGAATTCTCTTTGGACTGAGTGATTTTCTATGATAATCAATGAATTCTCTCTGTTTTCCTTGTATTTTCCATCTATTTATAGACTTAAGAGGTGCCTAAACTCGTAGGTACAAAGTTCCTGTCTGAGTAGAAGTTGGAAGTTACTAAAACTCTTTAGATTTCCAAAAACGCATAAAAAGATCGCAGCACCGCCTCAGGGACAAAGCACAGCCGACACTGCCTTGGTTCTGTTTCTCCACTCTTCCGCCGATTTTTCTCCGAATTGTGCGCATACGTTCCAGAGTACAGCCGGCGCCAGTTCTAGCCTTGCAGCCGGCGCCGCCTCTACTCTGCTTCGCGACGGTTTTGCTTTGTTTTACCTAAAATCCTGAAATAATGACCAAAATACCTTTCTAAGGGTAAAATCTCAAATATGAAAGAATATGACCAGTTATTTCACAAAATGTATTACAAAAGAACCTTTAATAACTAAGAAAAGTATGACCAATTTAGCCCCTATCACACACACACACACACACACACACACACACACACACACACACCATACCCACAAGAAAGAAAGGACTAAAAATAATGTTGTAGGAAGAAGAAAGAGAGAGGGAAGAAAAGAAGAAAAGTTAAAAAGAATAGGTAAAGGAGTAAACAATTAAAAATTAGAAGAGTGAATAAATGGTGGGAGAAATATTAGGATATTGAGAAATGAAGTAATTAGATAAATTTCCTAATTTGCAATCAATTAGAATACTACATTTGATTCTTTTTAACCAAAAGAATAGTAATGCCATTTAAATAAAAATACTCTAACATGAGGGAAATTCCTCTAGCATTATTGCTAGCCTTAAGATAATCTTGTTAGGTTTAGGTGCTTTTCTTCTAATTGATGCGTGCTTGTGTGTGCATGCTTATGCGTAGGAAGAAGTATCAATAATTCACAAGGCAAGTTTTTATTTAAAATACCAAAAATTACTCACACAACACACATATAGACAAATATACCCATGGTGTAATATAGAGTAAATTGGTGAGAATAAAATATCCTCGGGTAAGCGACAAGTACTTTTACTAAGCTATTATCTCATTGTTTGGCCAATCAATTATATGAACAAGATGAAAAATTTGTCAAAAGAAATAACCAACCCGTCATCCAAGTAATCATCCAAGATCACCAAGCCCACAAGAATATGAAAAGGGACAAGTAATATATCCGAATGGCATTCCTCAACATTAAGCCAAACCTCAATCAACGAAGTTAGCTAATTAATTTGCACCTATGGTAATCCTATATACAAAACCCACACTCTCTCAAGTTATGGATCTTCTACCCTCAACCTTAGTAGGTATCTCTACCTCACTAACCAAATCCAAGGGGCGATAAGACAAATTACCCATCTAATTTGGGGAAATGGCCTCTCTATCTCTAGGCAACTTCATGATCCTTCAACTACCTAATTCTTATCCTCCAACCCCTCTCTCAAGCTAATAGAGGAAAAATCCAATAAGTAAATAAATCAATTAGGCCTCTCAATCCTAACTCCATCTCTCGAATTCATTAAGACAAGAAAACACAATTGACCAAAATACATAAAACAAAACGGGTGATTGAATACCAAATAATAGATTACAATTAACCAAAATAGAAGTCAAGATCTAATAAAATAAGGATTCATCCCTTTAAATACATCAGTAATCTATGAAAACCCAAACAAGATCAAATAAAAAATACAAGAGGAAAGAGTAGAACTCGTAGACAAATGGCCTCTCTTCTTCTTCTTGAGATTTGCCTTTGAAGATTACACTTCTCCTCTTCTAATTGTAGCTTGGATCTTCTCTTAGGAGTTTCTCGTAGCTCTCTAGGGTTTTGGTGGCTCTTTCCCTCTCCAATTTGTTAGTGAAATGACAAAAATGAGGGTATATAGAGTGTAGCTCGGGAAGCCTTTTGAAAATTGCAAAAAACTCTATCTGAAATATTTACTAGCGTCTGTTGTAGAGTCTGACTGGCGCTGATTATGTATTTTTTTCCCAAAATAATTTAAATTCAACCAATTAATCAATGCTTGTTAAACAATTTATCTGACGCCAGTTTCTCCCTGTTCTAACCGACCTTTCTTTAGCATATGAACTGGCTCCTATTCTCTATGGTAATTGGCTGATGCGCAAATTTTGGGTGTATAAAAATTACTCCATCTGTCCCATAATATAAGTCATTTGAAGTTACTTTTGCTGTCTCAAATTATAAGTCGTTGGGGACTTTTCAAGAAGGTTTTGAAGCTGCTTTTACCTTTTTGTCCTTATTTATTATTCTATTTCCCTCTCTTTCTCTCTCCTCTCTTCTCTTGTTTCCAAGACATTTAAATAGGGGTGTTTTAGGAAGAAAAAACATAAAATCACCTTGTTTTCAAGAATCTTAATATGTGTGAAATTAAATCAAATGACTTATATTATGTGACGGAGGGAGTATTAAATTTAAATCCATCCCTAGTCAAGTTTTAATTAAAACATTAATCTCAAATTACACATACGAGCAAGTATACTCATCTCAAGTATAACATAGGGAATTAACGAATATCGATCCTCAAAAGAACAAGCACACACTAATCACTTTTCATTCATTACTTAACCAACCTAATAAAGTGATAAGATAATAAAAAGAAAAATACATACAACTCAAGGATGTAAAAATATGTAATTTAGACAAATACTTTTGAAAATATAACAATGAATCACTTAGCAAATATCACAATCAATTATCTTCTTGATCTCATAAAGGATTTAAAATAGACTCACTTTATTTGCAATCCATGGAATCACTATCTTCTAGTTAAATTAGTGAATATATTCTGTCTCAACCAATTTATCTAAAAGATGCATTAAAATTAATCCTCATATAAATCTTTATATTCTAAGCGATCTAAATCATGAAATTGGTCAATGAATCCATATTCTAGCAATCATCAACTACGCTTTGATTACCCAAGTTCTTAATAATTAACTCATTTTTTCAAACAAGTTAAGAGATAAAAAAATGAAATTAATTAATTGAAGTCATTATCAACCCCTTTTTCAAGCAAGATAATAACAAGAATCAACCAATCAATTTTATAATAAAAATAAGTAATCAAATCACAAGACAAATAATTAATTGATCAAAAGTATAAATTAGTCAAGAAACCATGAATCCCAACAATAATGTCAAATTATAATAAAAACATTAATTACATCATTATTCTAGAAAAATAAAATAAAGGTAAAAGAAAGAACTCATAGACAAGCCCTTCTTCTTCTCCTTGAAAACATTCATGAATAATGCCCCTTGAATGATGAATCTCTTCTTTTTTTGAGTGATTGGCAACTTTGATCCTTGGATTCATACATTTGTCTTGTGTTTTTCTTGTTTAAATAAACTCCCAAGAGGCCAAATTTTGCTCCCTAAGAGTTCTGGGCCGAGTAGAGATTGGAAAATATCAAAACTCTTGAGAAATTACCAAATCTACGCATAATTGGAAAAGCTTGCCACATAGGACAGTCCAGGGCCAACGCCGGCTCCGACTCCATTTGGCACAACTGGCACCGGCCATGCTCTGTTTTTTTTTTTCTTCTTTTACGACAAAATGCCCTGTTTTTCTAGATCGGGGCTGACGCCAGTTCCATAGGTCATGATTAAGGCTTGCCGTGCTCTAACAGCAACGGGTTTTTTGTTTTTTCGTCATTTTCTGCAATAAAAATCTAAAACACCTTTCCAATGGTAAAATATCAAATATGAAGGAATATGCCTAGCTAATGCACCAAATATATCACAAAATATTCTCAAATAACTAGGAAAATATAGATGAACTTTGCCCTTATCACATTCCCCCCCACTTGAACCTTTGTTTGTCCTCAAGCAAAGTCCTTTAAAACAAAGAAAAATAAGGTAATCTTTCAAAAAGTTCACTTAGAACAAAGCCACAATTACCTTTCAAACCTTGGATATGTTTTTGTCGTTCTTTCAATCCCTTTGAAAACAATCACAAAATAAAGTACTAAACAAGACATATTAAGACCCTTGAAGTCAAATTAAACAAATTTATACACTAGTCTAAAAATATTATTCCACCCTTCAAGAAAAAACATAGATAAATATAAGTAAAACTATTTACCAACTCAAGCATTATAAATCCAAGAATTACACTACTTAAGCCATGATTCAAGGAAAACTCCCCAATTTTTTTCCTCTCAATTTTTTCAATGACTTAGGGAATTGATAGCCTCAAGTGAATGGATTTCTCTTCACACACCGTATTGGCCTCCTTATAGTCGACACTCAACATTTTTTCGACAATCTTTCTTTCCTTAGCTCTTGGGAATTAATAGTCTCAAGAAAGTGGATTTTTCTTCACTATCTATATTGGCCTCCATAAACAAGCAAAAGTACTTTCTCAAAGATGAAACAAGCTTTTTCCAATTCACTATTTTTCATTTTTCCACTCATAATCAGTTTTTTTTTTTTTTACAATCTTTCCACTCAAAGATTTCTCCTCACATTCCTTATCACAACTCAAAGTCAAGCAAAATTTAAACCCCTAATACAAGAGTTAGTCAACAACTTTTTCTACATTCATCATATTCTTCACATTCAAGCTAGATGAATCAAATAATATTCAAACACCAATGCATAAACAAGATTAACTCAAATTTTCAAGTCTTAACATATCTCATCTAATAAACCATTTTATCGATAAAAATCCACCAAATGAATGACAAAACACATATCCAAGTAAGAAATATAATTACAACCTTGTCACAAAAATTTTGAAAAATTTCAGCCTAAAATATGTATAAATGAATGTATAAATGGAAAATATCTTTAATGGATGCTAAACTCTTACCACTTACTTAAACTAAACATTGTCCTCAATGAAAAAAAATATAACAATAAAAGCAAAGCCAAGGGACCAAAATAAATAAAGAGGAAGAATAGAGAAAAGAAAATGCTTCAAGGAGTCATTGGGAAAATTGTACCTAGATAAAAACAAAATAAACAAAAACAGAAAACATAACTCTAGAAAGGAAAAAGGAAATCAAAATAAAAAAAAAGACAAAAAAAATTAAGTAAAAAGAAATCTTTTAAAAAGTCATAAATCATGGAGAAAATATCCACATGATGCAAAGTGTCAAAAGTCTGACCAAAATAATGTTTCACCCTATTTCCATTGACTTTGAAAATACCATTAACTGGGTGGGAAACTTTAACAGCACCAAAAGGAAAAACCTTAGTTATCAAATATGGCCCCAACCAGCTTGATTTCAACTTACCCAAAAAGAGTCGCAAGCAAGAATTAAACAACAACACTTGATCATCTTCTTTAAACTCCCGGTGTTGAGCAATATACTTATCATGCCACTGTTTTACTCGCTCTTTGTAGAGTAGAGAATTATCATATGCAACCATGCGCAATTCGTCCAATGCATTCAAGTGAAGTAACCTAGATTTTTCAGCAAGCTCAAGATCAAAGTTAACAAGTTTGAGAGTCTAATAAGTTTTGTGTTTAATCTCTATAGGTAAATGACAAGACTTCCTATACACCAATCTATAGAGTGTGGTACTAATAGGAGTTTTGAAAGCCGTCCTATAAGCCCAAAGAATATCGTCTAACTTCAAACTCCAATCCTTTCTCGTATGATTAACCACTTTTTCTAAAAAAATTTTTAGCTCTCTATTGACTACCTCAACTTAGCCACTTATTTGGGGGTGATAGTGAGTATCAAACTTATGAGTAACACCTAAATGTTTGATAATTTTGTCCAATTGAGCATTACGAAAATGTGTTCCCCTATCACTAATAAGTACCTTATATGAAACCCCAGTCGAAACCAACCTTAAAGTAAGGGGGTTGGGATGCATATCATATTTTAATGCATGTTTAAATATGTTTTTATATGATTTTATGTGCTTTGGATTTGCATTTTATTGTCTCGAAGGCTTGATTGTGAGTATTGAGTGAGAAGGGCAAAATTGTAATTTTTGCTTGAGGTGAAAATAGGGAGATAGCATGAGGATTAAATAGGAAAAATATTTTTAGAGGAAAAATAAGAACAAGAGTTGTTGTAGTTTAGTAGTTAGAGCTTTGGAATTAATTGTTGAGGCTTTGGGTTCAAATTCCATCAATAGAGCTATAGCATGATTAAATTTTATTTTTGTTTGGGAAGTATCATTGTCGGCCTTAGTGGTGTTTGGAGTAGGGTAGAGATGTTGTCCTATGAGAGACATGATAGGAGTCTTCAAATCCTATTCTTTTGCTTTACACAAAATTCCTAAGGGGAATTCATTTCCTCTTGATCTTTAATTTTTCCTATTTCTCAATTCATTAGTTTGTTCATTTTGTTCAAGTCAATTTTATTCTAGAAAAATTCCAGTAATGTGTTGTGGCTTTGAAGGTTCAAAATGTCTTAGTAAAAGACATCTTATGGACCGAAACAATGGAAGGATTTCAAGTGAATTAAATTCTTTAGTGAACTTTCTAAAAATTCACTCAACTAGGTTCATTTCCCTTCATGTATTGAATTGAAATTTTCCATCTTCTTGTGCCTTCAAGGTGTCGAAATTCTTAGCCATTATTCCCTCCCAAATGCTGCCAGAAAATGGCCCTTTTGATTAGCTTGAAATCTAAATTTTCCTAGCCATTTTCGGACTACACAAATATTGTGCAAAACCAGAAAAATTTCTGGGCAGATTCGCAACTTTGGAGGTCCGAAACCAAGCTGTTTTCTTCCAATTTTTTGCTCAGCATCTTAGTCACATTTTTCCTCCATAAAGTAGGCTGGAAACCAGCCATGGAAGACCCCAGAAATCTCCTTCAAACTCCTTGCAAGATAGCTGGAAGTGGCAGCTGAAACTGCCCAGGAAAAATTCCAGTAAGGGTAAAAATCCTGTGCAAAATTTATTTCCTGCTTTGTTCCTAGTTCTATCCTAGCCGAAACTCCATCCTTTTCTGCACAAACCACCCTTAAACCTTCATTAACTGAGCTCCATTATCCTCCCTAATTTATGCACTAAAAATCCAGTCATGGCTGCCCAAAAGATTTTCAAAAAAATTCTGCAATCATGCCTTGATTTGGATACCAAAAATTCCAGCCACCATGATTTAGCAACCTTCCATAAAATAACCCTCAAATAACCAGACCTTCCTTTCACCATTATACTCCTTAATTTTGGCCACCCTTAGCCTCCTTCAACCAACTTTCATTCAGCCGAAATACTGCTCCAAAATTCGTCCATGGCAGATTCCCAAAAGCCCTCCAATAATCAAAGATATTCTTGTTATATCTAGTTTCCAAATTTGCTTCCCAAAAATATTCTTTAAGGATTTCAACAACTTGCCTTTCCTTTTTCCTTCCAAACTAGAAAATCATCTTCCTAAACCCTACAAACAATTCAGCAACCCTAATCTCTTCAGAATTTCGGCAGCCACCCATCCAAAAGCTCTCTATTCTCTTCAACCTTCAAGAACACATAGTACACCAAGAACACCTACTCCTTCCTTTCACCTAATACCACTCCAAATCACTTCAAACCACCTCTAAAAATTTCAGATTTCATCTATTCATTACTGTGAGTCCATCTGTGCCATTTTTAACATCAAACTACAAAATCCAACTTGCTCTTTTGGATAAAAAATCAGAAATTTTGTGAAAGCTCAAGAACACCTTCAAGGTAGGTTTGTTCAATCAATTTCATCTTCGCTAATCTTTGATCTCTAATGAATATATGTGTGTTTAAACATGCTAATGGACTCTCTTCTTCTCTTTTCTCTCTCTTTCTCTCTCTTTCTCTATCTCTCTCTTGACCAAACACTCCCTCTCTCTCTTGGCCGAATGATTTCATCAACCATGGCCATGCTTCCTTCATCTCCTTTGGACGGATTTAGGTATCTAAGGGTTTAGATTCATTCGAAACTCCTTCAAGGTATTCATCAATCAAGTAAGCCTTTTTAACCCTTCTTTTAAATTCTAGACTCATGTCTCTAGGATGATGTTGATAGAAGATGAATTATGAATAGGGTTGAGTATATATTGTTGTGATGAGTTGAGATTGAAGTATGAATATATGTATGAATATGTTGGAGATGGGATTTTTGCATGAGTTGATTATCTTGGTTGAATATATGGTGTTCTAGGGTTTGATGTATGTCTCCATGATTAAGTATGCTAGAGATTATGTCATCTATGATGAATAGGAATTATATTCTTGTGTGATTATTGAAGCTATGATTATATTTATGCTAGTAATAGTTAGATCATGCCTTAGTAAGTCTAGATCTATGCTTATATGCATGATTTGGATGATTTAATGAATTGAAGGATTGTATATGCTCATAATTGTGGTTAGCCATAGAAATATGATTATGACCTAGTTGTCCCTAAGCTAATTTTTGTTTCATGAATAAAATATTTCCTAATATGATTTTGCTAGTAATTTCGGGGGAAAAAAAACCCTAGGGGGGGTAGATTTGGATTATTATATATAATAAGGATATTTTAGTCAAATAAATAATAGCTTTTGCTAGAAAAATAATATATATATATTATTTAAAATAATGAAATCCAATAAAGCCTTTTATGGAGATAATTATAATTAGTAAAATATTTATTATTAAAATTTTAATTATTATCTTTTAATCAAAACCCATTAAAAATTTATTCATTATTTTTCGAGCAAGACTCATTAAATTTATTTTCAGCTAATTTTAGCTATCAATTATTTTCTAACAACTTAATTATTAATACATCATTATTTTACCTAATATAACCTAGGACCCTTTATCAAATAAACTCTAAATTATTTTAGCGAGATTTAAATCTTCAACTTATTAGTACTTATTTCTCAAAACACTAATTATTTTAAATATCAAATTAGACTTAGCTTATAAACCCTTTTTATTTATTATTTGGCCTTAAAGCTTGGGACACTAGGATCATGATAGTAGTGAGTTGAGTTAGTTTTAATTGTGAAAGTGAATTTTGTACTTGATTTTCTTTTGGGATGATCTAGGAAGTACTGTGATTAATTTATATGAACTCTTTGCTAGATTTAGAAGATTGTCAAGGGTAAGAACCAACTTACTAGAGTTCATATCCTAAGCTTAAGGATAAGGTAAGTTCCCTTGCATTCATGAAATTGATTTTATTTTATTATCTTGGTTTGAAAGTAAAGTTGGTGAGTATCTCTTGCAAATACGAAATTTTAGCACGGTAGCTAATTTTGAAAACTTCTATATTTGAAACCTTCTTATTTTGGAAACTTTCTACATTTGGAAAACTTCTAATTTTAGAAACTTCTAGATTTATAAATTTTTAAAATGTGTCAGGCATGACTTAGGAGCCAAGCATCAAACATTTTGATTTGTTTTGAATATGCAAGGGATAAATTTTTGGGCATGCGTCTAATTTTTGAAAATCACAGCATGACTTATTTAAGCATGTGGCTCCTCCACTATGAATTTGTGGAATAAATTATTGACTTAAAACCATGCCTTCTAAAATTTTTATATGAGTTGAAAAATGTTGTTTGGAACTATATTGAGCTAATTTTGTAGGTTCCACTTTGAAGCCTTATGAATTGTGAAGATTGAATAACGTTGAGTACTCAATGGGGGCTAGGCCTTTATACTAGCCTTTGGTTGGTCTGGGGATATTTCTTAGAAGGTGACTACCTCCGAGAGGTTGACTCTTTTCGATCAGGGTGTCAGTATAGAAGGTTGAGCCATCCTCAGCTAGCGATGAGGTTCTGGTAGAACCGACGGCCGGAAGTGAGACAACCAGTTTGGATTGAGTGAGAGAGGGAGGAGTATCTCACTCGGTAGGATGTACACCTACCAGGTGTTGGGGGTCAAGTGCTTCACAGAAGTGAGAGCCACCTCTGTGCCCTTTTACCATCTGTCGGGGGTCAAGTGCTTCACCTGGTGTGAGAGCCACCACTATGTCCTGTCAGATTAATTTAGTTGCTTTAATTGTTGTGCTATTTTCGGGGAACTGTTCTAAAGTGTCATTGGAATTTTATTCGAAACTCAAAATCTTTTAATTATTCATATCTTTCCAAACAGAATAATTTAAGAGCATTTTGCTTCATGACTTCTCACTACTATCTTTCAAGAAGTGAGAGTTAAATTTGTAAAGAATGCATGACAAAGCTTTTGATATACTGTTAGTGCATGCATCATGAAAAGTGTTTTGTCTCTTTAGCCCAACTCACACACGGGGCTTACTGAGATTTCTGTCTCATCACCCCTTTTTACTATGATTTCAGGTGGATCCTACTGTGAGGATAAGTAGCTAGTGTTATCTGCCTTGGAAGAAAATGTTGTCATTTATTTTTATGTATTGCTTTGGGGAGTTGAGAGTGGATACTTTTTATTTATGGATTTGTGTTTGGGAATTCATAGATTTATTCTTGAATTTATTCTTGGGATGTAATAAAATTTTGAGTTAAAGTATTATTTTAATCCGCTATTTTATTTGGGTGACCTAGTTATAAAGACCCCTTGTCCTTTGGATGGGGCGACATCCCCGGCCTTGATGGGCCTAGATAGAGGGGTGTTACACCTTAGATACACCAAAATGGATGAAAAGTTTTTTATGAAATTTGACTACAACCCGAGCATCATTTGTAGGCAAGGCTTGCGCCCCAACCCACTTAGACACATACTTAATTGCAACCAAAATGTATTTTTTACCCAAAGAATTAGGAAAAGGGCCTATGAAATCAATCCCCAACAATGAAAAATTTCACAAGTTTGAAAAATTTGCAATGGCATCTCATTAGATATAGAAATGTTACCTGTACGTTGACACTTATTACAATTTTGAACAAACCAGTGGGAGTCCTTAAAGAATATTGGCTAATAAAATTCAGACTAAAGCACCTTTCTTGTAGCGTTGTTAGCTTGGTATTAGCTTCCCATGACAATGTTTTAAGTAGTTTGCACTTTCCGCAGAATCCACACATCTCTAAATGATTTGACCCGCACAATACTTAAATAAGTGAGGATTTTTCCAAAAGTAATGCTTTACTTTGGAGAGAAATTTCTTCTTTTTTTGGGCTATGAAATTCTCCAGAACAATTCTTGCAACCAAGTAATTAGCAAAATCCACATACCAAGGTATTTGAGAAATATTACCATCAACAAGTAGAAGTTGTTCATCTGGGAAAGTGTCACTAATGTCCCATTCGGCCAATGGTTCTAAGTTGGGATTTTCCAACCTAGATAAGTGATCTGTAGCTAAATTTTCCTCTTCCTTTTTATCCCTAATCTCCAAGTCAAATTCCTGCAACAATAAAACCCATCTTATTAATCTTGGTTTGGAATCATGCTTGATTAGTAAGTATTTAAGAGTAGAATAATCTGTATACACAATGACTTTGGACAAAACAAGGTAAGAACAAAATTTATCAAAAGCGAGCACTATTGTAAGCAATTCTTTCTCCATTGTGGTGTAGTTCTCTTGTGACGCCGTAAAAGTTTTACTTATATAGTAGATTGGTTGAAAATGCTTATTCCCCCTTTGTCCAAGTACCGCGCCTACTGCATAATCACTTGCATCACACATTAATTCAAAAGGAAGAGACCAATCTGGTGTAATTAAAATAGAAGAGTTGATCAATTTCTTTTTAAGCATATTGAAAGCATTGAGACATTTTTCATCAAAATAAAAAATAACATCTTTTTCAAGTAAGGGGTAAGAGGTTTAGAAATTTTTAAAAAATCCAAGATAAACCTTCTATAAAAACTTGTATGACCAATAAAGCTTTGAATAGCCTTTGCGTAAGTGGGAGGAGAAAGTTTCTCAATTGCCTCAATTTTCGATCTATCAACCTCAATACCTTTCCTTGAAATCTTGTATCCCAATGCAATACCTTCTTACACTATGAAGTGACATTTTTCCCAATTAAGCATGAGGTTAGTCTCTTCACAACTTTGAAGCACCTTTTCTAAATTGGCCAAACATAAGTCAAAAAAATCACCAAAAAAAAAAAAAAAATACATCCATAATGTCTCCCACAAGTCATTCGAAAATAGCAATCATACATCTTTGAAAAGTACCTGGACCATTGCAAAAACCAAAAGGCATATGACGATATGCAAAAGTACCAAAAGGGCATTTAAAGGTAGTCTTCTCTTGATCTTCTAAGGCTATGGGAATTTGAAAGTAACCGGAAAAAATCATCTAGAAAGCAATAAAACTCATGTCCAGCTAATCTTTCTAATATTTGATCAATCAAAAAGAGAGGAAAATAGTCCTTCCTAGTTGCCTCATTTAATTTCCTATAATTAATGCAAACCCTCCATCCGGTTACCAATTTTATTGAGATCAACTCATTTTTTTCATATGGGCTCACCATAATTCCTCTCTTCTTTTGTATCACTTGTGTTGGACTCACTTAAATACTATTAGAAATACGATAAATGATGCCAAAATCTAAGAGTTGAACCACCTCACCTTTTAGCACATCGCTCATATTTGGGTTCAACCTACATTGGAGTTGCACTACGGGTTTCGCTTCTTCTTCTAACAAAATTTTGTAAGTGCAAAAAGAAGGGCTAATTCCCTTAATGTCCGTGATCTTTCATGCTCTAACTCTCTTATATTTTTCCAATAGACTTACCAATTTGGTCTTTTAATCACAAGTGAGATCTTTTGCTATGATCACTAGCAATTTTTCTCCATTAGCCAAAAATACATATTCCAAGTGTTCGGGGAGGTCTTTTAGGTCCAATTCTGGTGGTTCCTCAATGGATGACTTCATCCTTCCTAAACTGCTTTTTTTTTTTATTTCTTCAAATTCTCCCAACTCACAACTCTTATTTGAATCCTCCAAATATGCTATTGGTTGTTCTATCAGAAGATAGACTCATCAAGAATATCAATCTTTAAAAAAAGAATCATCAGAAGATATAGGATGTTGCATGCTTTTGTGGATTTTGATAATAACTTCTTCGTCCCCAACCCTAAGTGTCAAAATTTTCCCATGAATATCAATTAATGCTTTGGCAGTAGCTAGGAAAGGTCGACCTAGGATTAAAGAAATTTTAGAATTTTCACCCATATCAAGAATAACAAAATCCATTGGAAATATGAATCTACCACTTTGACCAATATATCTTCAACCACTCACCTAAGATATTTAATAGATCTATCTGCAAATTGAATACTCATCCTAGTGGACTTAGGCTCACCTAGGCCTAACTTTTTAAAAGTTTTATATGGTAAAAGATTAATGCTAGCACCTAGGTCGGCTAATACATTGCAAAACGTAAGAGTACCAACAACACAAGGAATAAAAAAACTCCCTAAATCATTTTCTTTACATGGCAAAGTCCATTAGTCTTGCAAGGTGGCTGACCATTCTTTATTTAAAACCACAGTAGATAATTCTTCCAACCTCTTTTTGTTGACAAACATGCTTTTGAGGAACTTTGCATACTTGGGTATGTGTATCAAAGCCTCACTGAGTGGAATATTTATGTGCAGTTATTTGAACACTTTTAAAAACTTATCAAATCGTGTATCTTTTTTTTACGTTTTGTGTTCAAGGCGGGTAAGGTATTGGTGGCTAAAAATTCGGATTTTTAGCTTATTTTCCAAGTGGTTTACCAAGACGGGTTAGTGCCGGTCCATCTTCTTTAGATAATGCCAGTTCCATACTAGAATTGGATAGCTCCTTACCACTTCGTAATGTAATGGTAGCTGAATCATGTTGTGTTTCCACCCCTAATGGCGACTTTATCACTAGATCTATTAAAAACCAAATTTACCTTTCCACGTTTTGAATTATTTTCTCAAATTTTGCCAATGTTTCATCTATCTCATGAGAACGTTTGGTTACATGAATGTCAAATTTTCCTAGTACCTCTTCTAAGTTAGTGGAGTCGGATGGTCGAGGTGTCATCTCTTGAGACAGGTTAGGGTACCGTCTGATATTCTAATTGGCCATGTTACCTGTATAAAGTTGCTTGTAAGTATTATATATGCATAGTACAATATCAAATCAAGTTAATTAGCTAAGGTTCATATATACATACAACAAGATATGACACTTAGTTGTACAAAGAACATATACACATACTTATATATTTATATATAGACATATAAACATACAAATATAGTTAAATCAATAAAATCAAACTTTCATGATATTGTTCCTCGGCAACGGCGTCAAAAACTTGATATGTAAATTTTGAGTATATAAAAATCATTAAATTTAAAGTCATCACTAGACAAATTTTAATTAAAACATTAATCTCAAATTACACATACAAGCAAGTATACTCATCATAAACATAGTATATGGAATTAACGAGTATCGATCCTCAAAAGAACAAGTACACACTAATCACTTTTTATTCATTATTTAACCGACCTAATAAATTGATAACATAATAAAAAATAAAATATATATATACAACTCAAGGATATAAAAATATGTAATTTAGATAAATATTTTTAAAAACATGATAATAAATCACTTAACAAATATCACAATTAATTATCTTCTTAATCTCATGAAGGATTTAAAATAGAGACACTTTGTTTGCAATTCTTGGAATCACTATCTTCTAGTTAAATTGGTGAAAATATTCTGTCTCAATCAATTTACTCAAAAAATGCATTAAAATCAATACTCATATAAATCCCTATATTTTAGGTGATCTAAAATGAGAAATTGGTCAATGAATCCTTATTCTAGCAATCATCAACTAACATTTGATTATTCAAGTTCTTGACAATTAACCATTTTTCCAAGCAAGTTAAGAGATAATAAATATAAAATTAATTAATTTAAGTCATTATCAACCCCCTTTTCAAGCAAGCTAATAACAAGAATCAACCAATCAACTTCATAATAAAAATAAGTAATCAAATCCTAAGACAAATAATTAATTGATCAAAAATCTAAATTAATTTAAGAAATTATAAATCCCAAAAACAATGTCAAATTACAACAAAACATTAATTATATTATTATTCTAAAAAGAAATAAAGGTAAAAGAAAGAACTCATATACAAGCCCTTCTTCTTCTCCTTGAAAACCTTCTTGAATAATGCCCCTTGAATGATAAATCTTCTCATTTTTTTAGTGATTAGCAACTTTGATCCTTGAATTCACACATTTGTCTTGTATTTTTCTTGTTTAAATAGGCTCCCAAGAGGCCACAATTTGTTCCCTAAGAGTTTTAGGTCTAGTAGAGATTGAAAAATACCAAAACTTTTGAAAAATTACCAAATTCGCGCATAATTGGAAAAGCTCGCCGACATGGGACGGTCTAGGGCCGACGCCGATTCCATTTGGCACGGCCGGCGCCGGTCATGCTCTAATTGCCCGGTCGTACTCTGTTTTTCCAAATCCGGGCCAGCGTCGGTTTCATAGGTCATGGCCAGTGCCAACCGCGCTCTGATGGCGACAAATTTTTCGTCTTTTCATCGTTTTCTGCAATAAAAATCTAAAACACCTTTCCAAAGATAAAATATCAAATATAAAAGAATATTTCTAGTTATTGTACCAAATGTGTCACAAAACATTCGCTAATAATTGAAAAAATATAGATGAATTTTGCCCCTATCAATAGCACTATTTGTCATTGTTCCATCCAACGCTTTCCTCAATTTGCATAACCAGCTTTCTGCGCTCAACCCTGGCCGGTTGGTACTAGCAACTGGCACCAACTTATTTTATCCTGTGCCAGCTATGTACCATTCTGCTCTAATTTGTTCATTTGTCCTTCCATCTCCTAATTTTTCAATTTTCACAAAGTAATATAAAAATAAGGGAAATAAGTAGCCATCTATTCACAAATTCCATAATTTATTGCACAAATGATTAAAGAATTACAGCAATAACGAGCACTCATCACTCTCCCGTAGTTAGGCTTTTTCTTGTTCTCAAACAAATCATCAAAACATCTAAGCACCTCAAGAAAATAGCATTTTAACAAGAGTGGATTTTTTATAATATTGACTATCATGAGAAAAATATTCTTTTTTCTTTTAAGATAAGAATTCAATTCAAGATTACTCAACTAAGCCAAACTTGTGTAAACCTATGTATTTGTATAGATAAAACTATAGTCATCCAAGTTGAACTAAACAAGATTCATTTCATCTCCTAGGCCATAAATACAAATCAAGTGATTCATATAAATAAGGAATGGTGAGTCAACTTAGGTTCTTTGACTTTCAATGCTACTGCAATCTAAGTAGTAAACAAATTATTGGTTCATAAGCCCACTTTTGCAGGGTAATGTAAATGCCTAGTATAAATGGATAATTACTGATTTTTTAGCTTTTATATTTCCTTTATTAAACTCTCATTTTATTTAACGGTAAGGTAATGGAAATTCCAAATAAAGATATATAATAAAGATATTTAGCTTTTACATTATCTTACTCTGTCTCTCATTATTTTACCCCAATCCATATCTACTTAAATTTGGAGCAAGGACTAGCAAAAAGATCCTAAAATATAAATCAATCAAAATTTTCTATTTATATTTCATCATAAGTTTCTCATTAATTACCAAGAAACAAAGTGTCGCAATGTTTACTAAACTATAAGCGAGTTAATTTAAGTTCTCAAGACTTAGATTATACCACATCAAATATATAAATTTACCTAAGAATATCCCAATTAAAATAACCTCATACCAAATTCTCATGCCAAGGGAAAAAGAATAGCAATCCCAGAAGAGTTCAAAATATGCCAAAGATCGAAAAAAAATAGCCCATTTTACACCAACAATAATAAGAGAATCGCCAAGAAATTTAATAAATACTTTGCAAGAAATAAAGTCAAATCCTCTTCCCCCACATTTAAATTAGACAATGTCCTCATTGACCATAAATGAAATAATAAACATATCTAACAAGGAGTTAAAAATATAGAAGGGGAAAAGGGACAAGTGATACTTCCCAAGTATGTGCTGCACACTTCCACAAATTTGTTTGAATAGAAGAGAAGAATAGTATTTTTCGTAGTTCAAAAGAATCCTACAAAAATTAAAAACATAAGTTAAGTCAAAAGCAAGAAATAAAGCAAGACTGTAAAATGTAAAAAGTATAGGAAGCTATCTACAAGTAAGGAGAAGAAAAGAAAAGGAAAGGAAAGAGTAAAATATCAAGTAGGAGAATTCTCCAAGTCACGGAAAATGCAATCAGTCTGTTCCAAATCTTCAGTGTTCTCTCATAGTATAATTTCAACCTGTTCCCATTGATTGTGAATGTCCCTTTTTTCTGGATGAGATACATTAGCTACTCTATAAAGAAATACTTACCCAAAATGGCCCCAACCATTGTGTTCTCGGTATTACTAAGAATAACCTTAACCTTGAGTTAAATAGAATAACCTTAACACCTTCTAGAAATTCCCTTTTTGTCAAGATGTGTTGATTTGACCTTCTTCTTGTAAATCCTAGAATTTTAATAAGCATCATTTCTCAACTCCTTAAGTACATTCAACTATAGTACCCTCTTGGCTCATGCGGTATGAAAATCAAAGTTTACAAACTTAATTACCCAAAAAACCTTGTGCTTAATTTCCACTGGCAAGTGACATGATTTTCCATAAACCAATTTATAACGAGTAGTGCCAATAGGAGTCTTGTAAGCTATCCTGTATGCCCAAAGAATATCATCCAACTTCGTGCTCCAGTCTTTCCATGTGTGATTCACCACTTTCTCCAAGATTCTTTCAGCTCCCTATTAGCCACCTCAACTTATCCACTAGTTTGGGGATGATATGGAGTATCTAACTTATGAGAAATATTCAAACACTTGAGCACCCTCTCTAACTAGTTATTATAAAAATGTGTACTTCTGTCACTGATGAGAATCCTAGGAAATTCAAAAAAGGTGAATAACTTCTTAAAAAATTTAATTACCACCTTAGAATTATTTGTAGGCAATGCTTGTGCCTCAACCCATTTGGCATATAATCAACTGCAACAAAAATGTATTTATTTCCAAATGAGCTAGGAAAAGGTCCCATAAAATCAATCCCCTAACAATCAAAGACTTCACAAGTTTGAAAATTTGTTAAAGGCATTTCAGAAGTTTCAAAAATATTACCAATTCGTTAACACCTATCACAACTTTTAATAAACCTATGCACATCCTTGAATATTAAAGGCTAATAAAATTTACATTTGAGAACCTTCCTAGCAGTACTGTTGGCTTAATACTGGCCTCCAGCTGGGTCTTCATAACAACGTCTCAAAATATCTTAAGCTTCATCATGATCAACACATCTCCTGATCATTTGGTCAGCACATTTTCGAAATAGATGAGGATATTCCCAGAAATAGTACTCAATATCCGAGAAAAGCTTCTTTCTTTGCTGGGAGTTAAGATTAGTCAAAGGAATCCCTGCTATCAAGAAGTTGGTGATGTCCGCAAACCATGGAATGGGAACATTTTTGCTGCTATTCCAAAACAACTACTCATTAGAAATATATCATGAATGTCTTCTTCCTTCAATGGTTCTAGGTGAGGGCTCTCTAATCTTAACAAGTGAATAGAAACCAACATTTTAGCTCCCTTTTTGTCCTTGATCTCCAAAGTCAAACTCCTACAATAGTAAAACCATCGGATCAGTCTAGGTTTGGAATTATGTTTAGCAAGGAGATATTTCAACGTAGAGTGATCAGTATACAAAATGACTTTAGAGAGAATAAGATATGAATGAAATTTTTAAAAAGCAAAAATAACAGCAAGAAGCTCTTTTTCAATTATGGTATAATTCACTGTAATACAATAAGAGTCTTGTTTGCATAGTAAATAGACCAAAAATTCTTTCCTTGTCCAAGCACAGCTCCTACTGCAAAATGACTAACATCACACATCAACTCGAATGGGATTGACCAATCTAGAGATAACAAGATAGGTGAGTCAATAAGTTTTTTGCTTCAGGCTCTTAAAAACAGCTAAAACACTTATCATCAAAGTTAAAATGTGCATCTTTCTCGAGTAGGGAAGTCAGTGGTTTTGAAATCTTTGAAAAATTCAATATGAATCTTCTGTAAAAACTTACATAACCTAAGTATCTTTAGATGGCTCTCACAAATGTAGGTGGAGGAAGCTTCCCAATGAGTTCAATTTTGGCTTTATTCACCTCCAAACCTTTTTTTTTTTTTAAATCTTGTGTCCCAAGTTAATTCATTTTTGAACCATGAAGTGGCATTTCTCCCACTTCAAAACCAAACTGGTCTCCTCACATCTTTTGAGCAACTTTCAAGATTTTGCAACCCTAACTCAAAAGAATCTCCAAAGACAGAAAAGTCATCTATGAAAATTTCTATGATAACACCTACTAAGCCCTCAAATACTGTATAATACATCTTTGAAATGTGCCAGTCCATTACAAAGGCCAAAGGGCATATGGAGATAAGCAAACATACCAAATGGACAAGTGAAAATTGTTTTTTCCTTGGCCTTCGAGGACTATTGGGATTTAAATGTAGCCAAAGAATCTATTTAAATAGCAATAGTACATGTGACCAGCTAGCATCTCTAGCATTTGATCTATGAAAAGAAAAGGAAAGTGATCTTTCCTTGTAGCTTCATTTAACTTTCTATAATCAATACACATCCTACATCATGTTACCAACCTCATAGGGATGAGCTCATTCTTTTCATTAAATAAAACTATTATTCCCCCTTTCTTTGGCACCACCTGTGTTGGACTAACTCAAATACTATCAGAGATCGGACAAATGATTCATGAATCCAAAAGCTTAATCACTTCATTTTTTACCACATCTTTCACGTTTCGATTAAGCTTTCTCTGAGATTACACCACTGGTGTTTCTCATTCTTCTAATAGAATTGTGTCAATACAAAAAGTTGGACTAATTCCCTTTACAATGGTTACCCTCCATGTAATTTCCTTCTTGTGCCTTTTTAAAACTTGAACCAACTGTTCTTTCTACTCTATTTTCAAGTCCTTTGCAATGATTACAGGAAATTTTTTACTAATATTCAAAAAGACATATTTCAAATGGCTTAGTAACTCTTTCATCTCCAACTCAGGTGTATCTTCAATGGATGAGCTCACTTTCTCCAGATTGAATTTCTCAAGATTCTCAAAATTTTCAGTGTTGGGTACCTCATTTTTCTCATCCAAACAAGCCACACTGTTCTGCACAGATTTATTCATTTCATCTTCAGTCAACATTTTATCCCAAGAATTTCTATTTAAATACTCCTGTATATACTCATCAATACACTCATCAACAACATCAATCCTTAAAAAGGAGTCGTCTTACACAGATGAGTGCTTTAACCCCTCAGGTATTTGAATAGTGACCTCCTTATCCTCCATTCTAAATGTTAGCCTTCCTCCATGCATATCTGTAATAACTTTGGTAGTGGCAAAAAGAGTCTATCTAGGATAAGAGGAATTTTGGAGTCCTTATCCATGTTCATGACGAGAAAGTCTACAGAAAAATAGACTTATCAACCTTTACCAAAATATCCTCCACAATTCCTCTAGGATATTTAATGGATCTCTCTGCCAAATGAATACTCATCCTAATAGGCTTTGGTTCACCAAGACCCAGTTGTCTAAAAGTTGTGTATGGTAACAAATTTATGCTAGCTTCTAAGTTAGCCAATGCATTGCCAAAAGATACATTTCCAATTAAACAAGGTATACAAAAACTCCCTGGATCTTTTAATTTTTCTAGTAACTTATTCTTCCTTGAAAGATGGCTGCAAATTCTTCATTTAGGACTACAATGGATACTTACTTCTCTTCCTTAACAACACATTGTATACTTGAGCATTTGGGCTAGCACTTCAATGAATGGCACATTAATATGCAACTATTTAAACAATTCCATAAATTTTCTAAACTGCCCATCCTTTTTTTCTTTTCTTAACCGGCTTGGATATGAAATATATGGTTTGAAGCTTCATGCTTGTCCCTGAATTGTTTTCTCCTTATACGACTCAACTAGCGTTGGCTCGGTCATCTTAACTGCTACCTGTTCATTTCTATGACTACACTTTGCCTTCTGCTCGTCCTATTTTGTAACCCTATTCTCTACTATAGATTTCTCTAGGCTGCCCAGTTTTTTTCACTTCTCAATGTGATTGATTCCACTTGTTCTCTGACATTCTTATCTCTCAACAGAATCTCCAATTTTGCTTAATTTGATCATTCAACTTAGAAAGAAGTTCTTGGTTTTTCAACAAAGTATCCATTATTTCAAAATGGGAGTTCGTTGTAATCGCGAAGTCACAAAAAAGATCCTCCATTGAAGATGACTCCTCTATTTCTTCCATCCAATAGCAAAATTCCTCTATGAGCTATTGATCATCAAGCATTAGGGACTGAAGAGGGAAACATTGTATGTGTCCTAGAGAGTAAAATGCCAATAGAGTTATTCAACAAAGAGTATCCCAAATATATATATAACTATATATCACAAAAAAGGTAGCAAGTTCATATTAACTGCTTTATCTACGAAAAGGAAAAAAGAATATGCATATTTCTCATGTTCAAGCAAATATTCTCCTTCCAACAAAGCACAAAACCACAATTACCCTCTAAATCAAGATAATATCCACAAAAGTTACACCAAACCACAATCTTAATATGTACTCAAAATAAAAGAATGGCTATAAACAATTTCTCAAATAATCAATGAATAAGGAATGAATGAATAAATGAAATAGTAAAACTTCCAATACTTTCACAAAAATAAAGCTTAAAACACAACAAGAAGTGAGAATTCTCTAATGCAATTGACCAAATACAACATATTCACATATATATTCACAAAGCCAAGTTAACAAAATTCTAGCCTTTCAAAATATTGCCATCTTACCACCAATGGTGCCAAAAACTTGATGTGTGCTTGTGTATATATGCTTATCCTTAGGAAGAAGTATCAATAATTCACACAAAATATCAAAGTTTTAATTTAAAATACCAAAAGTCACTTACACAAAACACATATAGGCAAATATACACATCGTGTAATATAGAATAAATTGGTAAGTATCAAAGATCCTCATGTAAGCGATAAGTATTTTTACTAGGCTATTATTGCATTGTTTGGCCAATCAATCATATGGACAAGATGAACAATTTGTTAAAGAAAACAAATAATCCATCACCGAAGAAATAATCTAAGATCACCAAGCCCACAAGAATAAGAAAAGGGACAAGTAATGTATACAAATGGCATTCCCTAATATTAAGCCAAACATCAATCAATTAATTTGGCTAATTAACAACCTAAAATTGGCACATGTAGGTAATCCTATATACAAAAACCCACTCTCTCTCAAGTAATAGGTTTCCTACCCTCGACCTTAGTGGGTATCTCCACCTGACTAACCAAATCCAAAGGGTATTAAGACTAATTACCCATCTAATTTGGAAAAATGGTGTCCCTATATCTAAGCAACTCCATAACCCTTCAACCACCTAGTTCTTATCATCCAACCCCTCTTTCGAGTTAATAGAAGGAAAACTCAATAGGTAAATCAATCAATTAAGCCTCTCAATCCTAACCCCATTTCTGAAATTTATTAGGACAAGAAAACACAATTGAACAAAATACACAAAATAAAGTGGGTGATTGAATGCCATATAATAGATTGCAATTAATTAAAATAGAAGTCAAGATTTAACAAAATAAGTATTCAATCCTTAAAATAGATCAATAATCTATGAAAACCCAAACAAAATCAAATAAAAATACAAGAGGAATGAGTGGAACTCTTAGACAAGCGGCCTCTCTTCTTCTCCTTGAGATTTCACTTTGAAGATTGCACTGCTCTTCTTCCAAATGAAGCTTGGATCTTCTCTTGAGAGTTTCTCTTAGCTCTCTAGGATTTTGGTGGCTCTCTCCCTCTCCAATTCGTTGATGAAATAACAGAAATGAGAGTATATATACTGCAACTCGGGAAGCCCTTTGAAAATTGCAAAAATTCAATCTGCGATATTAAGCGGCACCTGTTGTAGAGTTTGACCAGCGTCGGTTATGTACATTTTTTCCCAAAACAATTCAAATTCAACCAACTAATCGGCACCTGTTAAATAATTTATCTGATGCCAGTTTCTCCCTGTTCTAACCGGTGCTTTCTTCAGTAAATGAACTAGCTCCTATTCTCTATGGTAACCGGAGCCTGTTGTAGTATATAACCGGTGTCGGATTGTCACTGTTCCATCCGATGCTTTCTCAATTCACATAACTGGCTTTCTGCGATCAACTCTGGCCGATTGGTGCTAGCAATCGACGCCTACTCATTTCATCCGGCGCCGGTTATGTATCTTTCTACTCTAATTTATTCATTTTGTCCAATCCATCTCATAATTCTGTAATTTTCATAAAACAATACAAAAATAAAAGGAATGAGTAGCTAAATGACTAATGAATTATAGTAAATAACGAGAACTCATCACTAGCATTGAAGGTTCGATATTTTCGAGGCATGTATGATATTTGTCTCTAGAAGGGGGAGATGTAAGAAAAACTACTAATTTAACTCTTATCTGAGCATCATATTTGATTGTTTATTAAATCGCTCTTTGGAGGGGAAGGGTATATATTCAAATTAAATAAAGTCATTATCTTAATTCTGTGTGGCTAATTAATTACGTTCTCGATCTTTTATGTCAAATAATCTTTGTAAAGTTTGTGTTTCTATTCTACTGGACCTGTATGAACAACTGAAGGTAAAAATAAGAATGTCAATTATTCATAGATAGTTCATGGATTTAAATGCATAATTAAATTCAAAAAGCTAAACCAATTAAGGAAACTCAAATGGTTGCGGTTAACCAAAATGTATGTTTAAAATATATATATATATATATATATATATATATATATATATATTCTATTTCTATAAAGAATAGAATAGGACGAATGTATAAGAACACTAACAAAAGGAAAGGGGGAATAGAATGGATAAATAGTTTGGGAGGTGAATAGACTTTTTGGGATAGAGGAACTTGAACCCTCACGATTTTTTAAATTGATAGATTTTCCTCTTGTTGTAAATTTCATTGTTGCCGGCATTGACATATATATAAATATATATATATATATATATATATATATATATATATATATTACTAAGAAAGTTGACAATGTTTACATAACAAAGGTGTATTGAGATAAAAATAAAAAATAAATCCAAGAATGAGTTGGGATGGATAAAAAATTTAAATGGCAACTGCATACATTTAGCAATTATAATATTATAACATTATTGTCTTCGTAAATTAAAAAAAAAAAATCTCAATTAACAAGGTCAATTTGTTGCTGGATTAAGAACTTACATGTCAAGTGTCTAAATTTAAAACACTAATAATTTACCTATTATTCATATACAAACTTATTATTTAAATTTCACTTGAATTTTATACAAGAAAATTTTGTAAACCATATAAAGCCACACCCAAATCCCAAATATTCTTTTAATGCAATCCATTTCCATATCAAAATTACTTGGCCTTTGCCTTATGAGTTCTGCTAGCTCCAACCTACATAGCCAAAGGCATCCCATTTTTCCAACGGCGGAACCAAAGGAAGGCGGGTGGCCCCAAAATTGCTTAAAATTTGTTTTAAAAAATTAAATTTTTTTGGAAAGACCTTTTTAAATTTTACTGTCCCCCAATTTTTTTTTTTTAAGTTAACATTGTCAATGAATATATATTTTCATATAATTGGTTCCCGCAATCTCAAGTTTCTAATTCCATTCTTCCATTTTATTATTTTTTTTCTAAGTTTTTGTCAAGTGTTTGAAGGGAGTGAAAATAGGTATGCCTTGGTTTCGATGGTTGAATGATGGTGGTTTTCCCTTCAACCTTATTACTCAATATTCCTCAAGTTTTGTAGCCGTGTAGCTTATAATTCAGAAATTATGTGCCTCACCTATAGTCTGAAGGATGAAAATCTAGTGCTGAATAGATAACTCAAATAGAAAGTTTTCTAAAATTTAGCCAATTTGATGAAAGTTTTAAGTATTATAATATGTTGAAACTTATCATTTTTATATAGTTAATTTTGAACTTTTTTTTCTTATTAAAACTTATCAGATTAGTTGAGATAAAACTTATTAAAGTAGCCACTCAAGTGTATACTCTTTCACCACCTTATAATTTACTTTGTCATCTAAAATATAATACAAATCCTACCTTGCCATTCAAACTTCACCTTCGATCTAATTGATACACTATCTTAAATTTTTCCATTTTGCCATCTTCATTAGAATTTCTGTCAAACGTTGATTGATTTTCATTAATTTTTACCACTTTTTGTTAACCTTTTAATGTGTTGATTAATAGTAAAATGAATGGAGATGGAATAGGAAAAATTGAAAGTTAAGGTATTGATTCTACCTAAAGTGAAATTTGTATGCCAAATTGAACCCCCCCCCCATCCCCCTCCCACCCCTAAACCCTCCCAAAAAGAAAAAATAAATAAATGGTACCATATGACATTGTAAGGTAAGGACATTTCCATTACTCGATCTGTATTACAAACTCCAAGTTCTGCTTCTCTAGGAAAGACCTCCGTTTCTTTTCTTTATTTTCCCTCTAGATAGGTTGAATTTGAAAGACAAGTTCCTTGCCATTAAAGAACATAAAAGAAAGAAAGCAGAAGCAAAAATATCAAAAGCTTCCCAAAATTTTCATCATTTGTTTATGAGAAACCTAAATCACAGAATCAACAAGAGAAAATAATCATAATTATTGTCTATTAAACAAATCAATTGATGACAGCATAATCCCTTATGTTTTTCCGTTTTATCGTGTTGTTGTCCGATCTATGAATCCATTCACCATTCAACCCAAGAGATGATAATGAGAATTCCTTTGTTGTTCATTTTTTTTCTTACAACATTGAATATTTTTTGCAGAATTCTTGTTGAGAACTTTCATCTCACGGGGTTCAAATTAACATTCAAGTCACAAAATTCCATAATACCGGTGTCTTGTGAAATTGAAAAGTAATTTATTACTTTTTTCTATCCATATTTTTTTATTACTATACTAAATCATAAAATTAATTAGTTTGCTATTTTCAATAAAGTAAATTTGATCTTTAATTAGTGTCTAAAATGTACATAATTTCATCCATTTGTATTATAATTGTTTAGAATTAATGAATAAATGACTGCTCACTTCCCTTATTTTTACCTTGTTTTATGTAGATTATATAAGATGAAGAGTTGTTGAGAAACAAGGTGAAAAGTAGGCAAAGGACTTTAGAGAATATAACCGTTGCTTGTTAATACACCTTAACAGTTGACAATTAAATTCGGAAATCAAAAGACCCAAACTACTAGACGTAACAGCATCAGTCATTGTAAGCTAACAGGTGCCGGTTAATAGTTGGATCTTTAAAGAAAGAGAGAAACTAACACTAGGTAGCACATCTTAACAGATGCCGGTTTAGTTCAAAGAATATGCTTGTTTTTTAATTTTCAAGGTTTTTGGAAGTGCATGCTATAACTAGCCTTTTTATAACTCACTCGAGCATGATTTTTATGAGGAGAAGCCTCAAGAGCACCAAAAAGCCTCCAAGGGAAGATCAAAGCCTCTATTGAAGGGAAAATGATCATCTTTCAAAAGGAATTGCAAAGAAGAAAAGGTTTTACTTACCTTAGAGTTTTACTCTCTCTTTTTTTGTAATTTTATTTTGATTATGTTAGCCTTTATAGATTGATATTGTATTTAAATGGATAAACCCTTATTTTATTGGATATTGAATTCATTTTTGGTTTACTGAAATCCATCTC
Source organism: Voacanga thouarsii (assembly GCA_026120185.1). NCBI lineage: Eukaryota > Viridiplantae > Streptophyta > Magnoliopsida > Gentianales > Apocynaceae > Voacanga > Voacanga thouarsii. The sequence continues at coordinate 797,006 of JANUWF010003365.1, read as the reverse complement.
TAATATTCAATCACTTATTTTAATTTGTGTAGATTGATTGATTGGGTTTTTCCTATTCTAATGATTTCAAGAGATGGGGTTAGGATTTGGGAGCTTGGTTGATTAATTCACTCTATGGGTTTTTATTTGATTACCTTGAAGGAGGTGTTGAAGGAAGGGAACTTGGAGATCGAAGGATTGTTGGTGTTACCTAGAGATAAGGATATCATTTCTCTCAAATTAAATTAGGTAGCTAACTTTAATGCCCTTTGGATATGATTAGCAAGGTAAAGATACACATTAGTTAGACTAAGGGTAGGAGGCTCATAACTCAAGAGAGAATGTGTCTTCTATGAGGTTACCCAATTGGTGCTAGATGTGGATTTTTAATTAGCTGAATTGGATATTTGATATTTGGCTTAATTTTGGAGGATCCCACGTAATTATATATTTTATCTCTTTTTCCTATTCTTTAGGTGGTTTTTTGACCTTAGGTTCATCTTGTGTGTGTAGGTTGGCGTACTCTCTAGACAAATTATCACATTTGTTTATATCTTTGACTCATTGGCTAAACAATGAAATAAAAGCAAAACAGGGATTCTTGCCATCATTACTTGGAATTCTTCGATACTTGTCATTATAACTTTATACTACACGATAGGTATACTTGCTTATTTGTGTATTATGTGAGTAATTTTAATATTTTAATTTAAAACTTGATCAGTTGGGTGATCTTGAGATAATGCTTCCTAAGAAACTAATGCGTAAATTTTGAGTATATAAAAATCATCAAATTTAAATTCATACCTTAGCTAAGTTTTAACTAAAACATTAATCACAAAATACACATACGAGCAAATATATTCATCGCAAGCATAGCATAGAAAATTAACGAGTATCGATCCTCAAAGGAACAAGTACACACTAATCACTTTTTATTCATTGTTTAATCGACCCAAATAAAGTAAGAAAATAATAAAAAGAAAAATAAAAAATATATACAATTCAAAGATGTAGGAATATATAATTTAGACAATTATCCTAGAAAATATGATAATGAACTAACTAGCAATTCTCTCAACTAATTATCATCTTGGCATCATAAAGGAATATAAAGTAAAATTCAATCATTTCCCAATTCATGAATCTACTTAGATAAATTTCACTTCGTTTGTCAATCCATTGAATCACTATATTTTGATTCATATTAACAGATTTGTCAATCAAGCTAACATAAACAAAATATGCTTTAAGTTCAATTCCTTATAAGTATGAAATTAGCTAATAACCCTTTGGTCGAGGTAAAATCAACTAATCTTTAGTTACTTTAATCCTATAATCTTAACTTCGTCGTTCAAGTCTATTAAGATTTAACAAATACGAAAACAATACAATGAAACTCCTAACATCGTTTTATCAAGCCAATTAGAAGAACTCGTATCAATGACCAATGATAAAAAGCAATCAAACTCTAAAGATAATAAAGAATTGATCAAATAACTAATCAACACAAAATCATGAATCCAAAATAATGTTAAATTATAATAAAAACATTGAATACATCATTGTTTAAGGGAAAAAAAAACAAAGATAAAAGAAAGCATTTATAGACAAACCTCTTTCTTCTCATTTGAAGACTCTCTTGAATAACCTTCCTTGATTTGGTAAATTTCTCCTTCAATGAGTGTTTCGAATTTTAGCTCTTAGATCCACCTCTCTATATTCCTTGTGGTTTCTCTTGCTTTTATAGGCCTCTTAGATACTAAATTCGTAGTTTGGGAAGTCTTGACCGAGTAGGATTCGAAAAATACCAAAATCATTAGGAAATTTCCAAATTCATACATAGGATTTTCGCCTTCCAGAGTAGATCTGGCACCGGGTCCAGTCGACCCACCTGGCGCTAGGTTTGTTCTGCTTCCTCTGTTTTTGCTATTTAACCAGAATGGATCTGGCGCCTGGTCCCTTGGCTAGGCCTAGCGCCAGGTGTATTCTGAAATTTCTCTAATTTTACTCAAATTTAACTCAAATCTGCACAAACTTACCAAAAATACTTTTTACAAGTAAAATATCAAATAAGAAGAAATATGCCTAGTTATTATAACAAATGTATCTAAAAAAAATCTCAAATAATTAGGAAAATAATAGTGATTTTAGCCCCTATCACACACCCTCACACTTGAACTTTTGCTTGACCTCAAGTAAAGCACTTTAATCTAAGAAAATTATCAAGAAAACACAAGTTCTTTCTTATTCAAAAATTTTGGTTACAACATACCAAGGACTATACCTTTTCTTCAATCTTTAGATACAATGCTTGTTATTCACACCCTTTGAAAAAAAATTTTGAACTTTGAAATATTTGACAAAATATCACAAAACTTTTGAAGTTAAATTACTCAAATTCATACATTAGTCTAAGGAAATTATTTCACCCTTCAAGTTAAAATATAAATAATATGAATCATATAAGTCAAGCAGTTAACCAACTCAAGCATTATAAATCAAAAAATTACACAACTCAAGTCATGATGTAAGGAAAGCACTCTAATTTTTTTCTCTCCAATTTTTCTAATGACTTAGGGAATTAATAACCTCAAGTGCATGGATTTCTCTTCACACTCCGTATTGGCCCCCTTTATAGTCATCACTCATCAATTTTTCTCTAAACAATTCTTTCTTTTATTTGCTTTAGGAAATTCATAGCCTCAAGAAAATGAATTTCTCTTCACTATCCGTATTGTCCCCCATATCAAGCAAAAACAATTTTTGTTCCATCTTCAAAGAGGAAGCAATCAACTCATTCTTTCAATTTTCAACTCACAAGAATTTTCCATAATTCTCCACAATCTTTCCTCTCAAAGATCTTTCATCAACTCACATTCTTTATCACAACTCAAAGCTAAACAAAATTTAAGCTCATAATACAAGAGTTAGCCAATAAACTTTCTCTATATTCATCATATTTTTCATATTCAAACTAGCTGAGTCAACTAATATTCAAACACTAATGCATAAATAAGAGTAATCCAAATTCTCAAGTCTTGACAAATATCATATCCAATAAACTAATTTCATAAAAATTCACCTAATGAATGACAAAAAAATCATATCCAAGTAAGAAAAAGACTTATATCCTTGCTTAAACAATAAAAAAACACTGAAATTTTGAAATGTTCACAAAAATAATATGGAAAAATATTCTTCAATCTCATTCTCCCCACTCCCCCCTCCAGTTAAACTACACATTGTCTTCAATGGCCAAAGAAATAACAATAAAACATAGCCAAGAAGACCAAAATCAATAAAGATGAAAAAGAAAGAGAAGAAAGCGCTTCCATTGCGAATTAGCTTCAAAAGTTTCAAGTTTTTAAATTTTTAATTTTTCAAAACTTTCAAGGAACTAGCAACAAAGTTGTTCTTCAGTCAAAATCTTGTAAACCATGTTTTTTCAAAGTAGCTCAATCCCAAGAAAACATCAAGATAATTGATAAAAACTTAAACAAAGAATATCACCAAACCACTCTCCCACACTTAAATTGGACAATGTCCTCATTAACAAAAAATAAACATACGAAAGTATCTCCAAATGGACCAAAAATAATAAAGAGGTAGAAAGTTTAAACAATACTTCCCAAGTGCAATAAAGTGCTAATAGCTATCAAAACTGGAAATAGAGAGAAGAGTTTGTTCAAGAAGACTTTATTCCTACCTATAAAACAAAACACAAATAAAAGTACAAGGAAAATAATATATAACAAAATAAAAACACACCTAAATAAAAGAAAACAAACTAAAGAAAAATCCTAAGAAAGCAAATAAAGACACGACTTACTCTCCCACATTTAAGATGGAAAATATTTTCCTTATTTTGGGGGAAATAACACCTAACAACTACAAAATAGAATTTAGATAAAACAAAAGAATGACCAAAAGACCTAAAGAAATCCAAATTCAAAACAAATCCAAAACACATAAAAAAATACTATTTCCACTTATCATGCTTCCTCATCAAACCTTTGTAAAAGAAATTAATGCTCAATGAAAAAGGTAGACATGATGAAAGTAGAAATAAGAGAGGATTTTGAAAAATGGAGGGTTCATGAAAAATATTAGTTGCAATAAATGTAAATGCATGACCCCTTGTCCGTAGCACCTTTTTAGACAGACAAATCAAGTTCCCAACACAAAGATGTAAATGATGTCTAAAAAGTATATAAATATTAGAATCACTACTTATCCCTTCAAAAGATTTGTCATACTTAAAATTTTTCTTAAAACTTAGCAATTAAGTTCTTAAAGATGGGATCAAGAAATTGGTACTTTTCGACACATCTCCAAAAACAAAGTTATCTCCCTTTAAATGAGGTGAAGGAAAGAAATTACCACCATCCTCCAAAGACTTCTTACAATGTAGCGTTGAAAGATCCAACTCCTTGAGGTATGATAAATTCAACACATCATCATTTGGACCCTTGTTCTCCAAGAATTGAGAAGAACCTAAAAAATCATGTGATAATGAGAGATTAAAATTATTAGCACATAGAAGAGAATTGAATACCTCCCTTTCCACATTAGATAATTGTTTCTCATATCCTCTCTCTTTTCCTTATGGATTCTCTTGTTCAAGCGCATAGGCCTTTATGGCATCCTCAACCAACTTGGCTAGTTGTGTTCTTGGATGGCCCATACGTTGGAATGCTTCTTCATGCCACTTAGTGGAGGAATTTGTATTGGCAACAAAAGAATACATTGAGGCTTCAAGTGACGTCTCACAAAAAGCGTCAATTTGAGCTTGCAAATTTGCTAAATTCTCATCATTATAGCTCCTTTGATCTTGTGTTCAAAAGTAGTTGTCCATGATGATGTCAATCTCGCGCTCAAATAAAAATAAAAATCAAATCAAAAATAAAAACAAACAAACAAACAAAAAAAAAACAATGAAAAGAAAAAACAAATAATAGAAAAATAAAGAAAAGAAAAACACATACATTCACGGACTATCTAAATACAAAAGTTGGTGGTATTTACAGTACAACATGAACTAAGCTAGTCAATTAAGTCACACAATGTTATAAATAAAAAGATAGAACACCAATGTACACAAATAACATATACACATATTTACATATAGACATATGACTATATAAATATATAATCATGGTTAAATCAACAAAATCCAAGCTTACATGATATTGTTCCCTAGCAACAGTGCCAAAAAATTGATGCGTAAATTTTGAGTGTATAAAAATCATCAAATTTAAATCCATTCCTTAGTTAAATTCTAATTAAAACATTAATCACAAAATACATATACGAGTAAGTATACTCATCGCAAGCATAACATAGGAAATTAATGAGTATCGATCCTCAAAGGAATAAGTACACACTAATCACTTTTCATTCATTGTTTAACCAGCCTAAATAAAGTGAGAAAATAATTTAAAAAATAAAAATATATATACAACTCAAGGATATATGAATATACAATTTAGACAATTATCCTAGAAAACATGATAATGAACCAACTAGCAATTCTCTCAACTAATTATCATCTTGGCATCATGAAAGAACATAAAGTGAAATTCAATCGTTTTCCAATTCATGAATCTACTTAGATAAATTCCACTTCATTTGTCAATCCATGGAATTACTATATTTTGATTCATATTAATAGATTTGTCAATCAAGTTAACATAATCAAAACATGCATTAAGCTCAATTCCTTATAAGTATGAAATTAGCTAATAACCCTTTGGTCGATGTGATATCAACTAATCCTTGGTTATTTTAGTCCTGTAATCTTAATTTCGTCGTTCAAATCTATTAAAATTTAATCAATACAAAATCAATACAATGAAACTCCTAACATCGTTTTGCGAGTCAATTAGAAGAACTCGTATCAATGACCAATGATAACAATCAATTGAACACAAAAAATGATAAAGAATTGATCAAATAACTAAATCAACATAAAATCATGAATCTAAAATAACGTTAAATTACAATAAAAACATTGAATACATCATTGTTTAAGAAAAAGAAAATAAAGATAAAAGAAAGCACTCATAAACAAGTCTCTTTCTTCTCCCTTGAAGATTCTCTTAAACAACCCTCCTTGATTTGGTAAATTCCTCCTTTAATGAGTGTTTCGAATTTTAGTTCTTGGATCCACCTCTCTATATTCTTTGTATTTTCTCTTGATTTTATAGGTCTCTTGGATACTCAATTTGTAGTTTGGAAAGTCTTGGTCAAGTAAGATTCGAAAAATACCAAAATCATTCAGAAATTTTTAAATTTGTGCATAGGATTTTCACCTTCCAGAGTGGACCTGGCACCGGGTCCAGTCGACCCACCTGGCGCCAAGGCTGTTCTGCTTCCTCTGTTTCCTCTGTTTGACCAGAATGGACCCAACATCTAGTCCCTTGGCTGGGCCTGGTGCCAGGTGCATTCTAGAATTTCTCCAATTTTATTCGAATTTAACTCAAATCTGCACAAATTTGCTAAAAATACTTTTTATAATCAAAATATCAAATAGGAAGGAATATGCCTAGTTATTATAGCAAATGAATCTCAAAACAACCTCAAATAACTAGAAAAATAATGGTGATTTTAGCTCTTATCAGAAACATATATGTACACAAGCACGTATCAAGTTTTTGGCATAGTTGTCAGGGAATAGAATGCCAATATTTTGAAAAGCTTGAATTTTGTTATTTTGGCCTTGTATAAATGTATATACTTGTACATATCACTAGCTTGTATGTAGGTAGTTGTATATATGTCTATTGTGAATTTGGTTTATTTGGCCATTTGTACTTGAGTATTTTCTTTGGTTTTTGTGTTAATTTTGTTCTTTTATAGCTTTAGGAGTTTCATTTATATGTTCTAGTTCTTCGATACTTTATTCATTAATTCATTTAAAAATTGGTTATAGAGGTTCTTTTGTATTGAGATATATATCTTGGCTATGTTTTAACTTTTGACGTTAGTGTCTTTGAATTTGAAGTAATTGGTGCTTTGTTTTCTACTTGATTGGGAAATCTTTCTCGTATATGATTAGAAGAGTGCAAAGTTCTATTTAGAATTTCAATCTCGAAATAGGAAGAACTTTGAGAAGGTTGAGGAGAGAAAGAAACGAAGAGAGAATTTGGTAGTTCAAAATATTGAAGAAGGAGGAAGGTTATACGTTCTCTTAGAAAAATTGGAAAATATGAAAAATCTTGCTAGTAATCCTAGAGTGTAAAAGGACGAAGCTCAAAATGAAAAATGGTAATGGAAGAAGGACCGTGGGGGACTATGCTAGCCCTTCACTTCGTGAAACGGAATCAAACATCTTGAGACCACATGTGAAGGCTAACAACTTTGAGTTCAAACCTTTTTTCATCCAAATGGTGTAACAAGCGGTTTGATTTGATGGACTCCCAGATAAGGACCCAAATACACACATAACGAGCTTCCTTAAGGTATGTGATACTCTCAAAATGAATGGTATGTCCAATGATGCGATCAAATTTAGACTCTTCCCTTTTTCTCTTAGGGATTGAGCAAAGTCATAACTCAAGTCACTTCCTTCTGGATCCATCACCACTTTGAATGAATTAGCAAAAAAGTTTCTTGCAAAATACTTCCCTCTAGCTAGGACCACAAAGCTTAGAAATGATATATTCTTCTTTGGGCAAATAGGATCTGGGACTCTTTATGATTACTAGGAGAAATGAAAGGAGTTACTAAGGAAGTGTCCACACCATGGTTTAAACTTGGGATTTTAGATGCTTGCATTTTATAATAGTTTGAACTTTACTACTAAACAACTCCTTGATACTTCATCTAGTGGTTCCACAACAACTAAAACCTCAGAAGAGCTACGAGAATTAATTGAGAATATCGCTATGAATAGCTATTCATAGGGAAATCCAAGGCCTAAGGTGCGTGCTCAAGGAATGTATAATGCGGACAACATAACAGCTCTAGAAGTAAAGTTGGAGGCTCTTACAAATAAGATCGAAAAAATGAATATGATTCCCTGTGCTCAAGTGATGCTTTGCGATTTTTATGGGGAAAATCACCCAAATCATGAATGTCAACCCATAGGAGCTTCTAGTGATCTATCTAAGTAACAAGAGGATTATGTGAGGAATGCAAGACAAGGCAACAATCTATATGAGAATACCTACAATCCCAATTGGCAAAACTATCCAAACTTTTCATAGAGTAATCAAAAGTAAAGCTAATCATTTCCTCCTCAAAATGTTCAAGCTAGACTAGTAGTTAGGCCGCAAGTGCCTCTTCCTTAACATGCACCTCCACCACTTCCACCTTAACAACCACTAAAACCCCACGCTTGAAGATTTGGTAGCTAAGTTGGTTTCCTCCACTAATTCGTACTTCCAAGGGGTTGAAGCATCAATTCACAATCTTGAGAATCAAATCGGACAAATTGCAAAATTATTCAAATAGGCAGAATGGCACACTTTTAGGAACTATAGAGGCCAATCTACGCAATGAGTGCGGAAATGATTAACCTTATTTCTTGCCTTACTTCTACTGCATATGAACAATTTTATTTTTATTTCTATTTGCATATGTGAGTTCTTACTTGTTTTAGTGTGTTTTAGACTTAGATTTGTTTGGATTTGAATTTGGTTTGCTTACTTATTTTAGCTTAATTTAGTTTAATTTGTCTGGAGGGGCAACTATTTCATGGAGTAGTGTTAAGTAATCTTACATTGCTAATTCCACCAAGGAAACTGAGTATGTGGCAGCTTTAAAAGAAATGGTTTGTCTCCGAAAATTTCTCACAAAACTTGTAGTTGTGCCACAAATGAACAAACTCCATATATTGTGATAATTCTGGAGTTATGTCGCAATACAAAGAACTAAGGAACCATAGGAAGGGCAAGCACATTGAGAGAAAGTATCACTTGATCTGGAAGTTTATCCAGAAATAAGAGATAGTGGTTGATCAGATTGCCTTCTCAAATAATTTAGCAGATCCCTTTACCAAGCCTTTGATGGAAAAGATATTCAAAAGACATCTAGATATCATAGGGTAGGCACATATGAACTGTCATAGTCTATTTAGTGCAAATGAAAAATTATTGAAATGTATGACCAAAATGAACTCCATATTTCTTTATTTTGAAAAATAATAAAAATATTTCATTCATTAATGATTGTTTATTTACATATATTCACACATTAAGGTTTAAGTGTGTTAATAAGAGATCTACGTGATTGGATCATACTTTCACAGTAAGGTGTAGATTTTGGGCTACTAACATACAAACTAAAAAAATTATTGATCGATTGATGAAGTTTGGTGCTTCATCAAGTTTAAATCATTACACTGTAGTTTCTAAATGAAAAATAGTTTATCTTTAACTAGTGAGTAGTTCTCTCAACCAATAGTGTAAGTGTATTTGAAATATATAAAACTGAACCACGTAATAGTAATCTTTATAAAAGTACTAAAATAAATAACTATTGGTCTATGCTACATGCGTAGACAAGTACCCTAAGACTTAAGTATAAGTTAATAGTCTGGTGAAATTGAACTTGTGCACTTTGATATATGATGGGAGAGGTCTTAATGTAAGGTCTGTAACTTTGTACGTTGGATGTATGACTCTAGTTAATTATGACAAATTTATACAATAGAGTTTCTATACTTCAAATCTAAGGTCCTGGGAAACGTGACTAAATATATATACTATTGGGTACTTCCATGTGATAAGTGGATAAATACTGGTGAATTATCATACTAGATATCTAAGGAGGGCAAATGTCATTAGAAATATGTTAGTATATTTTTCCTATCTCAATTATAAGTATCACGTAGAGGGGTATTTGTTAGAATGTATGCCCATAATAGACTATTCATTTCTGTATTTTAGAAATTAATAAAAATTTCGTTCATTAATGATTATTTGTTTACATATATTGCACACTAAGGTCTAAGTGTGTTAGTAAATAATCTACGTAATTGGGTCATACTTTTACATTAAGGCATAGATTATGAGTTACTAACACATAAAAGAAAAATTGTTCTTGATCGATTGATGAAGCTGGACACTTTATCAAGGTTTAGATTATTATACTATGGTTTCTAAATAAGGAATGGTTTACCTTTAACTAGTGAGTAGTCCAATCACACCAACAATGTAAGCGTATTTGGAATACATAAAACTGGACCACGCGATAATAATCTTTATAAAAGTATTAAAATAAATAAAGATTAGTTTATCGAAGTCGTGGACGAGCACCCTAATACTTGAGTATAAGTTGGTGATCTTGTAAAGCTAAACTTGTACACTTTAATGTATATTGGGTGAGGTCTTATCGCAAGGCTAATAACCTTGTACGTTGGGTGTATGACTCTAATTAATCAAAACTGACTTATACAATAGAGTTTCTATACTTCATTACATGAAGAAATCACCCTCTTGTGATTGTCCAAGTTAATCTAAATAATCCAGGGCCCTAGAAAATATGACTAAGTATGTACACATTTGGATAGCTCCCTGTGATAAGTTGATACATACTAGAAGTTATGGATGATCAGACTAGCTATCAAAGAATGGCATATGTCATTGAGAAATGTGTTAGCGCATTTTTCTTATCTCAATGACGGGTGTTACGTAGAGGGGTATTTTCATTATTACACATGTAGATCGAAGACACTGCATTTGCAATATTATTCTCGGGGTCGATATTTTCATATAGTGATAAATGGAATATTTAAAATGACAAAATACAGCTATTTGTTAGTAGGGGTATTGTGATCATTTTAGTAGCCAAGAATAATATATCTTTTCATCCTCAGAGTAGCTCAAATAATCTTAGTAAATTTATTTACTATATAGGCTTATTGGATAAATTTATTATTGGAAGAATTATTCTACGAATTTAATTAATTATTTATTAATGCTAGAATAATTAATTGTGCCAATTTAATTATTTAGTTTATTAATTAATTATCTTGAGTAATTTTATATTGAGCCCATGTGGTTTAATTAATTAATAAAAAACTAATTTAATTAATTAGTTTATTAATTAATTATCTTGAATAATTTTATATTGAGCCCAAGTGAATTAATTAATTAATAAGAGAGCTAATTAATTAGTCTTGGACTAATTAAAAAAAGCCCTAGCCCACCAGGGTTAGGGTGTGGCGGCTAGAAGGTTTTAATAACCTAAGGTAGCCGCCACGTGACAAAAGAAAAAGGAAAAAAGGGGAAAAAAAAAGAAAAAGGAAAACTAGTCTTGTGTTTGTAAAAGAAAAGGAAAGCTGGTGATTTTCCTCAAAAAGACATCACGCGTGCCTTGTACTGGGTTGACCGAATTTCACATAAAAAGAAAACAGGAGCTTTTGGTTTTCTTTAGGCAAACCAAAGTTGTCATTTTTCTTTTAACATTTAGTTCTTCTATTTTTTTTTTTCCAATCTTATTCACCCTAATTCTACTTTCACCAGTAAAAGTCTACAGGAGGTTCGAGAATACTTTAAAAGATCAAGAGTTAGCAAACGTGGTATGTGTTTGATGCGAAGGCCGATGATTAGTTGGTATACCCGCAAAATAAGTAGACGTTCCGAATCCAACTTCGGTTATTCAAGTAAAATGCCCTAGAAGTAAGTATTCCTAGATTTTGCCTCAGGAAAAATTTTTATTTGTTGTCTTCTGTTGGGTATTTAATTTTCCCGTGGTCCTTCAATTGGTATTAGAGCCATGGTTTAATCTAGAAGCATACTTATGGTTAATAACCAGAAAAGGTGGTTCCTTTACTAATAAAAATATGATCTTTGTGATTGTATGGATCCCTCATGGTTTTTTATATAGGTAGATTTTGTGTATACCTCGCGTTTGAAGGCATAAGCACTTATAATTTATTATTAATCTCTTTCTGTAGAATTCGTGTACGCCTCATTCGAAAGGCATAGGCGATTGAAATTATATTTCAATTTTTTTTACGAATTCTTGTACAAAAAAATAAAAAAAAAAAGGTTGCTGGATCATTATCGAAAAACCCAGAAGAAAACCAAATGGAAAATTGCAGAAAATAGAAAAACGGAGGCAATATTGGAGGGGCTAGCAATGACCAGATGTTGGCCAAGCTGTGGCCAGATGGGAGAAGAAATTCTCCCAGAAGCTACGGTCGGCTTCTAGGAGAATTTCTCCCTGAAGCTGTGGTCTGGGCTTCCATTTCAAGTCTTCTGACAGTTTTTCTATTTTATTTTTCTTGTAATTTCTTTTCTTTTGGGATCTCATATCACACGAGGTTATTTCCTGGAAATAGTTTATTTATAGAATTAAATAATTTTGAATGAAAATATTTAGTAAAGATGGAACTACCTTAGGATTAAATAAGATTATTTTCATTTTATTATTATTTGATATTTAATCCTTTATTTGGTCACATAAGAATTAAATGCTAGAAATAGCATATAAAAAAAGGTTTATTTTTGGAGCATTTCTATTTTATTTAATTTTGTGATCAAATCACAAAGGTTTTTGAGAAATTAATTTTGCTCTAGAGAAAACAATTATGGAAAACGTTTTAAAATTGGAAATAAGTAATTTAAAATTAAATTCATTATTTATTCTTCCAAATGGTTTTATCCTTAACACGAAGAATATTTTTGAATTTAAGTATTTTAAATTTAGTTCTTAGAAAATGGTTTTAACTTATATAGTGAACTAAAAATTCATAGTTTATTCTCTTAAAAGGTTTTATCCTTGACATAGAGAATAATGGTTGAATTTTTAGGTTTTCACTAAAAGTTAATAAAAACTAATTAATTTTAAAAGAAACGTTTTTTTTTTCTAAAAACCTATTTTTCTCAAAATATTAAGTGGGAAAGGGGTTCCAATAACTCCACAGCTTCTATCGCGGATTCTTGTCAGAGATTGTGGATTTCCTTGCATTATTTTGAGCATGACCCCCTATAGGGTGGATTTTTACAAAAATCTAGAACTAATGAATGAATTATAATTAAAGCTTAGAATATGTGTTAGTATTAGCTAACCTATCATTGGAAGCATTCATGTTGGATTGCTTGTAAGTAGTGAGAGCAGTGACCATCCTATCGATGGAACTATTTTTTGGATGATTACCTATTAGGAAAGTTTAATTTGTGATGGTAATACACTTAAGTTAAAAAATTATTAATCATCCTACGAAACTCTGTCAATTTTTCTAAGAGCCAAAGTTTTCATTTTTTTTTTATAATGGTTTTAATAGGTTAGCCATATCATGGAAATAATATGATATTTTAAATGTGCATTTTTATATGTTTTTCTAGAACAAACATTTTTTCTGAATAAAGTTTTTTTTTTCAATCAACAGAAATGTCTGGTTTCAGTCCTTTATCTATTATTCTCAAGGAGAATAAGTTAACTGGACTGAACTATGTGAACAAGAAAAGGAATCAGAATATAATACTCACCACGGAGGAGTAGAAGTATGTTCTAACTGACTCCTATCCTGAAATTGGAAAAAATTCCATAGATCAATATAGTGAGGCTGATAATGCATAAATTTTGGGTATATAAAATCATCAATTTTAAATCTATCCCTTAATCAAGTTCTAATTAAAATATTAATCCCAAAATACATATGTGAGCAAGTATACTCATCGCAAGCATAGTATAGGTAATTAACAAGTATTTATCCTCAAAAGAACAAGTATACACTAATCACTTTTCATTCATTGTTTAACCAACCAAAATAAAGTGAAAAAATAATAAAAATAGAAATAAAAATATATATACAACTCAAGGGTGTAAGTTTATGCAATTTAGACAATTATCCTAGAATTAGTAATTCTCTCAATTAATTATCATCTTAGCATCATGAAGGAATGCACAGTAAAATTCAATCGTTTGTCAAGTCATGAATTTACTTAGGTAAATTTCACTTCATTTGTCAATCTATGGAATCCTATATTTTAATTCATATTAACAGATTTGTCAATCAAGCTAATATAACCAAAACATGCATTAAGCTCATCATTCATATCTTTATTCAATTAGCAGATTTGTCAATCAAGCCATCCTAACCAAAATATGCATGAATCTCAATTCCTTAAAAATATGAAATTATCTAATAACCATATGTCAAGGTGAAATTAACTTAACATCTGATCACTTAGTTCTAAAATCATAACTTCACCGTTCAAATCCATCAAGATTTAACAAACACGAAATCAATGCAACAAAACTCCTAACATCGTTGTATCGAAGTCAATTAGAAGAATTTGCATCAATAACCAATGAAATCAAGTAATCAAATACTAAAGATGACAAAGAATTGATCAAATAACTAAATTAACGCAAAATCATGAATCACAAAATAATGTTAAATTATAATAAAAGCATTGAATACATCATTGCTAAAGAAAAATAAGACAAAGAGAAAAGAAAGTATTCATTGACAAACCTCTTTCTTCTTTCTTGAAGACTTTCTTGAACAGTCATCCTTGATGTGGGTGAACTTCTCATTCAATGAGAGAATTAGAATTTCTGCCTTTTAATTCACCATTCTATCTTATATATCTCAAACCCTTGTATTCTCTTATACTTTTATAGGCCTCTTGGATGCCAATTTCGTAGCTAAGGAAGTCTTGGCTAAGTAGAAGTAGGATAATACCAAAATCATTAGATAAGCCCTAATTCCGTATACAGAATTTCCGCCTTTAGAACATACCTGGTGCCAGGTACCTTCGACCCACCTGGCGCTAGGTACACTCTATTCTTCCCCTATTTTTGCTTTATTTTTGGCTGTTTCTCCTTGACAGACAGACTAGACTCGGCGCCAGCTACACTTACGAGACCTAGTGCCAAGTCTGTTTTGGAATTCCCTCGTCATTGGCTCAATTTCTTCTATTGGAGTAGAATGGACCCGACGCTTGGCCCATTGGTTGGGCCTGGCGCTAGGTACAATTTGGCTCTGTGTACTTTCTGATCGATTTTAACTTAAATCTGCACATATTTACCAAAAACACTTTTTACAAGCAAAATGTCAAATAGAATAGAATATGCTTAGTTATTACAACAAATGTATCTTAAAACACCCTCAAATAATTAGAAAAAGAATGGTGATTTTAACCCCTATTACATACCCCCACACTTAAATATTTACTTGTCCTTACGTAAAATACTTTAGTCCAAGAAAAATTATCAAGAAAATATAAGTTCTTTCTTATTTATAAATTTCTTTACCATAGCAAAGATCATGTCTTTCTTTCAAACTTTAGATACAACCCTTGTCATTCATATCCTTTCAAAACAATACAAACTTTGAAACATTGAACAAGACATCACAAAACTCTTGAAGTCAAATTAATCAAGTGCATGCCTCAATCTAAGAAAATTATTTCACTTTTCAAGTAAAAATATAGATAATATAAATCACATAAGTCAAGTCATCTACCAATTCAAGTATTATAAATTCAAAAATTGCACAACCTAAATTATGATGTGAGGAAAGCACTCCAATTTTTTTTTTTCTCTCAAAAATTTTCAATGACGTAGGGAATTGATAGCCTCAAGTGTATGGATTTCTCTTCGCACACCATATTAGCCCCTTTTACAGTCATCACTCATTATTTTTTCTCACCAATTATTTCTTTCTTTTCTTTTTCTCTTTCTTGCCTTTTTGCCTTCGGGATAGCCTCAAGAGAGTGCACCGAATTCACTTGCTACTTCTCCCCATATTGACCCCCTTTTCAGCTAAAGGTCTTCAACGATCATCAATAAGAGCATTTTGTCTCAATTCACACCAACAATAGTGTTGATTCTACTCATTATTTTTTTTCAACTTAAATCAAAATTTTTCAGCATTCTCCTCAATCTTTCCTCTCAAAGATCTTTTTTTTTTCATCATAACTCAAAGTTAGCAAAATTTAAACTCATAATACAAGAGTTAGCCAATAAACTCTTCCCATATTCATCATATCTTCTATATTTCAACTAGATCAGTTAAATAACATTCAAACACCAATACACAAATAAGATTAATCAAAATTCTTAAGTCTTGACAGCTATCTTATCTAATAAAACCAATTTCATCAAAATCTACCACATGAATGACAAAACTCATATCCAAGTAAGAAAAAGAATTACAACCTTACTTAACAAAGAAAACCACGAAAATTTTTGAAAAATTTTCACAAAAATGATATGGAAATATTTCTTCAATCTCTTCCCCCCCCCCCTTCACACTTAAACTGGACATTATCCTCAATGGCCAAAGATAGAACAATAAAAGTACAACTAAGAAGACCAAAATGAATAACGAAGGAGAAGAAAGTAAAGAAGATACTATCATGATGGAGTAGCTCCAATTTTCCAAACTTTGTACTCAAAACAAAATTGTTTCTCAATTTCAAAATTTTCCAAAATAGCTCAATACAAAGAAAACACCAAAATAATTGATAAAAACTTGGACAAAGTATATCACCAAACCACTCCCCCGCACTTAAATTAGACAATGTCCTCATTGGCAAAAAATAAACACAAGAAAGCATCTCCAAAGGGACCAAAAATAATAATGGGATAGAAAGTTTAAGAAATACTTTCCAAGTGCAATAATGCTCCAATAGATATCCAAACTTAAGATAGAGAGAAGAGCTTATCCAAGAAGACTTTATTCCTATAAAGCAAAACATAAATAAAAGCACGAAGAAAATAATAACAAAATAAAACATACGTAAATAAAAGAAAATAAACTAAAGAAAAAGACTAAAAAAAATCATAAGAAAGTAAATAAAAACACGACTCACTCCCCCACACTTAAAATGGAAAATATTTTTCTTATTTAGGAAAGGAAAAAGAAACTACTTAACAAAACAAAAACTCTCTCTACTTATCATGCTTCCTCATCAAATCTTTTAAAAAGAAAATAAAGCTAAAAATAGAAGATGGGAATGATGAATATAGAAAGAAGAGAGGTTTTTGAAAAATAGAAGGTTTATGACAACAATTTTTCTCACGAAAGCAAAACACATAAATCTCTTTCTCTAACATTCCTTTAGACACAAATATTTTTGTCAACATATAAGTGCACATAGTTTCTAAAGAAGGCATCAAACTTGAAATCACCTTTTAACCCTTCAAAAGATTTGTCACAATTGAAATTCCCCTTAAAACTTAACAATTGAGTTCTTAAAGATTGGATCAAGAAATCAGTACTTTTCGACACATCTACAAAAACTAAGTTACCTCCATTTGAATGGGATGAAGGGTAGAAATTACTACCATCCTCCAAGGACTTCTTACAATACAGTTTTGAAAGATCCAACTCCTTGAGACATGATAAATTCAACACATCATCATTTGGACCCTTGTTCTCTAAGAATTGAGAAGAATCTAAAAAATCATATGGTAAAGAGAAATAAGAATTATTACCACATAGAGGAGAATTGAATACCTCCCTTTCTACATTAGATAATTGTTCCTCATATCCTCTCTCTTTTCCTTAGGGATTCTCTTGTTCAAATGTATGGACCTTTATGTCATCCTCAACCAACTTGGCTAGTTGTGTTCTTTGATGGCTCATACGTTAGGATGCTTCTTCATGCCACTTAATAGAGGAATTTGTATTGGCGACAAAAGAATGCATTGAGGCTTCAAGCGACGTCTCACAAAAAGCGTCAATCTGAGCTTGCAAATTTGCTAAATTCTCGTCATTATAGCTCCTTTGATCTTGTGTTCAAAAGTAGTTGTCCATGATGATGTCAATCTCACGCTCAACGAAAAACAAAAATCAAATCAAAAATAAAAACAAACAAAAATAATAAAAAACAAAGCATAGAATAAAATGAAAAGGAAAAACAAATAATAGAAAAATAAAGAAAAGAAAAACACACACATTGACAAACTATTTAAATACAAAAGTTAGTGGTATTTACAGTACAATATGAAGCTAGTTAATTAAGTCACATAATATTACAAACCACAAGATAGAATACCGATTTATACAAATAACATATATACATATTTTATATGGACATATAAACATATAAACATGGTTAAATCAATAAAATCCAAACTTTTATAATATTGTTTCCCAATAATGGTGTCAAAAACTTGATGCGTAAATTTTGGGTATATAAAATCATCAATTTTAAATCCATCTCTTAATCAAGTTTTAATTAAAACATTAATCCCAAAATACACATGTGAGCAAGTATACTCATCGCAAGTATAATATAGGGAATTGACGAGTATCTATCCTCAAAGGAACAAGCACACACTAATCATTTTTAATTCATTATTTAACCGACCAAAATAAAGTGAGAAAATAATAAAAAGAAAAATAAAAATATATATACAACTCAAGGATGTAAGTTTATGCGATTTAGACAATTATCCTAGAAAACATGACAATGAACCAATTAGCAATTCTCTCAATTAATTATCATCTTGGCATCATGAAAGAACGCACAGTAAAATTCAATTGTTTGTCAAGTTGTGAATTTACTTAGGTAAATTTCACTTCATTTGTCAATCCATGAAATCTTATATTTTGATTCATATTAATAGATTTGTCAATCAAGCTAACATAACCAAAACATGCATTAAGCTCATCATTCATATCTTGATTCAATTAGCAGATTTGTCAATCAAGCCATCCTAACCAAAACATGCATGAATCCCAATTCCTTAAAAATATAAAATTAGCTAATAACCCTATGTCAAAACGAAATTAACTTAACATTTGATCACTTAGTTCTAAAATCCTAACTTTATCATTCAAATCCATCAAGATTTAACAAACATGAAATCAATGCAATGAAACTCCTAATGTCGTTGTGTCGAAGTCAATTAGAAGAACTCGCTTCAATAACCAATAAAATCAAGTAATCAAATAATAAAGATAACAAAGAATTGATTAAATAACTAAATTAACGCAAAATCATGAATCCTATGATAATGTTAAATTACAATAAAAGCATTGAATACATCATTGCTAAAGAAAAAGAAGATAAAAAGAAAAGAAAGTACTCATAGACAAGCCTCTTTCTTCTCTCTTGAAGACTCACTTGAACAATTCTCCTTAATGTGAGTGAACTTCTCATTCAATGAGAAAATCAGAATTTCTGCCCTTTAATTCACCTTTCTGTCTTATGTATCTCAAACCCTTGTGTTCTCTTGTACTTTTATAGGCCTCTTGGATGCGAATTTCATGGCTGAGGAAGTCTTGGCTGAGTAAGAGTAAGAAAATACCAAAATCATTAGATAAGCCCTAATTCCGCGTATAGAATTTTCGCCTCCAGAGCTTACATGGTGCCGAATACCTTCGACCCACCTGGCATCAGGTGCACTCTATTCTTCCCCTGTTTTTGCTCTATTTTTGGCCGTTTCTCCTTGACAGATAGACTGGACCCGGCGCCAGGTACACTTGCCAGACCTGGCGCAAAGTCTGTTCTAGAATTCCCCTGTCGTTGGCTTAATTTCTTCTACTAGAGCAGAATGGACCCGGCACCTGGTCCATTGGCTGGGCCTAGCATCAGGTACATTTTAGTTCTGTGCACTTTTTACTTAATTTTAACTTAAATATGCACATATTTGTCAAAAATACCTTTTACAAGTAAAATGTCAAATATGAAGGAATATGCCTAGTTATTACAACAAATGTATCTTAAAACACCCTCAAATAACTAGAAAAAGAATAGTGATTTTAACCCTTATCAGCTGAGAAGGCATGGAGGAAAGCTAATGAAATGACTCGATGCTATATGTTGGCTCCAATGTTCCCCAGTCTAAACACGAAAACATGCCTACTGCATATGATAGCGATGTATCGTTATGCACCATATTTGCTGACAAGAGCCGACCCGCAAGGCAAGAAGCTCTTAGAACAATCATAAACATTAGGATAGCTAAAGGGGCATCGGTTTGAGAACATATACTCAAGATGATTGCTCACTTCGAGGAGACCAAGGTCCTAGGGGCAACAATTGATGCTGAGAGCCAAATTGACATGGTTCTTAAGACTTTGCCAAATTTATATTCTCAATTCAAGTTAAATTATAATATAAACAAGTTGAATTATGTCTTTGAATGAGTTGATGAAAGAACTTCAGGTTGCTGAGAAAATTATGAAGCCTGAGTCAAAGATTTTGGTTACTCGGTCTGGTTCAGCTTCTAGAACTGGACCAAAGCCTAAGAAGTTCAAGAAGAAGAAGGTCCAAAACAATACAAGGGCCCAGCCAAAGAGATCCAAGCCCAATCCGTCCAAGCCCAAGGGTAAGTGTTTCAAGTATGGTAAAAAGGGACACTTCAAGAAATATTATTCAGACTTTTTGGTCAAGTCCTCTTTAGGTATTACTCTATACTTAGAGTCTATATTGATGTTGGGTCATCATCTACTTAAATTGTTGATTCCAGAGCCGCTGACCATATCTATAACTCCTTATAGGGGTTCAGCGAGATAAGGCGACTTAATAGAGGAGAACATGGACTCAAAGTTGGCAACGGAGCACAAGTGTGGGCCGAAGCAATAGGAAACTTGGAGTTTTTATTTGATTGTAATAGGATTTTAGTTTTGAAAGATATTTTATATGTTTCTAGCTTTAAACAAAATTTAATTTCAATTTCAAGATTGATTAATAAGGATTTTCTATTTTTTTCAATTTTGGTATTTCAATCACACTACAAGAAAAAATGCCTTTGGTGACAAAATAATTTCCTCGCTAAAAGCCAAAGTTTCCCAGCTAAAGGCCTTTACCAAGGAAAAATTTTTCCTCGTGGCTTTCTCGCTGAAGCGCCCTTGCTAAAGCTTCTTGGCAACAAAACTTTGAGTTTTGTCGCCAAAAGCCCCCTTTAGCTGGGAAAATTTTTCCTACCTAAAGCCTATACTTTTTGTTAGGAAAAATTTCCTAGCTAAAGGTGAAAATATTTTGTCACCAAAGGTTTTAGTTTTGTTGCGGATGATGAATTTTAGCGACAAAAATGTTTCGTAGCTAAAATTTTGTCACAAAAATATAATTATATTCAAAAAATTGAATATAATGGAGAGAAACATTTTTTGAAAAATAAACAAATTTTCGTCACCTTTGGTGAGGAAACGTGTCTCATTAGTGAGGCAATGCTATAACTTTTGTCGCCAATGACCTTTGGTGACCAAATATTTCCTCACCAAAAGGGCTATTGGCGACAAAAAAATTAGAATATTTCCTCACCAAAGGACCCTTTGGCAAAATAAAAAAATAAAATTTTTGTCAAACCTGCGTCTCATTGGCTTGTTCTGCGCCTACACAAGCACATCAGATTGCACCCACTATAGTATTCTCTCTTCATTGCCTTGGTCCATCTATACCAAGCACATCAGATTGCACCTTCTCAATTTAATTCAGAAGGTTCTGAAAGTTTACGCTCGCGAGTTTCGAACCCACAACTTCCATTGAGAAATTGAAGAACTTAACCGCTGGACCAAGTTCAATTGCTTGATTATGTCCTTTTTTTATACTTAAACTATTCTCAACATACTTTTGATTTTTTTTTTTAAATTAGAGTATTAACAAAATATAATAATCAAATTAAATTTACTATCAAAATATATGACTCAAAATAATAAATTATTTTATACATTTATATAATTTTAAAAGTTTAAATTCTATAAATCATGTCATCTATTTTATTAAATGATTCTATATATACAGATCAATTAGAAAAAAAAAACTCATATATTATATTTTCTACACACACACACATACAAACACAAATACACACACATATATCTATATTTATACAGCCAAACACACACACATACACATATACATATACAGACACATATATATTAATATATATATATATGTATATATATATACATATATATATTAATATATATATATATATATATACATATATATTAATATACTTTTTAATATATTAATAAAAATATATATTTATATACATATATAATTAATATAATTTTAATATATATTTATACTTTATATAACATATTAATATATATAATATATAACTATTTTAGTATGTTAATATATATTTATATATAATATACACTTATACATATTAAAATAGAATATTAATATATATATATTAATAAATATATATACATACATATATATTAATAATTAATACCTTTTATAATATATATATATATATATATTAATATAACATCTTAATACACATTAATATATATATACACACACCACATACATACCAAGAATATATATATACAGATATATATATATATATATATATATTGATATATATATTGTCATTTTTCATTGAACCATTCAGCTTTCAAAACAAACAATTTTTTTTCTCTTTTCCATTTCAGAAACAATTTCCCCAACAATTTTCTTATTTGCAAATTGAAAATAGCAACGCCACCAAAAACATATATAAAGATATACATATATACATACATATATATTAATATAAATTTTTAATATATTAATAAATATATATTTGCATACATATATATAATTAATGTATATTTTAATATATATTTTTTATATTTTATATAAAATATTAATAGACACAATATATTACTATTTTAGTATGTTAATATATATATATATATATATATATATATAAAATATAATATGCACTTATACACATTAAAAATAGAATATTAATATATGTATATTAATACACTTTTTAATATATTAATAAATATATATACATATATGTATATATTAATAATTAATATCTTTTAACAATATATATATTAATATAACATCTTAATATATATTAATATATATATATATATACACACACCAAGCACATACTAAAGCATGTATATATGTATGTATGTATATATACACTCACATACACAAAGATAAAGCATATTGAATTAATGATCCAACCATTAGATTTATTAAAACTGCTACGAAAAGTATCATAACTGAATATGAAGTTAATCGAATATAGTTTGACATATAATCTAGCATAATATCTATAAAAATGCCCAAAACCTAACATATTTATAAAGATTAGCACATCAAATTAACAATCCAATAGTTGGACTTTTTGAAATTATTATGAAAAGTGTTATGATCAAATTTGAAGGTAATAAGATATATTTTAGCACATAATCTAGCATAATCTCTGTAAAAATGCCCAAAACCTAACACATATACAAAAGTAGTCACGTCAATTTAATTATCCAACCGTTAGATTTGTTGAAATTGCTATGAAAAGTGTTATGACCAAATTTAAACGTAATTGAATATGTTCTTCTACTTAATCTATCATAATCTCTATAAAAATGCATGAAACCTAGCGTATTTACAAAGATAGGCATATCAAATTAACGATCCAACTATTAGATGTATTAAAATTACTAAAAAATATATTATGGCCAAATTTGAAGGTAATCGGATATATTTTACCACCTAATCTTGCATAATTATTATAAAAGTATCCAAAACCTAACGCATTTACAAGGATAGACATATCAAATTTTTTACCCAACTATTACATTTATTAAATTTGCTAAAAAAATATATTATGACCAAATTTGAAGGTAATAAGATATATTTTAGTGCATAATCTAGCATAATCTCTGTAAAAATGTCCAAAACCTAACACATATACAAAGATAGGCATGTCAAATTAATTATCCAACCGTTCGATTTGTTGAAATTACTATGAAAAGTATTATGATCAAATTTAAATATAATCGGATATGTTTTTTCGCTTATTCTAGTACAATCTCTATAAAAATACTCGAAACCTAATCCATTTTCGGTGATAGGCATATTAGCTATGGAAAGTACTATAACCAAATTTGAAGGTAATATGATATATTTTAGTACATAATCTAGTATAATCTCTATAAAAATACCCAAAACCTAATACATATACAAATATATGCACGTCAAATTAATGATCCAACTGTTAGATTTGTTAAAATTGCTATGAAATGTGTTATGACCAAATTTGAAGGTAATCAGATATATTTTGCACATACACTCGCATAATATCTATAAAAATGCGCAAAACCTAACACATATACAAATATAGGTGCATCAAATGAATAATATAACCATTAGATTTCTTAAAATTACTATAAAAAGTGTTATGAATAAATTTAAAGGTAATAGAATATATTTTAGCACATAATCTAGCACAATCTCTATAAAAATGCCCAAAACCTAATACATATACAAAGATAGACATGTCAAATTAATGATTCAACCATTATATTTGTTGAAATTGCTATGAAAAGTGTTATGACCAAATTTAAAGATAATAGAATATATTTTTCTACTTAATCTAGCATAATCTCTATAAAAATACTCGAAACCTGATGTGTTCGGACTTGGGTATAAAAATCATACAAAAACTAAGCATATTCCCAATCAAATTTAAATTAAAACGTTCAACCCAAATCACACATATGAGTAAGCGTACTCATCATTAACCGAGCATAGGGTTCAAACGAGTGTTGATCCTCAAAGAACAAGTAGACATTAATTACATTTCCTTCATTGTTTAACTGACTCGATAAAGTGAAAAACAAATAAAAAAAATAAAATCAAAGAAAATCAAAATAAAAATATATATATGTCAATGATGGAGAAGTATGTAATTCAAACCATTGTTTAGACAAACATGATCTCAAATGACCTAACTATTATCATAACTAATTCTTCTCTTGGCACTATGAAGGATAAAGGTAAATTAGCATCACATGGTCTGTCTCAACTAATTCATCCAAAAGATGCATTAAAACAATTCTTGATTAAATTTCCTTGGTCTGGCAAATTTAAAACATGAAATTAATCAATGAATCCTTAGTCTGACAAACATCAATTAACATTCAATTACTCAATCCTCAGCAATTAACCTCTTTGGTCTAGCAAGTTAACAGCTAATAAATATGAAATTAATCAATTGCAACTACCATCAACCTCTTTGGTCTAGCAAGTTAATGAAAAAAAATAACTAATTAATCTCGTAATACGCCCAAGTAATTGAATACCAAGAAGAACAATCAATAAATCAAAAGATCAAATAACTCTAAGAATCATGACTATCTAAAACAATGTCAAATTACAATGAAACAATTAACATATCATTATCAAGAAAAAGAAAACAAAGTAAAAGAAAGCACTCATAGACAAGCCTCATTCTTCTTCCTTTGAAGACCTTCTTGTACAACCCTCCTTGAACTTGAAAAATTCCTCCTTTGATTGAGTGATTTTCTCTGATGATCAATGAATTCTCCCCTTGTCCCTTGTGTTTTTCATCTATTTATAGGTTTAGGAAGTGCCTAAGCTCGTAGGTACAATGTTCTTGGCCAAGTAGAAGTTGGAAGATGCTAAAACTCCACAGATTACCAAAAATCGTGTAGAAAAATCACAGCTCCGCCTTGGCTTCAGGGCACAGCCGGCGTCGCCTTGGCTCTCGGAGCCGGCGCCAATCGTATTCTGCTTCTCTACTTGTTCGCCGATTTTTCTCCGAATTTTGCATAATGAAGACCAGAATGCAGCTGGCGCTGGTTTTCCTCTGTTTGCTCTGTTTTGACAATTTTTCGTCACTTCGAAGTTCATATAATCCAGTGCATGGCCAGCGCTGGTTCTAGAGCCCTAGCCGGCGCCGCATCTCCTCTATTTTGCAACGTTTTTGTCTCGTTTTATCCTAAAAATCTAAAATAATGAACAAAACACCTTTCCAAGGGAAAAATCTCAAATATGAAGGACTATAACTAGTTATTGAACAAAATGTATTACAAATGAACCTCAAATAACTAGAAAAAAATATGACTAATTTAGCCCCTATCGAAACCTAACCCATTTACAAAAATAGGCATATCAAATGAATGACCTAACGATTAGATTTATTGAACTTACTATGGAAAGTGTTATTACCAAATTTGACGGTAATATAATATATTTTAGCACATAATCTAGTATAATCTCTGAAAAAATGCCCAAAATCTAACACATATACAATGATAGGCACGTCAAATTAATGATTTAACTATTAGATTTGTTAAAATTATTATGAAAAATGTTATAACCAAATTTGAAGATAATCAAATATATTGTGCATATACACTCGTATAATATCTATAAAAAATGCACAAAACCTAACACATATACAAAGATAGGTGTATGTATCAAATGAATGATTTAACTGTTAGATTTATTAAAATTACTATAGAAAGTGTTACGACCAAATTTGAAGGTGATAGAATATATTTTAGCACATAATCTAGCATAATCTCCGTAAAAATGCCTAAAACCTAACACATATACAAAGATATGCATGTCAAATTAATAATTCAACTGTTAGATTTGTTAAAATTGTTATGAAAAGTGTTATGGCCAAATTTAAAAATAATTAGATATGTTTTTCTACTTAATCTAGCATAATCTCTATAAAAATACTCGAAACCTAACTTATTTACAAAGATAGGCATATCAAATTAACGATCTAATCGTTAGATTTGTTAAAATTACTAAAAAATATATTATAATCAAATTTGAAGGTAATCGGATATATTTTACCACCTAATCTTGCATAATTATTATAAAAATATCCAAAACTTAATGCATTTACAAGGATAAACATATTAAATTAACGATCCAACTGTTAGATTTATTGAATTTGCTAAAAAAATGTATTATAACAAAATTTGAAGGTAATCAGACATGTTTTGCCACATAATCTAGTATAATTTTTTTAAATCAGCCCAAAGTATAAAGTATTTAAAAATATTTAAAAATTTAGGGACTAATTTGTAAAGTTTTTGAGATTATATTTTAAATATTCTAAGATTTAATGACCATTTTATAAATTTTTGGTTACCATTTTATAGTTTTATGAAATTTAAGGAGCAAATTGTAAGATTTGGTGTCATTTTTTATATATTTAAAATTTTAGAGACCAATTTATAAAAATTTTTATGGTCATATTATAAATATTTTAAAATTTATGGATCAATTTACAAATTTTTGAGGTCATTTTGTAATTATACAAAATTTAAAGACCCATTTACAAAATATTTAGGGTTATGTTGTAAATATTTAAAAATTTAAAGATAGGTATTAGTTAGGAAATATGAATTTTGTGTTAGAATCCTTCCATGCATCATATATGCATTACATAGCAGAAATAAAAGATTCTAGACAAGAGGACCGCATATATGTGTTGATACGGATTAAAAACAAGGAATATATCTTTCTGTGATGTCTCTGTTGTTCAAAAATTTCTTCCGACTGTTGAGGCGTGATCCAGTACAAAACCAGAGTCTCTCATCGCCTCCACTGGAGTATGAGTGTTGAGACTCCCTCTAATAATATCCACACGAGGTAAGACTCAAGAAACCCAAAAACCAATCTCTGTGCTAGCAGAGAACGTGAAGGCAGCTAGGGTTCTTCTTTGTATTTTCTAAAACAGAAAACCGAGAGAGAAAGGAAGGGGTTTTTGAGTGTTCTATGTTTTTTCCAGTTCAAAGCCAAGTGAACAATTCTCTTCATATATCAAAAATATATCTAGCTTTTTAAAACTCCGGTGTTACCCCGAAATTGTTGTAAAACATGTTTCTGTGAATTCTAATCAAATTAGAATTCACAAATTGTAATTTGAAACCACAAGTTTGAACAATCACTATTTGGCCCAAAATTATAACTAATTATAATTTGATCACAATAACTTTTTCTTCTCACAATTAACCCCATAATGTTATCAAATAACATCTTGAGTACTTAATCCTCTATTGTGTGTAACCTATTAGGTTTCTCAATCTATTGGTGGCGAATATAAATTAATCCAAATATCTTTGAGATTAATAATCATTAATAATTTAGAATTAACATATTAATTTTAATCAGGATTGGTCTATTAATTCATCAATTAATAAACTCATATTCAGCAGATCATGAATAGTATCTAACAACATATTATAACCACCTAAGAGTTCAGGAAGTTAAGTAGATTGACATGAACATTTCAATAACAAACTACAATACAATAAATTCCTTTGACCATACAATATCTCATTCAGTTTGGAGTACGAAATTAGTGCCAACTCTCTCCAGAATATACATTAATTCTGGCTCGAATATATTAGTACTTGTACCAGGAATCCACTACTCTACATATGAATTAATCGGAATTGTTTTCAATACACAATCATCTTGGCCAAGAATTTCATTAGTAATTCCAACAAGTGGCCGTGAAATATTCGCCCCTATTAGGAGTAGTGAATCTTTTATTGATCCTCTCAAATACTTTCATTTACCTCACATTGTACCCAATATTCATCCCATAGTCAGCCCTCGATCTAGCTCCAGAAATTAGAATTAAAGTACAATGCTCAACAAACAAAGTACCTTGGAGATCTCAATTCTAAGGATACTTGCACGTTTGCTAGAACGAGATTCTATCATTGGCACTACATAGTTATCCATATGATT
The DNA here is from genome assembly GCA_026120185.1 of Voacanga thouarsii. Lineage (NCBI taxonomy): Eukaryota > Viridiplantae > Streptophyta > Magnoliopsida > Gentianales > Apocynaceae > Voacanga > Voacanga thouarsii. Next base: position 768,627 of record JANUWF010003365.1, on the reverse strand, counting down.
TTCTCATAGTCAGGTCATCCAACGTACTTGTTCTATTAACAATCATCCACGTGTCAACTTTGAGTATCACAATATTCACGAATGTGAGAACCACCACCTAATCAAATCAGGAAGTCTAACACGTGCTATTCTTAATGCATTAATGAAGTCCTATCTCATTAATACTACGACTAGGGATTATTTAAGTACTAACACTATACAGTGTAGTAGGAATCTCACATCATGATCTCTATCATGATTTTCTTAACATAGTGTTGTACTAGGGACTTTATCTAACAGTTATTTTATATGAAAGTAAAGAAAACAAACTGAAAGATAAATAATATCTTGTATTATAAAATAAATGTGTCATATACAAAGTACAAGTGATTGCCTCTAGAGCACAACACTAATATTTTGTTGCTAAAAGTATAGTTAATAGTGATAAAAGTGAATATTTTTAGCTAAGAAATGAATTTTCGTCACTGATGATACATCATTAGCGAGAAAACTTAAATTTTCCTTACTAATACACTTATTTCCTAGAAAACTTAAATTTTCCTTACTACAATTTTGGATCTCTAGTGGACCTCTCCGTAGGATTCAAACCCAGATGAAGTTCTGACTATCTATCAGAGAAAAAAGAACGAACGGATCTTGTAGGATTCCCAAGAAATTCTTCGATTTCTTCCGGAATCTGCTTCTCACGTTCCGTGAATAGCCGGGACATTGAGGAATAGCCAGAAAGGCATTTCGGGAATCGGTCTGATTCTATCTTTGTTCCTACCGTTTGAAGAAAGGAAGGATCCTAAAGAATCGATCTTTCTTTTAGTTGTTGAATCTCTCTTTGATTGACCAATGCGTGATATTCCGAATCCTCATTACTAATGGAATCCAAATGATCTCTGGATTGATCAGAAGATTCTTTCAGTTGGCTAAAATCCGTTACTTGAACGAAACTAGATCTTGTGGAATCATATTGAATATTTGACGATACATTCCGTACCTTGCTAAAAAACCGATCCCTGTTTACCAACCACACATTGTCTAACCAAATCCAATTCTCTCTCGATACGTTCCTCAAAAAATCCGATTCGTGCGGATTCTTCCCCCAACTAACGAAGAGATCTTGGCGGAATTGCCACATATGAAATTGAGCACTATTTTGCAAAGAAATAGCCCACTTGTTTCTCGAGAAGGGATGGGAAACATGCTCAATATCATTTGATTGAGTAGTTGACCCAGCCCCTTGTTGTTTGAAGAAACCCTCCACTTCACTTGTTTCACGAAAAGCAGACATGAGATAAGAAATCCAGTGTTTCACTAAGATTTCGAATAGCGGTCCCGAATTCAAGTTGATTGTATTTCGCCTCTTCCTCAGAGAAAGACGATCAAACAATTCCCAATCGTGGTCCTTGCGGGTCGGATCATCCATATAATATACAAAAAGAAACTCCAGATATTTGAGATCTTTCTCTTTGAATAAGATCTCAATTCCAGCGACGGTTTCATTAGATATCTTACAACTAGAATCCCCCTTTTTCCGATCCAGTTCCTCCACCACCGCGAACCCCAGTTAGATTCAGGGATGCTACACTTTTTAGTTATTGGGAGAACCCAAGTACTCTCTTTCGGATTCAGGAAACAACTCTCAGAGATCTTTTTTCCTTTTGGAAGATACAGGAGCGAAACAATCAACCTATTGATATTGGAAGACCCCACGGATTCTTCCAATGTATCATTTCTGGGTCCAATGGAATTCATAGGTATAGGAAGAAGTCCTATCAAATAGAGATTTTTTCTTTCGACCATATTTCGATTGTTAATACGATATATAAGGACCGCTACTACAAAGAGTATTACACCCTTGATCGTGAAATATCGATTGCTTGTTGAACCCTGTGAATTGCGTGAAAGTAGGATACTCCAAATTCGGGGGTCAAAGAGTTTTATAAAACGTTCTTGGTGGAAAAAAATGTGAATGAAAGATCCCACTGAATTGAATTGGGTCCATGAATCTAAGAAATAGTGAGAATTCTTGATCTCTCTCAATATCTCTCTCAATTCGAAAATCCAGGATTTGAATTGATTTCCTTTCATTGATTCCTCCTAAATGGCATTGATTTATCCTAAAGATTTTATTTCAAATGGAATTTGGTTATACACTTATTTCCTAGCTATAACCATCATTTTGAGCTAGAAAATAAAAACTTTGTCGCCAAAGATCTTAACCAGTAGCGACAAAAAGTTTTTGTAACTGAAGAAAAAATTTTCTTGCTAAAAGGTTCTTTTAGCGACAAAACTTTAGTTAAGAAAAAAAAAAATTGTCGCCAATGTATCATTTTCTTGTAGTGTCAGTAGAAATGGAAATATTATTTATTTTGAAAACATATATGAAAATTTTTTCTATATTAATCTTATTAATTGTCAAATAAATAATACTCAAATAGAACCTAATAATAAGAAGAGAAAGGCCACATCAAATAACTCTTATTTATGACGCTTGAGATTAGGATATATAAGCCTTAATTGGATTTAGAAGTTAATCCAAAATAGGTCTTTGGACTCATTGAAATTAAAAGAATAGTCTCAGTGTGAATCTTGTCTTATAGGTAAAATGACCAAAAGGCCTTTTACTCAAAAGGCGAAAAAGGCCAAGGAAATATTAAAATTAGTTCATGTTGATGTTTATGGTCCTATATCTTCACCTACTAGAGAATGTTACGAATAATTCATCACATTCACAGAAAATCATACACGTTTTGGTTATATTTACTTAATAAGGACATGTCTGACTCTTTGGATAAATTCAAGGAGTTTAAGACTGAGGTGAAACGTCAAACAGGTAAACTAACAAAAAAGCTAAGATTGGACGTGGTAGATAGTATCTTTTTGGTAAATTCAAGGACTACTTAACATACCAAGGTATAGTATCTCAACTAACTGCACCTAGGACTCCCCATCAAAATAGAGTAACTGAGAGAAGAAATAGAATGCTGATAGAAATGGTCAGAAGCATGATGAGTTATGCAACTCTTCCTATTTCTTTTTGGGGATATGCTCTGGAAGCAACAGCATATATTCTGAACTAGTGTCTTCCAAGTTAGTGCCTAAGATACCTTATGAGATGTGGACTAGATGAAAGCCCAGTATGAATCATCTCAAGGCATGGGGTTATCCAGTATATGTACTGACTAAAAGAAGTAAGCTAGACCTAATATCAGAATTGTGCTACTTCGTAGGATATCCAAAAGGAATAAGGGGTGGATACTTTTATCATTCCAAGAGCAAAAGGTACTTATTAATACTCATGGTAGATATTTGGAGTATGAACAAAGTGTGTCTACTAAGGTTTCAAGTAAGGTGGAATGGGAAAATAAGTTGATTGACAGTTCAACTTCAAGTACCCTAATTAAGGAACTTAAAAAGGTACAACCAGATGTTCCTATACAAAATAAACCACGTCATAATGGGAGGCTATCTATGGTTCCAAAAAGATGGATGGACAAAACTTTTGAGGTAGTCTCCGACTATCAGGAATAAGATCCCACTAGATACGACAAGGCCATTGCTGATATTGATGCAGGTAAATGGCAAGTAGCAATGGATATCGAGATTGAGTCTATGTATCTCAATCAAATTTGGGATCTTGCCATTACACCTGAAAGGATTAAGCTCATAGGGTGTAAGTGGGTATACACAAGAAAAAGAGATGCAGATGGAAAGGTGACAACCTTTAAAGTAAGGTTAGTTGCAAAAGGTTATACTCAGAAAGAATAGATCAATTATGAGGATACCTTTTCATCTATTTCCATGCTTAAATCCATACATATTCTCTTGGCTATTGCATGTTATTATGACTACGAGATATAACAAATAGATGTTAAGATAGCCTTTCTTAATGATTATCTTAGTAAAGACATCTACATGACCCAACCTGAAGATTTTATTGTGAAAGGCCAAGAGCATATAGTCTGTAAGCTTAAGAGGTTCATTTATAAACTTAAGCAAGCATCACGAGCATGGAACATATGTTTTGATGAGACTGTAAAGTCTTATGGTTTCATACAAAACGTGGATGAACCGTGCATGTATAAGAAAACATATAGCTATAACGTGTCTTTTATGGTACTTTATGTAGTGACATTCTACTCATTAGGAATGATGTGGGGACATTGTCATCCATAAAGGTTTGACTATCAAGTCAATTTAGTATGAAAGATATGAGAGAAGCTAGCTACATTCTTAGAATAAAGCTTCTTAGAAATAGGAAGCAAAGAATGTTAGGGTAATCCTAATCTACTTACATTAACAAGATATCGGCAAGGTTTAGCATGGAACAGTGTAAATAGGCAATCATACCTTTTAAATACGGATTGACCTTATCTTCTAAGCAGTGTCCTAAGATACAAGAAGAAAAAAAAAGAATGAGTAGGATTTCCTATGCTATGGCAGTGGGAAGTCTCATGTATGTCATGTTTTGTACAAAGCCAGATATCTAGTTTGCAGTAGGCATAGTTAGCAGGTATCAGTCAAACCTAGGGGAAGAACATTGCCATGCTGTAAAATATATTTTCAAGTACCTAAAAGGAATGAGGGATTATATGCTTGTTTACAGGGCCAATAGCTTATTTCCTACCAGTTACATGGACTCAGACTTTTAGGCGGATAAAGATGAAAGAAAATTCACTAGTAGATATATTTTCATTTTGTCTAGAGGGGCTATTTCATGGAAGAGTGTAAACTAATCTTGCATTAGTGATTCTACCATAGAAGCCGAGTATGTGGCAGCTTCAAAAGAAGCGATTTGGCTCTGGATGTTCCTCACAGAACTTGAGTTGTGACATAAAGGGACTTTTACGGTATATTTAGTACAAGTGGGAGACTATTGGAACATATACCCAAAATAGACTATGCATTTTTGTGTTTTAAAAATTAATAAAAGTTTCATTCATTAATGATTATTTGTTTACATATATATTTCATATTAAGGTCTAAGTGTGTTAGTAAGTAATCTATGTGATTGGGTCATGTTTTTACAGTAAGGCATAGATTATGAACTACTAACATATACGCAAAAAATTATTTTTGATTGATTGATGAAGTTGGGCACTTCATCAAGATTTAGATCATTACACTATGGTTTCTAAATGAGAAATGATTTACCTTTAACCAGTGAGTAGTCTAATCACATCAATAATGTAAGTGTATTTGGAATACGTAAAACTGGACCACGCGATAATAATCTTTATAAAAGTACTAAAATAAATAAAGATTGGTTTATCGCAGCTACTGTATGAATGAGTACCCTAATGCTTGAGTATAAGTTAGTGGTCTAGTGAAGCTGGATTTGTACACTTTAATGTATGTTGAGTGAGGTCTTGTTGTAAGGCCAATAACCTTGTACGGTAGGTATATGACTCTAGTTAATTAAAATGGAATTATACAATAGAGTTACTATGTTTCATTACGTAAAGAAATCATCCTCTTGTAATTGTCCGGGATACCTAAATAATCCAGGGCCTTGGGAAACATGACTAAATATGTACACTTTTGGGTAACTCCCTATGATAAGTAGATATTGAAGGATCAAAATGGAAAACATCAAAGAAAACGCAGCAAAAAATTTTCAATTTTTCTATCTATATTTAGGAGATAGTACTTACTTGTCTTGTTTGGTCGCGAATTAACCAACAAGGTGCCGGGTTGTATTGGATTTTGCGATGGAAATAGAGAAGAAGGCCTCAGTGGTTCGACTGGTATTCTTGCCAATCTTCTACTCCTACACATCAAAATTCTCCAAACTTCTTCTCTTAATCTTCCGAAGTTTGACTCTACCTTGATTTTGGGTTAACTTGGTGAAAGCTCTTTTGGACAACCAAGATCCACTCCTAGAGAGAAAGGAGAGAAGGAAGAGGAAAAACAAGAAGAATGGTGACTACACACACAAGAGGGAGAGAGCTAGGGTTAGGAAACCTTTCCATCTCTTCCCTATATATTTTGGTCACCTTAGGGCTTAATGAAACCCTAGTGGGCCAAAACACACTAAGCCCTAATGGGCTGGGTGTTGGGCTCATAAACCAATCCTCTTATTTATCTTTTCTGGGCTTTCTCAAATACCCAAAATAATTTTCAATTGGACTCTAAATATATGTCAAAATATATCAGTCCACTAAAATAATTTATTCCAGTCCAATTTTCTGAATTCATTAATTATCTTTTCTGAGTGATGCGTATGGATTTGGGTATAAAAATCATATAAAATAAGCACATTTCCAATCAAGTTTAAATTAAAATGTTAAACACAAACTACATATATGAGTAAGCGTACTCATCATTAACCGGGCATAGGGTTCAAACGAGTGTCGATCCTTAAGGAACAAGTATACATTAATCACTTTTTTTTCATTATTTAACCGACTCGATAACGTGAAAAAGAAATACAATCAAACAAAAAAAAATAAAAATAAAAATATATACATGTCAAGGATGGAGAAGTATGTAACTAAAACCATTGTTTAGACAAACATGATCTTAAAGTACCTAACCATTATCATAACTAATCATTCTCTTGGCACCATGAATGATTAAGATAAATTAGCATAACTTGGTCTGCCTCAACTAATTACTACCTTTTAGATAAACTAGCATCACTTAGTTTGTTTCAACTAATTCATCCACAAGATACATTAAACACAATCATTGATTAATTTTTCTTGGTCAGGCAAATTTAAAGCATGAAATTAATCAATGAATCCTTGATCTGGCAAACATCAATTAACCTGTAATTACTCAATCCTCAGCAATTAACCTCTTTGGTCTAGCAAGTTAATAGCCAATAAATATGAAATTAATCAATTGCAACTATCACCAACCTCTTTGGTCTAGCAAGTTAATGAAAAGAAATAACCAATTAATCTCGTAATACGCCCAAGTAATTAAATACCAAGAAGAATAATCAATTAATCAAAAGATCAAATAACTCTAAAAATCATAAATATCTAAAATAATGTCGAATTACAATAAAACAATTAATACATCATTGTTCAAGAAAAAGAAAACAAATGAAAGAAATAGATACTCATAAACAAGCCTTCTTCTTCTTCTTCCTTTAAAGACCTTCTTGTACAATCTTCCTTGAACTATTTATTTCTGGAAAATATTGGTGATGTACTCTAAAATAAATCTAAGTCCCTACATTGTGCACCTCCCATTTATAGGGTAAATTGACCTTTATTTATAGGCTCACAAAGTTCCTAAAAGAGTTCTAAGTAAAGAAGAAGAAATTACCTAAAAATATTCCAAAACCAAAAAGAAATAGAAATTGCTAAAATAAAAACCTAAATAAAATTCTAATAGTCCACCATCTTTGACTTGTTGAATTGGAAATCAAGTTTGACTTCAATTTGATTTGGACTTCAATTGGATTCTTGATTTGGACTTTGTCTTTTCGTGCTGAAAGTTGCAGTTGATGTTGAATTGAGATTGCTGAAATTAGCTTCCCATTTAAGCCGTGCAAAAATCTTCTCTTTGTGATGTCGGCTCGATTTGAGCCGTTTACCAAGCCACCGAAATTGCACTTCTTCTGCTTTTGTTTTCCTTTGTTGCAATCGGCTCAATTGAGCCACAAATCACCACCGAAATTGTTTCATGAATTCAATTTCCTTTCGTCCTTTTCTCAACCACCTTTGTTGACCTTTCTTTCTCCCTTGGCCCCACCGATTTTCATGCTTTATTACTTTGCTTCTGTTGCTTTCGGCTTTGTCTTCTTCTTGCAGTCAGCCGTGAGCCATGGCTTTTTTAGCCACCAAATTCCTTTGTTTTTCTTTCTTTTGCTTGCATTGGCTTATTTGCACAGCCTGATATTGTTGACTTTCTTTGTTTGTCTAGGTCCCACTGAAATTCTTACTTTATTTTGCTCTTGCTTTTGTTTTGTTTTCTCTGTTGTTGCATTAGCTCGGTTGAGCCATGAACGAGCCGACTCTCCCTTTTCCTTTCTAATTCCGAGTTGCAATTTATTCCCCTGTTCCTTCAATTTCTCCACGCTTTTCTCTCTTCTTTCCAGTGGCTAATTGATGCCAACTGTCCTTCTCAAGCTGGCGCCGCCTCTATTCTAAAAAATCACATAATTAGCTCTATTTTTTTTTTTCACATAGAATTACAGAAAAGTATTTCTATAAGGGAAATATCAAATAGGAAGGAATATGACTAGTTATTTTAAAAAATGTATTACAAAATGATCTCAAATAACTAGAAAAAATATGACTAATTTAGTCCCTATCACTGAGCTTTATGAAAAACCCAAGACAAGTTAATTAGTTCTAATTTGACTCTTAGAATAAATTTTATTTCTCTTCTAGATAATTATCTATGAAACCCAAATTGTGTCTAGACAATACTAAGGTAACTTGAACTACTCCGAGGACCAAGAGACGTATTATTCCTTGCTACTACAATGATCAAAATGCCCTTACTATCAAATAGTTGCATTTTACCATTTTAAATATTTCTATTTATCACCATATGAAAATATTGACCCCAAGAATAATATTGCTAAAATAATGTCTCCGACCTATAGGTGAAATGACCGAAATACCTCTCTACATAACATCTATCAATGAGATAGGATAAAATATACTAACACCCATTTTAAAGGCATCTATCATCCTTAGATTTCTAGTTCAATAATCCGTGACTCATTCGAATGTGCTTACTTATCATTGGAAGATACTCAAAAGCACACATTCTAGAGTCATATTACCAGGGCCCTGGATTATTAGATTATCCTAAACAATCACAAGCGAGTGATTTAACTTCACAAAATGAAGCATAGAAACTCTGTTGCATAAGTCCGTCTTAACTAACTAGAGTAATATACCCAACGTACAAAGTTATTAATCTCACAAAAGAGATCTCACCCAACATACATCAAAGTATAAGACCCTAACTTTGCCAGACCACCAACTTATACTTAAGTATGAAGGAATCCGTCCACACTGTAACAGTAATAGTCTGGTCTTTATAATTATAGTACTTTAAGTGAGACTACTACTACAGGTCTAGTTCTATATATTCATAATACGCTTATGCCAATGATGTAAGTGAACTACTCACTGATTCAAGGTTAACCATTTCTCATTGGAACTCATAGCATAATAGTCTTATCTTGATGAAATGACCAATTCTATTAAACGACTAAGAACTCAATTTTACTTCTATAATAAATACTTATGGTCTATACCTTACTATGAAGAAAGACCCAACACATAGACCATTACTTGTCACACTTGGACCTTAAATGTGTAATAATATAAGAAACAAATCAAATTGAATAAATTTAGTGGACCTGACGCTGAGTCCATTGGACCTACCGGGAGCCGGGTCTATTTGCAGTATATTTACACAAAATACATAGTTTTTGAAGGTATACTATCCAACAATCTCCTATTTGCATTGTAAAGATTAAAAAAGTCCATAAGTGCCTACCCGTATAACATCTAAGTATCTGCGAAACAAATTTTTCGTCAAAGGCTTGGTAAAGGGATCTACCAGATTGTTAATAAAGAAAATCTGATCAACCACAATCTCCCATTTTTGGATGAACTCTTGGATGAAGTGATACTTCCTCTCAATGTACTTGCCATTTCTATGGTTTTGAGGTTCATTGCATTATGACACCGCTCCGGTGTTGTCACAATAAATCGTGACAAGTCTGTCCATGTGCGATACTACTCCAAGTTTTGTGAGAAACTTCTGAGCCGCACAGCTTTTTTAGAAGCTTCTAAAGCAGTAACGTACTCAGTTTCCATGGTAGAATCAGTAATGTAGGATTGTTTGATACTTCTCCATAAAATAGCTCTTCCAGACAAAGTGAAGATATATCCACTAGTGAATTTTCTTTCATTTTTATCTGTCTAGAAGTCTGAGTCTATGAAACTGGTAGGAACCAAATCATCAGTACGATATACAAGCATATAATCTCTCATTTCTTTGAGATATTTTAGTATATACTTGACAACTTACCAGTGAGCTTCCTGTGTATTTGACTGATATCTACTAACCATGCCTACTGCAAAGCAGATATCTGACCTAGTACAAAGTATAGTATACATGAGACTTCCTACAGTCGATGCATAAGGGATCCTACTCATTTTCTACTTATCTTCCTGTGTCTGAGGACACTGCTTAGAAGATAAGAATAATCCATATCTAAAGGGTATATTAGCCCTTTTACATTGATCTATGTTGTATTCGATCAACATTTTGTCAATATAAGCAGATTGAGATAAGCCTAACATTCTCTACTTCTTATCTCTAAGAAGCTTAATACCTAGAATGTAGCTAATTTCTCCCATGTCTTTCATGCTAAATTAACTAGATAGCCAAACCTAAATAAATGACTATGTCCTTACATTATTTCTAATAAGTAGAATATCATCTACATAAAGTACCAAGAAAATTACTTTGCCACTGTTTGATTTTTTATACACACATGGTTCATCCACATTTTGAATGAAACTATAAGCCTTCATAGTTTCATTGAAACGTATGCTCCATGCTTGTGATGCTTGTTTAAGTCTATAGACGGACTTCTTAAACTTACAGACTATTTGTTCTTGACCTCTAGCAACAAAACCTTTTGCTTGAGATATATAGATGTTTTTGCTTAAATAGCCATTTAAGAAAGCCGTCTTCACATCTATTTGCTATATCTTGTAGTCATAATGACATGTGATGGCTAAGAGAAAGTGGATAGAGCTAGTGAAAAGATTTCCTCATAATCGATTCCTTCTTTCTGAGTATAACCTTTAGCAACCAACTTTGCTTCATAGGTTTCAACATTTCCATCCACACCTCTTTTCCTCTTGTATATCCACTTGCACCTAATTGAGTATAACCTTTAACAACTAACCTTACTTTATAGGTTTCAACCTTTCCATCCGCACCTCTCTTCCTCTTGTATACCCACTTGCACCCAATTGGTTTTATTCTATCAGGTGCAGTGACAAGATCTCAGACCTGATTGAGGTACATAGACTTAATCTCAGTATTCATGGCTAGCTTCCATTTGTCCGCATCAGCATCAACAATGGCCTCCTCGTGTCTGGTGGGATCTTGTTCCTGATGATTAGAGACTAGATCATAGATCTCTCTGGCCTATCTTTCTATAACTCTTGTGATCCTCCCACTACGACTAGGCTCAATTTGTATAGGAACATCCAATAGTATTTCTCTTGGTTCCTCGGTCGGGGTGTTAGAAGTACTTGAAATTACATCAGTGACCAACTTCTCTTCTAACTCTATTCTACTTGAACCCGTGGTGGATGTAACTTGTTCATCCTCTAAATATCTAATATTAGTACTAGCAACTATCTTATACTCTTGAGGATGATAGAAATATCCACCTCTCATTCCTTTTGGATACTCAACAAAGTAGCATAACTCTGATCTTAGTTCTAGTTTACTTCCTTTTGTCAGCACATAAGTTGGACAACCCCATATCTTGAGATGGTTCTAACTAGGTTTTCGTCCAGTCCACATCTCATAGGGGTCCTAAGTACTGATTTGGAAGGCACCAAGTTCAAAATATATGCTACTATTTCTAAGGCATATTCCCAAAAGGAAATAAGAAGAGATGCATGACTCATCATGCTTTTGACCATTTCCATCAAAGTTTTATTTCTTCTCTCAGCTACTCCATTCTGCTGGGGAGTATCAGGCGTAGTTAACTGAGATACTATGCCATAATGTACCAAGTAATCTTTAAATTCACCAATAAGGTACTTTCCACAACGATCTAATCTCAAAGCTTTAATTAATTTACCTATTTAACTCTTCACTTTAGTTTTAAATTCTTTGAATTTATCCAAAAAGTCAGACTTGCACCTCATCAGATAAATATAATCAAAACAAGTGTGATCATCTATGAAAGTGATAAAGTACTCGTAGTCTCCCTTAGGTAGTGTAGTCATCGAACCACAAACATCCGTATGAACTAATGCTAGTATTTCTGTGGCTCTATCCGTTTTTTTGGTAAAGGACATTTTGGTTATTTTACCTTTAAAGCAAGATTCACATTGAGGCCATTTTTTCAATCTCAATGAACTTAAAGGTTTATCATAGATTAGCCTCTGAATCCGATTGGGATTTATATGTCCTAATCTTAGAAGCCACAAATACAAGTCATTTGATATGGTCTTTCTCTTTTTATTATAAAGTTCAGTTTAAATATTATTTATTTGATTTATAATAAGATGTAAATAAAAAAAACTTCCATACATGTTTCATGTACAAATTAAATTACCATTTCTACTGATGGAAACACCAGAATGGAAAGAAACAGAATATCCTTAATTTATCAATTTAAAAACTGATATAAAATTCTATTTAAAATAGAAAACATATAACATATCTTTTAAAAGTAACTTCTTATTACAATAAAAAATAAGCTTAAGATCTCATACTGCTTCAGCCCATATTCTTACTCCATTTCCTACTTAAAGTCTATGCTTATCCTCACTGAGTCTCCTTGTCCTTTTGAACCCCTGCAAGGAGTTACAGGCATGGTCAGTGGCTCCAAAATCAACTATCCAAAAAGATGTTGATCTAACTATCAAAATAGACTCTATGTATAGAACAATACCTAAAGTAGACTTGGTTAAGAAGTCTTAACAATCTTTCTTCCAATGCCCCTTCTTGCCACACTTGAAACATTTACCTTTGGGCTGCCTGTTGAGCTTGGCATGACCAGATGCGTTGGGCTAGACTCCTGCGTTGTTCTGGACCTTCTTCTTCTTGAATTTTTTAGGCTTTGCCTTAATTCTAGAAGAAGCAGAACGAGAGATCAAAACCTTTGACATGGGCTTCATGATCTTCTTTGCCACCTGGAGCTTTTTTATAAGCTTCGTGAGATTTACATCTAATTTGTTTATTGTGTAATTCAACTTAAACTATGAATATGAATCAGACAGAGTTTCAAGAACCATGTCAATTTGGCTCTTAGGATCTATTGTTGCCCCTAGGACCTCAATCTCCTCGAAGTAGGAAATCATCTTAAGCAAATGTTCTCGAACCGATACCCCCTTCTACCATCTTAGTGTTCATGATTACCCTAAGAGCTTCCTATCTTGCGCACTGACTCTTGTCAACAAATATGGTATGGAATGATAAATCCATATCGTATGCAATGATAATGTGCTCATGCTTAGATTAGAGCACACTAGACATGGAAGCCAGCATATAGCATTTAGCCATCTCGTTAGCGTTTTTTCATGCCTTTTCGGCCTCTCACTCCTAATCAGTGGAATCTTCCTCAATCACAGGATAGGGATCCGTAAGAACATACTTGTACTCCTTGGTAGTGAGTACTATGTTCAAATTCCTCTTCCAGTCCACATAATTTGGGGCTATCAACTTATTCTCCTTAAGAATGATTGACAATGGATTGAAACCAAATATTTTTGAAATATTGCGAAAAACATTCATTGAGTTTGTAAAAAATACACATTTCTTTATATTATTTCTTTGATAATAGATAATTCTTAAAATCATTATCAATAATATAAATAGTTTATCTCTTAAAAAAACTAACAGAGCTTCGTATGAAGATTAATAGCATTCTAAGTTAAATATATAACCATCATGAATCAAAACTTTCTTAATAGGTAATAATCTAGAAAAAGTTTTATCGATAGGATAGCCACTGATTCACACCACCTACAGGCAATCCAATACTAAAAACCTCCAATATTGCTTGGTTGATCCTAGCACATACCCTAGGTTTTTAATTTTACTCTTTCATTAATTCTAGATACATGTGAAAATCCATCCTATAGGGGGTCATGCTCAGAATGACATGAAGAAATCCACTATCTCTAATGAGAATTGTGATGGAAGCTATGGAGTTGTTGGAACCCTTCTCCCACTTAATCTTTTATTGAAAATAGAATTTTAGGACCAAAAACGTTTTCTACAATCTTATGGCTTCATTAACTTTAATAAAAAAAACTAAAATTTAATATTATTCTCTATGTCAAGGATTAAATCCTTTGAGAGAATAAACTATGAATTTGTTTTACTCTTCTAAGTAAACGGTCAAGTAAAACTTTATTAAATAACCTCAAGGTCAACATTATTCTCTATTGCAAGGAATGAACCTTTTAAGAGAATAAATCATGGACTCTTTTATTTTAAAGTTTCTTAAATTGAAGTGACCAAATAATGGATTAAACATCATGAATTTAAAAATTAATTATCTTGTTTAATCCTAAGGTGGTTCTATCCTTTACTACTTATTTTCATGCAAATTATTCATCCGTAGATAAATAAAACTATTATCGAAAATTAACCTCATACAATAGTTTGAAACATGATTATATCAAGAAAAAATTGAGGTACATAACTTCAACAATGCTCTCCCTCTTCGTGGACAAAATTGCACGTATTCGCCTTCCGAGTCTACCCTACCTTGGACAATTATTTATTTATTTATTTATTTTTTGCAGTATGAACATGGTGCTGGGTCCATTGGACCCACCTGGCACCGAGTCCATGCTGTTTCTCATCCGGCTGAGCAGAATGGACCTGGCACTGGTCCATTGGGTACCCGGTACTGGGTCTTTTCTGGAATTCACCAATTTCTGAAAAAATCTTACTTTTCAGCCATTTTTCCACCCCTCAACCATTCCATCAACCATGTTCTTCAGTCCCCAATATTTACAGGTTAAGAGAAACACAAAATTGGGCATAAAATCATGCATTTACAAGTACCTATGCCTCTAAACACGAGGCGTACATCGCATCTACTCAAAACCAGAAAAACAATGGGAAAACCATTAGAATACAAGATCCTATACCTCTAACCATAAGGCGTACATGAGATCTAGAAACCAATGTATGAAGGATCACATGAAATCACAAAAGATTCATTTTTCATAGTAAAGAAACTATCTTTTTTGGTTTTTAACCCTAGTACATGCTCCTAGATGAAAATCATGACTCTGATACTAATTGAAAAACCAAAATGGAAAACATCAAAGAAAACGCAGTGGAAAATTTTCAGTTTTTCAATCTACATCTAGGAGAGAATACTTACTTGTCTTATTTGGTCGAAGATTAACCAATAAGGTGCCAGGTTTCACTGGATCTTGCAATGAAAAGGGAAAAAGAGGCCTCGATGGTTCGACCGATATTCTTGCCAATCTTCTACTCCTACGCATCAAAATTCTCCAAGCTTCTTCTCTTAGTCTTTCGGAGTATGACTATACCTTGATTTTGGGTTAGCTTGGTGAAAGCTCATTTGGATAACCAAGATCCACTCCTAGACAGAAAGGAGAGAATGAAGAGGAAAAATAAGAGGAAGAGTGGCTGCACACACAAGAGGGAGAGAGCTAGGGTTAGGAAACCTTTCCATCTCTTCCCTATATATTTTGGTCACCTTAGGGCTTAATGAAACCCCAGTGGGCCAAAACACACTAAGCCATAATGGGCTTGGTGTTGGGCTCATAAACCAATCTTCTTATTTATCTTTTCTGGATTTTCTCAAATACCCCAAACAATTTCTAATTGAACTCTTAATATATGTCAACATATATCAGCGCAATGAAATAATTTATTCCAGTCCAATTTTTTGAATTCATTAATTATCTTTTCTTGGCTTTATGAAAAACTCAAGACTAGTTAATTAATTCTAATTGGACTCTTAGAATAAATTTTATTTTTCTTCCAGATAATTATCAATGAAGCCCAAATTGTGTCTAGACAACATCAAGGTAACTTGAACTACTCTGAGGATTAAGAGACATATTATTCATGGCTACTAAATTGACCAAAATACATTTACTATCAAATAGTTGAATTTTACCATTTTATATATTTTCATTATTCACCATATGAAAATATTAACCCCAAGAATAATATTGCTAAGACAATGTCTCCGACCTACAGGTGAAATGATGACAATACCTCTCTATGTAACACCCATCAATGAGATAGGATAAAATGTACTAACATCCATCTCAAAGATATCTACTATCCTTAGATTTCTAATCCGATAATCTTAACTCATTCGAGTGTATTTGCTTATCATTGTAAGCTAGCTAAAAGCACACATTCAAGAGTCATATTCCCAGAGTCCTAGATTATTAGATTATGCCAGACAATCACAAGGGGGTGATTTAACTTCACAAAATGAAGTATAGAAACTCTATTGCATGAGTCCGTCTTAACTACCTAGAGTAATATACCCAACATACAAGGTTATTGATCTCACAAAAGAGATCTCACCCAACATACATCAAAATATAAGACCCTATTTCACCGGACCACCAACTCATACTCAAGTATAAAGGTATCTGCCCACGCTGTAGCAGTAATAGTCCAGTCTCTATAATTGTAGTACTTTAAATGAGACTACTACTACAAGTCCAATTCTACATATTCATAATATGCTTATGCCAATGATATGAGTGAACTATTCACTGATTCAAGGTAAATCATTCCTCATTGGAACTCATGGCATAATAGTCTTATCTTGATGAAATGCTCAATTCCATTAAAGGACTAAGAACTCAATTTTACTTGTATGACAAGTACCCATGGTCTATACCTTACTGTGAAGAACAACCCAATACATAGACCATTACTTGTCACACTTGGACCTTAAATGTGCAATAATATAAGAAAAAATCAAATTAAATAAATTTAGTAGACATGGTGCCGGGTCCATTGGACCTACCTGGCGCCAGGTCTATTTGCAATATATTTACACAGAATATAGTCTTTGAAGGCATACTATCCAACAGATACATATTGAAAGTCATGAATTATTAGACTAGCTATCAAATGATAGCAGATGTCATTGTGATATGATCTTGGGAAGCACAAAAAATGTGGATTGAACTCAAGATCAAGAAACCTACCAAATTCACACACAAGAACACTAAAATACTAGGAAAATAACAATATTATGATATTGTAGATCTAGCCAACTTAAAAAACACTTTAACACCCAAATTTATCAAAGATTAGAACACCAATGATAGGAATTTGAAGGCACCTAATTCAATCCTATCAAACACACTAGGTAACCTAGTACATAAGAATACAAATGAAGTTGAGATTATCCCTTAAGATTTAGAGACAAGATCAAAGGTGAGACTAAATCCTTTGATTTAGTCTTGATGTTTAATGGACATCACCCAAGAGGATCACCCTCTCCAAAACTCTCAAAGAGTTCTTGAACTTACAATTGCCTTCAAGGGTTCTTTATTACAATATTATAATAGCATATATATATATATATATATATATATATATATATATATATAGATGTCTTGCACTAACTACTTTGTAAATATTACAAAATAACCCCAAAATAGCTATAAAATGTCAGGGGTTCAGAATCTAGAACAGGGGCAGCACGGGTAGGCCTCCTGGGGGTGGCACCAGGTCTAATCTAGAGATATAGTACTCATACGCAAAAAGTCAGAATAAACTTCAGGACTTAGCAGCCACAGCAGGCGCCGGGTCGGGCTAGTAAGGCCGGCGCTAGGTCGGTTCTGTTGGAACAGTTACTGCGTAAAAAATTAAAGAATTGTTGTAGATCACAATCGACGCCTGGTCGGTCGATCTAGGCCGGTACCGGGTTAGCTCTAGACAGGCTCTTCTATTTTGTTGCACTCCATTTTCCTATTCATTGACCTCCATCTTATTTCCATGTGTTCCCTTGATATTCCTGTTAGCCCTAAGAGCATTCTCCTGTATTTTAACTTATAACAAACATTGATGAGGACTAACTTGTATGATCTACATGTTATAGGACATGTTTGACCTCAGTTCTCCAAGGCGTGCAAATAAAATTGCTAAGCAATTCTTGAGCAAATAGAATCCGATAATGGGTGATCATATAGAAGACCAAGCTTAAGAGATTGCATAACAAGAATTCATTATGGAAGAACCTTATACTAGGAATCTTTGTTAAGGTATTATCTGTATAAATTTATACGTCTTCTTTACCTTATGATTTAATTTAATTCTATCTTGAAGCACTCAAACTAAAAAGATTTTAAAGTTTTTCAAAATTTTGGATTGAGTTATTTGGATGACTCTGCATCCAAAAGTTTAATCCAAAATCCTGTGAACAGTATCAAATCGATTCTGCCTGAAAAAGTGTTATTTTAGACTTACCTTTTGGATGTACCATCATCCAATCCTTGAGTCCAAAACGCTAGCATATCTGATAGCAAGAAACTAGTCATTTTTTAGCCATTGGAACTCTACTTTTTGCTCTTATAAAAGGTTTCAAAACTCGATTTTAAAGTAGATATTTATCCTATCTTTATGAGAAACACTCTTGCTCTCTAGAATATAAAAATCTCATTTTCATAGTACTTCAAAGTGAAATCAAATTGTTTCAAAAAGACAAAGGTTATTTGAGTTCATTTGTCTTGTATATATGCTAAAAAAAGTGAGCCATTTTCGTTTCATTACTTCTATCATCTTTGTATATCAAGGTTGTGGTGTAAAACCCATTTGGGGTGAACCTTAATTTGTTAGTTGATTGAGAGGTTTTGGTAAAATCAAGTGTGTTGATCCTCTTATGTAATTGATGTAGATAGACACCATTAAGTTGGGTGAATGAAATCTAGTTGAAAATCCTTAAGTATGAGCTTAAGGTAGTGGATGTAAATCTTGATAGATCAAACCACTTTAAATCTTGTGTACTCTCTCTACATTTAATTTCAACCAGTTGCAATCTTCCTTGCACAAAATTCTTTTTAATCTCTCAAAGAAAACCTTTATGATTCTCACCAACTCATTTTTACTTTTGTATTAATTGTATCGTGTGCCTCATCTTATTCAGATTGTTGTCAATCTTTAAGTCATTTCGAAAGCTTCGTGTTGTAGCAATTGTAGTCTCTTTCCTCTGAAATTTGAAGGAGTTTCTCAAAATAGATTTTTAAAGAGCATTTTAAATTTGCCAAAAATCTTATTTAGCACCCCCTCTAAGGTTTTTCATTTGGTATCAGAACTTTGATCTACTTTATTTTCGGTCTAACAACCGTGTATAAAAGATCCTCATGGCAAACTCATCTATTTTTCCCTATGTTGAAGGATCCTCAACAAATCGACATTCTTTGTTAAATGGAAACAATTATAAATTCTAAAAAAATAGAATGAAGATTGATGTTTGTTCAATCAACTTTGAGCTGTGGAATCTGATTGAAAATAGTCCATTTGCCTCGTCAAAATTTGTTGATGGCAGAAAAGTGCCAAAACAGAGCAATGATTATGATGCTAAGGATAATACCAAAATAACATTAAACTTTCAAGTTATGAATATTATGTGTTATGCCCTTGATGCCACTGAATATTATCGAGTTAATAGTAATGATTCAACCCATGATATGTGAAAATTACTTGAAGTCACACATGAGGGAACAAATCAAGTGAAAGAATCTAAATTGAGACTTTTAATTCATAACTCACAATGAAGCCAAATGAAAGTATAACTGATATTTGTATCATATTTACAAATATTGCAAATCGACTTAAAGCCTATGGAAAATTCTATTCACTTGGTGAACAAAACAGAAAATTTTAGATGTGTTGCCTAGGATCTGGAGAATCCAAGGATCTGAAAACCTTACCAAATGAAGAGCTAATTGGCTCTCTCCTAACGCATGAGATGAAACTTAAGAGGTTCTAAGAATCTGATGATTACAATAAAGGCAAAAGGGGAACAACACTAAAAGTTGCAAATAAAGAAGCTAAAAGTAGTCATTCGGATAGTGGTGATGAAACTGAAGTAGACACCAAAGAATTGTCCATGATTGCAAAGAAATTCAGAAGAATGTTTAATAAATAAAATTCCAAAAGAGGAAAGAAGTTCGTGAAAAGAAAGGGATAGACCTCATCATTTAAGCCTTAATGCTATGAATGCAAGAGCATGAAAAATTTCATTGCTGATTGCCTAATAGCAAAGAAAAAGAAGGCATAATGCTTAAAAAGAAGAAGAAGGATCTGAAAACAAAGAAAGGCAAATAACTAATGGGAAATTGGGACCAGAATAAGTCCGAATCAGAGGATGATGGAGACTCTGAAAATGAAACTGCCAACATATTCTTCATGGCAATGGAAAATGAGGTAGATCCCACTACTACTAATTCCATATCTGATTTACATAGTTTTGATCATGAAAAGCATGATGATCTTAATGAATTGCTAGTTGACATGTTTCATGAACTGAAAAAGCTATCTAGAAGAAATAAAGAAAATAAGATGAAAATTGGCTACTTGTTAGATGAGAATGCAAAGTTGTTGAATGAGAACAAAGTTTTTCTTGAGTCACATATGTGTACAAATATTGAAAAGGATGTTATCATTACTTCCTTGCATCATGTATCTCTAGAAAATAAATACTTATGTGATAAAATTTGTTCTCTTGAAATTATGGTTAGTAATTTTGTTGATATAAAAAATAGAATTGATGATCTCACTATATGCATTAAAAAGTTTACAAATGGCAAAAATAATTTGGAAAAATTACTTGGTGCTCAACACATAGCTGGAAACTGAAATGGTCTAGGTTATAGGAATGAGATCAAAGCCAATAATTAAAAATATCACTTCGTAAAAGCTGTCTCATCATATGTGACACATAAGTATTGCACATATTGTGAAAAATCTAGACATAAAACATCTAGGTGTTATGTTAAGAAGAAGGTGGAATCCGGTGCAAGAATAGTTTGAAAAATTAGAGGAATTATTATTAACCCCCCATGGACCCAAGAAAATATGGGTACCAAAAATCACTCTCCCTTCTTATGTAAAGGTAAATTCATTAGAGAAAATGAGTTTCACAAAGTGGTTATTTGATAGTGGATGTTCAAGACACATGATCGGAAATGCAGTTCTATTACAAGATGTGCAATCAACAAATGATGGATTTGATACCGTTAGAGACTAAAAGAAAGGAAAAAATCTTGGTATAGGTAATATTGGTAAAAGATCTTCAACCCTTATCAAACAAGTGTTATTAATTGATGAGCTGAAATACAACTTGCTTAGTATTAGTCAATTATGTGACAATGGTTGCAAAGTCATTTTTGAAAAAGATTCTTGCTCTATTATGGACAGCTTAAATAATGAAACAATCTTTATTGCTAACCATGTTGAAAATATTTATATATTTTATCTTGATGATCTTATAGCTCACGATATTAGATGTCTTTCCGTACTTAACAATGATGGTTATCTTTGGCATAGAAGACTAGACCATATATTATTTGATTTGCTAAACAAATTATCTTCAAAATAGCTTGTTACGGGACTGTCCAAAATGAAGTTTGATAAAAGCAAAATATATAATGTATGCCAATTTGGAAAACAAATCAAAACTTCTTTCAAACCCAAGAAAATGATTTCCATCACAAAACCTCTTGAATTAATACATATGGATTCGTTTGGACCAATGAGGACCACTAGCCTTAGTAGTAAGAGGTATGTTTATGTTTTAGTAGATGATTTCTCAAGATTTACTTGGACTTTGTTTCTTGGACAAAAAGATGAAGTGTTTTCTGAATTTTCAAAATTATTCAAGCACGTCCAAAACTCTATCGGATGCAAACTGATTTTCATTAGGAATGATAATGGTAGAGAATTCTGCAATAGTGAGCTTACACACTTTTGTGATAAAAATAGAGATTTTCACAACTTTTTAGCTGCTAAAATCCCTCAACAGAATGGGTTTGTTGGGAGGAAAAATCGAACTTTGTAAGAAATGGCTAGATTCATGATTTGTGAAAACTCTCTTCCAAAATACTTTTAGGCTAAAGCTGTAAATGCAGTGTGCTATATTGTAAACCAAATGATGTTGAGACCTTTTCTAAGAAAAATATCCTTTGAGCTTATGTTTGACAAAACTCCATCAATTTTCTATTTTAAAATATTTGGCTGCAAATGTTTTGTTCTTAATACCTGAGACAATCTTGGAAAATTTGATAGCAAATCCGATGAAGCTATATGTCTTAGATACTGTTCCAATAAAAAGGCATATAGAGTGTACAATAAGAGAACTCTATGTATAGAAGAATCCGTACGTGTCGTCTTTGATGAATCTAACATTTATACATCAAAAAAAGATGATGATGATGATGATGATGTACGAAGCTTAAAAGAAAGAGGGAAAAATAGCACAAAGCACCATCGCTGGACATTCATGCCAAAAAAGAGGAATTTGAAAAGCAGTAAGCTGAACAAAGCAAGCAAGAAACTGAAGAGCTCACAGATCAAGGACTACCAAGAGATTGGAAGTATAAAACCTTTGTGGAGTTAAAACAAGATGGTATTTTATAGACAAATTTACTCTACTCTCTAGTATAAAATCTAACTATATTGATGTGACCTTGCATAATGATTTTTGGATAATAGCTATGCAAGAAGAGTTGAACCAATTTGAGAGAAATCAAGTTTGGAAACTCGTCCCTAGACCATTTAATCATCCGGTTATTGGTACCAAGTAGGTATTCAAAAACAAACTTGATGAAAATGGAGTGGTGATTAGAAATAATGTTAGACTTGTTACCCAAGTATTCAATCAAAAAGAAGACATTGATTATGATGAAACATTTGCTCCCGTTGCTAGATTAGAGTCCATAAGAATGCTCCTTACTTTTGCATCTTTCAAAAATTTCATACTTTATCAAATGGACGTTAAAAGTGCATTTTTAAATGGTTTTATTGAGGAGAAGGTATATGTAGAACAACCTTCGGGCTTTATTCATGAGTATTTTTCAAATCACGTTTTCAAACTCTCAAAAGCTCTTTATGGTTCAAAACAAGCTCCATGAGCTTGGTATGAAAGGCTTAGTGGATTCTTGCTCTCAAAAAGTTTTTCAGGAGGCTTGATTATACTACATTATTTATTAAGTTAGAAAATTCCAATGATCTTCTTATTGTTCAAATTTATGTTGATGATATCATTTTTGTGCTACTAAGACTATGTAGCAATAATTCGAGATGAGCATGATGGGAGAACTCAACTTCTTCCTCGGACTGCAAATCAAACAAACTAAGGAGGGAATTTTTCTAAATTAAGCTAAGTACGCTAAGGAACTGCTCAAAAGGTTTCTATGAACGAAGCTAAAGAAATCAGTACACCGATGAGCACTTTTTAAAAACTTGACAAGGATGAAAAGAGTAAGAAGGTAGACGAATCTAATTACAGAGGTATGATTAGAGGTTTACTCTATCTTACTGCTAGCTAGCCAGATATCATGTTTTCAGTTTATCTTTGTGCCAGATTTCAATCATGCCCAAAATAATCTTACTTATGTGTCGTGAAATGCATCCTTAAATATTTGGTTGGAATATATGATTATGGTTTATGATATCCTTGTACTATCACATTTGATCTTATAGGCTATACCGATGCAGACTATGCAGGCTATAAAGTTGAATGAAAAAGCACTAGCGGGCACTACCAATTTCTCGGATACTCTCTAGTGTCATGGCATAGCAAAAAACAGACATGTATATCCCTATCCACAATCGAGGCTGCATACATTGTATCAGGGAGTTGCTACGCGCACAAGTTCTTTGGATGAAAAATACACTGCTTGATTTTAGTCTCAATTTTGATTGCATACCTATATTATGTGATAATACTAGTGCAATTAATCTAACTAAGAATCCTGTTCAACATTTTAGGACCAAGCATATTGAGGTTAAACGTCACTTTATTAGGGATTATGTGCTCAAAGGAGTTGTATGTGTTGAATTTATTTCAACTGATGAACAACTTGCCGATATTTTTACAAAATCTCTAGCCGAAGAAATGTTCAATAATCTGAGAAGAAGTTTAGAAATTACAAAGGTCATGTGAATGACATATTTGCTAAAGAATTGTGTTTTTGTTTGCTGAACCACTGAAGACATAACTTTTCGACAAAGATTTTAGATGCACTATCTGGAAAACACGACTCCAAAATCGCTTCAATTGAACTGTTTTTATTCCACTTTTTGGAAGAACGATTTTGGACTCAGTATAAGTCCAAAATATCGACGGCTCTTAATTTATGACAAGCCAAATAATTTCTATTATCAGTGAAAGAAATCGTGAACCCAGAACTGACTTTTTAAATTTTTCAAAAGTCCATGCTCTTTTCAACACCTCTGAAAAGCCTCTGATATATAGCACCTAACCATACCTATCCTATCTAGAACCTAGAAAATCTCAAAAGAAAAGGCTTTCACTCACTCTCTCTTGAAAATCAGAAGCCGACCTGCTCTCTGTCACTCTCAACTTTATCTTCTCTGAAACAAACAATCCTTTATCTTCTCCTCACTTTTGGAATGATGAAAATAGCAAAAGCTGACAAAGGAACCGCAAAAAGAACTAAGATGGGGAAAGCAGCGGGTAAGACAAAAGCTGCTACACCAGTAGTCACCAAGTAGAAAGAAAAGAAAATCACTGAGGAAGCCTCACAATCAAACTCATCTACAGAGCATACCGCTCCAGAAAGTTCTAAGACACAGGTACCCCATTTTCTTGATAAAAAAAATGTGAAACTAATTTCAATGATTGGTTATCTAGGAATAGAACTGTGATTTCGAGATATTGGGTTAAAGCTGGAGATTTCTTCAATTTCTCTGATATTCTGAATATGTTTGAGAATCTGGGTTGGGGAGCGTTACGGACAGTTGATGAGAAGTTGTACATCTTATTGGTTTGGGAATTCTATGCTAATTTGAAAAAATGGCAACTTGAGGAGACTGGAGGAGGATTCATGGTGCAATGGTATAGCATCAAAGTATAATGTGTGAATGTTGAATTTGATCACAGATTGTTGAAGTGAATTTTTAGTGTAAGAGATGAAGGTATTCAGTTCTTTGAGATGAACAAGTTCCCTAAAGGGACAAACATTTTTTATTTGGACAAATTTGAGGAAAGATTCTCTGGTGGGAAGAGTTTCAAAAACTCGGGTGATAGAAACACGAAATGGCTAAATGGCCTTGGAATAGTCTTACACCATATGGTGTCAACCATGGTTGCCCCGAGTTTTGGGCATAAAACCTCAGTAAGTATCATGCAAATGATACTAATGTTGGCTCTTTCTGAGGGACGACAGATTAGTTTTAGATTTCTAGAAGTCAAATTAATGATGCGGTCAAATTAATGATGCAGTCAAGAAAAACTTCACTTAAGGCACTTCCATATGGTAATCCTTTGACCAAAATATTCAGATACTTCAATGTAGATTTAGATAAGTTCAGACCGGGCAGATGAAGATGACAGTGTATAACATGGAGTCATTTAAAAGAATGGATTTTGTTTTAGTGAATCAGAAATGGGTTTTGTTCAAAGATCTATCAGATATAGAGAAAGAAATTGTGCTAAAAATTAAGAAGGAAGGAAAAGGAACAGGTCAATCTACAAGGACTAAAAGGAAAGCTTAAACAGAAACTCCAGCTGAGTCTTCTAGTAAAGGCAAACAGATGACTCAGGACAAAGGCATCAGTGAAAGCATTATGGACGCAATTAATTTGCTAGCTGTTAAAGTGGACAGCCTCAATTCAGAAATTCAGATCCTTGGAAACAAGCTAACTGCAGTGAAAGAAAAGGCTAAGAAGGATGAAACAATACTTACTCCATTAGTGGCATCCCGAAAAAAAGTAACTGAAGAACAACCTGCCACTGCGGAAGAAGAAGAAGCTGTGAAAGTGTATCAGGATGAGGAAATGGTAGCCACTGAACAAGGAAGGCCAACATCCCCATATCAGCATGAATCAGTACCCTTCTACTGAAATCTCTGTCTTATTTGGAAAGAGACAGAAGCATGTGGTAGTTAAGCAGAAGTCCAGTAGGCTTGCTGGAAAACATTCCAGAAAGATTGCTGGGTCCAAGATTGAGACTGTTCACATCTCCTAAATGACTGTTTCTATGGATTGATTCCCCGACGTCCTATGCCAGAAACTCTTTACTTTTTTTTTCCATTGACAATTTTTATTTCTGCTCCCGTATTTGAACATTTTACCTTCTGGTGTTTAGCTACTATCTTTGCTTAATATATACCTACTTAATATATTTACTAATTGCTCTCCTTATTCTCCATGTTGATTGATGACAAAAGGGGGAGAAAAACAGTAGTTGGGATTGTGGCTGATTGTGCTTGGTTATGCACTGATTGTGCTAATATTGTGCTATGTATAGCTTCTGATTCTAATATTGTGCTATGTACATGTGCTAATTTTGTACTACTGTTGATTAATTATGCTTAGTTATGCACTGGTTGTGCTAATATTGTGCTATGTATAGCTGTTGATTCTAATATTATGCTATGTATAGCTATTGATTCTGCACTACTGTTAATTGCTGCTATTATCAGTTATTATTGGCTTATGTACTATTATGGACCAATGTTGGATGAACTGCAAATTAGATGTTGTTGTGCGGTGTTGTTCTATGGATTGGAAATAATTATTATGTTTTGGACTGCAACGTACTTGTATGCAAATTTTGAATATTTCTTAAGATCCTGTGAAACACTCTATGGCATTCATGTTGGGATTTGGGTTTGATCAAACTAGCACTCTATGCAAATTTTTCTTTGTATAAATTATGATTTATGATCATGTACTGGTTGTATATTAGCTTATGATAAGCATGATTTGTGATCTCTGATTAATTATGATCATAGTTTGCTGCTATCTAAGTAAATTTAAGTGATTCAATGAAAACTAACTTGATATCTTATTTTGGTCAAAGGAGTTTGAAGTGTGTATAAAGGTATCATTGAGATTGGGATTGCTGATCAATCTGTTTTGAAAGCTATTGAGATATGCTCCATGTTAAAAATCTTAGATGATAGATATTCATATATCGTTCATTGCTCAAAAACTTACTTGAAGTTTGAAATTTTTTGAGAAAACTAGGCTAGATCAAAATTCCTAATAACTCATTGTAACCTGCACATAGACAGGGGGAGTTTTGGACTGCAACTTCTTTAATCTAAAAGTTCGGTCCAAAAATGGGTTTTTAAAAATAGATAGCCTCTGTCTAACTTTACCCTATTTTGGATATATGTTTTGGACATCTACAACCTAAAGTCCAAAATTTCCGTAGTCTCACTCCACCTAGTTTTAGATGCACATTTTGGAAGTCCAAAATTTGAATCTAATTTTCTCAAATTGCACTTCTTAATCTTATATCTTACATATATTCATATATGCACATATTAAGGGGGAGTATCTCATCTTCTGATTTATTTTCTATACCTCCTTGTGTATATATTTATACATTTTCTATTGTGGCTATTCTTTTAAGGAATAGTCGTGTGATGGAAGAAATAAAGATATGGGGGTAGGTTGGGCTATAGGTTCATTGAGCCATGTTTATGAATATATGCTTTAATTTTTTTATCTTAATCTCATAAGCACTCTTTGAGTCCTACAATGAGAGATTACATTCCATGAAAAACATGTACATATCATCATTCTTTATATCACAATCCCATCAAGTTTGTCATCACTCAAAAAGGAAGAGATTGTTAGCCCTAAAGGCGTTCTCCTATGTTTTGACTTATGACAAACATTGATGAGGACTAACTTGTGTGATCTACATGTTATAAGATATATTTGACGTCAATTCTTCCAAGGCGTGCAAATAAGATTGCTAAGAAACTCTTGAGTAAATCGAATCTGAGAATGGGTGATCAAATAAAAGACCAAGCTTAAGAGATTGCATACTAAGAATTCATTGTGGAAGAACCTTAGACTAGGAATCTTTATTAAGATATTATCTGTATAAATTCCTACGTCATCTTTACCTTACGATTCAGTTTAACTCTACCTTGAAGCACTCAAACCAAAAAGATTTTAAAGATTTTCAGAATTTTGGATTGAGTTGTTTAGATGACTCTACATCCAAAAACTTCGTCCAAAATCCTGTGAACAGTGTCAAATTGATTCTACTTGAAAAAAAAAAATACTATTTTAGACTTACCTTTTGGATGCACCACAATCCAATCCTTGAGTCTAAAATGCTGGCAAATCTGACAGCGAGAAACTAGTCGTTTTCTAGCCATTAAAACTCTACTTTTTGCTCTTATAAAAGGTTTTAAAACTTGATTTTAAAGTAGATTTGTGCCCTATCTTTTTAAGAAACACTCCTTCTCTCTAGAATACAAAAATCTCTTTTTCATAGTACTTCAAAGTGAAATCAAATTGTTTCAAAATAGCAAAGATTGTTTAAGCTTATTTGTCTTGTATATCTGCTCAAAAGAGTGAGCCATTTTTATTTCATTACTACTATCATCTTTGTGTATCAAGGTTGTAGTGTAAAACCCATTTGGGATGAACCTTGATTTGTTGGTTGATTGAGAGGTTTTGGTAAAACTAAGTGTAGTGATCCTCTTATGTAATTAGTATAGATAGATACCATTGAGTTGGGTGAATGAAATTTGGTTGAAAATCTTTAAGTATGAGCTTAAGATAGTAGATGTTGATCTTGGTAGATCGAACCACTATAAATCTTGTGTTCTCTCTTTCTACATTTAATTTCGCCAGCTGCAATCTTCCTTGCACAAAATTATTTTTAATCTCTCAAAAGAAACTTTTATGGTTCTCACCAACTCATTTTCACTCTTGTATTAATTATATCATGTGTCTCATCTTATTCAGATTGTAATCAATCTTTAAGTCATTTCGAAAGCTTCTCGTTGTAGCAATTACAGTCTCTTCAATCTGAAATTCAAAAGTGTTTCTCAAAATAGATTTTTTAAAGAACATTTTAAATTTGCTAAAAACCTTATTCATTTCCCTCCCCCCCCCCCCAAAGGTTTTTCACTTTCAAATGAAATATTGGTCGTTTTGAGCTCTTCTTGTTACTCCTTTGGACATCAATTCTTGTTTCAATGTTAGCTTGATTTTTCACTTAGATTGTTGTTCCTTTTATGTTCCATTTATAGCTCCTTTCACTACCCATCTCTTAACAATCATTTTGACTCTTGGCTTATATGCTTGGATAGCTTGAAAATCCTCCCAAAACTTCGTGAATATTGAATGTTCCCATAGAGATTTGAAGTAAGTCTTGACTTTCCATTTCCCTTCTTTAGATGTGTCTTGTTGCATGGATAGATTTCTATCATTTTCCCTTTCTTTGAGATGATTCGTCCTCAAATCGATGTGACGTGTTCGAATTTGGGTATAAAAATCGTATAAAAATAAACACATTCCCAATCAAGTTTAAATTAAAATGTTAACCCCAAATTACACATATGAGCAAGCGTACTCATCATTAAGCATAACATTGGGTTTAAAACGAGTGTCGATCCTCAAGGAACAAGTATGCATTAATCACTTTTCTTTTATTGTTTAACTGACTCAATAAGGGAAAAAAGAATAACAAAGGAAAAATAAAATAAAATAAAGTAAAAGAATATGTACATGTCAAGAATGGAGAATTATGTAACTCAAACAATTATTTTGACAGCCATGATCTTAAAGTACCCAATTATTGTCATCACTAATCATTCTTTTGGCATCATGAAGGATTAAGATTGATTCATTTCTTTTTCAATCCATAAAATCACTATCTTTTAGACAACCGAGCATCACATATTTTGTTTTAACTAATTCACCCAAAAGTTGCATTAAACACAATCATTTATTAAATTTTCATATTTTGGCAAACTTAAAACATGAAATTAACCAATGAATCCATATTCTGGCAAACATCAATTAACCTTTAATTACTCAGTTCTTAGCAATTAACCCATTTTTCAAGCAAGTTAATAGACAACAAATATGAAATTAATGAATTGAGACCACCATCACCTCTTTTTCAAGTAAGTCAATGGAAAGAAATAACAAATTAATCTCGTAATCAGTATAAGTAATTAAATACTAAGAATAACAATCAATTAATCAAAAGATCAAAGTAACTCTAAAAATCATGAATACATAAAACAATGTTAAATTACAATAAAAAAAAATTAATACGTCATTGTTCAAGAAAAAAAAACAAAGTTAAAAGAAAACACTCATAGACAAGCCTCCTTCTTCCTCTTTCGTAGATCCTCTTGTACAATCCTCCTTGATTTGATGAATTCCTCCTTGATTTTGAGTGATTTGTGCTTTGATCCGTGAATTCATCCATTTTCCTTGTGTTTTTCCTCTATTTATAGGTTTTAGAAGTGCCTAAATTCGTCCTTCTAGGGTTTCTGGCCGAATAGAAATAGGAAAATACTAAAACTCTGTAAATTGCCAAAAACGTAAATGAAAATTGAGGCACCACCTTAGTACCAGTGCACAGCTGGCGCCGCCTATCCTGCCTAGGGCCGACGCCAGTTGTGGTCTGTTTCTCTATTCGTTCACCGATTTTTTTTTTTTATTTTCATGCCAACCCTTCCAGACTGCAGTCGGCGCTGCCTCTGAGCTCCCAACCGGCGCCGGCTATATTCTGTTCAGCTCTGTTTCACTAATTTTTATCACCTCGAAGCACGTTCCAATAGCACGTGGCCGGCGCCGGTTCTCTTGTCCTAGCCAGCACCATTTCTATTCTGTTTAACGATATTTTTACCTTATTTTACCCCTAAAATATGAAATAATGCACAAAATACCTTTCCAAAGGTAAAATCTCGAATATGAAGGAATTTAACCAATTATTGAACAAAATGTATAACAAAATAGCCTCAAATAACTAGAAAATATATGACTAATTTAGGGTCTATCACATTCCCCCACACTTAGCTCTTTGCATGTCCTCAAGCAAAGTATCAAAGACAAGTAAAAAAACACAAGTTTTCATAAAATCACTCAATGAATTTCAAAATAATATTTCCAATGCTTTCTTTATTCAAGACAACAAAACATATACTACTATACCTTTCATAACAAATGCAAAACTTATATAAGTGAATAATGACTAGTAGAACCATCCCAACACTTAACATCATTCTCAAACCATTAGAAAGAATTTAGATAAAAAAGAATATGCATTTCATAAGCTTACTTTTCATACACTCTCTCCACTTATCCGAGACATATCATGATTCTACTTAGGTCAAGTAGGACTTTTAAACTTGTAATATAAGGCTAAAGGGTTTGTAATGTAACTGTCAAATGAAGGATATAGGAAAATCAAATATCAAAGACAATGAGAGTTTGCAAGAAAAGGATAAACAACATATACCAATAAATTCCAAACTTTTCTTGCTCTCCTATCACCAAACCAATTAAAAATCCATAACCTTGTATAACAATCATATCAAAATTCACGCAAATCTTACATTCTTTTCCTCAATAATTCTTAACTCATCATTTATATTGCACAAGATCATCAAAAATTTTAGCAATTTTTATTCCAGCTCTCTTCCTGTGCTCTTCTTTTCTTTCTCTTTCAGCTTTTCTTTTTCTTTTTCTTTTCTTTTCAAATGCTGCTTTTGTTTGTTTCTCATTTTTTTTTTCTTTCAACATTTTCTAGCAGCTTTTTGTTTTTCTCAATCTTTCTTCCTCTTTTCTTTCTCCTTTCTCCATTTACAACTCCAACTCAATACATAATGCATGACTGAAAGTAACAAGTCATGACATTTACACAAGCATTTTCCCTCATCATTCTTCTACTTGTACTTTTATCCATCAAGAGCAATCAAAGATTTGGAAGATAAATCAAACTCTCAGTAAGAAGTAATGGACAAAGTATGATAACGGGTTTAAAAAAAAATAACAATTTAGGCTCAAAATAGGTATTAGGGATAATATCAAATAGATAGGCTTGAAAAGCTCAAACTATCCAAATGAGGCCTATTACCGTCATCCCTAAGTTAAATCATGAAAGTCTTTCTTATTTCGCTTCGAGAAGTATTCAAGTATGTAACACCCCACTACCTAGGCCCATCAGGGCCGGGGATGTCGCCCCGTCCAGAGGACAAGGGGTCTTTATAACTAGGTTACATAGAAATAAAATAGAATAAAGACTTTAAAACTAAACTTATTACAACCCAAAAGATAAGTATTGGAACAAAACCAAATAAACTGTTTGCAACAATCTCCCCAAAGCATCACAAAAAGTAAACAACACGAGTCTTCAAAGCATTGGCAACATCTAGCTAATAACCTCCACAGTAGGATCTTCCTGAAAACATGGTATAAAAGGGTGGTGAGATAAAAATCTCAGTAAGCCCGTGTGTGCTTTGAGTGTTTCGGGTAAAATAATTCATGTATGCAAGTTGTAAAAGTTCCATAAGAAAAAGGTGCTGGCAAGCAATAAATAAGTGTTGAAAATAAAGAGTGGCGTTTCACTTTTCAAACTGTACATGTGCACAATAAATACAACCACTCAAATGGGTAGCCATGGGTTACCACACGTTGGGCCCCAGTATGAAATCTTCGTAAGAGAAGTATTGGCAAGCAAGAAATAATAGTCAAATCAAGAGTGGTGTTTTGACTTTTCCAACCTTACATGTTTAATAAAATCAACCACGCAACATGGTGGTCATGGGTTACCACAAGTTGGGCCCCATGTCCACATGGTCAGTATGCCACACGTTGGGCATACTGCCGGTCAGAATGCCACACTTTGTGCAGACTGACAAAAGGTAGGTGATCGGCCTACCGGGTGAGATACTCCTCCATCTCTACATCCAAACTTACCGGTTGTCCACTCCGGAACACACAGTCCACATGACTGAAACTTACTAGCTCGGACCGGTATGACCTACCGGACTGGCATCCTATCCAGGAAGGACTCACCCCTCAGAGGTGGCCACCTACTGAGAGACTTACCCTATCCCTTCAAAGACTAGTCCTGATGGTCTACCCTTATTGAGTACTCAACGTTGATTGTTCCCCTTGGAAGAAAATTGATCAAAACTTTGCTTTATTTGGAAATAGCAATTAAGGGTTTCCAAAAGTCTAGTCAAGTTGGGTTTTAAAAAAAGTGTAGATTTGTGTAAAACTGCTTGTTCAATTTTCAAATGATTTGCTTGACTTAAATAAAAAGGAAAAACAGTGATTAATTGCATTTACAAATAAATGTCTATATACATTGTATTTGCTTGCCACAATAACTTTTGGTCTTCACAAAACTCCATGCAGGAGCTTACCTGCTTTTTTGCTTGCTCTACTCAAAAGTCTTCCAAGGCTGACCTAACCCCTGCCTGGGGTAAACACAAAACATAAGGTCACATTCAAGCTATACACTGCCTTACAGCTCATCTAGTGACAACCATGTCTAACCATGACCTTAATGTCCTAAGCTTTAAGGCTAAATGCTGAAGAATTTTATAAAATAAGTCTAGTTTGATAGGTTGAAATAATTAGGGGTTCTAAAATAATTGTTAATAAATTATAGACTCAAATAATAATTCTTGAGTGTTATTATTAATAAATAAACCAAGGTTTGAATTTTAAATATTATTAAGTCTTATTTAATATTAAGAAATGGTAATTTAAAAATAGCTTTATTATAAATAAATAATAAATTAAATAAATAATAATTTTAATTAATTTCAAAGAGATAATAAATAATTAATAATAATTAAAATTTATTAATAAATTATTTTAAATTTTCGTTTAATAAAAATATTAATAGTTTGATTTAATATTCTAATCCAAATCCCCTAGTGTTTCGAATTTTTGAAGAAAAAATATAGTAGTAATTTTAATTTATGTAATAAAATTTATTGATGAATATAACTTAGAATTAACAAGAAAATAATCTTACATCATGGTCTTCCTATTGCTAGAAAAGATTTATAATCCCATTCTCCATCATCAAACAAGAAATTAATCAATTCATGAACAAACACTTGAACTATCTCATACTATCACATGGCCAAAAATCCTACTAAGCATAATCATCAATCATGGTTTCCATGGAAAATAAGATCATAAAAGCCTAATCACCTTTGGTGTCATAATATCTAATCATGCTTCAACATCCATTAAATTCATCAAGCACGAAGAACATATATTGATTCGAAAGGAAAACACATACATCCTAGTCAAATACAACCATCATCATGTCATAACTTCATCCCCCTAATCCACATGCATATACTCAATCTCCCAATCATATTCCATTTCTCTATCATCATCTAGGAGACATGATTTCAGAATTTAATAAGAGAAACTTAAGAATGAATACTTGATTGTCGAGTCCTTTGATGAAGACAAAAGAAGGTTCACGCACGATGGAATAACTTGAATGGTCCAACGAAACAACATCCATGGTTGATGGTTTGATCAACCATTTCGGTTAGAAGAGAGTGAGAGAGAGAGAGAGAGAGAGAGAGAAAGAGAAAGAGAGCATTAGATAGGTGTATTAAGAATTGAATGGAAGAAGATGAACAAGAAGGTTGTTCTTGTTTTACCTTGTTGATGTTCTTGAGGTCTTCAAGAAAAACTGATTTTTGGATCCGATTGAAAATTCTTGTTTACGAGATTTCGTGTTATAAATGACAGAAATGAAGTCTAGGGATTAAGTAGAGATGATCTGGAGTATTTGAGAGTGATTGGAGGTGTCTTAGAGTAGGTTTAGGCTTGAAGAAGTTTAGTGTGTGTTCTTGGTGTTCTTGGTGTTCTAGGTGAAAATGGAGAGAAATTAGAAGAAGTGCTGCACGATTTCTGCTAGAAGGCTGGCCGAATGGTAGGGTGTGATTGAGGGTTTCGGTTTTCAGCTTTGTGAGAGAGAGAAATCAGATTTTATTTGAAATTTAAATGGAGGAAATAGTGGAGATGTTTAAGGTAAAAGATCAACGATGGTGTTTGATCAAGAGAGGTGTCTATGGACTTTAATGGTGTCGGCTGAAACAAGGTTGTCTTGCTGAAATGATTGAAGGTTAATGTTGCTCAAGGCTGGCCGAAATTCAGTCCTTAAAGGCAGAGGAAATTTTGGTTAATTCAACTTAATGCAAGAGTGATTTATGGGAGTGAAATGCTGAAATTATTTGAAGTTCAAATGGAGTTTGAATGGAGTGATCTTAGGAGTGTTTTGTGGTGTAGCTATGTAGTGTAGCTATGGAGTCCTTATGCTTCAAGGTAAGTGTGGGTTTAATGGTGATCAGTGTATAGCTGAGAAAGGCTCAATTCTACAGAGATTGAAGATGATTTTCCGTCTTAGGCTAGAAAGGAACAAGGCTGGAAAATTCTGGTCTCAAGTGTTCATGGCTTTCCGAAAATTGCAGAATTTTGGTGCAGGATTTTCGCACCCTCTTGGCTCGGTTTTTCAGAGGTTCTTCAGGGATGTTTGAGGGTCTTCCAAGGGTGGTTTTTCAGCCTCATTTCTGGACAAATACAGAGGAGTTTGGTGGCTTGAAGATGAACTAAAAACAGCTTCATTTCTTTGATGAAGAGCTGAGAATTGCCCAAAAAATTTTTCTGGTTTGGTGCTGTTTTGTGCAGTCCGAAAATTGCACAATTTTTCCAGCTTCCAAGCCACTTGAAATGACCATTTTCTGGGCAGCAAATGAATGGGTTTATGGCCAGAATTTTTGAAGAAAAGGTCTGCAACAAATCTGGAAAATTTCCAGATTTCTTACCACTAAAGCATGAACAACATGAAGATAGATTTGAAGGTCCTTCCATGGTGATTGATTTTCTCTCGGAACCCTTCCTATTTCCCCTCCTATTTTTGGTCAACCTCCTTTCCCCAAAGCTGATTTTTGAAATTCAAGGGGAAGAAATTATCACAGAATTTTTTTGGAATTCAAAGAAAAAGATTTAATGGATTTTAGTTCATTTGAATTATGAAAATGCTAGGACAAAGCTAGAGGTAATAAATTGGACAAGAATTCTTCTAGAATTCTTTTAGGACATGAGGATAAGATTAGGACATTCTCTTCATGTCTCCCTTAAGACAATTATTCCTATTTTCATGGAATGTAAGAAAACAAAAATTCAAACTTAATTAAGATAATCATGGTAAAAGCTTAAATGATGGGATTTGAACTCATGACCTTAGAGATTAATTCCAAGACTCTAACCACTAAACCACAACAACTCTTGTTCTTATTTTCTCACCCACATATTTTTCTTATCTACTCCTCAAGTTATCTTCCTATTCTGACCTCAAGTAAAATTACCATTTTACCCCTCCTACTCAACAAGCATAACCAAGCATTTAAACTTATAATCCACGATTATAAAGCACATAAAATCATTCAAAAACATATATATTCATGCAAAATAATATGATATGCATTCCCGACCCCCTTACTCTAGGGTTGGTTTTAGGTGGGGTTTCACATCCTCCCCTCCTTAGGAGAATTTCGCCCTGAAATTCAGACGCACCTTTACCTCAGATCGGGATACTTTCGCTTTATCCATTCTTCTGTTTCCCATGTGGCCTCTCGCGTGCCATGATGCTCCCACTGCACTTTTACCATCGGAATCTGATTGTTCTGGAGAGTCTTAATACTTCGGTCCAATATCTTTACGGGTTTCTCCACATAGCTCAGGTCGGGTTGCAGCACTAACGGCTCATTATTCAACACATGTCCGGGATCGACATTGTACTTCTTCAACTGTGATACATGGAATACGTCGTGAATTCCCGTCAACCCATATGGCAACTCCAATCGGTACGCCACCGGCCCAATCTTCTCTTTTATTGGAAACGGACCCAAATATCTCAGATTCAGCTTTCCCCCTTTCGGATGTTTCAGGATTCCCCTATTTGGTGTCAGTTTCAGAAACACACTGTCTCCCACCTGAAATTCTAACACTCTCTGCCTATTGTCTACATAACTCTTTTGTCGACTCTGGGCCGCTTTCAACCTTTCCCTAATTAACTTAACCTTGTCCGACATTTCCTGAACATAGACTTCTCCCGATTTGCTTATATGTCCATCCTCTGACCAACTCCAGTATAGCGGTACTTGACACTTTCGTCCATATAGAGCTTCATACGGAGCCATTCCAATCGAAGCCTGATAGCTGTTATTGTACTATAACTCGGCATACGGCACACTTTCAATCCACTTATCCCCGAAATCCAATACACAGGCTCTCAGCATATCCTCCAATATCTGAATAACCCTTTCTGACTGTCCATCGGTCTGTGGATGCACCGTCGTACTGAACTTCAGATTAGAACCCATCGATTCTTGAAACTTGCCCCAAAATCGAGATGTAAATCTCGGATCCTGATCAGACACAATACTTGAAAGTACTCCGTGCAATCTGACTATTTCCCGCACGTTGGTCTGAGCCAACTTTTCCATTGAATCCCTTATATTCACGGGTATGAAATGCGCCGACTTGGTCAGACGATCCACCACTACCCATCTGGCGTCCTTTTGGCTCCTGGCCATAGGGAGTCCGGTAATGAAGTCCATGGTTACCTCTTCCCATTTCCATTTTGGTACTGGCAATGGTTGCAATAATCCTGCCACCTTTTTGTGCTTCGCTTTGACTTTCTAACAGGTTAGACACATTGAGACATACTTAACCACGTTCCTCTTCATTCCAAGCCACTAATAAGCTTTTTCCAGATCCTGATACATTTTTACCTCTCCCGGGTGAATGGCGTACTTGCTCCTATGCGCCTCTTCTAAAATTCTGTCCTTCAACTGATGCTCCTCGGGTACACACAAATGATCTCGAAAGTACAACACTCCTACTCCGTTCTGTCGGAATTCACTGCCTTGTCGTTTAAGCTCCTTGTCCTTGAAAAGCTGAAATTCTTCATTACTTTGTTGGCCTCAATCATGTCCTGCCTTAGATCTGGCATCAACTTCAGGTTGCTAACCCTAACTCTCTCCTCTTGTACTTTCGCCCTTCTATCCAACACATCTTGAACCACTCGATCCTCCTGCATTCTTAGCCTGGCCATTCGGACTTTTCTGCTTAGGGCACCAGCTATAATGTTAGCTTTCCCGCTCAGTAACCTTTGACCAACAATTGTTCTCTACATGACCCATTTTTTTCAAGTGCCGGCATAATGGAAGATCCTACGCAAGACCAACCAATGCTGATCAGGCTTGCTTTCCTCAGTTCGGCCACTGCTGGTTGGTAAGGCGCTTGACGGACTGCTGCTTTTGCAAAGGCCTCGATGGTTGTCTTGGCAGTAAGAAATGTCTTGGTGCCATTCGATTGTGGTCTTCATTCTCAATTCGGGTGGCTGCGTTCACAGTCCCCGAGTAGGTCGTTGGTGGAGAAGGTGCCAATGCCCTTCTTAACTCCTGCCTTAGCCCATTAACAAACTACCTTATTCTGTTCTACTTGGTGTCCACCAGTCTCTTGCAGTACTTTGACAATTGGGTGAACCGTGCTACGCACCAAGCTACCGTCATACCCCCCCGCTTTAGATTCTGAAACTCATCCTCCCACCTCTCAACTATCCACTGAGGGATATATTTGGCTTTGAATGCTTCCATGAAATTGGCCCATGTCCAATCCTGGACAATTAGTTCCCAGTCGTCCTGAACCCGTTGCCACTATGCCCGAGTTGGGCCCCTCATTCAGAATGCAGCAAACTTTACCATTCGCTTCTCAGTGTTCTAAAGTGTAGCAAAGATATCTTCCATCTGCTCTATCCATTGTTCAGTTTTTGTAATCCTGCTCGGCCTCTCCTAAGAAAATGGGTGGTTGGAATTTTTAGAAACTGCTCCAAAGCTTCGTCCTCTCCCTTTGGATTCCTCCGTTCGGTCAAAGTCTGAAGAATCTCGATCATCTTGCTGAATGCTTGCCCTATTGTCACTTCAACAGGTGCTTCAGACCCCATTTCCAAATCTGGCTCACTCTTATTTCCCCGGTTGGGTGACTGCATTTGAGTTGTCTCAACTTCCGGTGTCACAGGTTATGCCTCCGGAACTCTTTTGCCTGATGTGGCTACACGGCACTCGGGTGCCATCCTCAATCATGCCCAGATAATGAGTTTATGCATGCAAGTTTTAAAATATTTCATTTGAGCATGCATTCACATTCAGGTTTAAGTAAAAGAAAATCTTATGCAAGTTTTTGCATAAAGAATTGCATAAAAATTTTCCTCAAATCATAGAGTACTCTAGGTACTCCTATTTGCATAATTTTCGAAAAGAAAGCGGTAAACAGAAAGGAAATTCCTTAACACAGAAGTTTACAGAAAGCAATAAATAAGCATCCTGATTATATCAATTCTTAGCCTCTATAGTCCTCATCAGAATCTTCAAATTCGACCTTATATAACTATTCCCCAGGATTCCTAGTGAAGCCTATCCCATCCCCACTTGCAAATCCCTCCATTGGCTCTTTCCCGGGGCACCTAAAACTCTCCTCGGGCTCAACTCTGCTGGGAAGAGGAATAAAAGAGGGAACAAAAGGAGGCCTAGATGGAGACTC
This sequence comes from Voacanga thouarsii, assembly GCA_026120185.1. Taxonomy (NCBI): domain Eukaryota; kingdom Viridiplantae; phylum Streptophyta; class Magnoliopsida; order Gentianales; family Apocynaceae; genus Voacanga; species Voacanga thouarsii. Next base: position 729,327 of record JANUWF010003365.1, on the reverse strand, counting down.
ATAGACTATCTCCCCGGGTCATCACTATCTACTACTAAGTCCACAACGGGACTAGGAGGGTGGGGTCCAAGCTCCACTATCATCACCTCATCCTTACTGTTAGAACTTATATCTATCACTGGGATTAGGGTGGCTCAAGAATCTGGACCTCATCATCTCTACTATCCTACATAGGGATATCTAGCTGAGGGGCAGGCTGGGGAACTGGAAGGTACTCCGGGTATATAGGGATAGGCGGGTGCCACTGCTGCCCTATCCTCGCGATCCTAAGCATTCTAACCATCCTACATCATAAGCAAGATAGGCTAGATAAATATTTAAACTTAAAAAGATAGAACATATATCATCAATATTTGCCTAAACCTAGTCTCTGATACCACTTGTAACACCCCACTACCTAGGCCCATCAGGGCCGGGGATGTCGCCCCGTCCAGAGGACAATGGGTCTTTATAACTAGGTTACATAGAAATAAAATAGAATAAAGACTTTAAAACTAAACTTATTACAACCCAAAAGATAAGTATTGGAACAAAACCAAATAAACTGTTTGCAACAATCTCCCCAAAGCATCACATAAAGTAAACAACATGAGTCTTCAAAGCATAGGCAACATCTAGCTAATAACCTCCACAGCAGGATCTTCCTGAAAACATGGTATAAAAGGGTGGTGAGATAAAAATCTCAGTAAACCCGTGTGTGCTTTGAGTGTTTCGGGTAAAATAATTCATGTATGCAAGTTGTAAAAGTTCCATAAGAAAAAGGTGCTGGCAAGCAATAAATAAGTGTTGAAAATAAAGAGTGGCATTTCACTTTTCAAACTGTACATGTGCACAATAAATACAACCACTCAAATGGGTAGCCATGGGTTACCACACGTTGGGCCCCAGTATGAAATCTTCGTAAGAGAAGTATTGGCAAGCAAGAAATAATAGTCAAATCAAGAGTGATGTTTTGGCTTTTCCAACCTTACATGTTCAATAAAATCAACCACTCAACATGGTGGTCATGGGTTATCACACGTTGGGCCCCATGTCCACATGGTCAGTATGCCACACGTTGGGCATACTGCCGGTCAGAATGCCACACTTTGTGCATACTGACAAAAGGTAAGTGATCGGCCTACCGGGTGAGATACTCCTCTATCTCTACACCCAAACTTACTGGTTGTCCACTCCGGAACACACAGTCCACATGACTGAAACTTACTAGCTCGGACCGGTATGACCTACCGGACTGGCATCCTATCCAGGAAGGACTCACCCCTCAGAGGTGGCCACCTACTGAGAGACTTACCCTATCCCTTCAAAGACTAGTCCTGGTGGTCTACCCTTATTTAGTACTCAACGTTGATTGTTCCCCTTGGGAGAAAATTGATCAAAACTTTGCTTTATTTGGAAATAGCAATTAAGGGTTTCCAAAAGTCTAGTCAAGTTGGGTTTTAGAAAAAGTGTAAATTTGTGTAAAACTGCTTGTTCAATTTTCAAATGATTTGCTTGACTTAAATAAAAAGGAAAAACAGTCCTTAATTGCATTTACAAATAAATGTCCATATACATTGCATTTGCTTGCCACAATAACCTTTGGTCTTCACAAAACTCCATGCAGGAGCTTACCTGCTTCTTTGATTGCTCTACTCAAAAGTCTTCCAAGGCTGACCTAACCCCTGCCTGGGGTAAACACAAAACATAAGGTCACATTCAAGCTATACCTGCCTTACATAAATAATTCTTAGCTCATCTAGTGACAACCATGTCTAACCATGACCTTAATGTCCTAAGCTTTAAGGCTAGATGTTGAAGAATTTTATAAAATAAGTCTAGTTTGATAGGTTGAAATAACTAGGGGTTCTAAAATAATTGTTAATAAATTATAGACTCAAATAATAATTCTTGAGTGTTATTATTAATAAATAAACCAAGGTTTGAATTTTAAATATTATTAAGTCTTATTTAATATTAAGAAATGGTAATTTAAAAATAGCTTTATTATAAATAAATAATAAATTAAATAAATAATAATTTTAATTAATTTCAAAGAGATAATAAATAATTAATAATAATTAAAATTTATTAATAAATTATTTTAAATTTTCGTTTAATAAAAATATTAATAGTTTGATTTAATATTCTAATCCAAATCCCCTAGTGTTTCGAATTTTTGAAGAAAAAATATAGTAGTAATTTTAATTTATGTAATAAAATTTATTGATGAATATAACTTAGAATTAACAAGAAAATAATCTTACATCATGGTCTTCCTATTGCTAGAAAAGATTTATAATCCCATTCTCCATCATCAAACAAGAAATTAATCTATTCATGAACAAACACTTGAACTATCTCATACTATCACATGGCCAAAAATCCTACTAAGCATAATCATCAATCATGATTTCCACGGAAAATAAGATCATAAAAGCCTAATCACCTTTGGTGTCATAATATCTAATCATGCTTCAACATCCATTAAATTCATCAAGCACGAAGAACATATATTGATTTGAAAGGAAAACACATACATCCTAGTCAAATACAACCATCATCATGTCATAACTTCATCCCCCTAATCCACATGCATATACTCAATCTCCCAATCATATTCCATTTCTCTATCATCATCTAGGAGACATGATTTCAGAAATTAATAAGAGAAATTTAAGAATGAATACTTGATTGTCGAGTCCTTTGATGAAGACAAAAGAAGGTCCACGCGCGATGGAATGACTTGAATGGTCCAACGAAACAACATCCATGGTTGATGGTTTGATCAACCATTTCGGTTAGAAGAGAGTGAGAGAGAGAGAGAGAAAGAGAAAGAGAGCATTAGATAGGTGTATTAAGAATTGAATGGAAGAAGATGAACAAGAAGGTTGTTCTTGTTTTACCTTGTTGATGTTCTTGAGGTCTTCAAGAAAAACTGATTTTTGGATCCGATTGAAAATTCTTGTTTGTGAGATTTCGTGTTATAAATGGCAGAAATGAAGTCTAGGGATTAAGTAGAGATGATCTGGAGTATTTGAGAGTGATTGGAGGTGTTTTAGAGTAGGTTTAGGCTTGAAGAAGTTTAGTGTGTGTTCTTGGTGTTCTTGGTGTTCTAGGTGAAAATGGAGAGAAATTAGAATAAGTGCTGCACGATTTCTGCTAGAAGGCTGGCCGAATGGTAGGGTGTGATTGAGGGTTTCGGTTTTCAGCTTTGTGAGAGAGAGAAATCAGATTTTATTTGAAATTTAAATGGAGGAAATAGTGGAGATGTTTAAGGTAAAAGATCAACGATGGTGTTTGATCAAGAGAGGTGTCTATGGACTTTAATGGTGTCGGCTAAAACAAGGTTGTCTTGCTGAAATGATTGAAGGTTAATGTTGTTCAAGGCTGGCTGAAATTCAGTCCTTAAAGGCAGAGGAAATTCTGGTTAATTCAGCTTAATGCAAGAGTGATTTATGGGAGTGAAATGCTGAAATTATTTGAAGTTCAAATGGAGTTTGAATGGAGTGATCTTAGGAGTGTTTTGTGGTGTAGCTATGGAGTCCTTATGCTTCAAGGTAAGTGTGGGTTTAATGGTGATCAGTGTATAGCTGAGCAAGGCTCAATTCTACAGAGATTGAAGATGATTTTCGGTCTTAGGCTAGAAAGGAACAAGGCTGGAAAATTCTGGTCTCAAGTGTTCATGGCTTTCCGAAAATTGCAGAATTTTGGTGCAGGATTTTCGCACCCTCTTGGCTCGGTTTTTCAGAGGTTCTTCAGGGATGTTTGAGGGTCTTCCAAGGGTGGTTTTTCAGCCTCATTTCTGGACAAATACAGAGGATTTTGGTGGCTTGAAGATGAACTAAAAACAGCTTCATTTCTTTGATGAAGAGCTGAGAATTGCCCATAAAATTTTTCTGGTTTGGTGCTGTTTTGTGCAATCTGAAAATTGCACAATTTTTCCAGCTTCCAAGCCACTTGAAATGACCATTTTCTGGGCAGCAAATGAATGGGTTTATGGCCTGAATTTTCGAAGAAAAGGTCTGCAACAAATCTGGAAAATTTCCAGATTTCTTACCACTAAAGCATGAACAACATGAAGATAGATTTGAAGGTCCTTCCATGGTGATTGATTTTCTCTTGGAACCCTTCCTATTTCCCCTCCTATTTTCGGTCAACCTCCCTTCCCCAAAGCTGATTTTCGAAATTCAAGGGGAAGAAATTATCACAGAATTTTTTTGGAATTCAAAGAAAAAGATTTAATGGATTTTAGTTCATTTGAATTATGAAAATGCTAGGACAAAGCTAGAGGTAATAAATTGGACAAGAATTCTTCTAGAATTCTTTTAGGACATGAGGATACGATTAGGACATTCTCTTCATGTCTCCCTTAAGACAATTATTCCTATTTTCATGGAATGCAAGAAAACAAAAATTCAAACTTAATTAAGATAATCATGGTAAAAGCTTAAATGATGGGATTTGAACTCATGACCTTAGAGATTAATTCCAAGACTCTAACCACTAAACCACAACAACTCTTGTTCTTATTTTCTCACCCACATATTTTTCTTATCTACTCCTCAAGTTATCTTCCTATTCTGACCTCAAGCAAAATTACCATTTTACCCCTCCTACTCAACAAGCATAACCAAACATTTAAACCTATAATCCACGATTCTAAAGCACATAAAATCATTCAAAAACATATATATTCATGCAAAATAATATGATATGCATTCCCGACCCCCTTACTCTAGGGTTGGTTTTAGGTGGGGTTTCATAAAGTAAGTTCTAGAATACTCAATGACTTTTAGCAGAAAAACAGGTTTAAGAACAATATAAAGCATTTGATCAAGAAATACTTAGTCCAAGTGCGTGCAAAAAGTCATGTATAAACCACAAATGATATAGAATATATGCTCTATGATCTAGTGCAAAGACATGTATTAAAAATACATCTTGAAAGCTCGAAAAATCAGAAAAAAAAAATTGAACAATCTGCTCAAAAGGTTCAAAGAAGAATGTCAAGAGAAATAAAACATAGAAGAATTCCCATTGTAACCACTCCCCCACACTTAAATTGGACATTGTCCTCAATGACCAAACAAATAGAGCAAGAAAATATTGCCACGGGACCAAAAATAAAAGGGAAAAGAGAATAAAGAAAATACTTCCATTCATTGTGCATTCTCCTACAAAAGAGTCGAATTCCAGTAGAAAAGAGCATTATCGAAGTACCTAAAAAGAAAAATACACAAAAGAAACACACCAAAGCATAAAAACTAGAAAAGAAAAAGAAGCAAAAAGTAAATAAAGTAGTACAAAAAAGAAAAGTATATAGTACGAAAGAAAAATCCTAGCAAAACAAAGAAAGACATAACTCACTCCCCCACACTTAAGATGGAAAATGTTTTCCTTATTTGGGGAGGGAAAACAAAACACTTAACAAAACCAAACACAAAATAAAGATACAAACTCTTTCCACTTATCATGCTTCCACATCAAACATTTAGAAAAGAAATTAATGCTCCAAGTAGAATATAGGCATAATGAATGTAGAAAGAATGGAAGATTTTGAAAAATGGAGGGTTCATGAAAACGATTTGTCTCAGCAAAGCAAAACACATAAACCTCATTCTCTAACATTCCTTTAGACACGTAAATATCTTTTTCAACCTACGAGTGCATATGGTATCTAACGGATGCATTAACTTTGAAATCACCACTTAACTCTTCAAAAAAAAATTTACAATTAAAATTCCTCTTTAAATTTAGTATTTGAGTTCTTAAAGATAGGATTGGGAAATCCTTACTTTTCAATACTTCTACAAATACCAAGTTACCTTCTTGAAATTGGGGTGAAATGTAGAATTTGTCAACATCTGCAAATGGTTTCTTAGAATGAATGATAAATCCAACTTCTTGAGGCATGTTAAACTCCATACATCATCATTGGGACCATTGTTCTCCAAAAAGTGAGAAGAACTTAAGAAATCATGTGACAAAGAAATATTAGAATTATGAGCACATAAAGTAGAATCAAATACCTCTCCTGCCACATCATGCAATTGTCCCTCATAGCCTCTCTTTTTTTCCATGGTCAATTGTACGGGTTAGCCTGAACTCATGAGTCTCCTCAATAATCTTAAATAATTGTTTTATTTGATCGCACAATTGTTGGGAAGATTCTTCATGCCCCTGAACAGATGAATTTGTATTGGCAACAAAAGATTTCACTAATGCTTCTAATGACGTCTCACTAAAAACATCACTGTGAGCTTGTAATTTTACCAATACACTAATGCTCTTCTTTTTTTTTTTTTACTAAAAACTATCCTAATTGAATGAATGACCACAAATTTATAAATTAAATATTAAACTAAGATTAAAAAATTGCAAATAAAGAAACAAATAATAAAATAAATTCAGTCCGTCTAAAATATCGTGTTAGCAAAAGTCCAAACCTGAAAATATGAAGAGTTAGTATTGACTCAAAATTATAGACGTAAAAATAAATCAATTCAAAATACAAAGATTACACATATTCCACATTAACATTAGGTTCGTAAAATTAAATAACTAAATATACAATATATACAAACATACAAAGACAAGTTAGTTATTACGAATATGTATCTACCTATTTACATATTTACAACATATAGTGAAATTAAAATACAATTATACAAACAACAAAATAGGCTACTTACTCATACAAGGAATATATATACATATTTGCATATAGACATATGAACATATAAACATAGTTAAATCAATGAAATCCAAGCTTTCATGATATTGTTCCCCGGCAATGGCACAAAAAACTTAATGTATTCGAATTTGGGTATAAAAATCATATAAAAATAAGCACATTTCCAATCAAGTTTAAATTAAAATGTTAATCCCAAATTACACATATAAGTAAGCGTACTCATCATTAAGCATAGCATAGGGTTTAAAACGAGTATCGATCCTCAAGGAACAAGTATGCATTAATTACTTTTCTTTCATTGTTTAACCGACTCAATAAAGGGAAAAAGAATAACAAAAGAAAAATAAAGTAAAGTAAAATAATATATATGTACATGTCAAGGATGGAGAATTATGTAACTCAAACTATTATTTTGACAACCATGATCTTAAAGTACCGAATCATTGTCATAACTAATCATTCTCTTCGTATCATGAAGGATTAAAATAGATTCACTTCTTTTTCAATCCATGAAATCACTATCTTTTAGACAAACTAGCATCACATATTCTGTTTCAACTAATTCACCCAAAAGATACTTTAAACACAATCCTTGATTGAATCTCCATATTCTAGTAAATTTAAAATATGAAATTAACCAATGAATTCATATTCTGGTAGAGATCAATTAACCTTTTATTATCCAATTCTTAGCAATTAACCATTTTTTCAAGCAAGTTAATAGACAACAAATATGAAATTAATGAATTGAGACCACCATCACCTCTTTTTCAAGCAAGTCAATGGAAAGAAACAACAAATTAGTCTCGTAATCAGCATAAGTAATTAAATACTAAGAATAACAATCAATTAATCAAAAGATCAAAGTAATTCTAAAAATCATGAATACCTAAAACGATGTTAAATTATAATAAAACAATTAATACATCGTTGTTCAAGAAAATAAAACAAAGTTAAAAGAAAGCACTCGTAGACAAACCTCGTTCTTCCTCCTTCGTAGACCCTCTTGTACAATCCTCCTTGATTTGATGAACTCCTCCTTGATTTTGAGTGATTTGTATTTTGATCCATGAATTCATCCATTTTCCTTGTGTTTTTCCTCTATTTATAAGTTTTAGAAGTGCATAAATCCATCCCTCTAAGGTTTCTGGTCGAATAGAAATAGAAAAATACTAAAACTCTGTAAATTGCCAAAAATGCATATGAAAATCGAGGCACCGCTTCAGTACTAGTGCACAGCTGTTGCCGGTTGTGGTCTGTTTCTCTGTTCGTTCGTAGATTTTTCTTAATTTTCATATCAACCCTTCCAGATTGTAGTCGGCGCGGCCTCTGAGCTTCCAACCGGCACCGGCTGTATTCTATTCAACTCTATTTCACTGATTTTTTATCGTCTCGAAGTACGTACGAACAGCATGTGGCCGACGTTGGTTCTCCTATCCTGGCCGGCGCCGCCTCTATTCTGTTTAGCGACGTTTTTGTCTTATTTTACCCCTAAAATCTGAAATAATGCACAAAATACCTTTCTAAGGGTAAAATCTCAAATATGAAGCAACATAACCTGTTATTGAACAAAATGTGTCACAAAATAACCTCAAATAATTAGAAAATATATGACTAATTTAGGCCCTATCACAATGTGCCTTGTTACTTGTACAAATTTCCCTGCATAAGAATTCAAATAAGAGAATTTTTGTGAAAGTAGAATTTCAAGCTTTTGTTCCACAACTCTTGCCTTGTTTCCTCTCTTCTCAACCCAAATTTTCATTCTCACCTTACTTTACTCTTTTTCCTCCATCTTATTGTTTTCACCTCTCCAAACCCAAGTTGGCACTCTTGTTTTACCTCCTTACTCCCTTATGTATTCTCTCTCTCCTCTCTTATTTTTACTTGCATTTGGAGCTCTAACCTTTTTTTTTCTTCTTTTGTTCTTCTCTCATTTTCTCTCATCTCTTGCTCTTATTTTTCCCTCTCTTTTTAGCTTTCTCCCTTAAAATATTTTGATCTTTTACAATCTCACTTGGGGACATAGAGCAAAGTATGAATTTTCTTCCATCATTGCGCAAAAAGTAAGTATTTTTCTTTCCATAGTGAACTATCTCCCTATCATATAGCCAAGGCCTTCCCAATAATATATACCCAACATACATAGGAAACACATCACACATCACCTCATCTTTATATTCCCCCATGACAATTGTAACCTCGACTTGTTTGTTTACCTTTACTTCACCACAATTGTTCAACCATTGAAGCTTAAAAGGTTTAGGATGTTTCAAGGTCTCCATTCCTAATTCTTCTACCAATGTAATACTAATCACATTTTTACAACTCCCTCCATCAATAATCAAGCTACATGGTTTTTTTTTTTTTTATTTAACACCTTGAACAAAAATATTTTCTCTTTGTAGATCCTCTTTTCTTTCAACCACACAAGCTTCATCAATTTCCCTCATAACACCAATTAAAACACATTGTTTCTCAAGTGTATCCCCATCTCTTCCATCCACTCTATCTCCTCCACTAGATTTTGTGTCATTTTGTGAAGCTGAACTGGATCTTTTGTCTCACTAGTTTCACTCATTTTCATTTGCTTTTGCACCACCTCTAGCCAACTCCTCTTTTTCTCCTCTTGTGGATATAAGCTTTCTCCCACTTCATAAGTACTTGAGGTACTTTGGAAACCTTCATCCATAGCATGCATTTACTCCCATTCTACCTCATTCCTTAAATGCATTTGTTCTTTAACAACTTCTACTCCATTTTACTCATCTTCTTTTTTCTCATTCTCCTTTAACACTTCCAATGGGTTTGACTCATCCTCTAGAAAGAATAAAATGTTGTAATATTCCTTAGTCACCCCATTTGTTGAATTCAATAGTTCCATGTCTTCTTCTTCATCATCACTAAGCTCCTCATTAAACTTATCTATATTTTTCTCAACTTCTTCATACACTACTTCATCATTTTGATTGAGCATTTCTTGGCCTTTAGCTTTATTTTCTAACTTCTCCTCCTTCTCAAAGCCATGTAATTCACCTTACTCAACCCTCTCAACTTTTTCTTTACTTCTTACCCTTCTTGGCTCCTCTACATCTACAACATTTTTCTTAGCCACTTTGGTCTCAAGTCTAACTATTTGCTTCTCAAATTTATGAAGCTCACATTACTCCTCAGGGGACTTCCAATGACAATCAACTGATTTGTGTCCATAGCCTCTACAATGATCACAAGGAATTACACTATCCTTTTGTAAATCAAAACTTTTTCCTTGACCATTCAATCTAGAGCAATCACATATACTATAACCATATTCCGAACATGTATAACAAACATAATCTTGTTTTCTCCTCATCCCTTCTTTTGAAAAATTTTGCATTGTACTTCCCTCGCCTTGCTTAGAACTTCTTGGACAATTATGGAAAATATGAGCAAAACTTCCACATATTTGGCACTCATTGAGTACAAACCGTTTCCTCATCAAATCTTTCATCTATTCCCAAGAAACCACTATTTGATACCCACTTCGCCTTCTTTATGCATTCATTTGCTCCCACCATTCAAAATCATTTTTGGAGAAATCCATTAAGGCACAATTCACTTTATATCTTTCACTGTACTATAAGCTTTTAAACAATTTTTCCATTCCTCTTTCCTATTCATAGTACTCCCTCAAATCTCTCTTCTCAAGGAATGAAGGTGTTAATTTCTTATTGTACTCCAACTCCCTATTCTCCACATCCTCCTTTCTTCTCAATCCACTCTTGGAGGAATTTTTTGATGTACACTTTTCTCTTGATCTAGATACTTTTGGACTTTCATACAAACACCTATACTCCCTTTCTATTGGCATACCACTCTTTGAATATTTTTTGTGGACCTCCAACACAAACCCCCCATATTCCTTTTTATTTTCCCAATGGCCTCTTTCATAGCTATCATATACCATTCCACTCGTACTTAGCCCTTCATCATGTTCATCTAAATATTCCATACTCTCATAGTCATCCTCCTCATATTCTTGTTCATATTTATTATATTTCCCATAACTACTCCTAGTTGAACAAGGCTTTTCATAGCAATCATATCCTCCACTTTCATTCCAACTAGCCATAGTGAACTTTGCTTTGAAGAGAAGTACCCACAAAATTGAAGTAGAAAACACAAGAAAAAATCCTCACTTCACTCCTTCACGTGTTTACACTCAATTTTTAGTGGTCACTCTTCACTCCTATTTTCACTCTTTTTGGCTTTTGTAAAATAAGGTTACTCTCTTGCCTTTTCTTTTTTTTCTTTTTTTTCTCAAACTCTCAATTCCTCACTGAAGTTCTTCCCAACTCTTTCTCATTTCAAAGGATTTAGTTCTACTAATCAAGTCAACTAAATTCCAAGGAATAAGAAAGAAAGGTATCTTAAAAGCAATTTATCAAACACTTGGTGTGCAATAAGGAAGATGCATGGATTTCAAAGAGTTGTTACACTAAGTGATGCTATCAAAACCTCAATCATAATTTAGCAATTAACAATCATTTAAATGCCCTTTACTAAATGAATTATTCATCGTACTTCATGAATAGATGCTTTGGTAGTTAAGCATGAGTATTCACAATTCATTGGAATAATATATCAAACATATTAAATGTAATATTATAGCTCAATATTATATAGCAAATTTCAGCTTGATTTTGGCTCCAAATCAACAAATTTTTACATCAAATGACACCACAAACATCAATATACCATATATGGTCAAATTAACAATATTTCCATGGCATAATTTCAAGTTTTTTACATCCAAAAATTACATGAGAAAAAGTAACGAAAATTTGAAAATCAATAAATCTTGAAGAAGATTGCATCTTAAACCAAAGAAAGTTAGTTGATTAGAATCAACACAATGCAAACTTTGATACCACTCTGATATGATCTTGAGAAGCACCAAAAATGTGGATTGAACTCAAGATCAAGAAACCTACCAAACCCACATACAAGAACACTAAAATGCTAAAAAAAATAACACTCCTGTGATATTGTGGGTCTAGCCAACTTCAAAGACACCCTAACACCCTAATCTATCAAATATTATAACACCAAGGATAGAAATTTGAAGGCACTTAACTCGATCTTATCAAATACACTAGGCAACCTACCACATAAGAATAGAAATAAAGTTGAGATTATCTCTTAAGATTTAGAGACAAAATCAAATGTGGGACTAAATTCTTTGATTTAATCTTGATTTTTAATGGACATTACCCAAGAAGATCACCTTCTCCAAAACTCTCAAAGAATTTTTGAACTCACAATTTCATATGCCTCCAAAGTTTCTTTATTACAATGTTATAATAGCATATGTATAGATGTCTTGCCCTAACTACTTTATAAATATTACAAAATGACCCCAAAATAACTATAAAACGTTAGGGGTTCGGAATCCAAAATAGGGGCGACATCGGGTAGGACTCCTGGGGGTAGCGCCGGGTCTAATTTGGATAAGCAGTACTCGTACGCAAAAAGTTGGAACACATTTCAGAACTTTACCAGTCCACAGCTAATGCTGAGTCAGGCTAGTAGGGTCGGCGCTGGGTCCGTTCTGTTGGAACAGTACCTACGTTAAAAATTGAAGAATTGTTGCAGATCACAGCCGGTGCTTGGTAGGTCGATCTGGGTCGGTACCAAGTCAGCTCTGGGCAGGCTCTCCTATTTTGTTACACTCAATTTCCCTGCTCATTGACTTCCATCCCATTTCCATGTGTTCCCTTAATCTTCCAAATAAAATGTTGGTCGTTTTGAACTCTTCTTGTTACTCCTTTGGACATTAATCCTTGTTTCAATATTGGCTTAATTCTCCACTTGGATTGTTGTTCCTTTTGTGTTCCATTTACAGCTCCCTTCACTGCCCATCTCTTGATAATCCTTTTGACTCTTGGCTTGTATGCTTGGATGGTTTGAAAATCCTCCCAAAACTTCTTGAATGTTAAAAGTTCCCATGGAGATTTAAAGCAAGTCTTGACTTTCCATCTCCCTTCTTTAGATGTGCCTTGTTACATAGATAGATTTTTATTGTTTTTCCCTTTTTTGAGATGATTTATCCTCGAATCGATGCATCTTATTGCTTGTATGGATTTCCCTGCATAAGAATTCAAATAAGAGAATTTTGGTGAAAGTAAAATTTCAAGCTATTGCTAATGTTGATACAGACAAATGGCAAGTAGCAATAGATATCGAGATTGAGTCTATGTATCTCAATTGAATTTGGGATCTTGTCAATGCACCTAAAGGGATTAAACCCATAGGGTGCAAGTGGATATACAAGAGAAAGAGAGGTGTGGATGGAAAGGTGGAAACTTTTAAAGCAAGGTTAGTTGCAAAATGTTATACTCAGAAAGAATTGATCGATTATAAGAATACCTTTTCACCTATTACCATGCTTAAATCCATACACATTTTCTTGGCCAATGCATATCATTATGACTACGAGATATGGTAAATAGATGCCAAGATAGCTTTTCTTAATAGTTATCTTAGTGAAGATATCTACATAACCCAACTTGAAGGCTTTATTGCGAAAGGCCAAGAGCATATAGTCTGCAAGTTTAAGAAGTCCATTTATGGATTTAAGTAAGCATCACGAGCATGGAACATATGTTTTGATGAGATTGTAAAGTCTTATAGTTTTATACAAAACGTGGATGAACCATGCATGTATAGAAAAACAGATAGCAAAAACGTATCTTTTATAGTACTTTATATAGATGATATTCTACTCATTAGGATTGATGTAGGGACATTGTCATCCATAAAGGTTTGACTATCAAGTCAATTTAGCATGAAAGATATAAGAGAAGCTAGCTACATTCTTGAAATAAAGCTTCTTAAAGATAGGAAGTAAAGAATGGTAGGCCAATCCCAATCTACTTACATTAATAAGATATTGGCCAAGTTTAGCTGGATTAGTCTAAAGGGGTAATCATACTTTTTAGACACGGATTGACCTTATTTTCGAAGCAATGTCCTAAGACACAAGAAGAAAAAAAAATTATGAGTATGATTTCATATACCTCAGCAATGGGAAGTCTCACGTATGCCATGTTTTGTACAAGGCCAAATATTTGCTTTGCAGTAGGCATGGTTAGCAAGTATCAGTCAAACCTAGGGAAAGAATATTGCCATACTGTAAAACATATTCTCAAGTACCTAAAAGGAACGAGAGATTATACACTTGGTTACCGGGCCGAAGGCTTAGTTCTTACCGGTTATACGGACTCAAACTTTCAGGCAGATATAAATGAAAGAAAATTCACTAGTGGATATATTTTCACTTTGTCTAAAAGGGTTATTTCATGGAAGAGTGCAAACCAATATTGCTATTGATTCTACCATAGAAACTAAGTATATGGCAGCTTCCAAAGAACCAGTTTGGCTTCGGATGTTCCTCATAGAACTTAAGTTGTGCCACAAAGAGACTTTCACAATCTATTTAGTGCAAGTGGGAAACTGTTGGAATGTATGCCCAAAATAGATTATGTATTTCTATATTTTAGAAATTAATAAACGTTCAATTCATTAATGATTGTTTATTTACATATATTGTGCATTAAGGTCTAAGTGTGTTAGTAAGTAATCTTCGTGATTGTATCGTGCTTTCACAATAAGACATAGATTATAGGCTACTAACACATAAGCAAAAAATTATTCTTGATCGATTGATGAATTAGGTACTTCATCAAAGTTTAGATCATTACACTATAATTTCTAAATGGGGAATGGTCTACCTTTAACCAGTGAGTAGTCCAATCACACCAATAGTGTAAGCATATTTTGAATACGTAAAACTGAACCACGCAATAATAATATTTATAAAAGTAAAAAATAAATAATTATTGGTTTATCGCAGCTACTGCTTGGACGAGTACTTTAATACTCCAGTATAAGTTGGTGGTTTGGTGAAGCTGGACTTGTACACTTTAATGTATATTGGGTGAGGTCTTATCGCAAGACCAAAAATCTTGTATGGTGGGTGTATGACTCTAGTTAATTAAAAAAGACTTATACAATAGAGTTTCTATATTTCATTACGTGAAGAAATCAACCCCTTGTGATAATCTAAATAATCTAGGATCTTGAGAAACATAACTAAATATGTACACTTTTGGGTAACTCCCTGTGATAAGTATATACATATTGGAAGTCATGGATTATCAGAGTAGCTATCAAAGGATAGCAGATGTCATTGAGAAATGTATTAGTGCATTTTTCCTATCTCAATGACGGGTGTTACGTAAAAGGGTATTTTTATCATTACACATGCAGATCGAAGACACTGCATTTGTAATATTATTCTTGGGGTTAATATTTTCATATAATGATAAATTGAATATTTAAAATGACAAAATATAGCCATTTGTTAGCATGAATATTTTGATCATTTTAGTAACCAAGAATAATATATGTTTTGATCTCAGAATAGCTCAAATAACCTTAGTAAATTTATTTATTATATGGGTTTATTGGATGAATTTATTATTAGAAGAATTATTCTATGAATTCAATTAATTATTTATTAAGGTTAGAATAATTAATTGTGAAAAATTAATTAATTAATTAATTAATCATCTTGGATAGTTTTATATGGGGTCCATGTGATTTAATTAATTAATTAATAAAAAAGCTAATTTAATTAATTAATTATCTTTGATAAATTTATATTGAACTTAAGTGGATTAATTAATTAAGTAATTAATAAGATAGTTAATTATTTAGTTTTGGACTAATTAAGAAAAGCCCTAACCCACGAGGGTTTGGGTGTGGCAACTAGAAGGTTTCAGTAACCTAAGGTAGCCGCCACATGACAAAAGAAAAAGGAAATAAGGATAAAGAAGAAAAAGGAAAACTAGTCTTGTGTTTGTAAAGGAAAAGGAAAGATGGTGGTTTTCTTTAAAATGGCATCACGTGTGCCTTGTACAAGGTTGACCGAATTTCACACAAAAAGAAAATAGGAGCTTTCGGTTTTTCTTAGACAAACCAAGGCAATCGTTTCCTTTGTTGTTTTTCCTTTAACATTTAGTTCTTCTATTTTTCTTCCAATCTTATTCACCCTGATTGTACTTTCACCGATAAAAGTCTATAGGAGGTTTGAGAATATTCAAGAAGGTTAAGAGTTAGCAAACATGGTAAGTGTTCGATGCAAATGAGCCGATAGTTAGCAGGTATATCCGCAAAACAAATAGATGTTCCCATTCAAGAAGCATCGTCAAAACCGAATCCAACTCCGGTTATTCAAGTAAAATGCCATAGAAGTAAGTATTCCTAAACTTTGGTTCGGAAAATTTTTAATTTGTTATCTTCCGCTGCATATTTAATTTTCCTACGGTCCTTCAGTATTTTCGTTATTATACCTGTAGGTCAAAGATACTACACTTGCAATATTATTCTTGAGGTCAATATTTCTATATGATAATAAATTAAATCTTTAAAATGATAAAATACAGTCATTTGTTAATGATGCGTAAATTTTGGGTGTATAAAAATCATTGAATTTAAATTCATCCCTTAGCTAAGTTTTAATTAAAACATTATTCCTAAAACACACATACGAGCAAATATACTCATCACAAGCATAATATTAGGAATTAACGAGTATCGATCCTCAAAGGAACAAGTACACACTAATTACTTCTCATTCATTGTTTAATCGGCCTAATAAAGTAATAAGATGATAAAAAGAAAAATAAAGAAATGTGTACAACTCAAGAATATAAAAATATGCAATTTAGACAAATGCTTTTGAAAACATGATGATGACTCATTTAGCAAATATCACAATGAATTATCGTCTTGGTCTCATTAAGGATTAAATTAGAATCACTTCATTTGCAATCCATGATTCATTATCTTCTAAGTAACTTAATAGATATATTATATCTCACCAGTCTCACTCAAAAGACGTAGTAAAATCAATCCTCATATAAATTCTTATATTCTAGGTGATTTAAAATATGAAATTAGTCAATGAATCTATATTCTAGCATTCATCAACCAACCTTTGATTACCCAAGTTCTTGACAATTAACCCATTTTTCAAGCAAGTTAAGAGATAACAAATATGAAATTAATTAATTAAAGTCATTATCAACCCCTTTTCAGACAAGTTAATAACAAAAATCAACAAATCAACTTTGTAAGAAAAAAAAGTAATCAAATTCCAAGATAAATAATTAATTGATAAAAAATCCAATTAACTCAAGAAATCATAAGTCCAAAAAAATAATGTCAGATTATAATGAAAATATTAATTACATCTTTATTCTAGAAAAGGAAAAGAAAGGTAAAAGAAAGAACTCATAACCAAACCCTTCTTCTTCTCCTTGAAGACCTTCTTGAATAATGCTCCTTGAATAATGAATCTCCTCCTTTTGTGAGCGATTGGCAACTTTAATCCTTGGATTCACACATTTGTCTTATATTTTTATTGTTTAAATAAGCTTCTAAGAGGCCAAAATTCGTTCCCTAAGAATTCTGGGCCGATTAGAGATTAAAAAATACCAAAACTCTTGGAAAATTACCAAATCTGGGCATAATTAGAAAACTCGCCAACATGGGACAGGGCAGAGCTGGCACCAACTCCGTTTGGGTACTGGCCATGCTCTAGTCGGCCCGGTTGTACTCTGTTTTTTTTTTTACCAAAAATTCCCCTATTCTCTAGTCCCCAGATCAGGGCCCGCATCGGCCATGCTTGGCGGCGATGGTTTCAATGTTTTTTTGTCGTTTTCTGCAATAAAAGTTCAAAACACATTTCCAAGGGTAAAATATTAAATATGAAGAAATATACCTAGTTATTACACTAAATGTATCACAAAATACACTCAAATAATTAGAAAAATATAGATGAATTTTGCCCCTATCAATTATCAAGGGAATTTTAATTATTTTAGTAGCCAAGAATAATATGTCTTTTGGTCCCCAAAGTAACTCAAATAATCTTAGTAAAATTATTTACTATATGTACTTATTGGGTAAAATTAATATTAGAAAAATTATTCTAGGAGTCCAATAATTATTTATTTGGTCTAGAATAATATATTAGGCTAATTTAATTAAATTAGTTTATTAATTAATTGTTGTGGGTAATTTTATATTAGTTCCAAGTAGATCACTTCATTAATAAGAAAATTATTTAATTAGTCTTAGGTTAATTAGGAAAACCTTAGTCTACCAAGTCATGAACTAGACGGCTAAAAGGTTTTGGAAACCTAAGCTTGCCGTCACAATATAAAAAGAAAAGGAAGAGGCTATCTAAAAGGTTTTTTTAGGAAGGCTGTTAGCTTTAGGTTGATGTGCATACTACTATGAACCAAGATTCACATAGGAAACAAAAATGACAACAGCTTGTTTATCGCTTTAACTAGCTGCTTGTCTTTTTCGTCTTTGTTTTCTACGTGATAGCTCGCCCAATATTCTTCCTAATTAATTCTTCATCATTTATTCTACTTTTACTAGTAGATAGTCTATTAGGAGGTTTGAGAATACTCTGGAAGATTAAAAAGTTAGCAAATCTTGGTGAGCGAATTTGATGCAAAAGAGTCGACTCTTGGCTGGGATTCCTGCAAATAAGTGATCATGACAAATAAAAGCATTCTATCAAACCCAATTTCTCTTGTTATTTAATCTATATAATCTAAAAGTAAGTATTCCTAGACTTTAACTTAGGAACAAATTTTAATTACATACTTCCATTGCATATTTTATTTTACTGCGATCCTTCAATGCACTCATCACTCATCTTCGTGCACTTAAGTTATGGCATCTCATATTGCATGTGAAACACGCTTCTTCTGTCGTGGTTGTGCTTCTTACCTACTATACTTGTTTTCAAATGACAAATAACTTCATAAACAAAACAAAAATAGTATATGTATATATGCGCACTCATTTTAAAGGATGAAAATAGGCAACAGAGGTAGCGAGAGGTGAAATTAGCCTAGAATTGGTACAAGTAAGCTTTTATGGAACAATGTATAAAGTTCATGGTTCTTTTGACAAACTTAGTTGTATTAGATGTATAATATACCATCTTTTGTAACTTTGGTAACTTGAATCTTGGATCTTTTGCTCGGCTATATCACTACAAGACAATGATACATTGGCGACAAAACTTTAGTTAGGAAAATTTTTTTGCCTCTAAAAGTACTCTTTAGTGAGGAAAATTTTCCTTTAGCGACAAAAACTTTTTATCGCTATTGAGTACAACCTTTAGTGATAAAAATTTTATTTCCAAACTAAAAGTGATGGCTTTACCTTGGAAATAAATGTACTAGCAAGAAAAATTTAAGTTTCCTTGCCTCATTGCGACGAAAATTTATTTCCTAACTACATTTGTCTCTCTAATGATGCATTATAAGTGACGAAAATTCATTTCCTAATTAAAAATATTAACTTTCATCATTATTAACAATATCTTTAGCGACAAAATTTATATCTTCTAACTAGTACCCGTTCTTAAATTTTTAAATATTTATAATATGACTCTAAAATTTTTGTAAATTGGTCCCTAAATTTTGGAATATTTACAATATGACTCCAAAAAAATTTATAAATTAGTCTCTAAATTTTTAAATATTTACAATATGATCTCAAAATTTTACAAATTGGTCCTTAATTTTATAAAATTATAAAATGACTTAAAAAATTTATAAGTTAGCCACTAAATTTTGAAATATTTGCAATATATTATCAAAAATTTATAAATTGATCCCTAAATTTTTAAATATTTACAATATATGTTGTGTGTTTGTTTGTGTATACATAAGTCAATATTTGTATATGTTGTATATATGTAAATATATATATATGTTGTATATATACAATATATAATACATATATACAACACATATATAGAAATATAAACAAATATTTTTTTTATACACACACCTCATATATATATATATATATATATATATATATATATATATATACATACACATACATATGCATATGTATACACACACATAGATATATCTATGTACATGTGTGTGTGTGTGTGTGTGTAGAAATTATAGTAGATTATATGGTAAAATATATCCGATTACCTTCAAATTTGATTATAATACTATTTTTTTTTAAAGCAATTTTAACAAATTTAACGATTGAACAATTGATTTGACATGTTTATCTTTGTAAATGCATTAGATTTTAAGCTCTTATATAAATATTATGTTAGATTATATGGTAAAATATATCTAATTACCTACAAATTCGGTTATAATACTTTTTTTCATCAATTTAACAAATCTAACGATTGAATCGTTAATTTGACACAATTATCTTTGTAAATGTGTTAGGTTTTAGGCCCTTATATAGAGATTATGCTAGAGTATGTAGTAAAATATATCTGATTATCTTCAAATTTGGTTATAATACTTTTTTTTAGTAATTTTAACAAATTTAACAGTTAGATCGTTAATTTGATACGCTTATTTTTATAAATGCATTCGGTTTTGGGCTCTTATATAGAGATTATACTTGGTCAAAATACTTTTTTAGCAATTTTAATAAATCTAATTGTTAGATTGTTAATTTGATACGCTTATTTTTATAAATGCATTAGGTTTGGAGCTCTTATATAGAGATCATACTAGATTATGTAGCAAATATTTTCGAGTACCTTCAAATTTGGTCACAATACTCTTTGTAATAATTTTAAAAAATATAACGACTAAATCATTAATTTAATACGTTTATCTTTGTAAATGTATTAAGTTTTAGGCTCTTATATAGAGATTATGCTATATTATGTGGCAAAATATATACAATTACCTTTAAATTTGGTCATAATATATATTTTTTTAACAATTTTAATAAATTTAACGATTAGATCATTAATTTGATATGCTTATCTTTGTAAATATATTAGATTTTGGAATTTCATATAGAGATTATGCTAGATTATATTGCAAAATGTATCTGATTGTCTTCAAATTTCATCATAATATTTTTTTTAACAAATTTAACGGTTGGATTGTTAATTTGATATGCTTATCTTTGTAAATGTGTTAGATTTTGGGCTCTTTTACACACACACACACACACAGTGATCCTTAAATTTTGTATAATTAAAAATGACTCTAAAAAATTTTACAAATCAGTTCCTAATTTTTTTTAATATTTATAATATGATTCCTAAAAATTTACAAGTCGGTCCTTAAATTTTTAAATATTTATAATATGACCCCAAAAATATTACAAACTAGTCCTTAATTTTTTTTAATTTTTATAATATAACCCAAAAAGTTTTTACAATTTTAATAAGTTTAATGGTTGGATCATTAATTTAGTATATATACAATATTTGTATATATATATATATATGTATGTGTTGTATATATATAAGAGAGAGAGAGAGAGAGAGAGAGAGAGAGAGAGAGTGTGTGTGTGTGTGTGTGTGTGTGTGTGTGTATACATATGTTGTGTTGTGTATGTGTATGTATATATGTGTATAAATCATTTATTAAAAATTAAGACATGATTAACATAATATAAACTTTTAAAATTATATAAATGCATATAAAATATTTTGTTATATTGAATAATATGTTTGTAATAATAAATTTAATATGATTGTTATATATGTACAAGTGTATATATGTTGTGTGTTGCATATATAAATGTATAAGTTGTGTATAAATATACATATATATATATATATATATAATATTATATATTTTTGTATGTGTGTGTTGTATATAGATATATGTACATATGTGTATGTGCTGTATATAAATATATGTATGTGATGTATAGACATGTATATATATATATATATATATATATATATATATATGTATTGTGTGTATATATATGTGCGTGTGTGTATATTGTATAAATATATAAGTATATATGTATATTTTTTTATTTATTTGCTGGTTTGTTTGTTTATTTGTTTATGTATATGTTTATATGTATGTACTGTGTGTGTGTGTGTTTGTGTGTTTATTTGTGTTATTTATGTGTGTGCGTGTGCATCGATATATGTGTGTATAGATATGTGTATGTATATATATATATATATAATATATATATATTTGTGTGTGTGTGTGTGTGTGTTGTGTTGTTTATATATATGTATATTTGTGTAAAAATGATGTATGATTAATAGAATATAAAATTTTAAAATTATATAAATGTACAAAATAATTTATTATATTGAATAATATTATTTGAGAGTCAATTTAACATGATTATTATATTTTATTATAACGCTAATGTTTTAAAAAAATACAAAAAGAATGCTGGGAATAGTTTTTTTTTTTTTTAAGTATGACCAAACAATTAGCTTGACCCAGTTGTTAAGCCTCACCTTCTATATATGTGAGGTTGCTGGTTCGAAACTTGGCAAAGGTAAAATTCTCTACAATCTAGTGTGGGTGGTCCACGAAGGCCATTCCAATAAGAAGGGTGCAATCCAGTGTGGGTGGTCCGCGGAGTTCTGGTGGTAAAAAAAATTAATATTTTTATTTTAAAAAATTATAGTATTGGTAAGGAAAATTTATAGTATTGGCGAGGAAATTTTTTGTTGTCGTTGACCCTTTTTGGAGACAAAAAGTTATAATATTGGCAAGGAAAATTTTTGTTAAGAAAGGTAATAATATTTTCTCAAAAAAGGTATTTAATTTCTCAAATAAAATTATATTTTTGGCGATAAAATTTTAGCAACGAAAATTTTTGCCGCTAAAAATCATCATTAGTGACAAAATTTAAACTTTTGGCAACAAATTTGTTTAGTTTTAGCTAGAAATTTTTTCTTAATCAAAAGTAAAGGCTTTAGCGAGAAAAAATTTTCCTCGCTAAAAAGCACTTTTTGGCGACAAAATGAAGAATTTCATTGCCAACACACTTTGGGAACAGTGCTTCAACAAGGAAGTAGCAAGGAAGCCTTTTTCCTTGCCAAAGGCCTTTAGCGAGGAAATTTTGGCCTTTGGCAAGGAAACTATTTTGTCACGAAAGCCTATTTTTCTTGTAGTATGGGAAGGATCACATTTTGACATATCAAGTAAATAGCTTATAGAACATTCTTTTTTTGTCAATTAAGCATTTCTGCAAACTTTTATTTGTTGTGTTCTACTGAAACATCTGCAGTGGTATGATGTTTGCCAAGCAACTTAACTGAAATATGAATTTTCTCTAGCTATTTTTATTGCTAAATTCTTACTTTAAATTCTTTCCTGGAGAATGGGTTTCTAGTATTGAAAATGTTAAGGGATGTCTTACATCCATGTGACCATGTCCCACATCAGATTCCCAAAACATTTTCACTGCCTTTGTTGCCTATTTATTTAGGCTTTTGTTTGGCTTTGTAAAAACAATACCAACACAAGTGATTTGGAATACTTTTTGGGTGTTTATTCTTTGTAGTTCACTTATTCAGTAGTGTTTATAGGTTCAAGAACATTTTCCTAAAGTTTTGTATATTATCTCTTTTATAGTTAAGTTTTATTCCTTCTCCACCCGTGGATGTAGGTCATTTTACTAAAACTATGTAAATTCTTGTGTCTCTCTTTTTATTTCCTTTTTTTGTTATTTTATTTTTTCTCTGCATTATTATTTCTTTATTATCATCTTGTGTGATTGTACCATTGGAGTTTTGGTTCGTTCTTATGACCTGTCCCTTACAAACTAGGTATAAGAGCTTCTAATTTTTAGCTCCAGGATAATGACGATAACGAAGACTAAAGTGGAGAAATTCGATCGAGATGTCAACTTCAACATATAGTAACTGAAGATAGAGGCCATTTTAATCCAGGACGGGATTGATTTATCTTTTAAATGAATAGAGGAGAAGCTAGCACTTATGACAACAATGGTATTTGAAGATCTGGATAAAAGGGTAAAATAATATATTGTTCTAAATCTTTCTAATGAGGTTTTAAGGATAGTTGTTACTAAGCCTATAGTACCAAAACTGGAATAAGAAGACTCAAACTCAATTTGTGTGTTAAAGAATGATATAAATATATTAATGAAACTGTTAATGTAATTAGAAATGTTATTTTATTTATTAAAACTTCTCCAATTAGATTTCAAAATTTTAAAATTTTATGTCGAGAATAAGGTCAAAATTTTAGATTAGCTTGTCAAATTAGATGAAATTCAACTTTTGATATATTTGAAAATATTATATCTTTCCAAAATCAACTTATTAAATTTTGTAACAGTAATAGTCTTCAACCTCAACTCACTGATTCTTATTTTCAAAATTATATTGCACTTTATTAATTTTTAATTATTTTTAAAGAAGCAACCGAACTTTTATCAGAATCTTATTATCCTACTACACATTATGTTCTTCTTACATTTGCTAAAGTAGCACAGCATTCTTAATATAGTTCTTTTATAAAAAGTATTTTTGAAAAATATAAGAAATATTATGAAAATATTATTATTTTATATTGTTTGTGCTTAGATCCCTGAGTGAAAACTCCTGAATTTCATAGTATTATTAAATTTCTTTACGAAACATTATATTTTAATGGAATTACAGTACTTAGGCAACTTAGGATCTAAATATAAAAGATAAAACAATTAAAACTCTATTTGATATGTATAATTTGTATGAGTTTGAATCTTCTTATTCTAGTTCTTGTACTATAAGCCAAGTACATGCTGACTTTCATTGATGATTACTCAAGAAAAGTTAGGGTCTATTTTCTAAAGCATAAGAGTGATGTCTACCCAACTTTCAAGCAGTGAAAAGTTTTGGTTGAAAAAAAAATAGGTAAACAGTTTAAGTGGTTGAGGACAGATAATGGTATGAAATTTTGTGGAAAAAAAAATTATGAATTTTGTAAGAACAAAAAAATTGTTCGGCATCATACAGTGAGAATGATGTCTCAACAAAATAGTGTTGTTGAACATCTGAACAAAACTATTTTGGACAGAGCACATTGTATGATTTTAAATGCAGGATTAACAAAGGATTTTTGGGTAAAGGTAATTTCTATAGCTTGCTACATTGTTAACTGTACTTCTTCTGCAACTTTTGATTTTAAAACTTCTGAGAAAGTTCGATCAGATACGCCTATTAATTGCTTTGATTTGAAAGTTTTTGAGTTTTAGCATACATGCACGTAAATTATGGGAAATTTAAGTCTAGAGTTAAGAAATATATTTTCCTTGGGTATGCTTCTAGGATGAAATGACACAAATTATGGTGTCCAGATCCCAAATCACCAAAATTTGTAATCGGTAGATATATTATATTTAATGAATTATCTATGTTACATTTCAAATAGGAGTCTTCTAATTCTTCTCGCATAGATAAAGATGGTACACAGGAGCAAATGGAACTTGAAATTGGCAATTCTATTTCTTCTAATTTGACTTTTTCTATTCAACAAAATCAATTCATAATAATAAAGAAGATGCAGGAGAGGAGTACTCCATAGCTAAGAATAGACTAAGAAGAGAGATTCGGCCACCGCAAAAATATACAAATTTAGCTACATATGCCTTGTCAGTTGCAAAAGAAACAGGTGGAGTTTGTGAACAGTCTACCTACAACGAGGCTATTTAATGTGAGGATTCAACTAAATGGTTGATTGTCATGAATGAAGAAATTGAGTCTCCCCACGAGAATGAAACTTGGTTCCTTGTAAAGCCACCTTTGGGAAAGAAAATTATTAGTTGCAAATGGGCCTTCAAGAAAAAGGAAGGTACTCCCAAAGTTAAAGATGGAAGGTACAAAGCAATATTAGTTGCAAGAGGCTACAGTCAGGTACAACGTGTTGATTTTAACGATGTATTTTCACCTGTTGTTAAACGTAGCTCTATTTTTTCTTTCTCTAATTGCTATATATGATTTGGAATTGGAATAGCTTGATGTTAAGACAGCTTTTCTACATGGTAAGCTTGAGGAACAAATCTACATGAAGCAGCCTCAGGGATTTGAAATTGAAGAAAAAGAATATCATGCTTGCCTTTTGAAGAAATCCCTGTATAGATTGAAATAGTCTCCAAGATAGTAGTATAAGAGGTTTGATTTATTTATGTTGAGTCATGATTATTCAAGGAGTATGTATGATAATTGTGTTAACTTTTTGGAAGTTACATTATGGTTCTTTCATTTATTTGTTATTTTATGTTAATGACATGCTCATTGCAGCTAAGAATTTGATAGAAATTTATCTCTTGAAAAGAGAGTTAAAGAATGAATTTGAGATGAAGGATTTGGGAGTAGCTAAAAGGATTCTTGACACGAAGATCAAGAGAGATCGAGGACTTGGACAATTATACTTGACTCAAGAAATTTACATCGAGAAGGTCTAGGAGAAATTTAGCATAAAATATGCAAAACCTATAAGTACTCCTTTTGCTAATCATTTTAAATTTTTAGCTGTTTAGTCACCACAATCAAGTGAAGTGAAAGATTATATAGCACAGGTTTCATATTCTAGTGCAATCAGCAGTATAATGTATACAATGCTATATACTCGTTCAAATATTTCACAAGCTGTTAGTGGTTAGTAGATATATATCTTGTCCCGAAAAAGCACATTGACAAGCTATAAAATGGATTCTCAGAGATTTGCAAGGCACTTCAGATGTTTGTTTGGAGTTTGGAAGAAATAACAACACTTTGGTTGGTTTTGTGGACATTGATTACACCGAAGATCTTAATAGGAGAGGATCACTTACTAGCTATGTATTTTCTATTGGCGATTGTGTAGTTAGTTAGAAAGCTAGCTTACAACATGTAGTGACATTGTCTACCATGGAGGCAAAATATACGTCTTTGATCGAGTCAATCAAAGAAGCTTTGTGGTTGAAAGGTTTATTTGGCGAACTCAGTCTACATAAAGGTATAACTACTATTTATTATGACAATCAAAGTACTATCACTTGACTAGAGATCGGATGTATCATGAGAAGACTAAGCATATTGATGCAAAGTTTCACTTCATTCGAGATATCATTATTGAGAAGAAAGTCTTTGTTCAAAAGACCAATATCAAAGACAATCCTGCCGACATGTTTACGAAGCCTCGTCCCGTCTACAATTTCAAGAAAAGTATAGACTTGATTGGCTTTCAATGTTCGTGATTTATGGTATTTAGACTTTTGTGGAGAAATGGAAGCAAATTTGTTATGTTTGAGTTTGAGATGCAAGTTAAAATGGAGATTTGTTGGTGGATGCCTTGCATCCATGTGACTATGTCCCACATTAGATTCCGAAAACACGTTCACTGCCTTTTTGCCTATTTATTTAAGCTTTTGTTTGGCTTTGTAAAAACAACACCAACACAAGTGATTTGGAATTCTTTTTGGGTATTAATTCTTTGTAGTTCACTTGAAACTTTGTATATTGTCTTTTTCATGTTAAAGTTTTGTCTCTCCTCTACCCGTGGACGTAGATCATTTGATCAAACTACGTAAATTCTTGTGTTTTTCTTTTTATTTTCTTTTTTCGTTATTTTATTTTTCTCCACATTATTATTTCTTTATTATCGTCTTATGGTCTTACCATTAGAGTTTTGATTTGTTCTTGGAACCTATCCATAACAGAGAATTCTGCCACCTTTTCAGCAACAAGATCATATGGTTTGCAATTTAAATAGGGATGGAGTTTTCAATCTTTCATCAGCTTGGAATTTAGTTCGTGTTCACAGAAACACTGAATATGTAATGGAAAAGTATGGAAATTATCAGTTCCTCCAAAGGTGAAATTATTTGTTTAGAAGCTTTGGAATGGTTGCGTGGCATTTGATGATCGGCTTTAAACATTGGGCTACCAGCCTTGCTGTGAGTGTTCTCTTTGTGATTCTGCACCAGAAACAGCTACTCATCTTTTTGTTCAATGTCCATTTGTTCAACATATATGGCTGTCGTTGGTAAATGAGCTTGGAATGTGTAATGTGCTTGAAGCGAATTTATCTTTGTTGGATTTTATAGGGCTTGGTGGAATCAATCATGTCACTCCTGATCTCATTCAATCTTGTGTCACTTTAGTTTTTTATCTCTGGGAGGTTTACAGGCTGCAGAATGCAGTGAGATTTGATGATCAATTGAGGAGTACATTCAGATTACTTCTGGTTGTTCATGATCTTATCAAGCGTATCATACCTAATGTTAGGCAGAAAAATTCATCATCTCCGGCTGTCAGGCTGATTACATTGAAAGAAGGTACGGCTTCAACCATTTATTTAAATATAGATGCATCAGTGAATTTTATTTCTTGTTGCGCAGGCATTGGAGGATTATTTCGCTATGGGGATGGAAGGTTTTTCTAAGGAAATTCCGTTTGTGATCCATTGCTTGCTGCAGTGTTAGCTCTAGAACATGGATTGAAATTGGCACATAAAGATTCGGTCTCCATAACATTCAAGTCCAATCGGATTCTGTAATGGTAGTGAACTTTATCAACAAGAAATCAGCAAGTTTGTGGGAATATCCGCACTTCTGTAGGCGTGTAGTTAGGTTGGCCAACCCTTTTTCATTCATTAGTTTCACTTATGTTTTTCGTCAAGGAAATGAAGCTGCGGATAGTTTAGCTAAGTTTGCATCTCTTCATGATGTAAATGTCGTTTTTAACTCTTTTTCATCTCTTCCTCATTGTACTAGAGGCATATGTCTCTTAGATAGGCAGAGAGTTCCAACTCTCAAATTTGTACAAAATGATTAGAGGTAAGGTTTTATACTTCCTTCCTTGTAATTTATTTTAATTATTAATAAACAGGTAGGGATCTTGTCAAACCCCCATCCATTCAAGGATGGCTATAGTGATGTCGTCTGTTTTCTATGTTTTTAAGGCATTGTTCAATATCATACCCATCATCCATGAGATTGCACTGTTAAAAGCAATTTGCAGAACATCCAATAGGTGCAGTAACAGGCATCATATCCATAATTGGAGTTTTCTTCTTCTTAGAATCTTTCAGAATGAGGATTCCGAAAACATCAAATTCTCACAAGATGCCAGTGAATTAAAGTCTGCTACGTTCAGAAAAAGAACACATAATACTCTGATATCATCCTAATTATTCAATTTGTGCAAGTTAAAAGGCAAACAAGCACAATCTATCCTGCAGCTTGACACAAAAAAAAAAAAAAACGTTTGTTACACCGGCTGTTTATTCATGTTAAAGAAGTCGGGTGTTGTATGAACCACAGTGAGGGCACTTGTGGTACAGCCAGTGAAAGGAAGCAGATCCTCTCCTTTCACAGTCATTGCATAAGATGACCTGCACACCATTCTAATTGTCAATATAAAGTTCATCTATTGTGAAGGAGATGGAAACAAATGCAGAGAGGTTTGATGATAGTAGAGATAGTAACCTGAGTTTGGCCCAAATACTCCTCTGGAATTTTCTCTTCAGCCAATAGTGCATCTAACATTCCAAAATACACCTGCAAAATATCATCTGAATATATAGCAGAAGCCACAGCATAATAAACTAGCCAAAATTAGCCAAAAAGCAATCAGCTGTGCAAACAAGGCATCAGCACATTTCCCTGGGAACTCTGAGCATTTTATCTTTATAACCTTCTGTACACCCTTTCTGTTGGGAAATTCTTATGTGGACCGGTGCTTCAAAGTGTTGTACCTTTCTAGAAGTGTACAACACACAAAGCATGTGGTACAACACTCAAAGCACTCGGTCCACAGTGGACCGGGTCCACATAAGAATTTCCCTTTCTGTTAACCAAAAAATGGGAAGTTTTGCACATCACTTAGAGTGTTATGCTGACAAGAATGTCTCCTCTAGATGGAAATAGAGACAAATATCAGTGAGTTATATGATGAATTAAGTTCAACCACCTCTCATTTTGGTGGACTCTTAAAATTAAGATATGAGAGAGGAATAGATATGAAAATAGTAGATCATGAAATCTATAGCATGTCTACAATATATATAAAGCTCAATAAAACAGGGGAGCTTTACAGCTTTTATATCAGAATTTCAGTTGGCAAATAATTGAGTACAGAAACAGGACATTGTTTTCCCTCTCATTTTCTTACAGTTAAATGTAAACGAAATTGGAACCCAAGTATTCATCTACTCGGTCTATGATTCATTTTTCCTTCTTATTATCTAACTAATTGCAATACAATGTGAACGGGTCTAAATGAAGCTGTCAATAGCGGAGAAATATCATGTGAAAAAATATGAACCAACCTGCATGTCCCCCAGTGACTTGCTACAAATTGGACACGTATAATTGCTACATGTGTATTCCTAGATTCAGCCAAAGAAAAACAAAGTGAGTCAACAATGGAATCCGGATCTCAGTAATCTTTTGGGGATGCTCGTGATGCATCAACTAAATACCTGGAAACATGCAGAGTGCATTAGATGACCACATGGAAGAGCCTTCACTGGAGAGCTTGAAGTGAAAATGTATTCATGACAGATTGGGCAGTTGTCTTCAAAGCACTTCTCTCTACATATATGCACAGAAAGGGACCGTGACATGCAAGCATTGCAATTCATGCAATGAAAATAGTCAATACCCAATCCCTTCCCAACTCGGCATAGATTACAGTAAGGGCAGTGGTATATTTGCCTGTCAAACATACTTCAAGTAAGCATTAATTATAGGGAAGAATTTGGAAATCAATAATAATCGAAGATATCATGCTTTTGTGGAAAAAGATTAAGTGAAAATATTTCCCTTTTTTCCATTTTACCTTTACATTTCTCATCATTGGTTGTCACAAAAAGTATATTTACTTGTTCTCAGATCATTATTTCCACTCAAAATGAGAAACTTTCATTAAAAGTTATCTAAAATTTACAAGTTGGAATTGAAAGATTTTGCTTTGAAAACTAATTGTTGCTTATACTCCCAAACCTTCCATCATACCCTCCACCCAAAAGATATTGATGAATGAAGAAATGCAACATCCTGGGAAGGAAAATGAGATGCATAATTTGGTCCAAACTTCCTTCAGTGGTTATTCACAATAAATAACACAATATTTTCCATAGAACTCTCTATGACGAGCTGGTCAGTTTCTATTATCCCACCTTTCATCGTCAAACACTTTGCAAATGTTGCAATAGTATCTTGCCATGGAGAAATTGTCGCAAGAAGGATTTGAACATTTGGGACCAATTGGTTGAATTATCAAACAGTTCATGCACATTATCTTGGTTATAATTTTTCTGCAAGTTTGACGCAAAAGAATCAATATATAGTGTAACAAATCACAGATGCAAAAGAAGAGATTAAGTTAGTACAAGACATTTTTGCAAATCATACCTATCCATGGAATGATCAGTCAACTCATCATGACATCTTATGCATGTATATAGCTTGTTGCAACATGTTGCTAGAAGTTTACAGTTCCTTTTGTAGTGCTTGCAGCCAAAAGTTAATTTTAGAGGATCTTGAAAAGATGGGCATTGACCAATATCTTCTCCTTGGCCTTTTGTTACAGCACTCATCATGTTAGATCTCTGCTGCGTTACCATCCAACGACTTGAAACATGAAAAAACAAATAAATAATGAAGAAAGGGAAAACTGAAGTCAGATGCAAATTGTCAACAATACCTCCCTATTGTTTAGAGTAGCAGTAAATGTACTCAAGTTTCATATTCAGTATTCTTTCAAGTCTATAAACTGCAATTGTTCAAGGAAATTGATGATTTTGTATTATAGAATAGTAGACATATTTTTTTGGGAAAATAAACAGGAACATATGTGCCATTTGGGAAAGAAACTAAATGCATAGCAGTTATATGTAACTTCTCCAATATCAGTTATGGTGAATCAGAAACAAAACCCAACTAACGTGAAGGTAAAGCAGGTTGATTGGACAAAATATCCACAAGGCTAATAGGATGAAGAATTAGGATTCCTAGTATTGGATTAGCCCTTCATTTTCACATTCATATCTTGATTATGAAGCTTTGTACTGCTGCAGATAATGTCAGAGTCTTTGTTAAATTTTGGAATACATAATGGAGAGATTGGAGCTGATTTCAAACTGGAAATCTATATTGTTTCTTTATTTCTCTTAGTAATTTGCTTAAAAAAAATATTAAAAGTTCCAATCCTCTGTTGACAGTGGAAATGAAAGCATCATTGTCCTCAATTTTCACAAGTTCAATGTCATAGGCATGAAGCTAACAATGGAACTCTTATTGATTGTATGAAGGTGACTGAGCAACTTGAACAATACAAAAGCTTGGGGACCAAAAAATATGGTTCTCTACTGTAGAATTCTTTTGAATGCTCGTATTGGTTAGCACCAATTGTGTGCCAATAAGTCACAAATCTACACATATGATCAACTTAGGAGTTGCAGTTCTAAAATCTTCCTCTACATACATTAAAGAACAACTGTGATATGCAGCTACAAAAAGATCCCATCTCTCTTCTTTTGTAAGAGAATAAAATAGAAAAAGGATAAAGTGCTTGTATTTACCTCATTAGCAGGCTCTGAATAAGATGTGATTTCTTTTGGGAGTCCAACGTAGAGTCACGGGATATTCTTCTTACAGCAGTTTCCAGTTCCTTTTGACTTAAAACTAAGGGGTGCTCCTCATCATGAAGTGCAACCTTCTGGCTGGCTTCATCAGCTTGATCAGTGCTATTTACATCTTCATTGCAATTTCCTTCCTTAGGTTCTTTTGTAAGCTTAGGCAAATCTTGATGTTCACGACAATTCTGACCTCTTTTGGAATCCTGTACTTTATTCCAATTGAGAGACTGAGATTGCTCCAAGTCATAATCAGTACATTGTTTTTCTGACAGTTCATGCTGCCAGTTTTCTTCAATCCTTGGAGTGTCTTTCCACAAGTACTTTGAGACAATTTCCAAAGGATCAGCAGCCAAGGAAGTAGCAAAACTGTATCCTGCATCATCTTTAGCTCTATCATAAACCTTTATACCTTCCCACCATTCTCCTAGCCATTCATCAAAGTTGGTGCATTTTGTGACCTTGTGCCATAGAGACATAACAGCATGCTGTTCATCTTGTGTTAAACATGACATCAACCATGGTATCATTTCTTGTAGAGTTTCAGCTTTTGTTCTTCCAAGCACGTCACCTATGATCTTGTGTTGTTCCTCAATTGAGAAATATTCTCCAAATAAAGGCCCAAGTTCGACTTCTTCACGATTGAAATGGCCAGCTAATATTCGTTGCATAGATAAGCATGTCTCATGGAGCTCTAAAGATAAATGGTGATAAATAGTCCTTCTCTGACCCAATATTTCTGTATCACTATTTATTTTGGAAATCTCATTTAGGATAAGGGAAGCTTTCTTAAAATGTTCAGTCTCCAATTTATGGTCAAAGGTGTAAGAATGTGTAACATTTTTCAGTTTGCCCTTTGATTCCAAATAGGGAAATATGATCCCATCCTCCATTTCACTGTGAATGTCATATAGCCACTGTAACTGCTTGAAGCATCGTTGAAAATGAGGGAAGAGGTTAACATCTTTGGATAACTTAGCAGACAGAAGCACAATATCTTCAAGATCTTTCATTAGGGCCTTGTGAAAGAACAAAATGTGATCCTCAAGTCGCAATTCAAGAGTGAGCAAGTTATCACCAATACCATCGTTGACAGGATATCTAGGAACAGAAACTGTATTCCTCCACATTCTGGGGAACATATGCACATTGATTTCACCCGAACAAGATACTTCAAGCTTATTAATGGTCCTGGAAAAAGAACTTGAAGGGTTCCATATCCCCTTTTTTGAATTGAGGGCAGAGCTTGGCTCCAGTTCTATGGTATTAAATCTGTCAACAGCTTGCATTTCCGGCTTCAAGCCAGAGAATTCAATATCTGCCTTCATCTGTTCCGATAGGAAATGGTTGCCAACACCAAAGATTTCTTGCAGATTGTTTCTGAACTGTTCAGATAAGAAATGGCTTCGAATGCTAAAACCTTCCTGCAGATCTTTTTCGAACTTGCCTGTGGTTGTTTTACCTAAATAACCTGTGCGCAACCACTCACGTAATAGAGAAGAAAAATACTTCTTTCTCATAGGTGATTCGACCTTTATGCCATCCAGTATGGACTTGAACTGGTCTTCAGACAAGGTAGGAGAGAACCAAAGAACAGTGCACTTTAGCAACCCAAGAGGCACTGTTTGCAAGCCTGTAAATAACAGCCATATCTGCATCTCATGGCTGCAATTCTTGCTAATAAATGGAAATACCTGTATGAAGGCTGAATATGAAGAGTTAAATCCATACAAAGGGAAAAAAGATACTCTCTGAAGAAAAAAAGCTACATGTGATTTTCTTGTCAACATCAAGAAGTTATGATATTCCACTTTTTTTTTTTTTTTCTTTTTTTGTGGGAAGAACTGATAAAGATTACTCTTCTCTCCTAGCCATTCTTCAGCATGCTATCAAGTTTCTTTAACTACAGAGAGATTTAGAAGAATTTTTTTAAAGAAAAAGAGAATATATACCTCTCTTTCAAGAAAATTAAGGATTTTGCTGATTCCCGTCACAAGTGACTCGACTTCCCTATAAAGCCCCTCCAAAAAGACTCTTACGTGAGGCCCATCTTCAAGTTTACTCTGCAGCAGTTTTAGTAGCCTTGCAATTTGATTTTCATCCACAAATTGTTGGCTAGATGTCGATACAGCATTCTTGGACAGTTCATTTATCACAGGATAATAGATTCGATCCAAGACATTGCTGAAAATTGAATTCTAGCATTAGGAATACATGTTTATTGTTGTCAGCTTGAAAAAGAAAACTTTTCTGCGACACTTGATCTCAAATTTCAGCACTAAAATAAGGCTGCAAAGATGGATAGGTCACATAATTTGGACATTGTTTTTAGAAGTATTCATTTGCATTAATAGCTTAAGCTCAAACTTTCCTAAATTAAGACGCCCTATAGGCTAGAGAGGCAAAAAAACATTTTACAGAAAATATTACTTGACTCTAAGTTAAACAGGACAACTTACTGAAAACAACATTGATGGCTGAGGTGTTCACCTATAGCAGATAAGGAGATCCAAAAAGAACTGCAGCAGAATTACAACTGATGATGTATTTGATAGATTGTTTGAGCTTCTTATTCCATATATCTCCTCTAGCACTTTTCTGAAACCTCTTTGAATGGCAGTGTTCCAGATACAAATGCTATCAAATGGATTTGGTCTGCTAACCCTGTCGGTCGAATATTCTTTCTTTGATTTTTCATCTTCTCCAAAATGGAAATTTCCAGGATACATATCAAGTATTTCCTTGAAACTGATTTCTCCACCACAGAATTGGGCTTCTTTGCCATACAAGTTGCAGGTTCTGAGTGAAAATTGTTCCTTATTCTCAAGCCAAGAAATGACCACCTTTAGGACAGAGATCAACTCATTCAATTAGGCTAATAGACCGCAGAGGTTAAGGATAAAAGTTTTGGTCTACCTCTTGGAATAATTCGTCCTTGGGTATCACAATCTTCATGCACTGCAGAAGATCTATTTCCTCTTCTGGAGGAAGAGAACGAGCCATCCACGGAAGAAAATCTTCCATGACCACAACAGGAACATTGCACACATACTGCCACAAAAGCTTAACCTGTTCTTCAGGAGTAAAATGCTGTATAAGCAAACGAAAAACCTGCATCCCAAGTGCATGTACTTCAGAATAAACATTTAATCTCGAGCAGTAAAGCAATACTTATCAATTAGTACAAAATTTCATGAAACGGGAAGATAAATCAATCAATTGAAAACATTTTGACATGCACCACTAGCAAATTTTGCAGGTCCAAGGTTCATTCCTTTGTTAGTTTTAAACGATCTTTAATGTCCAAAAAATCTTGCATTATGGCATGCACCACAAGCAAAATATATGGATTAGGAGGGAAAAAAGATCATGAGATCTCTTAAACTAAGATATTGATGTCAAGGAGAACCTAAAAAGACAGAAATAGAAAGTTGTATCTCTTATTTTCAAGTCAAAGGGCTTAAACATTTCTTTCCAAGGATAATGCAAAGGGATAACGTTAACATCTAATCCAAAGCTGTCTACTCAGGGATATTGCTTAATGGTTGTGATTATTTCACAACATATGCATCCAAGATCGAAGAGATTGGTAACTACTCATTGCATCATAGTTTTTAGCAGAGAGAGAAAGCAAAGGTGTCTGCAAAAGAGCTTCAGCATCTGTATAGTTCATTACTGCAAACTCTTGATTCATGGTACACTGCAGAAGTGAGAAATCAATGGGCTGATATTCTTACAAAGGCTATATCTAAAGTAAAGTTTGAAGAGTTAAGAAAGAGGTTGGGAATTTGCAACAAAAGAAGCAAGGAGGAGTGTTAAAGAATGAATCTTTTGTTGAAATTAGTTTAAGATTTGAATAAGTTAACTAAGTTGTTTTGAATTAGTTTACTGATTTTATACTAATTTTTCTGATCAGTTTTTTTCATTTCTAAATTTTTCTGGATAAAGTTTGAAGTTTAGTATTCATCTCTTATCCTTTTTTATTGTATAAATTAGGTAGATCCTAAATGGAATTAATGTGAGTCATTTTGAACCCCATTTTATCTATGTACTTGCTTATACTCGACTGCAAATTGGTATCAAAGCATCTCTTGTTCTTAAGGGCCTGTGAGAAACTTATCCATACCTCATTAGTCAAAATGACCTCAAATTTCGGTTCTTCACCTCCTCAACTTTCGGGAGAGAACTATAACTCTTGGGCTACAAAAATGAAGCTTATTTACAAGCCTTTGACCTATGGGAGGTGGTGGAAAATGACTGGGATCCACCACCATTACCAGCCAAGCTAACCTTAGCTCAAATCAAACATCATAATGAGGAGAAGTTCAAACAGTTCAAAGCAAAAACCAGTATCTTCTCAGCTCTTTTAGAGGAAGTTTTCATAAAGATACTATCTTATGAAACTCCGAAGCAGGTTTGGGATATACTTAGGCAAGAATACCAAAGCAATGACCAGAACAGGAGAATGACAATATTGAATCTCATAAGGGAGTTCGAGATTCAAAGGATGAAGGATTCTGACAACATCAGGAACTATGCAAACATATCAATGACAGAGGTTGTGGGCTGTCAATTGCTATGATTATGGTGGAAATTATGGCTGAGATTTGAAGATCTAATTTATCATAATTTGTGTATTAGCTGTATATATTCTTACCTAAAGTAGATTAGCAATAATTAGTGTAATTACTGTAAATATTTTCTTGTCTAAAATAGGTGTACAACAATTCTTATTTAAAGGAAAGATCATCAAAGAAAGAGTCATTCAACCATTTTCTCAAACTTTGTCATGGTATCAGAGCCTGGTTTTGAAATTCATACCTAAATCTTCGAATCTTTGTTAGTTCCTTTTTGCTTCTGTCTTCCAAAGGTTTCTAGTTTGCTTTCATTTTTTTTGGGTTGATTAATTTCTGATCAACAACTTTGGCTTTGAGATTTTTTTTTTTTTTTTTTGGAAGAATGTCTGCTGAGAATTTTCTTGGAAAAATGACGACAATGCGACTTGTTCTAGCTATTGCTGCTTCCAAGGGCTAGTCATTACGACAGATGGATGTTAAGAATGCCTTTTTACATGGGGATCTTAAGGAAGAAATTTATATGACTCCTCCACCAGGGTTATTTTCTACACCCTCTTCTGATGTCTGTAAACTAAAAAAGTCACTCTATGGTTTAAAACAGGCTCCGCGTGCTTGGTTTGATAAGTTTCGATCCACGCTTATTAGCTTCGCTTTTGTCCAAAGTCAATATGATTCCTCATTGTTTCTTTGCAAGACTCCTAAAGGAATTGTTTTGCTCCTAGTATATGTTGATGATATCATTATTACAGGGACTAACTCTGAATTGATTTCTCAGCTTCAACAATGCCTTCAAAGCTGTTTTCATATGAAGGACCTAGGTCCTTTACACTATTTTTTAGGCCTTGAAGTGAACTCTATAGCGGCTGGTTTTTCTTAAATCAGCATAAATACATTCAGGAGATAATTACATTGGCTGGTCTTCATGATGGTCGATTTGTTGATACTCTCTTAGAAGTGAATGTTAAATATCGTCGTGATGAGGGTGATTTTTTGCCTGATCCCTCCTTATATAGACGTTTAATGGGGAGCTTGAATTATCTAACTATTACTCGGTCTGACTTTTCTTTTGCTGTCCAACAAGTTAGTCAATTTATGCAGGCCCCTCGGCACCTTCACTTGGCTGTTGTTCGTCACATTGTTCGCTATTTGCAAGGCACTTCTACTCGAGGTCTTTTCTTTCCTGTGGATTCTCCTATTCACTTGGTTGCATATAGTGATGCAGACTGGGCTAGTTGTTCTAATACCCGACGTTCCATTACTGGCTGGTGCATGTTCATCGGCAACTCACTTGCCTATTGGAAAAGCAAGAAGCAAGATTGGGTGTCGAAATCCTCCACTGAGTCAGAGTATCGTGCTATGTCCTCTACATGTTTTGAGATTGTTTGGCTTCGAGGACTGTTGAGTGAGCTTGGGTTTCCTCAAATGGAACCTACTCCGCTTCATGTGGATAATACTAGTGCTATCCAAATTACAGCTAACCCAGTGTTTCATGAGCGCACCAAGCACATAGAAGTGGATTGTCATTCTATTCGTGAAGCATATGATGCACATGTCATTTCTCTACCTCACATCACCACTGATCAACAGACTGCCGATGTATTTACTAAAGCCCTCTCACGACAACGACATCATTTTCTGGCTACCAAATTGATGTTTTTTGATCATGCAGCATCAATTTGAGGGGGGATATCAATGGCAGAGGTTGTGGGCTGTCAATGGATCTAATTGTGGGCTGCCAATTACTATGATTAGGGCGGAAATTATGGCTGAGATTTGAAAATCTAATTTATTATAATTTGTGTATTAGGTGTATATATTCTTACCTAAAGTAGATTAGCAACAATTAGTGTAATTACTGTAAATATTTTCTTGTCTAAAATAGGTGTACAACAATTCTTATTTAAAGGAAAGATCATCAAAGAAAGAGGCATTCAGCCATTTTCTCAAACTTTGTCAAAACACAGTCAAGGCCAAAGTCTACAAGATCAGATTGCTTGGAGAGGAGCTTACTGATAGAAGAATTGTTGAGAAAGTTCTTGTTAGCTTACCGAAACGATTTGGATAAAAAATTTCTTCACTTGAGGTCTCAAGAGATCTTTCACCAATTAGTTTTATAGAGTTAACTAATGCCTTGGAAGCACAAGAACAAAGACGGGCCTTTTGAAAAGAAGATGGGGTTGAAGGTGCATTTCAAGCTAAGACAAAAGAAATTACACAATCAAGTAACAAAGGAAAGAAAAATGGAGATTGGAGGAGTAAGAAAGAAAAGTTTTCACCATGATCACACTATAAGAAGACTTCACATTCTCAAAAATATTGTTAGTTTAGGCATGATGTCCAATGCAGGTCCATGTAAACAAATGGGGCATATGGAGAAGGTTTGCAAGAACAAATAGTAACATCATCAAGCTCAAGTTGTAGAAAACCAGGAGGAGCAATCGTTTGTTGCAACATGTTTTGCAACTAACAAAAGCATCGATGCATGGCTCATTGATAGTGGATGTAGTCATCACATGAATTTTGATGCAAGCATGTTCAAGTAACTAGACAAGACATACATATCAAAGGTCAGGATTGGCAATGGAGACCTTTTAGGAGTCAAAGGAAGAGGAGTGGCAGCAATTGAACTCAAAAAGGTATTACACTTATTCTAAATGTGTTATATATATATCTCAAATTGATCAAAATCTCTTAAATGTGGGACAAGTACTAGAAAAGAATTATTCAATGTTTTTCAAGGATAACACATGTATGATACATGATTCTAGTGGTTGCGAATTATTTTCTAGGAAGATGATAGATAAGTGCTTCTCTTTGATGGGCAGCCATCCCTGTCACAAAAACTTGATGGGCAGAAGAAACACCAAAATCCTCCTCATGTTGGAGTTTCTCATCCCATCACTGAGAGAAAACCATCTGGAAAGTCAAGAAATCAGACAGTTGTGGACTGTCAAAAGCTTATTAATGAATTTTTAAAGGAACATCCAGAGGGATTGTAAGAAACTGGGAGAGAATAATCTCTTTTCATTAGACCTTAAAGTCTAGAATGAGTTGTTTATATACAAGTTGTCTAAGAAACAAATATGGCAACTATCCTAATAAATTGATTATAAAATCTCCTAATCAATCCCCTAATTACTGCTCACAAGATCCCCCAATCACTTATTACAAAATCCCCTAATTTAAGGGTCAAACTTCCCTAATTTAGTCTAAGTCTAGTGTTATAATATTTACAGCACTACTTTCCTAAAATACACCTATTAGCCATATTTTCCCATACTCCCCCTCAAACTGGTAAATAGATATTCTCCATTCCCAACTTGGATACAATACTTTCGAACACTGGACCACTTAACCCTTTGGTTAACACATCATCAAGTTGATCATTTCTAGACACATAAGGTGTGCAAATCAATCCACTCTCTAATTTCTCCTTGATAAAATGTCTGTCAATTTCGATATGCTTTGTTTGATCATGCTGCACAGGATTAAGAGCTATACTAATTGAAAACTTATTATCGCAGTAAAGCTTCATCGTACCCTCCAACTTGATCCTTATATCTTCCAAAATGATCTTTAACCAAGTAACTCAAATACTCCTTGAGCTATCGCTTAAAACTCAGCATCGACACTAAACCGTGTTACCACATTTTATTTTTTACTCCTTCATGTCACAAGATTTCTACTAAAGAACGTACAATATCCAATGGTCGATCTTCTATCAACTAATTACCAAGCATAATCAGCATCTGTATAGGCTTCAAGTACTAGACCCCCACTTCTCCTAAGGAGAATTCCCTTTCCTAATGTACCTTTAAGATATTGCAACACTCTGTGTGCTGCTTGAAGATGAACCTCTTTTGAAGTGCATGAATTGACTAATCACACTCACAGTATAATCTATACCCAGTCATGTGTGGGACAAGTAAATGAGCTTTCCTACCAAACGTTGATCCATCGCTTTGTCTACTATAGCATCTTCCTCTACTATTCCAAGCTTTATATTAAGATCTATTGGAGTACTCACAGGTTTGCATGTCGTTTTCCCTATCTCCTTGAATAGATTAGTTACATACTTTTGTTGAGAGAGAAAAATACCCTTATCTGAATGTGTCACTTCAATTCCGAGAAAGTACTTAGCTTTTCAAAAGTCTTAATCTCGAATTCTTTTGCCAAGCACTCACGCAAAGAACGTCTTTCCTCATCATCACTTCCTATAACAATTATGCAATCCACATAAACTAAGAGAACCATGACTCCTCCTGAAGACCAGTGCTTGATGAATAGAGTATGATCTTCTTGACTTGGTTTGTATCCTAATGATAGGGGCTAAATTAGTCATATTTTTCCTAATTATTTGAGGCTATTTTGTGATACATTTTGTAAAATAACTAGTTATATTCCTTTATATTTGATATTTCCCTTATAAAAATGTTTTTCTGTAATTTTATGCAAAAATAAGGGAAAATTAGAGTTAATTGTGGGATTTTTCAGAACAGAACCGGCACCAACCCAGGAAGGGGAACCGGCGCCGGTTAGCCACTTGAAAGAAAAGAGAAAAGCACAGAGAAATTGAAGGAACAGAGGACAAATTGCAAGTGAAATTGGAAATTAAAGAAGGCGGCTTCACGGCTCACAAAGGGAGAACAAAGAACAAAAGCAAAGGAAAAAGGAAGTAAGCCGACAACAGTAAGAAGAAAGGAAAAAAAGACAGATTTCAGTCAGCAAGGACAAAGGCAGAAGTCAACAATTGCGGCTACAGAAGAAAAAAGAAACAACTCGAAAGATTGTCGGTGGAATTTAATGGTTTTTGGCTCAATTGAGCCAATGCATGGAAAACGGCTCAATTGAGCCGATGCAAAAACAGAAAGTGAAGAATAGAATCTCGGTGGCTTCAAGCAAATCGCACACGGCTAAATTGCAAGCCGACTTCAACACTTCCAAATTCAACAGAATTCTACAAGTTTCAGCACTATACGACAAAACAAAATTAGAAGTCCAAATTGATTCAATTTGACAAAGTCAAAGACGGTTTCCTTAGTTTGTTTTATTTAGTTATTTA
Organism: Voacanga thouarsii; assembly: GCA_026120185.1. Taxonomy (NCBI): domain Eukaryota; kingdom Viridiplantae; phylum Streptophyta; class Magnoliopsida; order Gentianales; family Apocynaceae; genus Voacanga; species Voacanga thouarsii. The sequence goes on along the minus strand of JANUWF010003365.1, from coordinate 687,537 downwards.
CTATTTTATTTTAGACTTTTATTAATCCTTTTTTGTTTTGGAGATTTTTAAGTAATTACTTCTTCTTTATTTAGGACCCTTTTAGGAATTTTGTAAGCCTATAAATAACGGCCAATTTACCCTAGGAAAGAGAGGTGTACAATGTAGAGACTTAAATTTATTTTAAAGTGCATCACCAATATTTTCTCGAGATGAATAATTCAAGGAGGATTGTACAAGAGGGTCTATGAAGGGAGAAGAAGAAGGCTTGTCTATGAGTATCTACTTCTTTCCTTTGTTTTCTTTTTCATGGACAATGATGTATTAATTGTTTTATTGTAATTTGACATTAGTTTAGATATTCATGATATTTAGAGGTATTTGATCTTTTGATTAATTGATTGTTCTTCTTGGTATTTAATTACTTGGATTGATTACGAGACTGAGTGATTGTTTCTTTCCATTAGCTTGCTTAGGAAAGGGGTTGATGGTAGTTTCAATTCATTGGTTTCATATTTGTTGTCTCTTAACTTGCTTGAAAAATGGGTTAATTGCTAAGAACTGGTAATTAAAGGTTAATTGATGTCTGCCAGAATATGGATTCATTGGTTAGTTTCGTGTTTTAAGTTTGCCAGAATATGAAAATTTAATTAAGTATTATGTTTAATACATCTTTTGGGTAAGACTGGTTAAGACAAAATATGTGATACTAAGTTACCTAGAAGATATGGATTCATGGATTGAAAAAGAAGTGAGTCTATCTTAATCCTTCATGATGCCAAGGGAATAATTAATTATGATAATGGTTGAGTTCTTTAAGGTCATGTTTGTCAAAATAATAATTTAAGTTACATAATTCTCCATCCTTGACGTGTATATATTCTTTTGTTTTCTTTCATTTTCTTTTATTTTCCTTTTTATCTCGTTTTAACTTTATTGAGTCGGTCAAACAATAAAAGAAAAGTGATTAATGTATACTTGTTCCTTGAGGATCGACACTCGTTTGAACCCTATGCTCGGTTAATGATGAGTACACTTGCTCATATGTGTAATTTGGAGTTAACGTTTTAATTTAAACTTGATTGGGAATGTGCTTATTTTTATATGATATGATTTTTATACCCAAATCCAAACGCATCACCTAACATCACCATAACCTTGGCAAACCTGTCTAACTATGCTCAAGGAGATTGTTTAAGCCCATACAATGCCTTCTTTAACCCACAGACTCTATGCTCAGTAACTCCTTTTCTATAACCAAGTGGCATCTCTATATATATCTCTTCCTAGAAATCTCCATGCAAAAAAGCATTTTTGACATCAAATTGCTGTAAATCCCATCCAAAGTTGGCTGCCAAAGACAATAGGACTTTAACAGTATTCAACTTTGCGACTGGGGCAAAAGTCTCTAGATAGCCCACTCCATACATCTGAGTATAACCCTTGGCAACCAGCCTTGCCTTGAATCTTTCCACTAAACCACCAACTCTATATTTCACTGTGTACACCCATTTACAAACCACTAGTTTCTTCCCTGCTAGTAACTCCACAAGCTCCCATGTTTTGTTCTTTTCTAAGGCCACCATTTCTACATTCATAGTTTATTTCCATTTTTCATTAGACAAAGCTTCGGATAGATTGGAAGGAATGGCAATGGTTTCAAGGTTATTAAAGAAGGCTCTGTGTGATGGAGAAAAACGCTGAAAGGACAGGAAGTGTGCAAGGGAATATAATGGTCTTTTAGTGCACTTTCTCGCACCTTCTCTTAAAGCAATAGGTAAGACTATGTCACTACTACCCCTATGGATCTCACCCTCTACCTCTGGTTATGTTTCAATTTGTAATGTGGGTTCAGAAGTTATTATCTAATCAGACTCTTGGACTTGCGTAGGGTTGGGAGCAGTGTCTTCTTTCTTGTATACATCTTACCTTTGTCATATCTAACATCCTTAGGAACAGACTCAGTGTTAGATTGAGCAAATAAAGGTTCAGAAGAGATTGTGACAGACTCAGGTAGCTCAGAGTCAACTGGGGCATGATCACTAGTGGATGAGGAAGTAGGATGATTTGAAACTGAAAGATCCAACAGCAAGTCAAAACTTAAACTCTCATCTTCTCTCACTAACTTCACCCCCTAAAGAAAAGGATTTGGAAAGTAAGATTCACATTCATTGAAGGTAACATCCATAGAATCAAAGAATTTTAGGGAATGTGGATGATAACACTTGTATCCTTTTTGGGTTGACGAATATCCTATAAATACACATTTTATAACTCTTGGATCTAGTTTTCCTTAATTGTGGCTGTGAACATGTACAGAAGATGTACATCTAAACACTCTAGGAACAAGATTATTTGTAATGTGGAAGTTAAGATAGAAGGTGGACAACATATCTATTGGACTCTGAAACCCTAGGACTCTACATGGCAATCGATTTATAAGATGTGTTACCATAAAAACAGCATCCCCTAAAAGGTTGTAGGTACATGATATTCAAATAACGCTCGAATTTTTTCAAGTAGATCACCATTTTTCCTCTCTGCAACTCCATTTTGCTGCGAGGTATTCACACAAAATAACTCATGTATTATCCCTTCCCTTTGAAAATATGGACTTAGAAATTGATTGAAATAGTCTCGTGCATTGTCAGACCTAACTCTCTTAATGATCACTCCAAACTGATTTTTAATCATGGAGAAGAAATTTGGTAAAACAGTACTGACATCAGATTTTTGTTTAAGAAGAAAGACCTAGTAAACTCGAGTACAGTCATCAATAAAGGAAACAAACCAGCGTGCCCCAGAGATATTAGTAATAGGATATGGACCCCAGACATCACTATAAATTAAATGAAAATGAATGGAACTTCTTTTATTGCTCATTAGAAAGGGTACACATTTGTGTTTGGCAAGTTCACATTTTTCACAATAAAAAGACTCAACATTTAAATGTTTAAACAGAGATGGAAACAAAAGTTTTATGACTCGAAATGATAGATATCCAAGTCGACAATGATGGAGACAAATTTTCTCTTTATTGGATGACAAAGACTCGGAAACAAATGACACCGGTTGTTTACCTTTGGTGATGGTTGGTTGACTTGCTTTAAGGAAGTAGAGGCCATCCCGTTCTCTAGCATGTCCAATCATCTTCCCCAAACCCTTTTTCTGAAATATACAACCATTATGATGAAAAACTACAGTACATTGTAAGTCATAGGCAAGTTTTTGGATGGATATCAGATTGATAGCTAGCTTAGGGACATGGAGAACATTCTGTAAGGTTAACAATGGGTTAATTTGGATACTTCTAATTCCTGCCATAGTGGCCAAAGAACCATCTGCAGTGGCTATTTTTCTACTGCTTTGGCACGAGGAATAGGTGGTAAAGACATTTGGTGAGTGGCTCATATGGATAGTAACTCCTGAATCCATGATCCAATAGGTGGAAAACGTTACATCCGAAACATTTAATCCAATGAAAAGTGGAAACTCACATGAACATGCCACAAAACAAGTACCTAAGGGCTCTTCTAGACTACTAATAAGAGCTCTCACCCTTTCCTATTCATCTTGGTTAAGACCACCTGTTTTCGATGGATCATCAATTTAGCTAGCAAGTACATTGGCTTGTCCATTTCTAAATTGTCCCCCATTCTATTCTCATTTTCAGCTGGGTGGCTTCCCATGAAGCTTCCAACATTTTGCTCTTACAATTTGTGTTTGGGAGGTTGACATGGTGAAAGAAAGATATTTGCAACAATTAAGGCTGCCCGAACAGGAAGTGGAGAAGGAAAAATAAAGAGAAAATGACAGCAATGAAGGCTGCTCAAAAGAGAAGACTACAGCAATGAAGACTTCTTGAAAGCAAAGAGAAAATAATAGCAATAAAGGCTACTCGAAAGAGAAGACTGCAGCAATGAAGGCTGCTTGAAGAGGAAGAAGAATCCTAGAAAGCTTAGGGCTCCTATACTATGAAAGAAATTGGGAGAGAATAATCTCTTTTCATTATACCTTAAAGTTTACAATGAATTATTTATGTACAAGCTGTCTAAGAAACAAATATGGCAACTACCCTAATAAATTGATTATAAAATCTCTTAACCAATCCCCTAATTACTGCTCACAAGATCTCCCAATCACTGATTACAAAATTCCCTAATTTAAGCGTCAAACTTCCCTAATTTAATCTAATTCTAGTGTTATAATATTTACAACATTACTTTCCTAAAATACACTTATTAGCCATATTTTCACAAGGATTCAATTTGGGAAGCTTTAGAAAAATGTTCCTTGAAAAGTATGGCTATCCTCTGGATTTGCAGAAGCTTGGTTATCAGAAGTTAGCAACCTTTTTACAAACAATTTCCAAGGTCATCATGGAGTCAACTTATGTTTTTTCTTCTCACAAACAGAAGTGTCCTAGTCTAGAAACTGGTGAGCCATTTGCTCAAGAAAGCAGATCTGGTGGTAAAGAGGCCAATTCAGAAAGCGATTTTTCTGATGGATTTGGGAAGGATGATGATATTGATTCTCAAGGGGAGGTGCTCGGTCCAGTTTCCAACTCTGGACTCAAAAAGAGTGGAATGCAATTAGGGTTGCGAAGGAAAATAAAAGATGAAACGGGGGAAAATATTCTCCATGAGTATAAGAGCCCATCGGATGATGACTGCTCTGATATAGAAGAAGGGAATCCACTCGCCGTCACATTAGAAAATAAAAATAAGAAGCCCAGAGCTAATGAAGCAGATAGTTCATTACTGCAAATTTTTGATTCATGGTACATTGCAAAAGTAAGAAATCAATAGGCTAATATTCTTACAAAGGCTATATCTAAAGTCAAGTTTGAAGAGTTAAGAAAGAGGTTGGGAATTTGCAGCAAAAGAAGCAAGGAAGAGTGTTGAGGAATGCATCTTTTGATGAAATTAGTTTAAAATTTGAAGGAGTCAACTAAGTTATTTTGAATTAGTTTACTGACTTTATGCTGATTTTTCTGATCAGTTTTTTCACTTCCAGATTTTTCTGGATAAAGTTTGAAGTTTAGTATTCATCTCTTATCCTTTTTGATTTTATAAATTAGGCAGATCCTAAATGGAAGTAATGTGAGTCATTTTGAGCCCCATTTTATCTGTGTTACTTGCTTATATTCAACTAAAGTTTGGATCAAGAACTCATGCAATCTCTATAAGAAAGGCAGTAAAAGAGGTTGTAAGGCACCTGTTCTTCTTCCTTCAACATATGCTGACAAATGACTCTCTGTATGGTACCTATGCAAAAGACGAGTTTTTGAAACAGACTCGGGATTTCTTCACTCTCCTGCCTTAAGAGATCCAAGCAACCAACAACAGAATCGAAGTCATCATCTATGCTTTTGTGTTCCAGTGCATAAGTGGACACCACATTCTTCACTCTTGTGTCTAGGGCCATAAAGATGAGCTGCAAGTAATTTTGATGATCAGTTTCTGACAATGAAGATGTAGATGAAGTCCAAAAAATATTTTTCTTGTTAAAAATGTACCAAGGTACAAGTATCTCAAAATGATTTGGCGTGAAAACAGGAGAATACCAAGGGAATTTCCTGCTTCACAACAGGAAAAGAAATATATTTGTCATTCAACCCACAACCCCTGGGTTCCTGGTCGGCTCCCCCAGAAAATAACAAAACCTGCATAAACAGATTTCAGAAAAGGGAAGCGGTTCCTCATTCCTCACCAATTCTTTAACCTTGTGAGATTTTTTTTCCCCACTAACTTCTTGAGCTTGAATTAGACTATCCTCTTATAAGCAAAAAGGTCTAAGCAGCACTGAGTAAATAAAATTTATTTATCAGCTATCCTCCAACTTAACTGAACTTTCAGGCGAACAAATCCTGCCTTTCTGTGGCCAAAATTTAGTTCTTGATCAGTCAACATTACTAAATCATAATGCTACTAAAAATCCCACCATGAAGAATAACCCTTCGCACAAAATTCAAGACCTTCCACAATCAGTAGGAAACTCCCATATGAATATCTAAACAACAGAAACTGAATAATCAGAAGTCTACAAAATTCTGACAAAAGCCTCACCTCATCTTCTGCTGCAGAGTGATGCTTATAAACAAGCTTGAAGAATTTGAATCTCCGACAAAGATCATCCACAAATTCGCCATCAAAGGACCCTTTGAAGCTATCAGCTGCATCTAGTACTAGCTTGTGAAGCTCCTCAAGCTCCTTCCTAAAAGCCTTGTGTGAAAAAACAAAGAAAAGAATAGGAGCGTCAACCAGCTTCACACCAGCCAGAGAAGGCAGCAATAAGGCATCCATGTCCTCCCCCTCTTCGGGTTCTCCGCCGCCCAGTCGCCGACTCTACTCCTCCACCACCACCTTTCATCAATGGCAAAAGGGACCAAAGGGGAAACTCCAACATTCAAGTTGAATTAGATATAACGGTGATCAAACACTATTGTTGTTTGAGTCTTAAGGCCTATTTGGTGCCACTTTCGAAGTTCAAATCACCCCTTTTTTTCTTTAGTAATTTTTTATTTCGTTACACTTAGTTTTGCATTTATTTATCAAATTTTTAATTCGATAAATAATGCCACGGTGGCTGATATAGACGTTGCACCTAACAGCCGGTGGCGCCAAGCATTTTCGCCTTTTCTGTTTGTCTCCGTCTCCGTCTCCGTCTCCGGACTTCGGATTCATTGTCCGACGTCCACGTTGGACAAATAGGCCATTGCCACGCCAGTTTATGTTTCCTTATAAATATACGAGCAAGGCCCACACCTTTAAGCAAAACCGTGGCCTTACGCTCCATTTGACTCCTAGAAATGACGGGAATTATTCGAATTTTAATTTTCTTTTTAAATTCAAATAAATGCCGGAAAATTTTGATAGCTTATCATTTGAAATTTCAAATATATTTCACCAATAAATTAATTTGAGAATGAGCTAAATATCTTGCCTTTGTGTTAAACTACTGAATTATTAAAAAAAGAAATTCTTTTAAAGTTCTACATTTATAAAATTTACATTATTAAAATCAAATTTTAATGAAGCACAGAGAGACGGTAGCGCGACTGATCTCTCATTTTCTCGCGAGTGATGCGTGCTCAATTTTAGTTTGTTTAAGACATCATAGAGAATCAGAAAGAAAGAAGAGACCTTGTTCAGGCCGTTCTGGCTGTGTTACAAAATCTGAAGCTAGAGTTGACGCGCCCGTGTCCTCAACAAAACAACACGTGCCATCCTCGTGGCAGCACGTTCCAGCCTGTGTCCCTTTGATAATTTTACTTTGACTTCTAGTTTTAAATATTTATGTTCATCAGATAAAATAATATGCAGAGAGTCTTTGAATATATTATTCATAAAAAATATTAAAAAAACTTTAAATATTGTGAATAGATCCTGAATTAAATATTTTGTTACAATTTTTTTTTTTAAATGACTTGACAAGTTTCCACCTTCACCTCTGTTAAAAGAGTAAAATTCACATAATTTTGTAATCTTTAAATAAAATATATTAGCAAATAAAAAACATGTTTCTTCTAATGAGTTGGACAATAATTTTTTTAAATATTTTAAAACAAAATTTTAACCATTCAATTTAAGATCAAGAATGTATAAAAGTCTTTAATATTATTAAATAAATAGTTCAACAATTGAATACTTTACTCATAACTCAAGTAATGAATTTGAGATTTATTTATATTCTCTCTATTTGTATATTGAAAATTTTTACAAAATCAAAGTTCCAAGACTTCAAGAAATATAAAAACCTTTAGTCTCTCTCTCTCTATATATATATATATATATATATGTGTGTGTTTTGCTGGGAAAGGTGACTGTGTCTTAAAGTAACAAGTGATAGCGTTGAATTCACGATTTTTTTTTAGAAAATAAATATTATTTTAATTTATTTATAATTTTAATTAAGTAATTAATAAAATTAACTAATAAAATATGTATATATTTAATATTAATACATTGAATCATGAAATTTTTTAAAATATATGCTATCTGAATTCATTTAAAATATTAATTAATTAACTAAATTAATCAATACAATATACATATATTTAATATTAATGCATTAAGTCTTAATAACTTTTAACGCACTCGAACATCAAACTAGTTCTAATGAAAAACTTTAAAAATAATTATAAAAATTTTCAAAGCAACGATATCAAATGAACTTTCTCACCTAGATTTGTCAATTTGATATCTTAATTAATCGGCATTTTTTTTTAAATCTTTGCTCTATTATAATAGAGGAAAAAAATGAGTATTATACATAAATACCGATTACATAAACGTGTATTTGCTCATTCTTTGTAATTACTTTCGTTCCAATCATATTCCTTTTGCCAGGCATCTTTAGTAGAGTGGGAAATGCCTGTGGCTGTGTGAAACTTGCAATTCACACATTCAAGCTTTGTAATATGATAAACTTGGAAAGCTCGGTCTTGAGCTTCACCAAAAATGACAAAAGAATAGGTTTTTTTAAACTGTATTGAATGGAATTTCCAGCTGTAATCACCCCCATGAGGGACGATTCGTGTTCTTAGATCATTGTCTTTAGATTCATATTATTTTACGTATGTGTCTTTTTATTAAATAGTTTGTATTACTAAATTATTCTTGAAATTATAAAAATTTAACTTCTTTTATTTATTTTTTTCAGCTAAAATTATTAATATTTTTATTGATATTTAAGAGTATTTATTGATAAAAATTTACATTAATTAAGAGTGTATTTTAAAAAATTATATATTAGGAATTATATGAAGAAAAAAAAGATATAGAATCGTTTAGGATAAAGAAAAAAAAAGGAATGAATTAAAATAAAAAAAAACCTAGCTTTGTAGAATGAAAGGAGTATTTTTAGAAATAAAATAATGGGGTAATATTTGTCTACCTTGTAATGTGCAAATTGTTTTCATTCATCATCCTTTTCTTCATAATAAATGATATTGAGTCTAATCATGATCATTTTCTTCATAATATATGAAAAGACATTATAAATTTTAGAGATGAATTTCGTAATAAAATTAGTCAAAGAAAATTCATGTATATATAAATAAACAAAAGGAATAGAAGCTAATTAAGTTGCTTGGCATACATCATACTACTGCATATGTTTTAGCCGCAAGCAACAAATAAAAGTTTATACAAAATGTTAGATTGATAAAAACCATGTTCTATAAACTTTGAATTCTGCATGTTGTATAAATTGTTTACAAGTATGCTTTTGATACTTCAAAATGCGATTCTTCCAATATGTAAAAAAATTCAATGTTCAAGTTGGTCTGCTGAACAGGTAAACAAAGAAGATAAATCAGATATCTGTTATGAATTATTGGAATCTCCATTAATTAGTGGAGGCTCCACTAATTATGGATTTATGTGAATTATTAGAAGATTTTTATGGATGTCCACCATTTAGTGGAGACACCATTAATTGAAGATGATGTATGCCATGATGTATTTCACTAATTAGAGCTCTATAAATAGAGCTATTCTCTAAGCTTGTAATACACCATCATTTTGTGAAAGAAAGATTAGTGAAAGAAAGATTAGAGAAAGAATTGTGAGAGAAAGAAAGAGAGAAGTTTGAAGAGAAATTCTTGTGCAAAGAATAGTTAGAATTTTCTTAGTGTGTAGTGTGTAGATTTTATTCTAACACTACCCTAATTTTATAACACGTTATCAGCACGAGTCTCTACCGGTACAAAAGCCAGAAGACTAAGCACGAGTTTCTGCCGTTACCAAAGCCAGAAGACAGGTACGCATTTATTGATCTCTATGGCTAACATCGCGAAACTCGAATTTGTAGCCCTTGATATTTCTGGAAAAAATTATATGTCATGGGTTCTCGATGCAGAAATGCATCTAAATGCTGAAGGCCTTAGTGAAACTATTCAAGCAAATAATAGTGCATCTGCACAACACAAGGCTAAAGCTTTGATTTTTATTCGTCGTCATCTCGATGAAAATTTGAAAATGGAATATCTTACCGAAAAAGATCCATATGGCCTATGGGTAAATTTAAAAGAAAGATTTGACCACCTGAAGATGGTCGTACTACCTACTGCACGGTATGAATGGTTGCACCTGAGGTTGCAAGATTTTAAAACCGTGAATGAATATAGCTCCGCAATGTATAAAATTACATCTCAATTAAAATTATGCGGAGAAAAAGTGACTGATGAAGATATGTTGGAGAAGACATTCTCCACCTTTCATGCCTCGAATATTGTCCTGCAGCAACAATATCGAGAAAATGGGTATACAAAATTTACAGATTTAATTACTGCCCTCCTCATTGCAGAGAAAAATAATGAGTTATTATTGAGAAATCATGAAGCCAGACCAACTGGCTCTACAGCACTCCCAGAAGTGAATGCTGTTGGCTCCAGCAGAAGCCATCGTTATAGTCGTGGTCGTGGCCGTGGCCGTGACCGTGGTCGTGGTTATGGTCGTAGACACGCTCGATATTTCCCTTATCACAATTATAATCAAACTGTGAGAAATACTGGCCACCTGAAGTGGAACAGAAAAGATCAAAAGGGAAAAGAAAAAGAAATTGAAGAAAAGCATGAGGATATATGTTATAGATGTGGCATGAAAGGTCATTGGTCACGAAACTGTCGTACGGCTAAGCATTTAGTTGAATTGTATCAAGCTTCATTGAAAAATAAAAATGTGGAAGCAAATTTTTCTCAACATCCAATAAATAATGTTGAGGATGACGATAGTGATCCTGAAGATCTTAATATCAATATTACCCATATGGATGTATCGGATTTTTTTGAACACCCAGACGGTAGGATAGACCATTTAATTGGTGATGGCAGTGTCCAAAAGAACTAAAGCCTCACCCTGATATTTTTGTATTTTCATTTTCATTCTATTCTAATAATATTTACGTTTACATATATATATTTGTGTTCAGATGGCTGTTGTTAATGATGATATATGCATTATTGATAGTGGAACTACACACACCATACTAAAAAATGAGAAATATTTTTCTGATCTCAAAATGGGAGAAATAAATATTTATACGATAAACGGTAGTGCAAATGTAATTGAGGGCTCCGGAAGAGCTAGTATATTGTTGCCTAAAGGAACAACAATTATTATTGATAAGGCACTATTTTCCTCAAAATCCAGAAGAAATTTATTGAGTTTTAAAGATATCCGCAGAAATGGGTATCATGTTGAAACAAATGAGGAAAATGGGATTGAGCATCTTTTTATTACTCAAATGCATTTGGGTAAGAAATCGGTATTAGAAAAACTGCCGTCTTTTTCTACTGGTCTATATTTTGTAAAAATACGTACAATTGAAATTCATCATCTAGTAAACCAGAAGTTTACTGATCCTATTACTTTTAGCATTTGGCATGACCGGTTGGGTCATCCGGGATCTACCATGATGAGAAGAATCATTGAGAATACACATGGTCATCCTTTAAAAAATAAAAGGATATTAACATCAGAAAAATTCGCATGTACTGCATGTTCCCTAGGAAAATTAATTGTTAAACCATCACCAGTAAAAGTAGGAGCTGAAAGTCCTACATTTCTCGAACGGATTCACGGAGATATTTGTGGACCTATTGATCCACCATGTGGACCGTTCAAATATTTTATGGTCTTAATTGATGCATCATCTCGATGGTCACATGTATGTTTATTATCTACTCGCAACCTGGCGTTTGCGAGATTACTTGCTCAAATAATTAAATTACGAGCACAATTTCCGGACCATCACATTAAAAATATCCGTTTGGATAATGCTGGTGAATTTTCATCACATGCTTTTGATGCATATTGCATGTCAATTGGGATTAATGTTGAACATCCTGTAGCTCATGTTCACACACAGAATGGTCTTGCTGAATCTTTAATTAAACGATTACAATTAATTGCTAGACCATTATTAATGAAAACAAATCTCCCAACATCTGCCTGGGGACATGCTATTCTACATGCTGCAACACTTGTACGTATAAGACCAGCTAGTTATCATAAATTCTCTCCTTTGCAATTGGCTTTTGGGTCAGAACCAAATATTGCTCATTTAAGAATTTTTGGGTGTGCTGTATATATTCCAATTGCACCAAACCAACGTACAAAGATGGGTCCTCAAAGAAGAAAGGGGATATACGTTGGATATGATTCTCCCTCTATTATCAGGTATGTTGAACCCCTGACAGGAGATGTATTCACAGCAAGATTTGCTGATTGTCATTTTGATGAATCATTATTCCCTAAATTAGGGGGAGAACCAAAACAGCATAAAAAGGATCTTGCTTGGACAACATCATTAAATTATCTTGATCCGCGCACAAGCGCATGTGAACTTGAAGTTCAAAAGATAATTCATTTGCAAAGCATTGCAAATCAAATGCCAGACGCTTTTGTTGACTCCAGAAGAGTTACAAAATCGCATATTCCAACTATAAATGCTCCTATTCGAATTGAAGTTCCAGCAGAACAAAATATTATACCTATAGCTGCTGAGTCAAAAACACGCCAGAAGCGTGGCCGACCTCTTGGTTCTAAAGATAAAAATCCTCGAAAGAAAAGAGGATTAAATGATCCAGAAGATCATATTGAAGAAAAGAATGATAAAGACCAAGAGAGAACTGATGACAAAGAACCAGAAGTTGATGAAAGTAACACTGAAATTTCTATCAATTATACCACTTCCGGTAGAAGTTGGAATCGGATAGAAACTGTTATTGATAATATATTTGCATACAATATATCTCTTGATGTTACACAGGATAATGATGATCCTGAACCAATATCAGTTGATGAATGTCGGCATAGAAAAGATTGGCTGCAATGGAAAGATGCGATTCAATCGGAGTTAAATGCACTGGCAAAACGTGAAGTCTTCGGACCTGCAGTCCGAACACCAGAAGGTATAAAACCTGTTGGCTACAAATGGATATTTGTGCGAAAGCGCAATGAAAAGAGTGAAATCGTTCGATATAAAGCGCGATTAGTAGCCCAAGGTTTTTCACAAAGACCAGGTATTGATTATGATGAAACTTATTCTCCTGTTGTTGATGCTATTACACTCCGATATCTTATCAGTTTGGCAGTACATGAAAAGATAGATATGCGCCTATTAGATGTTGTCACTGCTTACTTGTATGGAAATTTAGAAAATGATGTTTACATGAAAATCCCCGAAGGATTTCATATGCCTGAAGCATATAAACATTATCCTCGTGAAAATTACTCCATCAAGTTGCAGAAATCATTATATGGCCTGAAGCAATCTGGGCGCATGTGGTTCACACGTCTTAGTGAATATTTATTGAAAGCGGGATTTAAAAATGACCAGGTATGTCCATGTGTTTTTATTAAGAAATCTGGTTCTAAATTTGTGATATTAGCTATATATGTTGATGATATTAATCTTATTGGAACTCCTGAAGAGCTCCAAGAAACAATTGATTATTTAAAAAGAGAATTCGAAATCAAGGATTTTGGTAAAACCAAATTTTGCCTTGGTTTACAAATTGAACATTTGGAGAGTGGAACATTTATTCATCAATCAACATATACAGCAAAAGTGCTAAAAAGATTTTACATGGACAAAGCACATCCATTGAGTATTCCAATGATCGTCCGATCATTAAATGTGGATAAAGATCCTTTCCGACCTCAAGAAAATGATGAAGAACTCCTTGGTCCTGAAGTACCATATCTCAGTGCAATTGGTGCATTGATGTATCTTGCTAATAACACACGGCCTGATATTGCTTTCACTGTCAATTTATTAGCAAGATTTAGTTCTTCACCAACACGACGACATTGGAATGGAATTAAACAAGTCCTTCGATATCTCCAAGGTACAATTGATCTCGGATTATTTTATTCAAATAAAACCAGTCCAATATTGATAGGTTATGCAGATGCTGGTTATTTATCTGATCCACATAAAGCACGTTCTCAAACGGGCTATATATTTACATGTGGAAATACTGCTATATCATGGCGTTCTACGAAACAATCTATAGCAGCTACTTCTTCAAATCATGCTGAAATTATAGCCATTCATGAAGCAAGTCGAGAATGTGTATGGTTAAGATCCATGATTCATTATATCCGAGAAAGTTGTGGATTATCATCAATCAAAGGTATTCCAACTCCTCTTTATGAAGACAATGCAGCTTGCATAGCTCAATTACGAGGAGGATATATTAAAGGAGATCGGACAAAACATATTTCACCAAAATTCTTCTTTACTCATGAACTCCAGAAGAAATGTGAAATTGATGTGCTACAAATTCGGTCATGTGACAACCTCGCAGATATTTTCACGAAGACTTTACCGACGGCAACATTTGAAAAGTTGAGATATAAAATCGGTATGCGTCGGTTTAAAGATTTAAAGGAATCATCTCATCAGGGGGAGTAATAAACATACATATAGAATAATGTACTCTTTTTCCTTCACTAGATTTTTTTCCCACTGGGTTTTTATCTAGTAAGGTTTTAACGAGGCATATTCTTTATGTATGGATGGACATCCAAGGGGGAGTGTTATGAATTATTGGAATCTCCATTAATTAGTGGAGGCTCCACTAATTATGGATTTATGTGAATTATTAGAAGATTTTTATGGATGTCCACCATTTAGTGGAGACACCATTAATTGAAGATGATGTATGCCATGATGTATTTCACTAATTAGAGCTCTATAAATAGAGCTATTCTCTAAGCTTGTAATACACCATCATTTTGTGAAAGAAAGATTAGTGAAAGAAAGATTAGAGAAAGAATTGTGAGAGAAAGAAAGAGAGAAGTTTGAAGAGAAATTCTTGTGCAAAGAATAGTTAGAATTTTCTTAGTGTGTAGTGTGTAGATTTTATTCTAACACTACCCTAATTTTATAACAATATCTAGTTTATAACTATGTGAGCATTGTCACACAAGAACTTACATGTACCAATCCTAAACATTCCCATGAATTGAATTATACACATATGTGTGTGCATATGTATAAAGAAAAATAATGTAGAAAATTGTAAGATTAAAAAAAATTAATAATAACGAAGGAATTTAAATATTTTACATGTCACAAGCCATCCTTCAAACGGGCAAAGCAAAAGTTTGATCCTTGCCTTTGTTTCTTCCATAATTAAGGTATGTTTTGAGGGAAATTCTTACATGAACCCGATGCACGGCCCTATCTGTGCACCGGGTGGGTCCAAATACCCTCACAGCTCGATACCTGGCCCTGAAATAAAATAATTGAAAAAGCTTTCATGTAAATTTTTTTTCTTTTGTCCAATTTTAGATTAACCATGGTTAACTATTGTTGTGAAATTTTTGAATACCCCGCCATCACACCATATCTCTTTCTCTCTCACAATCCTCGAGCTCGATCGTTCTGTCTCTTTTTTTCTCTCTCACTCTTCCTCCCCCCCTCCTCCGGTCTTTACCTCCTGCCGGTACCCCTCTCGGCTGTTGTCTCTTCCGCTAGCACCCCCTTCTCCGGCTCGACTTTTCCATGCCTCTCGTGTGCTGCCGCCATCACATATCACACTCTCCGGTACGCCTCTCGTGTGCTGCCGCCATCACATAGCACACTCTCTACCATCCACCCCCCCTCTCGCTCTGGCTCTCTCCATCCCACCCTTCTTGCGCCTTTACCTCCTTCCCCTGCTCCACATTCTTAGATCTAACCTCGTCGCTGCCTTTCTACAGCTGATTTCGGCACTAAACTCGTCGACGCCCTTCTGTATTTGATTTCACCACTGAATCGTTATATAGCAACAATAGCTCAGCTCGGCCACCATAGTAGTATTCCCTTCATCATGGCCAGCATAGCAGCATTCCCATAGGTAAGTTTCTTTTTTCTTTTTTTTTGGTTTTTTAATAAAGTAGAACATATTTTTGGTGCAAGTTTGTAATGCTGGCCGGTGAAGAACCTGAAGGTCCTCAATAAGATGGTCTCGGGTTCTTTGTACGGTACATGTGGGTTTCGGCCTTTTTGTGTAAATTTATAAAAAAAAAAATTGCCATTTAATTTTATTCTGCTGGGAACTCTGTTCTGTATGATTAATTTGTAGAAATAGAATATCAACAATGAAAACTTGGGGTATTTTTATTGATTAAGCTACAGAAGTTGCCAATTCTTTATTGTGGGCTTATCAAGTACTGAGTGTTCTATTATTTATGCCATTCAGGTTGAATTTTTGTTCAATTAGTATTGGTGGTAGTGCTAAGTCTAATCCTGGAAAAATGAAGTGAATGTTACAAGGGGGTACTGGTATTTTGATTATAATTTACAGGGTACTGGTATTTTGATTGTCATTTACAGGGTACTACATTATTGGATTTGTTTCTTTTGTTGTTGGTGCTAAACCCTTGTTGGACTAAATTTTTGTGTTACTTTATGTTTTGTCTTCTGGATTCTATGGTTCAGATTCATATGCTCGTAGCTTGATTAAGGTGCTTTATGGATATTATTGTATTGTTTATTTTGACAATTGCAAACCTTTTGGCCAAAAAATTTACAGCCTTGGAGGTTCCTTTTGAGATTGATAGCTTGCAATCAGAACTTCCTAAGCATTTTGGGTTGCTGAGAGGTTTAGGAATTTAGTTAATGCATTGCCAATAATGTAGTAGATCAGGATTTATTCGTCTCAATTTTATTCTCTCTGAAGTTTGTTGTGGACTTCACTCACAGATATCACTAGCTAGGCATTATGTTATTACGTTACCCTTACGGAATTGTGTATCTGTTTCTGTTTGCTTTCATCTTGCATGCTTCTTTTTGCTTTTGCCAAGGTTCTTGTCTTGGGTTACTAAAAAATTGTTTTATATTATAAGTGAAAGCAATTTGGGCAGTCTCCATAACTTAAGTTGAAGGCAATGAAATACAAGAGATACGAGGGAAGGCACAAGGAAAGGCAAAGAGATATGAGTCAAAGTGATTAATTTTTGTAAATTTATTTTTACTACAGCCATTATTGACAATGGAATCAAAAGTAGGTAATAGGAGATAAGGATAAAATCAAAAAAATTAATATATATATATATATATTTAAAAAATATATATAATTGTAAATAAAAGACTGCTTAAGACAATCAAGTTGGATATTAAGGTAAGACAATCATTTTTGTGTTGCACATTTTCCTGCTGTACACCCTCTTATTTTGAGTCAATTTATTTATGTTTTTCATTTATCTATGCAGGGAATGGCACCGAGAAAGTGCTACGTTGTATTTGAAGGAAGACAAACCGGAACATTGCTAATAAGCCTGATGGCATTATGTGACAGCTAGAATTGAAATTTAATGGCAGTTTTCCTTGTACTTGATATAAAAGTTATAGTCTTGTTCTTTCATTCTTTGTAATGGACTTTGTATCTTTAAGATGTGCATGAATGGTTACTGGTTTGGCTCTTTTAGATGTGTTGTTGGTGTGCATGAATGTGTTGTTTCCTTTCATCATCATTAAGACTTGTTTCAATTGTAAATTATTTCAATTATTAGCTTCTTCCCCATCCCATCTCCACTGTTACCCCTCCAAAACTCCAAGCCAAAAATATTGAAGAACAATTTTCTCATTCAATAGAAAATTGCTTCCAAAATCAAGAATTAGACATAAATCCCCAATACTCATTTAACCAGAACAAAAATGATGTACTTAACCATCAGCTATTCTCAGAAGAACAAAAATATGCAGCTTAAATCCTCCAAACACCACAAGTACAATAGAAATTACTTCCAAGACCCCAAGCCAAAAATATTCAAGAACAATTTTCTCATTCAATAGAAATTGCTTCCAAAATCAAGAATCAGACATATAAATCCCCAATACTCATTTAACCAGAACCAAAATAATGTACTTAACCATCAGCTACTCTTAGAAGAACAAAAATATGTAGCTTAAATCCCCTAAACACCACAAGTACAACAGAAATTGCTTCCAAAACTCCAAGCCAAAAATATTCAAGAACAATTTTCTTATTCAACAGAAATTGATTCCAAAATCAAGAATCAGACATATAAATCCCCTAAACACCACAAGTACATCATAAGTACAAGCTCTAGTAGAGCAAGAATTAGACTAAAACTCTATTAGTTAGGGTACAAAAGGCAAAGTACAACTTTAACATTCTACTAAAAGAAGCAACAAATCAGCCTTAGCATCTTATGGATATCATTTTTGAATAAGCCATCTCAAAGGAGGTTGTGGAGGTTCAAACGTAGCATGTGTTGCTTTTTTGCTGCTTGTACTATTTGATGTCCATGCTTTCTCCACTTCTTGAAGAGAGGGAAATGACTTGTAAACATTCCTGAGTACCATTCATTGCAATGCAAAAAAAGAAAAAAAAAATTAAAGAAGCCTAGAAGAATAAATATTGTATAGTAATACCTAAACAAACACTAAATATCCAAATAATTGTATCACAACAATTCAAGTCCTTCTACTACGTCCCTTATTTAGATGTATAGTCTTCATTTTAGATAACAATTTTATCAACTAAGAAGAGGTAGAGGCAAGAAGATAAAGATGCAGTAAGTCACTAGAATATACAACATTGTTTGTACAACTTCACACATGTGGTAGTAGTTATATACTAAATATCTAATCACATAACCAGTCAAAGAGTTCCTTGGTTTCTAGGCATAATAGTAAGTGGCTTCAACATCAAAATATGCACGCCTATAAACATCAAGCATCGCATCACACCATGTGAAACATGCGAGAGGAACAAGAGATGACGTAGTAGTCGGGGATCGCTCCGAAACGCCATCCCAAATTTTCAGATCCAAAGACTGATGTAGCAACTAACACATTTAATGATAAACCCCATTACCTTCTTCTCTGGACTTTCAAGAAGCAAAGATAATTCAAATAGAAGCAATTTGATGATTGTTACCATTACATCCCCACTCCCTTAAAATAATAAATTTATAAACCCCCAACTCTCGAGGTATATATCACGGTAACAAAGAATGAATATGTAAATAATTATACCCTCATAAAGTTATAAATTCAATTCTTAATTCTACGTCACATATCTTACCATTTACTTCGACTCCAAGACGGACAAGGTAATATAAATGCTCATGATGTACAACATCTTGCGGTTTACCTGGTGGAAAGGCTATAAACATCTCTAAATGGAAGGGACAAACCACTACATTCTTCCAAATCTGGCCAACACATCCTGCATTCAAACAAACAAACATACCTCTCAAGTAATACTATCCAGTATGAATATTATAGAACAATAGAATACACCTACAAAACTTCAAAACCCACTTCCGAGTTTATGCTAAACCAAATAATATTTAATGATCATTTATTTCACACTATAAATATTGACACAAGAATAAATCCAATGAATAAAGCTTACAACAACTGATGACTTCTGACAAAACCTATTTCAAAACCCCAACTATGTAAAAAGAGGGGAAAAAAAAAAACCAACTTCTGTTTCTCCTTCCCCCTCCTGTTTCTATTTTTCTCTCGTTTAAATAACCCAAAACCGAAAGAAGTCCCAGCCCACACCCCCCCCAAAAAAAAAAAAAACCTTTACCCAAAAGCCCTCGTCTCTATTGTCATATATTTTGCCTTGGCAGCTATGCAAATATAAGCTATAATGGGAGTCATGTCTAGGAATCGATGAGCCATGGCTCCTGGATTAGAGGATAGATCAAATCACTTCAAATGCAGCAGATAAACAAGTCTCAGCGCCCTGTTTTTGGGCATTTCATTCTACTAGTATTAAAGGGCGAGACACTACCACTGGGTCCAGGACTCTCCTCTCTAAAATTGGAATTTAGCATGGCTAATTCTCGAAGCTGCTGCCTCTTTATATAGTCCTGCGATTCATCCTACAAAATACAATATAAGAAGCATCAATTAGAACTGCAATTTCATTCTCATTTAGGCTTAAGATAACATAACCCAAGACTCTCCCTATGTTTTCTTCCTTCCCTAAAGATAAAGATGATGTATCTTATTATTTCTAAACAAAAAAAGAATCCCAAAAATAAATACAGCAATCCATTTGATTGGCAAAATCAAATCACAACTCGAAGAATTTCGGAATGCAAAATACATAGCCTGAGACCATACCTTATAGCTGCAAAACACGCACTACCCAAGAACCTAAAAGTAGATCACTCCGACTTAAGCTCAATTTGATTGGTGTTGTCCGGAGCACCAATAGGAACAAGAGACAAAATGAAGGTGGAGTGCTAGCTTGGGGGAGTGCGGCTATGATTTAAGCAGCCCAAGATAAAAATAGAAGTAGAAGAGCCACCGACGGGTTCAAATCTAAGCGGTCTTTGTCGGAGCCTAGATCTTGCCATTTGAACGGCATCTGAATGCAAAGCTTAGATCTTGTTCAGATGTGAGTGTAGAAAAGCGACCAACGAGTTCAAATCTAAGCCACTGATGAGAAAATCTTGCTGTTCAGAAGAGAAAATTTTGTGATGGCGGAGGAAGGGGTCAGATGGAGGAGGGGGTAGGTGGTTCTAGTGTATAAAGCAGACTGTGATTTCTGTGGGTCGGTGGTGGTGGTGGTGGTACAGAGTAGACAGAGAGCCTGCGTGTGGGTGGTGGTGGTGGTACAGAGTAGAGAGATAGAGAGAGAGTGTCTAAGAGGGTCAGGGTGGTTCAGAGTAGAGAAAGATAGAGAAAGAGGAATGGCTAAGGCGTGATGGTAAGATTCTTAGCATTTTGACAACCGTGGTTAATCAGAGTTGGGTTGGAAAAATAAGAAAATACATAAAAAATGATTTTTGAAATATTTTAATTCAAAGGGACAAGTGTCAAACTACAAAGGTGATTGGACCCACCCAGTGCACAGGTGGGGCCGTGCACCGGGTTCATGTAAGAATTTCCCCACTGGGTAAATGTCAAAGTACTATGGTGACTGCCTTGCTTGCACCCACAGTATGGGAGTTCAATTCCTGTCTTTGGTAGGAATTGACTCATACTAATGTACAGATAAGACAGTTTATTAAGATATATCTTACAATTTACATCCTTCATATAACTTTAAAGGCAGGGGCAATAAGGTCCTCAGTGATGGAGCCCATTCCTATAATTAATGCAAATTCCGAGAGACCGAAAGAAAATACTAGGCCCCTCAGGAATGCCAAAATGCTTAGGAATGAAAAAAAGATAAGAGATATTTTCTTGTGGACATCCTGTTTGATTTCTTTCATAACAACTAGCACTAGAGATACCATTACAACAAAACCCAAAAGAAGAAACACTGACGCGCAATCCATGAACCCATGACTAGCATAGTCTGCTTCTTCTTGGAGCTCGTCTTTCAACAATTCCACGACCTTTGATAGCTCCTCAGCACAGGCCATCATGCCGGCGTCTAAAGTCGCCTCGTCCTTCATGAATAATGATCGCAATCTCGTCACTTGGGAATATTTGAATTAAGAATACTACTTCTCTGCTAATTATGAAAAGGCCTCGCCAATCAGATCGAAATTAGTTGAAACCTAACCAAGTTAGGATATGTATGTGGCGGATCTTGACTTGGGAATATGAGGGTACCAACTACATTATATCAATATATTATAATAATAATAATAATAATAATAATAATAATAATAATAATAATAATAATAATAATAATAATAATAATAATAATAATAATAGAAATTATTTATGCAATTAATATGCTAATCTAATCTTCAAATCTAAATGTATATTCTAAAGGTGAAGAGGATATTGAATTGTCCATATTGTTGTTTTAAGAATTTATTTTTAAAAAAAAACCTTTTCAACTTCCCTAAGAAATTATGTAGATTTTAAAATTGTTCCCTACTACACTTTTTAATAGTTGAGATTAGTTTAGTCGTCATGGGTAAAATAGTCATTGAATATTATATAATATTATTTTTTTAAAAGAATTTTGAAAAATAATTATTCTAATATAATTATTAGTATTATTAAAATTATAATTATTTATACTATTAATAACCATATTAATTACTCATGGACAATAATGCAAAAAAAAAAAAAAAACAATCATATTAATATGACCATATTTAACTCCACTTGTGAACTCCACGGGCTTTGTCTGCAATGTTCATTACCGGTCTCAAGCTCAGAAAAGGAAAGAGAGTTGCAGTAAGGCTTGTGACGGTCAGCGTAAAATATAGTCACATCCATGACATGAATCAATCGATTGATTTTGTTAGGGTGTTTCCTACTCAGCAACGCGCTGTATTTTCTAGACCCAGATATAGTGATAAATATGTGAGGGTTGCTAAGTTGTTGCCCGGAAGTAACGCGCCGTATCAATCCCCGGATACGATGTCAAATATGTAAGGGTGTAGGGTAAAAAAGACAGTCTATAAGGATATGATACATATAGCTACATGGAATATAGGATCTTTGACCGGTAGATTGACAGAACTAGTTGAGGTAATGCAGAGGAAAAAGATTAGCATTTTGTGTCTTCAGAAAACCAAGTGGGTAGATGAGAAGGCAAGAGTAGTAGCTCCATGGGGTTATAAGCTTTGATATTCATGTAGAGTTAGGAATAGAAATGGAGTTGGGATTATTATTGATCGTAAGTTTATCGATGATGTGGTTGAAGTACAGCGGAAGAGTGATAGGATTTTGAGCATCAAGATCATGATTGGCGGTGAGATTACTACTGTTATTAGTACGTATGCGCCACAAGTGGGACTCAATGATTCAATTAGGCAACGATTTTGGGATGATTTAGATGAGATTGTTCAGAGTATACCGTGTGCAAAAAAGCCTTTCATTGGTGGTGATCTAAACGAACATGTGGGTATTGATAAGAGCGGGTTTGAGAGTGTTCATGGAGATAGGGTTTCGGAGCTAAGAACGAAGCATGAACTGTTATTCTTGAATTTATCTGGGCCTATGATTTGACCATAGAAAACACCTGGTTTAAGAAGAGAGATTCTCACTTAGTGGCCTTTAGAAGCGGGTTAAATGCCAGTCAGATAGACTTCTTTATTATGAGACATAGGTTTTGTAGTAGGTGTACGGATTGTAAAGTTATTCCAAGCAAGAGTGTATTTATGCAACACAAGCTGTTGGTTCTCGATTTTAATATTAGGAGAAAAAGTAAGCAACGGAATCTTTAGGTTGACCATAGGATTAAGTGGTGGAAGCTTCAGAGGGATGAAAGAATAGCCTTTGTCAATAAGGTAGTTGAAGTGGATAACTGGTCTTCTGATATGGATTCGGATTCAGATACTATGTAGAGAAAGATAGCTCAATGTATTAGAACAGTAGCTAAGAAAGTGCTTGGGGAATCTAAAGGAAAAGTACCTCTCAACAAGGATGTGTCGTGGTAGAACAACGAAGTGAAAAAAGGCGTAAAGAGTAAAAGAGAGTGCTATAGAAACTTAGGGAAGTGTAGGAGTGATAAGAATTTTGAGAAATATAAGGTCGTGCAAGGAAAAGCTAAAGAAGCTGTTAGAAAAGCAAGATCCATAGTTTATAAGGATTTATATGAAATGTTAAATACCAAAGATGGGGAGAAAAGTATATATAGACTGGCACGTTACAAGGAGAAGAAGACGAGAGATATAGGTGTAGTGAAATATGTAAAGGACGACAATCACAGAGTTTTAGTTAAGGACAAAGAAATAAAAGAGAAATGGAGATTATATTTTGATAAGTTATTTAACAGGAGTTAAGTCTAAGTTTCGAGTGTAGGTAGCCTGGTGATTTCAAACGAAGAGGTTAATCGTGCGTGGATTTGTCGTATTCAGAAGCATGAAGTCCGAGATGCCCTTAAAAGAATGAGTCCAAAAAAAGCAGTAGGACCGGATGGTATACCGATCGAGGTTTGAAAGTGTTTAGGAGACATAGGTATTACGTGGCTAACAAGTCGTTTCAACAAGATATATAAAGTTAATAATGCCTACAGAGTGGAGAAAGAGTACTATGATTCCTCTATACAAGAATAAAGGGGATATATTCAAGATTGTGCCAATTATCGTGGGATTAAACTCATGAGTCACACTATTTTTTTTTCTTTTTTTTTTTATTTTGAAGTTGAGGGCTAGGCCCCAACCAGTTTATTAACAAGAAAAAAAAAAAGTTACATGGGAGGAGGCACTGGGATATGCCCCCTAACAGAGCGAACAATCTGAGATCTTATATTAGGAATCCCTCTACTATCTAATAGACAAAATCCTTTGACTCGTTTTGGAAGATCAGAAAAATGAAAGAAAAACTGGGAGCAACCAAGAATGCAAGCTATATTGGCTAAAGCATCCGCCACTAGGTTCGCCTGTCTATAGATGTGCATAAACTCAATGGAGGGCAAGGAACTACACAACCATTGAGCTTGATGGTGCATTTGGTGAATCGGCCCCGTTATTTTCGCAGGTAATATGAAATGCTGCAAAATTGCTACTGAATCAGATTGAAGAAGAATGTCCATAAAGCCATGATGTCAGGCCATTTTCAGACCTTCACAAATAGCCAAAAGCTCGGCTCTTCGGTGATCCTCACAGCCTGTATGTCTAGCAAATGCCATGAAAAAATCCCCCTTCTTGATTCTAATGATACCTCCAACTCTTGAAAGCCCGGAACCCTTAGCTGCCCCATCAACAGTTACAACTATAGCCGCATCTCTAGAAGACCAGTATACTGGTATATGACGAATTTGTGGCCTCAAAGCACTGCTGATTTGGAACCCATAGAGGTCAGCTATGAAGCGGGAAGTATGGTGAAGCGGGAAAGCTACTGTTGAGAGCTTTATAAAAGTCAGAATATTACTCCATAGATAAGCCATTGAGATAGAGCATGCATCATACCTAGCCTTATTCTTACCTTTCCAAACTTCCCACAAATAAGCAACCAGAAATATGCGAGAAAAATATTGGTATCGAGGGGCATCCAACCACCACAACCGCCAAAAACCACTGAAGGAGATAGGACTTGAGTAAGGAATACCACCATGTACAGAAGGAAGAATGGCTAACCACAAGCCTTTAACAACTGCACATTCAACAAAGACATGCCAAAAAGTTTCCATTGCTTTATTGCAGAGGCTGCATTTGGAGCATAATTGAACCCCCAAATGCTGCAACTTATCATCAAAAGCCAAAAAGTTGTTGAGAAGACGCCATAGGAAAAACCGAACATTAGATTGAACCCCTAATTTCCATATGTCCTCCTTTACCTTGTAGGCCGATTTACGCTTTCTAATTATCTCCTAAGCTGAAGAGAAGGAGAAATCCCCTGATATAGAAGGCTTCCAAAGCATAACATCTTGAATTTCGAGCTGGAAAGGAGACTGGATTTTTAGGATATTATTCGCCAGGTGATCATCAAGCAACTGCATAATCTTTCGAGCATTCCAAAAGCCATTGGATAGACAATCCTTGATTGTAATCTCCGACAAGCTAATGCATGAATTGCAAGTAGCAAGGCTACCATCTCCGAACCAATTATCATACCAGAAAGATGAACTGCCAGATTTAAGAGAAAAAGCAATGTGAGAGTCTGCAGTATTTGAAACCAGAAGAATACGTTTCCAAACCATTGAGGACTGAGAAGATGGCTCAAGCAATGCTGGATGCATATTTGCTACATTATATTTACTCCATAGGAACTGAGACCACAAAGTATCCCTTTCATGAGTTATATTATAAAGTTTTAGGAGAGAGTGATTAAATAGAGGTTACGGGGCATTTTACAAATTTCAGATAATCAATTTTGTTTTATGCCTAGGTGTTTCACTACGGAGGTAATTCATTTATTACGGCAGATAATTGAATATTATAGGGAAAGAAAGAAAGATTTACATATAGTATTTATTGACCTGGAAAAAGCCTATGATAAAGTTCCTAGAGAAGTAGTTTGGTGGGGTACTAGCCAAGAAAGGTATATCAATAAAGTATATTACTCTCATTAAAGATATGTATAAGATAGCAGATGTAAGTGTAAGGACTTGCGCCGGAGTGACTGCAGAGTTCTCTATTACTATCAGAATGCATCAAGGATCAGCGCTTAACCCTTTCCTCTTTGCAGTCGTTATGGATAAGTTGACCGGCACTATACAGGAGGCTATGCCATGGTGTATATTATTTGCAAATGATATTGTGTTGATTGATGAGACTAGAGTCGGTGAAAATACTAAATTAGAGTTGTAGTGGCAGACATTGGAATCCAAGGGCTTCAGAATTAGTAGGAGTAAAACAAAGTATATAGAATGCACATTTAGTGGTAGTAGAAACATAGCCCAGAGTGTAACTTTGGAAAGTAAAAATATACCGTTAGTTTATTGCTTGCGATATCTAGGATCTATTATTCAAAAAGACGGAAAGCTCGATAGCGACGCTGCACACTGAGTTAAGCCGGGTTAGTTGAAATGGAGGAGTACGATTGGTATTCTATGTGATCGTAATGTACCATTGAATCTAAAGGGAAAGTTTTATAGAACAACCGTAAGATCTACTTTATTATATGGTACGGAATATTGGGCAGCTAAAAGGTGTCATATTCAAAAAATGAAAATAGCTGAGATGCGTATGTTACGGTGGATGTGTGGATATACTAGAAAGGATAGAGTTAGAAATGAGACCATTAGGAAAAATGTGAGCGTGGCATCTATTGAGGAAAAGATGAGAGAAAGTCGTCTGCGTTAGTTTGAACATGTTCAGAAAAGATCGAGGGATCTCATGTTGGGACGATGGAGAGAGTAAGGCAGGATATGTTAGACAGAGGTAAATGTAGGCCTAAAACGACATGGATAAAGATGATTATGAGAGATATGTTTTGTTAGATTTGGATGAAAGTATGACGTTCGATAGAAGGAAGTGGCGAGAGAGGATTCATGTGGATGACCACACGTTGCCTAACGTTGGTTCATGTAGCCGACCCCAAGTTACTTGGGATTAAAGCTTAGTTTGTTGTTATTGTTGTATTAATATGACCATATTACCATATCAATGTCATGAAGAGCCTTTATCCTTTTCCCTTCCTTTCTCTTATAATTTTTTTTTTTTTTATATACACAAGACTAGAGCCCAAGAGGAAATGCCAAAACAGATCATGCAAGTAAATGTAGGGGGAAAAAAATTAATGAATAGTCTGTTACAATTTCAGTAAAACATTTTCATTTTAGATTTTGCAGATGGGGTCGATGTAGCGAAACTTTATGTAGGAACAGTTCTAGAACAGTCATAAAAGAATATGTGAGTTGAAACACTTCTTTTCATCCTCAATGGGTATATCTTTCTTGATTGATTTGTGGTCATTTGGCTAAAGTACTTGCTGGAGTTATTTTTCATTGGCTTGTGTTGAAATGTGTTTATCCAAATGATAATCTATATTTCACTTCTTTTAGTATTTATCAAGTAGTGTTTAGTTACAAATATAAACAATAGGATAGTATGGTTTGGTCTTTGGAAGTCACAAATTAACGGAAAAGCTACTGCCTTTATTCTGGTTTCTGTCAAACAATGTCCCTTCATTAACAATTTGAACCTATTGCTTTGTTTCAGATTAGATCTGTTTTTTGGTGAACATGGAAATGTTGTTGAGGTTGTTATTCTCAAGGACAAATGGAGTGGTCAACAACATGGTACATAAACTTGACATCCTAATGGACTTTGCTATTTTGCAGCCTTATATTCTATGAAAAATCAATTGCCACCTACATTATATTTTTTCAGTAAAATGTTAATCCTTTTGCTCCATATGTGCAAATGGTTTATATTTCAATGATAACTTATGTTAATTGCACATGCCTAAAAATATGAAAAGGATGAACCATTACCCCAAAGGTTTGTTCCAATCAAGCTATTCGTAGGTTATTTGGAACCTTGCACTCCTAAGTTTCATAAAATTACAGGCATAAAAGGTTAACAATACATAAGCACACTTTATCTCTCCTACCATAAGGTTGCATTATATACTAGCATTACATGATCATCAGGAAGTGAACCTCCACATTTATATGATCATGGATTATTGTCCTTGTTTTTAGTTCTTTAACAACGATTTAAATGCCTACCTGTCTATTCCTAGTTGGTTGATGCTCGGTTCATGCCTATGGAGCTGTTAGATCATGCACTTTTGCATTTAGTCACATTGCCCAATATGGCTGAGCATGAAATTGGTGGTTTAAATCAAACCCATTGGATTGCTCACATTTTGAATAAAATTTATATTTCTATTATTTACTTTAAGTATTGTTGAAATGTTGCATATTTGCACTAGGGATTTATACCTCTAAAATGAAAAAAAAAAGGATATTTACCAAATCTACTGGTGAGGTATATTTTTGCAAAATGTTGCTTTGTGAAGTATGCAACATTGGAGAAATCCAACGAAGCAATTGGTACATTACATGGTCAATATATATTTTCCTAGCTATTTAGATAAAATGTTTGGCCTTCTCTTACTCCAAAGATCGCACTGACACTTGGTCCAACTATTGGTTTAGGGAATGTGTCCCATTAAAGTCAAATATGCTGGTTTAATTAACTATAACTTTTTTCCAACGCTTATGAATGGGATGATTTATGTAGTATTTTTCTTATGTACTTTATTTTAAATACTAGATGTTACAAGTTTGAATTTTTTTTTTTTTTTTGTAACGAGCTCGCTACTTGATAGTAAACAATGAAAGGAAGGATGAAGTCATGTTAGTTTCATGAAATTGAAACTTCTTCTCTTGATCTCCCATGAATTATTACTTTTTGGTACTCTTGCTTACCTTTCTTTTTCCCCAAGTAATTGGCTTACTTTTATTAGTTAAGTTCATAATTTTATTGTCTTTGATGGTGATTGGAAATGTCGAGTAATTAACTATATTAAAGTTTAATACTTGGAATGTTGTTGTTCAATTGAATAGCTTTCTTTGATGAGCTTTTTTGAATTCAAAATGTACTAAAAAATCAAGAGTGATACTTTTAGATGGACCTTTGTTCCTAAAAGAGGTAACCTTCTTATTAAGACAAGTTGATATAGAAGGTTGTTTGGACTACAAATCAAAAACCTATTGAACTTGATAAAGTGATTTACAGTTTAGAACAAAAGATGTTGGAAAAAGGAGCGAAGGTAGTATAAGCTAAGTAAGTCTTTGAATGATTATTATATGTAACCCAAAGCAGCACATTATGTTGTTTCTACTATAAATGCAAGAAAAATATTCATTGGGAGAGGAAAGTGCATTTTCAGTTGAAGTGTTTTCAAATGGTCTACTGTAGCTTAAATTTTGTCAATGTTCTGGTCAATTTTTTTAATTTCAGCTATTTTTAGCAAAAAGGCAAGAGGCTATTGATACTACTCTTAAATATTATGTGATAATTTTGAATACTGCAATTGCTTGCATATGCTATTAATGTATTCATAGTGGATTTTGAAAGAAAGTGAGAGATGTGAATTCTAGATTAGCTTTTTGTCCTTTTGTTTGTATGGAAGCTATAGTTAAATAGAATTTTTTAATATATTGGCCATTTCCACTTAAGTAATAACATGTTAATTGCATGACTCTACTAGGGATTGAACCTCGAAGCTCATACTCATAAGGCGGTCAATTTGAAAGGCATTTCTCATTGATTAAAAAGTCAAGTTGTTCAATCATTATTCCTGTAATTTTTAATACACTGTTCTGAGTTTGGAAGATAGGTGAGGGAAAAGGAATCCCCACATGTTCTCTCTCTCTCTCTCTCTCTCTCTCTCTGTGTGTGTGTATGAACATGGAAGGAGTTTTGGTGATTGGAGTTCTTAGTGCAGATGGATCTAATGCGATGTTTGCTATTACTCTAGGATCTTCAAGTGACAATGTCATCAAAGCATGGAGTTCAAGCAATATTCTTGCCTTGCTCGTCAGAGAAGACCCTAGTGGTATTTTTATCGAGTAGAATGATCTAGCAACAAAAGTAACTATTGACATTTCCTCAATCAAGATTGAATAAGGCAAGACATCCCTTCTTGTATTGAAGGTTAAAGTTACACCAAAATCTTCAATCACTACAAGAAAAAAGGACATCAGTGATGGACAATATCCGTTGTTGATCCCTCAGTGACCAATTCACTGAGAGATCAGCAACAGATATGTCCATCACTAATATCTGTTGCTGAAAAACTCCTCGCTAATACCAACAGATAAATAATCACTTGCAAATTACGGCAGATTATCGAGGGAAAAACCAACTAGGTCAATGGCTTAGTATGTTCAAATCTACCGATGGAATAGTGACGGATAGAATTCCGAGGGACTAACCGTCAGTAATCCCTGATAAATTTGCAAAGGATTTCCAAGGAGTATAGAATTAAATAAATTTCATGGTCTGTTGCCCCTCGTAAATCCGTCTGTAATTATCAAAGGATTAGCGACGGAGATAGAATTGCGAGGGCTTTCTTTTTCGTCTTCCATCGGTAATCCTTTATAAGTTTGCAAGGGATTACCGACAAATATTTAATTAGTAAAATTTCAAAAAATTTTATTCCTCGGTGATATCTCGATAATTAGCAATGGATCACCAACGGTTTTTCCGTCATCCATCGGTGATCCGTCACTTTTTTATTTCTTCTTATCCATATTTCCCTCGATAATCCCTTGTTGTTTGCAAGGGATTAGTGGGGGATTATTTGCTTTTATTTTTTAATATTAAAATTATAAATTTTGTAAAATTATGATTATAAATTAATTAAAAAAAACCATATAAAAAAATCTAGCGTGGTATTAGCGATGAATTTGCAAATTTCTTATTAAATTTAAAATATCTTTTGTAATTTAATATTTGTTATTAGCTAACCGGTCGTTAATTCCTCGCTAATGTGACGGATTTTCGACCGACTATTCTCTCGCCCTCAATTTTCACATTATCAAAATTGATTTTGGAACAATATTAAATGTAAAATAGAAGACAGAAATATATATCATCACATATAGTTCCATGTGCATGTAGTTTTAGCTAAAACATGAATGAATACTTAATATCAAATATATACGTTATACATAATGAAAAATGTTGACAAATATGTATAATGAACAAACAATAATAACGTCACATTACCTCATCTTAAACTTTATATTAACTTAGTATACAATATAAATGTATGTATATTTATGTTCATATTATATTATATTACTCTACTTCAGATTATATTACTATGCCACATATATATGCAATTC
The DNA here is from genome assembly GCA_026120185.1 of Voacanga thouarsii. Lineage (NCBI taxonomy): Eukaryota > Viridiplantae > Streptophyta > Magnoliopsida > Gentianales > Apocynaceae > Voacanga > Voacanga thouarsii. Next base: position 656,405 of record JANUWF010003365.1, on the reverse strand, counting down.
GCTATAAATGCAACCACTAATACCTAAATCAATTTGAATATAAAAAATTGAGAAATTTTTACACATTGCAACTTGAGAGTGATAAAATACATATGCATATGCCTAAAATAGTAATCAAACATTAAAATATGATGTATAATAAGAAAAATTTAAAAATTTAAAAGTCACTCGATATTCCCTCGCTAATTAGCGAGGGATCAACTAGGAAAACACTATAATGGAGGCAAATTTTAGTGGTAATTAAACGCCCTCGGAAATCCGTCAGTAAAAGTTAAAATTTTAAAATTTATAAGCGAAATTGAATTCGATTTCCCTCCCCAATCCGTAGCAATTTTCTTAGTGATTAGCGATGGACTTAACAAAATCCATTGGTAATTCAGCACTAATTTATCAACAGATTACCTATGGTTTTGAATTTAATCAGCTTCGGACCACAATATCCTCAAAAACAACGTCCGTCGTTAATCGCTGGGTAAATTTCCAAGCGATTTGCAAGCCTCGAACAATTTAAAAGCATTTTTCTTTTGTTGAGTGAGGGTACAATTTCGATCGGTAAGTTCTCGATAATTTTCAAGGACTTAACTACGGAAATATGAATCAATCGGTAATGTTTGACGAATGTATCATCTGTTGCTAAATGGACTCCATCTAACGACAAATTTACAACCGCTGGTCATGATAAACCTTAGAGAGGGAGTGAATAAGGTTTATGGTAAACAATTTCAAATTTTAAAGATCTTCTGAAAATCTTAAAATAAGAACAAACAATTGCAAGTGCCACAAAAACAGAATTTATGTGCAACTTTGAATATGTTGTTAAAGAACTTTGATAAATGAGAAAATGGAGATCTAAACTGAAGGTGAATTAGAAACATAAGACAGAAGGCACCACTTTTGCTGCTAGCGTGTAATGCTGCCACGTCACAGCTCAAGCAACTACTGATGACATCGACGGCCAGCATTTCTTCTTTCAAAGACGTCTTCTTCCACTCACCGTGGGATTAGTGTCCCGCCATCAATTCGCTATCTAGGAAAGTGTCACAAAAAGTATTAATATTTCATCCAACCTTTAATTTTCAACCCTTATAATTACTAACTTAATTTTTTTGTTTTTAATTGTTTGATAAAGATTAAAAAAAGTTTTAAAATATGTTGAGTTTTTAAGAGAAAAAAGATTAAATTAATCTTTTTGAAAATAGTAAATTAATATTATAATTTAGTAAAATAATAAAAAATATAGATAAAACTAAAAAGAAAAAGTAATAATTTTTTTAATTTTTCAAAAAATATATAATTATAAATAGAAAAGTTTCAAAAAATAATAAATAAAGTATTGAATTAAAAAGTCTCTAATTCGATATTATACAAAAATCAAATTTAATATAATATTGTCTTATCAAAAAATATTTTGAACTAACTGAATTAATTTTTAATCACAATAATTTAATTTTGGTCGATAATAAATATAAATTAAAACTATACCTTCTCGTTACAATAATTATTTTAAAAAATAATAAATTAAAAATAAAATGTGATATTTCTAAAAGCTCTTAGTAATTAGATTGAGTAGGATGACAATATTGATGATGGTGACTTTCCAGGGAAAGAAGACTATTTTGATTCGGATTCGCGGGTTTTGAGATTGTTATGATTATGAAGCCTAGCAATTGCATGGCATGGTCATGTTTGCTGCGTGACAGGGGTTCCAGACTTCCAGTTCAGTTGAAGCACTTGAAATTACTAGAGTGACCTTGGCTTTGGTGGGGTGGATTTGGAATGACGATCTCGGCGTTGGACAGCAGTTGACGTTTTCAGAAAGCGAGGGGTAGTGCTGAGTAAATGCGGGATCGGAGACGACGTACCCCGGAGATTGTGTAGGCAGGCATCTAAGTAAGTGGGGTGGATTGTGGAGCCATCAACTTCAAGGCCGCACGTGTTTCCCATGACCTGCACCCGTAAAACCTTTTTGTAAAGAAAAGATAAATTCAGCTCCTTTTGAGGTCTGTGGTATCGACGCTTTCTCTCCAACAAATTAGCCCATTTTCTTTGTAAACGAATTCTAAATGGGCCTCAGATGAAATGGACTTTTTCATTGGGAAATTCTTAGGTGAACCCGGTGCACGGCCCCACCCGTGCACCGGGTGGTCCCAAGAGCTCCCCAGAGCCGACACATGGAGAGTGTGATTATTTTATTGAAAAAAATATTTTTTTTCTTTTATCTTCATTTTTTTGCTTTTCTTTCACCAACCACGGTTAACCATGGTTGGTGAAAAATTTTGGAACTCCCGCCCTCACATTGCATAATCTCTGTTTCTCTCCAATTTTCAAACTCATTTGGTCTCTCTCTCCCGATCTCAGTCTCTCTCTTCAGCCCACCCCCTCCCGGTACAAATCTACCCCGTAGCTTCGGTCTTTGCCGACGGCGGTTTGCTCGTCGGAGACCGACTATTCCTCCGTGCTTCCTATCTCCTCTTCTTTGCACCTAGCCATTTTTCCCATTTCCCTAAAAAGCTTCCTGTTGAGTGAGGAGTGATCATGGTCAGCGGGCTTTTCTTCAGGACCACCATGTTCAACAGTCGTCATCGAGAAATTTGAAGATCAGGCGAGTGTCCTTCCAGCTAGCAAGCAAATTGATCCGTTTTTTAGAGGCCCCTATTTCTTGAAATAGCATTGGATTCCTCTGTTGCGGAGTCGGTTGGGCAGGTGAGGTATCAATTGTTTTTCACCCTTTCCCAAACGAATTGAGTTCTTGTCTCGACCCAGAATACTTCAGTTATAATGTGTTGTATTTAATCTATTTTGTTCTCGGTGCAATCACAGCAAGGCATCTATTTTGTTTTCTCGGTTCAATCACAGCAGGACTACACTTGCAGCCTCTCCTCTGTACTCTTTACTGCTCTTTCCTGCTTTGTCTTATGCAAATTTCATTTGAAAAGGGTTTTTAAAAAAGAGAACACTTTCTGTGGTGTTGGAGATGCAAATCCATACATCAGTGGTAGCTAGTGTCTCTGTTATTTGTCTAATTGCTAGTGGGGAATGGAAGACACGAATGGGAAATAATGCTTAGATACTTTGTTGGTATTTTTGGAGTTTTATTGGACTTATGCCATGAATTGTTGAACGTTGTTGATATTGTTTAACATGGTTTGGGCTATTATTGGAGTTATGATTCTCATGCTTTGGGCTAGTTTAATTTGCACACTTCAAAGTAATTGCAATATATTATTATATTCAAGACTGATTTGGACGTTTGCGTTAGTATACTATAGTGGGAAGAACAGTTGTTTTCTGGCTGTGAAAGTTAGTTAAGTCACAATTCCCCACCATTATTTTTGTACATCTAATGTTGTCAGTCCCAGTTCTCACTTAAAGTTAACAGACCAAAGTCTTGGGCAAAGGAAGGACCATTCCTATCAATGTCACCATCACTGCCCAAAGCATTTCTGTCTTTAATCTTCACTCTTTGCTTGCTAACTACTTTCTCTTCTTCTTCTCTCTCTTTCTCCCCTTGAGTCCTCAATTTTACTGGAAATTCACTCTTTGTTTACTGGAAATTTTTAGAGGAAATTCAACACTAGTACACATAGCAAGAACTGGGCTGTTTTGTTCTGTCCCATTTTTTTGGCCATTCTTTATGCGTTATAGTTGTATAGATATCAAGAATGGAGGAATTGAGTAAGTTGGTACTGTGCCTCCTGTGTTTTTCTTATGTTCAATTAGTAGTTATTCTTTCAGTCCCACGGACAGAATCTTGATTAACTGTGGGGGAAGTAAGCAGATAGAACATGAAGAACAGAAGCTTGTATGCTAGTAACTCGCATTCTGTGGTTTCAAACACTTCAATTGGGGTACCCACTGTTTATAGTTCTGCTAGAGTTTTTAGTAGGACTTTAACAGATTTTCCAGTCAGTTTTCAGTCAGATTCATTCAACTGATTTTTCACACTTTGATGAGCTGTAAGGGACAAATAATCAATAAGATACATGAATGGTATATTACATATGATCTTGTCTTATACTATAGGGGCATTTTCCATGCATTTCTTTTACTACTAGAAATCTCAAGCTTGGCAAATGCTATCAGGAGCAGGATATGTGTAAAGAGGGCCTAACAACTGCATGTTAGGCCTTATGATCTTCATACTATTATATGCGAATATTGAGATTATTAAAGGGGCCTAACAACTGCATGCTCATTATTCATAGACTATTGAGATTATTGGGATGATTGTCATTATTTTTGTCTAAATTCAGTTCTGGTTTGGTGTGGTTTTAATGTTGTTCTGCTGTGGTAAAAAGTGTGCAAATTGCAAGAGTTGAACTTGTGCTTGTCGAGGTCATTGGTGCAGAAACTTTTGTGTATTAAAGAAAAAGGGGAGAAGCGTAGATGATCTTAAGATTGTGGTGTTGAAGATTGGGGGTAGTTAGGTTCTATTATTTTGTGAGCTATGTATATAACATTTAGCTATTCTAATAGGTGTAGATAGATAATAAGCTAAAAGATATGAATAGTTTTAATATTAGCAAAGAAGCAGATAGTAGTACTTGCCACTAATTCAAAGAGCTAGATAGTGATAATTACTGGTAAAAACTAGATAAAAAGGAAGGTAAATGCAACAAGGAATGAGATAAGTAATAGGGACAGACAGAAATGTTGGTTGAGGGGAAAAAACTGGTTCTAGATAGTGTTGAATTTGGGAGGGGGAGGGGGTGGGAAGGGAGTCAATGTAGTCAAACTTGTATGATATAGAATGAAGGTTTTTCCCCCCTTGAATTTTGAAGACATTTGGTTGAGTTGAATACAAGTTTTCTGAGGAAACCATATACCCTTTAGTCTTTGAATAAGAAAGAAAAAAAGGTGCCTTTATTCATTCTTAAGTTATGGGCTATTAGGGAGATGAATTTTCACTTTTGTTGACAATTGCAAAGTTAGCATTATATTTAGGAGCTAGGTAATGGCTTGTGCCTCAAAGTAGCTTCTCGTCTTGGTGTTTTTAATAAGAACTGTTCTCAGTTCATGTATGTATTGGTTCTCAAATTAGAGATCTCTTGTTCAATCTTGGCCTTCTTGTTTCTCATGCTGATTTAGATTCTCAACAATTTGACACCCTGCATCCCCAAGTTCAATCTAAAGGCATATCCATTTTTACATCCCAAGTTCCCATTTTCTTCCCTTCTTATGGTTGTTCCTTAGTCAATTGTGGTTTGGTATATTAGCTTTTAACAATAACAATAGTGTGAGATAATTTTCCTGTTATTGGGAACCATGCAGTATTCGTGAATATTCTGATCCCCATGCTATTTGTATATTTCCTTGTTATATTTTTGGAGGTAGGGCATTCAGGGGAATATAGATTGATTCTGATGTGACTTGGAAATTTGAAACAGTTTGAATACTTGACTTCAATAAACAAATTTATTATGTTTTGGATATTGTGTTGTATTGTTTCCTTTAATAGACATGTTCAGTACAGATCTATATGATGTTGAGAGCAAGTGAATCAGCAAATATGAGTTGAGAATGCTGCATTTTTTGAGGTTATTGTGGCTGGCGCTTTTTAGCAAATGATGTTATTCTGTAACATTGTGGATTATTTGTGACTATTCGGATGCATTTGAAGCTTGCTGGTAGATGAGCCTAGTTTTGTGTGGATTAATGCATATGAAATTTGGTAGAATGCTTGTAGGAATTATATTTGGTTTGCTAGAATGCTTGGATTAAAAATATTCCCTTATTTTGAATCCGTTTCTATTTTTTTTTTTTTTGGGCTATGCAGATAATGGCATCGAGAAAACACTATGTAGTATTTCAAGGAAGAAAGGTTGGAGTATTTGCAGAGTGGGTGGATTGCCATATATCAGTAAATGGTTATCCCGGGAATAGCTTCAAATCATTTCCCTCTCTTGAAGAAGCGGAAAAAGCATGGACAACGTATAATATGAGATACACAAAAGCAGTCAGTAAAGAGACATCGTCATCAACACGGAGTGAATTTGATCCACCACCACCTCCTCAACCTCCTTCGAAATGGTTGATTAGAAAATAAGCTTTTGTATTGTATATAAAAAACAAGGAAAATGTAGAACTTTGTTTTGTAAGCTGTATTTCTATTTATTGTAGAATATGTTATTAAACCAGACTTGTAAACTTCTATAATATGTTTAATGAGCAGCGGATATTTCTCTTGCTTCAATGTTGTTGTCTATCTCATCTAAAAGGGTGAAAAACATGTTATTACACTCGCATGCTGCGTACTTAGTGTTGATCAGGCAAAAAAAGACTAAAAAAGTTGCAGAAATGCAAAAATAGAGATGACAACAAAACAGCCTAAAAATGCTGAAAATGTAGAATTCCAAAATGCTGGAAATGGCATCAAACCAGCTCAAAAATGCAGGAAATGCTGAAATATGTACATGTAAAATTGCAGAAAATCCCAAAACTGAAAAAACCAAATTGCTCTAGAATGCCAAAGAACACAGCAAAACAGAAAAGCTGCTGAAAACTCACAGAAGCCTAGAATTTCAGACAGACAAAACTGCTCAAAAAATGGAAAAAAGACTGCTCAAAACAGCTAAAAAAGGTAAAAACTACAGAAAATCCAATTGCCTTGAAAACAATCATACTTGCTCTAGAATGCCAAAAACCACAACAAAACTGCAAAACTGCTCAAAAATTACAGATTCCTAGAATTTCGGACAACCAAAATGCCCAAAAAAAATGTAAAAATGACTGCTCAAAACAGCAAAAAAGCAAAAAAAAAAAAATTGCAGAAATGCAGAAATAGAGATGACAGCAAAACAGTCTAAAAAATGCTGAAAATGCAAAGTTCCAAAATGCTGGAAATGGCATCGAACTACAGGAAATGGCATCAAACCAGCTCAAAAATGCAGAAAATGCTGAAATATGTACAACTCAAATTGCAGAAAACCCAAAAACTGAAAAAATCAAAATGTTCTAGAATGCCAAAAAACACAGTAAAACAGAAAAGATGCTGAAAAATTGCAGAATCCTAGAATTTTGGACAGCCAAAACTGCTCAAAAAATGCTAAAATTATAAACTGAAGATGGAAAGAATGCAGAAAATCTAAAAACTGAAACAATCCAAACTTCTTTAAAATGCCAAAATCATAGAGAAACAACAAACTCTTTGCTTTTAAGCAAGCCAAAACAGCTGAAAAAGCTAAAAACTGCAGAAAATCTAATTTTCTTGAATACAATTCTAATTGCTCTAGAATGCCAAAAAACACAGCAAAACTGCAAAGCTGTTGGAAAATTGCAGAATCCTAGAATTCTAAACAGACAAAACTGCTCAAAAAATGGAAAAAAGACTGCTCAAAACAGCTAAACAAGGTAGAAACTACAAAAAATCCAATTGCCTTAAAAACAATCCTAATTGCTCTAGAATGCCAAAAACCACAGCAAAATTGCAAAATTACTCAAAAATTACAGATTCCTAGAATTCCGGACAACCAAAATGGCCCAAAAAATGTAAAAATGACTGCTCAAAACAGCTGGAAAAACAAAAAAAAAAAAAAGAGCAGAAAATGACTAAAACTGAAACAATCCAAACTTCTCAAAAATGCCAAAATCACAGAGAAACAACAAACTCTTTGAGTCTAAACAATCCAAAACAGCTAAAAAAGCTAAAAACAACAAACAATCCAACTTCCTTGAAAACAATCCTAATTGCTCCAGAATGCCAAAACCACGACAAAACTTCAAAACTGCTCAAAAATTAGTAGCAGACCTAGAATTCCAGACAACCAAAACTGCCAAAAAAATGCCAAAATGACTGCTCAAAACAGCTAAAATAGCTTGTAAAATGTAGAAAATTCAAATTTGCTTGTAAACAATCTTTACAACAAACCAAAATGCCAAAACCACAGCAAAACAGCTTCAAAATATCAAAATTGCAGAATTCCATAAAACATCTACAAAATTAGCTCAATATTCATATATAGCGTAAAACACCCTGTTATAAAAATTTAGTAGCAGCAGTGTACAATTTTTAGCACTGCCTATGTCCATACACTTAAAAAGAAAAACTACAACCAATCTCCATTAACTCTTAATCAATCCCAAATTTTGAATTAGTAGTCCATGTAAATCCATTAGCTCCTGGATTGGCAAGTTGTTCACTGTCCATCGCCACGCCCAAAACTTTGATCATCAAACGGTTCATCCTACAATAAGAAAGTTTTGAATACATCACTATCTTAGGCACAAGTAAGACATTTAAAATCCGGCATGTTTTTGGGAAAGAAGTCTTACTCGCATAATTGTTATTGAAAGTCGTAATCCCTTGCAACATACTTCTAAAGGACTGAAATGAACCTCCTATATTAGGCACCTACAATGAAACCATAAATGTTGAAAATTTACTCTTTGTGGTGTTGGAAGTCAGATTTGTCATTAGAAGATAAAAAAATCTCAATTTCTCTTCTATGCAATAAACTTGACTTTAACAAAGCTAGACAAAGAATAAACTTGACTTTAACACTCTTAGTGTTGCATGCTTTTTCCAAGGACAGAAACAAAATACTCTCAAAACTGGACACTCTTTTTAATATTCTTGTAGTACCTGTCTTTAAATACTCTGGAGGAGTGAAAGCCAAGTTTGTACTGTAGCTCTTTCCATCCTTGCTGTTCTTCATTAGGCCAAAGCAAGATAGCCTAGGATTACCATCCTGTTGCATGCTGACTTGTTATGGTGCGTTGGTGATTGGAGCTCTTAGATATAGCCTCCTCGGATTTCAAAATCTGGGAATATCCTACAGTTTTTAAACCAAGGAATTACATTGTGTTAGACATTAGTCAAATTGAAGCAAAATAGTTCACTCCATGTGAGAATCATGAGGTTACTGTTGTATATAAAGATTACTCCCTCCCAATTTCCTATTCTTGCTCTAAGACTTGAGCCATCAGAACTGTTGCTGGTTTCTTTAGTTTCCTCACCTTTTGATGGATGGACATTGGAGATATAACAGACAGGAGTCCTCTTGGAAGTTCTCCAAACTAGTTGATTCCTGATACTCATCATTTTCACTGCCTGAGAATGAATAACCAAGTGAATAACCAAGTGCTTACCATGATGCAATGATTCAAATGGCAAATGATACATATCGAAGAAAGCTTACACAGAGCCATTTTCCCTGGCCAAAAAGGCCTTTCAGCTCAAAAACAGCAATAAGAAGCAAGTGCCTTTTGAAATCAGAGTTTAGCTGTTACCAAATGTATCCCTCAGCTCACTGAATTTTCTTTTAAGAATCATTAGAAGATCTGCAGCATCCAACTTAAAATCCAAACAAACAAACAAAGAACATGAATGGAAAAAAAAAATGTATATGTATATAATTCCCATCTTATGCAAGAGGAAATTCAACAACAAATGGTGAATACATTCTTGCATTATGGTGAATACTGGCTGCAGCAAGAGGAAAACTTCATTTATAGAAAAGGATGAAAGTGCAAACTGAAAATACCAAATACTTCTTTTCCATAACCAAGATCTCTTTTCCACTTGAGGAGAGTGCAAATACTTCTTTTCTTGCCTTGATGATACATAGTGCTACTTAAATTTTCTTAAGAGATACACAGTGAAGAATCATTAATTAGCAAAGCAAGCAGTGCATAACAAATGACAGCAAATTAACTAATCTTTAGGTAAATATACAAACTGGAAAATGAAAGCATGCCAAAGAAAGGCAGTAAAGATTCCACTTGAGTATTGAAATGTCTTCATTTTGTCAGTCTAGCAAGAATACTTCTCTGAATTCTGTCCAGCTATGGGTCGTTATCCAGACAAGTAATCTTTTCTTCAGTGCCAAGATGCAGAAGTCTGGATATTTCTGCAGTATGATATTTCTGAAATTTCTGCAATATGTCTGAAATTTCTGCAATATTTATACAGTTTGCCCTTCATATTTATACAGGTTACCCTTAAACATATCAATATTTCTGAAATTTCTACCATTTCCAACTATTAATTAGGTGATCCGTTCTCAAATGTGAATTGTAAATAAAGCCATATTTCATAAACAAAAATACAATTCAACTATATGTCACAGCTTACAAAAAACAGTTAACTGATAATGCAGGAATAACATCAAATTTCAGAAAATTAGTACCAGAAAACAGTTAACACATAATGCAGAATTCATCCCTATTTAAAAATATCAAATTACATAAAAAGCACAATATTCAACTAGATGCTGGAATGGTGAGCAGTTCCCGTTCGATGTCACCTTGAAGACTTTGATCATCAAATGAATCACCCTAGTATTAGAAAACACGGAATAAGTAAATGTTGTGAGTACAATTAGTAAATTTATTCATCCTGTATGCCATCGAAAAGAATTTTTACCGTAGCAATGTCATTCAATGTAGCGAATCCTTGCAACATACTTGTAAAAGACTGGTAAGAACTCCCCATACTAAGTGCCTACGATGAAACCATAAATGTTCAAAAGTAGAAAACCAACCTCATATTACAAAAAATTTAATGGTCATTTACAATTTCAAAAGTAGAAAACCAACCTCGCTGTTCCATGTTGGATTAGTCAACCCCACAGGTGTGCAAGCCTCATTAATTGCTACATTTTCTGGCTGCAAAGCCTGTGACAATTGGCTTTCCTGCACAGCAGGCTGCTTTTTCTTTCCTGCACCACAAACCCGTTAAGCTGTGTTAGAAAAAACATAAAATAAATAAACTAATGATAAAAACTTAAAACAATTTGCATTACAACCACGAGAAGATGCTTCCTTTTGACTAGAATTACTCCTTTGTCTTTTCTCAAAATGGCCCTTTATCCTTTCACCTCTTTCTCTACCCTTTGTTCTTATTTTCTTTGGATCTTTCACAGTAGCCTCATCAACATCCACACCATCTCCCTCGTGGCTAACGTTCATAGTTGGATCTTTAATCCCCGACTCGTGAATCAATCAAAGGATTTTTCTTGAAATACTCTTCTATCCGATTGGAAATACTTTCAAGACCTTGCCACATAATGAGCCTACATGCCTCATGCGATTGGCTTCTAGAAACAAGATCATAAGCAAATCTCATAGCTCGATTAGTATAGATAATATCTGAACTTGTTCCTTCCATATCAAATATCTTGGCTTGGTCAAAATCACTTACTCGCCTTCGAGCATCTTTACTCCACCTTTTCAATAAGTATCTTTCTGGAATAGTGGAAATTTTTTTTGCTTTCAAAGCTGCCAATGCATGTGTGCACAATATTCCATGGGATTCAAATTTTTTACAGCTACAGTTGACAGTGTTTGCAGCTGTATCAAGGTATACTTTGCTTGTCTTAGGTCCCCATATGGTATCCAATGTAACAATAAAGTTGATGCCAGATTCACCACAAGGTTCTTCTTCATAAGATGAGGCCAAGATGCCCTTAAACTCTTTCTCAAACAATTTGTACAGCTTGTGAGTATAGAAACGAGCAGCTTGTTGTAACACTATGCTAGTTTTCACTGCAATAGGTGGTTTCCCTTGTTTACATACAAAATCTGCCTCGGCTTCATTTTGGCGCCATTCCCCAAGCTTTCGCTCAAACTCAACAAGGAATTTCGTAAGAGAAGTTGTTTTGCTGCCAATACCATTTAAAACACTATTTGTACCCTTACTTCTTGAAGTGCTTTTGAATCCAGCACTAAATGATTCGTTGGAAAGAGCTGTACACCATCTTTCTCGAAGTTTGTATAATTTCTCTAACCATTTATGTCCACTCAAATTGTAGCCATTAATCATTTCAACCCATGTATTCTCAAACTCCTCCTTCGTCTCACAACCAATCAAGCACTTATGAAACATCTGCTGAAACTTTACATCACTGTTGAGACCTCCAAGGTATGATGGGGCATTTTTACAAATGTGCCACAAACACAACCTATGTTGGCTCCTAGAAAACACCGTATCGCAGCTTTCATGATCGCTGCATCTTGGTCAGTCATAAATGTCACAGGCTGCCTATTATTCATAGACTCCAAGAAGGATCTAAATGCCCACTCAAATGATGCAGCAGTCTCGTCAGATAAAAATGCACATGCAAATATAATCGTCTGCCAATGGTGATTTACCCCAATGAAGGGTGCACACACTAGATTATATTTGTTAGTTCTATACGTTGCATCAAAAACTACAACATCACCAAAAAAGTCATAATCAATCTGGCATCTACCATCCCTCCAAAAGAAATTGTGAATACGCCCTTCATCATCCAACTCCACATCCCAAAAAAACATGCCTTCAATGCTAGCTCTATGCTTGAAATGGTTGACTAAACTTTGAGCATCTCCCTTTTCAATCACCGAGTTTCTTCTATTATTAAGTTCATTATAAGCATCCTTCTTCGTGAATCCAACACTTGCAACATTACCACATTCTTTTATCATATAAGAAAATGCTTCAGAAGTCTTTATTCCGGAACCAACCATTACCTCCAAAGTGTCTCCTTTAGCTTTTGATACCCGACGGGCTGATTTTAACAAATGCTTCTCATATATCTTTGCCATCTCGTGGTTATGCTCTTTCTGTAGTTTGCTAGCCTTCCAACTACCATCCTTATCAACTTCAAACATTACCATTGCCTTGCAAGCAGTTTTTGTATCCAACTTTTCATAAGAACTACCATCACTTTCAGATATTTTAATACCTTGTTTTGAGCAGCAGAACACTTTTGACCTAATCTTTTTTGTCCCTTGCACGTAGTACTGTTTTCCCTTCCTTACACTAAAGCCACATGCATGTGCATAGTCATAGTACAACTCATACGCTTTCTCTTGACAATCTACAACAACATTCATTAATTTTTTTTCCAACCTCTGAATTAGTGCTTCTTCAGTTTCATCATCCTCATCATTTTGTCCCTCTGCTTGTTTCTCAGACACAATCTCAACATCATTGTTACTAGTGCCTTGTAATGATTGAATTTCTTCACTTCTTTGGTGTAAGAGTGGCACTTCCTCATCATCATCGTCTTCTAACTCATCAATAAAAATAGTATCTACACCACTTGACATCCTACAAACTAAAAAATAAGATAGCTGAAGAACAATTGTAAAATCATTCAAAAATAAATTAAAGGAATCTGTGGGTTGAAATACTATGAACTCATCTTTTAAAATTCTCAACCCCAATATGAAAGATGTTAAGAAGATCGTTGAAAATTCTCAAACCTAGTGCAATGTCAAAGGAAACACCTTAGAGGTTATAACAATTCTTCATCTCCGCCAAAGTGCAATGTCAAAGGAAAAAGAGAGAAATGCTTGATATGACTATTTATGGCATCATTTAACTGAGCGGGCATCTAAGAGTTAGGAAATTCTTTTATATATTTATGAAATTTGTAGAGCACAAAAACCTTCTTCTATAAAACCACATGGTTGAAAATATATGGCATTTTCAGTTCACATCCAAAGACCATAAACAGATGGGGGGAGTGTTGATAATAGTTTAGATTATGGAACAAACAAATGTACAACGGACATTGACAAGTGAAGGGTCAACACTTGCATATTCCTTTTGGACCATGTACACATATCCATATTTTGATAATCTCTCAGAATCACAATCTTCAGAAGCAAAGAATAATATACTGACTTGTTAAAAGCAAATAAACATACTATCTTAGTAAAACAACATGAAAAGAAATGGAAATTTGTAGCTAAAGGAGTAAAGAATATACTGAGTTCTTGAAAACCACAACGAACAATGATGGGAATGCAGTTGGCAAAACGATTGCTGAAGGGAATCAAAAGCAGAATGTTTGCTCCTTCTGCTATTATTCTTCAAATCGACGGGAACAAGTTGGGAATGCAGCTGAGGAAATTGCTAATGGACAGACTGCAGCAACATTTTCTGCAACCCAGTTCAAAAATAGAAGCAGAATGGCCGTAGACGAGGCAGATCTGAGTGGGCTTTGTCAGAGCTAGTGTTGAGCTAGTGTCGGAAATAGAAGCAGCGTTTTCTCAGATGTACTGTTGAGGTGATGAGTTCTTTCTAAGATAGAGGGGCTTAGTGGCTGATGAGTGCTTTGTCTTTGGATTGGAGTACCGTTGTAGAAAGATTAAGCAGAACAGGTAGCTCAACACTATGGACTGATGAGTGCTAAGGCAATGGGAGTTCGCTTTCAACCACCCAGGTAGTTCTCAGTGACTAACCTTCGAAATGCGACTTCGATTTCAGCAACCCAAGTCGAAATTAGTAGTCGGATGGTGCTGTCGACGAGTAAGATTCGAATGGCTTTGTAGAATCGTTCAGATAGTGTTAGATTGTCAACCGAACACCAAATGCAGCTGTGATAAGGCAATGAGAGTTCGATTTCAGCAACCCAGGTAGTTCTCAGTGAAAGGGGTCTTCGATTTCAGCAACCCAAGTCGAAATTAGTAGCCGGATGGTGCCGTCGACGAGTAAGATTCGAATGGCTTTGCTGAATCGTTCAGATGGTGTTAGATTGTCGACCGAACACCAAATGCAGCTGTGATAAGGCAATGAGAGTCCGTTTATGGCAACCCAGGTAGTTCTCAGTGAAAGGGGCCTTCCATTTCCCAATGATTTCAGCAATCTGTCGACTTTGCTGTGTTTCAGCGCAATGGCCAGATGAGAGAGAGAGATTCTGTGAATAATTTCCCACTCAAGAGTTTCTTCACCGAGATTATGGCGGGATGGGTGAAAATTGGGATAACCATGGTTAACCATGGTTAGCAAAAAAATGGGGGAAAAAATAAAAATGCACCGATTGAATGTTTTTTCAATAAAATAATCACACTCTCCATGTGTCGGCTCTGGGGAGCTCTTGGGACCACCCGGTGCATGGGTGGGGCCGTGCACCGGGTTCACCTAAGAATTTCCCTTTTTCATTTGTCCAGTTTAAGTCTTTGTACGAGGCCGGTGACGCTGTCAACAACACAAACACAAATATCCATTTTGCTTTTTCTCTTTTTTTTTTTTTTTTTGGTGGGTTGGTGGGTGGTGGTGGGCGTGAGAGGATGGGGACGCGGGGGTTCTGTCATTTGTGTATGGCATTTGTCGAGTAAACTAACAGGTACAAAAATTATCTACACTTTATACTAAACTAATTTAATATACATGTATTATATAAATTTGTTATATTCATTTTGATATGAATATATTACACGAGTTTATTATATATATTTTGATACGTATATATTATAGAAATTTATTATATATGCGTTAGATAGAATACTTTCAATTAGATTCAACTATATCTATGTGTCATGTCATTATAAGACTTTGTCATGTCATGTATCAATTAAGGAATTTTTTCAATTAAATTCAATAAGACCTACAGATCATTACAAGACTCTATTACGTATCACTCCAAAAGTATTTTGCAATTCTTATATATATATATATATATATATATATATATATGTATGTATATAGTCAATCTCATTTATTAATGTATTCATTTCTCATATAAATAATTATTATATATTTTTTCATTCAAATATTTAGCTTGTAGTACAATAGTAAAGAACAGATGATTATTACACATAATTTTTCTTACATTTAACCATTCTTGTTAATAAGCAGTCTTATATTTCATCCATTCAGGGGCACTTGTGTTGGCCACTGTGAGTAGTCATGTTGGCATAGCATGGACATACATCTTCGTTGCCGGAGGTGCCCGGAAGAACACAGTGGCAACGGGAACAGCACGTCCCGCAAGCTCTCTTACAAATCTTTTGCCTCCCTGACTTGGAGCACCTTACATCACATGCTGAATCGCAATCTAGACACGTACACAAATTCTACGCATAAGAAATTAAATTAATTATGTAAACACCGCTCGTTAATTAACAAAAGTCAAACGGTAAAGGAAAGAAGAAAACCTATCTTCGGAGAAGAGAGCGCCCTACTTTGTTGCTGTCTATCTGCAATGACCAGGAAATGGTAAGGTATAAATGATATATATATATACTATAGTATGTGTTTTATACAAGTAAAGAAGCACTGGATTAACATACTTACCATTTCCTCACCTCCAACAACATGAATAACCAGCAGAAGTACGAGAAGAGAAGCGATCGAAACCTTAGAGAAGGCCATAGTTATAAACTTAATGTTTGTCTTGGATCAACAAAGATTGTTTAATGTGTTTGATGAATATGATTTGCAGAATGGAAGCAAAAATTTCCTGGAATTTATAAGCAAATCAAGAAAGGGTTTGGGAAGAGTGGGGGTTGGTGGAGGACATTGTGCATGAAATGCTACAAAGATTAGCAGACGTAGAGTGTGGTTTAATTCCATTGGAATTTACAGCTGGAAAAGAGAAAGAGCATTTTGGAATAATCTATAAAGTAGGAAACTTGTTTCCTTGGCAAATTATATTTCCAAAGCGTAAAGGTTTGAATTATATTCCTAGATTTGTAAGCTCAAGGCGTCAGTAATGAATCATCATGTGGTTGTTCTTGTGGGAGGGTAAGCTGCTGGTATTCATTTTTGTGCCAAAAGCTCTAAAATAAACAAACGAATACAGGGAAATCGTTGAGTGATTGAAAGATGAAGATTCCTCATTTTCATTTTGCTTGCGAGGAAATTAATGGACGATGATGAACTCATTTTGTACGTAGTGATCGACGTGTAATTTTTTCTTTTTCGATACGTTCAAAGCAAAGGACAAAACAAACTCAGCTATCCTTCAACGTATATGACGACAAAAAGGCACAATTCGAACTCGAGTCAATGGCCTTTAAATGGAAAAGGAGGAAAAAATAGTTGTTACTGTGCATTAATGTTTATGGGCGGCTGGGGACCGAGGACCGTGCAAGCCAGGGTCATATTTTTTTTTTCTAAAATATTTTTATTTAAATGTTTTAGAAATAAGAGAAGAGAGGAGAGAGAAAGAGAGGGAGAAAGAATAATAAATAAAGAGAAAAATATAAAAATAGTTTTAAAACCTTTTTAAAAAGTCCCCGACTTATAATTTGAAACAATAAAAGTAATCTCTAACGACTTATATTATGGGATGGAGGGATTATGAGATAACATAATAATTTTTTTTAAAAAAATTAAGAATAAAAATAGAATTTAAATGATCATTTTAAAAAATTAAAATTTTAAAAAGAAAATTTTGAATTTTGAAAAACTTTCAAAAGGCAAGGCCTTAATTCCATCCAAGTACAATAGACTCTTTAAATATTATCATGTATTATTCTAATTTTTATAGAAGATGAATGCTCATATACTTGCACAAAATTTATAAAAATATGAAAAAAAAAGTATTTAAGAATTGAAAAATAACTAAAATATAAAACAATCGATAAAAGATATTAGTTGTTTAAAGACTATACGTCATTTAGTATCGTATTAGTAGTGTCTTTACTAATTTCACTAATATGTATTAGTGGTATTAGTAGTGTTAATAGTGGACATCCATATACATTTATCTACTAATAGAATTAGTGGATTCTCCACTAATTAGTGAATTCTCCACTAATGAATTCACAACACTCCCCTTGAATGTCCATCACATAAAGAATATGTATCGTTAAAACCTTACTAGATAAAAATTCAGTGAAAAAAAATATAGTAAAGGAAAAAAAGTACACTATTCTATATATCTGTTTATTACTCCCTTGATGAGATGATCCCTTTAAATTTTTTAATCGACACATACCAATTTTATATCTCAACTTCTCAAATATTGTAGTCGGTAAAGTTTTCGTGAAAATATCTGTCAGGTTGTCACATGACTAAATTTGTAACACATCAATTTCACATTTCTTCTAGAGTTTATGAGTAAAGAAGAATTAGTGGATTCTCCACTAATTAGTGAATTCTCCACTAATGAATTCACAACACTCCCTTTGAATGTCCATCACATAAAGAATATGTATCGTTAAAACCTTACTAGATAAAAATTCAGTGAAAAAAAATCTAGTAAAGGAAAAAAAGTACACTATTCTATATATCTGTTTATTACTCCCTTGATGAGATGATCCCTTTAAATTTTTTAATCGACACATACCAATTTTATATCTCAACTTCTCAAATATTGTAGTCGGTAAAGTTTTCGTGAAAATATCTGTCAGGTTGTCACATGACTAAATTTGTAGCACATCAATTTCACATTTCTTCTAGAGTTTATGAGTAAAGAAGAATTTTGGTGAAATATGTTTTGTCCGATCTTCTTTAATATATCATCCTCGTAATTGAGCTATGCATTGCATTGTCTTCATAAAGAGGAGTTGGAATATCTCTACGTAAAAATTCATAATTTTCTCGGATATAATGAATCATTGATCTTAACCATACACATTCTCGACTTACTTCATGAATGGCTATAATTTCAGCATGATTTGAAGAAGTAGTTGCCATAAATTGTTTTGTAGAACGCCATGATATAACAATATTTCTACATGTAAATAAATAACCCATTTGAAAATGTGCTTTATGTGAATCAGATAAATAACCAGTATTTACATAATTTATCAATGTTGGATTGGTTTTATTTGAAGACAATAATTCGAGATCAATTATACCTTAGAGATATTGAAGGATTTTTTTAATTCCATTCCAATATCGTCTTGTTGGTGAATAACTAAATCTTGCTAATAAATTGACAGCAAATGCAATATCATGTCGTGTATTATTAGTAAGATATATCAAAGCACCAATTGTACTGAGATATGGTACTTCAGAACTAAGGAATTCTTCATCATCTTCTTGAGATCGGAAAGGATCTTTATTCACATCTAATGACAAGACGATCATTGGAATACTCAATGGATATGCTTTGTTCATGTAAAATCTTTTTAGAACTTTTATATATTGATTGATGAATAAATGTTTCACTTTCCAGATGTTCAATTTGTAAACCAAGGCAAAATTTAGTTTTACCAAAATCCTTAATTTTGAATTCTCTTTTTAAATAATCAATTGTTTCCTGGAACTCTTCGGGAGTTCCAATAAGATTAATATCATCAACATATGTAGCTAATATTACAAATTTAGAATCAGATTTCTTAATAAAAACACATCGATATACCTGGTCATTTTTAAATCCCGCTTTCAATAAATATTCACTAAGACAATTGAACCACATGCGTCCAGATTACTTTAGGTCATATAATGATTTTTGCAACTCGATAGAGTAATTTTCACAAGGATAATGTTTGTATGCTTCGGGCATACGAAATCTTTTGAGGATTTTCATGTAAACAACATTTTCTAAATTTCCATACAAGTAAGTGGTGACAATATCTAATAGGCGCATATCTATCTTTTCATGTACTGCCAAATTGGTAAGATATCGGAGTGTAATAGTATCAATAATAGGAGAATAAGTTTTATAATAATTAATACCTGGTCTTTGTGAAAAACCTTAGGCTACTGACCGTCCTTTATATCGTATGATTTTATTATTTTCATTGCGCTTTCGCACAAATATTCATTTGTAACCAATAGGTTTTACATCATCCGGTATTCGGACTGCAGGTCCAAAGACTTCACGTTTTGTAAGTATATTTAACTCCGATTGAATCGCATCTTTCCATTGTAGCCAATCTTTTCTATATCGACATTCATCAACTGATATTGGTTCAAGATCATCATTATCCTGTATAACATTAAGAGATATATTGTATGCAAACATATTATCAATAACTGTTTCTCTCTGATTCCAACTTCTATCGGAAGTGATATAATTGATAAAAATTTCAGTATTACTTTTATCAACTTCTGGTTCTTTCTCATCAGTTCTCTCTTGGTCTTTATTATTCTTTTCTTCAATATGATCATCTGGATCATTTAATCCTCTTTTCTTTCGAGAATTTTTATCTTTAGAACTAAAAGATCGGCCACGCTTTTGGCGTGCTTTTGACTTGGCAGCTATAGGTATAATCTTTTGTTCTGTTGGGACTTCAATTTGAATAGGAACGTTTATAGCTGAAATATGCAATTTTGACTCTTCTGGAGTCAACAAAAGTATCTGGCATTTGATTTGTAATGCTTTGCAAATAAATTATCTTTTGAACTTCAAGTTCACGAGTGCTTGTGCGTGAATCAAGATAATTTAATGACGGTGTCCAAGTAAGATCTTTCTTATTCTATGTATGTGCTCCCCCTAATTTAGGGAATAATGATTCATCAAAATGACAATCAGCAAATCTTGCTATGAATACATCTCCTGTCAGGGGTTCAATATACCTGATAATAGAAGAAAAATCATATCCAACGTATTTCCCCTTTCTTCTTTAATGACCCATTTTTGTATGTTGGTTTGGTACAATTGAAACATATACAACACACCCAAAAATTCTTAAAGGAGCAATATTTAGTTCTGAACCAAAAGCTAATTGCAAATAAGAAAATTTATGATAACTAATTGGTCTTATACGTACAAGTGCTGCAGCATGTAAAATAGCATGTCCCTAGGCAGATATTGAGAGATTTGTTTTCATTAATAATGGTCTAGTAATTAATTGTAATTTTTTAATAAAAAATTTAACAAAACTATTTTGTGTATGAACATGAGCTACAGAATATTCAATATTAATCCCAATTAACATGCAATATACATCAAAAGCATATGATAAAAATTCACCGGCATTATCCAAACGGATATTTTTAATTTGATGGTCAGGAAATTACGCTCGTAATTTAATTATTTGAGCAAGTAATCTCACAAACACTAGGTTGCGAGTAGATAATAAACGCATATGTGACCATCAGGATGATGCATCAATTAAGATCATAAAATATCTGAAGGGATTACATGGTGGAGGAATAGGTCCACAAATGTCTTCGTGAATCTGTTCAAGAAATGTAGGACTTTCAGCTCCTACTTTTACTGGTGATGGTCTAATAATTAATTTTCTTAGGGAACATGCAGCACATGAGAATTTTTCTGATGTCAATATCTTTTTATTTTTTAATAGATGACCATGTGTATTCTCAATTATTCTTCTCATCAGGGTAGATCTCGAATGACCCAACCGATCATGCCAAATGCTAAAAGTAGTAGGATCGTTAAACTTCTGATTTACTAGATGATGAATTTCAATTATACATATTTTTTGCAAAATATAGGCCAGTAGAAAAAAACGATAGTTTTTCTAATACAGATTTATTACCCAAATTAATTTGAGTAATATAAATATGCTTAATACCATTTTTATCATTTGTTTCAACATGATACCCATTTCTGCAGATATTTTTAAAATTCAATAAATTTCTTCTGAATTTTGAGAAAAATAGTGCTTTATCAATATTAATTGTTGTTCCTTTAGGTAACAATATACTAGCTCTTTCAGAGACTTCAATCACATTTGTACTACCGTTTATAATATAAATATTTATTTCTCCCATTTTGAGATAAGAAAAATATTTCTCATTTTTTAGTATGATGTGTGTAGTTCCACTATCAATAATACATACATCATCATTAACAACAGTCATCTGAATAAAAATATATATATGCAAACGTAAATATTATTAGAATATAATGAAAATTAAAAAATATTAAGGTGAGGCATTAGTTCTTTTGGACACTGCCATCACCAATTAAATGGTATATCCTACCGTTTGGGTGTTCGAAAAAATCAGATACATCTATATGGGTAATATTGATATTAAAATCTTCTGGATCAATATCATCGTCGTTGGCATCATTCACTAGATGTTGAGAAAAATTTGTTTTAACATTTTTATTTTCTTTTTCAATGAAACTTGATATAATTCCGCTAAATACTTAGTCGTACGATAGTTACGTGACCAATGACCTTTCATACCACATTTATAACACTTGTCTTCATAATTTTCTTGCATTTCTTTTTCTTTTCCCTTATTATCTTTTCTTTCACACTTCAGGTGGTCAGTATTTCTCACAACTTGATTATTACTATGATAAGAAAAATATCGAGCGTGTCCATGATCATAACCACAGTCACAACAGTGCACCTTATATACACACACACGCGCGCGCGCGCACTGAGGGTGTATATATCTCATTAAGTGGAAATGGATAATTTTCCTAAACCACAATGATATGCTATCTGCTCCATTTCATCCTCACTCTATCATTGCATTTTTGCTAGTCATTAGATTAAAGAACTTTATGTCGATCTTTGCATTGTTGATCAGTTTTAAAGACATTTGTGTTCTATAGAAAGTTTGTCTTTAATGTCCCAACTGCCCATTCTTAAAACAAGACAATCTTCTCACCATTTAATGATGTTTCAAAAGAAGCTAGTGCAGGGAAAGTTAATTTGATATGCAAATATTTGTAAATGCATTAAATTTTGGACTTTTATTTAGAGATTACGCTAGATTATGTGGCAGAACATATCCGATTACCTTCAAATTTGGCCATAATACCTTTTTTTATAGCAATTTTAATAAATCAAACGGTTGGATCGTTAATTTGATATGCTAATCATTGTAATGGGTTAGGTTTTAGGCTTTTATATAGAGATTATGCTAGATCATGTGGAAAATCATATCCGATTACCTTCAAATTTAGCCATAATACTTTTTTAATTTTTTTTAACAAATTTAATGATTGGATCATTAATTTAGTATGCTAATCAATCTAAATGTGTTAGGTTTTCGGATTTTATATAGAGATTATACTATATCATGTGGCAAACCATATTTGATTACAATCAAATTTGGAAATAATACTTTTTTTTTTCCATTTTTAAAAAAATCTAACGGTTGTATCGTTAATTTGATATGCTTATGTTTCTAAATGCTTTAGGTTTTGGGTTTTTACATGGAGATTATGCTAGACCATGTGTCAAACCATATCCGATTACTTTCAAATTTGACCATAATATTTTTTTTTAACAATTTTAATAAATCTAACGATTGGATCATTAATTTCATGCTCTAATCAATGTAAACAGGTTACATTTTTTATTTTTATATAAAGATTATATTAGATCATGTGGTAGATCATATCCGATTACCTTCAAATGAGGCCATAATAAAATTTTTTAGTAATTTTAACAAATATAATAGTTGGATCATTAATGTGATATACTTATCTTTGTAAATGTACTAGGTATTATATATACATCTATATTTATATGGCATGTGTGTATATGTGTGTGTGTGTGTGTGTGTGTGTGTGTGTGTAGATATTATGATAGATCATGTAGATAACAAATGATCTATGCGGTATCTGCATGATATATATATATATATATATATATATATATATATATATATATATATATATTATTTATAGATGTTATGTATGTAGATCTTATAATAGATCATGCGGCAAACTCATAGGAAACTTCTAGAGAAGCACTAAGATTTAGGAAGATCAAGGAGACCTTTAATTGATCAAGAAGGTTTCAATGAAGAAGAAGAAAGCTTACTTGTCTATGAGTGGTTTCTTCTTCTCTTCTTTATAATTTATTCACAATTTGAGATTTAATTATTTTAATTGTATTTAGAGAATGTTTTTGAATTCATAATTCTGTATTGATTTTAGCTATTTGATCAATTGATTATTATTCTTGATATTTGGTTACTTCATTTATTTGGTGAATTGATTGATTGTTTCTTCCCTCTAATTAACTTGGGAAAGAAGATTAGAAGAGGGTTCAATTTAATTAATTATATATTTGTTTTCTTGACTAACTTAGGAAAAGAGGTAAGAAATTGAACTTGAGTAATCAAAAGTTGATTAATGTCACATAGAGTATAGGGATATTGATTGATTTCATGCTTTAATATTACCTAATGGTAGGGATATTTTCTAAGGAATTATTTTTTATGCATCTTTTTGACTATTTTAATAAGATTGGGAAATCTACTAAATTGGTTAGAAAGATAGTGAATTCATGACTTGGGAAAGATGTGGAATTTATTTTATTCATTCATGATGCCAATATGATAATTAATTGTGATAATTGTTAATTAATCATTGTCATGTCTTCAAGAATTTCTATCTACTTACATGTCTTTTCTCTTTATTTTTACTCCTTAATTCTCTTTGTAACTTTTCTTATGCGAACTTGTTTTATTCTCTAGTATATTATATAGTAGTTTATTTACTTCTATTTCTTTATTTTGTTAGATAAACAATAAAGATTTGAATAAAGTAAGGTAAGAGCCTAAGTTTTTATGGATTTAATACTTGATATTTCCTATGCTACATGACCGGTATACTTACTTATATGTGTGGTTAAGTGTTTAGTATTTTAATTAAATTTTGATTAATTGTGTAATTTATTAGTAATATTTTCTATACTCAAAAACACGAATCACTGATCGTAGATGCCCAAGATTGCAATGGACTATTCAGCCGCATATTCCAAATGAAAGCCTTCTCTTGACACTACAAGCAGCATACTCATTATTGGAAAGCTTGAGAGGCTCAAAAAATAGGAAATAAAATATGGCCTCTGATATCCTCATTTCTACCTTAAATGGGTTTAGATCGGCTTGAACTATTTCCACCTTGTTTCTATCTCAGAACATCAATATTTGGTGTAAGTTGGACGACACATATTAATTGGCATAAATCTAATCCCAACCCATGAGGAGGGAATAAGAATGTTTAGCATTAACCACAAAAAAGTAGTCGAGCTGGTTTGTTCCCACGGTCAATTCCACTAAAAGCACCCTTAATGCAGCTGCTACTTTCCTGTGAAATTAGTCATCTACATGTTAGTTGAAATCAAATCATCAACTGTCTTAGCCAATCTCTTTAAGATATTGACTGGCATAATATTCAAAACTATTCCCTTATCAACGAATGCTCGACTGATTGGTCGTCCATTGAGATAGGATTTAATATACAATGGCTGCAACTGTTTGGTCATGTCTTTTCTCGGCTTTGGAATCGCATTATTGAGGAAGTAGATTGTACAATTTCATCTCCATTCAATTCGGACCATTCAGCTTCCGCTTTCTTGGACACAGTCACGTCTCCAATGAGCATTTGCTAATTCCTCCTTTCACTATATTCAACAAGTAGCACACATACCACACTTACTGACCCCTTAAGATCGAACTAGTCTTTCTACATTTTGTACCTCAAGAATGTCCTTTTTTCGTGCTTAGGCTACAATGGAACGGCTACCAGGCCGTGTGAACTAAAGATAGATCGGTCGGACTGAAGTGGGTCAATTATCGGCTCCAATGGCTGAGATGCTATGATGGTTAATACAACCTTTCCTCCCTTTTTATGGAAGGCTACCTTCTAATTCTACCTATTTTCATATGACGAAGTTACCTGTTCTTTCACACTTGAAAGGCAAACTTCCTTGCCTAACCTCTGGAAGATATTGAGCTTTTTGGTGAGGCGAAGGAGTGTGAATCCCTTTAGTTTTGCTTTATGTTCAGCTGAGCATTTTATTCAATTGGCTTCCAATCACCAAGCTCAATCTTCCAGTATGGCGTGCTCCTTGTGAGTTGAGAATCTCCTTTAGGTCAGGCAAATGCTGTTCAAGCTGATTAATGTATGCCCTTCTTTCACACAGTTGATCTTGCAAGTCAATTGGTTGTGTTGGCTTCTCTTTTCAAACCTTCTTAGCACTTGACTTGCTGTTTCCTGGGCAAGCCACCATATTCACATCCACTCGTGGAAAGGGATCTGAATCCACTATTAATTTAGAAACAAGCTTAGCTGTAAACTTCAATCTCTCTTCCTGAATAGCTTTTTGTATAGCCATCCTAAAGATAAGGTAATTGTTAGTGGTATGAGTATGAGTGTTGTACCACTTACAATACCTTTTTTTTCTTTAAGTTCCTCTACCGATAGTATTTGTTGTCTGTGTAATAATTTGATTTGCTTGATGGTTGAAAATCTGGTCGATTTTCGTGATGTCAAATAGATAACTGTCCTTTCTGTTCTTATTCTCCCTGTTGTCAGATTTAATGGTTTCCTTGCCTTTGGGAGGTTTTAAAGCAGGGCATACATAGCTTTTCGAGCAACGGGCTCTGCAACTAAAATTTCATTTGCTGATTCTTCCACTGGATCAAACAGATCATCGACCATAAAGATCATAGCCTGTCTCTTGCTGAAACTTATACACCTCACTTCTTTTCCTTCTGCTTGATAAACTATTCCTGTCGAGCAGCATGAAAAACCAATCATGATAGGTTTGAAAAGTCTTGCAAGGTCAGGGCCTCTTTTAATTGGGGATGCATCCGACCAACTGCAATCCTGTCATACTTATCTTCAAGCAATCTATTTGAACACCTGCTTTTGAGCCTTTTGAAACATTCTAAGAATTTAGTTACGGTTTTGCCTGGTTTCTATTCTATGGCCAATAAATCGACTATTGCACTTTGAGGATTGGCCAATAGAACTGCTCGTGGAATAAATGTACAAAATTTAGTAGTAGGTTTGTGTACCAATTGAAAGCGGCTCTTATAAAAAATAACAGAAATAATTGTCGCTCATAATATTTATTAGTAGCCCATTCACCACATTAAGCTACAAATTTCCCAATATATTCTATAGTAGTTTTCTTGTCATTGTCACAGAACATTATAAAATCAAGCACTTTGAAATCCTTGAGTAAAGGTCTAACTATGTTGATCTAAATAGGGTTTCCTATAGAAAAAGCTGGCAATAGGTTGCCCTCCAACACTTAGGAGCAATTGTCCTGTAGTCAACATTCATGGTTGTCCCCCAGGGTAGAGGAACAGAGGTCCCTTGTGGAAATGTGGTAATTACCCCCTTCCCAGTGTTGCTAGTTATAGGAACACTCATGGCTATAGTCTGTCCAGTCACATGTGATCTAACTGATTGGGAAGATTAAGTCAATCATTAATCCTATGCTACCAAACTCAACGTAAGGTATCCTCCCAAGAATTGCAGGTATATGACGCCTAGGAACCAAGGTGTGTGAAGGTGAACTGTGATCTCTTTTGGCAATAGTAACTCCGCCATATTGCAAGTGCTGTGAACCTACTCGGGGATCTACTAAAGGTGTTGTGGCTATTGAAACATTCCTAATTGGGGTGGTCAAAGTCTATAATTTGTTTCAAAGCAAAAGTCTAAAAACTACATCACAAACTACTAGATAAGATTTTACATTAATTCTCCTGTGCTTTCATCAAATTGCTGCCCGTTAGCTGTGAGAGATATTGAAGAACTTGCAAGCATAATAGGAATTGTATTTCAGCCAACATCCTTTTATTGACCGTTAGCATTTTCTCCTTATCGATTCATGTTGCATATAGTCTTTCTTGAATATAATTGCATGAACTATGGAAAGGGGTCACTTCAAGGTGATCCTATTCTTGACCCTAAATAGTATTAGGCGATGAAAAGTATAGCTAGCCAAGCCTACCAGGTATACTGTCCTGGTAAAGCTGATCCCTGTGAAAGTTGACTGGGACGGCTAACATAGAAAAAATATATGGTTTAAGAAGCAGGCTATTCCAAAAATGGCTTGAGATCCCCAAAAAAAAAACACTCATTTATTGATCAAATGGAAGAAAACCCCAAATGTATAAGCAATTTTTATTACCCGAGAGAGTAATTTGTGATTTAAGCTGGAAATAAAAGCTAGTATATGTAAACAAAAAGTAGTAAACTAATTCTAAAGAAAATAACTCCAGAAAGACAGAAATAAAGAAATTGTTGTATTTGTTCTTGGGTGTTCTTGATTTGATCCCTTCTTTGATGTTTTCCTTAAGTATTTAAAGGAGTTTGATAATCCCATATCCACTACTTTCGCAATATCTGGTGATCTTGCTTCCGTTGATGTTCATGGCAATCGTAGTGGAAGAGTGGGTCTTGAACCAGTCAAAAACTCCTACACCTTTTGCTGGAATCTATGTTGTATCTCACTTAAACTCAACTTTCTAAAAATCTGGACACGTCCTCCAACTCATCCGTTAGTCTGATTCAACAAGCTATCGTTTTGATCAACTGATTGTGGGCCAGCTAATTAGTCGTCAAATAGCCTTAGCCGTCTACTGTCTAGTAGGTCGAATGGTTGATCTTTTCCAGCTGGCTTGGTCATTTTTGCTTACCAACAACATACTTATACTTTACAGATATACACACATTTATCTTTTGGGTACTAATTATATACACATATAAATATAATATATATATATATATAAACATATATATATATATATATAATAATTTGAGTCGGGATGAATAGAGGATCATGTAATTCCTATTTCCAAGGATTTGCGGTAGTAGAATAGTAGGATGAAGTTCTGTCCCATCTCGTTCCGTTCCTAACCTTACTTAAATCGGAAAGTTTTCGATCATATTAGATCTAATTGGATCAGGCCTCCAGTTTATAACTTGGAAAATTGTCAAATCTACTTGAGTTCAAGAATTGTAAGCTCATTTCTTTTCATCCGGTATTGGTAGTTTTTTAAGAGTTATCATTTCATTTTATCTAAATTAGAAAATTGTGTTGGTGGTTTGAGAATGGCACTGAAAAAATCTCGCTTGCAATGAACAACCCAAATGCTTTAGATCTAACTAATAAATAGAGCGCTCACTAATCAATGGAGCATACTTAATATCTGCTAAAGGATGTAGACTAAAAGTATTTTCAGAAGCTACCGTAAACTCAAAGCAAAAGAAAAATAGTCAGTCTGCAGTGGTTGTTATTAATAGTAATCCTCCTATGCAATTAACCTGAAAATTAAAATTAAAATTAAAACATTTTTTTTCTAATCTATTTTTTATATAATTTATTATCTACCCTCAATTCTAATTCCATCATAAATATATTTTTTTAAATATCAGCCAAAAATTAGTCTAATGGATTGATTTTTTCAATAGCCCACAAACCATGACTAATCTCTGACAGCTTTCGAAGAAATATCTCCTACCCAGAAAGAGAAAAGTTGTGGCAGTGAATGGAATGAACAAAAGCTTCAGTAGATTCATGGCATTGCTGAATTAAGGGAATTTGTCAAATCTGAACCTGAAAGAGTGAATGGAAAAGGCAGAAGAACAGCCTTTCTTTCAGTTCTTTGTTCTTCTGCTGGTTTCTTGTTGTTTTGGAGTTTGTATAGGCATAGATAATATTACAATCACTCAGCCTCTTATAGATCCTGAGACAATAGTCTCCCCAAACCAAACCTTCAAATTATGCTTTTTCAGTGCTGCAAATAGCACTAATCGCTATGTGGGAATCGTGTATAATAATGTTCCTGTACAGACTGTTGTTTGGGTAGCTAACAGAGACAAGCCTCTGAATGATTCTGCTGGAAGTTTCGCAATCTCAGAGGATGGAAATCTTGTTGTCTTGAATGGGCAGAAAGATACTTTGTGGTCATCCAATGTTTCAGACTCTCTGAGGAATTCAACTGCACAGCTCTTGGATAACGGGAATTTAGTCGTGACAGAAAATTACAGCGGAAGAATCATATGGGAAAGTTTTCGCAGACCCACGGACTCCTTTTGGCGAAGCATGAGGATCAGTACAACTGAGAAATTGACTTCATGGAGTAGTCCTTCTGATCCATCAACCGGAAATTTCTCAGTCGGCCTTGAAACTAATCCAATTGCACAGCTTTTCATTCGGGATAAAAGCAAACCTCGCTGGCGCAGTGGCCCGTGGGATGGGACCATGTTTTCTGGGATACCAGAGATGAGTTCTTCGTATTTGAATGGATTTAATCTTATTGGTAGCGGCACAGATTCTTCATATATCATCATCACATATGCAAATGAAAGGACATTGATGTACCTGCAGTTGACTTCCGACGGATATTTCCAGCAGAAGAACTGGCAAGAAGGACAAAAAGATTGGAATATTTCATGGTCCACAATACAAAACCAATGTGATGAGTATGGCAAATGTGGACCCTTTGGAAGTTGTAATTCACAGAATTCGCCAATTTGTACATGTTTGAAAGGGTTTCAGCCAAGGGATGATGCTGAATGGAATAGAGGAAACTGGACCGGCGGCTGCATAAGGAGGACTTCCCTGCCGTGTCAGAGAAAAAATTCAACTGGTCAAGAGGGACAATCGGATGGCTATCTGAGGCTCACAGGTGTCAAAGTGCCAGATTTTGCTAAGTGGAAAGATGCTTCAGGCTATGAATGTGAAAGTTTCTGCTTGGAGAATTGTTCCTGTATAGCTTATGCCTTTCATACAGGCATTGGATGTTTGCACTGGAGTGATCCCCTAATTGACATACAGCAGTTCTCCTCCGGTGGAGCAGATCTATATGTACGCCTGGCTAATTCTGAACTTGGTAATATACTTCTTCTGCACTGGTTTTGATGATGATTTTCCAAACATTAATTTATTGTGTCAGTTTTGAACTTAAGTTGCTATGTTCTTGTGATTGACGTTTAGCTTTTAAGCTCCTCTGAATCTGTTCTTCGTTGGTTATTTCTAGATCGGAATAGTATTGAGTTGTTTGGAATCATGCCTATGTCTGTTTACGCAGTTAATTCTCTGATAACCGTTGACTATTTTTGGATAGGCAGGTAATAAAAAGGATAAGACCGCGATTATTGCTAGCATAGCAGTTGTAGGGTTCTTGTCTGTTGCAGTCACTGCATACATTTTCTGGAAGTGGTTGGCTAAACACAGAGGTAACAACTGAATATTGCTTGACTTTTCTACAAATGTTGTCATTAATCTTCCTGTAGTTACCAACAATTTGTTTATGAATCAGGAAAAAATAAGGATGATGAGCTCTCATTGATTGAAGCTGGGAAAGTGCATCAAAAGGAAAGCATAAACACGAACAGCTTGAAACAAGTTGCATTTGAAGAGCTACCCTTGTATAGCTATGAAACATTGGCTTATGCAACAGACCATTTCAACTCAAAGAATAAGCTAGGGAAAGGTGGTTTTGGACAAGTCTACATGGTAATTCAAATTCTTTAATGTACTAGTTACTGAGGAATTGCATGATGCAGTGTTGGTTGTGGAAAAGTTTACAAATCAAGTATATGCAGGGAAACCTAACAGATGGCCGGGAAATTGCAGTGAAAAGGCTTTCAAAATCTTCTGGTCAAGGGATTGAGGAGTTTATGAATGAAGTTGTGGTAATATCTAAACTCCAGCATCGTAATCTTGTTAGACTCCTGGGTTGCTGTGTTGAAAGAGAAGAAAAAATGCTAATCTACGAATACATGACAAACGGAAGCTTGGATACTTATCTCTTTGGTTAGTTGATGATAACACATGTTTCATTATTTTTGTTCCAATCCACAAATTTATCATTCTAAGGACATCAGTCAGGAATTGCATACCATAACAGTTATTCTTTCAGGTAGTTTTAACTAGAATTCGTTTGTCATCAATCTTTTCAGATTCAGCAAAACAAGCTCTACTAGTTTGGAGGAGACGTGCACTCATTGTTGAGGGGATTGGAAGAGGCCTCCTTTATCTTCATAGGGATTCAAGATTGAAAATTATTCATAGAGATCTGAAAGCAAGCAACATTCTCTTGGATGAAAATTTGAACCCAAAAATTTCAGATTTTGGATTGGCAAAGATTTTTGGTGGCAACCAAGATGAAGCTGGCACAAGAAGGATAGTAGGAACATAGTAAACACAAACTGCTCTTCTACTATTTTATTTAATCATAGACAATTCTGAATCATTTTCTTTTTGGTCCTCTTTCCTAAGTCCTAACTCCATCAATGAACATTAAATAACTTCATAGGTTTCTTTTTGCCCCTAATGATGTGATGCAGTGGCTATATGTCCCCAGAGTATGCAATGGAAGGGATATTCTCACAAAAATCAGATGTGTACAGCTTCGGGGTGCTCTTACTAGAGATAGTAAGTGGAAGGAGAAACACTAGCTTTTCTCACGACGAGAATGAGCTAAGCCTTCTAAGATATGTAAGTTAGCTGCCTGCCTGTTAAATTCCCTGATGCATTAGGCATATATGGTCAAACTCTCTAAATTCAACCCTTCAACATTTTCAGGCATGGAGATTGTGGAATGAAGGTGAAGCAGTAAAAGTGATCGATCCATCGATTTTTGATCCGAACATTGAGATGGAGATCCTGAGATATGTTCATGTAGGACTACTGTGCGTGCAACAATTTGCTAAAGATAGACCAAATGTCTCTGCCATACTTTCAATGCTTAATAGTGAAATTTCAGAGCTTCCTCGTCCCAAACTACCAACTTTTATAGGCAGATAGCACATTCTAGTAATGGTATGAAGGGATGAGTGGTGTCTTGTCCATTAGATTACAATCAACGAGATATATACACGTGATTTTTGTTTATGTATATTATATTATTTATAATATAAAAAAATTTGTTCGCACATTCTTTTATAATATACTAAGTTGGTGTCAGTGTGTTAAACAGAATAATTTCAGTAATTTTTTCAATTTTTTTATATTAAAAAACAATTCAGATAGAAAGATAACTCTGATATTAAAAAAAAATCAAATAACTCTGATTTTAAAAAAAAATCAATTCAAATAAGCATGATATTTTTAAAAAAAAAACTTTCAAATTTTTTGGAAAAAAAAAACTTTATTTTAAATATTAGTCCTGATATTAAAAAAAAAATCAAATTTCTTCAAAAAAAAAAAAAAACCTTCTTTTAAATATCAATACAAGATAGTGCCACGTGTCTCTTTAAGAAGTTTTTGCAAACACTTTTATATATATACCCTTCAATTTTCTTCACAAAAAAATATTTTTTAAAATCAAACTTCCAAATGACATGGGCTCCTTCGACCTTGTCTGGTGTAGTTTGCGCCCGGACAAAACGGCAAAGGGCCTTTGGACGGCTATTGTGTTACATTTGTTCGAGCAGCCACTGATGCCCAAAACCATTGGTGGCAACTTTTAACTTTCAAAAGTTAAAAGAGATAGATAAATTAAAATTTTGAATTTGCTGTGTGCCGTCGTTTATTGTTTACCTATTTATATATATATATATATATATATGTGTGTGTGTGTGTGTGTGTGTGTGTGCGCGCGCGCGCCTTAATCCCAAGTAACTTGGGGTCAGCTACATGAACCAACGTCAGGTAACGTGTGGTCATCCCCATGAATCCTCTCTCGCCACTTCCTTCTATCAAACTTTATACTCTCATCTAAATTTAATAAAGACATATCTTTCCTAATCACCTCTATCCATGTCATTTTAGACCTGCCTCTACCTCTATCTAACATATCCTACCTCCCTCTCTCCATCGTCTTAATAGAAGCATCCCTTGGTCTTCTCTGAACGTGTCCAAACCAACGCAGACAACTTTTTCTCATCATTTCCTCAATAGATGCCACACCCACCTTTTCCCTAATCATCTCATTTCTGACTCTATCCTTTCTAGTATATCTACACATCTACCGTAACATATGCATCTCAACTACTTTTATTTTTTGAATATGGCACCTTTTAACTGCCCAACATTCTATGCCATATAACAAAGTAGGTCTTACAGTTGGCCTGTAGAACTTTCCCTTTAGATTTAATGGTATATTACGATCACATAGAAAACCAGTCGCACTTCTCCATTTCAACCAACCCGCCTTAACTTAGTGTGCAATGTCGCCACCAAGATTTCCGTTTTTCTGAATAATAGATCCTAATCATTGAAATATTTATAAATTTCCTTATAAATTTAGGATGTGGTTTTATTGTTTTAATAGTTTAACAGTGATCCCATTATCCATTACCAATTCACTTTCCCTACACTAGCTTCTTTTGAAACATCACTAAATGACGAGAAGATTGTCTTGTTTTAAGAATGGGCAGTTGGGACATTAAAGACAAACTTTCTATAGAACAAAAATGTCTTTAAAACTGATCAACAATGCAGAGATCGACATAAAGTTCTTTAATCTAATGACCAGCAAAAATGCAATGATAGAGTGAGGATGAAATGCAAAAGAAAATACTTAAGGAATTGTAGTAGTTCGATCCTCAACTGATCTACATCCACTATCTTAAGTACCCACTTAAGGATTTCAACACAATCACTAAAACCTTTTTCCCAAATCAAAGATGGTAGGCTACACTAATCTTATATAAGAAGATCACCAACTTAGGTTTTACATCCAAACTCTTAAATCACAACAATCAAGGTTCACCCAATCGGGTTTTACTCTATAATCTTAATACATTCACCAAACAAGGCTCACCCCAACTGGGTGTTATACCACAACCTCGTTATAAGATAGAATGAAGGAAAACTTACAAAAATAGCTCACAAGTTTGAGCAGATATGAATAGATAAGCTCCAACAGCCTTTCACCTTTTGAACAATTCAATTTCACCTTTGAAGTACATTGAAAATGAATATTTTTATTTTCTAAAGTGTAAGAGTGTTTTTGAAAAAGATAGCGCAAAAATCTTACAGAAAATTGGGTTTAAATGGCTTTTATAGAAGTGAAAAATAGGATAGCAATAGCTAGTTAACGGCTAGTTTCGTACTGTCAGATTTTTCAGAGTTTTGGATTCAAGTTTTGGACAATGGTGCATCTAAAAGGTAAGTCCAAAATGGCACTTTTTCAGGCAGAAACATTTTGACACTGTTCATAGGATTTTGGACGAATCTTTTAGATGCAGAATCATTCAAACTACTCAATTCAAAATTCTGAGATATAAAACTTTGAAATCTTTTTATTTGTGTGCTTCAAGATAGAAATAAATTGAATCATAAGGTAAAAAGACATAGGAATTTACAAAAAATACCTTAATAACGATTCATAATCTAAAGTTCTTCTACAAGGATTTCTTGGTATGCAATCTCTTAAGCTTAATCTTCTACTTGATCACCCATTCTTGGATTCCATTGCTTAAGAGTTGCTTAGCAATCTTATTTGCACACATTAGAAGAACAGAGGTCAAACATGTCATATCACATATAGATCGCACAAGTTAGTACTCATCATTGTTTGTCATAAGTCAAAACATAAGAGAATGCCCTTAAGGTTAACAATCTTTCCCTTTTTGAGTGATGACAAACTTGATGGGATTGTGATATAAAAATAATGATACGTACAATACGAACATGTTAGACCGAGAGAAATAAGAATATTTTTCATTGAAATGCAATCTCTCATTATAGAACCCAAATAGTGTTTATGAGATTAAGATAGAAAATATATATGCTTCACAAGCATGACTCAATGAACATATGGCCCAACCTATCTCCATATTCTCCATCCTTCCATCAAAGGACTATTCCACAAGAGAATAGCCACAAATAGTAGACACAAAAAAGTGTATAGATATGTACACAATGAGGTATAGAAGATGAATCATAAGATGTAATGCTCCCCCTTAGTATGTGCATATATGAACACAAGATATAGAGAGCTATAAAGTGCATTTTAAAAATAAGACTGGATTCCAGAATTTTGGACACCCAAAATGAGGTAAAATGAGACGAAAGCTAATCTTTTAAAAATTCATTTTTGGACTGGTCTTTTGGATTGAATAAACATGGGTTCAAAACTCCCCTTGTGTATGTGCAGAATAAAAAAAAAAGATTTTTCACAATGACAGATCAAAGGTTTTCAATCCAACTCAGTTTCCTCAAGGTATTTCAACACAAGGAATTTTTTGTGCAATTAAAGAGAAGTTTTCATAAGTATAAATAACCTCATCATCCAAATATTTAAACAAAGTGCATATCACATCCATAGCTAAAACAAATCATCCAGCTTATTCAATATCAGTTAGAATGCACAATGAACTCTATACATACTTCAATCTCCTTAGTCCATAACAGTAATAACAACTCAACATAGTCTTTATCAAATCACCATAAACAGTCATAATTCATCTTAAGTCATATAAATTTATAATCCTCATAAGCAGTTAAAATCATAATCCATATTTATAAAAGCAAAGACCAGTGAAAGAGATATGATGAAAGCACCAAAAAAAAAAAAAAATGCACAACACAATGTTTGATCAACTCAAATCCCAAAAATGTATTTCACAGAATCACAAGTTTGTAAAGAAATTTTCAGTTTCCACATCATCATCTCCTCTTAGTCCATAGCACAATCTCCATAACCGTATCAAATTCACAATCCCCCAATAATAAATTTCTCAAGTCATCAATTCACAATTCCTATTTTCTCTCCCTTTGTCATCAATCAAAACAATAGTAATAACAAGAAGTAGTGGAGAAGTAACGAGTACTACTTTGACAGTAATATCAGGAGAATGCCCAAAATAGGGCCAACAATAAACAATATTGACAATAACAATAAGTAGTAGGCAGCTAGCAGTATCAGTCAATAAAAAAGAGTAGTAAACTAGCAAGAATATTATTCCAAGACTAAGATAAAGGAGTTCATGAAAAATATAGTGTGGAGAGCAAGAAATTTTGTAAGAATAAGATTGTGTCATCAGAATAAGAACGAGCAGAAAAAGTTAGCACTCAGCGGTCATCATGTGCCACATCTCATGGAATAAGGATAGTTGTAGGCTTAGCATTGGCACCTTTCTTTGAATGTTTTCCAATAATTCTGCTAAACTTTTGTTTTACCACGACATGCTTCTACTTTTAGCCAGATGGCTGCCAAATGTAGTTGGTTAGTTTTGCATGGAAGCTTTCTTGGGTGCAGTTGTGAAACCCTAGTCAAAACCAATCTTAGAGTAAGGGAGTTGGGATGCATATCGTATTTTATTTCATGATTAAATATATTTCTATATGATTTTTATGTGCTTTGGATTTAAGTTTTATTGTCTTAAAGTCTTGTTGATGAGTATTGTGTGAGAAGGGCAAAATGGTAATTTTTGCCCGAGGTGAAAATAGGGAAATAGCTTGTGGATTGAATAGAAAATAATTTTTCTAGGGAAAATATCAGCAAGAGTTGATGTGGTTTAGTGGTTAGAGCCTTAGAATTAATTATTGAAGACTATGGTTCAAATTCCATCATGGAAGCTTTAGCTTGATTTAATTTTATTTTTGTTTGGGGAAGAGTAATTTCGGCCTTAAGAGCTTGGAGTAAGGTAGGGATGATGTCCTAAGAGAGACATGTTAGGAGCAACCTCATTCTACACCCTTACCTACTCGAATTTCCCAAAGGGAATTCATTTTTCCTTAATCTTTGATTTTTCCTTAATTCTCAACTCATTAGTTTGATCAAGTGATTCTAGCCATTTTCTTTCCAGAAATTTCAGTAAAGTGTTGTGATTTTGTAGGGTCAAAATATCTTGGTAAAAGACTTCTTATGGTCTGAAAAATGTGGAAGAGTTGTGGGAGGTTCCAAGAGGAAAAATCCCTCTAGTGAGTTTGCTGAAAATTTTCTCTAGCTAGTTCATCTTCTTTATTGGAATGAGCTGAAAATTTTCCAACTTGTTGTGCCTTCAAAATGTCGAGTTTCTTAGCTAGCATTCCCTCTCAAATGCTGCCAGAAAAAATGGTCTTTAGGATCAGTTTGTAATCTGAAATTCTTAGCCATGTTCGGATTGCCTAAAGCTGGAGCAAAAGCAGGAACATTCCTGTACAAATCACAGCTTTGAGAGTCCAAAACCAAGCTGTTTTCTTCCAGATTTTGTTCAATACCTTAGCCATGTTTTTCCTCTATGAAGAAGGCTGGAAATCAGCCTTGAATACCCCTGAAATTTCCCTTCAAACTCTCTGCAAGTTGGCTGGGAATGGCAACCAAAAATCTGCCTAGGAATTACTATTCAGCGAAAAACTGTGCAGGAAAATTTTCCAGCCTTGTTTCCTATTTCTCTCCCAGCCGAAACACCAACCTTATTCTGCAAAAACGTTCCTTAAACCTCCAGTAACAGAGCTCCATTGTTCCCCTTAAGCTTCTGCACGAAATCTAGCAATGGCTACCCGAAAATCCCTCCACCAAATCCCTACAATTTTGCTTGATTAGTTTACAAAACTCCAGCCACTTTTGTTTAGCAACCTTCCATAATATATCACTCAATTGACCAGACTTCTTCTTCATCATTGTGCACCTTAATTTCGGCCACTCTAAGCTACCTTGAACCAGCTTTAATTCCTCAGAAAAACTTCTCAACCAGTCGGCCATAGGAGACCTTCAAAGCTCTTCAATTATCAAGATATTCTAGAAATATTTAGTTTCCAAATTCACTTCTTAAAAATATTCTTCAAGGATTGTAACAACTAACATTTCCTTTTCCCTTCCAAATCAGAGAAACAACTCCCTAAACCCTACAAAAATTCGGCCAACCTAATTCCCTCAGAATTTTCGACAGCTACACTACAATCTCTCAATTCCCTTCAATCTCCAAGAACACACACACTACACCAAGAACACCTACTACTTTCTTTCACCTAATACCCCTCCAAATCACTTCAAACCTTCACTAAAATCTCCAGATTTGACCTACTTACTGCTGTGAGTCCATCGACACCATTCTTAACATCAAACTCCTCAAATCATCTTACTACTTTGGATCAAAACCAGAAATTTCTGTGAAGGACAAGAACATCTTCAAGGTAAATTTACTCTATCAACTTCATCTTCTCCAAACATGATCTCTAGTGAAAACCTATGTGAATAAACATACTAATGATCTCTTCATCATCATCATCATCATCATCTTCTTCTTCTTCTTCTCTCTCTCTCTCTCATGGCCGAAATCCCTCTCCCTTGGCCGGATGACTTCTTCTTCCATAATCATGCTCTCGCCATCTCCCTTGGACAAAGTTAGATATCTAGGAGTTGAGATCCACTCTAAACTCCTTCAAGGCATTCATCAATCAAGTAAGTACCTTCAATCTTCATTTTTAAACTCTAGAATCAAGTCTCTAGGATGATGTTGTTAGAAGGTAGATGGCGATGGGATTTGAGTATGTGTTGTTGTACTTGAAGCATAAGTATATGTATGATTGTGAAGAAGATGGGATTTATGCATGGAAGTATTATATTAGTTGGTTGCATGTTGAATTGAGGTTTGATGCATGTCATAGGTAGTATTTGTGTCAAAACATGCTAGAGATTATGTCGCCATTGGTGAATAGGATTTTTATTCATGATGGATTGGTAAAGCCATGATCATATTTATGCTAGTAGAGGTTAGATCATGTCTTGATAAATTGGGATCTATACTTATATGCATGATTTGGATGAATTGATGAGTTGAATGGTTGTGTATGTTCATGATTGTGAGTAACCTTGGAATTATGATCATGATCTAGTTGTCCCTAAGCAAATTTTTATTTCATAAATAAAATATTTAGTAATATAATTTTTATAGTGATTTCGAAAAACCTTAGGAAGGGTGGATTTGGAATATTATATTTATATAAAGGAAAATTTAGTTAAATAAATAATAGTTTTAATAGAAAAACAAAATATATAGATATTTTATAAAATAATGAGATCAACTAAAGCCTTTTATGGAAAAAATCATGATTAGTAAAATACTTATTTCTATAAATTTAATTATCATCTTTTAATCAAAACCTATTAAAACTTATTTATTATTTTTCAAGCAAGATTCATTAAAATTTATTTTTCAACTAACTTTAGTTATCAATTATTTTCTAACAACTAAATTATTAATAAATCATTAACAAATAAACTCTAAATTTTTCTTAGCAAGTTTTAAACCTTTAACTTATTAGTACCTATCTCCTAAAACATTAGTTATTTTAAATATGAAATTATCCTTAGCCTATAAACCTATTTATTTATTGAGTGGCCTTAAAACTTGGGACACTAGGATCATGATAGTAGTAAGTTGAGTTGTTTTAAAATTGAGGGAGTGGATTGTGGCTTGAAATTGATTGTGTTTTGTATTTGCCCATGTGGAGTTAGGTCAACTATTGTAGACCTTTTATTTGTGAGCAAGAATCAGGTAAGCTCCTGCATAAAATCTGATTGATGTGAAATGTTTTTCTTATGGCAAGTCAAATGTAGAGTGTATGGACACTCATTTATGTAAAGGCAATTGAGGGTTGAACTCTCTCTTATTTCAAACATTTGAATTATTTAAAAACCAAGGAGCAGATTTGCTAAACTCAAACTCTTTCTAAAACTGATTTTTACAAGGACTTTGGAAACCCTCAAAATGTCATTTTCATGTGGAACAATGTTTTGTTCATTTTATCCCAAGTGGGAAACGTCGTTGAGTACTCAATAAGGGTGAACTACTAGGACTAGTCCTTGAGGGGTTAGGGTAAGTCTCTCAGTAGGTGGCCACCTCTGAGGGGTGAGTCATTCCCGGATAGGACGTCAGTCCAGTGGGTCGTACCGGTCTGAGTTAGCAGTGTTCTTTTCAGTCAAGTGACTGTATTTTATCGGAATGGACACCCAGTTGTTGTTTGGGTATAGAGAAAAAGGAGTATCTTGTCCAGTAGGCCGATCACCTACTTTTGTCAGTCTGCACAAAGTGTGGCATTCTGACCGGCGGTATGCACAAAGTGTGGTATACTGACCATCCGGTTGTAGGGCCCAACGTGTGGTAACCCATTATCCTTTCTTATAAGTGGTTGATTTTGTTGATCATGTATGGCTGAAATAGCTAAAACACCACTCTTACTTTTGACTAATGTTTATTGCTTGCCAATATTTCTTTTATAAAGATTTCGCACTTTGCATCCATGAACTGCTTTCACTAAACACCCAAAGCACACACGGACTTACTGAGATTTCTGTCTCATCACCTTTTTACCATGATTTCAGGTCAATCCTATTGTGGGGATGAGTAGCTAGTAGTATCTTCCTTTGAAGAGATTGTTGTCATTTAATTCTATGTATTGCTTTGGGGAGACAAGAGTGGATAATTTTATTTATGGTTTTGTTTTGGGAATTCATGGATTTATTCTTGGAGTTTTTCTTTGGGTTGTAATAAATTTTTAAGTTAAAGTATTATTTTTATTCCGCAATTTTATTTGTGTGACCTAGTTATAAAGACCCCTTGTCCTTTGGACGGGGCGACATCCCCGGCCCTGGCGGGCCTAGGTAGCGGGGTGTTACAAGTGGTATTAGAGACTAGGTTATAGGCAAATATTAACGATATATATATTCTATTGATTTAAGTTTAAATCTTCATCTAACCTATCTTGTTGATGTTGTAGGATGGTTAGACTGCTTAAGACCGCGAGAAAAGGGCAGCAGTGGCACCCGCCTTACTATCTAGACCCGGAGGACCTTCCAGTTCCCCAGCCTGCCCCTCAGCCAGTTGTCCCTATGGAGGATAACGGTGATGATGAGATTGACCTTATGGAAGATAACAGTGAGGACGAGGTCCAGATCCTTGAGCCACCTCCAATCCCGGTGATAGACATAAGCTCTGACAGTGAGGACGAAGTGATGATAGTGGAGCCTGAACCCCACCCTCCTAATCCCAAAGTGGACTTAGCAGCAAATAGTGATGACCCGGGGGAAATAGACTATGAGTCTCCACTTAGGCCTTCTTCCATTCCTTCCTTCAGCCGAGTTGAGCCCGGGAAGAGCTCTAGGTGCCCCGGGAAGGAGCCCATGGAGGGATTTGCTAGCGGGGATGGGGTAGATTTTTCCAAGAACACTGATGGTTAGTTATATGAGGTTGATGATGAGGATTAGAGAGTTGGGAGTTATTTTGTTTTGGGATGATAATTTATTTGTTGTCTTTCGAGAACTAGTTTGTCAAAGATTTCCAATTCTATGTTTTGTTCAAACCTTTGGATTTATGCAAGTCAATTTTTGAAATCAAAATTTTTGAGCAATTCCTTAAATAAGTTGCATCTGATTTCTTCCTACTCATACTTGGGCATGTACGCATGCACCACTAAAATGGTTTGATACTGGAATGCATACACTTAACGTTTGGGGTATGGTATAGAATGGCACCAAAGCGACGTGCAGCTTCTTCAGCCAAAAGGATTCCAGAGGTAGACCCCGTAGCACCGAAAGTTGAAACTGAACAGATGCAATCACCCAATCCGGGTAATGGACAAAGTGATCCAGAAATGGGAATGGGGCTCGATGCCCCAATTGATGTGTCAATGGGCCAGGCACTCAATAAGATGACCGAGATCCTTAAGACGCTGACCGAGCGAAGGAAACCTAAAGGGGAAGATGAGGCCTTAGAGAGGTTCTTGAAATTTCAACCGCCCGTTTTTATAGGAGAAGTCGAGCAAGATCAGAAGGCCGAACAATGGATTGAGCAAATGGAGGACATTTTCGCAATGCTCCAATATGCTGAGGAGCAGATGGTTAAGTTTGCAGCTTTTCGACTGAGAAGACCAGCTCGGGCATGGTGGCAGTGGGTCCAAGATTACTGGGAGATGGATGAGCAAGAATGGACGTGGTCCAGTTTCGTTGAAGCCTTCAAGATGGAGTACATCCCTCAGTGGGTTGTGGAAAAGCGAGAGGATGAATTTCAGAATCTGAGGCAGGGAAGCATGTCAGTGGCTCAATATGCGGCGCGATTCCTTCAATTGTCGAAATACTGTCGAAGGTTGGTCGACACCGAGCAGAACAGGACGAGGCAGTTCGTCAAGGGGCTGAGACCGGAACTGAGGAGGGCATTGGCACCTGCTCCACCGACAACCTATTCGGGGGTTGTGGACTCAGCTACTCGCACGGAGAACGAGGACCGCAGCAGGATGGCGGCCAAGCCCTTCCAGCCGCCAAGGCAGCCGCAGGGACATTTCCCGAGACCGCAACCACACAAGCGGCCCGCCAATCATCAATGGCAGAATCGGGAAAAGCAAGCCTGGACAGCACCAAGTGGACCTGCCCCAAATCTCCCATCATGCAGACAGTGTGGAAGAAAAGGCCACACCGAGAGAAATTGTTGGTCTAAGGGTGGTGAGAAGAAATGCTATCACTGTGGCGACTCGAACTACCTGAGGAACACCTACCCCAAATTGCACCGCGTCGGGCAAGGAAACCCGGCTCAGAACCCGGGAGTGGAGCACCGAAGTCGCAAGTGAAGGCCAAGGTATTCGCCCTCAACAGAGAGGAAGTTGGGGTCGATGCAGCGGTGGTGGAAGGTACGTTCACTATTCAAGGACGTTTCGTTAATGCTTTAATTGATCCTGGCTCTACTCATTCCTATGTAAATGAGTTGTGTGAATGTCATTTGGGTTGGGATGGAGTGGAGCTACCTTTTGTTTTAGAAGTAAGCGCGCCTTTGGGGAAGATGGCCCAAGCGGATCGGTATGTGAAGGAGAGAAAACCTGAAGGGAGATTTGATTGTGTTAGACATTAAGGATTATGACTTGATTCTAGGAATGGACTGGTTAGCTAAGCATGACGCTAGGGTAGACTGTAAAAATAAGTCAGTCCAATTCGTCAGGCCGAGTTGTGATGTATTGGAATTTAATGGCAAAAGGGTGAAAGAACTGAAGTACTTGATTGCGGGGGCTAAGGTCCGGAAATTATTGAGGCAAGGATGTCAAGGTTATCTGGCTTACGTGATAAACAAACCGAAGGACCAGTGCACTCTGGAAAACACGGAAGTGGTAAAAGATTTTCCTGATGTGTTTCCGGCGGAGCTTGATTCTCTACCTCTTAGTCGAGAAATGGAATTCATCATAGACTTAGTTCCCGGAGCAGAACCAGTATCGCGGACGCCGTACCGGATAGCACCGACAGAGTTGAAAGAGTTGAAAGAGCAGCTAGAGGAGGTAGTTGGTCAAGGCTATATTAGACCGAGTACGTCGCCGTGAGGAGCACCTATGCTATTTGTAAAGAAGAAGGACGAAACCTTAAGGCTATGTATCGACTACCGAGGGCTGAACAATTTGACGATTAAGAACAAGTACCCCCTACCCTTGATTGACGAGCTATTTGATCAGCTACAGGGATCCAGTTGCTATTCCAAGTTGGATCTGAGACAAGGATATTACCAAGTGCGGATAAGAGAGGACGATATCCCCAAGACAGCCTTCAACACCATATATGGATATTGCGAGTTCGTGGTAATGCCGTTCGGGGTGACCAATGCCCCAGCAGTATTTATGGACCTGATGCACCGAGTATTCCGACCTTATTGGACAATTTTGTGGTGGTCTTCATCGACGCCATTTTGATTTACTCCAAGAGTCTGGAGGAGCATGTGGAGCATCTGAGGCTCGTACTGGAGAAACTGCGGGAGCACAAGCTATACGCGAAGTTCAGCAAGTGCGAATTCTGGTTAGACAGTGTGGCATTCCTTGGGCATGTGGTGACCAAGGAGAGTATCAAGGTAGATCCGGCAAAGGTTGAAGCAGTATCAGATTGAAAGCAGCCAGGGAATATTACCGAGATCCGGAGTTTCTTGGGATTGGCTGGATACTACCGAAGGTTTATCAAGGGATTTTCGATGCTTGCATCGCCAATGACCCGTTTGTTGAGGAAGGATGTTCTGTTTGTGTGGAGCGAAAAATGCGAGAAAAGTTTCCAAGAATTGAAGAAGAGACTGATGACAGCACCGGTATTGAGTCTACCGGAGGAAGGCAAACCTTACGCGCTGTACACCGACGCTTCGAAGGAAGGACTGAGAGCGGTGTTGATGCAAGACAGAAAAGTGATTGCTTATGCATCTCAGAAGTTGCAACCTCATGAGGTGAACTACCTCACTCATGATCTGGAGTTGGCAACTATAGTGTTCGCCCTAAAGAAATGGCGACACTACTTGTATGGAGCCGAATATAAGGTGTTCACTGACCATAAGAGTCTGAAGTATATCTTCACTCAAAAGGATCTGAACTT
This sequence comes from Voacanga thouarsii, assembly GCA_026120185.1. Lineage (NCBI taxonomy): Eukaryota > Viridiplantae > Streptophyta > Magnoliopsida > Gentianales > Apocynaceae > Voacanga > Voacanga thouarsii. The sequence goes on along the minus strand of JANUWF010003365.1, from coordinate 611,851 downwards.
GAGACAGCGAAGGTGGATGGAATTCTTGGAGGAATACCGATGCCCGATCAACTACCATCCCAGGAAGGCTAACGTAGTGGCAGACGCCCTGAGCAGAAAAGTTGGAATGGCCAGACTAAAGATGCAAGAAATGCAAGCAGTTCAGGATATGTTGGACAGAAAGGTGGAAGTGCAAGATCAAAGAATTATCATCAGTAATTTGAGATTGGTGCCCGATTTAAAGGGAGAAATTGTAGAAGCTCAACGAAACAACCCCGAATTTCAACTCTTCAAGGATAAGGAGCTTAAGCGGCCAGGCAGTTAATTTCGTCAGGATGAAGCGGGAGTTTTCCATTTCAGAGATCGATTGTGTGTACCCGAAGAGCAACAATTGAAGGACAGAATTTTGGAGGAGGCACACAAGAGCAAGTACGCCATTCATCCGGGGGAAGTCAAGATGTATCAGGATTTGAAGAGAGCATATTGGTGGCCGGATTGAAGCGAGATGTGGTCAAGTACGTTTCGACCTGTCTCACCTGCCAGAAAGTTAAAGCAGAGCATAAGAAGTCAGCAGGGCTATTGCAGCCATTGCCAGTGCCGGAATAGAAGTGAGAGGAGGTGACTATGGACTTCGTCACCGGACTTCCCATGTCAAAGACCCAGAAGGACGTCATATAGGTGGTGGTGGATCGACTGACCAAGTCGGCCCATTTCATACCGGTAAATATGAGGGACTCCATAGAGAAGCTGGCCCAGACTTATGTTCGAGAAGTAGCCGACTGCATGGAGTACCTTCGAGCATAGTATCCGACCGAGACCTGAGGTTTACATCTCGTTTTTGGGAAAAGTTCCAGGAGGCAATGGGGTCGAATTTGAAATTCAGTACGACGATGCATCTGCAGACCGATAGGCAGTCAGAAAGGGTAATCCAACTATTGGAAGATATGTTGAGAGCCTGTGTCCTGGATTTCGGGGACAAGTGGATAGAGTGTGTACCATATGCCGAATTGTCATATAACAACAGCTATTAGGCCTCGATTGGGATGGCACCGTACGAGGCTTTGTATGGGCGCAAGTGTCAGGTACCGTTGTATTGGAGTAGGTCGGAAGATGGTCACGTGAGCAAAACCGGAGAGGTCTATGTCCAAGAAATGTTGGATAAAGTGAAATTGATTCGGGAAAGGTTAAAGGCGGCTCAGAGCCGACAGACGAGCTATGCGGACAATCGACGAAGGGATCTAGAATTTCAAGTTGGAGATCACGTATTTCTGAAGCTGACTCCGAGTAGGGGAATACTGAAGCATCCGAAGGGCGGAAAGTTGAATCCAAGGTATTTGGGGCCGTTTCCGATTAAGGAAAGAATTGGACCGGTAGCTTACCGATTGGACCTGCCGGACGGGTTAACAGGTATCCATGATGTGTTCCATGTGTCATAATTGAAGAAGTATAATGCGGATCCCGGTCATGTATTGAATGATGAACCATTAGTGTTGCAGCCAGATCTGAGCAACGTGGAGAAGCCTGTGCGGATATTGGACTGCAGTGTCAAAACCCTGCGAAACAAGCAGATACCGATGGTTAAGATTCAGTGGGAGCACCATGGCACGCAGGATGCCACATGGGAATCAGAAGAATGGGTTAAGCGGAAGTATCCCGAGCTGAATTAGAGGTATGCTTGAATTTCGGGACGAAATTCTTCTAAGGATAGGAGGATGTGAAACCCCAGTCAAAACCAACCTTAGAGTAAGGGGGTTGGGATGCATATAATATTTTATTTCATGATTAAATATATTTCTATATAATTTTTATGTGCTTTAGATTTGAGTTTTATTGTCTTGAAGTCTTGTTGATGAGTATTGTGTGAGAATGGCAAAATGGTAATTTTTGCCCAAGGTGAAAATAGGGAAATAGCTTGTGGATTGAATAGAAAATAATTTTTCTAGGGAAAATTTCAGTAAGAGTTGATGTGATTTAGTGGTTAGAACCTTAGAATTAATTATTGAAGACTAGGGTTCAAATTCCATCATGGAAGCTTTAGCTTGATTTAATTTTATTTTTGTTTGGAGAAGAGTAATTTCGGACTTATGAGCTTGGAGTACGGTAGGGATGATGTCCTAAGAGAGACATGTTAGAAGCAACCTCATTCTACACCCTTACCTACTTGAATTTCGTAAAGGGAATTCATTTTTTCTTAATATTTGATTTTTCCTTAATTCTCAACTCATTAGTTTGATCAAGTGATTCTAGCCATTTTCTTTCCAGAAATTTCAGTAAAGTGTTGTGATCTTGTAGAATCAAAATATCTTGGTAAAAGACTTCTTATGGTCTGAAAAATGTGGAAGAGTTGTGGGAGGTTCCAAGAGGAAAAATCCCTCTAGTGAGTTTGCTGAAAATTTTCTCTAGCTAGTTCATCTTCTTTATTGGAATGAGCTGAAAATTTTCCAACTTGTTGTGCCTTCAAAATGTCGAGTTTCTTAGCTAGCATTCCCTCTCAAATGCTGCCAGAAAAATGGTCTTTAGGATCAGTTTGTAATCTGAAATTCTTAGCCATGTTCGGACTGCCTAAAGCTGGAGCAAAAGCAGGAACATTCCTGTACAAATCACAGCTTTGAGAGTCCAAAACCAAGCTGTTTTCTTCCAGATTTTGTTCAATACCTTAGCCATGTTTTTCCTCTATGAAGAAGGCTGGAAATCAGCCTTGAATACCCCTGAAATTTCCCTTCAAACTCTCTGCAAGTTGGCTGGGAATGGCAACCAAAAATCTGCCCAGGAATTACTATTCAGCGAAAAACTGTGCAGGAAAATTTTCCAGCCTTGTTTCCTATTTCTCTCCCAGCCGAAACACCAACCTTATTCTGCAAAAACCTTCCTTAAACCTCCAGTAACAGAGCTCCATTGTTCCCGTTAAGCTTCTGCACGAAATCTAGCAATGGCTACCCGAAAATCCCTCCACCAAATCCCTACAATTTTGCTTGATTGGTTTACAAAACTCCAGCCACTTTTGTTTAGCAACCTTCCATAATATATCACTCAATTGACCAGACTTCTTCTTCATCATTGTGCACCTTAATTTCGGCCACTCTAAGCTACCTTGAACCAGCTTTAATTCCTCAGAAAAACTTCTCAACCAGTCGGCCATAGGAGACCTTCAAAGCTCTTCAATTATCAAGATATTCTAGAAATATTTAGTTTCCAAATTCACTTCCTAAAAATATTCTTCAAGGATTGTAACAACTAACATTTCCTTTTCCCTTCCAAATCAGAGAAACAACTCCCTAAACCCTACAAAAATTCGGCCAGCCTAATTCCCTCAGAATTTTCGGTAGCTACACTACAATCTCTCAATTCCCTTCAATCTCCAAGAACACACACACTACACCAAGAACACCTACTACTTTCTTTCACCTAATACCCCTCCAAATCACTTCAAACCTTCACTAAAATCTCCAGATTTGACCTACTTACTGCTGTGAGTCCATCGACACCATTCTTAACATCAAACTCCTCAAATCATCTTGCTACTTTGGATCAAAACCAGAAATTTCTGTGAAGGACAAGAACATCTTCAAGGTAAATTTACTCTATCAACTTCATCTTCTCCAAACATGATCTCTAGTGAAAACCTATGTGAATAAACATACTAATGATCTCTTCATCATCATCATCATCATCTTCTTCTTCTTCTTCTCTCTCTCTCTCTCATGGCCGAAATCCCTCTCCCTTGGCCGGATGACTTCTTCTTCCATAATCATGCTCTCGCCATCTCCCTTGGACAAAGTTAGATATCTAGGAGTTGAGATCCACTCTAAACTCCTTCAAGGCATTCATCAATCAAGTAAGTACCTTCAATCTTCATTTTTAAACTCTAGAATCAAGTCTCTAGGATGATGTTGTTAGAAGGTAGATGGCGATGGGATTTGAGTATGTGTTGTTGTACTTGAAGCATGAGTATATGTATGATTGTGAAGAAGATGGGATTTATGCATGGAAGTATTATATTAGTTGGTTGCATGTTGAATTGAGGTTTGATGCATGTCATAGGTAGTATTTGTGTCAAAACATGCTAGAGATTATGTCGCCATTGGTGAATAGGATTTTTATTCATGATGGATTGGTAAAGCCATGATCATATTTATGCTAGTAGAAGTTAGATCATGTCTTGATAAATTGAGATCTATACTTATATGCATGATTTGGATGAATTGATGAGTTGAATGGTTGTGTATGTTCATGATTGTGAGTAACCTTGGAATTATGATCATGATCTAGTTGTCCCTAAGCAAATTTTTATTTCATAAATAAAATATTTAGTAATATAATTTTTATAGTGATTTCGAAAAACCTTAGGAAGGGTGGATTTGGAATATTATATTTATATAAAGGAAAATTTAGTCAAATAAATAATAGTTTTAATAGAAAAACAAAATATATAGATATTTTATAAAATAATGAGATCAACTAAAGCCTTTTATGGAAAAAATCATGATTAGTAAAATACTTATTTCTATAAATTTAATTATCATCTTTTAATCAAAACCTATTAAAACTTATTTATTATTTTTCAAGCAAGATTCATTAAAATTTATTTTTCAACTAACTTTAGTTATCAATTATTTTCTAACAACTAAATTATTAATAAATCATTAACAAATAAACTCTAAATTTTTCTTAGCAAGTTTTAAACCTTTAACTTATTAGTACCTATCTCCTAAAACATTAGTTATTTTAAATATGAAATTATCCTTAGCCTATAAACCTATTTATTTATTGAGTGGCCTTAAAACTTGGGACACTAGGATCATGATAGTAGTAAGTTGAGTTGTTTTAAAATTGAGGGAGTGGATTGTGGCTTGAAATTGATTGTGTTTTGTATTTGCCCATGTGGAGTTAGGTCAACTATTGTAGACCTTTTATTTGTGAGCAAGAATCAGATAAGCTCCTGCATAAAATCTGATTGATGTGAAATGTTTTTCTTATGGCAAGTCAAATGTAGAGTGTATGGACACTCATTTATGAAAAGGCAATTGAGGGTTGAACTCTCTCTTATTTCAAACATTTGAATTATTTAAAAACCAATGAGCAGATTTGCTAAACTCAAACTCTTTCTAAAACTGATTTTTACAAGGACTTTGGAAACCCTCAAAATGCCATTTTCATGTGGAACAATGTTTTGTTCATTTTATCCCAAGTGGGAAACGTCGTTGAGTACTCAATAAGGGTGGACTACTAGGACTAGTCCTTGAGGGGTTAGGGTAAATCTCCCAGTAGGTGGCCACCTCTGAGGGGTGAGTCATTCCCGGATAGGACGTCAGTCCAGTGGGTCGTGCCGGTCCGAGTTAGCAGTGTTCTTTTCAGTCAAGTGACTGTGTTTTATCGGAATGGACACTCGATTGTTGTTTGGGTATAGAGAAGGAGGAGTATCTTGCCCAGTAGGCCGATCACCTACTTTTGTCAGTCTGCACAAAGTGTGGCATTCTGACCGGCGGTATGCACAAAGTGTGGTATGCTGACCATCCGGTTGTGGGGCCCAACGTGTGGTAACCCATAATCCTTTCTTATAAGTGGTTGATTTTGTTGTTCATGTATGGCTGGAATAGCTAAAACGCTACTCTTGCTTTTGACTAATGTTTATTGCTTGCCAATATTTCTCTTATAAAGATTTCGCACTTTGCATCCATGAACCGCTTTAACTAAACACCCAAAGCACACACGGACTTACTGAGATTTCTGTCTCATCACCTTTTTACCATGATTTCAGGTCGATCCTGCTGTGGGGATGAGTAGCTAGTAATATCTTCATTAGAAGAGATTGTTGTCATTTAATTCTATGTATTGCTTTGGGGAGACAAGAGTGGATAATTTTATTTATTGTTTTGTTTTGAGAATTCATGGATTTATTCTTGGAGTTTTTCTTTGGGTTGTAATAAATTTTTAAGTTAAAGTATTATTTTTATTCCGCAATTTTATTTGTGTGACCTAGTTATAAAGACCCCTTATCCTTTAGATGTGGCGACATCCCCGGCCCTGGCGGGCCTAGGTAGCGGAGTGTTACAGCAGTAGTTGCTCAATAGTGGGCACATTTCTTTCTAGTTCTCTTGCGCACTCTCTATCTTTGGCTGAATATCAGTTTCTTCTTATGTTCAAGGAATGATAGGCTAAGGCTCTAGCATAGGTGGAGGAATTTGTTCTGTCGAATGAACTTCAGCTTTATATTTCTTTCCTTCCACATTTGCAGTTTATTTCCCAAAACTTTCAGTTCACCTTTGACTTCTGCATTAAGACTGTTTTAGCTTGGTAGATAGCAGATTTAGAGTACCTAAAATACTCTGAATTTTTCCACTTTCCTAAGTTTTCTACTTCCCTTTACTTGATGTTTCCCTTTGAATTTCAGACTCAATTTTTCTTTTTGTTCGTCCTAATGTTTCCCTTTGAAATACTCTGCATTTCTATTTCTTCTTCAGTAGCCTCTCTAAGTAATATCCCTTGATTATCCTTTGAATGACTCCTATTTTCTCAAATGAATTTCTTCTGTAAATGATTACTTTACAGTGCTCAGAGTAACCGTACTTAAACCAATGCTTTGTTTGATGTGTTCCGAGATTAAGTTAGCAATTTCACAACCAGAAACACAAAATTGGTTTGTTTTCCTTCTGATAGACCCAAACAACAATACCATTTGCAGAATACTTGCATTTGTCTTGTGGCCAAAAACTCGGTATCACCATGGTTGTAGCAATTTCCCCATTCCATTTAATCATTCGGTATTTCAATCACTTAAATTTCTAAAGCTTTTGGCACCAATAAATTTCATCTCAAATCAACTCAATTCAAAGAAAATTTCAAAAATTTTCAAGCAGATTATTCATTTCAAACATTTATACTCCACTGTCTCTGAAAAAATTCTATTTAATATTCAATGGTTAAACTTGAAGTTTACTTTTCCAACTCTAGATATATACCCCTGCATTTTAAACCCATTCACTATTTCCTCATTCATCCCTTTTTCAAATTTGCATAAAAATCTCAAACTAGTGTAGTGTATAGTTTTTCATTCACAAATAGCATAGCACTTCACCCAAGAGACTCAACCATACTAAGAATCATTTTGAATAGTTTAAGAAGGACTTGGGGCAACACGATATCTAACAATCATAGTTTTATTTCTAGATACCCAGGCATTGTATTCAAATTCACCCTCTGAGTTGAGAAGCTGAGGTACCTAAATGTTCGTGCTTTCCTCTTCTGGAGGTTGTTCAAATAATCTAGGTTGAGGACTTGGTTCAACAATGGCCACTCATTTTTCCTTCTTCTTCACAGATATCAATCCAGTCAATAACTGATTTCCTTTTCATTACCTTTTTCTTAACTTCCTTTGCTTTTAGCTCAGTTTCTTTACTGGGTTTCGAGGATTTTGCCCATGACAGACAGAATTGAAAGTTTTGATTCTTCTGGTTTTTATCGAGAAAATGAATTCCAGAGGAAAAAGAAATGTTTAAAAGAAATGACAGCTTTTTGAATTTTTGAAGGAAAAAGAAGATTTAAATAGATTTGAATTCTTTTTGGGGTTTACGAGATATTGAAGAATACAAGTACAAGTTAATACATTTGAGAAAAGTGATTTCTAAAAATAAGTAATAATATTTTAATAAGAAGAGAGGGAGTGTTGCGGCTGAGGTGGGAATTTTTGAATTAAAAGATTTGAACATTTTGGATGCAGATTGTCCGTCCAATTTCCCGGTCTAAAATACATTTCAAGTACTCTATCCAATATCTCCATCCAAAATCTGAAGATCTTCAGGAATTTTGCAATAATAAATAACCAATCTCTAACAAAATCGTTAGATACATAATCTGATCATTTTTAAACTTCTCCTCAGATGATTGAGTCATTCTTCAACCAGTAGTTTGTGAATATATCTTTTGAGTAGTTCCTTAGCATACTTGTCTTAATTTAAGAAGATATCATCTATGGTTTGCTTTCTTTGAAGACTAAGAAAGAAGTTAAATTCTCTCATCATGCTTATTTCAAACTCTTGTTGTATTGTCTTAGCAGATTTCTTGCATGTGGAATCATTAGTAGCTCCAAAAATAATATCAGCAATATATATTTTCACAAGTAAGACATCATCAGAATTTTCAGATTTGATAAATAATGTGGTATCCATTAAGCCTCCTGAAGAACCTTTTGAAAGAAGAAAACCACTAAGACATGATTTGGAAATCGTTCATGAATAAAATCTAGGGATTGCTTCATATAAACTTCTTCTTCAATAACACCATTTAAGAAAGCACTTTCGACATCCATTTGTTAGATCATAAAACCTTTTAAAAAAATCCATAAGCAAATATCATTCTAATGAATTCTAATCGAGCAATCGGGAGCAAAAGTTTTATCATACTTAATGATCTCTTCTTAATTGAATCATTGGGCAACTAATCTGGCTTTACTTCTAATAACAATAACATGCTCATCAAGTTTGCTTTTTAAAACCCACTTGGTATCAATTACGGGATAGTCAAGCGGTCTAAAGATAAGCTTCCAAACTTGATTCTTTTTAAATTGGTTCAGCTTTTCTTACATGGCTATAATAAAAAAAAATCATCATGTAAGGCTGCATCAATTTAATTAGATTCAGTGCTAGAAAGTAAAGAAAAATTATCAACAAAATACTGTTTGATTTTAACTTCGCAGCTAGGATCACCAACGATACTTTCTTTTGGATGAACAGTTTTGGACTTCCAATCTTTTGACAGATTCTGATCAGTGTGTTCGACACTTCTTTACTCACTTTCTTCAACTTGTTGCTCTTCTAATTTCTCTTTTTTGGCATGGTTGTCAAATAATGGAGCTTCATGATGTTCAATACTATTTTTCTTTAGCTACCTATATATTCATCGTCTTTTCTAGAGGAATATATGTTAGATACATAAAAAATTTACAAGCATAGATTCTTCCACACATAGAGTTCTTTTATAGAACACTCTGAATACCCTTTTGACAGAAGAAATAAAATCCAAGTATATCTCGAAGAATCATCTACTAAAATATGAGCATACCTCTTACCATTTAGGCTAGTGCTCCTCATTGGTTCAAACAAATTCATATGCATTAGCTCAAGAGGTTTTGAGGTTGAAATCATTTTCTTAGATTTGAAATATGTCTCGATTTGTTTCTAAAAAGGCAAGCATCACATAGCTTGTTTTTGTCAAAAATCATTTTGGGCAATCATTTCTCAAGTTCTTTTGATGACAATCTATTTAGCAAATCAATAAAGACATAGACTAACATTCTATGCTAAAGGTAGCCATCAATATCATATATGGACAGGCACTGTACATAATAAGTAATGGAATCATCAAAATATAATATATAAACATCATCAATACGATTGATAACAAAAATGATTTCATCACAAGAACTATCAATGATAGATCATGAACCTTTTTCAAAATTTTACCTTGCAACATTTTTCACACAAAAGACTAATATTAAGTAAGTTGCACTTTAATTCTTCAATCAATAATACTTGCTTGATAATGATAGAGAATCTCTCACCAACATTACCTTTACCGAGTGTTTTTTCGTTTTTCTTATCTTCAAATAACAACTCCATTAATTGCAGCTTGAAGTCATACATTAGTGCAGCATTTCCATCATGTATTTTGAGCATCCACTATCCAATATCATTTTGTGGAGCTCAATTTTTGCAACTGGTGTACCTATTCATGAGGTGGAAGAATAGCTTTTGATACCCACATTTTCTTGAGTCCTTGGGGGTTAGTGATAGTTCTTTTAACTCTCCAAACAGTTTTCATACCACATTTAACTCATTTCCTAATATGACACCTAAATGCATTGTGTCCATATTTACCACAATAAAAACAGCATATATGATCAGCATTTAAGTTTTTAGCTTTCACAAAATGAGGTTTGTGATTTTCTGCCTTGTGCACAAGTCTAGAACCTAGTCCACTTCTATTTCCAGCTATACGCTTCCAAGCAATCTATTAAGATTGTCATGTCCATCAGTAAATTTCTAGATACAAATGGTAAGATCATCAACTTTCTTTTTCACATTATCAAAGTCACTAAGTATAATTTCAAGCGAAAAGACTTTATCACATAAGCATTTATTTTCAAGTGTTAAACAATTTAAAGAAGTAGAAATGACTTTTTTTTTCAATATTTAGACAACATATAGAATCAAGTAAGGCTTTATTCTCCCTTATCAGCTCATCATTTTCGTCTAGTAAGGAATTAGTTTTTGCTTTCATTTCTTTGTTTCTTCTAAACAGATTTTTGAGTTCATGGAACATTTCAAAAAGTAGTTCACTAAGATCATCAACCTTTTCACAACCAAACTTATGTAAATTAGATATGGAATTAGTGGAAGTGAAGTTTACCTCATTTTTCATTGCCATAAAGCATATGTTTGCTTTCTCCTTGTCGGATCCATCACTCTCTTCCGTCTCAGACTCTTCTTGGTCCCAAGGCCTAATCAGTCCTTTTCTTTTCTTCTTATAGTGCTTGGCTTCTCTTTCTTTAGACATTAGGCAATCAGTAATAAAAAGCCCCGTACTCTTACATTCATAGCATTGAGGATTGAAGGGTGAAGGTTGTCACTTCTTTTTGACAAATTTTCTACACTTTTTGAAGTTGTTCTTCCTGAACATTTTTCTAAATTTTCTAGCTACCATGGCCAGTTCTTCAGCGTCCAGATCAGTCCCTTTTTCACTCTCAGTTTGTTCACTAGTAGCATCATCATCAACAGCTTTTAAGGTCGTTCCTCTTTTGCTTCTATCATCTTCATCATGCTCTTGAAACTTTTTTAGTTTCATTTCATTGGTTATCAAAGAGCCAATAGACTCTTCAATAGGTATACTATTCAAATTTTTTGATTCCTCTATAGCCAAGGGTTTTGGCTGTCAATTTTTTTGTAGAGTATCAAACAATTTTCTATTTTGCTCCCTGAGGGGGTAGATCTTTCCATAGGCCTTTAGACCATCCATGATATTTGTGAAATGAGTGAACATATCAGTGATGTTTTCACATGACTTCATAGTGAACAGCTCATAATCTCGAACCGTCATTTCCAATTGTGATTCCTTAACTTGATTAGTTCCCTCATGGGCGACTTTAAGTAATCTCCATATATCAAAGGCCGAATCACAATCACTAACATAGTTGTATTCATTTGCATCAAGAGCACAACACAATATATTCATCGCCTGAAAATTCAGAGTCATTTTCGAAATATCCTCATTGTCATATTCATCACTCTGTTTGGGCACTTTTCTGCCTTCAACAAATTTCAACGGGACAAATGGTCCATTCTCAATCAAATTCCACAGCTCAAAATTGATTGAGCAAACATAAATTTTCATTCCATTTTTTCAAAAATGTATAATTACTTCTACTAAACAAAGGAGGTCTATTTGTGGAAGATCCTTCAATGTAAGGTAGAGTAGTAGTGTTTGCCATATGGATCTTTGCTACAAAGCTATTAAGCTAAGGATAATGTAGACCAATGCTCTGATACTAATTGATAAACCTTAGAAGGGGGTGAATAAGGTTTATGGTAAACAATTTCAAATTTTAACAATCTTCTGAAAATCTTAAAATAAGAACAAATAATTGCGAGTGCCACAAAAATAGAATTTTTGTGCAGCTTTGAATATGTTGTTAAAGAACTTTCAAAAACTTCGGTAAATGGTGAAATGAAGATCTAAACTGAAGCATTAAAAACAGTTTCACTTAATCAACATAAAAGTCTTTGATCAAATTAATAGATGCAAGGAGGAGTGTAATGTTTTCAAGTCGGATGAGCAGTAAAAGCGCAGGCATGGAAATCCGATTAGCTTCATAGCAGTAAGAGAGCGAACATGAATCTTTTGAAACATCACTAAATGACGAGAAGATGGTCTTGTTTTAAGAATGGGAAGTTAGGATATTAAAGACAAACTTTCTATAGAACACAAATGTCTTTAAAATTGATCAACAATGCAGAGATCGACATAAAGTTCTTTAATCTAATCTAATGACCAGAAAAAATGCAGTGATAGGGTGAGGATAAAATGCAAAAGAAAAGACCCAAGAAATTATAGTGGTTCGATCCTCAACCGATCTACATCCACTACCTTAAGTACCCACTTAAGGATTTCAACACAATCACTAAAACATTTTTCCCAAATCAATGATGGTAGGCTACACTAATCTTATATAAGAAGATCACCAACCTAGGTTTTACATCCAAATCTTAAATCACAACAATCAAGGTTCACCCAATCGGGTTTTACTCCACAACCTTGATACATTCACCAAACAAGGCTCGCCCCAACTGGGTATTATACCACAACCTCATTATAAGATAGAATGAAAGAAAACTTATAGAAATAGCTCATAAGTTTGAGCAGATATGAACAGATAAGCTCCAACAGCTTTTAACCTTTTGAACAATTCAATTTCACCTCTGAAGCACAATGAAAATGAATATTTTTGTTTTCTAAAGTATAAGAGTGTTTCAGAGAAAGATAGTACAAAATCCTTACAGAAAATCGGGTTTAAATGGCTTTATGGAAGTGAAAAGTAGAACAGTAATAGCTAGTTAACGGCTAGTTTTGTACTGTCAGATTTTTCAAAATTTTGGACTCAAATTTTAGACGATGGTCCATCCAAAAGGCAAGTCCAATGTGGCACTCTTTCAGGCAGAAACGTTTTGACATTGTTTACAAGATTTTGGACGAATCTTTTGGATGCAGAATCATCCAAACTACTCAATCCAAAATTATGATATAAAACTTTGAAATCTTTTTGTTTGTGTGCTTCAGGTAAAAATAAATTGAATCATAAGGTAAAGAGATATAGGAATTTACAAGAAATACCTTAATAACGATTCCTAGTCTAAAATTCTTCCACAATGACTTCTTAGTATGCAATCTCTTAAGCTTAGTCTTCTACTTGATCACTCATTCTTGGATTCCATTGCTTAAGAGTTGCTTAACGATCTTATTTGCATGCATTATAAGAATAGAGGTCAAATATGTCCTATTACATATAGATCACACAAGTTAGTCCTCATCATTGTTTGTCATAAGCCAAAATATAGGAGAATACCCTTAGGGCTAACAGGTCAAAATAATATTTCCGTGGCTAATAAGTTAGAAATTCGACTGGCCGTCGCTAATTTCCGTCGGTAAACTGTGATTTTCTTGTAGTGAATGGGCAATCTGCAATTTAGAAAGTTGATAGTGATATTTTTCTTTTGCAAGGCTAAAAGAATATTTCGGTCAATTGACACAAAATGAATTTTTTGGCGTACCAAATGTTATGTTAAAAAATTATTATGATTATTTTAATAAATTATTTTTAGTTTTGAAGTACCTACATTTAAGTGTTTTTTGTTATTAAAGTTATATGTACTCAATGTGTGCATAATATTAGATATAATTGTTGTAGGATTATACCTTGTTTCTTTTTCCTGTTTTTGGCAGATAGAGCTTGTATGATTTGCTGTTGAAATGACAATCCTCTGGTCATGTACTTGATTCATAATTTAAAACTAGAGTTTGATTTGTTGATTGTTAGATAAATCTCCTTAAATCGTACGGATTAGTCTAATTGATTAAGTTGTCATCCAAATGCAAACAGACACCAATGTATTTGTTATTTTTTATTGTTAAGGAAACTTTTGTTCATTTTTTTTAGGCAAATTAGTAAATTTAGTCCCTAAACTTTTTTTATTTTGGCACAATTGGTCCATATTCTTTATTTTTAACTTTATAAGTCTTCTATTTTTTTAATTTGACATATTAGGTCATTCCCACCGAATTCCGGTGGGTTAACCCAATAACTCCAATTTTGACTCATTAAAAAAGGACAAATTTGGTATTTTACTATACACCTTCAATATTTATAAAGGCAAGTTGACGAGTTTAATCCCTGAACTTTTTATTTTAACATGTTTGGTCCCTTTTTTATTTTTAATTTTATAAATTCTCTATCCTTTTTAGTTTGTCATATTAGGTCCTTCCAACCTAATTACAGCAGGTCAACCCTAAATTGACCCGTTAACTTAAATTTTGACCCATTAAAAACTAAAAATTTTGATATTTTACTGTACACATTCAATCATTCTTTGTACTAAAATTGTGATAAAAAAAATTAAAAGAATCTACAAAGGTAAAACCCAAACTGATGTTGATTCTATCATAACCAAATCACACAACATATCAACATTACTTTTCTCTAAATAAAAAATTCCAATATCATATCCTCCATTTAAATAAGGCATATTTGTGAGTTTAGTCCTTCGACTTTTTATTTTGTTGTGATTGGTCAATATCAGTGGGAAGAACCTAATGTGTCAAATTAAAAAAAGATAAAGGATCTAAAAAATTAAAAATAAAGAATAGAAATCAACCATACCAAAATAAAAAGTTCAGGATCTAAACTTACCAATTTGCCTTTTTTTTATTCTATGTTGAAGTTTTTTTGGATTATATTTTTAGGTTAGTAATAGCAATCAACAAAGTTCGTAAAAAACTAAGAGGGATCAATTGCTATTTATTTTATTTAAAGGTATATACCCTATAAGTAGTAGAATAAATTTTTTATGGTACTACCATAAAAAATATTCTTCAAATCATTTTATTAAGAACAATTTTTGTTAGAGAATTTTCTACTAACAAATTATTCACAAAATTTATTGAATCATAAATATTTAAAATTTTTATTTAATATCTAGGCAAGATCTCCGCATGTAGTGCAGAGTTGTGTACTAATAAAAAACAAAATGGATATTTCCATATTGGATAATGCAATCGTGATGACGTTATGCAATATTAACTTCTGAGCACTAGAAAAATTAAGAAGATATTTAGTGACGTTTTGGTAATTAAAACTTTGATTCTCAAGCCTCGGAGATTTGGGCAATATACCGCTCTTATAATTATCTTCATCTTTCTTTTTAAAAAATGAGTCAAGCATTTTCTTCTTACCGATAAATAAAGAACCCCACAAAACTTGCACACACACACACACACACACACACACACACATATATATATATATATATATATATATATATATATATATATATATTTTATGCCAATAATAAAAATAATTAAAAATTTTAAATCCTTAAATTATTTTTAAAAATTAATTAGTTCATCCGAGTTTTTCTTATGCATTATCATATTTTCTATTAGTTTGATTTTTTAAATATATTTTCTTACTCACCAATACAAATTTGTATTTTTCTAAAATTTAAAAAAAATATAAATGGTTTTAATCTAAGTTAGATATCCAATATATATATATATATATATATATATATATATATATTAATAATAATATAAGTCTAAGACAAATAAATAAAGAATATTTACAAATATTTTACTAAACATAAATTACTCATACATATACTTAAAAGATTGTTTCCTCAAAAAAAAAATTATATAAAAATCTAATACAAAAATTAATAAACTAATTTTAATAGATAACAATCAATATAAGTATAAACAAGTCAAAAAATTCATCCCAAGCTAATATAAATATCTATTATAAAAATTAACCAACTAACATTAATAAATGACAATTAATGGTTAAAAAGTGCAAAGTACAAGAAAAATAAGAATCCAAAATTGTAAGAATAAGTAAAAGTCCAAAATATATTAAGGTTTAAAGAGTTAAAAAAAAAAACTAAATTAAGGAAGAGAAGTAGCAAAGTAAGTGGAATTAAGATGTAAAAGAATGAGCAATGATGGGACTCCGAGGAGAACCACTGTGTTATTTGCTTTTGCTCAAAACTTTTATTATTTTTGTTGTCTTTTAAGTCTTTTTCTAATCTAAAGCTTCTAAAAGAAGTTAGAAATTATTTGTTGACTCTTTAGATTCAACAGACTACCTTAGAAATACACGGCAGATCTATCTCAGAGACTTAGCATGTGGCATTATGAGATATTGAAATATCCATATATGCCGTACTATTGGCTGGAATCATTCCCTTCAATCAGAGAGGTGCCAGGATGGAGGAGGTTCAGACTTCAGGCAGTATGCACTAAAAATTTGGGCGCAGAGAGATTTTCTTTGTATAGTAAAGATTGATAGGTACCTGCTTGCCTTTGAAATTCTTGCAGAAATGCATTGATCTGTTTTGGATTTTATGGAAAGAGATAAGAAGGAAGCCTCTTTAAGAAACAGAAATTGCAGCTTGTTATGTGGATCAAGTAATTGCAATCCGATTACATTGCATTAAGGTAATCTAATGCACTCTGCATGTTTCCAGGTATTTGGCTGATGTATTCATGAGCATCCCCTAAAGACAGATTCTGTTAAGATTGGTATTGGAACCAGTTAGAAAATGAGATGAGATTATTATATAACAATGAATCATAGACTGAGGAGTACATGAATACTTGAGTTCCATAACCTTTTAAAATTTACCATTTAACTTTCTACGCTTACAACTGAATTGAAAACTTGAAAGAAATGAGAGGGAAGAAATTTTCCTTTTGATTTTGTTTCCCTCTTCACTTTTTCCGCACCAATCTCTGATTCAAACGAGGCCTTAGTGTTCCTGTACTCATTAGGACAACCAGATTATTGAATCTATGCTCTAATGTTATGTCAATGTGTTAAATCTTTGGCATTTAGATCTATCTGCAGCAAGTTCATTTGCCGGCTGAATACTTCACCTTTTCTGTCTTGTCCTTTCTTATTTCTATTCTTGTCTCATATCCTAATCTAAAGAGTCCGTCAAAGTGAGAGGTGATTTAGAATAAGTTGTCATATAATTCACTGACATTTATGTCTATTTCCATCTAGAGGACAAATGCTTGTCAGCAGAACACTCTAATTACAATGCTAATGTCCACAATTTCCCATTTTCTGGCTATCAAGAAAGGGTATACATAAGGTTATAAAGATCAAATGCTTAGGTTCACAGGAAATGTGCTGATGCCTTGTTCGCACAGCCAATTGCTTTTGGCTAATTTTGGCTAGTTTAATATGTTGTGACTTCTCCCATAAATTCAGACAATGTCATGCAGGTGAATGTTAGATGCAATGTTGGCAGAAGAGAAAATTCCAAAGGAGTATTTGGGCCAAACTCAGGTTACCTATCTCTACTTTCACTAAACCAGTGTGCATTTTACTCCATCTCCTTCACAATAGATGAACCTGACACAGGCAAATTAGCATAGTGTGCAGGTCATCTTACGCAATGACTGAAAGAAGAGGATCTGTTTCCCTTCACTGGTTGAACCACAAGTGCCGTCACTGTGGTTCATACTGCACCAGGCTTCTTCACCACAAGTGCCTGTCACTGCTCTTGGTGGATGTTCTGAAACTTGCTTTTAACAGTGCGATCTCATGGATGATAGGTATGATAAGGAACAATGCCTTATAACAGAGAAAACAGTTGAGATCGCTACATGAAAAAACAACCATAAGCAATCAACAAGACAACATGATCATCCTTTTCTTCATAGTATATGCAAAGACATTATGAATGTCATAGAGGAATTTAGTAATAAAAATAGCCAAAGAAAATTCATGTATATATAGATAAACAAAAGGGATAGAAGCTAATTAAGTTGCTTGGCAGACTTCATAGTTGACAAAAAAAACCATGTTCTATAAGCTCCGCATGTTGTATAAGTTGTTTACATGTATGCCTCTGATACTTCAAAATGTGATTCTTCCGATATGCAAGAAATCCAAGGTTTAAGCAGACCTGCTGAACATGTAAACAAAGAACATATATCATATATCTAATTTATAACTAAGTTTGTGATCAAACAAACCATGAACTTTGCACATTGTCACACAAGAACTTACCTGTATCAATCCTAAACTAATCCC
Source organism: Voacanga thouarsii (assembly GCA_026120185.1). Taxonomy (NCBI): domain Eukaryota; kingdom Viridiplantae; phylum Streptophyta; class Magnoliopsida; order Gentianales; family Apocynaceae; genus Voacanga; species Voacanga thouarsii. Next base: position 594,009 of record JANUWF010003365.1, on the reverse strand, counting down.
ACCTCTTGTTGCCTCGGTGGCTGATTATCATCCTTAATCTGAAACGTTATATATTCAAATAGTTAAATAACAGAATATATACACCTACATTGAATATATACAAATGCTACATTTCTTTCGCTCACCAATTCCATGATCATTTGAAAACAAGCATAGCAGGCTAGAATCACTGGTACCAAAGTAAAAGTGTGTTTCACATGCAGTAGAACCAGCAAAATCTCAAGTTTGGGAAGAGCCAAGACTAGCAGGGACACTAAGAACCCAGATATAATAATCGAATCCAACTTCTTCTCCTTATATCTGTTCCGTATCAGCACACTCATAGTAATTGCATTAGCAATGGCAGCAATCGAGTTAATAGCTGCAACTGCAACCTTACTGAATTGATATGAAAATTTCAGCACTGAAGGGAAAGGAGATGGTGCCATGGCAGGACAGTCATGAATGACAATCACGTCTTTGTCAACATAAAATTGTTGCCCAACTCCTGTGACTGCTTGAACAAACCAGCTCGCAATAATCCAATATACCATGCGTTGTTTTTCGTTCTAAGCAAAGACAAACAACAATTCAAGAAGTTTAAAGTGCAAAAAATAAACAAATTTTAGAACATACAATCTCCAATCTCTAGCTTGAGCAGAGAATTACTTTCACATTGCAGTGCCCGCAATAAAGAGGTACAGGCTTCAACCCAATTACATTTTCTTAAACATGACTATCAATTTTTCCTAACACATAATCGATAAAAATCATTCAATATACAAAGATTCAAGTTTCATTAAAAAAAATTATTAGACTGTTGGGAATTCTTTTTTTTTTTTTTCTCTCTTTTCATTTTCACTGTATTCTATTCCTGCTTCACATTGCAGCGCCGGCCCAAAGAGGTACATGTTTCAACCCAATTACCTTGTCATAAACATGATTATCAATTTTTCCTTACAGATAATAGTTAAAAATCATTAAATGCACAAAGATTCAATTTTCATCAAAAAATAATTAGGCAGTTGGGAAATTCTTTTTTTTTTTTCTTTTCATTTTCATTGAACCACTTGCATTCTCAAATAAATAAAGAAAAGCGAAATCTTACCATGACAGTGAAACTAGCAACGCCAAGAAAGAAAAGGATGGCTAGACCAAACCAGAGCAAGAATGGCAAAAATGGCATGATATTTCTTCTTATGAACTGAAAAATGAAATGGCAAAATAGGTGGTGCAGAAGGGATGCACAACTCTCTGTGATAAGTTGAAGTTTGAGGGAGGGTTGAGGGAGAGGGTTTTGGACATTTGAGCTTTAATTGACAATAGATGCAGGTTTAATTCAACTTGGGCAAGGGTGCTTCGGGACACCAACAATGAAGACAAAAAAAGCGTGATGAAAGGGTTCTTTTTGTAACTTTCCATCTTTGTGAAAATATGCACTGCCATGCAAAAGTTAGGCTAATATCTTTCTTTCTTTGTCTGTCTCCAAGCTTGTGCTCTTAACAAATTTCTGAACTTTTGACCATTTACTTCTCTCTTCTATTAAACTGAAAATAAAGTATAATTAACTTTGTTCAATTTGAATCATAGTTACTTTTGTTTAAATAAATCATAGCATTAGTTTGAGGTTTAGATTTGTTTGAATTTATACTATAAAAACTAAAAAGGTTTAACTTCCTAACTTGTAAACTTATTAACTAGTACTTGTTTATATTTTGTCTTGATTCAAAGTTGAAACTAAATCAGAAAACACAAACAACTTAAATTATAAATAAAAATACTCAAATATAATTAATTGTTTATAAATCTCGAATTTAAATGACATTTCTATATTAAGACTATTTTATCATAACATCACTAAGAATTACTTATATCTACATATTAACCTCATGAAGCCAAGCTGCGAGAAAGGACAAGGAAAAAATGCCGAAGCCAAGGACAACATATATAGCATGCAGGGTTAGCAGAGCTTCCAGCTAATGGGATATGGTCAATCTTTTATGTATTTGTAGATGTTTTGAAGTCAAATTTTGACCCCCCCCCCCAAAAAAAATTTAAAATGGGGCGGTTTAAATGTAACATATTTCAGAAAAAAAAAACTAATTAACCAATTTTAAATTGTTAAATTGTAAGGATAAAAATGAAAAAAGAATATTTAATTAATTAAAAACTTACTTTTTTTAATCTTTACGTAATCAATTAAAGTTAAAAGATAATTTGGGACGGAGAGAGTAATACTTACAGGATATTTCATGCGGGATTTGGCAAAATAGAAAATTTAAAAAAAATTAATTTTAATTGGGATGTAATTGAAGTCTTTATGGCAATTTAAAATTGGCCAAAAGTTTGGATGATAAATTAATTTTAAAGATAATGGGGTTCTGCATGTAAACTTTCGGCCTTGAATTTCCTAAATTGGTCGAAGGTAAGATAAAAAAAAAAAATTAATGATAAGGAACGAAGTAATTCCAATATTTTACATATCACAGGCCATCCTTCACACGGGCAAAGCAAAAGTTTGATCATTGGCTTTGTTTCTCCTGCAGTTAAGGAACGTTTTGAGAGCCAAGAACGAGAAGCCAAGACCTGAAAGGAAAAGACAAACGGAGGCGATGCTGTAACCGGCTTTGGATGATACGCCCATGTCGGCTTTCCCAACCACTAACATCACCACCGAAAGGCTAGCCCCTACGAACGACGTCATGCTGCCGACCGACCAAGCTACTAATCTCCGGAAGGCGTGGAAATATTCCTTATCTCGGTGGTGCTTGGCATTCAACTCCTCCGCTTGTACTTTGATTGTTTCGTACTTCTTGAGCACCTCCTCTGCAATCGCCGTTGCAGCCTTTAACTCATCCGCGGCAGCCACGATTACGGCCGTGTCCTCTTCTTTCTTTCTATAGTTAATGCAGATACTGAGAGACCGGAAGAAGAATACTAGAGCCCTCAGGAAGGCCAAAATAATTAGCAATGCAAAGAAGATGACATAAATTTCCTCGTGGTCATCGTATTTGATTTCTTTCATCTTAATTAGCAATGGACATGCTGCGAAAAAACAGAAAAGAAGAAGTGCTGACGCGCAATCCAGGAACCCGTGATTAGCAAACTCCGCTTCCTCTTGGAGCTGGGCTTTCAACAATTCCACGACCTTCGACAGCTCCTCGGCACGGGTCATCTTGCCGGCTTCCAAAGTCGCCTCGTCCTTCTTCATGAATAATGATGGCAGTCTCATCTCTTGGGAATGTTTGAATTAAGAAGTCTGCTGCTCTGCTAATTTTGTAAAGGCTGATCAGGTCGGCATTAGTTGAAACCTAACCAGGTTTAGGATATAGATATCCAAATCCCTATCGGATTAGCCCATCACCCTCATCCATATATTTTGCTCCCCTATTTAGAATTAATTTTTTTTTAATAGATTAAGGAAAGGATGGGTCGACCCGGACCTCCATAACCATTTCGAACTGAAGTATCCACATTCAGTTTATATTCATTAACAAGCGGTGGCTTTCACTTGATATTTACTTTATGTTCAAGCTAATGATTTTTTTTTTCTTTTGAAAAAGAAACCATGACCAATAATTAACCAAGGATTTATAAACTCTAGCTAATACAGGCAAATAATATGGCCTTTAAATGCGGGGTTAGGATTCCCAAAATGGGTAAACGACTCCTTAAGGTTATGTTTGGTTCAAGGATTTTGCCGAGGAAAAGGAATAACATTTATCGAATTTAAGCCTTATTTGAAAACATCAAACTTAGTTATGAATTATTGGAATCTCCATTAATTAGTGGAGGCTCCACTAATTATGGATTTATGTGAATTATTATAAGATTTTTATGGATGTCCACCATTTAGTGGAGACACCATTAATTGAGATTAGTTGAAGATGATGTATGTCATAATGTATTCCACTACTTAGAGCTCTATAAATAGAGCTATTCTCTAAGCTTGTAATACACCATCATTTTGTGAAAGAAAGATTAGTGAAAGAAAGATTAGAGAAAGAATTGTGAGAGAAAGAAAGAGAGAAGTTTGAAGAGAAATTCTTGTGCAAAGAATAGTTAGAATTTTCTTAGTGTGTAGTGTGTAGATTTTATTCTAACACTATCCTAATTTTATAACACGTTATCAGCACGAGTCTCTGCCGTTATTAAAGCCAGAAGACAGGTACGCATTTATTGATCTCGCTAAATTCGAATTTGTAACCCTTGATATTTACGAAAAAAAATTATATGTCATACGTAAATGCATCTAAATGCTAAAAAAAGGAGATCCATATGTCATGTGGATAAAAAGAAATATTTGACCACTCGAAGATGGTCGTACTACCCATTGCACGAGTATGAATGGTTGCACCTGAAGTTGCAAGATTGTAAAACCGTGAACTCCGTGATGTATAAAACTACATCTTAGTTAAAAATTTTACAGAGAAAAAGTTACTGATGAAGTTATATTGGAGAAGACATTCTCCACTTTTCATGTTCTACAGTAACAATATCGAGAAAAAGGGTATCCAAAATTGATAGCTTTAACATGAGTTATTATTGAGAAATCATGAAGCCAGATGAACTGGCTCAACAGCATTCACAGAAGTGAATGCTGTTGGCTCCAGCAGAAGCCATCGTTATAGTCGTAGTTGTGGCAGTGGCCGTGGTTATGGTCATGGGCACACTCGATATTTCCCTTATCACGGAGAAATACTGCCACCAAGTGGAACAGAAAAGATAATAAGGAAAAAGATATTTCTATTAATAATAAGCATCACATCTTTTATTCATATCACTAGTGTTCATATGAACTTGAGGATACATGCTTATAGTTGCTCTTTTGTAATTGAGCATTTGATTGGTGATGGAAGTGTTCAAAATAATTAAAAGTTTACTTTTAATATGTTTCTTTTATATTTTATATTTTTGGCATTGTAATAATACTTATCGTTTAAGGTTTTTATTGTTTGAGTATTTACATTTATAAATGTTTTGTTATGTCCAGATGGCTATTATTCCGCTTACCGGATACACAAATGGCATTGAAGATATATGCCTAATTGATAGTGGTACAACACACACTATATTGAAAGATAAAAAATATTTCTCTTACCTGCAGATGGGAGAAACAAATGTTAATACTATAGATGGTAGTGTAAAGTTGATTGAAGGCTCTGAAAGAGCTAATATTGTATTACCCGGAGGAACAAATGTTGTTATTCCTAAAGCGTTATTTTCTTCAAAATCTCGAAGAAATTTATTAAGCTTTAAAGATATTCGCCGAAATGGATATCACATTAAAACAATGGAAGAAAATAGTTTTGAGTATCTCTGTATTACTCAAATAATGTCGGGTAAGAAATCTTTATTCGAAAAGCTACTATCTCTTTCTTCTGGCCTATATAGCACAAAAATCCATGCAATTGAAATGCATCATTCAGTAAATCAGAAATTTACTGATCCTGTTACATTTATCATTTGGCATGACCGTTTGGGTCATCCAGGAGCTATTATGATGCGAAGAATAATTGAAAATACGCATGGTCATCCTTTGAAAAGTCAAAGGATTTTGACATCTGATAAATTTTCATGTGCTGCATGTTCTCAAGGGAAATTAATTATTAAACCATCTCCAACAAAAGTGGAGTTTGAGTCTCCAGTATTTTTAGAAAGAATTCATGGTGATATATGTGGACCAATTAATCCACCATGTGGGCAATTCAGATACTTTATGATTTTAATTGATGCATCGACCCGATGATCGCATGTTAATTTATTATCAACTCACAACCTGGCGTTCGCGAGATTGCTTGCCCAAATAATTCGCTTAAGAGCGCAATATCCAGATTATCCGATCAAAAGGATCCGTCTAGATAATGCTGGAGAATATTCCTCCCAAACTTTTGATGCTTATTGCCTGTCAATTGGCATTACTATTGAACATCCAGTAGCTCATGTTCATACTCAGAATGGTCTAGCTGAATCATTCATTAAACGGTTACAATTAATTGCTAGACCGTTATTAATGAGAATAAATCTCCCGACAACTGCTTGGGGACATGCTATTTTGCATGCTGCAGCACTTGTACGCCTAAGGCCAACAAGTTATCACAAATTTTCTCCCTTACAATTGGCTTTTGGTTCCGAGTCAAATATAGCTCATTTAAGAATTTTTAGGTGTGCTGTATATGTTCCAATTGCACCAAACCAACGTACAAAGATAGGTCCTCAAAGAAGAAAGGGGATCTACGTTGGATATGATTCTCCCTCTATTATCAGGTATGTTGAACCCTTGACAGGAGATGTATTCACAGCAAGATTTACTGATTGTCATTTTGATGAATCATTATTCCCTAAATTAGGGGGAGAACCAAAACAGCATAAAAAGGATCTTGCTTGGACAACATCATTAAATTATCTTGATCCGCGCACAAGCGCATGTGAACTTGAAGTTCAAAAGATAATTCATTTGCAAAGCATTGCAAATCAAATGCCAGACGCTTTTGTTGACTCCAGAAGAATTACAAAATCGCATATTCCAGCTATAAATGCTCCTATTCGAATTGAAGTTCTAGCAGAACAAAATATTATACCTATAGCTGCTGAGTCAAAAACACGCTAGAAGCGTGGCCGACCTCTTGGTTCTAAAGATAAAAATCCTCGAAAGAAAAGAGGATTAAATGATCCAGAAGATCATATTGAAGAAAAGAATGATAAAGACCAAGAGAGAACTGATGATAAAAAACCAGAAGTTGATGAAAGTAACACTGAAATTTTTATCAATTATACCACTTCCGGTAGAAGGTGGAATAGGATAGAAACTGTTATTGATAATATATTTACATACAATATATCTCTTGATATTACACAGGATAATGATGATCCCGAACCAATATCGATTGATGAATGTCGGCATAGAAAAGATTGGTTGCAATGGAAAGATGCGATTCAATCGGAGTTAAATGCACCGACAAAACGTGAAGTCTTCGGACTGCAGTCCGAACACCGGAAGGTGTAAAACCTGTTGGCTACAAATGGATATTTGTGCGAAAGCGCAATGAAAAGAGTGAAATCGTTCGATATAAAGCGCGATTAGTAGCCCAAGGTTTTTCACAAAGACCAGGTATTGATTATGATGAAACTTATTCTCCTATTGTTGATGCTATTACACTCCGATATCTTATCGGTTTGGCGAGTACATGAAAAGATAGATATGCGCCTATTAGATGTTGTCATCTGCTTACTTGTATGGAAATTTAGAAAATGATGTTTACATGAAAATCCCCGAAGGATTTCATATGCACGAAGCATATAAACATTATCCTCGTGAAAATTACTCCATCAAGTTGCAGAAATCATTATATGGCCTGAAGCAATCTGGGCGCATGTGGTTCACACGTCTTAGTGAATATTTATTGAAAGCGGGATTTAAAAATGACCAGGTATGTCCATGTGTTTTTATTAAGAAATCTGGTTCTAAATTTCTGATATTAGCTATATATGTTGATGATATTAATCTTATTGGAACTCCTGAAGAGCTCCAAGAAACAATTGATTATTTAAAAAGAGAATTCGAAATCAAGGATTTTGGTAAAACCAAATTTTACCTTGGTTTACAAATTGAATATCTGGAGAGTGGAACATTTATTCATCAATCAACATATACAGCAAAAGTGCTAAAACGATTTTACATGGACAAAGCACATCCATTGAGTATTCCAATGATCGTCCGATCATTAAATGTGGATAAAGATCATTTCCGACCTCAAGAAAATGATGAAGAACTCCTTGGTCCTGAAGTACCATATCTCAGTGCAATTGGTGCATTGATGTATCTTGCTAATAATACACGACCTGATATTATTTTTGCTGTCAATTTATTAGCAAGATTTAGTTCTTCACCAACACGATGACATTGGAATGGAATTAAACAAGTCCTTCGATATCTCCAATGTACAATTGATCTCGGATTATTTTATTCAAATAAAACCAGTCCAACATTGATAGGTTATGCAGATGCTGGTTATTTATCTGATCCACATAAAGCACGTTCTCAAACGGGCTATCTATTTACATGTGGAAATACTGCTATATCATGGCGTTCTACGAAACAATCTATAGCAGCTACTTCTTCAAATCATGCTGAAATTATAGCCATTCATGAAGCAAGTCGAGAATGTGTATGGCTAAGATTCATTATTCATTATATCCGAGAAAGTTGTGGATTATCATCAATCAAAGATATTCCAACTCCTCTTTATGAAGACAATGCAGCTTGCATAGCTCAATTACGAGGAGGATATATTAAAGGAGATCGGACAAAACATATTTCACCTAAATTCTTCTTTACTCATGAACTCCAAAAGAAAGGTGAAATTGATGTGCTACAAATTCGGTTATGTGACAACCTCGCAGATATTTTCACGAAGACTTTACCGACTGCAACATTTGAGAAGTTGAGATATAAAATCGGTATGCGTCGGTTTAAAGATTTAAAGGAATCATCTCATCAGGGGGAGTAATAAACAAACATATAGAATAGTGTACTCTTTTTTCTTCACTAGATTTTTTTTCCCACTGGGTTTTTATCTAATAAGGTTTTAACGAGGCATATTCTTTATGTATAGATGGACATCTAAGGGGGAGTGTTATGAATTATTGGAATCTCCATTTATTAGTGGAGGCTCCACTAATTATGGATTTATGTGAATTATTAGAAGATTTTTATGGATGTCCACCATTTAGTGGAGACACCATTAATTGAGATTAGTTGAAGATGATGTATGTCATGATGTATTCCACTAATTAGAGCTCTATAAATAGAGATATTCTCTAAGCTTGTAATACACCATCATTTTGTGAAAGAAAGATTAAAGAAAGAATTGTGAGAGAAAGAAAGAGAGAAGTTTGAAGAGAAATTCTTGTGCAAAGAATAGTTAGAATTTTCTTAGTGTGTAGTGTGTAGATTTTATTCTAACACTATCCTAATTTTATAACAAAACTTGATTAGACTTGAATACAATATTATGCACAGCCAAATCTTTAAACTAGCTAATATATATTTATTAAGGTATTTTTATAAGGATTTGAATTTTATTAAAACTAGTTTGGTAATTTGTGCTATGTAATTTAGGTGAGATATACTTATTGTATTGATAATTTTATTTGTACTCAAATATTGAGTGTCTTATTTTTTATTTTTTTGTATATTTATTAGGTTGTGTTAAGTATTCAAGTTTTATTTATTAGTATTTGTATATGGTGCCTTTATTAGTGTTTGTATGCAGTACTCTTGTGTATTATTTCTCTCATTATCAGTGTACTCCCTCCGTTCACAAATAATTGGCCTAATTGTAAAACTATGCTAAAGAATTGTGAAATTCTATGATAAAAATGATAAAAATGTCCATTATACCCTTTGAAGTATTTTTATTATCATTCTCACCTCATTAATTTAAATTTCATCACTCCTTTAATTACATCACTCTAATAATTACATATGTCTCTCTCTTCTCACATATGCCCTTTGTCTCTCTCTTCTCACTCATTGTTTTGGAGTCTTCTTTTCATCCATATTACCTAATTAAATTACACTTTTGACTATTTTTATAGGATAATGTGATTTTATTATTGATTAAAATAACTTCAGTATGGGTAATTATAATACTAATTAATTAATAGAAAATTATGCTAAGGGTAAAATTTAAAAAAAATAATTAAATACACCATACATTTAGAAAGTGAATAGTTATTTTTGAACTAACCAAAAAGGAAATTAGACCAGTTATTTGTGGATGGAGGGAGTATATATTAGTGTGGATTTTATCTATATGTTTCTCTCATTCTGTAGGATTTTCAATTTTGAATGGTTCGAGTTGCTTGCTGTTTGTTTTATTCTTTTATTGGTGATGTCTTTTCATTTAATTTTGTTTTTATGAATAGTAATTGATAGAATATATCCTCATGTGTGTGATTGATTTTGATCAGCTATAAATTTTGTGGTCAGTGAAAGATTTTGCATATTTTCCTAATGGGCTACCTGAGACCATTTCACAAATATAAAGATGGGTGCTTTTGTGCAATTTCATAGTTGGAATTGATATAACTCAACTGCTCACAGCAGGTATTGGGGGAGTGTTTTCTAGTAGAAGTTTAACCAAAATCACTTGATTAGTTGGATATGCAGGTTGTTGTCGCAACATTTTTTGAAAGATAATCATTGTTTGGTTGCTCTTAAGATAAGACATTTTACCAAATTGCATTCTAGGCTACATGAGACACATTGGAGTTGAACTAAATGGAAGGTCTCCTAGGTAGAATGGATTTTAGAATGGGCATTTTTATGCTTTTAGTGCTGTTGGAGATTTTAGTCCACTATTACTTTCTTCTAAAAGATTTTTTGCCCCATCCTTTCCCATCTATTTGTATATTGTCATGGACTCAATGATAATGTCTAAAGCATATAGAAGAGTAATAGCATAAGTATTAAACCTTCATGTGCGAAATTACTCTTTCTTGCTTTCCAACTTCAGCCTTTTGCTAGAACTGAAAGAAGGCATCCTTTCTGACTCTAGCCATCAAACAGTTCCATTGTTTCCCTTAAGCATGTAACCATGGGTGATTACGGTAGTGTCTAATCTGCAAGGGCTTGCATCAAGTCAACTCAAATATGCAATTTTTCATTCAGGTTCCAATTGATTCTCACCAAATACTTCTTTACAATTTATCAATGTGCCTGCCAATTAATCTTCATCCAATATCAGATTTCCATTCTTTCTAAATTTTACATTAACCACCCAGCCCAACTGCCGCCTGCTCATTCTAACTTATAACAATAGACTTTTAATTTGGTGGGTTTTGGTTTAAAACATACAAATGCAAGTTCATGAACATTTCAATACCAAGAATGACTCAAAGAAGTGAATATCTAAAACCATCTCAACAAATATTTATAAACAATCATTCCAGTTCCTTTAGGTCCAATTGAGATATATTATCCTCGTTAGATGAAACTTTCAGGCAAGCACAAAGAGCAGGATTCTCCAATTTTTGCAACAAAACTCTCAGGCAAGGGAAACCTGAAAACATATAATAGGAAGTTATTCTAAATGATTCTTCTAGAGCATAAAAGTTGAATAAATTTCACAAAATAATCAATGATAAAGGGAAAGGCAATCAGATGACAAATCAACAGCCAGCAAAGAAAGCATGCACTAATTCATAATGACACTGGAGCTTGATGTGAAAATTTTTATTTTATTTTGGTGCTACCTTGCAGTTTGTGTGTGATTGCAGATATAAGTAGGAGTTGAAGTAGGAAAAGTAATTACTCAGCTTAGATGAGACCAATTGTTTGGATTAGCTTGACAAGAAGTGCAAGCATCGCGCTTGGTTAGGAACTCTTCCAAGTTGAAGATTTTCTTAACAATGTTGGAATTCGTGGACTCCTAAACGCGAAAAACATCCACGAATCCCTCCCGAGGACCCAAGTAAACGATTAAGAAGATCCAAGGTTTTAGAATTACCTCTGGTTGCTGTAATCGAAGTCCTCCGATTCTGATTGCGCTGTTGTACGTTCAATCCGAACAATCACCAGACGCTGCAATATACGAACGTCCTCTATCGGATACACACCGCGAACTCACTCGATACCCGGGGAGTGCTAGCGCCTAGGGTTTGAGAGGTTTTTTTCTTCTGGTAGAGAATGACACGAATGTTCTCAAACGGAAAAAAAATTGGACTCTTGAAAAGACGGCTAGGGTTTTCTTAAAAACCCCGAACCTCTTAGAGTTCAACCCTAATAATATCTTATCATGTTCTAATTTAAATTCAAATTAAATTAAAACTGATATGATAAGATTCTGCCATTATCTCGGTAATTTAACTAATTAATTTACCGAGTCAGATTCTTATAATCTGGACATCATCCAGATACATCGAATGTGGACATATTTCCAGATTCATTGTATCTGGTAAATTTTCTAAGTACGATTAACTTAGACATATTTCCAGATTCATCGAATCTGGTCACCAGAAAAATAACCTAACAAGTTCGCTTATTGTGTAACCCTATAGGTTCATTTAACACTGACAGTGTGCCTAAATCATATTTAAATGGCCCACAAGTTATAAGCGGTTTCTAACAAAACATTATAACTATCCAGGTTAAATGAAGATCGGTGATCTCTTTGAACCAAACCATAACTTTATATTTAGCCCTTTTGTCACACGATATCCAGATTAAGCATAAAGCATGGAGCATGTCATCCTTATTAAACTTAATCAATTATTTCTTGATTTCATAGTAGGCTGTTCAAACAAATGATATCAATATCTTAGATTGATATATTTGAGCACGGCCATGCATTTTTAACAGTCTAACTTATCAAGGGGCCCATGGATATCTCTCCCATAATTGAGAGGGACAAATTCATTCACAATCAATTCATATTCCTCTCCTTGATTTATTCTATATCCAACAGTAGTCTAATTTATTATCTGGTTAAAGACAACTTTAGACAATGTCAAAATATAGAATTTATCAAGTAGGAAACTATGATGAATTTAGGTCGAAGGACTTTCAATATTATTATGGTTAGAAAGTTCTTATGACATATTCCATGAAGTACTCTCACAGTTAGTCATGTCCAATACAATGTTCTCTAACATTTATTTATGTCTTGACTCGATATCACAAATATCCATGGCCAGTAAAACATAGCCATCAAGTCACAAACATACTAATCTTAATTTATTATTATTCCAATAATAATAATCGATCAGGGACAGTTTTAGAATAGTCATTGTGTTCATTGTAGGGTTTTACTATCAAGTCACGTACTTGATGACCACAAAACAAAACTCACTATTCATGGAAAAGAAAGCCTCATATTATTATACAAAATAAAATGACAATAGTATAAGTACAAATTGACTCTAGGGCATATCCCCAACAAACAGTTGCAGGGATTGAGGAATGCTCAAATTCAAATGTAGGATATGGTCCTGAAGGGGCATGTAGCACTACACAGAGGCATCAACCAAACCATTAATTAGTAAACCACAGATGAAAATGAAGCCACTATGATCTCTACAAAAGCTATGCATTCGGCATACCTGTTCCTTTCTCAATCCAGGGAGAAATCAAGTTGGCCGGAACACGAACTCCCAAGTGATCGAACTGAAAGTTGTAAGGCTCAGGGACTAATATGCCATCAGGACTTGGAACTCCAGTGACTGGTGTTGGCACATGATCATAGAAGCCACCATGCTCGTCATTTATGATTACAGAATTCAATAGAAGAAAAGAAAAAAATGGAACAGAAAGTCCACCAAACATCATCTATCAACATAAACAGCTCCAAAGTCAGAAAAAATAATTAAACCACGAGCTTCATTTTTCATTTTTCTATAATTTAAATTATGTTGTTTGTTGTAGAAATAACAAAATTATAGTCAATAAGAAACTGTAAAAAATGATCCAAAGTTTTTTGTATAAATATTTTTGCCAGATCAAGGAGACAAAATGCATTTAAACAATAATGTCAGCAATTGAATAAACAACTAACGAACTAAAGGAGAAATATGATGAAGGAAGAAGAGAAAAGAAGAAAGAATAAATAAATAAATAAAGACAGGAACATTAATTAAGAAGGCGAAGATACACAAATTACTGACCATAGCCAAGACGCACAAAATTTCCCTTTCCTGCATGAATGGCAATCAATCACCTGAATATATACCTTATCATCATGAATCCTAATTTTAAAATCTGCAACTTCTTATCCCCAGCCTACTGCTTCAGTTGAAACCTTTCCTTCTTTCAATTCCTTCTCTTATTTCTTAACAACTTTGGCCTCTACGTACTCATTGGGTGGTTTGGTTGATCCATTTTCCTGGAGCCCCATCTTCTTCTCTCTCCCTCACCTTCTCCCTCTCCCTCTCAAAGTATCTATCTTTTATTATTCCAGTAAAAAACCAAACTTCAAGAATCGATTGAAATGTGCTCTTCTACCTCTTTTTCCTATACTGTTCTTTTTCTATTCTGTTGTAAAGTATCATGATCCTAAATTAAAGTACCAATTTTTGAAGCTGCAACATATCATCCCATGTGGGTCTAACAGATTTATTGCAAGATGACCGAGTAGTGAATTGCTCAACAATCCTGGAAGAATTGTTTGAATTATACTTTTTGCATATCCCACTTAAGCTCTTTAGTTTCCATTGTATTTATACACTAACTCTAATTTTCAAGCATAATTTATTCAAATCATACTAATAAACCCTACAATATCCCAATTCAAAAAGCCCTCCATGGTTAATTAATTCCTAAAAACTCCAACTGTATTCATCAAAAGTCAAATATACAATACAAAAAAAATTAAAAATAAAAAATCAGAACTTTAACACATTACTTCCACTCAGTGTTACCTCTTCCAGTTGACAATGCCAATAAACACATCAAAAGTGCCAACTTTAACCACCATCTTCCTCCCATCTTCTGCTCAAAATAGAACTAAAATTAACATTAAAATATAAACCAAAACAACACTCTAAAACCCAAGAAAGTGGCAACTATTACCAAAGCTTTTGAATATGCTGTACATTACTAGTAAATTTTACTATTGAAAACATAGATGCTAGGATAAAATCTAGATTCTAAATTTCTTTAAAAACAATTAACCTGCATAATAAATTTGAAGCTCCGAGATAAGAACCCCTTGGAAATTAGTTTTCCGGCAACGAGTAACGGTGATCAATTGCACGTTTCCAAAGCAGAAAATGACGACATCAAAGGCGCATTATCAACTTTCTGATGAAAGGTATCGTGAAGAAGAAGACCACAAAAGCATGGGAAAAGGAAAACATTCCTTTAATCGAAATTCATCCGGTATCTTTCTTAATTTAGTTCCCTAATAGCCCTCATTATTGAGTAATTTACGCCGCTCTCCGTAGCAATACAACAATGGCGCACAGAGATTTTGATGTCGCAATGCTTGTGAGGCACTCCAAAAAGGCGAACGGGATTAGAATTGAAGCTCCCCAATGAAATTCCAGGCGGACAATACAAACGGCACCGGAGGGAGCTGTTGAGGAGTGGTCTGCGTTTGACATACTACATCAGATATAGTGAATCTTCGAAATGGTCCGTTACTTGGGAAAAACATTAATCATGACCATCGAGAAAGCCAATGTAATGGCATTTATGATCAGCACAGAGTAATGGCATTCCACAACAGCACGATGGTATAGTTCTTAAAGCCATAAGCCATCGTAAAATTTGATGTTGAGATTCCAAGGGATCTGGTTACAGCATTAATCATGTACATTCAGATAGCATATGTGATCCATGTCATCTTCCAAATGCTTCGTCAGCTGCTACAATCATTTATCATTGCAATCCAAAGAGCCAGTGTAATGGATTCAATAAATTCATTGAATTCAATTCGGATTGATAAGTTTCGTATTTATATATAAAAAAAGAAGTATTAAAAAAATCTCAGGTATCATCAGCAATTCAAAGCACCCATATGTCAACATAAAAAGTGCCAAGTGTCGCTTCAATAACGATGCCATGTGTCGTTGTGGGGTGCTCCGTAACTCCTTATATATATATATATATATATATATATATATATATATATATATTAATTATAATCGAAATTCTTCAAGAACCGAAATTATTATGGTTTAATTCAAATTTTTTAAAGCCGGATATGGAATTGAATTTGAGTTGATTGACCCCTATTTCAAGTTTATTCTATCAAAATTTTGTGATAGAATGATGAAGATAAGTAAATTAGCATCATCACAATCTCTGTACTCGGAGAGACATCCAAGACATACAACACTTAGAAGGGACGAGATGATGAAAATATTTATGATATTTAATGGTCCAAATATTACGACATACAAAATTTTCAACATTTATTTTTTTGTACTATTATTATGTTTGGTTGAAGTAAAAAAAAAATATTTACAAAGAAAAAGTAAATTTAGAAAGAATTGAGATGTAAATGCAAGTAAAGGTTAAAGGTGTCATTTCATTCCCACTTTTCAGTGATTAAAGTTTTAAATATAACAATAAATTTAATATATGAGTAATTTTTTATTAATTTTCTTTTTATCTCAACTAAATAAGATTAAGATAAATCTAGTAGAAGTAAATGTGTCACCTTCCCCTTATCTCCTTCTTTGCAAATCAAACGAAGTGTGACATTTTTATAATTATAGTTTTTTTAATTTTTTAATCTAAAATTTTTTGGTATAACCTTCTTTGAACTTTGAATTGGATTTTGTACTATTTTTTTTATTATTAAAATGAAATGAGCAGAAATTTATTTGTACAACCTTATTTGAACTTTTAACTGGACCTTATAATTTCTTTAGTTTGAGTAAAAAGATAGAGAAAAAAAGATATAAATTTAGAGATAAATACATGATTTACCTTATTTAGTTCAAAGAATTATTAAAAATAAAATAAATATAGAGGGACTTTCCCTCCACATCAAATTTCTAACATGTCCAAAATAAGATAAATTGAATAAGACAAAATGCATATTTCCTTTTCTTCTATTCTAACTAAAAAAGATGAAATAGCATTTATTTTCCTATTAGAAGCAAAGTGTTTCTTCCGTTCCGGTTTCCCCTCTTCTCTCTCTTCACCTCTTCAAACCAAATACATCATTAACCAAAATCACGGAGAACTAGTGTATTGGGCTGTATATTTAAGTCCTGGACTCACACAAACTAGTTGGAAGCCATCTTGACCCAACCTATTTTGTTTATTTGGGTTTTTCCTTGTAAAAAAAAAAAAAAATTGCTGGGGCAGAATACAGGGGCACACACGAGTGTACGGGAGATTTTTGAAACCCCTGTATATCTTTTTGGATAAAATATGTCAATCACCCTTAAACTTTTATAAATTTTAATTTTTACATTCGAATTTTTAAAATATCTAAAAAATAATTATTCCATCAATTAAAACTAGTAAATGCTTATAGAAGTTCATCGCCTGACTTTCACATGACCTATTTTATAGATATTTTCATTCACTCAACTCTCACAATTTGGTGTCATCCTTCTAATTCTTGCAAAGTAACTTCTATATATGACCAAAAAAAAAATACTGCGACTTGCGCGTCTCTCACTTCTCTTTTTAATTTTTTTTTTGGTAATTCACTTTTGCTTTTAAATTTATTCTTTCTTTTTGTAGAAATGCCAAGAAAATTACTATTCGTCAAGAATTGAATCAATTTTTTTTTCTTCATCATCTTTATGTCTTAATTTTGTTTATTAAAGGGTAAAAATATGTTATTTTTGTTATATGGTTAAATTCGAAAAAGTGCGAAAGAGTAATCTCAATATTATTGAGTCAAATAAAAGATTTGAAGTTAAATTATAAAATTGTTATTGATAAATGAAGAAATTCGAAAAGAATAGAGCGATATTAAAGTTGAAAAATAATATTTTAGAAATAAAAAATGGGAGAATGAGAACTAAAATCTGGTAATTTTATATTGTACTTGAGCTTTTATTGTTGAAATAGTTATTTTTTAGGTGTTTCAAAAGTTTGAGAGTTAAAATCACATATTTTAAACTTCGAGGGTAGAAATAAAAATTTATAAAAATTCAATAATAATTAACATATTTTACCCTATCTTTGATATATATATATATATATATATATATATATATATATATATATAATATCAAATTATATTTTGATTTATCTAAAATTAAAAACTAACTCTAAATAATAATATAATAGTTAAAATATAAAAATAAAATTCCTTAAAACTAAATAAAAATTTTAAACTAAATAAATCTAATGATTTTGGAAAAAAATATTTTATTTTTAATACTAAATTTAAGGTCACAAATAAATTAGTTCACAATAGTTTAAAAAAATAACTCATAACAAACAATTTAAAAAATAAAAAAGACCAAATCAATAAAAAACAATTGTAAAACCCCAATGGTAAAACCCCACATCTCCAAGTTCCAATACCCCAATAATACTGGGTTGATAAAAAAAAAAAACTTAATACCCCTATAATAAACAGCAAAATGAGGATGCAAATCAAGGTTAGCGTCTCTCACCTAACTGAAATTTTTAACAATTAAGTTATTGTCTTGTTGTGGAATTTCACTAAAAAAGAAAAAGTTTACTCACTCAACAATTAAGTACATAAGACAACAAAAAATTCCACAATAAAGCTTAATTGGCCTCCATTTACATTTTTCTTTTTGCAATATATTAAAAAAATCAAAAGATTCCAAATTAGTTTATGTTACATAGAATAATTTTGTTGGTAACATAGATATATTTTATTTACGTTTGTTGGTAACATAGATTTATTTTGTTGGTAAATCAAAAGCTCCATTTACATGTTGTTGGTAATAGAGATTTATTTACTTTTTATTTTGTGTCCATCTTACCGCATCATTCTATACAAGAGTGCACTCGAATCGAGTTTTATTACACTTGACTCGATTCAAATTAAATATTTTCAAATTTAAAATTGATTTTGAATTCCAATACTGTAATAGACTTAAATTTTTAATAAAGTATTCTATTTGAAAATTTTATTAATTGGATTTTTATATATTTTTCATATTTTAAAACAGTTTGAATTTAAAATTTTAAACTCATTACTTAATTGAATTTGAAAATATTTTTAGAATCAAATTTAAATCTTATTTAAAAATACGAAGCTCAACTTAAACTTATGTACAACCTTAATTCTATATAGGGAATGGAAGTTTACTATTTCATTAATCTAATACTTTGGTAATGAACATATGATTTGTAGCTAAGCAGATTAGAAATTGAGGTATGAAAATTTTTCTCTTAGAATGATTCTCAGCTCAGAAATAAGCATGAAAGTGCTTAGTTATTTTGACCATATCTTGGTGTTTTCCCATTTTCTTTTTGGGCGGTGGAGTCGGGATGGGGCTAGGGTCGTCGTGGCGAGGTGGAGTTTTGAAGATTTGCGTGATTGGTAGGAATGGCAATTTTCTGCTTAAATCGGAGACTTAATCCGGCCCGGCTTGGTTGGGTCGGGAATTTTCCGATTTAAGCGAGGACGGGTTTCAATCCTCGGCATGTCAACCAGGGACGGGTTCGGGACGAGGATTGCATGATCTACGCTCTCGACCCAACCCGCCCGGTCCACTTTACATATATTATATATTATATATGTATATATAAATATATGTGAATTATATATGTATACATATTATATAGATTATATATATACATATATATATACACACACACATATATATATATATACACACTATATAAATTATAGATAGATTATATATAATATATATAATGATATATGTATGTAAAGGTAGATTATATATGTATATATGATTATATATGTATATAAAGGTAGATTATATATGTATATAAAATAAAATAAAATAGAAAAGAAGAGAAAAAATAAAAAAAATTATAAATTATTAATTTTACTCTTACTAATATAGTGATATGATAAATACGTAAATTATTAGAAACCACCACAAAAGTTTTTTATATGATTAAAAATTTTTGAATAAAAATATATTAGAGGTAAAAAATAATTTTTTTAAAAATTTTTATAATTATTTCCGGTCCCAAACAGGCCCCTGCTTCCCCGCTTTCCCGTTGAGCCGGGATCGGGGATTGTTTTGTCCCCGACGGACCAGGGGCAGAGATCCCCACCTTTTTCCGTGACGGGAACGGACCGGTGATGGGGATACGAGAGTATATGCAGAGGCGAGGCCGGGAGTTCTAGTCCCCGACCCCATTGCCTGACTGCATCCCACCAAAAAATAGGAAGAGAACAAAGTCATAGAGAAAAGATATTGGAAGCATTAGCGGCAGCGGGTCATCCTTATCCAACCTCTGCAAGCAACTTGATCAATAAGCTAATCGGATTTGGGGTCGAAAGTAGATGTGGGGAAGATTATAAATATTTTTAATAATTATATAAATATTACAAATATGTTATGAATTTTTGATAGTGTTAGAATAAAATTTATACACTAAGAAATCTCTAACTATTCCTTACACAAGAATTTCTTTAAATTTATCTCTTTCTTTTTCTCACAAATTTTCTCTAACAATTCTTTCACAAAATGATATATCTTTCAAACTTGGAAAGAGCTCTATTTATAGAGTTCTTATTAGTTGAATACATTATCTTCCACTAATATGTATTAGTGGTGTCTTTACTAAATGGTGGACATCTATATCATGCATAATTAGTGGAACTTCTACTAATTCAACAATTTTCACAACAAGATAATTTTATAAACACTATAAATTATTATAAGAAAATCACATACGATATGATATTATATACGATTCTATAAACATCACATATGATTTGATGAATAAGTTTTAGAATGGCAAAAACAATGTCATTCTATTAAAAGATTTTTTTTATCATACGACCATTTTTTTCAACGTCAAAGTTTTATAATTTTTAATTTAGATTGTGAAATTACAGTACAAGTTTTATACACAACTTGCATGGCTCCAAATTCAAACTTATCCTATCCTATAGCATATTTATCTTTGTAGTAAAATGGTAAAAAGAAAAAACATTCTTCAAGGTCACATTATTCCTTGTATTCGTATAAGGATTTTATGTTAAAGAAAATATTTATAATAGATTTGTTATTATAGACAATTATATTTAAAATTTATATTTTATATATATTATATGATAATTATACTAGAACTATATAAATACTTTTCCGATATCCACGTTGAAGAAACTCTTTTAAGTAAGAAGCAAATTTAATTTTTTTTTTTTTTAGGATGTAAAATAGATGAGTCTATTCTTTTTCATTATCAAGTGAAAAATTCATAATTTGTTGGTTAAAAATAAACCCCACCCCAAAAGAAAGGAAATTACGAGCTGAAGCAGAGGGACGAAGGGTGACGACGCCCTCCCAAAATTTTGGTGGTTGAATTATTCACCGTATTCTTTTGGTAGGAAATTTAAGGAATATTATTTTTTAAAATAAAAAAGAAAAAATTTCAGTGTTTTAAAAAATAAAAATAAAGTCCATGAAAAACTAACCAGTCTAGAAATTTTGTCCATTACTATATGATTTCAAAACACTGCAAAAAAACTACAAGAACTACAAAACAACAACCATAATCAATGAATTATTTTTATATATCGATCTTTTTGTTAAATCTCTAATACAAAATAAGCAACAGTAAGTAGTGGGCGTACGTTGCCAGCGTCATGCAGGGATCAACCTTTTAAGTAATGTTTTTAGAATTGGATCCATCGAGTAAATTTTTTTATTTAAAGATTTAATTACAATAGGATCATAATTGAACTTAATTAAATCAGTAGTATTATAATTTTAAAATAAAAATATAACTATTATAAAAATAATATTAATTAATAATATAACGTAATTTAAATATATAAAAATATAAATACTCAAGTTCATAATAATATAATATATTAAAATAATAAATTACTAATAAAATAAATATTTAATTTACAATTATAAAATTAAAATTAATAATTTTTAATTTTATCTCATTAAATTATTTTTTAAAATAGACTAATTGAATTAATATCAAACCGGCTAACGATTCTAGACCGACTAGTCTAATATAATTCTTACAAATAACAACATTAAAAAAAAAAAAAAGATTTGAAAAAAAGAATCAAAACAGTAATACTATCGGTTCACGGTATGATGATTCGATTGGCTGATCTGATTTTGTTCAAAAACTCTGCTCTTAAGAAAGGCAAAGACTTGGACTACAGTTATTGGTAGGGATTTTGAGTTTTTTTTTTTTTTTCCTGTGCTTTTTAGTAATAAAATATTTTACTCTGACAAAGACCTTGCATAACATGTTACGTGTTTTTTCTTTGACTTATCAGCTCTATTTCCCATTTTTTTATTAAATTAAATATTTTTAATTTTAAATTAATATTTATTTTATAAATAAAAATATTTTCTCTCTAAATTTACATAACTAATTTCTATTTAAATAATACTCACTTTGTTTCAAAATATTTATTCATAAAATCATTTACACACATATTAATAGTGTTAAAAATAATATTACAATTTAGATAAAATTTTTATTCTATTTATATTAAAATATAATAGCTATTGATTGATAAAAATTCTCAATAACTAAGAAGGAAAAAAATTAAAAGTTATATAATTAATTTAAAGTAAATAAAAAAAATTAATCATTAATTCTAAAAATAAAATATGTACATAAACTAATATTTTAAAATAGAAAAAATATAAATTTTACGAATATTATGACTCGCACAACTAATTTATTCAATTAATAAAAATATAAAATATAAATTTACTCATAATATTTTTAAATTTTTATATCAAATCAATACATAATATTCAAAGAAAGAAAAAAAATTGTCAATCTGCAAGTTTGCTACGTAAATGGAAGGATAAGGTCTGGCAAAATCTTGCGCAAATCCATCTTACAAGGTAAAGCGTCATCACAATGAAAAGGACAGATAAAGTAGCTTAGAAAAATGAAAAATACCAAATTTGATTGCCGTAGTTTTAAATCTAAACAAAATTGAAAATACTATTGTTGCCGTCAAAATAAGGAATCGATGCAAACGGGAATCGACTTCGTATCCGACAAACACAAACGATCCGACAGGGAGTAACAACAAATGGTATCGGACCTTTTTTGAATCAGGGATCGGGTTTCATGAGTTTACTAAAGAAAGGACTCAAGAAGGTCAATTGAGAAGGCTAAACGGAAGGACTTTTCTGAAACATGGAATGATATTTATACTGATCATCTCAATGAAAAGTACAGAAAAGCTGATATCGAAAGTATGAACTGAAAATTGTAAAAAAGACTGTAAACAAAGCTCGTAAATGGAAACTAGAACAAAGCAGCAAGAAAGCTGTAAAGAAACAAAATCCTAGACTAAAAAGCTGGAAATGATGATGAGGAAAAAGAAAATGAAATTGAACTTTGTTGATTTGATGGTTTGATCCCCTCCCTTTGTGGGCGATGCTCCTCTTTTTATACTTGTTGCAAATGAACCACGAACAGATCGTGGAGTTTCTTCAGGCCCAAGAATGTTCCCAACGATCGTGCAGAGTCCCTTGCACCGAAAGATCAGTATTCTGTTTGTTCTTTCTTATCGGCTCCGCGGTGCCGATGTTTACCATGGCTATCGGCTGTTCGAAAAGGTTGACTTTATCGGCTCGTCCTCATTTATCAAATCGGCATCGGCTCGAAGTAACTGTTGCGTCAGCTCGGCAAAGTTGACGTCAACACATGCCCCCCCGAGTCCCGTTGTTTCAGTGGACGCGAGTCATCGAAATGATGGGAATCGTACAACTATTAATGGTAGCCGTCCATTTTCTGACAGAATCAAAACGTCCCGAACGTTATGGAAGGTTTGCGACGCCTCGGCCTTATAACCCGCGAATGGCTCAATTTCAAACTTCCTTATAAATTTCGGTGGTCCTCGGTCGGAACTCCTTACTCCTTACAACTTCTATCTCCTTCAGAACTCTACTGATTGAGCAACTCGTCAACTCTTTATCTTCTTGCCCTAATTCCTGCAAACTTGGAATTTCCCTTTAGTAAAAGCAACATCACAATGGCAACTTCTACCGATAAGAGTAACCTTTCCCTGGTCCAAGCCGATGCCAGGCTATTTGCCTTGGGTCCAAGCCTCCTGCTTGCCGAAGTTACCGCTGAACACCTGCGGTTTGTCTTGCCGGCTAATTTCACATTCCCTCTACAACAAGACACTTTCACGACTGCCAACCTTCCCTCTTTTTTTCGCCATTGGCCCCGCAAACTAAAAAATTACCAAGAATGGCGAGATCGCTGCTATGCCCAATTTGGGGCTATTTGGGCGCAATGGGGCATTGCGGACGCCATCATGATGACTGACTTTGAGATGGCGTTTGATTGCAACTTGTTTGCCGCTGTCCTACCGTTTTGGTCTTCGGCGATCAACGGCTTCATTTTCCCGCACGGGATGTTTTCTCCCACCATTCTTGATATTTGCACCATTCTCGGCTTCTGATGTAAGGGCGATGAAATCCCGAAGTTTCATGACGAGGAAAATTTGCCTGCCGTTGAGGCTCGTCTAGACAAGGCCTCTTCTTCATACGGCAATTTCATCAGCGCACAACGAGGGGTAGAGGACACTCCTTCCAATCAAGAACAAGCGGCCTTCTTATGGCTGTGGTTGTGTAAATGCATCATCTGTTTTCACTCTGCCGGCATCAGTAATGAGTACCGATACTACGTATCAACTCTCCTAAGGAGCAAGAGGCGCTGCGATCTTACCTCTCTGGTCCTTGCCTTAGTTTATCGCACCATCAATCAACTGATGGCTGCTCTTTTCGTCGGGGAGAATCCGACCAACCTAGGGGGCCCACTCTAGATTGCCCAACTCTAATTGTATCAATACTTGCCTAATTTTGGTGTTAGCCGACTTGCAGGCACCCAAGCAGATTCTTCTGAGCAGGCGACCGGCTATCGGCTCCTTCGGGTCCCCACCAATTCTGCCTCCGCCGAAACCATTGTCTCGTACTTCTACCGATGTCGAGACTTTCATGGCGCCATTTTCTTCCCGTACTCTGCTCTCCAAGAGGGCCCTCTTTGGTTGAGAAACCTATCGGAAAGCCCCGAGGCCACACAAGACACTTTATGGGCCCGCATTCTGTGCCCTCGGGAAATTCTTTTGGGGGCCAAACCTGGAACGCGGAGCGCTAAGACCTCCTGCGAGCGGTATAATCCTCATTGTTTCTCCCGCCAATTCGGACTGATACAGGACATTCCCATCGATCCAGGACATGTTTCCTCTTTCACTGTAAAATCGGTGTTATCAGCTGAAGACGTACACACTTTAGCCAAACGCACTCAGGTCATTCTAAAGTCCTTTGAGTTTAAACCTTTCCAGGTGGTACTGGAGACCTCCCCAAACTTTGATTTATGGTGGAGGCTACTGAGTGGGGCCCTATTTTCTGCCCCCATAGGTGTCTGGCTTCTGCGGCTCCCTGGATTGGCTGCCTCTTTGCCTGAACCACTTTCATTGGCTAAGAAAGGGAAACAGGTAAAAAACCCTGTTAGTCCTGTGAAAATGCCGACCTTACAAACTCCCTTGGTGCAGGAACTACTGCTGCTGCTCCTGTGATTCCGGAGGAGGAAGAAGAAGAGTTCGAGGGTCCATCCTTACTTCGTCGATCCAAAAGGAGGCATGACACGCTGACTCCTCTCGTGTCCAAGGTTTGCCTTTGTCGATCCTTCCTTTTCTCCCCCCTTTTTTTTTTTGCTTCCTTGATGTTCAAAAATTGTTTGTCTGATTATCAACATAACCCTTTCTTTTTGCAGAGGCGCAAACAAAGGATAAGCCGTCCGGTAGTCATCGACACTTCCTCTAACTCGGAGGAAAACATTCCGCTCAGCTCTTTAGCCGAAAAGCCAGCCAAGAGAGTTGTCCCGCTAACGGCAGATACCCTAGGATGGAGGCTACTACGGCACATCCCCCAACAGCTAGCACATCGGCTCCCCTATCAGTAGCAAACCTTTCATCGGCTGAACTGCCGGCTCCAACAAATCCACCCCCTGCTCCGCCAAGGCCCGAAAAGCAATCAGTGGCCGCAGATGTTGAGACAACGGTGCCTCTTCCCAGCCAAAAAGTTGGAACAACTACTGCTTCTCTACCAATGTCGACATTGGCTTCGGCGTTGGATTTCCTTGACAGCCTCACCGGGGCTTCCTTGCCTACTGAGCGGGCCACCCTGGACAATGTAAGTCCAGTCAAACGACCCCGACATGCCCCCTGTGCTTCGTGACCTGGCAATTGGGTGTCTAGGGCAGATGCGTTTCACGGGTCGCTTCTTATCCGATACACAACGCCGTCGGGATGAAGCGCACCATTAACTAGAACTCCTGAAACTGCATCGAGAGAATGCCGCATTGCCGAGAGAGATCGCCAGGAATCCTTGGATCATCTTTCACTTCTGCGAGCCGACATTGCTGAAGGAATTGGCAAAATTGAGCGGCTCAAACATCAACCGTCAGAGATCTAGAAAGAGCTTGCCTCTGAAAAAAGAACTCTGGAGCAGCGACTTGCATCAGAAAAAGGATTTCAGGAGACGGTCAAAACCATTGAAGACTCCCTTCTTAAGCATCACGACGAACGCCTAATGCTGAAGGCAGAAGAGGAATTGCTTGAAGCTGAACTATCAAACTCAACCGCCTTGCTGGAAGAGATGAAGTCCGGGTGGGACCGCTTCACAGCCAAGCTGAACAAAACTCTACACTCCTCGGTTACTGACGAGGCCGGTCCTTCCAGTACCCAACCTGAAGAAGCTGCCCCTTTGCCAGCCGATCCAGGAGCTCCGAGGACAGATGCTGATGAGGTGGCCCTGCTCCCCGAGGGTGGTACTGAACCTGAGGCTGAAATGGCTGGGACAGAGCTTCCAGTTCTGGACCCGCAACCAACGGGAACTGCCCCGGCTAGCCCAGCACCCCCTGAAGGAAGACCCCAATCGGCTAGCGATTATTCCGTATCGGCCACTGTTGTTGCCTAATGCCTCTTCTGATAGTAGCTGATGTCTTTTTTGTACTGACATATATGGCCATCTGGTCGGTCTCTTGTGATCAGCTCAATATATGGAAACCAAAGTCTCTGTTTAAGAAGATGCCCCTTCTCTTTTTTTTTTTTTTTTTTCATTCGCTAGCCCCTTCCCAGAACGTCGGGTAGTATCGCTTCAAAAACTTACCATTAATTGCTCGACCTGCCTCCTTCCCATCGGGTGTCATCAGACGGTAAGCTCCTCCATAAAATACTTGCATTACTAAGAATGGGTCTTCCCAGGATGCGGACCACTTACCATACTTTGGATCTCTTGGAGCAGCAGGGAGAATAGTCTTCCAAACCATGTCTCCTTCCTGAAAACGTCTTTCTTGAACCTTCCGATTGTACGCTCTTGCCACCTTCTTCTTGTGTTGTTTTATGTTCTCCAAGGCCACCCAGCGGTCCAACTCAACTTAGTCTAGACTTAATGCCAAAGCCATCTGATAGTCTTCAGCCGTTAGACCACGCTGGTAGGCTATCCGTGCTGACTGCAACGATATCTCAACAGGTAGCACAGCATCCTGCCCATAGGTTAGTTTAAATGGGGTGAACCCAGTAGCAGTTTTAACTGCATTCTGATGGGCCCACAATACCTCCTGCAATGTTTCATATCATTTCCTTGGATTGTCTTCTACTGCCTTACGGATCAAGCCGATTAAGGTCTTGTTTGTTGCCTCTGCTTGTCCGTTGGCCTGTGCGTAGTAAGGAGAAGAGTGAAGCAACTTAACCTTAAACTGAGTTATTAAATTACGTACATAATCTCATGTAAACACCGTTCCTTGATCCGTTGTGATTGTCTCTGGGATTCCTAAACGGAATAGAATGCTTTGTCGGAGAAAGTTGATGATCGCTGCTTGTGTCACGTTGATCACTGGTTGCGCCTCCACCCACTTGGTGAAGTAATCTGTTGCCACCAATATGAATGAATACCTTTTTGCTGAAGATGGATAGATTTTTCCGATGATGTCCAGGGCCCATCCGGGAAAGGCCACGGTTTAATAATCGGATGAAGTTTCGTGGAAGGTGTGTGCAGTAATGGGCCATGCTTTTGGCAAGCTTTATAGCCATTCGCATAAGCATTGCAATCTGTAGTCATTGACGGCCAAAAGAAACCATGATGTTGGAGTGTCCATTTCAGTTTTGGGCCTGCTTGATGTGCTCC
This sequence comes from Voacanga thouarsii, assembly GCA_026120185.1. NCBI lineage: Eukaryota > Viridiplantae > Streptophyta > Magnoliopsida > Gentianales > Apocynaceae > Voacanga > Voacanga thouarsii. The sequence continues at coordinate 566,247 of JANUWF010003365.1, read as the reverse complement.
ACATAAGCCTTCGTGTACTTCCGCTATTACCCATAGGGCTTCTTTCTTGGAAAGACACTTCAAGAGAATCCCAGTGTGACTCCGTCGGAACAGAACATTGCCTATAACTGTAAAGCTGAGAGCCTTTCGTTTCACCTCTCGGGATATTTGCCCGGTCGGGTTTCTTAAATAGTCAACGATCTCCTGTTGCCAATCTTCCTGATGCTCTGTCTCCGCTATTTGTTGGTACATCATTGCTTTCCTGAAACCTGAAGCTAGCTGAGCTAAATCATTAGCATTTCGGTTTTCTATCCTGGGAACATGAACTAGAATAACCTCCTGGAAGTGCTACAATAGTCCTTTTACCTCCTGTAACTTACCCAACAACAATGGGGCAGTGCATTTATAATCTCCTACTATTTATCGGACAACCACTTGAGAATCTCTTACAATTCTGACTACTCGAGCTTCCAGTGTCTTCAGAATCCGTAACCCTAACAACAAGGGCGTCGTACTCCGCCTGATTGTTAGTTGTCCCCTTCTTTAATTCAAAGTGAACCTGGCCCTGCTGTCCACTCGGAGATTCCAGAACCAAGCCAATACCAGCCTTCCATTGGGTGCTTGAGCCATCAAACTGTAAAACCCATAGTTTCAAAGAAACGTACCTTTGTGGCTTGTTTTCATCCGTTTGCGGTATCTCCAGTGAAGGATGTTCAGCTAAAAAATCTGCAACAGCTTGCCCCTTTACTGCCTTCAGTGGCACATACGTTAGAGAAAAAACATGTAATTTGACGGCCCATTTCATCAATTGCCCATTTAGTAAAGGGCGATTCAACAAGAATTTGACTAGATCTATCTTACAGAGTACATGAACTTCCCTAAATAACAAGTAATGCTCCAACTTTGTACATGCATAATGGAGAGATAAGCATAGCTTTTCAATAAGAGTGTACCTAGTCTCCATATCCGAAAGATTCCGGCTAAGGTAGTATACTGCCTTTTCTATTCCTTGTTGGTCATCCTGAGCCAGCAAACTGCCGATAGACTCATTCGCAGCTGAGATATATAACTTCATGGGTGACCGGTTATGTGGAGGTGCTAACACTAGTGGATGTGATAGAGCTACCTTTATTTGATCAAACGCTGCCTGATGCTCAGGTTGCCAGATAAATTCCTGAGATGACTTCAATCGCAGCAACGGCGAAAATACCTTGTGTTTACCTGCGGCGTTTGTTAAAAACCGCCGTAAAAAATTTATCTTCCCCAGGAAACTTTGTAGCTCTTTCTTCGTTTGAGGTGATCTTGCTTGTAGAATATCCCGAGTCTTGTTCTGATCTATCTCAATCCCCCTCTGGTGTACTAAGAACCCAAGGAAATTTTCGGCCGTAATTCCAAAAGCACACTTAGCCGGATTGATCTTCAAATGGTGCCGACGCATCCGGAGGAAAGCTTGTTCCAAGTCGACCAAATGTTGAAGGAATCTGGGGGATTTCACGACCAAATCATCTATGTAGACTTCCATGGTGCTGCCGATAAGGTCGTGGAAGATGAGGTTTATGACCCGTTGAAAGGTGGCCCCAGCGTTCTTCAAACTGAATGGCATGACCACCCATTCGAACAAACCAATAGACCCTGGGCAGCGGAAAGCCGTTTTGTGCGTATTTTCTTCAGCTATAAATATCTGGTTATACCCTGAATAATCATTCATAAAGCTTAGAAACTGGTTACCCGCAGCGGAATCTACCAACATGTCAGCCATCGGCATAGCATACTCATCGTTCGGAGTGGCCAAGTTCACATTTCTGAAATCTTTGTAAACACGCAACTGGCCATTCTTCTTAATGACCAGCACGATGTTAGATACCCACTCTACATATCGGCACGTACGGATGAATCCGCACCGAAGTAATCTCTCCACCTCTTCCTTGATCCTGGGTAGCAATGCAGGGTTAAATCGTCTTGCTGGCTATTTATGGGGTCTAAAGCCTTATTTCACAGGTAAGCGATGTTCCACAATGCCTCAGTCCAATCCTGGCATCTCATGATAGTCCCATGCAAAATAGTCTTTGTACCTGCGGATTAGACAAGTTATCTTATCCCTTTGCTTCATAGTCAAGTGTAAACTCACCTTGGCTGTTCTGTTCTCCACTGCTTCTCCTATATCTACTTCTATCAATGGATCTTGAGCAATGAAGTCGGGAGTTCGTCGGACTTCTGGATCTTCCGGTCGTAAGCCGCTTGGTTCCTCAGTAGTGATCAAGTTATGGGCCATTGTTAGCTTGGCGTATTGGCTTGGATCAAACGTCGGATGATAGAACAGAGCCTCGTTCATATGGATTTCGGCTGAAAACGGATTAGGATCGGCTGGGATTTGCTCCACCTGCTCCCCATCCCAGATCAACATCATCTGGTGTAAAGTGGACGGTACGCAACGGTTTGTATGAATCCAATCCCTGCCCAACAAAACGGAATAGGCTGGCTTTGCATCAATTATAAAAAAAACCGTTTTACTAGTTTTGGACCCAACTGTGACTTCACAAGTGATTACTCCTTCTGTCGTAGCCACTTCTCCAGTGAAATTGACCATCTATACATCGGTAGGGGACAAATCCAACTTGTCTTTCCCCAGCCGTTTCAAGGTGGAGAAAGGCATTACGTTTAGAACGGCTCTACCATCAACAAAAACCCGAGTAAGTGGCTTGCCATTGACATGGGCTTTGATGTACAGGGGCCTAAGATGGTTAGTATTTTGGGCTGTCATAATGGGAAAAAGCATCCCCTCTGGGGGAATATGAACATCTACCAGCTCCATGGCGGCTTTTTCTTCAGTATGAAAATCCTCTTCCATGGACTTCTGATAAGAAGTAGCTCGGAAGCTTGACGGCAAGATGCTAAGCATATTTTGGCCATTATCTGGGCCCAGTTGCTCTTCAACCCAGGTATCCAACAGTCGCCTTTCTTGCGCCTGCTTCCGTTGCTCTCTCCTCTTTTGGGTCTTTGTTGGTCGGGAATAGCGGCTATGCAGAAACGTTTCCTTTTGGGGTACCTGCACTGTTAGTTTCCCTTTCTTGCTATAGAAGTGTGCCGCAAAAGTAGGAGGAGATAAACGGGTGAAAACCGACGGTTTACTGTCCAATCTCTGGAATGCTTCCCCTGTTTCCCCATGCTTGTTGTTTCCTACATGTTCTTCTTATTTCCCATACATTATTTGCAACATGTGCGCATCGGCTAACGGAAAGGGGTCGGTGTCTACCAGAGTCTCTTCCTTTTTGTCTGCAAACCTCAGTCTCCTATCCTGGATAGCCTTCTGAATGATGTTCCTGAAGACAATGCAACCGTTAGTACTGTGAGAGAAAGAGTTATGCCATTTACAATACCTTTTCCCTTTCAATTCCTCCAGATTGGGAATCTTGTGTCCACAAGCCAAGCGAATTTGTTTGTCTGCCACCAATTGGTCAAAGATTTGTTCCGCTTTTGAAACATCAAAAGAATAGGTGGTTCCTGATGTGGCCATTTCCTCCTTTCCCTTACCGGGTTTCAAGTGATGACACATATATGATGCACCATTTACCAACTTTGCTGCCATCACCTCGCCGGCCTGCTTTTCTTCCTCCTCGTTAATATCATCTATGACGGATATCATTGTCTGGCCATGAGAGAACTTGACAGAACGTCTCTTCTCTTTCTCTTTGATCATCTCTTCTATTCGGACAGCATGAGACAATAATCGAGATAAATCCAAGAAGTCTTGGAGAATAAGTCGTTCTTTGAGCTGCGGATGCATCCTACTAATGGCGGTTCGTGCACACTCTGTTTCAGGCAATTAGGTTGTACATTTGGACTTAGTTTGTCGGAAACGTTCGATAAAATCCGTCACATCTTCTGATCCCTTTTGCTTGATGGCCAAAAGGTCTGCAATGGAGACTTCCGGTATAGGCTTAAAGAAACATTGGTGGAACATTCTTTCCATGTCCACCCAGGAATATACAGAATTAGGTATTAGATTGGCATACCATGTGAACGCTGCTCCTGTCAATGATAATGAGAACAGTTGTAACTTATGCCAGTCATTGTTTCCCAACTCACCACATTGTGCTGTGAATCTTCCGATATGTTCTATGGTGGACTTATTGTCTTCGGCAACTTGTACCCTCGGGGGAGCACGACTATGGAATCCACCTATTCGGGGTAAGGCTTTTGGTATATGAGCCGATCTCGTGTCTGTCGTATTACCATATCCATCGGCTGGTACGTCTGTTGAAACTGAGGTGAGGAGTTTTACATGACAGGCCGGGGACCTTGCCCTATGGAGGGCTCGATGCTGCCGGTGCCCTGGCCTGGGTTAGCCGCTGTGACTGACGGATATACAGGAGGGTACGGCGCAGGGTAATGTGATTGCCCCCTGAAAGGTGGCATGTTTCCCCTAGCATAGGTGGGAACCGCTTCATATGTCATTAGTAACTCTGCTGTTAGGTCCGGATTTCTACTAGGAAATACTTCGGCTGGGAACGTGTTTTGACTCACCATTTCTGGAGCTTGGTGCCCCCTAGTGGCTGGGAAGAATGTGTCTCTTCGCAAGAGGTGTATTGAGCCATAAGTAGGTGCAACATCAGCCGACAGCATGGGGTATGCTAGTGCCATGTTGGTCCCTGGTACAGGGTACCCCGAGGGCTGAGTGAAGGGTTGCATACTTTGTCTCTGCGCAAACTGCTGTAGCTCATTATGAAGCAAAGGTCGGAAAATAGTAGCAAACTGTAGAATAAGCCCCTGTAAGAGTTCACCAGTACAATGTTCCATAGTATGTCGAATGGCAGTTAGTGAGGTGGACGTCGACTGAGACGCTGGGGGTGAGGACTGCCTCCCTTGCTCCCCAGTAGTACCCTGAGTACCACCGGTAACCGCCGAATCAAAGACTCCCCGGAGGGCACGGACTGGGGGTCGCTCAGATGTCTCCGGTGCCTGTAGTTGTTGTGGATTGCTCGCCATTATGCGTCCTGACCGCAATAGCATACGAATACTGACCTTCGGGTCCCACTGGGCGTGCCAATCTGTGTTGCTGTTAAAATAAGGAACCGATGCAAATGGGAATCGGCTTCGTACCCGACAAACACAAACGATCCGACAGGGAGTAACAGCAAATGGTATCGGACATTTTTTGAATTAGGGATCGGGTTCCTTGAGCTTACTAAAGAAAGGGCTCAAGAAGGTCAATTGAGAAAGCTAAACGGAAGGACTTTTCTGGAATATGGAATGATATTTATACTGATCATCTCAATGGAAAGTATAGAAAAAGCTGATATCGAAAGTATGAACCGAAAACTGTAAAAAAGACTATAAACAAAGCTGGTAAAGGGAAACTAGAACAAAGCAGTAAGAAAGTTGTAAAGAAACAAAATCCTAGACTAGAAAGCTGAAAATAATGATGAGGAAAAAGAAAATGAAATTGAACTTTGCTGATTTGATGGTTTGATCCCCTCCTCTTGTGGGCGATGCTCCTCTTTTTATACTTGCTGCAAATGAACCACGAATAGATCGTGGAGTTTCTTCAGGCCCAAGAATGTTCCCAACGATCATGTAGAGTCCCTTGCGCCGAAAGATCAGTATTCTGTTTGTTCTTTCTTATCGGCTCTACGGTACCGATGTTGACCATAGCTATCGGCTGTTCGAAAAGGTTGACTTTATCGCCTCGTCCTCATTTATTAAATCGGTATCGGCTCGAAGTAACTATTGCGTCGACTCGACAAAGTTGACGTCAACAACTATAAAATTAGAAGTGTATTCCTATGGAGCATTAATGCCACGCTAACTAAAAATGCAAAAGCATCTAATGGATAAAACTTGCCAACCAACGTGAATGGGTGGCAGGTTGGACAAAATCCCATGTCTATCCCTAAAGTGGGAAGTTAGTCTCTCCCACCCCACGCCGCTCCCTAATCTATCAATGATCTGCACTCATTCTTCCGTCATCATCATAATAGACCCATACCGATTTGAGGAATTATTATTATCTTTATTTTATAATATAAATTATTTTAAAATTTTAAAATTTTTCATAATATAATTTATTTTGTAAAATTTTATAAAATTTTATTATTTTTTTTAATTTTATCACTCTTTATAATCTATTTTTTTTCACTAATTATGATACAACTCTTCTCAATTATCAAAATAAATAAAAATTTAATTATAAATAATTTAAAAAGTTTAATTTTAAAATTATTTAAAATTTAGAATACTTAATTTTTGTGAATACGTCTAAAACAATTTATATTGTGAAACGAAAATAATACCATTATAAAAGGGTATAAGTGGATTTAGATCATTTTCAATTTATTTTAATTTTTAAAAATTATTATATCCATAATATATTATATTTTTTATTTATATATTTTAAATATTACATATTTAAACAAACTCATTTTAATTTAATTATCATCTATTTACACTTTAAATATTATTGACTATTTATAAAAATAATTATAATTTATAATTTACAATTATATAAATAACAGTTACGATAAATAATTTTTCCGATGACAAAAATGATTTTGTTTCACTAAAAAGCTTTTGATGTATAATTATTTTATTATTATCAAAATTTTATTATTTTAATCTCTATTATTAATTGATAGTTTAACTTCGATACACAAATTACGTGACCCAATCCGTAACAGACAAGAATAGGAGTGATGTGTACTTGTAAATTTTTTAAAAAATATTATATTATGCCATTTAATATTTTTAAAATTATAATAAAATTATTTTAATATTTTTCATAGGTGTCATGCTCCGAGCCAGTAGTCAATAAATGTTGCATCATTTGTTTACTCTAAAATCCCAGCCTTTCCCAAAAATATCAGGAAATCTTAGAGGGCTCAAAAAGAGTTGGTGGTGCACCCATGGAGAACGTCAGCCGGAAATGGATAGCAGCGGTGGCAAGCATATGGATACAGTGCAGTTGCGGAGCATCGTACGCTTTTGGAATCTACTCGCCGGTCCTGAAGTCAAGCCAAGGCTACGATCAATCGACGTTAGACGCCGTCTCGGTGTTTAAAGACATCGGAGCCAACGCAGGAATCCTCTCCGGCTTACTTTACTCGGCCGTTTCAGTCCGGCATCCGTCTCCAGCTTCGTTCTTGAAGAATGGGCCGTGGGTTGTGCTTTTGGTGGGGGCAATTCAATGCTTTGTGGGGTATTTCTTTATGTGGTTGTCTGTCACCGGCGTCATTCCTAGGCCCCATGTTGCACTGATGTGCATGTTCATGTTCCTAGCCGCCCATGCCCAGACATTCTTCAACACCGCCAACGTTGTTACCGCTGTTCATAATTTCCCCACCTACAGTGGAACCATAGTTGGTATAATGAAGGTATGTTTATTTACATTTACCTTTCCGGTTTATATTCTACCAAACCAAACATATATATAGTTTAGCCCGTGCAGAGCAATTTATGCATAAAAGAATAGACGGAACTAAGAGAAGGAATTGCATCCGCCCTTCAAAATCTTTTAAAATGATGTATTTCTGTAAAAAAATTAAAATAATTCTCTTAAATTTTACCAGTTTTAAGGTTTTTTTTTTTTTCATATATTTGCCTCTAATACAGACTGGAGTTTGGAAAATGACCATTTTCCAAATCTTGATTAATTTACCATTGTATTGTAGCTGGTGTCAAGATTGGATTTCTATTAAAAAAATTAAGCTTATCTGATTCAAGCTGGACTCTAAAAACTTTTGCTTAAAGAATGATTCTTCAGTGTTGTACTACGCAACTATTTAGACAAAAGAAATGTCTATCACTGTCTGTTGATGAATTTTTCTTGAAGTACTCTATTGCTTTAAGCAATCTTAATCAAGATCAAGTCTACGTCCTGCCACCAATGGGGCCGAGGCGGGCTCGGGGTTAGGCAGAGCCAAGTGTGGACGCGCGCCGCGGGGGGGGGCGGCATCACCCCGCTGGCTTTCTAAAACTTATGCTTTGGTCCTTGAAGAATTGTTAATACATATCATAGAAATTACTTTGTTCACGTTTGCATCTTGCTCTCGGATCAGCCTCTTTCTGAATGTTTTGTGGCCCCATTTTAAAGAATTCCTAGCTTCCTCCCTCGCTCGGGGTCTAGAGTTACCTGTGAGACATTTTGACTGGTGATGCTCTTTATGGAGAAAATGAGTTTTCCTTCTGCATATGACTGATATTCTGGGTGGATGGATGCATTTGTTGGACTCCTTATGTCATTTTCTAGCTGTGACTGTCACTGAATAAAATTTGGTAAAAGGTAAGAGTGTTTGGGACCAATTGTGTCTTTTTCATAACAGGAATGTGGAAGAGAAATAGAAAACAATTTGCCGCCACAGAAATTATGGGGTCCTGTTGTGAAAACACCGTTTCGTCCACATAATTTGGACGTTTACCCATCAAGTATTTGGTTCAGCCTCTAGATTTTTTCCCTTCTATACAGATTTTGGAGCAAAGTTTTTCTAGGACAATCTCTATGTTTCAGTAAAGTTAGTTTACAGCTTAATAAAGTCCTGTTGGCATGTAATTTCTGTATATTTTCTGGTGCTAAATGTTTGCTTTCTTTCACTGAAATTCAATTTATCGTCCATACAAAATAAAAGTTGGATGAACTTTGTTAAATTCTTGGTGGGCAGGGATTTTTAGGCCTGAGTGGTGCAGTTCTAATACAAGTGTATCTGACATTATTTCAAGGCAGGCCAAGCACCTTTTTGCTAATTCTTGCCTTGCTGCCAACTATCCTTTCAGTTTTCCTTATGTTCCAAGTGAGAATCGATTCAACAAACACAGTTGATGATAAGAGACATTTGAATAGCTTTTCCACTGTTGCTTTGATTCTTGCTGCATACCTTATGATCTTAATAATATTGGAGAATGGAATCACATTGCCACTATGGTCACGCCTTATTACATTTGCCATACTCCTCGTTCTGCTTTCTTCTCCAATTAGTGTTCCTATCAAAGCCCAGAGTAATTACTCTTACAGACTAGCACACACATCATCCACAGCAACCCCTTTTTTGGATGATCCTGAGATGTTAAAACCTGAGATGAGCTTGTCTCCTGCAGAGTGTGATCAGGTTCCTTCTGATTCAGTTGAGAAGAGGGCTAGCTCTGAAGATGTGCCGAAGTTTGGAGAAGAAATGAATCTCTTGCAAGCCATGATAACGGTGAACTTCTGGCTTTTGTTTGTTGCCATGTTATGTGGAATGGGTTCAGGGCTGGCCACAATAAACAATATCAGCCAAATAGGAGAATCTCTCGGTTACAATGCAGTTGAGAGAAGTACATTGGTTTCTTTATGGAGTATATGGAATTTTCTAGGCCGTTTTGGAGCCGGTTATGTATCAGATATATTTCTGCATCGAAAAGGTTGGGCAAGGCCTTTGTTAATGACTCTTACACTAGCAGCCATGACTGCTGGCCATGTGGTTATTGCTTCTGGTTTTCCTGGGAATTTATATTTTGGTTCAGTTCTAGTTGGTGTTTGCTATGGTTCACAGTGGTCATTGATGCCTACTATTACTTCTGAGATATTCGGTGTGAAACATATGGGCACTATATTCAACACCATTGCTATAGCTAGCCCTGTTGGATCCTACATACTCTCTGTCAGAGTAATTGGCTATATCTATGACAAAAATGCATCTGAAAGTGGGAATGTATGCTATGGAAAGAAGTGCTTCATGCTATCGTTTTCCATACTGGCATCTGTATGCCTCTGTGGTTTTCTTGTTGCAATGCTGTTGTTTGTGAGGACAAGAAGATTCTACTCACAGGTTGTACTACAATGGTTAAGATGCAATCAGAGAAACTAAACAGGTATTCCATTTATGTGCAGCAGATCCATCTTGGAGACTTAGTATTTGGCATTATGAGATATTGAAATATTCATGTATGCATTACTATAAGCTGCAATCGTTCCCTTCAACGAGAGAGGTGCCAGGATGAAGGAGGTTCAGCATTCAGACAGTATGTACTAGTATAAATTTGAGAGGAGAGAGATTTTCTTTGTATAGTAAGTATTGATGGATACCTGCTTGCCTTTGAAATTCTTGCAAGTGAAGCTGCAGAATTTCATTGAGCTGTTTTGGCTTTTACAGATTTTGTACAAGTGGTGAGGCATTGAATCCTCTATGTATTGCACAAGATATATAAACTGCAGTGATTTTATGTACACATTTTTTGGATCTACCTGTTGGGAAAAATATCCCCTATTACTCCACAGACTACTTTTAATAAGAATAATCAAGCAATCACAGAAAAAAATAACAAGATAAGAATTTACGTAAAAAATTTCAAAATTAAAAAAAAATCACGGCCGTTGTCAAAAGACAATCGAAAAAAATATTTATTATGTGAAAAATTATTACAACAACATCATATCAAATATAATATTTTTTTTCACGCTCTAAACCTAAGAAAAATACCTAGAGAGTAATCAGATAATTTTCTCAAACCTTCACAATTTTTCTAAAGCTTTACACTCTACACCGAGAGCTTCTGGATAATTTTTTTGCCCTCAAGGCATGCTAGAGGCCTTTGTAACTTCACTCTTGCAAAGTGGTTCAACCACTCCTAGATAATTTTTGTTTGATTGTTGTTAGTTGATTCATTTGTTTGCCTTTTTGTTTGTTTGATTTCACATAACAATCTCCACTTAAATTAAACCAAAAAAAAAAAAAAATTGCTACCGAGACATTATCTAATACCGACAATAATAAGCATTATCATACTCCACCATAAAGAGTATATCCATTTGAAATTAACATCAACCTCAAGAATTTCACCTCGACTCATGTCGACAATTATGGTGCAACTTCCATGCTAATTTTTCGTAAGTTCATTAACCATCGACATTCCTTTATTCCACCACGCACCTTGCATAATCATCCGCCAATGCCCGTGTGCAAATTCGTGGACATGCTACCAATCTTACGTCCTTTTTCATGGTATCTCTAGTGATAGCAATCATGCCATGAGAACATATATTTATCTTTAAAACAATTCATCATTTTCCTATGTTAGGGAAACGATATTAGTAACATTATTTTTTTCTTTGGAGCTATGAGCCGAACCAACTCCACCCTTCTTACAGTTTTTCTTGATGTGGCCCGTTTGTTCACATCACCAGCATACAATTTTCTTCACAGAGTTTTTTTTTTCTCATACTCACAAATAGTAAACACTGAGTTTTAATGTCTGCTTTCTCCTTTTAATCTTCTTTCTTTAGAAATTAATTTACTCACCACCTCTAAATAAATTACAGTTTTCTTCTCATATATTAAAATGGGCTCCATGTGTTTATAAGTAGATGGAAGAGATAAGATGAGTCGCAGAGCTTTATCCTCATCATCTATTTTAATTTCGAGAATCTCCAATTCAGAAATAAGTCTATTTAGGACCCTCAGATGATCTAAAATTTTTTTGGTATAAAATTACTCATTCAAATAGAGCCTATTTGAAACACTTTTGGTTTGGTATAATTCTTCAAGGTTATCTCAAATCTCCTTTGTTGTAGACAGTCTAACCATATTAGCAAGAACATTCTTTACTAAACTGAGCCGTATTAGACTAGCAGCTGACATATCTAACTCTTCCTAATCATTATCGCTCATTGTGGACTTTCTTGAGTCTCCACTGCTATCATCGGATACTTTTGAATCTTTTCTGTTGGTCAAAGGGATTGGCCTCCCCTTCAAGACTTTGTACAATCTCGACTAGATTAACAAATCTTGACTTGCACTTGCCATAAGGCAAAATTAATTTTGCCAAATTTCTCAACATCAAATTTAGTTGCTGACATTTTTTTGTACTTTTATTTTAGTGTAAAATACATACTAAAACTCCACCGCACCAAAAAGTACTTGTAGGCTTAATATACAAAGTAAATAATGATCTAACTTATTTTCTTTGATGTGGAGGGTCCACCTTAGTGGCAACCACAGAGCATACGATAAGTAGATATTAATACTCCAGTAAAACTCTGATACTAGTTGTTGGAAAAAATATCCCCTATTACCTCACAGATTATCTTTAATAAGAATAATCAAGCAATCACAGAGAAAAATAACAAGACAAGGAGTGAAAAACTCCAAAATCGAAGAAAAATTACGGCCGTTATTAAAAAACAATCGAGAAAAATATTTACTATGTAAAAAATTATTACAACTATACAATATCAAATACAATATTTTTCTCACACCCCAAATCCAAGAAAAATAGTTAGAGAATACCCAGAGAATTTTTCTAAACCTTCAAACCCTCATAAATTTTCTAAAATTTTACACTCTACACCGAGAGCTTTTTTTGGGATGATTTCTTTGCCCTCAGGGCGTGCCTATGCTAGAGGCTTCCGTAACTTCACTCATTGCAAAATGGTTCAACCACTCCTAGACAACTTTTATTTGATTATTGTTGGTTGATTTTTTTGTTTGTCTTCTTGTTTGTTTGACACAACACTACCAAGTCAAATTCAGCTGAATTTTCTGGAAGTCATGCATACACGCCTATCCCCTGGCTTCAATTATTCATAACATAGACCATGTATCACTTGTTGAGATTGTTCTCCAGCACAAATGGGAAATTGTTATAAAATTAGGGTAGAGTTAGAATAAAATCTACACACTACACACTAAGAAAATTCTAACTATTCTTTGCACAAGAATTTCTCTTCAAACTTCTCTCTTTCTTTCTCTCACAATTCTTTCTCTAATCTTTCTTTCACTAATCTTTCTTTCACAAAATGATGGTGTATTACAAGCTTAGAGAATAGCTCTATTTATAGAGCTCTAATTAGTGGATTACATCATGGCATACATCATCTTCCACTAATCTTAATTAGTGGTGTCTCCACTAAATGGTGGACATCCATAAAAATCTTCTAATAATTCACATAAATCCATAATTAGTGGAGCCTCCACTAATTAATGGAGATTCCAATAATTCATAACACTCCCCTTGGATATCCATCCATTACATAAAGAATATACCTCGTTAAAACCTTACTAGATAAAAACCCGAGTGGGAAAAAAATCTAGTGAAGGAAAAAGAGTACACTATTCTATATGTCCGTTTATTACTCCCCACGATGAGATGATTCCTTTAAATCTTTAAACCGACGCATACCGATTTTATATCTCAACTTCTCAAATGTTGCGATCGGTAAAGTCTTTGTGAAAATATCTGCGAGGTTATCACATGACCGAATTTGTAGCACATCAATTTCACATTTCTTCTGGAGTTCATGAGTAAAGAAGAATTTTGGTGAAATATGTTTTGTCCGATCTCCTTTAATATATCCTCCTCGTAATTGAGCTATGCAAGCTGCATTGTCTTCATGAAGAGGAGTTGTAATATCTTTGATTGATGATAATCCACAACTTTCTCGGATATAATGAATCATGGATCTTAGCCATACACATTCTCGACTTGCTTCATGAATGGCTATAATTTCAGCATGATTTGAAGAAGTAGCTGCTATAGATTGTTTCGTAGAACACCATGATATAGCAGTATTTCCACATGTAAATAGATAGCCCGTTTGAGAACGTGTTTTATGTGGATCAAATAAATAACCAGCATATGCATAACCTATCAATGTTGGACTGGTTTTATTTGAATAAAATAATCCGAGATCAATTGTACCTTGGAGATATCGAATGACTTGTTCAATTTCATTCCAATGTCGTCGTGTTGGTGAAGAACTAAATCTTGCTAATAAATTGACAGCAAAAGCAATATAAGGTCGTGTATTATTAGCAAGATACATCAATGCACCAATTGCACTGAGATATGGTATTTCAGGACCAAGAAGTTCTTCAATATCTTCTTGAGGTCGAAAAGGACCAGACGATCATTGGAATACTCAATGGATGTGCTTTGTCCATGTCAAATCTTTTTAGAACTTTTGCTGTATATGTTGAATAAATGTTCTACTTGCCAAATGTTCAATTTGTAAACCAAGGCAAAGTATACTTTTACGACCATCCTTGATGTCGAATAATCAATTGTTTTGTTTGAGCTATTCAAGAGTTCCAATAAGATTAAAATCATCAACATATATAGCTAATATCACAAATTTAGAACCAAATTTCTTAATAAAAATGCATGGACATACTTGGTCATTTTAAATCTCGCTTTCAATCAATATTCACTAAGATAATTGAACCACATGCGCCCAGATGGCTTCAGGCCATGTAATGATTTCTGCAACTTGATGGAGTAATTTTCATGAGGATAATGTTTATATGCTTCAGGCATATGAAATCCTTCGGGGATTTTCATGTAAACATCATTTTCTAAATTTCCATACAAGTAAGCAGTGACAACATCTAATAGGCGCATATCTATCTTTTCATGTACAGCCAAACTGATAAGATATCGGAGTGTAATAGCATCAACAACAGGAGAATAAGTTTCATCATAATCAATACCTGGTCTTTGTGAAAAAATATTGGGCTACTAATCGCGCTTTATATCGAACGATTTCACTCTTTTCATTGCGCTTTCGCACAAATATCTATTTGTAGCCAACAGGTTTTACACCTTCTGGTGTTCGGACTGCAGGTCCGAAGACTTCACGTTGTGTCAGTGCATTTAACTCCGATTGAATCGCATCTTTCCATTGCAGCCAATCTTTTCTATGCCGACATTCATCAACTGATATTGATTCAGGATCATCATTATCCTGTGTAACATCAAGAGATATATTGTATGCAAATATATTATCAATAACAGTTTCTATCCGATTCCAACTTCTATCGGAAGTGGTATAATTGATAGAAATTTCAGTGTTACTTTCATCAACTTCTGGTTCTTTGTCATCAATTCTCTCTTGGTCTTTATCATTATTTTCTTCAATATGATCTTCTGGATCAGTTAATCCTCTTTTCTTTCGAGGATTTTTATCTTTAGAACCAAAAGGTCGGCCACGCTTCTGGCGTGTTTTTGACTCAATGACTATATATATAATATTTTGTTCTGCTGGAACTTCAATTCGAATAGGAGCATTTATAGCTGGAATATGCGATTTTGTAACTCTTCTGGAGTCAACAAAAGCGTCTGTCATTTGATTTGCAATGCTTTGCAAATGAATTATCTTTTGAACTTCAAGTTCACATGCGCTTGTGCGCGGATCAAGATAATTTAATGATGTTGTCCAAGCAAGATCCTTTTTATGTTGTTTTGGTTCTCCCCTAATTTAGGGAATAATGATTCATCAAAATGACAATCGACAAATCTTGCTTGTGAATACATATCCTGTCAGGGGTTCAACGTACCTGATAATAGAGGGAGAATCATATCCAACGTATATCCCCTTTCTTCTTTGATGACCCATCTTTGTACGTTAGTTTGGTGCAATTGGAATATATACAGCACACCCAAAAATTCTTAAATGAGCAATATTTAGTTCTGACCCAAAAGCCAATTGCAAATGAGAGAATTTATGATAACTAGCTGGTCTTATACGTACAAGTGTTGCAGCATGTAGAATAGCATGTCTCCAGGCAGATGTTAGGAGATTTGTTTTCATTAATAATGGTCTAGCAATTAATTGTAATCGTTTAATCAAAGATTCAGCAAGACCATTTTGTGTGTGAACATGAGCTACAGGATGTTCAACATTAATCCCAATTGACATGCAATATGCATCAAAAGCATGTGATGAAAATTCACCAGCATTACCCAAACGGATATTTTTAATGTGATGGTCCGGAAATTGTGCTCGTAATTTAATTATTTGAACAAGTAATCTCGCAAACGCCAGGTTGCGAGTAGATAACAAACATACATGTGACCATCGGGATGATGCATCAATTAAGACCATAAAATATTTGAACGGTCCACATGGTGGATCAATAGGTCCACAAATATCTCCGTGAATCCGTTCGAGAAATGTAGGACTTTCAGCTCCTACTTTTACTGGTGATGGTTTAACAATTAATTTTCCTAGGGAACATACAGTACATGCGAATATTTCTGATGTTAATATCCTTTTATTTTTTAAAGGATGACCATGTGTATTCTCAATGATTCTTCTCATCATGGTAGATCCCGGATGACCCAACCGGTCATGCCAAATGCTAAAAGTAATAGGATCAATAAACTTCTGGTTTACTAGATGATGAATTTCAATTGTACGTATTTTTACAAAATATAGGCCAGTAGAAAAAGACGGCAGTTTTTCTAATACAGATTTCTTACCCAAATGCATTTGAGTAATAAAAAGATGCCCAATTGCATTTTCCTCATTTGTTTCAATATGACACCCATTTCTGCGGATATCTTTAAAACTCAATAAATTTCTTCTGGATTTTGAGGAAAATAGTGCCTTATCAATAATAATTGTTGTTCCTTTAGGCAACAATATACTAACTCTTCCGGAGCCCTCAATTACATTTGCACTACCGTTTATCGTATAAATATTTATTTCTCTCATTTTGAGATCAGAAAAATATTTCTCATTTTTTAGTATGGTGTGTGTAGTTTCACTATCAATAATGCATACATCATCATTAACAATAGCCATCTGAACACAAATATATATATGCAAACGTAAATATTATTAGAATAGAATGAAAATGAAAATACAAAAATATCAGGGTGAAGCTTTAGTTCTTTTGGACACTATCATCACCAATTAAATGGTCTATCCTACCGTCTGGGTGTTCAAAAAAATCCGATACATCCATATGGGTAATATTGATATTAAAATCTTCAAGATCAATATCATCATCCTCAGCATTATTTATTGGATGTTGAGAAAAATTTGCTTCCACATTTTTATTTTTCAATGAAACTTGATACAATTCAACTAAATGCTTAGCCGTACGATAGTTTCGTGACCAATGACCTTTCATGCCACATCTATAACATATATCCTCATGCTTTTCTTCAATTTCTTTTTCTTTTCCCTTATGATCTTTTTTGTTCCACTTCAGGTGGTCAGTATTTCTCACAGTTTGATTATGATTGTGATAAGGGAAATATCGAGCGTGTCTACGACCATAACCACGACCACGGCCACGGCCATGGCCACGACCACGACTATAACGATGGCTTCTGCTAGAGTCAACATCATTCACTTCTGGGAGTGCTGTTGAACCAGTTGGTCTGGCTTCATGATTTCTCAATAATAACTCATGTTAAAGCTGTCAATTTTGGATACCCTTTTTCTCGATATTGTTACTGTAGGACATGAAAAGTGGAGAATATCTTCTCCAATATAACTTCATCGGTAACTTTTTCTCCGTAAAATTTTTAACTAAGATGTAGTTTTATACATCACGGAGTTCACGATTTTACAATCTTGCAACTTCAAGTGCAACCATTTATACCGTGCAGTGGGTAGTACGACCATCTTCAGGTGGTCAAATCTTTCTTTTTATCTACATGACATATGGATCTCCTTTTTTTTAGCATTTAGATGCATTTCTGTATGACATATAATTTTTTTTTTCAGAAATATCAAGGGTTACAAATTCGAGTTTAGCGAGATTAGCCATAGAGATCAATAAATGCGTACCTGTCTTCTGGTTTTGGTAACGGCAGAAACTCGTGCTTAGTCTTCTGGCTTTTGTACCGGTAGAGACTCGTGCTGATAACGTGTTATAAAATTAGGGTAGTGTTAGAATAAAATCTACACACTACACACTAAGAAAATTCTAACTATTCTTTGCACAAGAATTTCTCTTCAAACTTCTCTCTTTCTTTCTCTCACAATTCTTTCTCTAATCTTTCTTTCACTAATTTTTCTTTCACAAAATGATGGTGTATTACAAGTTTAGAGAATAACTCTATTTATAGAGCTCTAATTAGTGGATTACATCATGGCATACATCATCTTCCACTAATCTTAATTAGTGGAGCCTCCACTAATTAATGGAGATTCCAATAATTCATAATAAAATTTTAAGATAAACTTTTATATTAAAAATTCTAGAGAAATATTATTGTTATTTTATATTACATAATTAAATAAATTAAAATTCCTTTGCGCACGTTATAATTTTTCCAAGATTTGTTGAAGTTGATATGTTGGCTTTACGTCTTTGTCCCTAACATCCACCTTGGCAATCTTACAAACACACAAAAAGTTATTTTTAAAACACAAAAAAAATATCAACTATTATTTTTAAAATGAAATTTTTATTACTAATATTTATTTTTGAATTATTTAGTATTAAATTTTAAAAAATTTTATAATATGTTAATATAAAATAAATGAACTAACCGTTATTGTAACACAAATACTAAACAATATCTAGTATTTTTAAAAAATAATAAAATAAAATTTAAAATTTCATCATCTATCTAACAAATTCAAACAAAAATTTTTTTCCTGCAACTTGAAAGCACGACTGAATTCGAATAGACTTCTACTTGTTAGTACGCGAGAGCACCCTTCTACTATTCTAATTTAGGGTGAATTTGGTTCGCGAAGGGAAGGGGAAGGGGAAAGGGGAGGGGGAGTGGAACATTTTACTTCCATAAGGGGAAGTAATGTAATTACTTTCATTCTATTTGGTTGGTGTGGAAGGGAAGTAAATATGATTTACCTCTCATTGTTTGGTTGTAATGTATATAGGAAGGAAATATTTATTAAATTAATATTATACCCCTAAGGCTAATTCATAAAAAATTACAAAATAGGCCTTTTTCCTTTTTTTTTTTTTAAATGTTATATACATATTATGTAGTTGTGGATTTCCCGTGGAGATCATGCAGGCAAAAAACATTCTTTGTTGGGCACAATGTACTTTTTTTTTTCTTTCTTCCTTTCATATTACCATTTTGATTAATTATTATGAATAAAATATCGCCCTGCTAGAGCAGCCTATACTCTAGTATTGTCTATCATTATTCTTCCCTCAATTTTTCCAAGACTGAATTTGATTGTTGCGAAATTCTTTTTCATATTTAACTTTTTGGATTTTACTATGTTTAAGTAAAAATGAATTTTTATTTTAAAAAATAATATACAAATAATAACATTTATAATGTATTATTTAATATTTAACTTGTAGTTTTACAAAAATTAATTACCATCTTGAATATAAAAATTAAAATGGCTTATGTGCATTTTGATTCTTGTTTTCATCAACAACCCCCCAAAAGAAGAGGAAATTCTTGGGTAAAAACCACCAGATGACTGCAGTTTCTTCTTCTTTATGATGGATTGGATGGGTTATATGCTTTATACTGCGGTATCAACTGCTGCAAGGGTAACAAAAATCTTTACATGCCTCAAGGACTACAAATGTTATGTAGAATGGCAATACAGCCAAGGTAAGATATGAACCTGCAATTCATATGAACCTGACAATGGACCAATGGACAAATGAAACATCGAATAAACCTAGCAATTCATATGAACCTGCCAATGGACCAATGGACAAATGAAACATTTAATAAACCTACCAATTCATATGAGTTTACACCATTGAAACAAGCATACTAAACTAATATTATCTTCAATGCAAAATGTAAATAGGAACCAGTGTTATAACAAAATTAAAGATTAAGTAGCATCCAAAACAGTGAGTTTACACCTAGGGAACTCTGAATGCTAGGTTGATACAAAAGAAGTCCAAAATAAGAGAAGAGCCTTGTAAGCTTACAAAAATTGGAATCCTAAAAACATAAACACTAGCATTTTAACTCAAATCACACATTCATCATCTTGTATAGTAATTCCAAACGCATATCTCTAGGCACCGCAAAAAATGCTCTTTCTTCAACGGCATTTCTTAGAAGATAACAAAGAGCATCAACCATTAAACCTCGTGAGACACCAATAATGCTTAACTCCTCATATATCTCCTCTTCAGAATGAACTTTTGGACGCGATTTTTCAGCCATTATTATCTGCCTTTCTGCAATTGCGTTGCCTTCTTTCAAAGCTTCAACAACTCCACTCATTCCAGCATTGATTACTTCAAGTTGTTTCTCAAGCAACTCCATCATGGCAGCCTTCCTTTTAGTACCTCATGGTGTATCCCATGGACTTGGAGTATCACTTGGACTCATAGCATCTAAAAAAGATTGATAAGAATCACTACTACCAATAGACTCATCATTCTAAGTAGCATTTTCTCCTCTTTCCCATTGACGAAGCCTCTCCTTAGCACTTCTAGCTCCTTTTCCAGTTGCACGATCCTTGGAGAAAAGCAGCTCCATTTTGTCATAATGGGAAATTGGATGATACCTCCATTTTCCAATCGCTGGGTTTGCCTGTACATATTAACCACGTACATATCAAATTGATAAGATTTATAGTTGAGAATTGGCAAAACATTGAAGTGCATATTAATAGATATGAAAATAGATATGAAAATTACCTCAATTATATCTTTCCACACTTGTGCATCGGCTTCAAATAATTTGGTTTCAGGATTCCAACCAAATCCACTACTCCCGTGAAAAAGATCATGACAAATTCCAAAATTGGATTTCAAGGTCCTTAGACGATTCTTAACATGCTCTTTTTCAATAGGAAACCCAAATTTTTCGCTACAAGTCTTCACTATGTTACCATAAGCATGTGTGGTCTATGTTCCATCAACCCTATTTCCTTTCTCTTGCTCCTCTATAAATGCATCAAGAATAATGGAATCCATCTCATCCTTCCAAGTCAATTTTGTACCTTTAGAACATTCTCCTTCAACATTTTATTTTTTTGGCCTCCCCGTTCAGACATACAATCTAATCAACAATTCAATATGGTGTATCTGAGAAACATCAATTATACAACAATGAAATGGAAATGAAATAAATAAGACAAGTGAAAATATACTTAGAATATAAAAATGCCACAGTAACAAATATGAATGGTCCAATACATTAGAAATACAACAAAAACTTGGAAATAAACATAAAAAGTGCATTAACAATTCTCCAAATAATCTGCCCACATCTGATTTTTAATTTCATCCCTTAACTTTGCACCTTGGTCATAGTCAGCATCCTGAGTAGCTTCAGTATTATACTCCATATCAATTTCTTGCTCCATTAATTCACGATCTACTTCATCCAAAATTTGTGGATCAGGATCAATTCCTAATAAAAAATTATGTAAGATAGCACATGCCAATATGATATCTATAAGTGTGTCCGCACGATAAGTAGCAGCTTGGCCACCACCAATGATTGGAAAATGTTTTTTAAGAACTCCAAATGCTCTCTCAATAACATTGCGAAGTGAAGCATGGCGAAGGTTAAACAACTCTTCTGCATTTTCTGGGGGATGTGCAGAATATTCTTTCAAGTGATATCGAACTCCTCTATACGGTGTAATAAGTCCACTCCTTAACATAAATCCAGAATCGACTAAGTGAAATTTACCTACGATATTAGTTTATAGAAAAAGTTAGACCACCTAATAAGATTCTCAGTTTATTATTTTTGTTAACAATAAACACCTAAAGATTCATATGCATTTACCTCGGGGTATTTTAAGACTATCTTCTCTATTTAAAGCATTCTTCAAAATCCTTAAATCGGATGAAGTCCCCTCCCACCCAGGCAAAACATATGTAAAATTCATATTAAAATCACAAGCTGCCAAAACATTAGTAGTTGGCCATTCCTTCCTCCCACCATATCTTGGTGCATCATACTTAGACACTTTTACACGAATATGAGTCCCATCAATTGCACCTATGCAATTCTGCAAGTTAAACAAAATTTCAAAAGAATTATTGATTTCTTATACCAATTTTATACAATGTATACGAAAATTTCAGTAGATTAATAAGTATAATTTTCTCTATACCTCGAAAAATGAATAAAATCTGCCACTATTTTGTATGTGAAGTGCCACATCTCTCCCTGTGGGTTGTCTAAAAAAATTATCTTCAAGTGAAACAATTGCCTTTAAGACAGCATGAAAATGACGACTAACTGTCTTCGTAGATCGACGAAAGAAAAATCGGATATTTTTCTGCTTAGCAGCATGGCTCAACGTCCACAAGAATTTAGCTACTTGTTCTTCCACAATTGAATTCCTGTTATCCTGTAATCGCCCAGGACCTCGAAGTATCTCACACAATCGTAGAAAAGCATGAGGCCTCATTCTAATTATATCCTTTGCATAGTTACTAGTGTTGAGATCATATATCAATTCATTGCGAATGCTTGCTCTTTTTATATTCACTTCTTGTGATTCTAAATTGGGACCTTGCTCTATAGACATTAATTCAGTGGTTATTCCTAACAAATGAATAGCTTGGACAGCAAAGTATAGAACTTGAACCACGGCTATTCAACGTCTTCATTCCCAATCACTCAAAATGATCAAACTATTATCATCTTCATGACCTTGCCAATCATAATCCTCTATTGAAGCATCTAATCCAATCCCATTATTTGGCATATCCATCTAATCCATAAATAATGAAATTCTACCAATAGCAAAAAAAAAAAAAAAAAAAAGTCAACATAAAAGACATAAAATAAACAATATACATGGACAACATACATATAAGCATTTATATGAAATTCCTCTGTACGTTGTAAATATTAGAAATATAATCTGAATTTCAAGAAAACTTGAGTATTCACATTGATGTGGTACTTGTTCGCACAATTAGAAAAAGAGTTTTATATATCTATGCTATCAGAAACTTTTCTATCAGCACAAGATGGAAGCATCTTTCGTTTTGGATAGGCATATCAATAAAGCATTTGACAGCAGATTCATTCTCTTTGTTCAAGAAGTCATAAAGGGGAGCTAAAGTTAGGAACTCAAAACCATTGCAAGTTTATCCTGGAGGAAAATGGAAATGCAAACCTGGACAACTATTTCACCGTTCAATTAAAGGGTAACAAGTTTCTCAAACTATTTAGATTGGAATTGGGAATCCTTGAGTCAAAACATTCCTAAATATTTGACACTCAGAAATAGAAGTTTCTACAGAGTGCACTAATAATCTCAGCACATCCATAAGCTCAAATTATGCCATACATCATTTTGCGCATGCAGTATGGAAAAAACATTACCATCTATTTTGCAAGGAAAATTGCAAATTGTGCAAGTCAAAATCTCATATATCAACAAGCCAAACATGAAGTCAGTCAAATCTAGTAGAAATCACTTGTATGACCATTTCCAGCTTATTACCTTGATATAAGGTAGGCAATAATATATTAGACCAACTTCACTTGTGATGCCAGTTGGATACAACACTATAAAAGTGCTATACCTGCAGTAGACAAATGGGTAAAATAATTTCTTGATTAGTTTCTTTGAATTGACTATGCTATGACATGGTAGTTTCTGCAATTATCAGGAATATGAAAGAAGATTACTATACTTAGGGATGGCAATGGAGTCGGGTCGGGCTAGGGATTAGACCCCGTCCCCGCATATGCCCTCGTATCCCTATCTCCGGCCCGTCCCCGCTACGGGGAAAGGTGGGGATCCCCACCCACAGCCCGCCGGGGACAAAACAATCTCCGGTCCTGGCCCAGGGAAGCGGAGAAGGAAAATAATTATAAAGATTTAAAGAAAAAAAAAATTACCTCCAATATATTTTTATTCAAATTTTTTTAATCATATAGAAAACTTTTGTAGTGATTTTTAATAATACACATGTTTATCATATCACTAGATTAGTAAGAGTAAAATTAATAATTAATAATTTATAATTTTTTTCTTTTTAATTTTTTCTCTTCTTTTCTATTTTATTTTATATGCATATATAATCTACCTTTACATATATATATATATATATATATATATATATATATATATAATCTATCTATAATTTATATTGTGTGTGTGTGTGTGTGTGTATAAAGCGGGCCGGGCCGGGGGCGGGGATCATGCAATTCCCGTCCCCGGTTGGCGGGCCGAGGAATGAAGCCCGTCCCCGCTTAAATCGGGGAATCCCCGGCCCAACCGGGCGGGGCCCCGGTTTAAGTGGGGAAATTGCCATCCCTAACTATACTGATCTACATAATCTGAAACAAGGTTTAGTCAATTAAGCCAAGTAGTTTGTATCTAGATCTGTGATCATTCTCTTGGTTCCCCATGCCCACTTTCCTCCAAAGAGAGAGAGTATAAAAGACCTTCAAAGGAAGAAAGGATCAAGTATTACAGAATTCTGAATGTGTGATCAGTTCTAATAAACATGAACCTTTTTCATAAATTGCCTGTGTGGTTAAACTATTAGGAAGATGAAATTCTTAGCTTAATCTACTAAGAACTTTAGATTTTTCTTTTTTTTCTTTTAGCTTCAAAATTGCCTCAAAATGGTGTAATTTTGAAACTTTTTCCAAAATTTGTATTGCCTTTTGACTCTATTTCACATTCTCTTAAGAATATTCCCCATTCCAAACAACCTATGCCGAAGTTAATGAATTTTATCTTGGTAGCATCCTCCAGATCACAGCCATGAGTCCATTTGCCACCTTAATAGTTCATGCTTCCCTGTCAGAACACCAGATGGAACTTGTGAAATAACCTTTCATTCAAAGAAACTAATCAAGCAATATAAAGGATAGCCAATGCCCAAAATAATTTCTCTATCGGAATGTCTAATGCCCATAGCGGCAATGCTGTCTTAGTCGGTGTACTATCAAGGACCACAACACTCCTCACTAGCCCAGGATTCTCAGAAATCCAGTTGGCACTCAATCCTAAAGCTGAATCATGCAAAAACAGGTCAACGGGTGCCAATCCCATTGCATCAATCACTTGCCCCGGAACCCTCCCCATCTCTTCAGGACCTAATTCAATAGCCTTCACAACCTCTCTTTTAGAAACCCGAATCTCATTTTCATTTTGCTCAAAATTCACATAACCCTTTTCAACTAGCTGATCAAAACCCCAAAATATACCCTTTTCCTTAATCTCATAATCAACATCCCACAACCCCCCAAAAAGCCCCCTATTCTGCAAAAGGCAGCCTCCAACGCTGGATCTTTCGACGACATTTTAACCGTGAGAAATGGAGGTATTAAACAGCGTAGGTGAATAAGAAAAAGAAAAGAGAAGAAGAAGGTGATTACAAACCGGATTTGAAGTGGCGAAGGTGAATCGATGGTGAAGCGAGCTTTGAACCACAACTTCGATCTTCTCTGTCGACCAAACTCCAACAATGGGAAAGCTTGAGGCGGCTGATTCTCAGATAGTGGATTGAGGGCTAAAATTGTAATAATGGGAAATTGGATGGGACAAGAAGGTCTTTTAACACACATTTACTTCCCAAACCCTCCAAAATGGAGAGTAAGAAAAATCTGATGTGGAAGAGATCCAATTCCCTTCCACATATACTTCTCCCCCTCCAATCACTCCAACCAAACTATGTAAATGCTACATTTACTTCTTAATTTACTTCCCCTCCTATTTTCCTTCCCAATTTCACTCCAACCAAACTCTTAGTGTATTTGAACAATTTTTTTTTTTCATAATTCAAAATTCTTTTTAATTTAAAATAATTATTTATATATTAATAATATATTATATTTTTATTATAGTTAGATTGTACACAAATAAATATTGAAGTGAAATGAATTTGTTAAAATTTAATAAAGTATTATTAAATATAGAATAAATATAAGATTTAATTATTAATAAAAAATATAATGTGTTATGAATATATAATTATTTTTAAAAATAAAAATTATTTAAATTAGAATTTTAATTTAAAAAGGGATATCTTCTGCCTGCCGGAGGCATGAGCAGAAGACAAGTGTCCTTAGAAATCACAAAACAGCAGCAATTCAGCAAACAATCATGCAATACACCAGTGACATTTCGATCCAGTTACTTCCAAATTATTGGGAAAAGAAATATATAGCCTGCAATTGCCAATGATCTCCACCAAAAAATGGATCTTGATTACCAACCCAATTACAGGTCCTTCATCTTCAACAGCAAATGGGTTGCAACAGTAGCCAGCATATGGATTCAGGCCACCAGTGGCTATGCATACACCTTTGGCATCTACTCACAAGCACTCAAATCAAGCCAGCACTATGACCAATCAACTCTTGATACTGTGGCTTTTATCAAAGATTTAGGCGCCAACGTGGGCATTTTGGCGGGTTTATTATATTCTTCCGTCACCAAATGCGCCACCACCACCGTTTCCCCAGGTAAAAATGGGCCGTGGGTGGTGGTTCTTGGTGGGGCTGTGCTTTGCTTTGTGGGATTCATTTTTATGTGGTTGAGTGTTGTCGGGATGCTGCCTAGGCCACCGGTGCCGCTGATGTGCTTCTATATGTTCCTGACTGCTCAGGCAACCACGTTCTTTAATACCGCTGATGTTGTGACTGCTGTTCATAACTTTCCCGACTACAAAGGGACTATTGTTGGAATCATGAAGGTCAGTTCTCTCTTTCTTTCTTCCTATTAGTTCCTGTATTGTCATAGTGGAAAGCTTATAATTTATTTGTGCAAGTTACTGAGTATAAGTTGTATAACTGGCTAAGTTTGTTTGCTGAAAGAGAATTGGACTACTACGCTCATGCTCATAATTTTCCTCAAAGTAAAACAAATGGGACACCTTAAAGGTTATGTTATTTTTCCCCTTTTCCTATCATTGTTTTCTAACTATTAAGTTGTGTATTGTAAAGCATTTCAAGGACGTTTATTCTGGAAAGCTGCAGACTGAGCGGTCATATCTGCATACTATAAAAAGTCTAGAAAACCAATTTTTTGATAACCTAAAGGCACTCTGGAATTAATATGCTGCAGACTTGATTTTGTGATGTTTTATATGTACCTGCATTGCAATATTGTCAAGTCGAGCCAAGATTTGGTATCAAGCATGAAGTTGTTAAAATTCAATATGAATAAGCACTTAAGAATGAATAGACTGGGCTAGGACTATACTGAGTTAAGAAGATTCTAGTGTTCCATTAAAAAAGATGGCTAAGATACTTCTTGGAATAGATTTGTAACTTTTCCATCTTCCCCAATTTGTGCCCTTCAGATATGGAAACATATGGTGGTCAATGTTTGAAGGAGTGTGTTAAGGAGTTAATAGGATTAATAACACTACACGTGCACACAATCAAAATATCAGAAGATTATTTTATTTTATTTTATATAAATATGACTCTATAATGGCTTTAGAAGGAGGTCTTGTGTTATTTGAAAATAAGACAGAAGATAAGGGAAATACTGAAGTTATAAAGTTGTTCACCCTTAGTGACAACAAACTCTAGTACTGGGATTTCTAACTTTAAGCAGTAGTGGAATTAGGCTAAGTCGTAAAACCTGAACGTATGTGAGCCTTAAAGTGGATTAATAAACATAGTATTTTGGTTCAAAACTCAGAAGAACTCCTCTACCATGAAAGCTGTCAATATCGATATTTATCCTGGTCATTGACATTTTTAAGTCTTGGATAAATTACCACTACAAAAGAATCTAAGCGTGCTGTCTTTTGTTTGCTTGAGTTGAAGAACATACTCCAATGTGCATTTCTGTCCAGTCACTTGATTATCGTATCATATTAAGAAAAAGAAAAGTCAAGATTACCATTCTAATGTCTCCAATCTATGATCCATATAAAGTTCATTTGCATAAAACTGAGTTTGGCTTTTTGATGAAACCTCTTGGTTAGTCAGAGACAGAAAAAACTTAAAACTAGGAATTAAATGACACTGAATAGCCAGACCAGCTGGTTTGTTTTTACGTGTGTCTTAGGTTTTTTTCTCTCTCTCGAAATTTTGAATAATAGATTTGGTAGGATTGTATTAGATATTTTCATCAATGATTACTCATTTGCCTGATCGCCAGTGATTATGTAAGTAGTGTTCAGTTTAATATGGCCAGGAGACTATGGAACCTATTTTGTTTAGTTTTCGGCTAATCCGTTTCACTTACCATTGGGCAGACATGGTTCTTTAGAAATATCCACAACTACAGTTAGGCTCAAGTATGGTCTCAATATTGATTGGATACTCCACAAATACCTTGAAGAGTTCAATTGACTCAAAATGTTTTCTTTTCTTCTTATCAAAGAAAGATTTTTTTCCCCCCCTCTTTGACTTTGTATATTCCAAATATATATGTATTTGGAAGTAGAAGCAATATTTGGCTTCCATTTTATAATGTCAACAATGCTGGAATGCCGTGCATCTGGAGATTGTTGATCACCAAAAGCCAAAAGAAGAGAAAACATATGATACTACACAAGGAGCTTATTTCCTTGTGTCAATTTATAAGTGATGTGGTCATGGATTATATTATGAGAAAATTGGAAAAAAAGAACTTTTATTTCCTTTTTTGCCTCCCATTACTGATTTAATTTTGTGAGGGAAGTTTCCAGCAGGTTGGCTATGTTCTTGGTTCATTTTATCAGTTGCTTTTGGGGTAAAAATGTATTCTGGTGAAGTGGCATTTGCATTTATCTTCTGAGGAAACTCAAGCACAGATATCATGTGAATCTCCCTTTTTATTTTTTAATAGTTTCAGGAATTAGCACTTTCAAGGCAGTGAACATTGACCCCTTGGTCGTCTAAATGGATCCTGTGTGGTTGCAGTTAGATCTTTTGTTGAAGTATCTGCTCTTTGGTAGTTTCCCATTTGTTGATGTTGTGTATTGAATAAAAGGTTTTGTTGGGGATTATAGGAGTTTTGAATCTCTTAGCTGGAAAAGAAAGGGGAAAAATGGCATATTTTTGGAGCTAAATGTCAACATTATGAAAAATTTAACAAAGGAAAGCTTTTCATGAAAACTCTTGCCACATCACTGGACATAGTACGCAACTAACTAACAAAAGTGCTGTTTAAGACATTCAGAGGAATTTGGAGGTGGATTTTTTATGTATCCATATGACATTAAACATCTCTGACGTCAAAATTGAGATGCAATACCTCAAAACACTTGAAATATCCATATACTATGATATGCTATTCATCCATATACTATGGTATGCTATTCATATAAGCTTGAAAGGAAATGTTGTTTTAAATGATTTATAAGCTTATAGGGACTTGTAAGAATTTTTAGTAAAACACAATTTAGGCCGAGATATTTCTTATTCAATACAGTAGTTTAGCCTACCAAGGACTTTTATATTCGCAAAAGACCTTTATATGGATTATATCTTTAATACCATCTGTATCTTCACTATACTGGCCCAGAATGCTAGAATGAGACTCTAGAATGACATGAAATTTGTGATTTTGACTTATTAAACATGTAATGACCTCTCTCTCTCTCTGTGCCTACGTGTGTATTTTGAAGGGTGAGAGGACTTCAAATTGATACTGATGGCTTAAAAACCATTCTTGAACTTTAAGTTGTTCTTCTGGAACTAATTGATAATTGCTGCCCCCAACTCCCTGATATTTATTTCTGGGAGAATTAAACTATTCTAATATCTGGTGCAACATTTGTGAAACAGCTATGTAATTGGTGCTTTATGTTGCTACGAAACTTAACTAGGATCAATAGGTAAAGTGTAGACTATATTAACCTGAGACTTCTGTTTTTTTTATAATGCAGTCCACAGATGCTTTGAACTACTTTTTACCAAAGTATACAAAGTGCCTCAGGTTCCTTTCTATAGTCTCTTGTAATGTTTGACAGAGAGAAAGGAACAGAATAACCAGATTCAACCATTGCTCTCTCATGTCCCATTGCATGTTTAAGTGAAATTTCTTGGGCTGATGTGCATGATCACAAAAAGGCACAAGCATCCCATGTTCCAGATTGTACTATCTCTAGTTAGCTGTATATTCATGCATAGACAACTTCAGGCCTCATTTTCCCATTGCATATTCTGTCTTTTTTACAAAAGTATACAAAGTGCCTCAGGTTCCTTTCCATCGTCTCTTGTAATGTTTGACAGAGAGAAAGGAACAGAATAACCAGATTCAACCATTGCTCTCTCATGCCCCATTGCATGTTTAAGTGAAATTTCTTGGGCCGATGTGCATGATCACAAAAAGGCACAAGCATCCCATGTTCCAGAGTGTACCATCTCTAGTTAGCTGCATATTCATGCATAGACAACTTCAGGCCTCGTTTTCTATTGCCTTTTCCCCTATTTCACATGTTTTATGTTCTAATTCTGTATCTATGTCACATCTTGAATTACTTTACCATCTTTTTTATTTTTTATTTTTTGGTTTAATATCCCTGACTGAGATTTTCTTTTGTATCTCTTTTAGGGTTTTCTTGGTTTGAGTGGAGCAATATTGATTCAGGTTTACCACACAATCATAAGGAACAAGCCTACATCATTTCTTTTGATGTTGGCAGTATTGCCCCCCATAAACTCTCTGCTGCTCATGCGGTTTGTTAGAATCTTTGCCACAAATGAAGTGGGTGAGAAGAAATACTTGGATGATTTCTCATTATCTTCACTAGTTCTTGCAGCTTATCTCATGGCTGTGATTATCATAGAGAATACACTTACATTACGGTTGTCCATACACGTTTCTACATTTGTTGTCCTCCTAGCCTTTCTATTATCACCTCTTTATGTTGCAATTAGAGCCCAAAAGGAGAAGTCATATAGGGTTGTAAGGTCATTACTTGAGCAGAACCAACTAGTGCATAAGGAAGATCAACTGTCTGGGGATGTTGTGCAAATAAGACAACATCATGAAGGATGTCATGAAATTTCTGGCAATGCTGATGAAGAAATGAATGTGAATAACAATGATGCTATACCAGAAACAGCAGCAAGCCTGAATCTCTTGCAAGCAATGTGTACTATTAATTTCTGGTTGTTGTTTCTTACATCAGCATGTGGTATGGGTTCAGGATTAGCCACAATTAATAACATCAGCCAAATTGGAGAATCTCTCGGATACTCCACCTTGATGACAAGTACTATGATTTCTTTATGGAGCATCTGGAATTTCCTTGGTCGTTTTGGAGCTGGTTATGTGTCAGATTATTTTTTACATGCAAACGGTTGGCCAAGGCCACTGTTCATAGCCATTACTTTAGCAGTCATGAGCATTGGTCATGCAGTTATTGCTTCTGGCTTTCCTGGTGCTTTATATGCTGGTTCTGTCCTGGTGGGCATTTGTTATGGTTCACAGTGGTCTTTGATGCCTACAATTGCTGCTGAGATATTTGGTTCTGCATATTTGGGAGCAATATTTAACACAATAACTGTAGCAAATCCTGTTGGCACATATATTCTTTCAGTTAGAGTGGTTGGTTACATCTATGACAAAGAAGCATCAGGAAGCAAGAACACTTGCATTGGAACTCGCTGCTTCATGTTGTCATTTCTTATTATGGCATCAACTACTCTTTTGGGGTCTCTTGTTGCCTTAGCATTGTTCTTTCGAACACGAAACTATTATAAACAAGTCATATTAGTAAGACTTAAACATCCTACTACAGTGCTTGAGTAAGGGATTACGTTTACTTCTTTGTAAGATAGTAGCTTGATTTTCCTGGATTTTTGTGTATATAGTGAAACGAAAGATAGCCATTTCTTTGTCATATGTAGATATTTTTTACGACAGACAGTAGATGAATACCTTGGATCCGTTGCATAATGCTTGCTCTGATATGTTATAGAATGAATGATCTGGAAATTTTGGTCCATATGCGATGTTGTTCTTTAAATTTTGAAATTGATTACTAGAGATCATGGGATAAGTTTTTTCAGGTGGAACTAGGAAGTTCAGCCTGTGCTGCTCTCGGCATCAAGGCTGTCATTGATAGGGCATTTTGCTCACAGAACACTGTAGCAATGGAGCCTCAAAGGAGACATTCTCAAAGCTTCAGATCAGAATCCAATTAGGGTGAATTTTTTGAAGGTGACAGTTCCCATCTTTGATCACAATTTGAAGTTCTATCTTTTGTGGGCATCATCAACTTGAACAGGACCCTGCAGAATTTATGGGAGTCTTTGTCTCTGAAATATTTGTGTCTGGTCCATGGTATGGTGCATGAAGAGGCACTCTTGTAATAAGTACTACCTTCATTTTACAATATAAGTCATTTTAGACTTGTGCACAAGAATTAAGGGTTCATAAATTTTAGATAATTTTAAAATTAAACTTTTAAAAATATTCCTAAGTAAGTCTTTGTCTATTTTGATAATTGAAGTGAGTTGGGTCATAATTAGTAGGAAGGAAGAGATTATAGAGAAGGGTAGAGTTGGAAAAAAGTAATAAAATTTTGTAAAACGACTTATATTGTAAAAAAAAAATTTAAATCTAAAACTACTTATATTGTGAAACAGAAGTAATATGATGTCTTTTTTATATAATTATTAATTACTACATTCTACAACATTTTGGGTGAGATGGCCGCTTACCTAAGTAACAACTAAAAAGTTACATAAAAATTGAAATTAATTTATCAAAAAATAATAATATTTTAATCTTTAATTACAGGGTTGCTAAAATATTATTTAAACTCATGTTATAATTATTAAAATTTACTTGATTCATTTTATATATACATCTTTCTTTTCATACAATAAAAAGACTATTAACAAAAATTGAAAGAAAAAAAAGACTTTTTATATAAAGTTAAAATTATAATATTTAAATGTCTAGTGTGTGGTAGAAAGAAAAATAATAACGTTAAATATTTAATTAATATTTCTTAAAATTAAAAAAATAATAATTCAAGTATAATAATAACGAAACACAAAATATTTTAGATTGTTATGATACATTGTGAATTAGTGGAAGCTCCACTAATTATGGATTTTTATGAATGTCCATCATTTAGTGGAGACACTACTAATTAAGATTAGTGGAAGATGATGTATTCCACTAATTAAGAGCTCTATAAATAGAGCTATTCTCTAAGCTTGTAATACACCATCATTTTCTGAAAGAAAAAATTGTGATTGTGAGAGAAAAAAATAGAGAGATTTGAAGAAATTCTTGTGCAAAGAATAATTAGAATTTTATTAGTGTGTAAATTTTTTTTTCTAACACTACCCAAATTTTATAACACGTTATCAGCACGAGTCTCTACCATTATTAAAGCCAGAAGACATGTACGCATTTATTAATCTCTATGGCTAACCTTGTTAACTTCGAATTTGTAGCCCTTGATATTGTTAGAAAAAATTATTTGTCATATAGAAATGCATCTAAATGTTGGAAAAAAAAATCCATATGTCCTGTGGGCAATTTAAATTTGACCACCTGAAGATGGTCGTATTACTAACTGCACGGTATAAATGATTGCACCTGAAATTGTAAAATTTTAAAACCGTGAATGAATATGGCTCTGCGATGTATCAACTTACATCTCAATTAAAATTATACGGAGAAAAAGTTACTGATGAAGATATATTGGAGAAGACATTCTCCATCTTTCATGCTTCGAATATTGTCCTGCGGCAACAATATCGAGAAAAAGGGTATACACAGATACTGTCCTCATCATTGCAGAGAAAAATAATGAGTTATTATTGAAAAATCATGAAGTCAGACTAACTGGCTTAACAGCACTCCCAGAAGTGAATGCTGTTGACTCCAATAGAAGCCATCGTTATAGTCGTGGTCATGGCCGTGGCCATGGTCGTGGTTATGGTCGTGGACACGCTCGATATTTCCTTTATCACAATCATAATCAAGTTGTGAGAAATACTGGCCACCTGAAGTGGAAAAGAAAAGATCATAAGGGAAAAGAAAAAAAAAAGAAATGGAAGAAAAGTATGAGGATACATGTTATAGATGTGGCATGAAAAGTCATTGGTCACGTAATTGTCGTACGGCCAAGCATTTAGTGGAATTATATCAAACTTCACTGAAAAAAATAATAAAAATGTGGAAGCAAATTTTTTTCAACATCCAGTAAATGATGTTGAGGATGATGATATTGATCCTGAAGATCTTAATATCAATATTACCCATATGGATGTATCGAATTTTTTTGAACACCCAAACGGTATGATAGACCATTTAATTGGTGATGGCAGTGTCCAGAAGAATTAAAGCATCACCCTGATATTTTTATATTTTTATTTTCATTATATTCTATAATATTTACTTTTGCATATATATATTTGTATTCAAATGGCTGTTGTTAATGATGATGTATGCATTATTGATAGTAGAACTACACACACCATACTAAAAAATGGGAAATATTTTTCTGATATCAAAATGGAAGAAATAAATATTTATACGATAAACGGTAGTACAAATGTGATTGAAGGCTTCGGAAGAGTTAGTATATTGTTGCCTAAAGAAACAACAATTATTATTGATAAGGCACTATT
This sequence comes from Voacanga thouarsii, assembly GCA_026120185.1. Classification (NCBI taxonomy): domain Eukaryota; kingdom Viridiplantae; phylum Streptophyta; class Magnoliopsida; order Gentianales; family Apocynaceae; genus Voacanga; species Voacanga thouarsii. The sequence goes on along the minus strand of JANUWF010003365.1, from coordinate 532,071 downwards.
TTATTCAAAATTCAGAAAAAATTTATTGAATTTTAAAGATATCCGCAGAAATGGGTATCATATTGAAACAAATGACGAAAATGGGATTAAGCATCTTTATATTACTCAAATTCATTTGAGTAAGAAATTTGTATTAGAAAAACTATCGCTTTTTTTTACTGGCTTATATTTTGTAAAAATACGTACAATTGAAATTTATCATCTCGTAAACTAGAAGTTTACTTATCCTATTACTTTTAGCATTTGGCATGACCGGTTGGGTCATTTGGGATATACCATGATGAGAAGAATTATTGAGAATACACATGATCATCCATTAAAAAATGAAAAGATATTGACATTAGAAAAATTTGCATGTGCTGCATGTTCCCTAAAAAAATTAATTGTTAGACCATCACCAGTAAAAGTAGGAGTTGAAAGTCCTACATTTCTTGAATTGATTCACGGAGATATTTGTGGACCTATTGATCCACCATGTGGACCGTTCAAATATTTTATGGTCTTAATTGATACATTATCCTGATAGTCACATGTATGTTTATTATCTACTCACAACCTGACGTTTGCGAGATTACTTACTCAAATAATTAAATTACAAGCACAATTTTCTGACCATCACATTAAAAATATCCATTTGGATAATGTTAGTGAATTTTCATCACATGCTTTTGATCCATATTACATATCAATTGGGATTAATTTGAACATCCTGTAACTCATGTTCATACACAAAATGGTTTTGCTGAATATTTGATTAAAAGATTACAATTAATTATTAGACTGTTATTAATGAAAACAAATCTCTCAACATTTGCCTGGGGACATACTATTTTACATGCTGCAACACTTGTACGTATAATGTCAGTTAGTTATCATAAATTCTCTCCTTTGCAATTGGCTTTTAATTCAGAACCAAATATTACTCATTTAAGAATTTTTAGGTGTGCTGTATATGTTCCAATTGCACCAAACCAACGTACAAAGATGGGTCCTCAAAGAAAAAAGGGGATATACGTTGGATATGATTCTCCATCTATTATCAGGTATGTTGAACCCCTGACAGGAGATGTATTCACAACAAGATTTGCTGATTGTCATTTTGATGAATCATTATTCCCTAAATTAGGGGGAGAGCAAAAACAGTATAAAAAGGATCTTGCTTGGACAATATCATTAAATTATCTTGATCCGCGCACAAGCGCATATGAACTTGAAGTTCAAAAGATAATTCATTTGCAAAGCATTGCAAATCAAATGCTAGACGTTTTTGTTGACTCCAGAAGAGTTACAAAATCGCATATTCCAACTACAAATGCTCATATTCGAATTGAAATTTCAGCAGAACAAAATATTATACCTATAGCTGCTGAGTCGAAAGCACGTCAGAAGCGTGGCCGACCTCTTGGTTCTAAAGATAAAAATCCTAGAAAGAAAAGAGGATTAAATGATCCAAAAGATCATATTGAAGAAAAGAATGATAAAGACCAATAAAGAACTACTGACAAATAACCAAAAATTGATGAAAGTAACACTGAAATTTCTATTAATTATACCACTTTCGATAGAAGTTGGAATCGGATAGAAACTGTTATTGATAATATATTTGCATACAATATATCTTTTGATGTTATACAAGATAATGATGATCCTGAACCAATATCAATTGATGAATGTCGGCATAGAAAAGATTGGCTGTAATGGAAAGATGCGATTCAATCGGAGTTAAATGCACTAATAAAACCTGAAATCTTCGGACCTACAGTCCTAACACCAGAAGGTGTAAAACCTGTTGACTACGAATGGATATTTGTGATACGAGATAAAGCACGGTTAGTAGCCCAAGATTTTTCACAAAGACCAGGTATTGATTATAATGAAACTTATCCTCCTGTTGTTGATGCTATTACACTCCAATATCTTATCAGTTTAATAGTACATGAAAAGATAGATATGTGCCTATTAGATGTTGTTACTGCTTACTTGTATAGAAATTTAGAAAATGATATTTACATGAAAATCTCCGAAGGATTTTATATGCCTGAAGTATATAAACATTATCCTCGTGAACATGACTCCATCAAATTGCAAAAATCATTATATGGCTTAAAGTAATTTGGACGCATGTGATTCAATCGTCTTAGTGAATATTTATTGAAAGCGGGATTTACAAATGACGAGGTATGTTCGTGTTTATTAAGAAATTTGATTCTAAATTTGTGATATATGTTGATGATATTAATCTTATTGGAACTCCTGAAGAGCTCCATGAAACAATTGATTATTCAACATCAAGGATGTTGGTAAAATTACATTTTGCATTGGTTTACAAATTGAACATTTGACAAGTTTCATCAATCAACATATACAGCAAAAGTTCTAAAAAACTTTTACATGGACAAAACACATCCATTGAGTATTCCAATGATCGTCCAGTCATTAGATGTGAAGAAAGATTTTGACTTCAAGAAGATGATGAAGAACTCCTTGGTCCTAAAGTACCATATCTCAGTACAATTGGTGCATTGATGTATCTTGCTAATAATACATGACCTGATATTGTATTTGCTGTCAATTTATTAGTAAGATTTAGTTCTTCACCAACACGACGACATTGGAATGGAATTAAACAAGCCATTCAATATCTCCAAGTAGTTACTTCTTCAAATCATGCTGAAAGTATAGCCATTCATGAAGTAAGTAGAGAATGTATATAGTTACGATCAATGATTCATTATATCCGAGAAAATTGTGGATTATCATCTATAAGAGATATTTCAACTCCTCTTTATGAAGACAATGCATCTTGCATAGCTCAAATACGAGGATGATATATTAAAGAAAATTGGACAAAATATATTTCACCAAAATTCTTCTTTACTCATGAACTCCAGAAGAAAGGTGAAATTGATGTGTTACAAATTCGGTTATGTGACAACCTCACAGATATTTTCATGAAGACTTTACCGACTGCAACATTTGAGAAGTTGAGATATAAAATTGGTATGCGTCGGTTTAAAGGTTTAAATGAATCATCTCATCAGAGGGAGTAATAAACAGACATATAAAATAATGCACTTTTTTTTCTTCACTAGATTTTTTTCCCACTGGATTTTTAGTTAGTAAGGTTTTAATGAGGCATATTCTTTATGTAATGGATGAACATCCAATGGAGAGTGTTATGATATATTGTGAATTAGTGGAAGTTCCACTAATTAGTAGAAGCCCCACTAATTATGGATTTATGTGAATTATTAGAGAATTAGTGGAAGTTCCACTAATTAGTGGAAACTCCACTAAAATTGGTAGAAGATTATGTATTCCACTAATTAAGAGCTCTATAAATAGAGTTATTCTCTAAACTTGTAATACACCATCATTTTGTAAAAAAAAGAATTGTGATTGTGAGAGAAAGAAATAGAGAGATTTGAAGAAATTTTTGTGCAAAGAATAATTAGAATTTTATTAGTGAGTAGTGTGTAGATTTTTTTTTCTAATACTATTTAAATTTTATAACACAGATGCGGTTATAAAAAAAATACTTACGGTAGATTTTTTTCTTCCTTTAGCACGAATAAAGCGCAAAAGTACTGGAGCCTCAAGGAACCCAAATATAAGCCCACCCGCGAACCCAGCCGACCCATAAATCATAGGATCCGGCTCCGACCATATCATAAGCCTTGCCTCTGTTAGCGAAAGGCCAGAATCCAAAATTATAAACCTCTCATCAGAATCTCAGAAGAAGAGGGCTGCAGCAGAGAAGTTGAAGGGGAGGCTCCGAACGACAACTTCGCATAAGGAAGGAACCCAAGGAAGGATAAAAAGATTGATAGACGACGAAACTTGAGACGCTCCAATGAAGACCACCAAAGGAGGCAAAATTATGAACCCTACCGATGCTTTTCGAAAACACCTGCGCAAAAAGGAATTGAAACGGGTAAATTTTCTGTTTTTAAATCGCAAAAAGTTGAGATACGGTCTAGTTTTGTTCGTACTGATCAATTTGTGCTACTTTGTTTTCAATTATGATAACTTGGTAATGTTTCGTGAACATTTGATTGGATTTTGAATTAGGGTTTGGTAGAGTTTGCATTTTTTTTCTAATCTAAGTGAGAATGTGCTCCTTAGGGAAGTTAATTAAATGTATCAACTTATAGAAAGAGAGTAAAAAGGGGTAACATGATTAATCTATTTGCATTAATGTTACTTTATTGATTAGTGTGGAACATGGATGATAGTGATGGAGAAATATGTATAAAAATTCAAAATTTGAACAAATAGTGAGGTTGCATTTCAGTTTTTTGGGTTATATTTTTTTTATTGACTTCCTGGTGAGATCAGAGTACGAGCAATACTATTTATTTATAGAATACTATGGTGCTTGTTGAATTTCAGATCAGTCCAAGATACGTAACTGCTAGATTCTTATTAGCAAAAGAAAAAGATCAATTTGATCTTAAAAAAATTTGTTCAGAAAGATGCAGTCTTCGTTTTGACACTGGCAATGGACAACAAGCATGATGGTTAGATATCCAGAAGATAGTACAACAGATGGTTATCTAGAACTTGTCATGCATAAATAATTGGAATAAGTTAGCTTATTTCTCTTAGATATTTGGTTAAAATAATTGGAATATTAGATTCTATGAGAGATTTTCAAATCTGCGAATTGGTTGTCCTCTTATTTCTCTTAGACATTCGGTTAGAATAAATTTGATTTTGAAGTTTTGATAAGCTTATGAAACTGCAATATATTACCATGCAGAATAAGAAAGAAAGGAAAAAGGTGCGAGAGGTGGGAATATTGAAGAAGGACCCTGAGTCACTCAGAGAGCAGATAGCAAAATTGGAAGCAATGAGTAAGTTTGACTGATCTCACAATGAAATCTATTGGTACTTTTAGTTTTGTATTTTTAAACGACGTTAGAACCTTAAATTTCCTTTTTTCCTGTTACTACCCAATCAATTGAAGTGGATGTTAGCAGCAGAAAAATTTTGCAATTCGTGATGAGTATTGAACTAAGAATATGAACCTGGGTTCCTATGAAGTAAAAGTCCTCCTATTTGAGTGTATTCTAATGTTCTGTAGATGGTGGGGAACACGGGGGGGGGGGGTAGTGATTTATCTTTACGCACTTAGGCATTGTTGTTCAGGAGAACTCAATATTGAAAGTTTAGTTATCCCCTGGTTGTTGGAATTATTATTATCTTATGAAATACTCTGTTGTAACATCATCAGCGAAATGCATGATTTGGTTGTTTTGAAAATGTGTTCTGACCTTGTTTTTATCATCCTCTGAATCCTGCTTTTTCCGCGCCCAGATTGCATATGTTTATTGGTTGAGCTAAGAAATATAAAGTTGCCAGTGGCTGAGGTAGTTGCCTACATCTTTTACATCTGAATGTTTGTATTTGTTTTCTGTTCTTTCCCCTAGAATAGATTCACCAACAAATCCTGACTTTTCATTTACGGAAATAAAAAATATTGAATGGTTGTAAACAGATATGCTAGTCAATCAATTGACAGTCTTTCACTAGTGATTGTCAGCTAGGTGCCCTTAATCATAATCGGAATCAGAAACTTTGAATCTAGGATCCCCTTTTAAACTCACTTCGATTGTTTTGTGACATACTAGTTGAATCATGAAAGTATGTGCTAATTGTCATGAACAAAACAAGAAATCTGATAGTACTTTGACTCTCTCTAGTTTTAGCTTTTTGAGCTGGCCAGATTTTGTTTACATAATTTTGTCTAATTAAAAAAGGGAACATGTTAAGTTTCTTTTAGATATGTTTTATTTTCAAAGAAAATTTAATGCTCTTTAGTTGTGTGAGTATCACTTCATTGTCAGAATGGAATCTGCATGATTTATTGGCTATCCAGTGCCCTAAGATTTTTTTCTGGTTATAAATGCAGAGGCAGAAGGTGCACTAGATAAAGCGAGAAAACACAAGAAGCGACAACTTGAAGATACCCTAAATCTTGTTCTCAAAAAGCGAAAGGTAATGATTCTTATTGTCTGCATTTTGTAATTTTCCTAAATATAACACATCTAAGGTCAATAATTCTTCTCATATTGATTTCCATGATTTTTTTATTTTCCTCTCACCTCCTGCCCCTTTTTGTGTGTGTGTGAGAGAGGGAGGGAGGGAGGGAGAGGGTGATAGTCAATCTGACATGCTCGCTGCTTCCCACCAACAACCCCCCCCCCCCAAAAAAAATGGAAGACTGGATGTGGTTGAACTAGCTGTGCCAACAATTGGAAGTTTCTGTTTAGTTATACTCTATGCACAGTTATTTATGGCTTCTTTTACCTGGGAAAGGTACTAATTCTAATGGGCTACCTTTCCGCTGCTAGGAATATGAAGAGAAATCAAAGGAGAAGGGTGAAAGCCCTGTGATGTTTAGGTGACGAAGCTTTCTCTTTTGTTATATATTCTTTTAGATTTTTAAATTGTATTTCTTGTTATTTTAGTTTGACATAATATTATCTTTTGCTGCAGTCACTTGGGCCCTCCACGCAGACGTGCCACTGCAGAAGAAGAAGAAAGAGTCAAGCACCCAAAGCCTGAAGTATTCCCTTTCTTAATTTTTATTAAACATTCTGTCAATTTGCTATTATTGTATCTGTCCCACTAAGCTATTTGATGATGCAGGACTCAGTTTACTATCACCCTACACTAAATCCTTCTGGGGCTCCTCCACCTGGAAAACCTCCTATGTTCAAATCCTCCATAGGTATGCAATACGTTGGTCTTCGCCTTTTATCTGATATCTTTCCCTATCTTACCCTGCACATCCAGAATTTGATTATTTCTTTAAATTGCAGGACCTAGAATCCCATTATCATCAGCTTCATCAAGTGGTGCAGCATCATCATCTCAGTTGGACCCCGAGGATGCTGGTTTCTCCATTCCTCCCCCACCCCCCCCACCACCACCACCCCCTGCTGCCTAGCGGGGACATGGATTCTGGAGATGGCTCCATAGTGCCTGCATCGCTGCCTTTGCCACCTCCACCTCCCATGCCACCAAAGCCATCAGTGATGGATGCAGGTTCATCATTGCCTCCTCCACCTATGCCACCACCACCTCCTCCAGGCCCCCCACCAAAAGAAACAATTGCAGCACGTCCTCCACTCCCCCCACCACCACCTCTTCCTCAATCTGCTCAACCTCCACCTCCTGGCACTGGTGCAGGTGAAGTGGATAAAAATCACTCTGCAAAACCAGATGATCAAGCCTCCAGGGATCCATTTCAGGTGGGATCTTATTTATTATTGTTCTGAAAATATTTAATGAGAAATTTTGATGAAAAAGAGACAACCACTATCCATAAATAGATGTCTAATGAGTTTCAGCTTGTATGTCCTAATATGAATGGCACAAAAGTTGCTTATGAATCAGTGGTTTAGGTATAGAAAGTGATATTTGTGATGCAGAACATGAAAGGACCCAAGAATTGGAAAGTTCTAAGTCAAGCAATGATTCAACAAACTAGCTTTAGTCTTGGAAATTCTAGTATGTGAGTTAATAGCTAGGAACAATTAGTTTCAGGCTATAAGTGGACAACTTCTCTTTCCAAATCAAAATTCTACTTTAATTTAAAATAATAATAATTTAAATAAGTTTCGTTTTTCAAAAATTGTCATATACAAATAACACATCATATTCTCTCGCTTTGACCTTATATCTACCCCACAAATGTAATACTTTTTTTTTATTATATTCAAACAAACTCATCTCAATCTAATTGTTGTCCAAGTACAGCCTCATTTTGTTTATGTGTTTTCTAAATGTCTAGGGTATTTAAGTAATTTTGCAGTGTGAAGAATTTCTCGGGAGTCTTTAAGTTTCTGGTCTTTTATTCCCGAATTGAGTTTGGTTAAGAATCCTAGTATCCTAGTTATTGCTGGTTTAGAATTTTAAAGGGTCCTAGGTAGTCTAGGAATTGGTTTTTGATTCTATAAACAGAGGAGTTCTCTATTCGATAATGTATGCCTTATTCAATCAGTAAAAGGTCTTACAGATAGGGTTCTTCTCTATAATTCTGTGGTTGCATGATGCAATCAAGCCTAAGGTGTGACACCTAGGGTTCTTCTTCTCTTAATTTGATGCTACGGCCTTTATTCTGTTTCTTTACTACCTTTGTTTGAAATATAGCCCTAATCATAGCCTGTTTCCTTTACCCTATCTTGGTAGAGTTTAGTGTAGTCTACATAGGGCAGCATAACGAGTTTGTCCATTTCAGTTTTCTGGTAGCTTAACTAGTTTCCTGTCCTGCTAATTATTTCCTTTTTCTTTTTGCAGGCAACAACAATGTTTCCACCACCCCCTCCGCCTCCACCATTGGGGTTACCACCAAACCCTGTTAATAATCAATTGGACGGCATGCCTTCTGAATCTGATGCTAAAACTTCTGAAACAAAGGATCTGTCCAAAATGATCCCACCACCGCCACCACCTATAAGACAGCAGCCTTCAGTGCCTGGACCTGCTATGGTTCCAAGTTTGCAGCCAGATGTATTACCTCCGGGAATTTCAAGGTTCCCCCCACCCCCACCTCCAACTGATATGAGGCCTCCCCTGGTTGGTCCTGGAATTGCTGGCCAACCTGCTTCATCTGGCATTATGGTTCCTCTTATTCCAAGGCCACCTTTTGGACAACCTCCAGCATTGATGAGGCCACCACTTCCACCTGGTCCCCCTCCTATTCCACTAGATGGCCCTATTTCTGGACAATCTGCCCTGCAGAAGTCTTCATATGTTAAATCAGCTGCATCAACTGTTATTAAGAGGCCTTTAGCTCAACATACCCCAGAGCTAACATCAATGGTGAGTTTATTTTCTACTTTGTATTTTGCATTGGCATGGGGCAGCACATGATATATGCTAATGTTGAGGGACAGTGACATGTAGATTTTGATCTTGTTTATATATGATTTAACGGATCAGAAGTTGAACACTTGTGAAGAATTCATGTCCAAAATATCATATAACGGGAACTTAATGTAGTGCATAACATCTAAATCAAGGGGTGTCTTTTATTATGCTATCATTATCGTGCATATTATATTCTCAAGAACATCTAAATTTTTCATTGGTGATATTGGTGATTGTTATTCACGAACTGCATGTTTCTAGATTATATTTGCAATAACCTTTTTGAGGGAAGTAGAAAATTTATTGAAGTCACCGAATGGTGCAATTGAATGTCAAAAGGATGCTCCTATCTGCTAGCTTGGGAATAGGAGAATTTTATTTTTATTATTATTATTATTATTTTTTGGGTGGATGCCAAACAGCACCATTATTAGATATACAATGCAGTATAATGGAAATATTAATTTTAACCCTTGTAGCAATATTAGGTTGCCAAATGGTAGCAGTGCAAATTGTGATCTTATTTTGAACCCTTGTAGGAAGTATTATGTTTAGCATTACCTGGATGAACTGTAAAGTGACATAATGTTCGAAGTATTTAGTTAGGTCCAATCATGAAGTAAACTTTAGATGCAAGGGTTAAGCCACTTCTTAGGGTGAGTTGTATAATGCGCTTAATGTGTGAGCATGTCAGCCCTTAATGCTGTAGTGAATATGTCAGGTTGAAATGTTATGGATATCTATTCTTAACATCTTTGGTGCAATGTTACCATGCATGGTTCTGTTTGGGATCGTGGAATTTGCCTTTTTTTCATTGTTATTGTTTATGTGCTGTTGCAGTTTTTTAAGTATTTTCTGCTCGCATTGCAGGTTCCAGCATCAGTACGTGTGAGAAGAGAGACTGCACTTCCAAAAGCAAAGCCAAAGACATCTTCTGTGACAGTTGCAAACCGGCCAGCACCAGCTCCTATTGTTGCAAAGCAAGAATCAACCAATTCATCATCTATCCAGAAACCACAGAGTATTGATGATTCATATATGGCCTTCCTGGAGGACATGAAAGCACTCGGTGCTCTTGATGGTTGAGCTGATTTAGAATTCAAAATTTACCAAGGAAGGCAAGACAGTGGAGAGAATGAGCGCTAACTCTTCTACAATTCAACTGTGATATATGATATGGTTTCGTTCTTTAATAACTGATTTACTTTGTTCATGGCTGTCCTGTTCAAGGGTCTGAGGATTTCGCTTAACTACCGTATGTGATATACTTCCTCAATCATAATATAGTGCAACTTCGAAGCCTTTTGCTGGTTCAGCTCTCACCTTTTGTGTACTTTTTTCTTTCTCGAGTAGGTCTTACTAATGTCGGCCTGGGAAAAGTGGGAAATTGTATTTCACATAACAATTTCTTGAGAAATATTTTGAGGACATCCCTCTTCCTTTCTGGGCATTGGGAATTCTACAAATGAATCTCGTGAGCATTTTGGCGCAGTGCAAGTCTAACTGTGTTCGGGATAAGTATTCTTTGACATTTGGCTTCTAGGACCTTTTTATCTGAAAAATCGAGCCAAATGTTTGGAGTAATACATAGCAATCTTCAAATTTTCGTGTTGTTAGGAATATGCGAATTTGGCATAGTCCGTTAGCACAATTGTCCCTACACTTCTATGTCGAGAAGTTTGCACTGAGTAATCGAAAACAAAAAAAAAAAAAAAAAGAAGGAAAAATCCCTCTTTGAAGGCTGGATTATTCCTAAACCAGGCCTGACTGGATGCCAATGAGCCAATCCACTTGTGGATGGTTGGTGTCTGTATGCTTTAAGTGGATTATTCAATTTTTTATAACAAAAATTATAAATACGGAACTACATATGTAAACAAATTAGTGTAAAAATATCAATAGCAGAAAGAAAACCCAAAGAAGCAAAATTGAAAAAAACTCGTCCAAAAGAAATTCCAACACACCGACATAGTTCCATTGATTACAGAAAACTAAGTCCTTCAGCAGGACTTAGATATTCTTACGACATATGAATTTTATTCTTTTGGGAAGACATACATATATGTTGCATAGACAATAGTAATTTGAGGAAATAAAACAATCTATGTTGTTAATGGTACCTTATTGAAGCATATCTTCTATTTTGTTGACGGATTCGTTTCGTCATATACTGAATCATTAAACTATATCTTGGACATACGGCTAATCCGGTGCTTAAAATTACAATAGAAACCTTCCGTTCAACGGAATTGAAGAAATTCGTGGCAGTACATATCATCCCAAGCAAATGCAGTATTTCCCCTTAGGCCCATTTGCACAGGTAGCACCGAGATACTTCTCCTTCAAGATGCTCTTGCATGCAGCAACACATGCAGGAACTGTGCATGGATTAATTTCAATTCCAAATGCACATTCAACTCTTTCTGGGGCCAAAATTAAGAACCCTAATGCCATTGCTATCATAAAGGCAGCACAAAGATGATACCCTTTTGCAGTTTCCATGGTGGAAAGTTCTTGGTTTTTTGGTAAAGAAACGAATAGCTTTGAAGGAACTCCAAGCTTTGCATTGGTATATATAGTGAGAAATCTAAGAGTGTCTGTCATTAAATTGGCTCCAAGAGGGTCAGTCCCTGTCCCTCTAATGGAAGCATTTTGTATCTCCAATTAATCTATGTAATGGTAGTGTCCACCCTCATAAAACAGAAAATTTTAAAATGGAGATGGAATTCTTTGGGAGTATTCTACACACAAGAAATTAGGTAATAATCAACATGGAAATGTGGCAATTTTGTTTTTGATTAGCATTTACATAACATACAGTTTCTTAATATAGAAAGTTTTAATTGCAATATAAATTCTTTGTTGGAGTATTCTAAACGCAAGAATCTAAGGAAATAATTCACACGTTTCCAACTTTCTTTGTGTGACTTTATTATTGGATTAGTATTGGTCCACAATAAACTTTTCTTTTACAAACATCAACAATTGAGATTTATCTATGGTTTAAGTAGATGGTTTAGATTTTCTTTTATTTATTTATTTTTTTAATAAACATCATATAAAATGATCAAAATCTTATACAAATAGATCAAATCTCTTTTTTATTTATTATCTATAATATTTTACATGTAATAACCTATTCATTTTCTAACTTTCTCATCATTTAAGGTTGTATAGATATACAACCATATCCAATTAAGTATTGCTTAATATCTATATATTATTTCATAAAAAGTAGTAGTATATAGTAGACACATATACCATAGCGTAAATAATATTATAATCAGTGTAGCAATAAATGAAATTGCTTGTGTATGAGTTGGGTCCATTCTTTATACGTTATAGTTTATATTACTCCATGTTTTAGGCTTACATTCTTGATAGTATATCATTTCTTAATAGTTTGATTCAACCACTTTTGGACGATTTCTTTGAACACGTGTAGAAGTTTGATTTTTGGGGGGCTTAATTCAGAGGCACTACTCTGCTAGTGCATTGGCACTTTTGTGCAATTATTGTCTCCATAAACAAATCTTCCTAGCAATATGAATCAAACCAGACATCTACAGACACATAATCTTGTACTTCACTTTATTTTGAAGTTTTTCTTAAGTATGTGAAGCACAATTTTTCAATATGATTTGTAGATTGTTTTCAAGATTAGATTGGTTAGATTTCTGAATTTAATGAAAATAAATTGAAGAAGGCATAAAAATATACAACATTTGCACCCCATGTGGTTAAAGGAACCAATAGCAAGAGAAGAATTCCATTTTTATGATTCTCCTCCAATTTTTAACATTAATATAGTTGATACGAATGTATTGCATATACAATGAAGTATTGTAGGTGAATTTTTGTGTAATATGACCATAATTCTGTTGGTTAGGAGAAGTATCTTTCTTAAGTGATAGGTTTTGAATTTGATTATATTAAAAAAATTATCTTAGTTTATTGATAAAAAATGATTTATTGTTATGAATAACTCATATTTGGTATACTATTCATCCATATTTGTTATCCTACTCAAAATTGGACAAGTATTGTGGTTCAAGACGGAGGCTTGATTAGCGTAGGAATATAAGGGTGTAATTGGATTAGGAAAATTTTCGATCCATCCTAATTCAAAATTTTATTTTAATTTAAAATAATTATAATTTAAATGATTTTTATTTATATTTATAACATATCATATTTTCTTTCTTTAATCTTTCTTGTACCTTATCTAGAACTTGTATATTTAGTAATTTTTATTATATTTAAACAAATTCATTTTAATTCAAATTCTATCTACTTACGCCTTAGTATTTGGTGACGAGAACCTTTTAAGTTGATTGAACCGAAAGACTCCGTTGGGTGTTTTGAGCTTTCTTTGCAGTTGCTTGAGGTTGCTGTTTCCCTCAAGGAATGGTCATTGGTTCAGTACATTCAGATACAGTGGGAGCTAAACAAGATGAAAGCCAGGGCACAAGCAAGAGCTCGGGCGTTGTCTTCTCGATCTGAATTACTCTTCTTCGATTTATAGTATTGCCTGTGCTTGTTTGAAAAAATTTCTATTTTATTGGCTCATTTAGAGGTTGATATGAGATCTTGTCGTTAAATTAAATTGATCTCTCATTCCTTCTTTTAATAAGACGATAAGATCACGATAATAATGTTAGTTTAATATGTAATGAATACGAGGAGTATATAATTGAGTCAATATCAATATTTTCTAATAAGGTTTGAATTCGAATTCCAAATTGATTCAAGCCTTAAATCAAGACTAAGATAACAGTATTTTGAAATTTGAATTTGATTAATTAACAAGATCAGAAGTTTGAATCGTGTTTGGATTTGAATTGTTTAAAAAATATTTAAAAAATTGAAAAATAAGTATTTTGTATAAACATTTTATTATATTATACATAAAAGTAATACCTAATAAATCGTATTTGTAAAATTTTTGAGATAAATACTTAGTTATTCGAACTTAGTTTAAATAAAAATCCAAATTTAATACCAATATTCAAATTTGACCTAAAGCATAAAAATATTAAATTTGAATCAAGTCCAAACAGTTTTATTGATGCTTTGATTAGGTTCAAATAAAAATTCAAACTAAATATTAATACTAAAATTAGAACTGAAGCTCAAAAACTATTAAGTTTGAATCGAGTCCAAGTAGTTTTATAGATGCTTTGGGAGGTGATTAGCTTTCTTTTCTCCTTGAGTTAGCTCATGTGATTTTTTTTTTTTTTTTTAAATAACTCAAATGTTCAAATTTCGTCTAACTATTCTGAGACCAGGAACTCCCACCTCCAAACCCACATTCATATAAATTCAAGTTTAATCGTATCCAAACAAAGCAAGCATATTTGATGTTTGATTGGGTTATTTTGCCTTTTCACCATTGATCATAATGATGGGACGATACTCATTGTCAAGTAGGAGCTTTAGAGGGCAAGGTGGCGTTACTAAACGTATTTTTCCTTATTGTTCTCTTCAACCAGTAATATTACCATTCTTAAAAAATGATACTAGTGTTTGCTTAGAACTTTTTCATCCAATACCGATTCCTAAAGAGCAAAAGAAAAATCAAACAATTCGCCATTAACAAACCATTATGGAATCAAAGGAGTTCTTTTGTTTCCTGGTTCATGATATTTCTCTCTGTGGTAGTTTCTTGGAATTTATCCTTTGAAAGAAATACCTACCAATAAGTTTTCAGTTGAAAAAGAGAAAGAATAGAAAAAACCGAATCAACAAATTCGAATATATTGGTTCATGAAATGAACAAGAATGATTCTTTGCTTTCAGCTTTCTTAAGCTTCCAGCTTCTGTACATTATTTTCCATAGAATAATAACTACGAAGCTTTGTTGCTTCTGCTTTGCACTTTCAGTGGAATTCAAAGAACATGACATCAATTTGATGCATATCCAATCCAATCGATGCATGATATAACCAATACCTTGCTGCCCCTCTTTGAAGAGCATGTGATGGCTACTGCAACTTTGCTTCACATCTAGAAGACTAGAACAAGATATTTGCTATGGCTATTTGCATTGTTGAGCATGTGACGACTCCTGCAATTCGCTTCTTATTGTTGATTCTTGCATTTCCCAATGTTTCTGTGGGGCAATAATAAGATTGTACACTCACATTTAGGCATGTTCACTTTCTTGCTGATCACCTACCTCACTGAGAGACAATGTCAAACCTAGAGCTTCAGCCACACTTCCCCGTGTCTCTTTACCACAAACCCCAATGAGTGTGTTCAATAAAAATTCTCTCTGATCTGCTTTCAATTGTTTCTCAAGGCCTCGAGCAACCATTTCCATCTCAGGCGAGCATTCATCAGGAGGAAATGTCCTGTGAATGAGACACACCTTCAGCAGTTCTGCCACTGCTTCAGAATGATTGCCTTGTATTTCGAAGGCCCATGATTGCAAAAACCGTGACCTTGTCCGTGCAGCTACTGCTGCAGACACCATTCTTGCAGCACGGCTGCTCTCAAGACCAATATTCTCCGAAAGCCTGGCGATAAAATGTCTGGCGTCCTCACCATCAATGTCAATCAAACCAGACTGAGTCCATAATCTTTCACAGCAGTTCAACACAAAATTGACTGCTGTACGATAAAATGAATCCCGAGCATTTTCTGTGTCAATGAAAACTCTTACACCAGATGTCTTGCATATACGGCGTAACTGAATTATATCATCTGCTGAAATGTCCTTGCCCCTCATTCTATCGTCCAAGATTTCTGGAAAGCAAATTCATAACTCTGTGATTCGACGAGTAAGGCATTACCATAACAATGAAAGTTTAATAGATACTATAGATTGTTACCTCGAATCAGTCTGTTAGCCATTGTTTGAAACTCCTCTCTGTCATCAACGGATGAAGTCTGACCAATGCCAGGAACCAAAGCCGGCCACCAGTTGGGCAACCTATCGACGGCCCCCCTCCTCTTTCTCCTATCCCAAAACAAGTTTTTCCTAATCCCATCATCATCACCATCATCAAGCATCTTCATAAGCCTATCTGTCTTATCTTTCTGTCTGCTCCTATTTGGATTCATATCGGCTGCTCTCCCCACAAGCACTTCTTTTCCACCCAAACTACGATCCCGTCTATAAATCAATCCACCATCACTACCACTATTATAGCTACGTGTTCCAAACAGAAGTTTAATTAAACCCCTAAAAACAAAAACAATGACCAAGCTAGAAATTATCATAGCACCAAGAAATTGCACAGTGGACCTGCTACAGGAGACAACTACTCTCTTGGTATTTCCATCAATGGAAACAAGAGTCTGAAGATCTTTGAAAGCTTCATCAGCAGCGTAAATGAACTCATTGAGCTTCAGCTGAGACGACTCCAAGAGCCCATTCACGTAATTCACGGGCTTGGAATTCGACAAACTCTCCACGTTCAGGACAATTTGGATGCTCTGATCCGATGGCCGAGAGGACTCGTCGACGGTTTGAAGGTGTTTCAGGAGACGACGGCGATGGTGACGACGGCGCGGCGCGGCGGAAACAGTTCTCTTCCGGCAGTGTTGGGTAGTGAAAAAACATCGTCTTGCGACAGTGTAGTGGATACAGAGAGAGAAATTGTTGGTAAGAAAGTAACTCATGGGAAGAAATTTCTCTTCTTTTTTGCTTCTGAATATTTTCAGAGTGAAGAAATGGAATGAATATCAGGCGGGAAGAGAAAAGCAATTGATGCCCTAATTTTGATTTTCCCCCAAATTAGTCACTTACATGGATAGCTGATTCGGGACCCGGTATACTACGTTGGGCAACCACAGCAGTCTTGTCTATAGTGTCTATGTCCAAATGGGCTCTAACTATTTTAAGTAGTAGTCCAGAACCCCAGCCCAATGCAATGATCAAAACCCAATATCTCTTAACCGCAATGAATTTCAGCCCAAAACGGAGGTACGACTGTATTTTCCTTTTTTTTTTTTCGTTTGAAATTCATGTTGTAAATATTTTAGTGAATGACAAGTTAGTAGCTACTTAGACTAGAAAAAATCAAAATGTTTAAATAATAATTCAATTAGTAAGAAACATAAATTTTGGATTTGATCACGTATCTAGTTGGTCACCTTTTAAACTGAAAAAACAAACAAATATTTTAATCCAAAAATTCTTTACCTTTTACGAGATATTGCGGGATTCATTTTGATAATAATCTCTTCATCCCCTTTTTTTTTTTCTTTTTTCTAGTGATGACTAATAAAAATTCATATAGGAAAACTTGTCTAATTTATATAAAAAAAGGAAAATGATGTTTTAAATATCTTAAAAGTAAACTATTAAAAAAAAAAATTCAAATCTAGATGTAGTACAAATTTGGGACTATGCTAGTGCTTATTGGTATTCTGTAAATAATATAAGATGTCTAATCTTTCTTTTGTAGGTATATATAGGTAAATATATATGTTGTTGTTGTTGTTGGTGGTGGTGGTGGTGGTGTTGTTGTTGTTCTCGTCCTTGTTCTTGTTCTTGTGGTTCTTGTTGTTCTTGGTGTTGTTGTTGTTGTTGGTGGTGGTGGTGGTGGTGGTGGTGGTGGTGTTGTTGTTCTTGTTCTTGTTCTCGTTCTTGTTGTTCTTGTGTCTTGTTGTTCTTGTTGAAGAAGAAGATTGAGTTGAATATAAGAAGATTCAACTTCTAAAGATGGTAGTTGGATTTAGTCCTTTGGGGACATATATATGTCGTATTCTTCTGCTGCAATCAAAATCCCATCTAAAGACAGTTGGAAAATTCGATTCTGCCGTCTATAGTAATTCAATCTTTGAAAGTAACCCTTACCGAACAGCTTTGTTCAATTTGGAAGAAAATCACAGTTCAGTTTTTGAAAATTGCCCTCTAAACGTCTTTGCTTTATCAGAATAAAATAAAAAATTTAAAGTTGAAGAGATAAATAATAGATATGAGATGATAAGGAATCCCCCTCCCTCTCTTCTTTGCCTATGTCTGATATGAAATTAAATTGTGCTCTTTTCGTTTCTTTTTATTTGTTAATTTTAATCAATTTATAAGTTTTTAAAAAAATAAAATTTTTTAGTTAATTAATCAACATTTTCTATTTTACCCTAAAAGAATCTTTCTCTTTATTAAGAACTAATCAAATTCTAAAGTTTTATGTGTTGGAAGTATGTTTAATTTACTTTTATTTTTCACTACAACTGCAGAAGTACTCACTATACTAAAGAGGGATATTTGTGAAAAAATAGCAATTAATATAGTTTTGGTTTGCTAATAGGATAGAAATCTTACTACCTCCATTTCACAATATAAGTCATGTTAGATCTGAATTTTTTTTTTTCACAATATAGGTCGTTTTATAAAATTTTATAAATATTTATTATTTTTTTTCAACTCTACCCCTTCCTACAATCTCTCTTTCCATTAGTTATGACCCAACTCTCTCTAATTACCAAAGTAGATAAATACTTAATTAGGGGTATTTTTTAAAGTTTAGTTTTAAAATTGTGTAAAGTTTATGACCTTTAATTCTTATGTAAAAATCTAAAATGACTTATATTGTGAAACGGATGTAGTAATTAATATAGACAGATAAAAGAATATGAACAGAGTATTTTTTTTTAGGGTCTCAAAATATAACTCTCCAAATTTTCAAAACATAAACAATTTTGCATATTCTCAAAATATATGCCTTTAATGAGTTCACTGACGGATAATACAAAGGAGAATAATTAAATTAGAATTAAATAGAAATTTTGATAGTAATTTAAAAATTGGTCAAATTTTTGAATGATAAAGTAAAATTTTTTTCTTATTATACATTACTAAAATAATATATATTTTGAGATAAAAGGGAGAATTATTTTTATGATTGTGAGTAAATTTTAGAGATTATGCAAAGGATAAATTTGTAAACATATTGATACTAAAGACAATATAGTATTTACCTCTATAGGTTGTAGAACAGAACTTGACTAGGATATAAACTTCAAGGCTAGGATGCCCCCATGTCTAGGTTTTGAATTTGTTATTAGACACTGCAATGTGTCTATTTAACTATTGTATTTTATCGTGTATGGCCTTAAAAACTAATTTATGATGTTTTGGGAGGATGTAATTCTATTAAATATAATAAATTTGGGACTATACAATTTGATAGCTATAAATTTATATGTAAATTTAATTTACATGTTCAAAAGTCACAAATTTTTTTTATGAGAAACAGACAAATTTATATGTAAATAAAAAATAGATCGCATAGATTCACACGCTTAAATCATTATGACCATTGAATATCTTCAAAAAGAAATAGAAACCATTAAAGAGCCATGCAATTTGGAATTACTAAGTTGTGCAGCCTAAAATCTAAATATAATACTCCCTCCGTCTCTATTTATCTATCACACTTAATTACTTCATACAATTTAAAAAAAAATTAATTAGTCTTTTAAATTCATACAACTTTGTTTATACATTCCAAAAGTACCCTTATATTTAATGTTCTTTATAACTATTTCTTGATTTATTTGCTCAACTTTCCCTCTCAAGTTATTACACATTCATTTTTCAAAGTTATTTAATACAAGTATATAGTAATAAAATTAACATTAATGGCACATAAATTTTTTCGATGTGATAGATAAAAAAGAACACAAAAAATTTTCATGTGTAACAGATAAATAAGGACGGAATGAGTAATTGCATATTAGTTTGATATTGCGGCGGGTTCAATAGGTATTGATTTTTTTCTTTTCTTTAAAAAAAATTAGGATGTGAACTTTGACTTTGACGTTCAATTCTAATTTCTTCCTTTTATCTAATTCTATATCTACACAATATGATCTCAAAAATCAAAGAAATAAAAAAAAAAAAAAAAGCATTGCTAACCTACAAGAATAAAAAGAAAAATAGAAACCGGACGGAGTAAATTGCCAAAGAGGTTTTGTTCGACGGTCAAAAAGTGAACGCTTTGAAGTATTGGGTCACTTCTCAACCTTAATGGTGTAATAATTTATATTTTTTAAAAATAATAATAATACTCTAAGCTTTAATATACGTAATTATATTTTGTTTATAATTTTTATCAATAATATAATTATTTTAATAACTACTTAAGAAAATAAAATTTTCTGACTATTTAAGAAATTAAAAGTGTTATAGGTACGCAAAATACACATCTTATGGTTCAAAATATGAATTAATATATATTTAATATATATATCACTGTTTTTTGGATTGAATCCGCCGATCAGACTATGAACCGGCCTCTAAATCGGTTCGATCCTCTCATTTGAATCGAAAATTTAAAAAACGGTCATTTTTTGTGCAAATTAGTTTGAATCGGTCAGTCCAACTAAATCGAACTGTTCTCTCTCTTTTTTTTTTCTTAAATAAGATAATATATTTATAGGAAAGAAATAAGTTATACAATATAATTAATAGTTTTTAGTAATAGAAAAAACTTCACATTTTCTTCTAATTTTATTATTTATATATTTATGGACTTAAATTGTATTAAATTATTGATCAATTTTATTCTTAAAAATAATTATATTTTTAATTTTTAAATTATAATATTATTAGTTCAATTACAATTTCATTACGATCTAATTACAATTAGATTATTAAATTGTGAACTAATAAAATTTTTAATTCGATATTAGATTTGATTTTAAAAATAATATATATATATATATATATATATATATATATATCTCTCAAATTATCCAACTTCTAGGCAACAGATTTTGCATTGGGAAAAAAAACACACACATATTCCCCCCACCTATGCCATTAATATATTAATTTAAAAAAAAGGAGGGTCATACATTATTTTGACCTAGCCCGATAACCGTGAAGTTTTGTTGACTTCTGCTTTGGGCATATCTATCTTGTTGAACTTGTTTTTTCCCCCCTCCATTTCAAGGACATGACATCAATTTGATACTCATGAAACTATGGCTTATCGGTGCATGCATTAAAAACAACAATAGCAGCAAATAGTATATTGTATTGGCAGCCCTCATTGATGACCATGTGATGACTTCTGCAATTTGCTTCTTTATCTACAATAATAGAATATATATCATGCTAAA
The DNA here is from genome assembly GCA_026120185.1 of Voacanga thouarsii. Classification (NCBI taxonomy): domain Eukaryota; kingdom Viridiplantae; phylum Streptophyta; class Magnoliopsida; order Gentianales; family Apocynaceae; genus Voacanga; species Voacanga thouarsii. Next base: position 511,113 of record JANUWF010003365.1, on the reverse strand, counting down.
AATTTAATGTTTATAATGTCCCAAAAGTAATAGTTAAAGAGTAGAAATTAGATTTTTTTTTTTTAATTTAGATATTGAAAAATTGGATTATTTTAACTTTTGAATCCCACACTTGAATATTTTGTAGGTAAGTATAGCCATAATGTTATAACGCTATTCCAATACTCTCCTTAAATTAGCAGTATGTGGTGAAGGCTGAAGTCTTGATTCCTTGGATAGGCACCGGAAACGAAATGACAATAATAATAAATATTTTAAAATACAAATTCAAACCAACCAACATACAAAACAGCCTGTATTTTCCAGACATGCTATGCTTTTCTTCTCAACTGCCCCTTGCATTTTATATAGATTTATATAATAGATTATAATCCAGGAAAAGTCAACTATATTCATGTATTTCATTTCAATCCTTTTATCTCAAATTCGATAAAATTTGACCAACGTAGATGTTAATTGCTCCTGTGTCAAAGAGAAAAGGACAGGTTGGAGAGAGACCCTTTTGATTCTAGAAGTTGAAAATTGCAAATTTATTGATCGACGGATAAGATTTGGGCAATAGTTGAGAGGGAAAGAGGGGACAAAGAAGAGGGGACAAAGAAGTTTTTTTAACTAAGGAAGTTTGTAAATTTGTCTCTTTAGTCAATCTATAATGGTGTAATGCCTTTCCTTTTAAAGACCCCCATGAAGTGCAGAAAAGGTTTCTGCTGTTGAAAGTTTACAAGATTCCTCAGTTTTCAGGCTATGGGAAGCAGAAGATATTTCAGTTTCCTCCTCCTTTTAAGCTTGCTGCATCTACTTCATCCTTCTTCTTCAATTCCTTTATGTACAGATTCAAGTATGTATTGTCACAGTAATCAATCTTGGACTTTATGGTTTTCTCTTCATTGTTGCACTTGTCTAGTGCAATTCTAAGGCGATTTGTTTGTTTCTACTTCGTGGAACAGGGGCACCCCTTCCCCAGAAGGTTCCCTTGACATTCTGCCCTTACAATGGAACATCGTGCTGTAGTTCTGCTGATGATTTGCAGTTGGGGAATCAATTCAAAGCAATGAACATTTCTGACTCTACCTGCGCTGCCCTCATGAAAACTATCCTATGCTCGGTAAGAGATACTTTTATTGCCTTGTAAATGTAAAATCATGAATTAGTTTCTTGATTTTCTTGGTAGAGGTGAGTCTTTAATCATACTTGGTGTTTCACATCCATGTCCAATGGACCAATGTAAAAAAATAGTTCTTAAATGCAATAACCACTTGTGGCCAGTTCAGACTGGAGAGAATAAATGGCTAGATATAGATACTTGACATGGGTTTGAATCAATCAGTAAGAACAGTTTCTGTCTTTTAATTTTTGTTGTTAATGTTTTTGAGAGAAATCTTTCTGAATATTCATTAATATGATAGATTTCTGAATCTGATTTGCATTTGCACGTTCTGCCAAGGGAAGAGATCTTTGCATCTTCATCCTATTATAGATTCCTTAGCCTTTGAGCTTTATTTGGATTGGAATTTTCCAATCTCATTCCAAACTAAAATTTCACTTTAATTCAAATATATTATTTTATATATTTTTCATTTTTTAAGAACTATTATCTACTCACAATATAACATATTATATTTAATACTCCCCCGTCCCAAATTATCTGTTCTATTTTTAACTTAGTTTTTGTCTCAAATTATCTGTCTCGTTAGGAAATTAAGATTTAGCATTCCAAATTTGTTCCCATTTAATAACACTCTATTTACCAAATATATTAAATAATTTTTTTCCCAACAAGGTGATCCCATTTAAATAATAAGAGAGAGAATCAATTTGGAGCACATCAAAGCTTTAGAATTTGAGTTCTTCTTAATAAATAGAGAGAGAATAAATTAAATTTTAAGGGTAAAAATGGAAGTAAAGGTTTAATTAACTAAAAAACCTACTTATCTTAATACTCGCCTGATTAGTTAAATATGACAGATAATTTGAGACGGGGAGAGTACTTTTTTATAAAACTCATTTCAAACCAATTCTTATCCTCTCACATCCAACTCTAGTTATTCATTAGAGTTGGCTTACATATCTCTATTTTGAACCAAGTACAATCCTCTCATAAACTTTTCAGCACTACATTGAGTTTTCCTGTTGTCCATCATTTACAGAAATGTGATCAATTTTCAGCAGAGCTATTTAGAATTGATTCCGTTCCTCGACAAGTTCCTGTACTCTGCAACTCCACAATTTTAGTCAATTCAACCCAAAGTAATCAAGCAGCAAGTAATTTTTGCGACAAAGTATGGAGTACGTGTCAAAATGTGTCCATAATGAATTCACCATTTACTGCTTCAATACAAGGTCGAGCTGAAGGTCAAGTGAAATCCAACTTCACCAAGTTGACTGATGTTTGGCAGTCACAAACTGATTTCTGTAATGCATTTGGTGGAGCTTCTGATGATGGATTAGTATGCTTTGGTGGTGTCCCTGTAAATCTGAACAGCACTGGAACTCCAAACCCTCCTAGTGGTATGTGCCTTGAGAAAATAGGAAATGGATCTTACCTCAATCTGGCCCCGCACCCAGATGGATCTGGTCGTGCTTTTTTCTCAAACCAGGCAGGCAAAATCTGGCTGGCAACCATTCCCAAACAGGGGTCAGGAGGAACGTTGGTGCTAGATAAAGCCAATCCTTTTCTGGATCTAAGTGATGAAGTTCACTTTGATACTGAACTTGGAATGATGGGAATTGCAGCTCATCCAAAGTTCACAACAAATGGCCGTTTCTTTGTTTCTTACAATTGCGACAAGACAAAGTGGCCTGGCTGTGGAGGAAGATGTTCATGTAACTCAGATGTAAACTGTGATCCCTCAAAACTACCTCCTGATAGTGGTTCCTCGCCATGCCAATATCAAAGTGTAGTAGCAGAGTATACCAGTAATGGCACTGCATCCCAGGTGTCCTTGGTATACATCAGAACACAAACAAGTTCTTTCAATTGTACTTCTCTTGATGATTGTTAACTTGGTTTTATATTGTTTTAGGCAAACAATGCTCAACCAATGGAAGTGAGAAGGATTTTCACCATGGGACTCCCATTTACATCTCATCATGCAGGACAGATCCTTTTTGGACCTAAAGATGGATATTTGTACTTTATGATGGGGGATGGTGGAAATAGTGGTGATCCATACAATTTTTCTCAAAACAAGAAATCATTGCTGGGAAAAATCATGAGGCTTGACGTAGATAACATACCAAGTAAGTTATCATGGGAAAATATTGATGGCTTTGCTTTAAATAATGGGCTCCTGATACCCATATGCTATGCTCTATGTGCACTAGAATTAGAAGAAAATTTAGAGCTACTGAGTTGTATTTCATGTTAAAGTTGGAAATCTTCCTCCATCCCCTGATTAGCCGTATTTACACTTCATTTCATTTGGAAAAGAGAAGAACATAACAATCCTCATTATCTGCGGTTCCCAGTCATCAGACCTCTATGCCTCAAGTCAGAACAATATTGTTCTCTTTGCACTCAGATTTTGTGTTGCATTACAGGTCCTACAGACGTGAGTAGGCTTGGTTTATGGGGAAACTATTCCATCCCTAGTGATAACCCTTACACTGAAGATAAAGATTTGCAGCCAGAGATATGGTCCTTCGGATTAAGAAATCCTTGGAGGTGCAGTTTTGATTCTGCAAGGCCTTCTTATTTTCTCTGTGCAGATGTAGGGCAGGTAACTTTTGCTGGGGACTAATCATCAAGAAAGTGTTAAACTGCAGCACAGATGTTTCTAAATTTGACAGTAAACCCCAATCATTTGAAATCTAGTCCATCTTCCTGTGATGTTAGGACTATGAAAAAGACATTCTAGACAAATTTTTCATTCCAGTTTTGTTTATTTTGTAAATCAATCTAAATGTATTTACTTCAACCTATTCCCAATTGATTTCCCTTGAGGTAAAAATATCATTGGCGAAGCTTTCATATGGGAACTCTTGGAACACTAAATTGGAGAAAGGTTCAAGTGTATTCTCTCTACTCTTCAGATTTCTTAGGAAAATCCGAAACCTAATATGTTCTTTTTCTTACCAATGTTCACTCTTAGGAAAATAGGAAACCCAATATGTTCTTTTTCTTACCAATGTTCACTTATCCACGTGCTGATACATACGACAAATGGAAAAGAGGTTGTGGTAGATTAGCTTAGTGTAACTTGGTTTTGATGATTGAAGAATTTGTTTAATACCCCTTTTATCAGTATATCACATAACGATTTCTGATCAGTGGCAAACTTGTTTTGTAATTATCATTTGTTTTCATTTAAACATTTAGAGGTCTTTTCCATTATAAGCTTCACACTGGCATGACAGATTGAAGCCCAAGTTAATCATATTTCCATTTTCCCCACAAGGATCTCTATGAAGAAGTAGATATCATCACCAAGGATGGAAACTATGGCTGGCGTGTTTATGAGGGCCCTTATCTTTACACTCCTCCAAGTTCACCAGGTGGAAATACATCAGCAAATTCTATAAATCCAATTTTCCCTGTAATGGGATACAATCACTCTGCTGTAAATAAGAATGAAGGCTCAGCATCAATTACAGGTGGATATTTCTACCGGTCCACAACCGATCCTTGTATGTATGGAAGGTGAGTTAAACAATTTTGTACCAGAAAGAGCAAGTCAAACATTCTCCAGTCACATTTTGTGAACTGACGAGAATTTTGCAGCTGAAACTAGTACATACTCAAACACTTGAATTTTCTATGCAATTCTTTTTGAATTTTTTCTGAAAATTGACTCCTCATGCCGATGATGAAGTTGTTGTTTGTTTCTTCAGTTATCTGTTTGCAGATCTCTATGGAGGTGCTCTATGGGCTGGCATTGAAAACCCTGAGAACAGTGGCAACTTTACCACCTCCATGATTCCATTTACTTGTGCTGCTGACTCTCCCATCAAGTGCACCTTTGTACCTGGAAATCCACTACCTTCTTTGGGATACATTTTTTCATTTGGCGAGGATAACAGCAAGGACATCTACCTCCTAACAAGCAGTGGTGTTTACAGGGTAGTTCCTCCAAGTCGTTGTAAATACACTTGTTCAAAGGAAAATATCTCAGCTGAGGTGACCCCTGCACCAGCTTCGATCACCCCTCCCTCAGAAGCAAGAATGCTGATGGGCCTGCACGTGAATCTGGGGGTGATCCTCCTTTCTTCTCTTTGGTTGCTTCTGATTGGCACGGTATAGCATGGTCTGCTATGTGGAAAGAAATGCGCTTTTGACAGTGTATGATAAGACATTTTTCTTCCCAATTGTATAATGTTTTCAGGATCCATTGTTTCTTCCTGATTGTAACTGAATCATTTTCTCTTTTCGCTGTCCGATCCTTTTTCATGGTATGAAATTCATCTTTTCTTTTCATGAAGAATATGTTTTTACTATTGAAATCCATAATCTATTGCCTTAGACACATGTTGAAAAACAGAATTTTACTATTTTATGATCCTATTTAAAATGAAATTCTCATATCCAAACCACAGATTGTCTTTTTGGTTGCAAGAAAACAATCTTGTGGTTTCAGGAATCGCTTCTTTTACTGTTGCTGCAATTTCCTTCACCTGTTGTTGATCATTGCAAACGCAGACATGAAGATGCTTCGTTAAGAGAAAGAAATTATGGCATGCAGTATTGCTCTACCTTTTTGCCTAAGCTAAGTATTATTGTAGTGGTCATAATCGGAGAGTCTTGTGATTCCAATACACAGAAAACCATGAGATTCATATTGATGATGGTGGGAATTCTGTTCACACCACATCAAATGTTGCGGTTAACCAATATGAAAACCACAGCAAGACTATTGGAGTCCTCATATCTCCTCCAAAGATTTTGTCCTATAAAATCCGGAAAAAAAGCCAACCACTCACAAGGGAAATCAATGAAAACATTTAACCAAATCCCAGAACTGGAAACTCAACAACCTTGCCCCTGGGATGATCATTTTCCCGCTTAGGCACCCGGCCCTACTGCTTGAGATTCTCTGACTTAAAAGAGGATGGGACAGGACTGGACCCTGTACCTTGGTTGATCGGTGATGGACCGTAGATGAAGATTGTATTAATTCCCGGTTTGTCCCGCAATTTTTTATTTTTATTTTTATTTATATACACATTTTATATATATTTATAAAAGTATAAATTAATAAATACATATATATATATATGTATATATATAATAATTGACTATTAATATATTTTACGAGTATATTCTTATAATTTAAAATATAGTAAATAGTTAAATATTTCTAATTTTTTTAAAGATAAATGATAATATTTAATATGAGAGATGAGAAGTATTTTTTTAGAATTAATTTTAATTGTATAAAAAATCTTATATTTTATTTTCAAAGTAAAATATAAGAAATGTTTGATTATATAAAAATAAATCATCTTCACATTTGTTTTTTTTTTTTTTTGAAAGTCTTCATGAATCTTGAGTGAATGAAATTATATTTATTTTTTTAAATTGTATTCTATTTTCATAATTTTTTGTTTTTATTATTAATAATGTTATACCTTGTTGTATTTTATGTGCTATTTGAAATTGTATTTTAGGATTTTTATTATTTTTTATGAGTTTATAGATTTTCAAATTGTAATTTTGTCAAAATTTTTTAGTATATGTTTTTTCTCACTTATTTAAGTTTTTAGATACAGTTGAAAAATCTTGCCCCTCTTGGCCCGTTGGGCCCCCAATTCCCCACTTGGAGGGGGAAATTTTTCTATGAACTCGGGGCACAGTCCCACCTGCGCCCCGAGTGGGCCCAATCAGTCTCAGAGTTCGACACACGACGGCTTTAATTATTTAATTGATTTTTTTTTAAAATTTTTTTCTTTTCTTTCACCAACCACGGTTAACCTTGGTTGGTGAAAATTTCGGACATCCTGCCCGAAGCTAACCAGTTCTCTGTTTCTCTCAAAAATATCAAACCCATTGTTTCGGTCTCTCTCTTCAGCCTTGTCGTCAACGCCGACCCCTCCTCCGGACCACCACGGGGCACCGACCCCTTGTCGTCTCTCTCTCTCCCTTCAGCCCAGCCAACTCGCACGCGACGCCGACCACCCCACCCCTCCTCCGGACCACCACGGGGCACCGACCCCTTGTCGTCTCTCTCTCTCTCTTCAGCCCAGCCAGCTCGCACGCGACGCTGACCACCCCACCCCTCCTCCGGACCACCACCGTTCACCGACCCCGACCGTCCCCAGTTGGGTACTTCTGCACGCACGCGACCACCCCACCTCTCCTTCGGACCACTACCAGGCCCCGACCCCGACCTACCCCTCTGAGTACTTTAGCACGGACGCACGCGACCAGTCGACCCCTCCTCCGGACCACCCCCGAGCACTGACCCCGACTTCCATTTCTCCCTAGCATTCCTACCCTTGATCTAGGGCCGCACCACTCTCGCTCGTTGACTCCGAGAGACTGACTCAATGTCAAGTTCCTTTGCACAGATTCTTCCCAGTACGGTAATAATTTCTTCTTGGGCTTCCTTTTTGTTTTAAATAATTTGCATTGAGAATGGGTTTTCTTTGTTCTGCATATTTGATCTTTGGGTTTTAATGTAGTTGAATACATTACTATTTTGGGCTATTGATGATGTTAGTGATATGGGACTTGGTTGTGCTAGTATAATGAGATTTTGATATTGTGGCATTCCAGTGGATTTTGAGTTGAATTGTTGGTGTTTTGTGCTTTTCAATAATCTATATTGTTGTGTGTAGTTTGGTTTGGTGATATTTTTTACTAGATCTTTGGGTATTGTTGGAGGTTGAATTGGGAGTTGGATGATACTTTATGGTTGTGCAGGTGATTGCAATTGAAGGACTTGTGGACTTGAGGGAGTGTTATATTGCATGGATTGCCATTGTGACTACAAACTGTACTATGTAATACCCCACCTAGAACCACCTTTAGACATATAGGAAGTTGGGCATTGGTTAACATATTATTTGAGCATGTGGTGTTTTGATACAATTATATGTGTGAATTTGATGTTGAGTTTATTTTTGTGGACTGTTTACCTATAGAATTTATTGTGATATTTTGGTTGAGTTAGTTGGGCTTATGTTTGGAGAATAGAATTTGGTATTTGGTGTATGAGATGCAAGGGAAGGAGATAAAAAGAATTTGTGGGGACAATGTATTCTAGTTGCATTCTTTATGGGGACATTGTCTCTGTCAAAATGCAAAGCGGAAAATGAGGGATGCCTGTATGCTCCAATTGGTACCTTTTTCTTCTGGATTCAATGGCTTCATCTCTTTGGTGTCCTTATGCATTTTTAATTTAGAATTTTAATTAGGAAATGTAGAGAGTTGTGCTCTACCTGATAGCTAGTCAAGCTGCATCCTCCAATCTGTGTTGTTCTTGGAGAGTTAATGAGTCAATACTTTATTTTGCTGGAAGTACATTTGAGATAACTAATCTTTTATGGAAGTGAATTTCCTTATAGTTTGCTGGAATTATTTTCTCTTATTTTGAGTCATTTTATTTATGTTTTTCATTTATCTATGTAGAGAATGGCACTGAGAAAGTGTTATATTTTATGTCAAGGAAGACACACCGGAGTATTTGTAGAGTGGGTGGATTGTCATAAATCAATAAATGGATATCTCGGAAATATCTTCAAATCATTTCCCTCTCTTCAAGAAGCAGAAAAAGCATGGACAATCTAGGAAATGCAACCAAAACTTCCACAATACAAGTAGAATCCAAAAAAATGGAGAAAACTATTGAAAACTCGAAAAATGCAAGAAATTGCAGAAATGCAACCAAAACCTCCACAATGCTTCTAAAAACTCCCAAAATGCAGAAAACTCTAGAAAATGCTGAAAACTAAAAAAAAATGCAGAAATGTAGAAATGCAACCAAAACTTCCTCAGCGCAAATAGAACCTAAAAAAAATGCAGAAAACTGTTGAAAAGTCAAAAAATGCAGGAAATTGCATAAATGCAATCAGAACTTCCACAATGCTTCTAAAAACTCCAGAAAATGCAGAAATGTAAAAAATATAGCCAAAACTTTCACAATGCAACTAGAACTCAAAAAAATGCAAACAACCAGGGCTACTCCACAACATAAACAAAAATCTGAACAACCAAGAAAGAAGCGTAGGTCCATATATTTTATAACTAAAATTACAACATTGTTGCTACTAAGTAACTAGAATATAAAATATTGTTTGTACACCTTTTACAATTGTATATGTCAATACATTTAGAAAGCAAAAGTACATTCAAACTCCATTAAGATCAACAAGCAAACTATCCATTAGTTGTTGGATTGGCAAGTTGTTCACTGTCTATCGCCACACCCAAGACTTTGATCATCAAACGGATCATCCTACCATTAGAAAATTTTGAATAAATCACTATTTTAGGCACAAATAAGAAATTTAAAATCCGGCATGATTTTGAGAAAGAAGCCTTACTGCATAATTGTTATTGAAAGCAATAATCCCTTGCAACATGCTTGTAAAAGATTGAAATGAACCACCTATATTAGGCACTTGTAATGAAACCGTAAATGTTGGAAATTTGCTCTTTGTAGTCATTCGAAATCAGTTTTGTCATTAGAAAATAAAACAGCTCAAATTCTCTTCTATGCAATAAACATGAGTTTAAAAAAGGTTCAAGACTACCTCATTGTTCAATGTTGGAGTCAACAGCATAGGTGGGCAAGCTGCACTGTTTGTTGCATTCTCCACTTGTGATAATTGACTTTCTTTTGTGACAGGCTTGTTCCTTATTCGTACACAAAAAACACATTACATTGTGTTAGCAAAAATAAAAAACCGTCAATGTCACGTGTTTGTAAACATGAATTGATTATCAAAATTAAATAGCATTTTCACATCATTATAACCTTGAGAAGATGCTACCCTTTGATTAGAATTACTCCTCTGCCTTTTCTCAAAATGGCCCTTTATCCTTTCACTTCTTTCTCTACCTTTTGTCCTTATATTTTTTGGATCTTGAACAATATTAGCAGCGGCCTCATCAACCTCCACACCCTCTCCCTCATGGCTACTATTCCAAGTTGGATTTTTAATCCCTGAATGTGAATTAATCACATTATTATTTTTTAAATACTTTTCTACTTTAGTGGCTATACTTTCAAGTCCTTGCCATATAATGAGCCTAGTTGCCTCATGAAATTGACTTCTAGAAATAAGATCATAAGCAAATCTCATAGCTCAATTTGTATAGACAATATCCGAACTTAAACCCTCTATGTTGAATATCCTGACTTGGTCCACGTCACTTACCCGTTTTCGACCATCTTTACTTCACCTTTTCAACAAGTGTTTTTATGGAATAGTAGGCACCTTTTTTATCTTGAGAGCTACCAATGCATGTGTGCATAATATCTCATACGATTCAAATTTTTTACAGCTACAGTCGACAATATTGCTAGTTGTATCAAGGTATACTTTGCTTATCTTCGGTCCCCATGTAGTATCCAAAGTAACACTAAAATTGAAGGTGGATTCACCACAAGGTTCTTTATCATGGGATGATGCCAAAATGCCTGTAAACTCTTTCTCAAACAACTTGTATAGTTTATGAGTATAGAAGCAGGTAGCTTGTTGCAATATTAGGCTAGTTTTTATAGCAAGGGGTGGTTTCCCTTGTTTACACACAAAATCAGCTTGAGCCTCGGTTTGGCGCCATTCTCCAAGTTTTCGGTCAAATTCAACAACAAATTTCCTAAGGGAAGTAGTCTTACTACCAATACCATTTAAAATACTATTCATACCCTCACTTCTTGAAGTGCTTTTGAACCCCGCACTAAACGATTCATTGGTAAGAGTTGTAGATCATCTTTCTCGAAAATTGTACAATCTTTCTAACCATTTATGCCCACTCAAATTGTAGTTATTAATTATTTCAGCTCATGTCTTATCAAACTTATCATTCGTCTCACACCCAATCAGGCATTTATGAAATATTTGTTAAAACTTTGCATCACTATTGAGGCTTCCTAGGTATGATGAGGCGTTTTTACAAATGTGCCACAAACACAATCTATGTTGGCTCTCAGAAAACACTATATCAGCAGCTTTCTTGATCGCTACATCTTAGTTAGTCATAAATGTCACTGGCTATTTATTATTTATAGACTCCAAAAAGGATCTAAATGCCCACTCAAATGATGCAGCAGTCTCGTCAAATAAAAATGCACATGCAAATACAATGGTCTACCAATGGTGTTTTACCCCCAATGAATGGTGCACACACTAGGTTCTATTTGTTGATTCTATACGTAGCATCAAAGACTACAATATCACCGAAGAAGTCATAACCAACCTGACATCTACCATCCCTCCAAAAGAAATTGTGAATTCGCCCTTCGTCATCCAACTTAACATCCCAAAAAAACATACCTTCAGTGCTAGATCTATGCTTAAAATGGTCGACTAAACTTTGAGCATCTCCCTTCTCGATCAAGGAGTTTCTTCTATTGTTAAGTTCATTATATGCATCTTTTTTCAAGAATCCAACATTTGCAACACCACCACCTTCTTTTATCATATATGAAAATGCTTGGGAAGTCGTTATTCCAGAATTGACCATTTGCTCCGGAGTGTCTCCTTGAGCTTGTGATATACAACGGGCTGATCTTAACAAATGTATCTCATATGCCTTTGCCATCTCATGGTTATGCTCCTTGTGTAGTTTAACAACCTTCCAACTACCATCCTTTTCAACATCAAACTACATCATTGCCTTACAAGCAGTTCTTGTTTCTAACCTTTCGTGAGAACCATCATCATTTTTAGATTTTTTAACACTTTGTTTTGAGCACCAGAAGATTTTTTTACCTAATATTTCTTGCCCCTTGCACATAGTACTGTTTTCCCTTTCTTACACTAAAGCCACATGCATGTGAATACTCACAGTATAAGTCATATGCTTTCTTTTGGCAATCTACAACTGTAGTCATTAATTTCTTTTTCCAATCTCTCAATTATTGACTCTTCTTGATTTTCATTCTCCCCATCATCTTTTCCCTCTGCTTAACCAACAGACACAATTGGAATATCATTATCACTGTTGTCTTGTCGTGATTTAATTTCTTCATTTGTTTGGTGCAAGAATTGAACTTCTTCATCCTCGCCTTCTTCTAAATCATCAATGGCGATACTATCTGCACAGCTTGACATCCTACAAACCAAAATTGACATTCCATGTGTCAAAGGAGAAGTTGCAGTAAGTCATATCGAATCAACACCAGTGTTTTTTCAAAAAGGTAAGTTAGAGTGGTACTTATAGCTAGGACTTCCTTGAATTATCTAGGTAATTAATCACATTATTTTTCATAACTTGCTGCTTATTTGAGTGTGTTCTTTTTATCCTTTATTTAGATTTTAGCTATAAAGCAGCTTGATCATAATGGATTTCAAAAAGTAAAATGCAAGTAAAACGAGAAAAATGATGCACTGTTTTGTATAATGATTTTGCATAGACTGCTCAACGATAGACTTATAAGTTAGTTTATTAGCATGTTGAGATAAACTACTCTCTTAATCCAAAAATACGGTGCCTAGATCTACTGCTAACTTTCCATCCTTTGTACATATGATTAAAATTAGTCATTACATGCTAACAAAACTCCATGATTTGGAAATCAAGATTGCTTCATTAAGGGAATAACGTTGTGAGGCTGATATGAACATACATTATCGGTCAAAATATTCAACTAAAGAAGTCAGATCTGTGCAAACGTGAAGAAGAACACGTCTTTCTATCTATACGATCGTTCACTTAACTTGTTAGGATATGTAAGCAACTTAACAAGGCTAGCTATAGCTCATTCTATTTCCTTTTGCAGCCTAATCAAACACAATTCTTAGATTGTTCATTTCTATCAGGTTAGGGAAATATGGAATGAAGGTTGTTGTGTGGACTTATTGGATCAAACGTTGGTCGATTCATTTTCAATGGAAGAGTTGATGCTATGCATTCAAGTGGCTCTTCTATGCATTCAAGAAATTCCTAAGGACAAACCAACAATGTCTGATGTTGCTTCATTTGGAAATCAAGATTGCTTCATTAAGGGAATAACGTTATGAGGCTGATATGAACATACATTATCGGTCAAAATATTCAACTAAAGAAGTCAGATCTGTGCAAACGTGTATCGGCAGGTTCTTTAAGATTTGTCTCCAAATACAAGTTTCTTTAGATTCATTGTACAATGAATGTCAGAACCTAGAAATTACAAAACAGGTATCATTACATGCTAAGAAAACTCCATGATTTGGAAATTAAGATGCCTATTGTCTGTGCTTGGTTATTATTGAAGTTCTGTTTACTAAATTAAAAGGGCATTACAAACTTACAAACACATGCAAATACACATGTTCTGCACCTTGTCAAAATTAGACTATCAGCTGAGAGGCTACGTGTGGACCAAAATCTTGATGAAGAAAATGCTACAATGATTGATGAGAGGAATGCAGGTAATTCTTCACTGCAACCAAGCCATCAAGGAGTTCAAGTTCAGATGGAGGTGAAGATGCTAGCTTTGTTCTCGGTGTTGTCTGACAATGAGACTCGAGAGGAGGGTTGAATAGAGAAAACGGAAGCTAATGCTACAATTATTAAGTGAATGCTGCTGCAATCGATGAGGGAATGTGAACAAGGCTGAAGAAAGAGACAGAAAAAATGGGTTTGAAATTTTTGAGAGAAACAGAGAACTGGTTAGCTTCGAGCGGGATGTTCGAAATTTCACCAACAATGGTAAACCGTGGTTGGTGAAAGAAAAGGAAAAAATTGAAAAAAAATGTTTTTTCAATTAAATAATCAAAGCTGCCATGTGTAGATCTTTGAGGCCGGTTGGGCCCACCTGCTGTGCACCGGGTGTTAGTGTTATGCTATAGAGGCAATCACTTGTACATTGTATATAACACATTTTATTTTAATAAAAGACATTGTTTATCTTACAATTTCTTTTGTTTATTTTTATGTAAAATAATTGTTAAATAAAGTTCTTAATACAACACTATGTTAAAAAAATCATGATAGAGATTATAATATGAAATTCCTACTATACCGTATAGTGTTAGTACTTAAATAGTCCTTAGTCGTAGTATTAATGAGACTGGACATCATTAATGCGTTAAAACTAGCATGTGTTAGACTTCCTGATTTGATCAGGCGGTGGTTCTCATATCCGTGAGTATTGAGATATTCAAAGTTAACACGTTGATGCTTGTTAATGGAACAAGTACATTGGATGACCTAACTATGAGATAATCATATGGATAACTATTTAGTGCCAGTGATATAATCTCAATATAGCAAACGTGCATCCTTAGACTTGAGATCTCTAAGGTACTTAGTTTGCTGAGCTTTGTGTTTTGATTTCAATTTCTGGAGCCAGATCGAGGGCTGCCTATGGGATGGATATTGGGTACATTGTGAGGTAAACGAAAGTAATTGAGAGGATCAATAAATGATTCACCACTCCTAATAGTAGGGGTGAATATCTCACGGTCACTTGTAAGAATTACTACTCGAGAAGTCCTTGACCAAAGCGACTGTGTATTGGAAATAGTTCCAATTGATACACATCTGGAGTAATGGGTTCTTGATACAAGTACTATTATATTCGGGCCATAATTAATATATATTCTGAAGGGAGTTGGCACTAATTCCGTACTCCAAATCGAATGAGATATTGTATGGTGAAAGGAGTTAATTGCACTGTAATTTGTTATTGAAGGGTTCATGTCAAGCCACTTGACTTTCTGGATTTTTGGGTGGTCATAACGTGTTGTTAGATACCGCTCATGATTTGAGAATATGGGTTTATTAATTCATTAATTAATAAACCAATCCTGATTAGAATCAATTTGATTAATTCTAATTAATTATGGATTATTAATCTCAAAGACGTTTGAATTAATTCATGTTCGCTATCAATTGACTGAGAAACCTAATATGTCACACACAGTAAAGGATTATACATTCAAGATGTTATTTGATAATATAGTTGGGTTAATTGCAAGAAAGAGAAGTTGTTATGGTCAAATTATAATTAGTTATAATTTATGAGCCAAATTATAATTATGAGAATTTTATGTTTTTAATTACGATTAGGGAATTCTAATTATTTTAGAATCCTAAGAAGAAGGGTTTTACAGTTCTCTTTTTTTTTTTTGTTATATATGTAAGACATATGCACGATACCTAGGCTAGGGGAATTCACGAAAATAACAGCTTCCAAAACCCTTCTCTTCTTCTTTTTCTCACTCGTGGTTCTTCACCATAAACCCTAGTCGCCATTATTGGTTTATGCTAGCACATAAACATTTTGGTGCTTGAGTGTCATCCTCCGTGTAGATTTCTGTTAAAGATAATCACACACTGTGATTATAGTGGTTGGACGTTCAACTCTCATGGTGTTTGATCAAGAGGATTGTTGGATTGCGCTTCGACTTAAAGAAAAGAAAATTTTGTTTTCCGCACGATCGAAGAAAGGTAAAGAGCTGTTGCCTTTATTCTCTGTATGTCTTGTTTTCCACACATGCGGATCTTGGGTGGTATCTCGTTCTTATATTTCCGCTGCGCCATATATGATATGCGTGAGATACCCAATAGTGGTATCAGAGCTGTGCTATATGTGGTTTGCAGACATTGTTTTGGCATGAAAATCTGTTTTCATGTATTCGTGTTTGTATTTGTTCACTGTGAAAATTGTTTTCACTCGAGTCGAAATTGTTTCAAACATTGTGGGTTGGGTCTGTAGCATAATATGCTTGTGTAATAGTTACAGCATATTTCGAAAAATGTTTTCTTTATGTGTTGAAAGTTTTTTACAGAAAAACGTTTTTTTGGACATGTTTGTTGCCCTCCATTTCATCTTGTGAATTTAATTTTCTGTTTTGTTTTGTTTAAACTAACAAATTAGTTGTTGTTTTGAACTTCAAAATAGAAAAACTCTGCTAAGAATTGTTCTTACTAAAAATTTGCAGAAGAAGAAGGCACCAGAAACTGTTTCTGGAAAATTTTTTGAAAATCGCCGCCTCTTCCCGACTACAGCCGGTGTCGGCTCTGGCTTCCAAACCCACACCGATTCCGTGCTGTTATGCGACGTCCAGAAATCATTTTTAAAAAAAAATTCTTTAAAACTAGACCGCAGCCAGTGTCGGCTCTGGCTTCTAAATCGGCATCAGTTTTGCTCTGTTTCGACGTTCCAATAAAAAAAAAAAAAAAAAGAGAGAGATTTTGAAAGAAAAAAATCTCATATGATGAGAGATGATAAAATAAAATTTTCTTTTAAGGGGCACTGTCCCTTGACCCCCGCCCGCTCCCTTAACCCCCGCTCGCTGACCGGCCAGTGGGACTGCCGTTTTCACTACCAAAGGCGGGACCCAAAAGCATTTTTTCAAAATTAGTTTTGAGACAAATAATTTTATTTTTCAAAATAGTGATTTTGAAAATTTAAAATTAATGTATTTTTCTAAAATATTGATTTTAGAATTTGTTTTATTTTTCTAAAATAGTGATTTTGGAATAATAAAAATTATATGTTTATTTTGTTTAAGCATAGTTAATAGCATGGTGGATAGTTATGGACTAAAACCAATTATATTTGTTCATGTATTTTACAGTTTTGATTTTTTTATGAAATAAGGACTGCGTGTCATGTCTTCTCTAAAAATTCTTGTGTAATTCTCTTCTTATCTAATTCCCCTCAAATGTAACTCGAGATTTTCTCTCTTTAGAAATTATGTAATTAGTTTAAATAGGTTAGATAGGAGTATAATTATTTTATTTTGGAGACGGCAACCAAAACAAGGCAAGAAAGTAAGACCTTCTACTTAAATCATGCATGAACACATAGGGTTAATTATATTAATTTCTTTTATGGCTCAAAGAAATTAATTTATGGTAAAGTTCATAACCATACCATGTAATCGTTTTATTACCATGATTATCAATTGTGTGATTTATTGATTTTTATGCATGTCATTTATTGAAATCACTAAAATGAACAAATCTCTCAATTAATATTAAACCTAAGTCCTTCCGTTAATATAGTAAGAACAATAGTCATTTTTTGATACCAGGTTGTTTGGCAAACCCAAGTCTACTTGACATCGGGCATGTTTAAGCTATGGAATTAAATTCCTTTAGAATTAAATTCCTAATTAATGGGTTGTGTTTAATTAAATTCTTTATCCCGATTCGACAAACTTAAGAATAAAGAAATTTAGAGGAAAAGTTAGGGTAGCCCAAAAGGCTTTAAGATTAAAAGTTGTTAATCACCCAATGATCCGGTAGTTACATAGGATGTAATTAGTATTGGATACCTACCAATGAACTCAAGGGTAGCTTGTTCGGCAAACCAAAGGTTATTCTTGAGGAATTTGGATAGCGATCCACTAGGAAAGCTTTCAACGGGCTTTTCCGAATCAGTAATGGGGGTTATTGGTTTGAGTAAAATAGTTGAGTAAAAATGTGTTTAATTAAAATCTTAATTATTTACATTTCATGTGCATATACGATAGCTTATCCTCTTTATCTTTACATCTAGGACACTTGCATCATATCAACAAACTTAAACTTATGTAGCATCTTGGAAACCAACAAATTAAACGAATCAAACTACCTCGATTGGTATAGAAATTTGAGAATTGTTCTCAAATTGAAAAAGTTGCTTTATGTGTTAGATGCTCCTATTCTACCACCACTAGCTCAAGATGCTCATGCTGATGAGCATGTTGTCTACAAAAGGTACAAGGAAGATAGTGATACAGTATCATGTGTTATGCTAGCATCCATGACTTCCAAGTTGCAAAAACAACACGAGCATATGAATGTTCAATTGATTATGCTACATCTTTGAGAGCTGTTTGACGCCCAAGCCAGAATTGAGAGATACGAGATCTCGAAACAACTATTCCGTTGCAAATGGCAGAGGGTTCTTCTGTGGCCACTCGTGGGTTGAAGATGTTGGGTTTGATAGAAAAGCTTGGATCTCTCAGGTTCGCAATGTATCATGACTTAAGTGTTGACTTAATTCTGCAATCTTTACCTAATAATTTTTCACAATTTGTGATTAATTATCAGATAAACAAGATTGTGTCCACCATTCATGAGTTGATCAATCTTCTCAAAACTGTGGAGTCCTCCATGAAGAAGAATTTCAATGCAGTTTTAATGGTAGAATTTTCTTCTAACAAGAAAGTTCAAAAGAAGAAGAAAACTCTCATGAAGCCCAAAGGTGGTGTGAAGAAGAAGGACACTACCACCAAGGGTCCATGCCATCATTGTGGCAAGATGGGCCATTGGAGGCGCAATTGCAAAGCTTTCTTGGAGACTGTTAAGGACAAGAAGCAGAAGGAGAAGTTGCAAACACTTCTACTTCTACTCCGGGTATGTTTATAATTGAGATAAATACTACCTTTAAAAATGAAATATGGGTATTAGATACCGGATGTGGATCTCATTTGTGCAATAACTTGCAGAAACTAAAGGATAGTATAAGGCTAGAGAAAGGCGACGTGGACCTACGTACTGCAAATGGGGGAAAGGTTGCTGCACTTGCTGTGAGAACATACGAGCTGAACCTGCCTTCGAGATTGTTCTAGAATTGCAAAACTGTTATTATGTACCAGTTTTAATGAAAAATATTATCTCAGTTGCGTGTTTAGACATAAATAGATTTCTTTTGATATTTAAGAATAAATGTTGTTCTTTTTCATTGAATGATATTCATTATGGTTCAGCAATTCTGGCTAATGATTTATATCTTCTAGACTTGGATAATCCAATTCTCAATATAAATAATAAGAAACCTAAAATAGATAACTTTAACACCTCTTATTTATGGCATTGTCGTTTGGGCCATGTAAATAAAAATCGTGTTTCTAAGTTACACAAGCTTAGTGACTTAGAGTCATTTGATTATGAATCATATGGCACCTGCGAGTCTTGTTTACTAGGTAACATGACTAAAACTCATTTTTCAGGAAAATGATAACAGGTCAAGGAGTTAGTAGAACTTATGCATTCTGATGTATGTGGCCCAATGTCAATACAAGCAAAATGAGGTTATAACTATTTTATAACCTTTATTGATGATTTCTCACGATACGGGTATTTGTATTTAATAAAATACAAATCTGAGGTCTTTGATAAGTTCAAAGACTTCAAAAATGAAATAGATAAACAACTTAGTAAAAGTATTAAGACTCTAAAATCTGATCGATAAGGAGAATACTTGAGCCAAGAGTTTCTAAATTATCTTAGAAATAATGAAATATTGTTGTAATGGACTCCACCACAAACGCCTCAACATAATGGTGTATCTAAGAGAATGAATCGAACCATTCTAAACATGGTACAGACCATAATGGCTTTTGAAGACCTATCAAAATCATTTTAGGGGTATGCACTAGAGACTTCTATTTATATACTAAATAGAGTTCTGATAAAATCGGTTGATTCTACCCAATTTGAGATGTTCTTTGGTAAGAAACAAAAGTTATCTCACTTGCGAATATAGGGTTGTCCTGCCTTTGTCAAAAGGTCACAATAAGACAAACTTGATAGTAAGTCTAATAAGTGTTTGTTTGTGGGATATCCGAAAGAATCTTTCGTATATTACTTCTACCTACCCTCTGAAAACAAAGTGTTGTTTTGAAGTATGCTGTCTTCTTAGAGAATGAGCACATGCTCAAAAAGGACAGTAGGAGTAAAATTAAACTTAGTGAAGTTCAAAAAGATCAAACAAACAAGGATCAACCATCTGATCTCACATCTATTGAGAGAATAGATGAACCTTCTACTATACAAGAACCTCATAGGTCTGGTAGGATATGTGTGGCACCTGAGAGATATGTATTTCTCATTAGTGACCACAATGACGTATTGCTCATAGATGAAGATGAGTCTACTACCTACAAGGATGTTCTGAACAGTTCAGAATCTGGCAAATGGCTTGAGGCCATGAAGTCAGAGATGGATTCTATGTACGACAACCAAGTATGGACTTTACTTGATCCACCTAAAGGAATTAAACCTATTGGGTGCAAATGAGTTTTTAAGAAGAAAACGGATATTGATGGTAACTTAGTTACCTGTAAAGCACAACTAGTGACGAAAGGTTATCGTCAACAATATGATATTAACTATAACGAAACCTTCTCGACAGGAGTCATATTAAAATCCATCAAGATACTTCTAGCCATTACTACTCATTATGATTATGAGATTTGGCAAATGGATATGAAAACAGCTTTCCTAAACGGAAATCTGACTTAGGAAGTGTATATGACATAACCTGAGGGTTTCACATCCAATGATAGCACAAAGGTGTGCAAGCTGCAAAGGTCCATTTATGGACTTAAGCAGGCTTTTAAGAGTTGGAACATTTGTTTTGATGAAACAATCAAAGAGTCTGGTTTCATTCAAAATATGGATGAGCCTTGTATATACAAGAAGGTTAGTGGGAGCGCAATCGTTTCTTATTGCTTTATGTAGATGATATATTGCTAATAGGAAATGATATACCTGTCTTGCAAACTGTTAAAGTTTGGTTGTCCAAACAATTCTCCATGAAAGACCTTTGAGAAGCAACCTATATTCTTGGAATAAGGATCTATAGAGATAGATCCAAAAGGTTGCTAGGCATTTCACAGTCTATATACATAGATAAAGTGTTAAAGAGGTTTAGCATGGATCAATCCAAAAAAAATGATTCTTACCCATGCCACATGGTGTAAGCCTTTCAAAGTCGATGTCTCCCAAGACACAAGTTGAAAGGGATCACATGAGTAAGATTTCATATACTTCGACAGTTAGATTTATCATGTATGCTATGATATGTACAATGCCTGATGTATCTTGTGCTCCCAATTTGACGAGCAGATACCAATCTGACCCTAGTGAGAGTCATTGGGCGGTTGTAAAGAACATCTTTAAGTACTTACAAGGACTAAGGATATGTTCTTAATATATGGAGAAGGTGATTTGAAAATAAATAAGTATACTGATGCTAGTTTTCAATCCGACAAAGATGATTTCAAATTACAATCCGGCTACGTGTTTACGTTGTGTGGAGGGGTAATATGTTTGAAAAGTTTCAAACAGGAGACTATTACCGACTCTACGACAGAAATTGAGTACATGGCCGCTTCTGAAGCAACTAATGAAATAAAGATAGAGAGAGTTTTCACGAATGAGAACATAATTGACCCGCTTACAAAAACACTATCCCAAAAGAAACATGATAGGCATGCTGAGTCATTCGGTATTAGATACGTGAATGATTGGCTTTAGTGCAAGTGGGAGTTTGTTAGTGTTATGCCATAGATGCAATCATTTGTACATTATATATAACACATTTTATTTTAATAAAAGATATTATTTATCTTACAGTTTCTTTTGTTTACTTTTATATAAAATAACTGTTAGATAAAGTCATTAGTACGACACTCTGTTAAGGAAATCATGATAGAGATCATGATATGAGATTTCTACTACACTGTATAGTGTTAGTATTTAAATAGTCCATAGTCGTAGTATTAATGAGACTGGATATCATTAATGCGTTTAGACTAGCATGTGTTAAACTTCCTGATTTGATCAGGTGGTGGTTCTCATATTCGTGAGTATTGAGATATTCAAAATTAACACATGGATGCTTGTTAATAGAACAAGTACATTGGATGACCTAGCTATGAGATAATCACATGGATAACTATTTAATGCCAGTAATATAATTTCAATATAGTAAATGTTCAAGTATTCTTAGATTTGAGATCTCCAAGGTACATTATGAGATAAACAAAAGTAATTGAGATGGTCAATAAAGGATTCACCACTCTTAATAGTAGGGGCGAATATCTCATGGTCACTTGTAGGAATTATACTCGAGAAGTTCTTGGCTAAGGCGACTATGTATTGAAAATAATTTCAATTGATACACATCTAGAGCAGTGGGTTCCTGGTACAAGTACTATTATATTCGGGTCAGAAGTAATATATATTTTGGAGGGAGTTGGCACTAATTTCGTACTCCAAATCAAATGAGATATTATATGGTGAAATGAGTTAATTGCACTGTAATTTGTTATTGAATGGTTCATGTCAAGCTATTTAACTTCTTGGATTCTTGGGTGGTCATGATGTGTTGCTAGATACCGCTCATGATCTGGAAATATGGATTTATTAATTGATGAATTAATAAACCAATTTTGATTAGAATCAATATGATTAATTCTAATTAATTATGGATTATTAATCTCAAAGACATTTGAATTAATTCATGTTCGCTACCAATTGACTGGAAAACGTAATAGGTCACATACAATAGAGGATTGTACACTCAAGATGTTATTTGATAATATAGTGGAGTTAATTGCAAGAAAGAGAAGTTATAATCAAATTATAATTAGTTATAATTTATAGGTCAATTTATAATTGTGAGAATTTGTTATTTCCAATTACAATTAGAAAATTCTAATTGTTTTAGAATCCTAAGAAGAAGGGTTTTTTCGGTTCCCTTTTTTTTTTTTTTTTTTGGTTATATATGTAAGACATATACACGATACCTAGGCTAGGGGAATTCACGAAAATAACAGCTTCCAAAACCCTTCTCTTCTTCTTCTCTCTCTCACTCGTGGTTCTTCACCATAAACCCTAGCCACCATTATTGGTTTATGCTAGCACATAAATATCTTGGTACTTGAGTGCCATCCTCCGTATAGATTTCTGTTAGAGATAATCACACACTGTGATCATAGTGGTTGGACGTTCAACTCTCGTGGTGTTTGATTAAAAGGATTACTGGATTGCGCCTCGACTTGAAGAAAGGAAAATTTTGTTTTCTACACAATCGAAGAAAGGTAAAAAACTGTTGCCTTTGTTCTCTTTATATCTTATTTTTCACACATATGCGGATCTTGGGTGGTATCTCGTTCTTATATTTCTGTTGCGCCATATATGATATACGTGAGACACCCAACACCGAGTTCATATAAGAATTTTCTGGCCCCACTTGGAGAGGGGTTGGGTGCAGGGATGATTTTGCTTTTGGTAAACCAGGGCTTGGAATCCCTACCTTTTTCCTATTGCAGGGATGGGTTGAGGATGGATGGGGATATATATGAAGGTAGGTGGGGGCTAAAATTTCTAATCTTCTATTCGTCCCAATCTAATTATTATTCCTAATTGTCCCAATATGTCCATCTAACATTAATCTTCTATACATAGTCAGTTTAGAAAATTGTTGTTTATATGTGACATTAATCAAAGTATATACTTCGATTAATGTCACATATAAATAATAATTTTCTAAATTTATATAAGAAAAAATATTTATGTTTGAGAGATTTTCGTGTAAGATTAAGTGTAAACTTAATAACAAAGTTTTTAATAAATACTACATTCATTTCTGAAGTTACACATACCTTCCAAAAAGCTCCAGGCAAAAGCAAAAACTTTGAAGCTAAGCAGCAAACGTAACATCATTGATTTTCTATTGATAAGTGATGAGGCATGACTCTTCCTTGCTCATGCATGAACTTTCGCATTACATTTGCGCATGTCCATCAATCTAGCTGCAAACCATGTTAGAACAAACACATGACATTGTAGGAAACAGATGGAAGGTGGATTCGTAAACTAAAATGTACTTAGAAAAAGGTTCCATTTTTTAAAAAATGTACTTTAATACTTGAATTAAGACATCACAGGGCACAATCAACTGTTTATTGTATATTACTATAAACACGCAATAGAATTTAAAAGGTTTTGATACCACTTTGAAGCAATACAAAAATATATTTCATAGATAAGGTGCCAAAACACACGCTTTTCTATCAGGTGCTGGCAAGGTCAAATGAGAGCCGCTATGGCCACAAATACTGAGGAATTCATCACCGAGAAGTGCATTGAAAATGCAAGGACATGAATGAAACTCCATGGTTTTGATGTTGCAGAATCTGATGTCGCAGAGAGGTGACACCAGTTTAATTAGACGACGAGTTGCATCTTTCAGCAATAAAAAACCTAGTGCCATCTCTCCTGCGACACCAGAACTAACATCAGTCTCTCTTCTCGCAACAATTTCTCTGGAATACAATGGTTGAGACGTAGCAGCAAAGTATTTATATATAATGCACAGAAGTAGTGAGAAAGAGAGAAGCTATCGCTCTGCAATGTGATTCACAGTTTCAAATTTACCTGTCAGTATCAGAGTGTTGTTTTCTAGTCCTGTTCCCTCCAAGGATAGCCGCCTGATATTGCCATTTGTGAAGCACGCTGCCGCATTCATGCGAATCTTAGTCACGTAATTTCTGTACAGTAATTGTAATATTACAATTATATATATATATATATATATATATATATATATATATCATGATTACACATATAATTTATTATATTATATGTATACTGTTTAAAATAAAATTATTTCAATAAAAAAAAACTTGATCAGCATACGTAACTTATTCTTAACTATTCGAACTTTTCTTTTCAATAGCTGACAGTCGGTTGACTATACAAATATAAATCCCATCAAGCCTTTTATATATATATATATATATATATATATATATATATATATATATTCAAGTAAAAAGTATAAACCCAACGTCAAAAAAAATCTTTCAACTCTTTATAGTACTAATGTTTCCACTATTTCTAAATTTATATATATGAGATTTAACCTGTTTAATAATAAGAGGGTTGTATCTCGTGTTCGATATTGGGTTACGTCTCATTCTTTTCTCTATCTCTTTCCTTGTTCTTTGTCTTCCCTCCCCTCTCCTTTTAAAACCTTTTTTTTTTTTTTTGAAACTTGAAATACTATAAACATAAAAGTATCATCAAGAAAGCAGCAAGAAAGGACTATGATTGTAGATGTGAGACGAACATTGTCCATTTTTAATTTGAAAGGTGAAAGATGTGAAGGTTATAAAGAGAAACGAGGAAGGAACAAACGAAGATCATCGGTGCTTGGATTGGGGCAGATTTAGTAGGTAAGGTGTTCGAAGAAGCTTTAGCAACCTTCTATTTTATCAGGACTGTTGTTGTCTAAAATTTTTTAAAATAATTTTTAAAGGATATTGAATTATTATATTTTGAGCTGCATATGAACTTTTTATAGAAACAGGTTGAAAAGTTAGTGATTATTTTCCTTTTTGGCTAAAGGAATAAAAAATTATATTTGTTCTTTGAGACTACAATCCAGTTATTCACAAACTTGCCTAATTGTTCAACTTATGTAAATTTTTTAATTATATCCCCTTTCTTAATCCTATGTTGTTCATTGTGATAGAGGTAACACTTCCACTATAAATATAGAATGCAAGGTTAATAGTTTTCTTATTAAAAAATATGTGCGAGAGAGAGAGAGAGAGAGAGAGAGAGAGAGAGAGAGAGAGAGAGAGAGAGAGAGAACTCATATTATGATTATCCTCTAAATGTCTAGACTTCTAGTTCTCTTCGTTGGAGAACGGCAGCTAAAAATGGCTTGAGTCAAGAAAAGAACATTTGCAAAAGCTTGGGAAAAGGAACCATGCAGGGTGATACGGAGCCCTTTCTTTTTGTTCTTCAAGTGCTAATATAATTTGAACAAAAAAATATGTCAGTTATTTTTTTTTAATTTTAATTTTAATTTTAATTTTAAAATATATAATTTTAACTCTATAATATTTGAAATATTTAAAAAATAATTTTTTATCAATTTAAAAAATAAAAGTGCTTACGTAAGTAGATCACATAGCCCTCACATGACTTCACTCTCTTATATTTTGCTTCTAAAATATTATTCTTTAATTTTAATCTCGCTATCTTCCTTTCAAATTTCTTCATATTATCAACAGCAATTTTAAAATCTAATCTCATGCATCTTATGCGACTCAATAATTTTGAAATTACTTATTCGCATATTTTCGAATCCAACCATACAATAAAAATAACATATTTTCCCTTAATAAACAAAACTCAAATGTAAAGTTGAGAGAGAAAAAAAAAAAGGAAGCAAGATTCAATTCTCGATGGATAGTAAAGAAAACTCAAATTTAATTCTCGATGGATGTAATTTTCTTGACATCTCTATAGGAAAGAAGAATAGATCTAAAAAGAGAAATGCGAAATATATAAATCACAAGTCTTTTTCTGATATATACAAAAGTTGTTTTGTAAGAATTAGAGGAAAATTTAGCATCACATTGTAAAAGTTATAAGTAGATAAAAATACCTATAAGGTCATGTAAAAGTTATATATAAACTTCTATGAATACTTAACAATTTTAATTGGCGGAATGACTATTTTTTAGATATTTTAAATATTTAAAGATTAAAATCATATATTTTAAAATTTAAAGATAAAAATTAAAATTTGTAAAAATTTACATATTTTGTCCTAAAATTTAATGTGAAACTTTCTTTAAGACCATCTGCGCAGTCGAGTATTTTGCACTTCAGGACTCTAACAAGGTACCACAGTTATCTTTGTCTAAAAAGAAACCAGGGGGCTCCGATTTTTATATTTTTTGTTTTTTATTCACCGATAATTTATAGATTATGATATATTTGTATTTATTTTAGATTTTAATTGATTGTGTAGTCAATTCATTTATATTTATATTATCTTTTATTTATTATTAAAAAAAAGGGACTGAAAGGAGTCAATCACTAACAAAAAGTATTGAAACTAGCCAGCATTTTCACATGTCATGTTAGTGATGTTGTTCTTTTCTTTTCTAAACCAAAGAAAGGATGATTGGATATTAAACATCAATACCCTACAATTAACGCGCGTAATCGACCAAACAAAAATAATAATAAATTCGTGGTCAATTTATTTATTTTAAACTTGAAGACCCTATAATTTATATGCCAAAAAATAAATTTGTGATCAACTTCATTATTTTAATGCAAAATATTTTTTATGATTTGAATTCTTTATCCATATAAAATTTAACAATTTCGGCCGTTAGACTGTAAATAGATAACATCTCTTTTCAAATTAAAATTTTAAATAATAATAATTTAAATAAATTTTATTTTTTAAAATTTATTATATACTAAAAATACATCATTTCTCTTTTTAATTTATATCTATCATATAAACTAGTTTGATTTCCCGTTCTTTGCACAGGTTGTTATAACTTATATCTAAACTCAATGAATTTAAATAATTTTCATATTTTATTTAGGAAAAAAAATAATCTTATTTTATTTTTTAAAAATAATCTTATTTTATTTTTTAAAAATAATCTTAATTTGAATTCAATAGTGTCACATTTAATGAATTTAGATAACTTTATCTGAATTCATCTGATTAATGGATTCAAATAACCATCAAATTTGATATAAAGATAAATTTTTGATATTACATATTTTCTTGTAAGCTTAATCATTAAGTTAATTACTTTTAATACATTGACTGTTGATTATTCCCAAGAGATAATATTAGTCAAAGAAATATTTTTAGTTTTTCTTCAACCATAAATTATCAGTGCAAAGAATCAAAGCTATCATGTGTCACTATTATACAAAGTCAAGTGTCGCAACAGAAGGATTTCACAATAAAATCTTTTTAGTTTCTCTTCAACCATAAATTATCGATGTGAAGAACCAACTGTCACAACAACTTTTATATATATATATATATATATATATATATATATATATATATAATATTTTTTATTATTTTTAAATTAAATTCATCTCAAATTAATTATTATTTAAGTACAGCCACGTGACTCATGACTTTGGGTAGGTGAAAGTCCAATGATTTGCGTCAACAAATTGCAAGGACCTCGGCACATTTGACCGCTGTTGATGATATTCCCACCAGAAGGTCGAAATGTTTGGATGTGGGAAACGAAAAGTTAAATCAAGAGTAAAAAAAAAAAAAAGTGTCAAATTGACTCAAAAAATAAATTTAAAAATTATTTTATTTGATTTTTAAAGTTTAATATTTTTAATATTTTTTTCTGCCATTATGATTTCTAATGATTCTTTTTGTCATTATGGTCTCTAATTTCAGTTTTTAAGGACTACCATGTCTGATTTTTTTAGGCAGAAAAATAAAACATTATGGATCAAAATAGTAGAAAAAATCATCAAGGATCATAATGGCAGAAAAAAATATTAAGGACGAAAATAATACAAATTCGAAATTTTAAAGACCAAATAAACTAATTTCTCATAAATAAATAAATAAATAACCAAAAAATACATTTTTCATATGCCTTTTTCGAGTAAATTACAAAGGAGAGAGAAGAAGCGGAAGGCTCGAGAATAAATGTAATGTAATTTTATTTTATTTAATTGAGATATAAATAAAATAAATAATAAATACTTCCTAATCTATCTATATTTGACTAGATTATTTTATTGACATGGGATAGGGGGGGGCGAGGGAGAGAGATCCTCATTTGCGCTATATGTTGTTGGGATAAAAATAAGAAGTAAATATAGAAGTAAATAAGAAAAATCTCACTTTAGGTTAGAGGTAAATATAGAAGGAAAATAAACTACATTAGCATATCTTTCTCTCTAATTTTATCTTATATTTGATTCACAAAGAAGGAGGAAGAGGGAAAAAGAGAGAGATGTGAAACTTTTACTTCCACTATTTGTTAGATTGAGAGGAAAGAGAAGTAAATGACAAATACTATTTTTATTTACATTTCAATCTGTCCAAATTTAAATAGATTATTTTTCTCACATGGAAGGAAAGAAACTCTCATAATTTACTTTTTCTTCATCTTTCATTCCTAACCAAATGACGTAAATTATCTATTTACCAACAAATTTACATCTTCCCTCCCTTTTTTCTCTCTTTTTTTATTCAAACTAAACATACTGTTAGAGTGGTTGAGAAGTAAATAGAGTTAAATGATAAATATTCTTATTTCACATTTTTCAGTAGTTAAAATTATAAATGGAGTAGATATAATAAAAAAAACTTAATGTCATGAGAAATCTTTCATTTATTTTTTTCTCACTCCAACCAAATAAAACGAGAATAAATTAAATTTACCTTTTTTAGTGGAAGTAAATAAGCGACTCTCGTTTTTCCTTCCTTCCCCGTTCCTCTTTATAAACCAAAGAAACTATATATTTTCTTTTTATCTATTTTTTCCCGAATAAAATAAAATACATTATCCATTTACTTTTAAATTTACATCACACCTTCTTTTCCTTTCTCTTTTCACTCCTAACCAAACATACAATGAGGAGTTGAACAGTTTTTTTTTTTTTTTCTTTCCTTCTTTAATCAAGGAAAAAACATTGACACTTCCAATTTGATTTTTTAAAAAAATTTTAATATAAATTACAAATTATTCAACTATTAAATTATTAGCCCAATGTTGTTAACGTGCTTTTTAGTACTTGTTCTCGCATACAATATATCACTAAAAATAGTAAATAAGAAACAAAGATCAACATAAAAGGAAAGCTTGAAATTTTCCTAATTATCATGCAAAAAATTGATATTCCAAGCATAATTACATTTTTTTTATATGTTATAAAACCAGTATTTTATGCATTACGTAGCTCGGACAATAAAAAGAAAATAATTTATACTGAATTACTTGCACAATAAGGAAAAGGAAATTAAAATAAGGTTTATTTCTACTTTGAAAAGATTGCCCAATGCCCACTATTTTCAGTCAAAGTTTTTCTTACAGTAATTGGAACTTTGTTGGGTAACCACTTATTGGCGCTTTCGCTTTCGGTAGCGCATAATTTCATTCAACGTTTTACATTGAACTCGTACGTGGCATTTTGACTCGTGAATCTTAGCCCAATTTATCATATTCACGCAAAGGATGATAATTTAACTAAATATTTAAAATTAATTAATTTTTAATAAAAATGTTGTTTGATATTTAATTATTTTAATATGTTAAATAACATAAATTTATTATTATTTAATTGATTCATATGTTTTAAAATCTTATTATAGATTTTGATTAAAATAAAGTTATCTATATTTAATAGCTAAACATGTTAAATATTTATTTAATCATAATCAAATATAGTATAAAAATTAATTATAATTAATTTAATTTTTAAAATTTAAAATTTAAAATTCAATACCCAAGCAGTTAGATTCGGACTTCAACTTTATCAAATTAAAAAGAGTCCTTTCTTAGTTATTGGAATTTTTTTTTTTAAAAAAAATAAGTGTTGAAAAAATAAAAATTAATTCAATGTTTTTATTCCAACTGTATTAATAACCAAAATCTAGTTTAAAAAGATTCTCCCCCAAGAGGGAAAAAAAAAAGTGTTTGGAAAGCCCCTCCAAGATAATTTCTCTAAAACAGCTTTTTAGCTTTTTAAAAACTAAATTAAAAATTTTAAAAGAAATAAAAAACGGCTCAAAATAGTTTTTAGTATAAAAAATATTGAAAGTAATCTGCTTTAAGTAATTAGAATGGGGGCAAATTACAGGTGTAGATTCACTGTGTTTCTTCATACTGGAGACCAAGAACCTTGTTATAATTGTAACACCCCATTACTTATGTATTCCAAAGGACAGGGGATGTCGTTCCATCTTTAGGACAAATGATCTTTATAATTAGGTAAATAAAAAGATGGAAGAAAATAATCTAAGTTTAAAACTTATTACAACCCAAAACAATACTTATACAAGTCTCAAAACAATCAAATGATAACTAAACTCTCTCAAGAAACAAATACAATCAAAATAAATCTTCAAAACTCAAGGCAACATAAAGCAATTCAACCTTCAAAGTAGGATCGACCTGAAAATATGACATAAAAATGGTAGTGAGAAATATTTCCCAGAAAGTCCCGTGTGTGCTCATGACAATATAAGAAAACCTCTCATGTATGCAAATTTTAAACAAGTCACAATAAAAAATCTTCAAGTTCAGAAACTCATCTTTAAACATTTAGTGGTATTTTATCAGCTTTTACAAAATAAAATATACAACTTGTAAAGAAATAAACTACTCAAACAAAGTTGACTATGAAGCCCTGCTGTAGACAAAAAATTTTGGGAGAAAATATATTTTATTTGATCAAAGATTAAAAGAAAATTAAGTATTTTAGTCTTAATTAATTAAAATTAATCCATGAATAAATATAGTTATTCTTGGATTAATATAGTTGGGCCATCATTAAAAGTCCATTAAATCCAATGTATCATGGAATTGGATTATTAAAATTGGGTTATTATTAAGGATCTATTTTACATTAAATCTAATATATGGGTTAAATAGAATTGGGTTAGACCCGAAAATTAGACTTTTTTTTTAAGAATATCTTAACCCAAATATAATGTGGACTAAATGAAATTGGACTAAAATATAAATTAAGCCTAAATCATCTTAAGTTCAAGTCCATTAGGGTTGGTTAGGAGATTTTTTAAAAATCCCACATTGACTGTTTATACTAAAATCAAGGGAATTTTGGCCTATAAATAGGGTCTTTCCTCAAGGGTTCAAGGCATCTTCAAGCTTCATAAAACAAGAGGCATCTCAAGTTTCAACAAGCTCAAGCATTCAAACTTCATCAACTTTAAAGTTCTGCATCTTCATCAAATCAAAGTTCAGAATCTTCATCAAATTTCAAGGCGTTCGTCTTGCTCTGTATCAAACAAGTCTCGAAGACTTGGCAATCAAGTGTTCATCATCAAACTCTTCTTCCCTCAAGTTAATGTTTTTCAAAAAGAGAAGAATCGGAGGACTCATCCTACAATTTAGGATTTTTTCGGAGATTTGTAATCACTTTTCATATTTACGAAATATTTTATATTTTTTGATATTTTTCTCGTCTTATTTGCAGACGTGAAATTTGTCGTCTACAAAATTCTGGCATACCCAGTGGGACAATCTCTGCCTCCCATCTCTTCTCTTCAACCTTCAAATCAATCCCAAATTTAAATACAAATCACAAAATCAACTCAATGGCCCCAAAGAATAGCAAAACTACATCTGCTCGCTGCTGATATCATGGAGACTGCTATAACTGTTGGCAAGGCTCCACAAGCTTCAAGCGGGGGCATGCTAATAAGAAGTAAGGCTTGAGCTCTTTCACAAAACGAGGCTCAAACCTTCGGCATTGTCCCATCACCTGCAACTGCAAAGTTGAAGCAAGATGCTGCTTTTACAATGCGTAAGATGTCACCTTCACTGGAGAAGACCAACATCTCCAAGCAAGATGACTAAAGCTCAAGTACTGGTTCTGTACCTCAACCCCCCTATAAGGATCTCAAATCCAAAGCTTCATTCAATGAAGATTCAACTACTTTTTTTATGGCACCGATTATAATGACTGACATACAAAATCTGGAAAAGCAACTTGCGCACTTTACAAAATTGGTAGAGGGACTCGCCAAACGCTCCCAAGAGCAAAATCTCACCATCGCGCATATCATCAATCGCTTTGAGAAGACTAGAGAAATAAGTCAAACTCTTCCAAAGAGATCTGAAGTGTAAGAGGAAGTGAAAACTTCCAAGAAATCAAAGGAGATTCAGATATCCTCTGAAGGTATGATTCCTGTTGATCAATTTAAAGATTTCATCATGGGTACAATTAAGGATAAGTATGAAGGAAGTAGCAAATCCACCTTTATATATGTAAAGTCTTATTCGCAAAAAATTGATGATATGAGAATGCCAGCTAGATATCAGTTACTAAAGTTTCAACAATTTGATGGTAAAGAAAATCCCAAGTAGCACGCGGCTCACTTCATCTAGACGCACAATAATGCTGGAACTTATGAGGATTTACTAGTAAAACAGTTTGTACGAGCTCTCAAAGAAAATGCATTAGACTGGTACACCGACCTTACACCTAGTTCCATCAACAGTTGGGAGTAACTTGAACAAGAGTTTCTTAATAGGTTCTATAGCACTCGTAGAATCATTAGAATGGTAGAGCTCACCAATTCCTGTCAATAGAAAAAGGAACCCGTGGTGGACTACATTAACAGATGAAGGAATTTGAACCTTAATTGTAGAGATCAGCTAAGTGAATCATTTACAATTGAAATGTGCATTCAAGGCATGCACTGGGGACTCCAGTA
This sequence comes from Voacanga thouarsii, assembly GCA_026120185.1. Lineage (NCBI taxonomy): Eukaryota > Viridiplantae > Streptophyta > Magnoliopsida > Gentianales > Apocynaceae > Voacanga > Voacanga thouarsii. The sequence goes on along the minus strand of JANUWF010003365.1, from coordinate 478,021 downwards.
TATCCTTAAAGGGATCATGCCAAAGACTTTTGAAGAATTGGCAACCCGTGCTCATGATATGGAATTAAGCATTGTCGCACATAGGGGCAAAACACCTATTCAAGACCTCAACAAAAGCAAAGAAAAATAAGATTTTAGAAAAGGGAACAAATTCTTTTTTAAAACTGAAGCAAAGAAGTCCATGGCCACGGTCGCGGCTCCAATAAAAATTTCTTCAAAGATAACTCAAAAGGTGACTAAGAAGGTAGATCCTCCGTAGGAAAGGAAAAAGGTAACCTTAGAAGAAAGGCAGCCTAAGGAATATCCTTTCCTCGACTCTAATGTTCCTTCAATGTTTGATGAATTATTAGTTGCTAAAATTATAGAGTTACCCGGAGCAAAACGTCCAAATGAAGTTGGACGAATAAATGATCCCAACTACTGCAAGTACTATCGGCTGATTGGTCATCCAATTGAGAAATATTTTGTATTTAGAACAAGATTATGCAGTTGGTCCGTGAAGGACATGTAGTTCTTAAAGAAGACAAAACATTTACAAATTTGACAACTGTTGCCATCCCTCCCATTAAACCCGTTATTTTGGAGGTTAAGTTTGGAAGTTTTAATTCTATCAAGATTGAAGTTGATGGACAAGTCATTCCTACCGAAGGATATCAATAAGAAGTTGAAGAAACTTCTATCCATGGCAAAGATAAAGGCTAACGCTTGTGACAAGAAGAAAAAACGCACAAAAACCTTAAGAGGTGGAGCTTCACTAGTAAGAAGCTGATTAACTAAGAAAAATGTGAGGAAGGTCAAAAGTAAGAAGACCAAACCTTCATCAACAGTAGATGATTCTTTTTGGAAGAAATCTCCAGTGCCTCTCACGCTGAAAGATTTCATACCAATGGAACTTGCTGAAAAATTCAACATTGTTTCATTCTATATCATACATGATAAGGAAAGCGAAGAAGACAGTGATAAATATATAAACAAATGAGACATGAAGATAATTAAGTCTTCAACAGGCCTTAGTAGCTATATGGCTGAGATCACATTCATTAATGATAATTTGTTGCTTGGCTTAACGCCTCACAATAGACCATTATTTGTGACTGGTTACATACAAGAACAAAGAGTGAATATGATACTGTTAGATAGAGGATCGACGGTGAACATTTTACCTCTGCGAACATTAAGAGAATTAGGCATTTCTATGGATGAGTTGTCCCAAAACCGCCTTATGATACAAGGTTTCAATCAAAGGGACAACGAGCTAGTAGTACTCTCTGACCGGACATACTAATTGAAGACATGCTTTCAACTACTCTCTTCTATGTTATTGATGTCAAGACCTCCTACAATATTCTGCTAGGAAGACCATGACTCTATGATAATGGTATGGTACCATCAACCCTACATCAATGTTTCAAATTCCGTCGAAATGGCGTGGTGAAGATAATAGATGCTGATAAACCATTCACTGAAACTGAAGTACATATCGCTGATACTAAGTACTACATTCAAAAAAATGGTGAATCAACTAAGATTGATTCGTCAAAGAGGAAGGAAGACAAAAAGGTTACTTTCTCCAAATATATCAAAACTACAGTATGTGAAAAAAGCTTTATCAAGCAACCTGCATATAGTAAGCCATTAGGAGGGCTCACTTTGCCTCAAAGATTGATCTTGTTAAGTCACCAAATATTCCTATAAAAGGATTTGTTCAACTAAAAGAAGAAGCAAAAATAGAGCATGGTAAATTACCGTCCTCGTGTACGAAGGAAGGAGTTGACCCGAATGTTTATAAACTCTTAGAAAAGGTTGGATATAATTTACAAAGTTAACATTTATTAGGAAAGCTTCCTACTGATATCGCCAAGAAAAATGGTCAAAGCTCATGATCTACTCGAAGCATGCCCAGGAAAAAAGTGTGCCGACCTGGGTTACAAATAAGCATCTCCCATCTGACTCAAGATTAAATGGGTCAATGTACAGTATATTACTGTAAAAGATGAAGTGACTTCAAAAACACGATATGTTTTTGGTAGGATGGGAGATACAAATTCGCGTTCATTTGTCTTCACTAGATTAGGCACAAAGGGAAGAAGAAAATCTGTTTTCAAGAGGCTTGGAGTCACAGTCACTTCAAAGGCAAGACATCCTGACAAAGTTTCCTCTAAGGCAAGAATAGTGGTGAATTGCAATAGAGTCTTAAAAATAATAATAACACAAGTGACGTCTGTTGCACCTTGTAATGAAGAAAGTGTAGTCTGTTGTAATCACATCACCATCTATGATGAAGAGTGTATCGAGGAAGAAGATGCTTAGCATGCTCCAGTAGAACTTAAAGAAGGCATAAAAGCTACAATTGATGAACTAAAAGAAGTAAATTTAGGCACTATTGAAGATCATCGCCCAATTTACTAATACATTTTTATCACTCGAAGAAGAAAAGGCCTATATCAATATGTTGAAGGAATTTAGAGATATCTTAGCTTGGATATACAAAGAAATTCATTGCTTAGACATAAAAATTGTCGTCCACTATTTAGCTATAAAGGATGGGGCGACATCAATAAAGTAAGCCCAATGGCGTTTTCGACCTAAGCTGGTTAGTTAATCGAAGCCAAATTTATTTGAAAGGTTAAGTATCCAACTTGAGTTGCAAATATTGTCCCTGTGAGGAAGAAAAATGGACAACTTCGAATTTGTGTGGATTTTAAAAATCTAAATAACACCTACTCAAAAGATGATTTTTCGCTGCCTATTCCTAAACTAATGGTAGATGCAACCACTGGCCATGAAGTTTTATCTTTTATGAATGGATCTTCTGGTTATAACCAAATCAAAATGACACCAAAAGATGAGGAGCTTATTACCTTTCGTACTCCAAAAGGAATTTATTACTACACAGTGATGTATTTTGGTTTGAAGAATGTTGGAGTTACATATCAAAGGACAATGTAAAAGATCTTTGATGATATGCTACATAAGATCATAGAATGCTATGTGGATGATTTGGTGGTCAAGTCAAGTAAAAAAGCTGATCATTTTCAAGATTTGAGAAAGACTTTCGAGTGACTCCGAAAGTATCAATTGAAGATAAATCCTCTCAAATGTACTTTTAGTGTCACCTTTGGTAAATTCTTAGGTTTCATCGTTCGTCATCAAGGTATTGAAATAGACCAATCAAATATCAACGCGATTACAAAGATGCCTGAGCCAAGGAATATCCATGAATTAAAGAGTTTACAAGGAAAGTTGGCCTACCTCTGAAGGTTCATCTCAAATCTTGTCGAATGCTGTCAACCATTCAGTTATCTAATGAAGAATGGTGTACTATTTGAATGGGATAAAACGTGTCAAAATATTTTCAAATGCATCAAATATTACTTAATGAAGCATTCTATGTTTGCTGCACCTATTCCAGATAAACCATTGATTTTATACATTACTGCACAAGAACACTCAGTAGGGGCATTACTTACTCAAGAAAATGACAATAGCAAAGAAAATGCACTCTATTACTTAAGTTGGATGATGATGCCAAGTGAGTTGAATTATTCAGCAATTGAGAAGTTTTGTCTAGCTTTGATATTTACAATTTAGAAATTGAAGCATTATTGTCAAGTGCATATTGTACGCCTAATCTCCAAAGCTAATCCTATAAAGTATGTTATGACAAAACTTATGCTATCTGATCGTTTGGCAAGATGGTACCTTCAACTCTAATAATTTGATGTTATTTATGTTCAACAGAAAGCTGTCAAAAGGCAAGTGTTGGCTGATTTCTTAGCTGATCATCCTATCTCTGTTGAGTGGAAATTAACTGATAAGTTGCCAAATGAAAATGTTCTTGTCATTGAGATTTTCCCACCATAGAAGCTTGTTAATCCTAAGGGCAATCTCCTGTGTTTTGACTGATAACAAACATTAATGAGGACTAACTTGTGTGATTTACATATGATAGGACATATTTGACTCAGTTCTTTCAAGGCATGCATATAAGGTTGCTAAGCAGCTTTTGAGGAAATGGAATTCAAAGTGGTGATTGATCAAGAACAACCTTAACCTAAGAGCTCACAAGATCATGAAGTCATTGAGAAAGAACTTTAGACTAAGAATCATTTCGTGAAGGTATTATGTATAAATTCTTATATCTTCCTTACCTTATGATTCAGTTTATTTCTACCTTGAAACACACAAACAAAAAGATTTCAAAGTCTTAAGTCTTCAGAATTTTAGATTGAATAGTTTAGATGGTTCTGCATCCAAAAGTTTCGTTCAAAACTCTATAAACAATGTCAAAATATTTTTGCCTAGAAAAGTGCTATTTTGGACTCATCTTATGGATGTACCCTCATCCGATCCTTAAGTCCAAAACTCTAAAAAATCTGACAGCGAAAAATTAGTCGTTGGAGTTTTACTTTTTGCTTCTATAAAAGTCATTTAAACACGATTTTCTATAAGATTTTTGTACTATCTTTCTCAGAAACATCTTTATACTTTAGAATACAAAAATCTTCATGTTCATTGTACTTCAAAGTAAAATCAAATTGCTTCAAAAGGTAAAAGGTGTTGGTGCTCAACTATTTTATATCTGCTCAATCCGTGAGCTATTTCTGCATTTCTTTTCGTGATTTGTTGTGTAACAAGATTGTGGTGTAAAATCCAGTTGGGGTGAGCCTTGATTGTGTAATCGAAGAGGTTGGGTGTAAAATCAAGTGTGGTGGTCCTCTTGTATAAGATTGGTGTAGCCTACCACAATTGATTTAGAAAAAAGATTTTAGAGATTGTGTTGAAATCTTTAAGTGTGTACTTAAGGTAGTAGATATAGATCAGTTAAGGATCGAACCACTATAAATCCTTAGGTATTTTCTTCTACATTTTATTTGCACTTTGTCACTGCATTTTCGTTAGTTATCGATCAAAGAATTCTATCATTATCTCTGCAATTGTTGATTAGCTTTAAAGACTTTATTATTCTATAGTAAGTCTGTATTTGTTATCTCAGCTACCCATATTTAAAACAGATCATCTTCTCGTCATTTAGTGGTGATTTAAAAGATTTCTGTTTGCACTCTTTCAGCTGCGAAGCATTCTGTCGTTATGAACACAAGTATTATACTCCTCCTTACATTCATTGTTTTAATTAAAGACTTTATGTCACTTGGTGAATCTGCTATTATTGTTGAAGCTACCCATATTAAATATTGATCTTCTTTCCATCATTTAGCGAAGATTTGAAAGTTCTTTGGCAACACATTCAAAGCTGCATGGACAATATTTATTTGGCTCACTCACCTTGTTGGTTCTTGCTTTATGATTTTTTGAAGATCTTTAAAGTTTGAAATTATTTGTCATAAACCTTATTCACCCCCTCTAAGGTTTATCAATTGGTATCAGAGCGTTGGTCTATATTATCTTTGGCTTAACAGTCTTGTAACAAAGATCCATACGACAAACACATCTGCTTTACCTTACATTAAAGGATCTTTCACAAATAGACCTCCTTTGTTCAATAGAAGCAATTATACATTCTGGAAAAGTAGAATGAAGATTTATGTTTGTTCGATCAATTTTGAGCTATAGAATCTGATTGAAAATTGTCCATTTGTCCTGTCAAAATTTGTTGATGGTAGAAAAATGCTTAAACAGAGTGATGAATATGATAATGAGGACATTGCGAAAATGGCTCTGAACTTTCTGGCAATGAACATATTGTGTTTTGCTCTTGATGCTAATAAATTCAACCAGGTTAGTGGTTATAATTCAGCTCACGAAATATGGAGACTACTTGAGGCCACCCATGAGGGGACAAATCAAGTAAAAGAATCAAAGTTGGGGATGTTGGTCCAAGATTATGAATTGTTCTGTATGAAGCCATGTGAAAGCATAATTGATATGTTCACTTGATTTACAAATATTATAAATGGTTTAAAAGCATATGGGAAAACTTATTCCCTTAGAGAACAAAACTGAAAATTGCTTGATGCTCTGCCAAATAGTTGGCAACCAAAAACCTTGGCTATAGAGGAATCAAAAAATCTGAATTGCTTACCCACTGAAGAGTTAATTGTCTCTTTCTTGACCCACGAAATGAAACTTAAAAAGTTTCAAGAACTTGATGATAATGGCAAAGGGAAAAGAGGAACAACCTTAAAAGTTGAAAATAATGAAACTATCAGTAAACAATCTAAAAGTAACTGTGGTACCAATCTAGACAATAAAGAATTGGTTATGGTAGCTAGAAATTTCAAAAAGATATTCAAAAAAAGCAACTTCAGCAAAAGAAAGAAGTTTGTCAAAAAGAAATGACAAACTTCGTCCTTCAAACCTCAATGTTATGAATGCAAGAATACAGAGCATTTTATTCCTGATTGTCCAAAAGCAAAAGAAAGAGAAGCCAAGCCCAATAAGAAGAAAAGAAAATGATTGATTGGAACTTAGAATCTAGCTAAATCCGAGATAGAAACTGTGATTCTAAAAATGAAAAAGCAAACATTTGCTTCATGACTATAGTGAATAAGGTAAATTCTACTTTTCCAGATTGGATAACCAATTTACATGATTTTGATTGTGAAAAACATAATGATCCTAATGAATTGCTATTTGACATGTTTCATGAACTAAAACAATTGTCTAGAAGAAACAAAGAAATGAAGATAAAAATTGATTGTTTGTTAGATGAGAATGAAAAGCTGTTAAATGAGAACAAAGTCTCACTTGAGTTACATATGTGTACAAATATTGAAAAGGATATTATCATTACTTCCTTGCATCACGTGTCTCTAGAAAATAAATGCTTTTGTGACAAAATTCATTCTTTTGAAATTATGATTAGCAATTTTGATGATATAAAAAATACAGTCGATGATCTCATTACATACATTGAAAAGTTTATAAATGGCAAAAATAATTTAAAAAAATTGCTCGGTGCACAACACATAGCTGAAAATCGAAATGGTTTAGGCTATAAGCATGAGGTCAAAGCTGAAAATTACAAATCTCACTTTGTAAAAGTTGTTTCATTATATATGGTACACAATTGTTGCACATATTGTGAAAAATCTGGACACAAAGTATCTAGGTGTCTTGTAAGAACAAAGTGGAATCTGATGCAAAAACAGTTACGAAAATTAGAGGAACCATTACTAATACCCATGGACCCAAGAAAATGTGGGTACTAAAAGTCATTCTTCCATCTCATGAATAGGTACATCAGCTTCAAAGAATTGAGCTCCATAAAGTGATTCTTGGAAAGTGGATGCTCAAGGCAAATGACAGGAAATACAGCACTAATGGATAACATTCAAGCTGCAAATGATGAATGTGTCACATTTGGATATAAGAAAAAGGGAAAATACTCCGTAATGGTAATGTTGGCAAGGGATCCTCCATCATTATCAAGCAAGTATTATTGATTGATAAATTGAAGTACAACTTGCTTAGTATTAATAATTTATGTGACAATAGCTACAAGGTTATTTTTGAAAAAGATTCATGTACTATCATCGATAATTCTTGTGATGAAATCATTTGTGTTGCGAATCACATTGGTAATGTCTATGTATTATATCTTGATGATTTTATTGCTCATGTAGAAAAATATTTTTTCATATATGATATTGATAGCTACTTTTTGCATAGAAGGTTAAGCCATGTCTCTATTGATTTGTTAAATAAATTGTCATTAAAAGGACTTGAGAAAGGACTGCCCAAAATGATATTTGACAAAAACTAATTATGTAATGCTTGCCAATTTGGAAAACAAATCGAGACATATTTCAAATAAAAAAAAATGATTTCAACTTCAAAACTTCTTGAACTAATACATATAGATCTGTTTAGACCAATGAGGACTATTAGCCTAAATGGTAAGAGGTCTGCTTATATATTAGTAGATGATTTTTTGAGACTTGCTTGGACCTTATCTCTTACACAAAAAGATGACAATGATATAGGTAGCTAAAAAAAAATGGCATTGAACATTATGAAGCTCTATCACTTGACAACCATGCCAAATAAGAAGAACTAGAGGAATAATAAACTGAAGATAGTGAGCAAAGAAGTGTTGAGCATACTGATCAGAATTTGTCAAAAGATTAGAAGTATGAAATTGTCCATCCAAAAGAACATATTATTGGTAATTCTAGCTGCGAAGTCAAAACTAGACGGTAATTTATTGATAATTTTTGCTCTACTTTCTAGCACTGAACCTAATTATATTGATGCAGCCTTACACGATGAATTTTTGAATTATGACTATGCAAGAAAAACTGAACCAATTTGAAAGAATCAAGTTTAGAAGCTTGTCCTAAGACCATTTGACTATCCCGTAATTGGTAAAACTTGATGAGCATGTCATTATTATTAAGAAAACTAGATTAGTTGCCCAAGGATTCAATTAAGAAGAGAGCATTGACTATGATAAAACTTTTACTCCCATTACTCGATTAGAATCCATTAGAATGTTACTTGCGTTTGTGTTGTTCTAAGGTTTTATACTTTACCAAACGGATGTCAAAAGTGCCTTCTTAAATGGTTTTATTGAAGAATAAGTTTATATTGAGTAACCTCTTGATTTTATTCACGAATATTTTCCAAATAATGTATTTAAACTTCCCAAAGCCCTTTATGGTTTAAAGCAAGCCCCAAGAGTATGGTATGAAAGGCTTAGTGTTTTTCTTCTTTCAAAAGGTTTTTCAAGAGGTCTAATTGATATCACATTATTTATAAAATTTGAAATTTCTAATGATATTCTAATTGTGCAAATATATGTTGATGACATTATTATTATTATTTTTTAAGCTATTAATTATTCCCTATGCAAGAAATTTGCCAAGACAATACAACAAGAGTTTGAGATGAGCATGACAGAAGAACTTAATGTTTTCGATCTACAAATAAAATAAACCAAGGATGATATCTTCCTAAATCAGGCCAAGCATGCCAAGAAACTACTCAAAAGATATATTCACCCAACCACTGGCTGAACGATTCTATCATCTGAGGAGAAGTTTGGGAATTACCAATTTATATAACTAATGATTTTGCTAGAGATTGATTGTTTATTCTTACAGAATTCTTGAAGATCTTTTGATTTTGGATAGAGATATTGGATGCAGTATTTGGAACATACTTTAAGCTAAAAGTTATAGTATCTTTTGACCACGTGTAACACACTTTTTGAACAAGGAAATCGGATAGACAATTTGTGTCCAAATGTTCAAATTTTTAAGCTCTAAAAGTTCCCACCTTTTTTTGCCAAAACACACACACTCTCTCTCTTCTTATCAGAATCTCATTACTTATTTTCAAAAATCACCTTTCTGAAATGTACTAAATTATACTTATACTTTTCAATACCTCATATACTCCAAAAAAATTCAAATCTATTTAAATCTTCTTCTCATTTCAAAAATTAAAAAAGATGTCATTTGCCTTAGCACTTTTCTCTTTCCTTTGGCCTTCATTCTTTCGCCAAAACTAGAAAAATCAAACCCTTCAATCCTATTTGTTATGGGTAAAACTCCAAATCCCAACTAAGAGGCCGAGCTAATAACGAAGGAGATCAAGAAATGCAAGACAATGAAAGAGAAATCAATTAAAGTCGGACTGATATCTGTGAAGAAAAAAGAAAAATGAGTTGCCATTGATAAACTAACTCCTCAAAATGCATTATAAAAACAATCTCTAGAAGAGGAAAGCACGAACACCAGGTACCTCAATTTCTCACAAAATAGGTAAATTTGAGTTTAATGATTAGGTGTTTAGAAATAGAACTATTATTGTGGGCTATCGGGTTGATTCTAAGGTCTTTCATTACTGAAGTGTTTCTGAACTTTTCTATCATTCTGAATATATTGAGAATCTTGGATAAGGGTCTTTGTTGTCAAATTGATAAGAGTCTGTACACCCTATTGGTTTGAGAATTTTATGCGAATCTGAGAAAGGGATGACAGGAGAAAATAGTAAACGGATTTATTGAGCAGTGGTATATATATCTAGAATTGGAGAAGTAAACCTCGAGTTTGACCAATGTATGTTGAATAGATTTTTTTTTTTTTTTTTTTTGTCAGAGACAGTGGAGTACAATTTTTTGAAATGATCAAACTACTTGAAAAACTCTGAAATTTTTTTGTGAACTGAGTGGAGTCCAGATGAAATTTATTGGTGCCAAGAGTTTTAAAAATTCAAGTGATGTAAATGCCAAATGGTTAAATAGAATAGAGAAATTGTTACACCGCATGGTCTCAACCATGGTGATACCAAGTTTTGGCCATAAGACATCTGTAAGTTTTCTGTAAATAGTTTTTATGCTGGCTCTGTTAAAAAGAGAATAAATTAGCTTTGGATTTCTAGCTATGAAGTTGCTAACTCAATCTTGGACCACATCAAACAAAGTATTATTCTTTGAAAACCTCCTCACCAAGCTATTCAATTACTTCAATATTGATTTAAGTATGATTACTCTTAGGCACTGTAAGATAATCATTTACAGCACAAATTCATTTGAGAAAATAGGAGAGAAGAGATAGAAAATTTGATGAAGTCCAAAGAAAATTTGCTATATCAGGATGCACAAAAAGAAAAGTTGAAACTAAAATTCAAAAGAAAACATCTAGCTGTGGGAAGCAGAAAACTCAGGAAAGTGGAAAAACGCAGAGTATTTTAGATTCTCTAAATCTGCTATCTACCAAGCTAAAACAGTCTGAATGTAGAAGTTAAAAGTGAACTGAGAATTTTGGGAAATAAACTGCAAATGTGGAAGGAAAGAAATATAAAGCTGAAAGCCATTCGACTGAACAAGTACCTCCACCTATACCTGGGTCTGAACCTATCATCCTTTCAACACGGGAAGAAACTAATGTTCAGCTAGAGAAGGAGAGTGAGAAAGAGAACAAGAAAGAATGATGCCCACTGTTGAACCCACAACTGCTGCATCCACTGTTGACAAAGACGTTCCCAAACAAGACAATCTAGCTGCATTTGGTAGATTATTTGGCAGAAAGCAGAAACATGTCGTGGTAAAACAGAAGTCTAGCAAAATTGTTGGACAACATTCAAAGAAGGGTGCCAATGCTAAAACTGCGACTATCTTCATCCCATGAAATGTGGCATATGACGATAGCTTAATGATGACCTCTTCTGCCACCTTTTATTCTGATGACATAATTTTATTCCTGCAAAATTTCCTACTCTCTACACTATATATATATATATATATATATATATATATATATATATATATAAACTGCTTTATTTTAGTCTTTAACTAACATTACTGCTAATTTCCTGCTGCTTATTGTTATTGCTAATGTTACTTGTTGCTTATTGCTTATTACTGTCCCTATTATGGACATTCTCCTATATTACTACCATACTACTGATTGCTTCTCAGCTGCTTATTGTTATTTTTTTTATTGATGACAAATGAGGAGAAAATATATTGTTGGAGGATTGTGAATTAATGATTTGATGTGGGTATGGAGATTATACTGTGGACTAAGAGGAGATTGTAATGTGGAGACTGAAAATATCTTAAGAAGTTTGTGATTCTGTGAGATACATTTTTGGGATTGATCAAATATTGTGCTGTGCAAATTTTTTTTGCTATCATGATATCTCTTTCACTGATCTTTACCCTTATAAATACGGATTGTGAATATTGTGGTTGTATGTTGGTTTTTTAGGGTTATGATTTGAAATTTATAAATTATGATTATGACTACTTATGAGGATTATAAATTCATATGGCTTAAGATGGATTATGTTTGTTTATGGCTGTGGTTTGAAAATGCGGACTGTGAAAAATTATGTGATTTGATAGAGACTATGTTGAGTTGTTGCTGCTATTATGAACTAAGGAGATTGAAGTGTGGGTATGAGTTTGATGTACATTCTAACTGATTGAGATTTGGTTGAATGATTTGTTTTGAATATGGTTGTGATGCGCATTTTGCAAAATGTTTGTTTGGATAATGAGGTTATTCAAGTGAATACTTATGAAATATGTCTTACCTTTTTTTAGTTGCTATGTAAAATTTTCATGCTGATTTTTCTTAAGAAAAATAAGTTCAAACAATTCCAAGAAAAAATATTGATCTATACTTTTGAGAATTTTTCTTACTCTACACGTACATAGGGAAAGTTTTGGACTCATATTTCTTTAATCCAAAAGACTAGTCCAAAAATGAGTTTTTTAAAAGGCTAGCTTTTGGCTCATTTTTGCCCATTTTGAATACACGTTTTCGAAGTCCAAAACATCATAATCTAGTCTTATTTTTAAAACACACTTTATGACTCTATATCTTATGTTCATATATGCACATATTAAGGGGGAGCATTACATATGATAATTTATCTTCTATACCTCATTATGTACATATCTATACATTTTTTTGTAACTATTATTTGCGGCTATTCTCTTGTGGAATAGTCCTTTGATGGAAGGAATGAAGATATGGAGGTTGGTTGGGCCATTAGCTCATTGAGCCATGTTTATGAGTACATGCTTTAAATTATCTATCTTAATCTCATAAGCACTCGTTGAGTCCTATAATGAGAGATTACATTTCAATAAAAAATATTCTTGTTTCTCTCGGTCTAACATGTCCGTACTGTACATATCATTATTTTTATAACACAATCCTATCAAATTTATCATCACTTAAAAATGGGGAGATTGTTAGCCCTAATGGCATTCTCCTGTGTTTTGATTTATGACATACATTGATGAGGACTAACTTGTATAACTTACATGTGATAGGACATCTTTAACTCAGTTCCTTCAAGGTATGCATATAAAGTTGCTAAGCAGCTCTGGAAGAAGTGGAATCTAAAGTGGTGATTGATCAAGAACAACCTTAGCCTAAGAGCTCATAAGATTATGAAGTCCTTGAGAAAGAGCTTTAGATTATGAATCATTTCGTTAAGGTATTGTATGTAAATTCCTATATCTTCCTTGCCTTATAATTCCGTTTATTTCTACCTTAAAACACACAAACAAAAAGATTTCAAAATCTTAAGTCTTCAAAATTTTGGATTGAATAGTTTGGATGGTTCTGCATCCGAAAGCTTTGTCCAAAACTCTATGAACAGTGTCAAAATATTTCTGCCTAGAAAAGTGCCATTTTAGACTCACCTTTTAGATGCACCCTCACTGATCTTTTAGTCTAAAATTCTGAAAAATCTGACAGTGAGAAACTAGCCATTGAAGCTTTACTTTTCACTTCCATAAAAGTCATTTAAATACGATTTTCTGTAAAATTTTTGTATTATCTTTCTCAAAAACCTCCTTACACCTTAGAATACAAAAATCTTCCTTTTTATTGTACTTCAAAGTGAAATCAAATTGCTTGAAAAGGTAAAAAGTGTTGGTGCTTATCTGTTTTATATCTGCTCAATCTATGAGCTATTTCTGCATTTCTTTCCATGATTTGTTGTGTAACAAGGTTGTGGTGTAAAACTCAGTTATGGTAAGCCTTGTTTGGTGAATGTATCAAGGTTATGGTGTAAAACCTAGTTGGGGTAAGCCTTGATTGTGTGATCGAAGAGGTTGGGTGTAAAACCAAGTGTGGTGATCCTCTTGTGTAAGATTGGTGTAGCCTACCACCATTAATTTGGGAAAAAGATTTTAGTGATTGTGTTGAAATCTTTAAGTGGGTACTTAAGGTAGTGAATGTAGATCAGTTGAAGATCAAACCAGTATAAAGCCTTGGGTATTTTCTTCTACAATTTATCTGCACTTTGTCGCTACATTTTCTCTGATTATCGATCAAAGAATTCTACCATTATCTCTACAATTATTGATTAGCTTTAAAGACTTTATTGTTCTATAGTAGGTTTGAATTTGTTATCTCAACTACTCATATTTAAAATAGACCATCTTATCATCATTTAGTGGTGATTTAAAGGATTTCTGTTTGCACTCCTTCAGCTACAAAGTAATCTGTCATTGTGAACACAAGTATTATACTCCTCATTGCATTCATTATTTTAATCAAAAACTTTATGTAACTTGGCGAATTTGTTATTATTGTTGAAGCTATCCATATTAAATATAGATCTTCTTTCCATCATTTGACAGAGATTTGAAAGTTCTTTAGTAGTACATTTAAAGCTACACGGACAATATTTATTTGGCTCACTCACTTTGTTGGTTCTTGCTTTATGATTTTCTGAAGATCCTTAAAGTTTAAAATTGTTTGTCATAAACCTTATTCACCCCTCTAAGATTTATCAATTGGTATCAGAGTATTGGTTTACATTATCTTTGGCTTGACACTCTTGTAGCAAAAATCCATATGGCAAACACATCTGCTTTACCTTACATGGAAGGATCATCCACAAATAGACCTCTTTTATTCAATGGAAGTAATTATATATTCTGAAAAAGCAGAATGAAGATTTATGTTTACTCAATCAACTTTGAGCTATGGAATCTAATTGAAAATTATCCATATGTCCCGTTAAAATTTGTTGATGGTAAAAAAATGCCTAAATAGAGTAATGAATATAATAATGAGGACATTGCAAAAATGACTCTGAACTTTCTGACAATGAACATATTGTGTTGTGTTCTTGATGCTAATGAATACAACCGGGTTAGTGGTTGTGATTCAGATTACGAAATATGAAGACTACTTGAGGTCATCCATGAGGGGACAAATCAAGTAAAAGAATCAAAGCTAGGGATGTTGGTCCGAGATTATGAATTATTCTCTATGAAGTCATGTGAGAACATAACTGATATGTTCACTCGATTTACTAATATTATGAGTGGTCTAAAAGTGTATGGGAAAACTTATTCCCTTGGAGAAATAGAAAATTGTTTAATGCTTTGCTAAAGAGTTGGCAGTTAAAAACCTTGGCTATAGAGGAATCAAAAAATCTGAACAACTTACCCACTGAAGAGTTAATTGGTTCTCTCTTGACCCATGAAATAAAACTTAAAAAGTTTCAAGAACTTGATGATGATGGCAAAGGAAAAAGAGGAACAACCTTAAAAGCTGGAAACAATGAAACTATCAGTAAACAATCTGAAAGTGACTGTGGTACCGATCTAGACAATGAAGAATTGGTTTTGATAGCTGAAAATTTCAAAAAGATATTCAGAAAGAGCAACTTCAGCAAAGGAAAGAATTTTATCAAAAAGAAATGACAAACTTCTTCTTTCAAACCTCAATGCTTTGAATGTAAAAGTACAGAGTATTTTATTTTTGATTGCCCAAAAGCAAAAGAAAGAGAAGCCAAGCCCAACAAGAAGAAAATAAAATGATTGATTAGAACTTAGGATCAAGCTAAATCCAAGACAGAAGAAAGCTGTGATTCTAAAAATAAAAAAGCAAACATTTGTTTCATGACTATGGAGGATAAAGTAAATTCTACTTCTCCAGATTTGATAACCGATTTGTATGATTCTGATTGTGAAAAACATGATGATCCTGATGAATTGCTATTTGACATGTTTCATAAACCGCTAAAGCTGTCTAGAAGAAATAAAGAAATGAAGATAAAAATTAAATGTTTGTTAGAAGAGAATGCAAAGTTGTTGAATGAGAACAAGGTCGCACTTGAGTTACATATGTTATCATTACTTACTTACATCATGTGTCTCCTTACATCATGTGTCTCTAGAAAATAAATGCTTATGTGATAAAATTCATTCTAAAGGATGTTGTCATTACTTCCTTACATCATGTGTCTCTAGAAAATAAATGTTTATGTGATAAAATTCATTCTCTTGAAATTATGGTTAGCAATTTTGATGATTTGAAAAATAGAGTCGATGATCTCGTTACATGTATTGAAATCAAATTGCTTCAAAAGGTAAAAGGTATTGGTACTCATTTGTTTTATATCTGCTCAATCTGTGAGCTATTTCTACATTTCTTTCTGTGATTTGTTGTGTAACAAAGTTGTGGTGTAAAATCCAATTGGGATGAGCTTTGTTTGGTGAATGTATCAAGGTTATGGTGTAAACCCAGTTGGGGTGAGCCTTGATTGTGTGATCGAAGAAGTTGAGTGTAAAACCAAGTGTGGTGATCTTCTTGTGTAAACTTGGTGTAACCTACCACCATTGATTTGGGAAAAAGGTTTTAGTTATTATGTTGAAATTCTTAAGTGGGTACTTAAGGTAGTAGATGTAGATCAATTGGGGATCGAACCACTATAAATCCTTGGGTCTTTTCTTCTGCATTTTATCTACACTTTGTCACTGCATTTTCTCTGGTTATCGATCAAAGAATTCTATCATTATCTCTACAATTGTTAATCAACTTTAAAGACTTTATTGTTCTATAGTAAGTCTATATTTGTTGTCTCAGCTACCCATATTTAAAACAAACAATCTTCTTGTCATTTAGTAGTGATTTAAAAGATTTCTATTTGTACTCCTTTAGCTGCGAAGCAATCTATCATTGTGAATGCAAACATTATACTCCTCATTACATTCATTGTTTTAATCAAAGACTTTATGTACCTTGGTGAATCTGTTATTATTGTTGAAGCTATCCATATTAAATATAGATCTTCTTTCCATCATTTAGCGGAGATTTGAAAGTTCTTTGGTAGCACATTCAAAGCTGCATGGACAATATTTATTTGGCTAACCCACCTTGTTAGTTCTTGCTTTATGATTTTCTGAAGATCCTTAAAGTTTAAAATTGTTAGCTATAAACCTTATTCACCCTCGTTCTAAGGTTTATCAAAGATGTATTTTGATGGCGCAACACATCGCGAAGGTGCAAAAGCTAGTGTGGTGTTTATTACCCCTGAAGGAGATGTAATGCTATACTCTTTCACCTTGACTAAACGATGCTCCAATAATGTGGTTGAATACCAAGCCATTCTACTTGGGTTAGAGTTAGTTGTTGATATGAAGTGACTGCATCTAGAAGTATATAGGGATTCCCAATTGATTGTTAATCAATTCTTGGTGAATATGATGTTAAGAAGTCTGAGTTGATCCCGTATTATAATTATGTGAGACGACTTATGGAATATTTGGATGATATGAAAATCAAGCATATATTAAGGAAGAAAAATAAGTAAGCTGATGCGTTGACAAAATTAGCTTCTAATTTATGTCTACACGATCAAGAAGTCCAAATTCCTATATGTCAAACATATGTCATGCCACCTATTTTTTAAGATGAAGATGATGAAGGACATAAAATCTATTTTGTCTTTATCTATGAGATTAATAAAGAAGATTAAAGACAACATTTTGTAGACTATCTTAAAAATAGAAAGCTTTCAAATGATCCACAAAGACGGAGTGATATTCATCGGCGTGCTACCCGCTTTTTTTGCTATAAGGATACACTATTTCAACCTTCTTTTGAAGGTGTATTCTTGAGATGTTTAGGTCAATAAAAAGTTGTGCAAGTAATGGAAGAAGCCCATTGTGGCATCTGTGGAACCCACCAATCTGGTTTGAAGCTTCATTTTCGTATCAAGAGAATGGAATATTATTGGCCTACTATGGTGAAAGATTGCCTAGATTATGCTTGAAGATGTCAAGCAAACCAATTTAATACTAATTATCTACATCAACTTCCTAAGCCATTATACCCGACAGTTGCTTTATAGCTGTTTAATGCATGGGGATTAGATATCATTAGACTGCTACCAAAATTTTCTATTGGGCATCTTTATATTTTAGCTGCAACAGATTCCTTCTCTAAATCGGCAGAAGCTGTAGAATTAAAAAAAGTGAAAAAGAAAAATGTCGTTGATTTTATATATGCACATATTATCTGTCGATGTAGCATTCTTAGATATATTATCACAGATAATGACAAGCCATTCTACAATAGTTTGATGGACAAGCTGTGTGATAAGTTTAAATTCAAGCAGTATAAATTTTCTATGTATTATGCCTAAACTAATGGACTCGCCAAAGCTTTCAATAAGACTTTGTATGTTGCAAAAAGTGGTGACTAAGTCAAAAAAGGATTGGCATCTTCGTATTGGAGAAGCACTTTAGCCATATAGGACCACTTACAGTACTCCAACTCAAGCTACCCCATATGTGTTGGTATATGGTGTGAAAGCTATTCAAGAAGGTCTCACCAATGAAGATAATGTTCGTCTTAGACTTGAAAAGTTAAAAGCACTTAATGAAAAGAGGTTAGAGGCACAATAAAGGTTAGAATGCTACCAAACTCATGTTTCCAAAGACTTTAACAAGAAAGTACATCTCCGTTCCTTTCAAGTTGGTGATTTAGTACTCGCTATGAAAAGACCAATCATTGTTGGATATAAGCCAAAGAAGTTGATATTGAAGTAGGATGTCCCATATGTTGTTCAAGAGATCTACTCAGATGGATCTTACAAGATAGTTGCTAAAGATGGGTTGAGAATTAGCCCGATTAATGGTAAATATATGAAGCGATACTATGCATAAATGGAGGCTCCTCGATTGCACGAGCTTAAACTGCAAGTTGCTCCTTAACTTCACGAGCTTAAACTGCAAGTTACTTCTGGCCCACATGAGTTTAAATTTTGTAAAGACAACTACCAATAGTGTAGTACGTGGTTAAACTACTGAAACACTCTATCAAGTCTAAGTTGGTAAATAAATGGATATTCTTGGTCCGCACGAGTTAAAATTGTGAATGCCCCCCAAACCAAACCCATCTAATTTGAACTACGTTTGACTTGATTCTTAAGTTATTCTTAAGATACGTAGACAGCTTAGAAGGGAAAAAAAATTCTAAGTTCAATGACATCCTTTTATCATTCTCCATTTCCTCATTCATTGTAATCAAGTTATGATTTATTGTGAATTGATATTTGTAATAAGAGGAAAATACATATGTGCAAGAAAAAATTAAGGTTGAGACAACATAGAAGAAGTGTATTACTGATGCTAATAAGGAAGTAATTTTGTTTCATAAGAAAGGAAAAGTACAACTACTTAACAAAAATATATAAGTGCTATAAGACATCAAGAAAAGAACTTAAAATTTTTTAAATCTTGTTAAATTACCACCAAGTGTTCTCTTATGTTTTTCGTGTTGGCTTCATCCTTTTCATTTACTATAGGAGTATTTTGAAGTAAAACAAGCTCTTCTTTGAGGGAAGAACAAATGGACTCAACTTCTAAAAGTTGTCCATTCCTTTCCTCAAAAATAGTTAAAAATTTTCTCTCCTCTTTCTTTAAGTGTTTGAGCTTCCTTTTGAGAGTAGTAATATTGGCTTTAACTTGTTGTAAGTTGGCCTTACTTTCTTCAACTTAACTTGTGAAGTCACCCTTTTTAACTTCAATATCATCCAAGTGTTAGCTAGCAGTAGAAAGTAATTGTGCATGAGACTCTTTTGAGGCTTTCTCTGAATAAGTGGATCTAACATTATCAAATTCACGCGTTTTAGCAAAAAAAAAGACTTCAAAAGATTATCCAGTGGTGATAAAATAACAATAGGGTCCTTGTTCAGTTCTTTGAGAATATAGCAAGTTTGATCCTCAAGTGAAGAGACCTGCTCAATAGGTGTCTATTGAATCCTTTGATAAAATTGTTTCTATACTTCCATAACAAACTTCTTTTTGCAACTTAACATTAGGGACTCTCCCGGGAAGGTAGAGATGGTTGAACAATGTTGGTGAGCTACTACTTTAGATTTCAAATTCTAATGCTGAAAGTAAGAGATATCCTTGCAATCATATTGCTTCGAGCAGTGAGAGTCGTTGATTGAGTTTTGAGAATAAGTGTCCTTATCAAGGACTACAACATTGACCACTTAATAAAGAAGAATATTAGAGAAGTTGAATAAAAAAAAATAAAAAGAAAAAAAGAAAACCAGTTTTACCTTATCTTTGAAGGTCTCTTAATCCTTGGACTCTTGACTTAAAGTCGTAGTTGCTGCCTTGGTTCTCTTCCAACAACGATCTCTACTATTGGAACTAACTTCTTCAATTCAATTCAACTCTTTTCGTTTTTAAGATGATGAAAGCTACTCTATAACTAAGTTATAATTCGAAGAAAAATGTCTATTATATCTTGAAGAATTTTCTAGCTCCTTTGAAGCATTGAGAGCAGTAATATCTTGATGAAGTTTCTTCTCAGAGCATGGCAAGTTTTCTACTTTCTTAAATACAGGTTTTTGAGAATTCAACATTGAAATGTAATCTTCAAGAAAGGTTCCATGAATTTGTTCCCACCATGTCTTATATTCTGGAGTATAGTGCTTCTTTATGCTATAAGAAGTGGCAGGAAATATTACCTTGACCATTGTTCTGCAAAACGTGCATCTTATCCAAAAATGTAAGCTATCTATTAAGGTGGCCTTACAGGTAGAAATCTCAAAGTAGTTTGGGATATCTTGCAAGAATCCAAGTTGGCGGCTAAAACGATGTAGGTTATAAGATTCAATGATGAAATAATCATCCTTCCGCAAAACAAGAAGACTTAAAAGAAGGCTTAAGAAGTTAAGTTGTTCTTCCAAGGGGGCTACTTCATTATCAACAAAGTTATGTTTTTTGTGCTTAGTAAGGATGTTCGTAACCCAAACAATGATCTCACCTTTATAAATCCGCTTGTGAGTTTCATCTTCACTATAGTATTTTCCGCTACTTTCACTAGAATAACTCACCATTGGAAGGTTGTTTAAGCCTTGAGAAATTTCATAGTGAGTTTTGAAGTAGTGTGCAAGTCATCCATATATATTGTATGTTGGAAAAATAGATTTCTTCTCACTTAGATGTTGAGAGTTAGAAATACAATTTAATCTTCTATAAAAGCTAGTCAAGATGAAAATGGCCAAACTAATTGTTCCCCGTATGCCATCAAACTCGCTATTTTGAAAGTACTTGGATGAATGATGTCTACTTCTTCATTAGGTAAGACAAAGATGCAAAACCAATATAATAAAAAAGCTGCAAGGAATGTCTGATTTTTGTTGTGGTTTCTAACGCCCAACTTTCAAAATAAAGCTTCCAATTCAGATGTCTATGCAGCATGTGGTGGGATAATTTTACATGAGTTGTCATTAAATTTGGGGCGTGGTCTCCTTTCTTCTCTTGGAGGAAGTGTTGTATACTTTGTCGCTCTTTGAACCAAAAGTTGAGCCACTTATTGATGGAGACACCAAAGTTGTTATTGTCCTTTTTTATCAAATAGTACACGTGGAAAAGATGTTTGCAACTCCTTGAAAAGAATTGCTTTCCATCATGATCCATGCCAGTAAGTTCTGCAGCGTAAGGAACAACTTTGCCGTAGTGAGTCCTAAGTATTGGTAAGCCTCCAAGTTCATGCAAGCCCTACAATGAGACGGACACCTCGCCAATTGATGTTAAGAGCGTGTTGGTGAGAGGACACTAGGCTTTGTAAAAGACTTTGAGAACATTGGGGTTGCAATCATACGTAAAAAGCGATGTATAGACAACTTCATAGATTTTTGCAGATCTTAAGTGTCTTTTGCAATGACTTAAAACGTCATGTGTCCACTTCCAATATCTCTCCCTAAAGTGAAATGTGTCTAAAAAGTTAAGTGTTGAAATCCATTGTGACTCCATTTGAATCATCTAGCGTCCAAGTAAAGGTAACACACTGGGATAAGCTTGAAATTGATGATTTAATGAAAGAAGAATCCATGCTTTTAGGGAGCGAGTGCTTTTGAAGTTGACTTCCGTTGACCATTCCTTCACAAGTCGTTGGAGTGTCGCTTCTGGTAGGGGCCTCGCATATTTGCCGGACTTTGTCTCATAAACCGTCAAAGTCGTTCCAGCTTCCGTTGGATCCTTTTCGTGGTTGTGAATGCCTAGCAATTGTTGGCCTGAAGAAGATGGCAAATTTGAGAAGTATACCATTGTTGGACCTATTGAAAAACAAGAAAATCAAGAAAACAATGTGGGGTTAAAAAAAAGAAAAGTTAGTTTTAAAAAAAGAAAAAGACAAAAAAAAGGAGGGATTCAAAAAATAAATTAATTAAATAAATAAAAGCAGTTTAAAAAAAGTTAGTTGCAAAAAGCTAGTGTAAAAAAATTAAGTTTATGAAAGGAAAAAAAAAAGCCAACTTAAAAAAAAAAAAAAACTTCAATGGATGTCAATCTGTGTGTGGACCGCTGATAAACTCAATAAGGTATTGCAAAACTCCAAGCAACTTAAACAAAAAAAAAAAAGGCAAAAAGGACAAGGAGATGGTGGGTTGCACGTGGTTGACTTTCCAAGACTACCATGGATATATGCAACAAATTCCTGGCAATACCAATTTCCTTCTTCAACAAAAGGGCACAACAAGGTTAACTATTGGGGGAAAAAAAGTGCATGTGTGGCGTTTATATGAATAGAACAAAAACAAAAGAAAGAAAAAAAAGGTAATCAAGAATAGGACAGTTATCAATTTCATGCTTCAGGAATCTAAAAGACGTCAACAAAGGGTCAAGACTTAAATAAAAAAGAAAAATAAATAAACATTTGTTCAATAGATTACCAAAGGTGGAAGCAACTAATGTCTGAAAGCTATAGAATCCTTGCTTGACGTTGATAAAGTCTTCTGAAATTTGTGTGAAAAATTGGTGAGGATACAAGCCTTTTTATTCTCACCATGGGATGGGGCTTCAAAATTCTATATGACTTCTAATTCCTGGTTAGAAGACTTTGACTTGGATTTGGATTTAAATCCAAAAAGTTTGATTGGTGGCTCAAGAAATATTATTCCTCCTCAAATTTGGAGTTCAAGTCTTTTATTAACTCCTTATAAAAATAGAAAAAGAATTTCATTTTATTAAGGATTGGAAAAAAACTTTTATATTAATTTCTAATTAAATTGAGAAATTAATATTTTGAATACTTCAAGCCTTATTTCCAAATTCTTTTGACAAACTATTTTTCTTCAAGTCTTGAAGTGGGGGCATTTGTAGACAAAGAATTTTGAGAGAAAATATATTTTATTTGATCAAAGATTAAAAGAAAATTAAGTATTTTAGTTTTGATTAATTAAAATTAATCTATAAATAAATATAATTATTCTTAGATTAATATAGTGGGGCCATCATTAAAAGTACAGTAAATCTAATGTATCATGAAATTGGATTATTAAAATTGGACTATTGTTAAGGTCCATTTTACATTAAATCCAATATATGGATTAAATAGAATTAGGCTAGGCCCAAAAGTTGGACTTTTTTAAAAATATCCTAACCCAAATATAATCTGGACTAAATAAAATTGGGCTAAAACATAAATTAAGTCCAAGTTATCTTAAGCCTAAGTCTATTAGGGTTGGTTAGAAGGCTTCTTAAAAATCTTATATCGATTATTTATGCTAAAATCAAGAAAATTTTAGCCTATAAATAGGGTCTTTCCTCAAGAGTTCAAGGCATCTTCAAGCTTTAACAAACAAGAGACATCTCAAGTTTCAACAAGTTTAAGCATTCAAGCTTCATCAACTTCAAAATTCAGAATCTTCATCAAATTTTAAGGCGTTTGTCTTCCTCTGCATCAAACAAGTCTCGAAGGCTTGGAAATCAAGTGTTTATCATCAAATTCCATTCGATCTGAGATTAAGCTCTTCAGTCTTTAAGTCAACGTTTTTCAAAAAGAGAAGAATCGAAAGACTCATCCTGCATTTTAGGATTTCTTCAGATATTTGTAACCATTTTTCATATTTACGAAATATTTTGTATTTTTCAATATGTTTCTTGTCTTTTTTGCAGCCATGAAATTTGTCGTCTACACCTGCATCATAGTCATGACCATAAAATCTCACATCATGACCGTATACTAAGAAACCTTGCATTACAATACAAGTGGGTGATCGGCCCACGAGGTGAGATTCTCCTCTATCTTTATACTCAAACTTACTGGTTATCCACTTTGGGATAAACAATCCACTTGAACTGTATTACTATTACGGACTGGCCTGACCAACTAGAACTGACGTCTTGTCCAGGTAGAGTTCACCCCTCATAGGTGACCACCTACTGAGATACTTACCTTAACCCTTCAAAGATTAGTCTTAATAATTTACCCTTATTGAGTACTCAACGTTATGTTTGTCCCACTTGAAAAAAAATAAAATCAATAAACTGTTTTACCTTGAAGTAGTAATTATGGTATTTAGACCACCCAGTAAGAACTAGTTTAAGAAAAATTTAGCATTTTGCTTGGAAAACTGTTTGCTTACTTTAAAAATATTTTATTTTAATAGAAAAGATAAAGTGTCAATAATTGCATCCCAAAGTATATCTTTATTGCAAACAACACATTTGACTTGCAGAAGTGTTATGGTTCAGCAAACAGCTTTATGCAAAGACTTACTTCATCTCACAGATTAAAAATCTTCCAAGTCCTGTTCAAGGCGACCTAGCTCTGTCTAGGGTAAACATAAGGCATAAGTTACTAATAACCCACAATTAATCAACAAACCATACAGATACTAATAACTCCAAAACTCCATATATACATGACCATCTAAAACAATCTCAACATTAACAACACTCAAAAATTGCAATAATGGTTTAGGAGTTCTAAGATTAATTGATATAAAATATTCCAGAGTTAGTATTAATATTACTATAAGAATAATTTTATTTTAGAACAATATAAGTAAGTGACATAAGTAGTAAATAAGTACAGTAAAAATAATAATATTGTCAAAAAGTATTAATAGGAGTACTAATAACATTGTAGATAGTAGTAATATTGCTAACATGATAATAATAATACGATTCTAATAATTATATTAATATTAACAATATTATTAAAAATAATAATGTTAATAATAATATTATTAAAAATAATAATTTTAATAATAGTAGTTATTAATAAAAATAATGATAATAAATTTATTATCAATAATAATAATATTTAAAAATAGTAATAATTTTGTTTTTAATAAAGCAACAATTAAACAAGTAGAAGTAATAATAACATTTATTTAGCAAAAGTTGTATTTTTAATACCAACATTAATTTCTACAAAGGCAATAATAGTTATTGATAGTAATATCAACAATATTAAGGCAATAGCAATCACATCATCTCATGATTTAATGTCATAAAACTCTATTCTCATCTCTTAACAAGCTTGTCATAGTCTCACTATCAAACCATAATTCCATCATATCACTCCCACATTAAAAATCATGATCCATAAGTAATTCATAAAGCAGTCATAAAGCAATCATAACGTATGTCTCAACCTTTATATCATAAAACCACACAACCATAAATATCATCCCCAATATTACTAGATCATCACATATCACAACTAGCAGTGGCAATTGGGCCGGCCCGCACGGTTTTGGGCTGGGCCCGAGGACTAGCCCGCTTGGAGGGTGGGCCAATCCCAAAGAGGGGCGGGCCGGTCCCTGAGCCAGAGGCCCTGGGACCGGACCGGGACCTTGGCCCGTGTGGCCCATGGGTCGGCCCGTGACTTATTCCTTTTTTTTTTCCTACTTAACAAAATTTTTTAAAATTATAAAAAAGCCACCTTGAAGTGGTGGGGGTTTGGCTTGGACCCCTACCTGTTTTATTAATTAATAAAATAAAGATTACATAAGAGGGGGACTTGATGCCTAAACCTCTTAAAAATATTACAATGATTAAAATTTAAAAATATAATAAATATCCTAAAAATAAAATTAAATACATAATATTGCTTATTATAAATTCCTAATTACAAAAATACTAAACTAACTATTTGGTTCACCCTATTCATCATCTGAGTCATCATCAATAATCCACGAATTAGCCGTCCTATCTTCGACTGCAAACCAACTACTACAATACATTAACATCTCCAAAGTTTGAGGAGCCAATCGAGATCTTCTTTCATCGATTGTTCGAGCGCTCTCATTGAAGACGCTTTCCGATGGCACTGTAGAGACTAGTGGTGTCAAAAGATCACGTGCTATTTTAGATAAAATGGGGTATTGACTTACATGAGCCTTTCACCAACCACAAATATCAAAATATTGATCTTCATTTTCTACCAAGGGCTGCATCTCGTAAATTGTCATGTCGTTGTAGGTAGTAGCCGATCTTTTTTAACGTTTCATAATATCCCATGGATTAAATACTGATGAAATTGATGAAGTAGATTTTCGCGGAGGTTGAAAGTGACTACTAGATGATGAAGCTTGCCTACTTCAACTAGGAGAACTAGAACAAGAAGATTCAAACTCATACAAATTATACATGTCAGATAAAGCTTTAGCTGTTTTATCTTTTATGTCTTTTATCATACATTATTTAAGTGGTTGTGATTCATCAAAATATAATATTTCATATAAATATTCAATAATACTATGAAAACCAGGTGTCTTTACTCTAGGATCCATACACAATGTCATACAATATAAAATAGAAATATCTTCATAATATTTTTTATATTTTTCAAACATACTTCTCATAAAAAAAACCATATTGGGGATGATACATATATTCACCAAAAATATGTGCTACCTTAGCAAGTGTTGGAAGAATATGATGAGTAGTGGAATAATAAGATCCCAATAAAAGTTCAGTAACTTCTTTGAAAGTAAATAAAAATGTTGAAAGTGCAGTACAATTTTCAAAATGAGTTTCAGTTAGTGGAGGTTGAAAATTATTACTATTACAAAATTTAATAAGTTGGTTTTGAAAAGGTATAACACTTTCAAACATATCTAAAGTTGAGTTCCATCTAGTTTTACAATCTAATCTAAATTTTTTAAAAGATACACCTTATTCTCGGCATAATACCTTAAAATTTTATTGCCTAGTTGGGGAGGTTTTAATAAATAAAACAACATTTCTAATTATATTAACAATATCATCAATATATTTATATCATTCTTTAACACATAAATTAAGTATATGACAAGCACACCTAGTATGAAATAAAATACCATCTAACATAGGATTCATAGTATTTTTTAAAATTGTTATGGCAGAATCATTATTTGAAGCATTATCTAAAGAAATAGAAATAATTTTATTAAAATCATATATTCACGACATGTTTGAGTAATCATTCTAGCTATACTACTACCAACATGAGGATATTCAAATAATTTAAAACAAATAGTTCTTTTTTGTACTAACCAATCATGATCTATCCAATGACATGTAATGCATAAATAAGATTCATTAGTAATTTCAGTCCAACCATCACAAGTAAGAGCAAATTTCCAATTACAAGAATCAAACATAGCAATTAGATACTCTTTTATTTATTTATATATCTTTATTATACATTTTTTAATGTTGTTCTAGGAATTCTTTTCCATGCTGGTTGACAATTATTTTGCATATATTGTTCATAATGTGAATTTTCTGCAAAATTAAAAGGTAATTTAGTTTGAACAATCATTTTAGCAAATGCATTTCCATTTTTTCTATGATCATATTGAAAATTACCAACCATTTGACCTCATATAGTACGTATTTGTTGTTATTTAAGTAAGTTTTCTAACCAATCATTATGTGACCTTTTCATATGTCTAACTAATGTTCCCGCCCCTTCTCCCTTCTTATGTGCATACACCGCTTTACAAATTTTACATGTTGCTCTATCACTATCATTATCTTTTTCAAAAAGATTCCAAACCATAGATGTTTTTGCTTTAATTGTACCATCCGTTGTTTCAACATCATCCTCACCTATATTAGATGTGTCAGGATTAATTATTGGAGTTGATTGTGATTGTGAAACACTAATACTAGGCCTACTAGAACCTTTATCTTCATTACCTACTTCATTATTTATTAAATTCAAAGTTGGATCTATATTAAAATCAAAATGTGTAGATGATTGGGATGAAGAAAAATGATGATATTGATTTGGATCCATTATTTCTTTAAAAAAAAAAAGCAATCAAAATTCAAATAAAAGTTCAAAAAAAAAGTATTAACAAATAATGAAATAAGAGAATTGAAAAATATAAATAACAAATTAATTTTAAAATTAAACAAATAACTAAAACAAATAAACAACTAATGAAGCTAAAATAAAAGAATGTAAGATTAAGAAATACTAACTTGTTGATGACCAAGATTCAAGAAGAACAATACTTTGTTGAGCTTTTAACTTCTTATATCCACTATTCCGCTACTCAACAATCTTCCAAAATATGAAGACTTTCTTGAAGAATTGAAAAAGTATAACACAAAAATAAATTCTATTCTAATACTCTTTGTAGAGAAAATAAATAAATTTGAGGATTATGAGAGAAAGATGAATAGAAATAAGAGAGAATTGGAGAAAATTGGAGAGAGTTTGAGAGAATTGGAGAGTGTTGATGAGTTTTGGGTTGAATTGGGGGGTATTTATAGAGTTTTGGGGGTTAGGGACCAAATTACAAAAAAAAATAATAATTCAGCCATTTTAGGGGCTAAATTGCAAAAAAAAAATTAAAGGACCAAATTAAAAAAAAACTAGAGAGTGCCGTTGGGTAACGGCTCTCTCAGGCGTGCCGGCCTTTGCTCGGACCGACGCACAGTGCTCGGTCTACCGAGCGGGCCCGACCCGACCCAGTTGCCATTGCTAATCAGAACAACACTTCCATATTGACATCTTCCTACACAACTTGAGTTCGAAAAGAATAGGGGAGTTAGATCAAAATACTTGTTTTGATGATCATTTTAAGTTAAAGATGACGTTTGATAGTCGAGGAGTCTTGATTGCCTTAATGAGCCTATTGAGAGACTAACGATTGATGGGATCGGTACATGGTCATCAACAATTTCGGCCAAGAGCATATTGAGAAAAGAGTAAGAAGAAAAGAAAATACAAGAGAAGAAGAGAGAACATGAAATGATGTTTTAGACTTGGTTTACCTTTTGTTCTTCTTGAT
This sequence comes from Voacanga thouarsii, assembly GCA_026120185.1. Classification (NCBI taxonomy): domain Eukaryota; kingdom Viridiplantae; phylum Streptophyta; class Magnoliopsida; order Gentianales; family Apocynaceae; genus Voacanga; species Voacanga thouarsii. The sequence continues at coordinate 449,251 of JANUWF010003365.1, read as the reverse complement.
TCGAAAGTAGAAAAATTTTTGTTTGATTCGAATGAAGGAAGCTCTTTGATTGATTTGGTTTTATAAAATGTGCTAAAGAAGAAAGTAGGTTGTATTCTAAGTGATTTGAAGGCTTTAGAGTGGTTTGGTGTGGTTCGATGTGGCTAAAGGGTTGAAAAAAGGTAGTGTGTGTTCTTGAGAGAATAAGAGAGAAATTTAGAAGAAGATAAGAGTGTTCTTGGTTGAAGGTGGCCGAATGGCCTTATTTGATATGGAGTTTCGATTTAGCTAAAGCAGAGGGATTCTAGGAAGTGTTTAAGTTTGAATTTTGAAGAATGGTTGAGAAAATTGTGGAAATTCTTGAGGTAGAAAGTTGCTAATAGTGTTCTATACTTGAAGGTTTTTAGCTCATCAATGAAGTCTCACTTGGTTTGTCTATATTATAGAAGAACGATGAACATTGCTCTTAGCTTTAGTGCTAGCCGAAAATGGCTTGTGAAGGTGAGCAAAATTTCTAGTTTAATTGATTGAGTTGGTTGCTAGATTGTTAAGTGTTTGATGGAGCAATGCATGGGTTTTGATTTTCAAACTCAAAATATTTTGAATTGAGAGAAATTAGGAGAAGTTTGATGCCTATGGTTGAAGAAAGAAGAAAGGATGTTCAGCTCTTGTACTATGGCATGGCCGAAAATGGTGAGAGAACAATGAAGAAGAAAAGCTAGCTTAAAGTGCTAATATGGCTGAAAAAATTTGGTTGTTAGTTGAAAGAAATGTTAAAACCTTGGAAAGTTGGTTGGTCAAAATGCAAAGTATTTTGAAATGATTTTATAGCTACAAAGTAGGAGCATCTCAAGGTCTTTCAATGGAGATTTTCCAGCCACCAACTTGATGAAGAACAAGAACTATAGAAGAGCTAGTTATTGGTGTTGAATGCTCAAAGTTCTCTTGGTTAAATGGTCTTCAAGCTTGCTGGAATTTTTCTGGTTTAGATAACTAGGTGAGTTCCGATATTCACCAAGAATTTTTCAGTTTTTGTTCTCAAAGAAGGTTGCTTGTTTTGCAAAGAAAAGAAATGGTAACTAAGCTGCCTAATTTCAGAAGTTAACTAAGAAGAAGAGCCAAAATAATTTTCAGCTTTTCACCATAAACAAGAATAACCAAAAATGAAATTTCTTAGGAGAAAATTGGTGATTTAATTTTTGGAAACCAAACATTCTTCTAACTCTCCTGTTGTCCTTCTAAAATTTCGGTCAAGTGATTCCAAAATGCTGAAATTTTATTTAAATCAAAGACCATAATAATTTAAAAAAATTTATAAGAAAACAAAAACAATTCAAGAAATAAAGTATTTTCAAATTTAAATATATTAAGACATGGTTTGCTAAAGTAATGAAGACTAAAACTCCCCTAGATTTTCTTTAGAACAAGATCATATAGTTAGAAAATTACCATTGTGATTTCTCAAGACATCATTCCTAGACTCATGGAATGCAAGAAATAAATTTCAAAAATTAGTTAGGATAATAAAAAATAATTCTTAGTTGATAGGATTTGAACTCAGGTCCTTAATTAGGAATTAACCACAAAGTTTTATCCACTTAACTATATTAATTCTTATTTTTCTATTTTCCTAATTTAATTCCTTCCCCTCTAAATCCTAAGCTTCTCCTTCTCTCATCTCCGAGTAAAGTTCCTTATTTGCCCCAACACTCATCAAGCACATAGAATCCATATAAACCACATGTAAACAATTCTAAAATACACAAATTCATCTGGAAAATTTATATTCATGCAATATGCCATGAAATACATCATTTCCCTCTAATCTTAGGGTAGGCTTAGGTAGGGTTTTACAATAATAAGAATGAAAACACTTGGGAGTTGTTTGCTCGGAGGATTTGGAAGGGAGAAAAATAAAAAAATAAAAAAAAGAAGGCAGATTTAGATGTTTGGATTGATTTTTATAAAGGGAGAGGAGACGAAAAATTAAGGGAATGGGGGACCAAGGTTTATCATAAATGTTTAATTTAGTTTTTGTTCAAAAACAAATGAAAAATAGAAAGATGTGAGACTAATTTTAATGAATATTTTTACATTGATTAAAATGTTCATATTTAAAATATTTATACGTATATTAAAATATAAATAAATATGTAAATTACTAACTTATCTTTCTCTTCCCACTTATTAACTATCAAAACATAATAAATTCTCAATTATATATTCCTCTTGCATCACCTTTCTTGTCATTTCCTTTTCCCCAATCCTAACATAGTATTGTTGAAAAAAAAACATAGTACATAGGACCAAGGTTTTTGGGACCGAATCGGACCGGTCGGACCGTGAACCGGTCCCTCAAACGGTCCGGTTCAATTATTTAACTCAGACAACTCAAAAACCATGTTAGAAAATACAGATCGGTTTGGACCGGTCGATCGGACCGACTGGATCGTGAACCGACCAGTCCAACATTAAACCGGTTGCTTTTGTCTTCTTGTCGTTTTGTGCGCCTGACATTGTTGACTTTGTTTCTTTGTCTAGGTCCCAGCGAATTGCTGTTGCTTTCTTCTTGCTATGCACAAAACAACATGAATTTCTTTAGCCATGAAGAAATTGCTAAGCCATGAAGCTGCTGATTTCTTTAGCCTTTTGTACTTCTGCTTTTAGTCGAAATCAATTTCTTCCTTTTGCTTAGCCGTGAGCCACCGAAATTCCTTTAGCAGTTTTCCACCTTTTTTGAGCCATTTATAAAAAAAAAAAAATTGAATCAAATTTTATAATTTTTGAAGGTAAATTAAATTATATAATTCAATAAATTACTTTAATGTGTTAGATTGTTAGTTTTAAATTAAAATTTGTTACTTTTAATCATGAATTTGCATATTTATATTTTTATGAACTTAAATTATACTATATTATTAATTAAATTTCTTTAAAAAATAATTATATTTTTAATTTTTAAATTATAATATTATCGGTTCAATTACGGTCTAATTACGGTTAGACCATTAAACTGTAAACCAGTAGCTTTTCCGGTTCGATGATCGATCCGGTTCTGAAAACATTGCATAGGACATTAAAAGTTGACATCTGAGATATTTAATAGCGAAAGAAATTTGAAGAGTCAATGGATTTTGGGGATTCTGTGGATAAATATAGTACATTAAAAATTGACATTTACGGTATTTAATGGAAAGAGAAAGTTGAAGAGTCAAGGGATTCTGAGTATTTTGGGGATAAGCAGAGGACATTAAAAGTATGCATAAATTGCTTTGCTATTTCCAACAACAAATTGCAGGATCTTGTATCGACACTGAATATGGCTGTATGCATAAACTAATATTTTTTTCCTTTTATTATTTGAGAGAAATAAATCAACAACTTTAACCTAAAACTCATAATAACAAAACTTGAGGCCATTAACATTTGTGTTGAGACCTTAGAAAAGCTTTTCCTTTTTTTTTCTTTTTTTCTAAGTAATAGATTGACCAGATTCATTAGACATGGTAGAAGTAAATATATGATTGTGATGAGCCATTACTCAATATTAGTATCCCTTAATCTAACAAAATAGTAGAGGGGGAAGTGATAGGGTGACAACTAAAAACACCAACACTTCTGGCCCATTGAGTCAAATAATGAAAGCAATGTTGCAATGCATGGGGAAAAAGAAAACTTCCCAACCAAGGCATCTAGCACGGATGTTTTTACCTTTAGAAATAACATATTTACCTCTCCAATGTGATCATTCAAAGTATTAATCATAAAAGAGCATCATCTTCTACTATTAATTTTGATATCCCAAGAACAACCATTTTAGCATCAACTGAAAAAACATTAGCTTCCATTGATGTTGAAATTTATGTTTATGATTTCACTGATGTAGCGAAAGTTCAGCCAAAAGGTTCCCTCCTCTTTGTAGAAACATTAAGGTTCTTCAGAAATAAAATTTAAAATAACTCTTATTTCCATGAAACCCTTAATCCTTATTTTTGACTCAAGCAGCCCTTTCCTTCTTAATTAGCGATGAATAGCCAGGGCAAGCACCCTTATATTTTATTATTATTACTATTATTCAATGTGTTCATCGAGCTGTGAAAAGCCTTGAAATTATGTTAGCGGAGTAGTAGCAAGAAAGAAAACTCTTGGGCCATGGATCATACTCGAACTCCTGTTGCCATGTGAAATTGCTAGAGGCTTTCATAATCTATGTTTCAATAGCTACCTCCTAGTCTCAGTGCGTTTTCAGTTGGTTTTTAGTTCTCACCGGGGCTAAACTAACTCAATGCTCATAACATTTCCATAAGGTAAATACCAAAGCAGAGCTTTTCTCTTTTGAAAAACTATACTAATTGAATTCTCAAGATACATGATGGAGGCTAAATTCACCTATATTTTCTTAGTTATTTAAGGATATTTTGTAATACATTTAGTGTAATAACTAGTCATATTCTTTCATATTTGATATTTTACTTTTGAAAATATTTTTTGGAGTTTTTGTGCATAATTGGCAAGAAAAGATGAAAAAACTGCACGGCTGGCACCAACCCTAGTATGGAAAACACAAGAAAACAGTCGAAAACAGAGCATGTCAGGGCATGAACAGAGCACGGCCAGTGCCAACCATGAAGGATTGAGCCGGCGCCAACCCAATGCGATTTTAAGATGGTGGGTTTCCTTTTTAGATCAAATTTTGGCAATTTTAGTTGAATTTTTTTGGGAACTCTTTCAATAAAAAAAAAAGGACTCTTATAGGCACTCTTTGGTAATTAGAACTCCTGTAAATACAAAAGAATAATATTGTACAAAGTAGTTTTCAATTCTTCAATGTAATATCTTTAAAAAACTTCTAGATAAACACCAAGATTTATGAGAATCGAGGAGATCTTGGAGAAGAAGAGGAGCTTTATCAAGAAGATTGCAAAGGAGATGGGGATTCCACTTATCTATGAGTTTTTCTTCTTTCTTTCTTTATAATTCTATTTTTTTAAAGTTGAATTTTTATGTTTTAATTGTAGTTGAGGATATTTTTACTTTATAATTTTGTGTTGAATTAATTCTAGACCTGTTGAATTCTAATTCTAAGTATTTGATTACTTGATTTTATGAGTTGAATTAATTATTCCGGACTAGTTAATTCACTATCTTGTGATCTCTTAATAGACTTGGGAAACGAAGTTAAGGGAAAGACTTGGTAATCAGAGAGAGATTTATATCGCCTAAAGTATAGGGGTATTAGTTCTTCCAAAAAACGTTATTGGTGCCTAGAGTACAGGGACATTAATTGTTTAATTGAGTTGTTCTTAACATTTCTTAGTTTTAATTGAGCATGTAGAGTATACCCTTTAATTAAACTAAGAATAGAAATTTCATGAATTGAGAAACAATTGGAATTTGCTTTTAAAACTCATATTGGTATTTTTGGGATTGGAAGTCAAGTGGTTGAAAGATATTTTCTTTACTTGTCATCGAATTGAGATATTTCTTCACTACATGTCTTTTTTTCTTATTCTTACTCCTTGATTATCCTTGTGACTTTTCTTGTGTGGACTTGATTTATTCTCTAGTATGTTAGGTTAGTTGGTTATTTATTCTATCTTCTTATTTTGTTGGCTAAACAATAAATATTTGGGTAAATTAAGGTGAGAGCCTAAGTTCTAATAGATTCGATATTTGCTATTCCCTATACTATATGATGGGTATACTTGCCCATATGTGTGGTTTTAGTGGTTAGCATTTTAATTAAAGTTTGATTGATTGTGGACTTTGCTGATAATATTTTCTACACTAAAAAACAGGCATTAATACATTTGCTCATCAGCTGGAAAAACATTTATATATTTTATAGAAAAAAAATATATTGATCACATGTTTGGAGAGTAAATGGATTTCACTCCATAATAAGCTACTGGTAATATACATTATATTTTGTGTTGGCCTGATTCTAGAGTACATGAGTAATTGATAAAGCACAGGGTGGAAAACATGAACATCATCTAACAACGTTCTTGTGCACACTACCATGGCCAACAATTAAGAAGAGTGCCTTCTTCATGCTACTCATCCTGTAATTGCTTTTGAATTTGTCGGCTGAAGTTCTATTTCAGCCACCAAAGCATAGAGTTGAAGTAGGCAATCGTTCATCCATTGTGGCAAGAAATAAATAAATAAATAAATAAATATAAACAAATCATATTCAAATAAGCTCCATTTGAATTCATTGAATTTAGATAATCTTGATATTTAAAAAAAAAAAAGACTCATATTTAGATAAGCTCTATCTAAATGAATTAAATTCAGATAATCCTAATATTTAAAAAAAAAAAACTTCACATTTCCTCCAAAAAAAAACTTCATTTAAATTCAATGTTACCAAATGTCAATACGTGACGGTGCCACGTGTGCCTCAAGATGCTTCCGCAGCTACTTTTATATATATATATATATATATATATATATATATATATTCAAACTTCGACCCATGATTTATGTTTTTACTCTAACAAATAAGCAAATAAACTACTTCTTTTACATTTGGGTAGTTCCTCAACTACCTCTAATTATGACTAATTTAGGGTGTAATTAAATTAATATTCTTCCTGATCTAAAATTTTAAGTAATTAATTGAAAATAATTATAATTTAAATAATTTTTTTATAAATACATTATATCCTTTTTCTTTAATGTCATTTAGATCTCATTTTAGTATCACATATTTTATAATTTTTACTATATTTAAGTAAACCATTTAAAAATAATTACTATCTAAATGCATAATTAATGGTATCACATTTCTCATACTTAAAATAGATACGAAACATGAATAAAACCTACACGTAGCAATGGCAAGTGGGCCACCCCACGCAGGTCTGAGCCGGGCCTGGCCAATCCCTACCAAAGTCGAGTTATATCGTGTACTGCCTTAGGCCTAACACGGACTAGCCCCTAGGACTATGAGGCTTGCAGTCCTAATGGGCTGGTTTAGTGGGCCTTTCTTCTTCTTCTTCTTCTTTTTTTTTTTTTTGTAGTTTTATAATAGTGTTTTTAATTTTTTAAATTTTATATTATTTAAATAATGCAATTGTTTAAAATTATAATTATATATATATATATATATATATATATATATATGAGGAATTTGATAACTAAATCTCTTAAAAAATATTACAATAATTAAAATTTAAATATAGAAGAAATATCTTAAAAATAAAATACTAACAAAATTAAACAATTATATAAAAAAATTAAATTAAACAATTACATAATATGACTTAATACATTAACCTAATTATTTGAAATACTAATAATTTGGCTCATTTTATACTCCATCTGAATCTTTATCAATCATCCACGAATTAACCATCCTATTATTGGATGTGAACTAATTTATACTACACATTAATATATCTAAAGTATGAGGAGTCAATTGAGCTATTTTTTTTTTTTTTATCAATTGTATGAGCGCTATCACTAAAAATGCTTTCTGATGACACTGTGAAGATAGATGGTGTCAAAAGATCATGTGTCATTTTATATAAAATTGGATATTCCTTTACATAATCTTTCTACTAACCACAAACGTTAAAATTTGATTATCATCTTCTACCGAAGATTGCCTATCATAAATTGCCATATCACTATAGGTGATAGTTGATCTTCTTTGAGTTTCATGATGCCCCGCGGATTAAAATTTGATGAAATTGAAGAGGTAGATTTTCGTAGTGGTTGAAATTGACAACTAGATGATGATAAATTTTCTCTACTTATAGTACCAGAACTAGAATAAGAAGATTCAAACCCATATAAATTAAATATATCAAATAGAGCGAGCTTTAACTTATTTATCTTTTATATTTTTTATCCTAAGTTACCTAAGCATTGTAGTTTTATTAAAATTTAAATTTTTATGAAGAAACTCAATAATACTATGAAATCCAAGAGTTTTCACTCGGGGATCTAAGCATAATATCATACAATATAATATAGAAATATCTTCATAAAATTTCTTATATTTTTCAAATATACTTGTCACAAAAGAACTATATTGGGTATGCTCATTGTACTCACTAACAATATGTGCAATTTTAGCAAGTATAGGAAGAATATAATGAGTTGTAGGATAATATGATCGCAGTAAAAGTTTGATTACTTCTTTAAAAATAATTAAAAATGATAAAAGTACAATACAATTTTAAAAATGAGTATTAGTTAGTTGGGATTTAAAACTGTTGCTGTTACAAAATTCAACAAATTAATTTTGAAAAGGTATAACACTTTCAAATATATCAAAAGTTGAATTCCATTTAGTTTGACAATCTAATCCTTTTTTTTTTTTTTTTAAGAAAGACCTTACTCTCGACATAAAGCTTTAAAATTTTGAAGCCTAATTGGAGAAATTTTAATAAATAACATAAAATTTTTAATTATATTAATAGTATCATCAATATATTTATATCATTCCTTAACACACAAATTAAGTATATGGCAAGCATACCTAATACCATCTAATATAGAATTCATAGTATCTTTCAAAACTATTATGACAGAATCATTATTTGTAATATTATCTAAAAAAATAGAAATAATATTATTTAATAACATATATTCATGATATGTTTGAGTAATCATTCTAGCAATATTACTCCCTAAATTCTGATATTCAAATAATTTAAAATAAATGGTACTTTTTTGCACTAGCGAATCATGATCAATCTAATGACATATAATGCATAAATAAGCCTCTTTAATAATTGCACTCTATTTATAACAAATAAGAGTAAATTTGCAATTACAAAATCAAATATGGCAATAAGACACTATTTCATCTCTTTGTATATCTTTATTGTATCACTTTTAAATATTATTTTAGGAATCATTTTAAATGCAAGTTGGCAAGAGGTATGCATGAACTTTTTATAATATGGATTTTTAGAAAAAATTAAAAGGTAATCTAATTTTAACAATCATTTTAGCCATCTCATTTCTAATTCTTTTATGATTATATTGAAAATTACCTACAACTCATCTGCGATAGTTTGGATTTGTTATTGTTTAAATAAGTTTTTTAGCCAATCATTATGTGATATTTTCATGTGTCTTACTAATATTCCCGTCAATCTTCTATTTTTATGTGCATATATTACCTTATAAATTTTACATATTACCCTTTCATTCTCAATATCCTTTTCAAACAGATTCCAAACCATAGATTTTTTGCTCTAACTATAACTTCTGAATTCTTCATCATTAGGTTGAGGCACACCCATACTAGATTCAGGATTATTATGAGTACTTATATTTTATTGTTGTACACTAGAGCCTTTACCTTTATCACATATTTTATTATCTATTAAATTCAAGGTTGGATCTATGTTCAAGTCAAAATGTGCAGATGATTATAAAGAATAATGATTGGGATGTGGATCCATTTCTTAAATATTTATTATGTAAATGTAAATTAAATAAGAACAATTAATTAAATTTTAAATAAAAGTTCAAACAAATAATTGTGAAAATAAATGAAATAAAATATTAACAAATAATAAAATACGAGAAATATAAATAACTTGTAAATTAACTTAAAATTAAACAAATAACTAAAATAAATAAAAAATTAATAAAGCTAAAAAAAATAAGAATATATAATTAAGAAATGTTAACTAGTTGATAGTTAAAAACAAGAATACTTTGTTGAATTTTATTTCTTGTCTTATTCAACAGTTGAACTATCCACTATTCCATTACTATTATCCAAAATGTGAAGAATTTGTTTGAATAATTAAAAAAATATATATAAAATAAATTCTATTCTAACACTATTTGTAGAAGATTGGAGAGAATTGAGGATTATGAAAGTAAGAACAATGAAAATAGAGAGTTGAAGAGAGTTGGGGAGTATTTGGTTAGTTTTAAGGTGAATTGAGGGGTATTGATAGAGTTTTGAAGGTTGGAGTAAATTAGTCGTTGGGTGCTAAAATGTAAAAAAAAGAAAAAAAAAACCATTGTGGGACCAAATTGTAGAGGATTGGAGAGAATTGAGGATTATGAAAGTAAGAACAATAAAAATAGAGGACTGAAGAGAATTGGAGAGTATTTGGTTAGTTTTTAAGGTAAATTAGGGAGTATTTATAGAGTTTTGGAGGTTTAAGTGAATTAGTCGTTGGGTGCTAAAATGTAAAAAAAAAAAAAAAAAAAAAAAAACCATTCTGGGTCCAAAATTTCCCCCAAAAATTTAGTGGGTCGGCCTACCTACATTGAGCCAATTAGGCTATTAGTCCCGAATTGTCGACGAGACAAATTGGCCCACTTGCCATTGGTACCTATACGTATCAGTGGGGGCATTAACCTACAAATCGCATGGAGAGACCACTCGTATATGAGGCTGGGTAATTCCAACTGATCCATTGCTCCACCTTTCTATACCCTCTATCGGTAGAGCACATATGCAAAAGGCCTTTCGAACCAAAGCCAGGGTTATCGTTACGGTTCTGCACTTTTATTTTAAACTGAATTTTTGAATAGAATAGAATAGAATTTAATTTTTTAATTCAATTTGATTTTAATGAAATTTAGTTCGATTCGATTCAATTTAATTTTTGTTTTTTCAAAATAAAAAAACCAAAATTACATTTTTATGTAAAAAATATATAATTAACATTAAAATATTAATTAATAATAATAATTTATTTTTATATCTTATGATTTATTTAAAATTTTGATTTAGTTCGATATTATTGTTGATTCAAGATCTGTTATTGAATTTTTAGTTAGATTTTTCTCATGATTACTGGGAAAGTTTTCTTGGTGTATGTTATTTTGATATTTATGTAATGATTTTAAAATATTTAGGCTTTAATTTGAATTAAAATTTAATTGAATTTGGAATTTATTTTGTATTGGACCAACTAAATAGGTTAATTAAAAAGGATTTAATTTTAAATTGAACTCGGGTTAATGCTTAATGGGTTAGTAAAGTTGGATATCTCAATTCTTTTATATTTTGTATTCGGTTAAAATGATTTCCTTAATAATTCGGTTGAATTTGATTGTGATAAAAAAATAAAAAAAAAAAAACCAAATTTCAAAAATAAATCCCAATTCGAACACCGAATGCACACCCTAGTATCGTCCTACATCCCTTTTGGAATCATCAAATAACTGGGCCTTATCAATCCAGAAAGAGTATGGACTTACGACTTCTTTTCTTGGACTACAACATCACAATAGCCCATGTTTTTGGGCCTATTCATGTCGCCTGTGGTGGACTTGTTTTACTCAGCAAGTGCCCCATTTTTCCCTTGCTGAAAACCTTCGCCTCTGCAAAGGCTGCAGACAGCAGTCCCAATAATAAAGTCAGAGGCAAAACTAATATTGTCCCAGTACTGAAAGTCAGACAGTCTCATCAAATGAAGAACTAAGACAAGAAACAAACACCTCTCAGAGAAAGAGGGCCTTATCTCACAAACAAATCTTTGATTTCATCATTCATTTCAATAGCTTAGCTTAGCTCATCATCCTCTGTAGTCTATACTTTGAAGCTTTCTTCCAATGCCTTATCAAACTTGCACAGATATCCCAAGGATTGAACAAGGACTTGGCACACACCCATAAAAAAATATGGTAAAGAATAATAATATTATTTTTAAAAATTTTAATTTCTTTTAATAAAAAATAAGGGATTTTTAAAAGTTTTTAAAAGGGGAGTGTTAATACCTCTAGGTACCATCTTGTCATTTTCTTCCCTCCCTCCCCCTTTTTTTTAAGAGCATCTTATCAATGCTTATGAATTTGTATCAAGATTCACTTCCTTAATAGTATCCATAATTCAACATAACCCCAATTTGACATTTTACAAAGGGATACTTGTTGTTTAATACTTTGGTGTAACTTGCTTCCCCCACAATAACTATAATTAAAATTGAACAATTGGCATTGAAAATTTAGGATTATTAGGTTGATGGTATTATTTTTCAATTTATTTAACATAAAAAAAGGTGAATAACTTTATTCTCTCTCTTTTTTTACTTAAGAATATTGAAAATTAAAATAACACTATGATCATAATAATGAGGGGGGGAAAAGTAAAAAACTTCCTTCTCATGAAAGAAGTTCTTATACATAACAATGCAATGGTACACAGTAAGCCATTAGAAAGAAGTACACAGGTTGTTCCTACTGTTATTGTATGTTAAGAGGTGTTGATTCAATTTCTATACGTTTTTTGCTCCTCCTCCTTCAGATATTGATTCCAAGTTGGAATGGAGAAATAAATTTCGAATCATATTAAAATAATAATTTAATTAATTAAAAATATTTTTTACTCGACGAATTCAATTTACAATTTTATATGTAGTGCATTAAAACAAAAATTTTAAAAAAATAAATACACTGAATTGATGAACCAAATCATATAAGATTTAACTCTTAATATCATTGTAAAATAAAATAAAAAAGAAATAGTAAGTTGTTATCCTTTAATGTTGGGTATGTTTAAATGTTCAATTTGGTATTGTTTACATCTATTTAGGCCACAAGATCAATTTCTCATACAGATTATTCACTTATAAACATGCCATATTTTGAGTTTATTTCGATTTTTTACATTATATTTTGACAAATACCTAAGGAGACATTTCTTAGCAAAAATTATTCCAAAACAAATGACGTAAAATTACCCATTTTGTACTTTTTTTTTTTGTGGAATCAAATTATATTTTTTTGATGATTTCTTCAAAATGGTAAGAATAAACTCATGTATTATGAGTTACTTCTAAAGCATATTTCTTTTCCAAGCATTTATATGATTATTCAGATGCTATATGTGAATTAAGTTAAAAAAAATGATTTATTAATTTGTTTAAAGAAAGGCAATAGGAAAAAGTTGCCGTGCCACGTGTATTTGAGTGGGGCATTGGACTCCAGTCAACGTCGAAAAATTCCTGTGGGACATAAATTATTGTTTAAAAATAATACGTTTACAATTTTATTTTAAGTGCTGATTCTAGGTTTTTTTTTTAAAAAAATATAATATAAATAACTTTACAATTTTTATGCTTCAATAATAATACAAAAATAGGTAATATTATGATATTTTATGTGTTTTAGTGAATGCATGACATTTAAAGATGGTAGTAGGTCAGAATATGAAAAATTTAGAGCTTTTATTAGAAATGACATGATTGGTTCTTATTTTTATTTTTAATTTTATATGTCATTTATCTTTTTTAATTTGACACATTAGGTCCTTTCTAACTAATTACGACGGGTGAGAAGGACCTAATGTGTCAAATTAAAAAATATAGAAGATCTATAAAGTTAAAAATAAAGAATAAAGACCAATCATATCAAAATAAAAAAGTTCAGAGACTAAATTTATTAATTTATCTATCAATTAACAACTCAATTTTTAATTTTTTTTAAGGAAACAAGTTCTTATACTGAACATTGTAATTTATAAAATTATGATAATAAATTAACAATTAAAAAATTAAACTCTTAATTAAAAAAAATCAAAATCGATTGCTTATGGATGTACTTAGATAGTACTTATTTTAAGATGAATTTGATAAAATATAATAAAAAATTGTAAAAATTGTACAGTTAAAATGTGATTAGATGGAGTAAAAAAAAAGAGAACATATAATGTATTGCAAGTATATTATAGTCTTAAAAAAATAAAAATTATTAAAATTATAATTATTTTAAATAAATTAAAATTTTGAATTAAAATAATCCCCAATCCAATTGTGTACAACCTATATCACAATATAAACTTTAGATAGTCACCATCCTCTATTCCACCGAAAATTCTAATATAGACTTGATTTATGTAGACCAATAATTTTAGAAGGTTATACCATATACAATACAAATTGTACATATAATTCTAAAAATTATTAATCCATACGAACCCGATCTATGTAAAAATTTCTCTCATTCCACACAAAAAAAAAATGAAAAATGAAAAAGAACAGAACAGTATCTTCCAAGAATCAGGAGAACATTTATTATCCCTATGCTTCCATCTTGAGTTCTTGACTCTCGACTTTGACTTCAAACTTCTGTACGTCGTCGTTTCTTCATCCTCATCAGTTATCATAAAACCTTTTGCATCTCCTTTTTTATAATGCTATCTTTCATTCTTTTCTCTTTGTAGAATCCACAATTTATCACTCTAAACAAAAAAATAAAAAATTCACCATATTACATTATTTCCCAAAGTTCCAAGGCATGCAACAAAATTAAATTCCAAATTTCCCCAAAACTTCGAAACTCTTACAAATTTACCTAATGTCGGAATTTTGTTTACATTTAGCCCCCAAAATAATTAAAATTAAAAAAACAAGAAAAATGCCCAATTCCCTTCCCAATCCCACCTTTTCCCCCTTCGCCTGACCCCTCTCCTCTCCCTTCTCCCCCTTTCCTCTTTTCCAATTCTCTCTCTCTCTCTCTCTCTCTCTCTCTCTCTTCACATACAAAACACAGAGGGAGACTCAAACTCGCACACAACACACACAAAGTCAGAAACTTGAAACCCCCAATACACATTATTATTTATGCTTGGTATTGTTTTCATCTGCTGATGACGCTTTATAGTTCCTTCTTTGTCTTCTTGGAGATTTTCCTCAGTAGTGGTGTTTCTGATAATCTCTCTGAAAACCCCAACTCTTCTTTCAATGCAAGTCCATGATCTCTCATGTAATTCCTCCTTAGCCAATCCCCTCACCGATCCCTCTTTCTCTACAACCATGTCCGACCCTCAACCCTCCTCCCCTTCTCCGATCCATTCCCCGAATAACCATAGGAATTCTCAGACAAACCTCAAAAACTCCCAGAATAACAAGAGCCCACAGAGAAGCGACAATAATAGTGTTCAAAATGATGATAAAGACAATACTTCTGCCGGTAATAGTAACCATAATACTAGTAATAATACTATAGCTAGGAGAGAGAGGCCTTCAAGGGCATGTACGCAGCGAGCGGCGGCAAGGATGCAGGCTGCGGCTGCAGCAGAGGCTGCTGCCGCTGCGGCGGAGAAGAAGCAGAAGAAGGCTGCTTTGAGGAAAGAGCGGTTGGCTGCCCGGTTGCTGAGGGAGGAAGTGGAGGAGGAAGAGGAAAGGCAAGAGGAAGAAGCGGAGGACGGAGAAGAAAGGGGAGAGGGTGGTTCGCCATCTGGGTCATCCCGGAATCAGCAATGTAGTAAGATTGTGACTCCCTTAGTGGGGGAGCCGGAGCCCTCACAACTGCCTCGGTGGAGCCTCCGTGGAATGTGGCAGTTAGCTTCAATATTAAATTTCTTGAATGTATGTGGTAATAATTGGTCGGAGTATAGTGTTGAAGATTGAATTTTTATTTTTTCATGTGAGAAACAAAAATATGTTCTTTAGGCTCTGGGTTTTGGTTTTCATTCGTATTTATTTCTTTTTGACGTTTGGTTGCTTAGGTTTTTAGGCCTTTGTTGAATATTAAAGTGGAGTTCTCAGCGGAGGAATTTGAGACAGCCCTGATTACACCAAATAATACACTGGGGGAGATTCACATGCCATTGTTGAAGGTTGGTGCATTTTGCTTTTCCAGTTGACATTTTTTTTCCTTTTATAACATTCGAGCTTTTGCTTGCATTTCTGGTCAGTTCTTCTAGTTTTGATTAACAAAGTGGTATAGCTCTCTTGATGCTATGTTAGACTAAAACTTGGTTGTTTGATGTGTTTGAAGTGCTGAAGTGTGTTTCGATAGAAGGAGTTGGAGGGGAAGGAAAGGGGAGGACGCATTTAGGCGATAGGATTAACTTTCATGTAGGGAAAGGAAAGAAAGTTGGGGAATAGGGGGGTTAGGTTAAGTTTTAAATTGGTCGTCCAACTCTGGTTTTCATTTGAAAGTGGATGGAAACAGAGGGGTAGGAAAGCAATTTTAGATACGTTTTTGTGGCAACTAAAATGCCATTATTATAAGATATTTATACTCGGCTAAAGACGTGGATAAATATGTAAACTAATAGTTTGTCCCTCCCTTTCCTTCTGTAACATTCCAAACACAATAAGCCTCCAATCCTCTCCCTTCCTCTCCTTTCCTTTCCCTTCAACTACTCTCCTTTCTTTCCCTCGATACAAACATAGTGGCAAGATAATGGAATGTATCTGCCTGAAAAAAAAAAAGGAAAGTGGAGTGTTTAATTTGATGGAATTTGTCACTGCCAATTCCATGCTATAACATAGTGCTTTATTCAATGGTGTTTACTCTCCAGCAAAGCATCAATTTTTCTATCGCTGGATTATCACTTTTATTTATTTTTTAAGTTTGTTTTAATTTTTCTAACACTTGAATTTGCAGTGTAGTCCCTTTTTTCCTGCTTTCCCACTATTCTTACTGTGGGCATTAGCAAAATGTTTTGAAAGTGAATGCAACGGCAACAAAGTGACATAGAAGTAGATGCCCCTAGGGTGAATTTGTAGTTTAGTTTCCATATTTAATTGGAATGTCTTAGTTGTCTTATTTATTTATTTTTGGTGCTGCCAAAAGACTGTCTTCTGAAATTTCTTGTGATACTCTTAGCTCTTGAGTGTTTCAGAAAGGTGTCTTTTTGCAAAGTTACTCCCTGTTTTTTTTTTACTAGAATGGTTATTAGATAAACGCAATAAGTCAATTGATCTAGTGAGTGGCAGTCTTCTGCTCTGTTAGCTTATGATTGTTTAAAGGCCTTAACAATTTCAGAGCTTAAGTATTTGCTTTGAGGATATTGAGATGGAAAGAGTCAAACAGATCATACCATTAATATACCAGAGAACTCTAGAGTATGTTTGCTCTAAAGTTTAGCATCAAATTCCATTGACATATGTCGTTTGAGTTTATGATTGAAAGAACTCTAGGAAAGTTGCCAAAAAGGAAGGTGGGTGGGGGGGGGGAGGGAAGAAGAAAAGGAGATTCTAGATGCTTTAAATTTAGTTGCGGGCCTTTGTACATTTTGGTGAATAATAGTGAGAACGCTTAATGACATGGGTGAAAGAAGGGAGAATTTATGGATAAACTCATTTATGTGGGAAATGAAATCGTTTTGACGGATGAAAAGTTCAATCTTTGCAAGCCACAAAGATTTGCTTATTGGCATTCTAAGATGCAAGATAACCAGCATTCCTTGAAGGTTAATTTGTGGTCCTGAGGTGATGGAGAAATAAGCCTTTAAATTATTTAAGAAAATTTAGTTTGTATGAAATGTGAAGTCTGTTTTTAACCTTTCTTTCTTCTCCTTTGTTGTTGTACTAGAAAGTAGATTGCTTTGTTATAAGCGAAAGAGGAAAGGAAGAGGAAACCAACGAAGACATAGTTAGATAATTTGTGTTTCAAGCCTGCTGGGGATTTTTAGTTGTCGCTTTGATATTGGGGTCCGAAGCTTGAGATGGTACACATTGCAATTTACACTTGTAATAGGAAGCTGAATAATCCTATATGTCCTGAGATTGATAGTTTGGGAGTTAGTCTTTGTTGACATTTGATCTCAACTTGAAGTTTGCAATGGTTTATTGATCCTGCCTTTTGTTTGCATCTTAGCATCCTACCTGTGTATGGCAGATATCAACCCTCTCGCCCTACACACACATACAACTTTCAGGTATCTGTATGGATTATTGCAACTTTTGAAATTATACTTCTTTTCCAAGATCTGATATTAGATACTGTAAGAGGGAAACTTAATATATCAAAGTCCAAGTCACGTTCATTATTGTCCAAATAACTATTATTTTAGAAGGAAATAATTAGCTTGGATGATTTAGGAACTGAAAAGGAATTTGGGGAGAGGGAAAAACATGGAGACTCAAACATAATTGGAGGCAAATGTTCAGTTGGAAATGGACTAGTTTCCTATTTTATACTAATATACTTTTCATATTACTCATGGGACTTGTATACATAGGTTGTTGCCAACTATTCCCGACTGATCTTATGCACTTCACTGCCAATGGATCCCAAAATCAGGATTGTTGATTTGCTGTACTCATTGCAATAAATAAGTAGTGCAATGCATACTACATCAAATTGCTTCGATTACTACTTTCCCATGGTTTCTTTCCTAGCTCACCTGTCAACCAATCGATTGAGTAATCATGTGCAAAGGACACATTTGGCTCCCTAACCATGTTGTGAATCTTGATTGCAATGCATTGTGAGCCCTCTGTGACAGAATTAGCAGTCTTTGGTATGAGCTTCTAAGTACATCCTTGCCTTTGAGTCTTTCTGCTGAGTTCATACTTTCAAGCTGTTTATTTTGTGGCGAATGGAAGAGCATCCTAGAGTATTACTTGTCTTTGTTTGTCTTGGAGTCTATGAATTCAGTGTGTGAAGAGGAATAATCTTTTGTCAACAATTTTGCATTTTGCATCTTTCTTAATGTTGGTGGAAATTTGGCATGAGAGGTAATGGTGAGGTCATTATGAAAGATGGATTTTTCTTTTTTTTTTAAAAACAGTATGATTATCAAATTTCAAATTCCAATACAGCCTGATGCTTTGTACCACTCTTACACTTTCATTGTGAAAAGTGGAGTGCGTGAACCTTTTGTTGGTTGTAGCTATTAGGCTCATTTAATACAACATGCCCAATCAATCAGAGTTCAGGTTTTCAAGTCCTCTGCATTTGGATTTTTTAGTGACTGTTGACTTCATTAATCCCATTGACTCCCTGAATGATGTCAGTCCTCATTATTTTGTTTTCTACTACTACTGGAAGTGTTTTTCCCTAGGAAATCCCCCTTTGCGTGCAATGTCTTAATGAGTCTTCATTTTAAATTTTAAATTATATTCCTTTTGTCTCAACCAAATTAACAGTGGTTGACTTGGCACGAGATTTTATGTAAAAGTAAAAATTGTAATATAATAATAATATAATAAAAGTAGAAAACATGTTAGTATAAGAATACTTTATGTCAAATCTAAATATATAAATATAATATCTAAAAGGTATATCGATTAGTTTGTAATATATGATATATTAAAAATTTTCCGTCCCATCCAAATTGACATAAAGTATTTTCCTTCCGTCCCAAGCAATGCTTTATGAAAGTGACAATTCTTTTGGGATAGTCTCAAATGGTAAAAGTAGGTCAATTTGGTAGGGATGGAGGGAGTAATACTCTATGATTCAAAACCTACTTTTTGTGTAGTGTCCATCAATTGTACCGGCATATTTGTTTTAGTTAGAGAGAGAGAGAGAGAGAGAGAGAGAGAGAGAGAGAGTATGTGTATGTGTATGTGTGTTGTCTTATCCTCGAAATACTTTATTGTCATTGGCCATAGCCTATGGAGAAATTTTCGTTTATTTATTTTCTTAAATCATTCAGGCAATCCCTCCTGTTACTCGGATGGCCCTTGGACACAATACATGGGTTACTGTTCTATGCAGAAAATTGCGAGACTGGTGGCACTGGGTAATTTCCTTTTAGTTGCTTGAGCCATTTTTGATAGCGAGCAATTATTAGTTCTTCTGTTTTTTAATCTATTAAGCTACTGTTTTTTATGACAGGTTGCTGAAGGAGAGCTACCTATTGTTGCATCTCATGGGTACCAAACGACATCTATTCTAGTCTTAGAGAAGCATTTGTTTAGTTGCACTTATGTATGCATTGGGTCATTTTCAGGGCTGAAATTGATGCATATAATGCACTTGAGCCAGCAGTTCGTGTGGTGATTTTGAAAGCACTTTGTGATATTCGTGTTGAGGTATCATTTCTTTTTGGTAGACGCTTCGCTTTTGATACATGTTTCATGACATTAGCTTCTCTGAAACTCCTTGCAATTCTTGCTTTCAAAAGTTTGTTGTTTGACTTTTTAAGTGATTATTCATTTGTGTTGAGAATTATCAGAGGTGTATGGCTACTTGTATTTCTAGATAATTGCTATATTATTGAAGCCTGCACAACCCGTAGGTATTTGAAAATCCCTTTCAAACAGGAATTGGTTGTCTTTGGATAAAAATGGAAAAAAGGGGAATCTTTTAACAGGAATTTAGTAAAATTTTGGAGCTTGTAGTCAAGATTCAATAATCATCCGAAGCACAATGGCAGAAATAATGCAAAATGAAGATTGCTCTAAAAATCAAGAAGTATACTAACAATTTGTACACACAAGTTCAATGTTTTCTGATGATCTTTTTTTTCCCCTTGCATGGGTTGGATTTTGGTCGGAATTCATTATGATGATTGGTTTGCTCTGCAGCAAGATGATATTCGGAACCATATAGACGACTCAGTAAAGCATGGTGTCCATCTTTCAGTCTTTAGAAAAGAACGTATTGGTGGTGATTCTCATGGAATCTCTTATTGGTAATTGACATTTCCTTGCATTCTCATGATTTATTCACTTAGAGTGGTCCCAGGATTTTCTTTTTCAATATAATAGCAATACTTGGCTTATTAAGCTGTGGTTTTGGGATCTTTTCACAATTATTATTATTATTATTATTATTATTATTATTATTATTATTATTATTATTAATTATTATTTTTAAAATTTTTGTGGTGTGGTTTCTGTGTAGGTATGAAGATGATCCTATAGTTGGTCATCGACTATATCGGGAATTTAGAAAGGTTGAGGTGAAGAAAGGGAAGGGGAGGAACATACCTCCGATTCCCAGTTCATCTTACCAGTGGGAAACAGTTGCAACTAATTTGGATGAGTTCCAGGATGTTTCTGTAAGTCATATGTTTTGGTCCTTAGTTTATGTGATAATTGATTTCCTGCTTGCATGGTGAATGGCCATAGACTTCCCATATTCTATGTTTTGGAGCTATTATTTAGCAAATTTAGCCTATTTAAAGCACGATATATAACCTATGTTGTTGCAAAAATAGTGAAAATGAAGTCTGTGTTTGTTTTCCTTGGTATATTATATTTCATGTTATTTTCTTTCGTTTAATTTGATGTTGCAGAAGACAAAATTAATCTGTTAATTAGGATTACCAGATTCCATTTTAAAATGAAACTTCTCTTGTAAAGTTATCCAGTATGCCTAAATTGTTTCTCTCATGAAAGTAGAAAATAAGAAATTTGTAGAGACGACTGGGTAGATTTGCTACGCTCTAAGGTTTGATTTTTCTCAAAACCTTTTGGGTTTCTGTTTATTTATATTGGGGGTGTGTTGTTATGCATGGGCAAGAGAAGTGGAGAGATAAATGAATCTTGCATTCCCTACCTTTGGAGCTTAGTGAAATTTATTTCTTAATGGTAATTGTATTAGCCTATTTGTATTTCTGTGATGCATTGAAAATGGCAATGATAATGGCAAATCTAAGACTTAATTTCAAACGAAAGTAGTTAGCTATTACTTATATCCTTTGATAAAAGATTTTGGTTGGTTATGTTATACTGATTTAGGGGCCGCTTGATAATGCTAAAGCTTGAAGACTGAAGTTTGAATATTTAAGTATTAAATTTTGAAAATTAAAGTCTGACCGAATTTTGAAATCTGTAGTGTAATTAATTATTGTTCATCTTTACACTATATTTTAGTGCGAGTTAGATTAAAGAAGAATAATAATAATTAGATAAGTATTTAACACATTTATATGTCATACTTGAATAATTTTCATTTTACTTAAAATTTATAACTGGATTTTAATATGTTTTAATCAATTAAGTGATAACAAAAATTGTTATTGAGTGTATTGAAGTAATTAAACACTTAATATCATCCATTATCGAAAAATAATTAATTAATTTTAAGTACTTAATTAAGTTATCAAATAGGCAATAGCAAAAGCTCGGATGAGAAGATTACCTTCATTTCCTCTTGTCTAATCGTTTGAGCAATTTACATCCTTGTGACTGTAGAAGCACACATCTTAATTTGTGGTTGTTGCATGTAGTTCTGAAGGGTTTGCTGTATTCCAGATTTTGTCATTCTTGGCGTTATCTTAGATTCTCCGTATGAAAAGCTAAATTTATGTGAAATATATTCAATTCTGGGTGAGGTTTTTAGAGTCAGGATGCTGGCCAGTTTTTTTCCTTCAAACCCCAAACACACAACCAACCACCCCCCCCAAAACAAAAAAAAAAAAAAGACCACCACAAAAAAAAGGCATTTATATTTTTTAAATCAAGACCTATGCTGGCACTTCATGAGTAGAACCATATTAGCGGTGAATCTCAGTTTGGGCCAAAAGAATAGAAAATTTTTGGACTATAACTACCCTTGTATTTTTGGGTTGGGCTTGGTTCATGGTCAAATAGTTCTTCTGCAAAGTTAAACGCCATTATGCTGACAGTCAAATGAACTTTTATTTAACATAAGTAGCAATCTCATGTCTCGCAGACTAGAACAGATGTTGTCCGTCAAAGCTTTGTGCATAGAAGGATTGTTGTCTGTATAGTTAAAGGCTTCAGAGGAATGGTCTCATGATCTATGTTGGGCCAATGATGGGGATCAACCTGCCTGATAAACTGGGTTGGATCACCATAAAATGTGGAAGAAATTTTTGGATCACAAGGAGTTGTGTTGTATCTGTAATAATTTGTAGTAGGAGCTGACTTAGAAAATAGTTGTTGACATGGGAAGTGGAATTGCCATATTCTTATACAAAGAAAAGAAAATAGAACATGCTCTACAAGAAATATTCCAGCAACTCCTATAAGAGCTATACTCTACTTTCAGAAATTTGCTTCTGACTCTAAAAGATTTCTGTGCAACTATGGTCAGGACCATAAAATATACAGGGTATGTCAAAAGTAAAGGTTTGCTTTAAGATTTCTGATCATCAGGTCCCCCCCTTCCCCTTTTTATATTTCCAAATGAATGTAGGACTAGCAAATGACGTCCACAAGTACATGCCGAAATCTTTAGTGCTTTTCTGTTGATCATTAGTAGGAAATTCCTGACTTGGAACTCTTTTGCAGATTTTTTTTTTTTTCTCTTTTTACTTGGAACTCTGTTTGTCATTATATGTATGTTGGATCAGCAATTTAACAAGTATTTCTTTAATAAAATATCTCTTATTTGGATCTCTGGTTTGGGTTCTCTTATGAACTTCATCCTGAATCTTATTTCCTATTATTGTTGTTTTTGAACATTGTGAAATCCTCAAAAAGCAATTCCTTAGTTTTTTTCCCCCTCATACTTAATGACTCTTTTTACTTGCAGGAGAAGCTGTTTTCAAGTAAAAATAGAACGGAGGCTTCACTTGGAAAAAAATTGAAAAATGACATGCTTCCTGAGATTGAGAAGGTTCATAAGGTAGCATGCCATTTCATTAGGAGCTCTGTATTTAACTTGTGTTGTATTAATTTTGCTTCATTAATTCTTTGCTTTTGCTCTTGTTAAGCATTTGACATTTATTCATTAAATAATGAATTTTCTTTCTCTGTGGATGACATGGAATTATCTTTTGCTCAGAGGAAAGAGAGGTTGTTAAAGAAACAACACAGACAAGCTCTTATGCTCGACAGTATGATGAATGTTGATGGTCTTGCTGCTGGGCGCTCTCTCCGTGATAGGAAGCCAGTCACGTATACTTTTGGTAAGAGAAGAATTTTTTTCTTTGGGAACATAGGGGAACTTCAATTATTATAGCGTTTGTTCCTTTTCTTTTGCAGCTAGGAATTATACTATCTGGGTCAATTTTAGACTTTGAAATTCGATATACCACAGGACTGACAGTTTCGGTTTTTGTCCTTGCATGTTATTGTCACCAACTGCATGGTTACCAATGGCAACCACCAGATTTCTAGTACCAGAGGCCATGTTGTACCTTAAGAAACAGAATTTCTTTATGTCTTCAATAGTTACAGTTGTGGTGTACATTTTCAATATAAAACATTCTGTTCTCAAGTTAATCTTTCAATTGCAGGACATACTAGTACTAGGCATACCTAGTGAATGGTCTTCCATTGTGCCTCTCATGTCTTATTTGTTTGGGTCTTTTTCCCCTTTGTGGATGTATGTGCCCAAAAATCTTTTCATTTTGATGATTCCAAGAAGTGATTATTGTTATTGAGTGATAGTTCCATCACAAAAGTAGCTGATACCTTCTATGTATCACTTAGCACAATGAGCCTTTTTGAGGTTCTATATCAGGCCCTTTTTGTTTTTGCTTTGTTTTACTTTGGTTTCAAGGGCATAATTTTCATCTGCTTGTTAAGAGAATGGTAACAGAAAGTTGATTTGGATATACTAGGACAGAGTTTCAAATTTAGACGGTGATAAGATGAATAGTATGCTAATTGTCTTTGGTAACATTATACTGATTTGGATATACTAGGACAGAATTTCATACTTAGATGGTAATGAGATAAATAGTTTGCTAATTGTCTTCTTGTGGGGCAAGTAGAAGAAACTCCACGTTTCCGAAGAATTAGGAATATGCAAATGAAGCGGTCATTAGTTGGTTTCATTTGCCATAATTGAGGGTGCTTGAATTGGGATGAAACCCCATCATCCATTCCTGTTGTTGTAGAGAGAAATTGTCATTACATTCCATAACTCAGCTTGTGTATATCTCTCTCGTGCGTACACGATGTTATGAAAAACTACAAAATCAATTGAACTGTTTCATTCATATTTAAAGGGTAAAGCAAGCCGCATAAAATATAGTTTAAAGTAGCTTGAATGGTAGCAGGAAGAAAAGGTGCAATCTCTAATGATCTGAAATTTATAACAGCAATGAATTTGTTGTTCTCTTGCAGCAAGATGAATGACTTGATCAATTATTTGATCCTGGACCTTATCGTCCTTTCTTCCATCTCATCTTGCTCTTTCTTACTTCTCAAGATGAGATGCTAGGACGGGAAAAAAGGGGACTGGTTATTGTTTAATAGTTTCTCCATATTTCGCACCATTCACTGTTCATCATTGAAATATATTCACACATATGCTTTTCTACCTTCATTTTTGTTTTGGGTCTGTTTTTATGTGGTTGCATGGAGGCTTGTTAAGTGTTTGTTCTGGATTTTTACATTCATTGCGAGAAGCTTATGTATGGCGTGTCAGGATGTGCTTGCTGTGACACAATTAAGTCTCTTGGGAAATCGATTATTTTAACAGCTGATTGTTATATGGAATTTTGCAGATGATTATGATAGATCAATCAATGAGGCTATCAAGATAACGAAGTAAGAACCTTAGCACTAAGAAATGTTATACATATGGTCTGTTTTCTTTTATTTTCCTTCCATAGCAAGCTACTGATTTCCTCTCGTTTTTATCTTTGTTCGCACATCAGAAAGAAACAATTGTCCCCAGAGCCCCCAATGGGCCCCATGACTAGAAGAGAAGCTGGCATGAAACTAGAAGCTTCAACAAATGGTAAATGGGGGGATCCTTCACAATCTTTCAATGCACTGTCTCCAAAATCACCTGATTATGATGGATTTTATGATGACCATGGAGAAGAACAATTGGATCGCAGGTATTTGCTGCAATCCCTTAATCTTTGTTGTTGTCTAGGATATTTATATTAAATGAAATTCTTGCGATGTACAGTAATCGCCGACGGCAGAGACCTCAAAGATATTCTGCAAAAGAGTTTGTCGAAGCAGTTTCAGATAATGAAGCAGACTTTGATAGTGATGATGATATAGTGGGTGAAGCTGTTTATGATGAAGAATATTTAAGAAAAAGGAAACAAATGAGGAAATCATACAGCAGTTCAGAAGGAGATGATGAGTATCACTGGGATGATGAAAATCCCGAAGAGGAAGAAGAAGAGGAAGAAGATGATTCCTTAAGTGCAAGTGAGGAGAGTGATGAGCCCCAAAAGTTTAAGAAACTACCTGGCCGCACTAGAAGGGAAACCAAATTGAGGTCTGTTGATGAGCTTCAGTTAGGTTTAAGACGTAGTAAGAGGGCAACCAGAAATCGTATCAATTATAGACAGTATGAGTTATCAGATTCAGAGACCGAGTCAGTGAAACATGAGAAGTCAAATGCCTCAGATGAACCCTCAGAAGCAAGTGACAATGGTGAGTTCTCAATGGTAAGTCAAGACTCCGAGGAAAACGTGGACAACCAGGATATGAGAGTTGATCAACCAGTAGAGGAGGACCATGAGACAGTAGAGAAAGATCAGCAAACTAATCCACCTGAAAAATTAAATAGCCCGCATCAAGATGAAGTTGAAGGTGGCCGAAAAAGGCGGTTCCTTGATCTAAATGAGCTGGCTCCTGGTTCTGGCTTTGATGATGGTCCCAATTCGATGCTGAAAGGTGATGATAATGATGACTTCTAGTACCACTCTTCGCCAGAAGAAGGGTTTTAGTTTTCGCTTGGAGGAGCTGATTGTATGATAGATAGCATAAATTTTGTGGCAAGTCCACTCCACGAAGGAAGTTACAATTACTAGTGTTCTTCCTTGGGAATTTTTAAGCAACTGCCACTCGAATGCAGTTATTTACGTATTCCTGCTGGGAGCAACGTGATGCTGAGAAAATTATGTAGAATGAGTAGTCATTTTTTAGAACAGTCTACATTCAACAAAACAAATGAGATATGGATGGGAAATTTGTCGGAGTTCTTTACTATGTTGCTTATCCAGTCAATGTACAATAACCTTTTCACTAATATTTGTAATGGAAGTATTTGGCTTTTAGATGTTCAATTAGTCACTCTCTGTGCTCGTCAGCAGCGGCCTGGCCATATGAACCATCGATCTGTCTGATGATAAATAACTTCAGAATTTTGGGATGGCATGGCGCGGCCATTGTAACAAAACATTACCCTTGGGCGGCTAGTTTCTGTATATTATTTGTTAATCTGATTTTCTTCTTTGTTTTGTTCTTAACAAATTTGCAGTTACCATTATCTGTTTCTTTAGGTTGGCTTTGCAAAGTGCATTGATTTGTTCAAGAATGAAATAAGGTTAAACAAGTACTATTCCATAGTATCATCACCAGCAAACCAACAGTATCGAACCAGCAAACCAACACAATCAAAACTCTGGAATGAGTTAAGTTATAATGGTGCCGTCTGAGCTGCTTATGGTGCTCAACTGCTCTTGTTTCTCCTCCTCTATTGGCTTCTCTTGTGTCTCTTTATCTATTGGCTCCTCCTCTTTTGACTCCTTAGAGTCTTCCGGCATTTTTTTGGTCTTTGCTTCATCAAGTGCTTGATTACACTCTTTCATTGCCTGTTTTGCCTTCGCCTCCTTAAGAGCTTGAATCAAATCCAGAAGGGATTTCTCAGCATCTTCTTTAAGGGATTTTGGCATGAGGTTTTCTGCAACATCTGCTGGTGTAATCTTTGTTACCTCCATCAACTGTCTAATTGACTCAAACAGGGGATGTGCTTCAAGCAGCAGATAGTTTTTTGCAAGAGCTTTAAATGCCTCAAAACTGCAGTAAGAAAGCTCGATATGCTTGTCCATTCGACCCCTTCTGGTGAGAGCAGGATCCAATTTTTCAACATAATTAGTAGTGAAAACAACGATTCTCTCCCCTCCACAAGAAGACCAAAGGCCATCAATGAAATTCAGCAGTCCAGAGAGGGTGACTTTGCTCCCATTCTCTTCCTTATTGGAACGTTCTTTCCCGCTCTTTTCGATCTCCTTTTCACCAGATTTCTCCTCTTTCTTCTTCCTCTGGCCAGTAAGGTCAAGTGAGCAATCAATATCCTCTATCACAATGATTGATTTGCCTGAAGTCTCAGACAGCAGCCTCCTGAGCTCTGTGTTGTCCTTCACAGATGTAAGCTCAATATCATAAACATCATAATCAAGTAAATTTGCCATTGCTGCAATCATTGTCGATTTCCCGGTGCCTGGAGGACCATAAAGAAGATACCCCCTCTTCCATGCCTTGCCAATTCTGGCATAAAAATCCTTACTCTTTGAAAAAGTTAAAAGATCATCAACAATTTCTTCTTTCTTCTCTGGTTCCATTGCCAGTGTATCGAATGTTGCAGGATGATCAAACACAATATAGCTCCACGTAGATCTGTGATGGCAGTTTGTGTAGAGCTTTCTCTGCCGATTTCTTTGGCTGATTTCTTTTCCTGTCTTGATTACATGCTCCAAATAAGGTCCAAACATCAACTCCTTATATTTCTTGTGGAACACAAGCCTGTAACATTTTCTTTCCAGTTCGGGAAAGTGGGGGGGAAAGCCCATCGGCACCGGAGGTCGAGCCGACCGAAGTCTTCCAGAAATCCATCTCACCTCAACTCCTTGAAACTCATCAATCACTGTCTGATATTCATCCATGCTCAAAACCATTTTGTTGCTGTTTTTCACCTTCTCGGCTTTGAGTCTTTTCGCCGTTTTAGACGAATTGATGCTGAGATAAGCCTCAACTGCGGCATAGGCTCTATGAGGCTTGAGATTGTTACCAATAAATTCATGGATTGAAATCTGAATATAAGGGTTGAAGAAGTCGTTCACCTTCCTGACAAGATTCTCTACACCAGTGATGACTTGTCTGGGACAGTATCTACGGATCATTTCCCACGCCAGGAAGAAACTGAAGATTGAAGAACCAATGGTTCCCAAAATTTCTGGGGCTGCTTTCGTTCTTGTAATCATTTTGAGCTTTTCAGATTCTTCTGCTCTCCCCTTTGGAGTAGGCAGGCAGAGCCTAGCCTTATATATACATAAAGCTACGAGAATAAGTTGCTAGAACACGTGAATCCGGCCAGGTCTACGTTTGGACTGAGAGAAAGGAAAGGAAAGGGAAAGGAAAGAGTAGAGCGCAGACATGAAGAGAAAGGAAAAGGGTGCAGAGCACTAATTAAAGGTAAAGCAAATAGTTTTAAATGTAATTTTAACTATTTACATTTTTTTTTAATAACGTCATGACGTCACCATGTGACCTATTTGTTCAGGTCACTTGTTACGGGTGATGTGTATAGTATAATTAGAGACTTGGAGAATAAAAGAGCTGGATGACACACGTTTTGGTCCTCTTTGAAGTGTGATTTGCCATTTATGCCGCTCAATAACTGGGTGTATGCTAACTCGGGACACATCCCGCTTGAAGCCGCTGTGTTGGGCAGTAGTGCTATAAAAAAAATTAAAACGAATATGACTATAGAGAGTTGAAAATAAAATTTATAAGTATTTTAAATATATATAAATAATTTAATGGCATTTTAAAATCATTTTCCCTTCATAGGTCATGATGAGACTCATGAACTTTGTAATGCCTTCTTGATTTGATATTTATGGCGAGTTTTCACTAAAATATGTAGCATTGTTTTTTTTAAATATATATTTTTTCGAATTAAATAGTTATATTTTATTTTAAAATATTTAAAAAACATCTATTTTATTAAAATAAATATCTTTTCTATCAATTTTTTTTTCAATTATTGTCTTTCATTGAAGGAATTCAAATTTCACAAACTTATAAATATCACCATTAATCTTTTCTAATTAACAAAGCTTGAAGTGATGACTCACTCATAATTAAATATTCTCTCCAATTTTTGTGTTAAGTTAAAATTGGATGCTTGGATCTAAACAAAAGGGAATATTTCATCCTTTACATAACAAGAAATGTTTATACAAGGATGTAACCTTAGGAGGAGTAGAATGATTTATATTAGACTATTTCTTTTTTTTTAAATGGTGTCTATTATTGGATTAGTTAGTTATTATTATTTGAAAATAAATATAAAGTAATGTGACAATTATTTGTGTTGTTAAAGTAATAAAGATTATTTTATAATAAATATATATAACTAATTTTACAAATAAAAATACGAATCAATTGCATACTCTTTTAAAATTACTATTATAATAAC
Source organism: Voacanga thouarsii (assembly GCA_026120185.1). NCBI lineage: Eukaryota > Viridiplantae > Streptophyta > Magnoliopsida > Gentianales > Apocynaceae > Voacanga > Voacanga thouarsii. The sequence goes on along the minus strand of JANUWF010003365.1, from coordinate 419,560 downwards.
AAAGATGAGGGCAAGAAAAACATTATTAATCCACATCAATGATTGAAATGAGTATGATAAATAATTTTATTAATTAAAATATTTAGATAATAAAATAAGCAATTAAAGTAATGTGACAAATCATACCAATATATGTGAGCAAAATGGTGAAAGAAAATGAAGATACAAATCATATGCCCTCTTAGGGCAAGATATTTTATATGACTCTCTATAGGAATATTGTCACAATATGAAAGCTTTTAAAACCCACCAAACGCCGGCCTTTGTTTCAAACGCGAGGCAACGTGGTTCTGGTTCATCATTTATAGAGTAAAATATAATACTCTTACGTGGACTTACATGTTGTCATTGTACAATGGCAGTGAAGCTTTTTATTCAAGACCAAGACCTTATTGAATAGTAATAGAAAAAGAAAGAGTACGAAAAGAACACAAGTCAAAAATAACATGCTAAGAAAATGACATCATGGGCGGGATGTTTGTTTTCTTGCATTATAGTTTTCTCTTCATTTCTTAATAGCATGGAAATTTCATAGTAAACTCCGATGGCGTTTTGTCACACCCCGGACCCCGAGATATGACATGGCAATATTCTGAAATGGAATATCGAATTCGGAACTTGAATAGACATTACCAAAAATAGACTTAACTATCATAACTGAAATTGCTAAAACTCATAATTATTCGGTTACAATGCAAAACGATCTAACTAATCCCTTGAAATAACTCCAAACGTACTAAAGCTCCAATGTCATAAAGTAGACCATAAATGAAAACGTTACATGAACTCGTCAAATTAGTCACTCTAGATCCTCCTCGAATCACTCGTCTAATTCCTCCTCGTTCAACTGAGAACCTAAAATGATAAGTAAGGTGTGAGCTCACTAGCTCAGTAAGAATCATGACTTAACTGGGATTGAGCAAGTTACATAAATATAGTTTCGCAAATCATTGAACTTTAAAATAGTGGTAGCAGTGGACTTAGTTAGGGTAACACATGGTTGTGGTTTAGGCTCAAATATTTCTCACTTATAGCACACATTAAGGAATAACAAACGAAGGTAACTTTGATCAAACTGAAGAGATTTAGAATTAGGAAGTCAAATGGCGCCCGTTAGGAAGAGTAAACAACGTCTGTTGGAACAAAACGGAAGGGGTCTGATTCTGAGATGAACCGGCGCCTGATTAGGTATGTCAACCGGCGCCTGCTGAACATAGGAACTGACGCCTGTTTAGCTGAAGAACCAGTGCCGGTTCTTCATGGGAAAATTTTCGAAATGCGTTTGTTTCAACCGGTGCCTGTTGGACTGAATAACAGGCGCCTATTCAAACTAAATCTGCAAAAAAAAAAAAAAAAAAAATAGAGCACAATACACGAAAAGCATAGACCCAAGAAAGGACATAAAACCAGAACAAATCAGATGCCAAAATGCACAAAGAAACAGAACAAGGCTCAACATTCACAACCACTCCAATAATGAACAACACAACCATTACCCTACCATTTTTTCATAACAGTTCACTACACCATTTCCAACTTTTCAAATCATTTGAACAGACCCAGAATTCATGACACATGTTTGGGGAGAAGCTTTAGCTAACTGATATCAGTCTCCTAATTATTTTATCCCGTTAGGAGGAGGGCTAGTACACAGAATTGGGTAAGGTATTGTATCCCCCAAGCCTAGGGCCAGTACACAGAACATAAGGGATCATCCCTACCAAGACCAAACCCCAAACAAATGACAGAATAGAACAGAACAGAATTTCAACAGCCAAAATTTAGTACAGAACAAGAATAGTAAAATACATATCATATAGTCTTAATTGAGCATAAACAACTTAACATCACAACAAATTATTCCCATGCTCAATCCAATTGGATATTAACATAATTTTCAGATTGAAAAAAAAGAAACAGACGATCATAAAGCTAAACCATCAGTTGAAAATCAATACATTTAAGTCAGAATCCTTACCGGGAATCCTACTCACAGATCACCCTTATCACCACCAACCTCTTCCACACCTACAATCCCAATCAATCCCCATCAGAACATCATTCACCCCATTTCTCCCCAATTCAGAACAATAAAATCAAGAACCCTAGATATCAATTAAACCTCAATAAAAACTTAAGGGGAATGTGGATTACCTAAACTCGAAGCCTCGAGCTCTTCCCCTTCCTTTGTCTCCTCCCCTTGGCCTTTCTCCTCTCTCTGAACTGTCTCTGACAGTTGAACAACGGTGTGAATATCAGAATCACATTCTGGCAGAACGTTTAATCAGTCAGAGAGTTAAAAAATTACTATCAAGTCCTCCTAATATTCCTCTATTAATTAAGTCCCTAACTATAAGGGCTAAGCCCATGACTAATTAACACAAAGAAATGAAAGGCTCAGTAGAGTCTCTGGACCATAGGCTCACACATTTCTAATAGAGAGAGTATATATATAGTTGTGAAAGACTTCTGATGCGATATTTGGTATCGTCATATATTGACATTTGATAATATTAGTAATATAAAGAGATTTTTTTAAAAAAAAATATGAAGAATTTTTTTAATTTAACATATCAAATTTATCTGAATTTAATGGGATATAGTGAGATCGGGCAACATGATGGCCCCATCTGGGTGTCCCACCACCTCAATCTAGGCCCAGGTGGGTAGTACGCTGGGAGAAGAACGGGACGAAGGGCATGGAAAGGAAAGCGAGGCTAGCAGCGGCACACCTCATTCGCTTTCGGATTCAAAGTGGGTCCACCCTTCCAGTGGAAGTGGGACCGATACCTCTTTTCACTCCTGCTCATCTTCACTTTCTTCGTCTCAGGAGGTGGACTCTTTTTCTCTTTCGGGACACTCACTTCTTCCAAAATAGATTTCTAGAATACATCCGAAATTTATTCTTGACAAACATTATTAAATTTATATGAAGAATAAAGGGATGTGTTATTTCAATTAAGTTAAATTAATTTATCTGTAAATTAATTTTTATATACTAATTTAAGTTACCTACAAATTAATATTTTTTTTAATCAAATAAAAGGCCATATTACTTAATTAGATACAAATGATTCTATGTACATGGTATCTAATTTAATATTACTCTTTTTTTCTAAAATAAAATAAGGTTATCTTTTTTTTTTCCTAAATGAAATATGAAAATTATTTAAATTTATTGAATTCAGATATAAGTTATAACAACTCATGTAACGCACGGAGAATCAAACAAGCAGTTAATATAAAAAGAATGAAATATGTGAGTCTAAATAGAGATATTTTAATTATTATAGAACTATTTATTAAAATTAGTTTTATTTATTTTTATTTCCATCGAAAAATTAGTTTTGTTTCTCTATTTTCGTCGAGTGGAATCCAGTTGAACATTTTTAATAAAATATAGTTCTTTAATTTTTCTCTTTTTCATTTCTTTCCTCTATATAAAAATAAATCTAAATATTTAAATTTGTTTCTTTTTATTTTCTTTCCTTTTAAATCCTTCGTACTCTGAAAATGATAATGCTTTTTGTCCTTTCACTCAAAATGATTTAAAAAAAGGAAAAAGAAAAACTACTTTCCAAAATAAAACCTACCTAATAAGACAAAATAAATATTTTAAATTGTCAACCACTCTCATATTTAAATATTATTTATAGTCTTTATAATTTTTCTTATATGAAATTTGATTTATTATAGTCACTCCTCTCTTAAGGTTCAAATATTTTCGCTAGGCCAAAACTAGCGGACAAAGCTTAAGCCAAAAAACTAGGTTGGACTTTAGAGGTAACTCTGCACTTTACATAGAAAACTTCCAAATTAGCATGCAATGCTAAAAAATAATTAAATTGACAAGACTTTAAAGCTGACTCACAACTTTCAATTTTTTTTTTCTTTTTTGAAAAATACTAATTGCATTCATCGATCCTTAAAGGCCATTCGTCTTTGTTGGCTACAAACTAGAAAACAAAATTCAAATCAATCAGGCTTTTAGTCAGTCATTCCTCCTAATACCAACTGCATTCACCCTTCCATTACCTTTAGGGATAAGGCCGCAAGCACACTTGTTGTGCACAAATTGGCAGAAAAATTACTACTCATCGTAATCCTAGGCCGAAAATTTTGACTCATGGGTCCAATAGCAGCTGTGGACAATTACTTAAGCTATATTTAAATAGAAATTCTATTTAATTCAAAATTTTATTTTAATTTAAAATAATATTAATATAATTTTCATTTTTCAATAACTGTCATATATTCACAATACATCATATTCTTTCTTTTTAATCCTATTTAGATCTCTATATATTTAATAATTTTTTATTTTATCCAAATAAATTTATTTCAAATAAATTTCTATCCATTTACGTATATTTTTGTTATGTTGTAATAGAAATCTCAAATTATTAATAGATACTTAGATTATATTTATATATCATTTATATTTTTATATCATTTTTCCATATGAGTTTTGGAGTATTATAGAAGTGATACACCTTCACAATTTATTTTCTTTTCATATTTCACTCTAATCAAATAATGTAGATGTGCTATTTGCGTTTATATATACTTCCATTCTCCTTCTTACACATGTTATACTAACTAGATTTAGTACAAGTTATAAAACTAGCCAATGCTAATCAAAACAATTTCACTTATATAAAATTTCCAGCCTAGTGTTCTTTCACTAGTTTGAATGATTTTTTCCTCTTCAAAAATAATAATAATAACAATAATTTGTATAAAGTGAAAAAATTAAAATTCAAGAAAAAAAAGTTACAAAAGAGGTGATTGACATATTCCAAAACTTGAAGATAGTCCATATTCTATACTCCTTCCGTCCCAACTAAATTGACTTACTTACTATTTTAGTTGTTCTAAAAAAATTGACACTTTTCTTAAAAGAAAAATTTTTAATACATTATATATTATAAAATAATCAATATACTTCACATTTATTACTTTTATATATTTATAAAATATTATGAAACCCACATATTTCATATTTTTATTATACTATATTATTATTATATTATAACATTTACTTTTATATAAATCTTGTGTTAAGTCAATGTCAATTTGGTTGGAATAGAGGGAGTAGGATTTTTTATCAAATCGGATAAAAAACCTAAATACTCACCGCGAATGAGATGGGATTTTGAGGTAGCCCCGTGCACGGGATACCTCGTGATTGGCAGACACGAGGTGGCAGACTACCTCGTCTCTGCTAGACGGGAGTTGCTACCCGATTGACCGAAAAGTGACCCCTGTGAAATTAGAATGCTTTGTCATGTGAATCAGATCGGGTAAAAGGTTGGCCCTTTGACCATGTTGCCCTGAAGTTCCCCAACAATTTGTTGTTGCGTTGGAGATTATGCCCAGAATGGTAACTATATATGAATTATCTACTGCATGTTTGAGTTCTTTTTTGCTGCTATGTTTTTGGGTTTTGTGCGAGTCGCCCATGTGACCAGCTCTAGGTATAGGCTGGACATTACAGTGGATTTTTTCCATTTAGTTTTTATCGGTTTAGTGCCTTACGTTAGATGGGTTCACTTGTGCGTGAACCTCTCACTACTTAAGCCGTCGTATTTGGCAGAATAGTCTTTGTATTTGGTAAATACAACGGCTAAACAATGATTTTTTAACCGTCGTAATAGGTCTCATCGCTTTTGGTTGGCAACGGCTACGAAACCATCCTATTAGGCTAATACGATGGTCAAATACGACGGCTATATGAAAGGATCATTTTTTATCAGCTTGGAAGGTCAAATTACACGGTTCGTAAAACCTTCATATTAGTTAAATGAACCGTCGTACTTGAAGTTCAAATACGACGGCTTGAAACTGTCATATTTGATGTCAAATACGACGGCGTTTATTGTCGTATTTGATGTCTAATACTAGAGCATTTACCGTCGTATTTGATCTCAAATACGATGGCGTTTAACCGTCATATTTAATGTCCAATGCGACAGCCGTTGTATTGGTTGTCAAATATGACGGTTTATACGCCGTTGTTTTTTTACTTTACTACCGAATACGACAGTTGTAGCTGTCGTATTAGGCTTTTTTTTTATTTTAAAAAAAGCATTTTTTATTGGTATGACCCTGTACATATACAATTTCAAGCCAAACACAATAGAATCAACTCATTCAATATCAAACATAATAACATTACTGGAAACTGGCGTATTAGCCACGGAATTCATACGTGGCTGATTACCCATACAACACCCACAGATCAGCAACGGATTAAATTTCGTGGTTGATATGTGGAAGAATCCGATTAAGGTTGTCAAGAATAAATTCGTGGTTGATCCGTATCTGATCACCTATGGATCAGCCATGAAAATATTTAAAAATTTTATGAAAATTATTTATGGATAATCTGTGGCTGATTTGCTATGAATCAACCACGGATTTTTTTTTTTTTTTTGTAAATGTAATTATATAATCAAATATTTCCGTGGCCGATACGTTGTTGATCAGCCACGAAAATTTATTTATTGTTGATTCGCACCTGATTTGTTATGAATTAGCAACGGAATATTTTTTACAAATTCAAAAATTTTTGTAAAAAATCCGTGGCCATTTCATAGCAAATCAGCCACGACATATTTTTGAATTTTTTTAAATTATGGCATGGCTGATCCGTGGCTATATAGCTACAAAATAGCCACGGAAAATTCCCTTGCAAATGTACAAATTATTCCAGATCTCAATTCCATTTCTTGCAACCCATTCCCCTCAATTCCATCGGCTTTTCTTCTTCTATCTGCCACACCCATTTCCCTTGGTTTGCTCCCACACCTCCGTCGCCGTCGCGCTCGTCCTCACCGTTTGCCGCCGCAGAGGTGCCTCGCCAAGGGAGTCTGCTCTCGTTGCAGACTTCTTCTACTTGGCTCGAAGTTTTCTATTTTTTTGTTTTCGTGAATGAGCAATGTGTGTAATGTGTGTTCGAAGGGTGTAATTTGGATACACTTCACTGAATTTTTCTTCATTCTTTGAACCCGCATTTTGGCAGAAAGAAGCTCCGATTCCATTAGCTTTTCGAAGGGTGCATTTGGGTGCTCTTCAATCGTATGTGTAGTCCAGGTTTGCTTCTATGAACCAAGATTTGATGTCTCCTTGAAGTTGGATATATTTTATTCTATTTCTATCGACAAGTGATTGTCATTATGTAGGTAGATTTAATGGTGAAATGTGTCCAAGGAATTTGAGAGAAATAATGTATTGTATTGATTGTTTGGCATATTGTCTGAACGGGAAAGAGTGCAAAAAATGGGAGAATAGTTTATGATGAGTACTAATTTTAGAATAGTTTATGGGAGAATGGAGTGCAAAAAATGTGTTGATTGGTTGGCATATTCATTTTAGAACACTCAATGTGAGCACTAATTTTATGATGAAGGCTAAGTTTATCTTTCAGCAAAGCCATGTTAGGCAGATTAATGAAACTTGTAGAAAAGGGGTAAAGTCCATTTAGTTTGTTGAATTGTGTCTTTGACAGCTTTAAACTTGTTTGAATCCATCCAATAGAATAATTAGGTATAAGTATAATCACTTTGAATGAATAAGTTTTAGTACAATAATTAGTATTATTGCAATGTGCTTGGTTTTTAATTGGCTAATGTTACACTAAAATATTTTATCTGATTAGCTTATAGTTAGTGTGTGCATTAGTTTATTTTGTTTATTTAAATTTTGTTATATGGAGAACTTGTGGAGGAGATTTTAGTACATAAGAATTATTGCAGTCTAATGGAAATTATTGGGATATTCTCGGTTAAGTAATTGAGGTTCGAATGGTACCATTTGCTTGAATAATTTTCTTTTATTTTCCCCATTTCTTCTCTTTTGACCGCCATTTCCTTGTTGGGATTCTGGGAATATTCTAATAAATATGTTTATTTCTCATCCTTCCTTAAACATATTATTATGTCCTTTAGTCCACTAAAACTTCCGTCATTATTTTTCTTCATTGAGGCAACCAAGCCTTCATTTCCTTAAGTTTACTAGGCAACTAAACTATAGGGGGGTTAATTTGTTACCAAAATTGGATGGCTACGTTAATTCTCTTAGAATATTAAGCCTTGAGCCTCTTAACCTACTGTCCTTAAACCTTAGTTTTTTTTTATTTTTTATATATGCTTTCCATTTTCTTTCCCCCTTTTTAAAGAAACCAACCTTAGGTTCCCTGTTTGCTACCCAAAAAAAAAAAAAAAGTAAATAAAAGGGAAAATATATATAAGGAGCCACGAAAGTAATGGTCTGCATATTAAATTAATGAGACCTAATGTACTTTGAGGCATTGGTGCCTATATATATAAATATATCCCACAATAAAACACCCCTTAGGTACATTCCTCTTTTTTTTTATAGATTTCATTTCAAATGAAAAGATTAATTATACCCAAAAGAAAGAAAAAAAAGGTTGGCTGGGAGGGGGGCAAGAAGTAGGGGACTTTAAGAAGGAGATAGAAGCAAAAGTCCATACATATATGAATAACTAAGTGTTCTTGGATTGAACAGTAAAAGTAGCAAAATGCAAGAGTGCAAGTAAATCATGTTGAGGAGATGTCGCATTAGGAGCAACTCATACTTGAGACTCGTCATTAATGGATGAGATAATGGCCACGATGCGGGTGCACTTAGAATCTTGCTTATCTAAAGGAGCCACAGACAATGAGAGGACTCATGATGATGCATGATTGTAGCTTTGAAAAACTCATTTATATAATAGATTAGTTTTTATCGACTGTCACAACATACTTATTACTATTATGTGGTGGAGACCATTTTGTGATGTCTTATTTTCTTGTGGGAGTTGGATATTATTAGACTTTATTTTGTTTGTTAATCTATTCTATTTTGTACTTTGTGGCCTGGGTGTTTGTTGATATGTTGGGTGTTTGGTTACAGGAGTTTGATTGTTGATATGTTGGGTGTATGTTTATAGGATTTTGGTAAGGTCTTGATATGTGTATATCCTGTAAATAGGTTAAAAAGTCATATCCTATAAATAGATTAAAAAGTCAGATAGGAAACAACTACGAAAATTCCGTGGCTAATTTTTTGCCAATTTCGTTATATAAACAGCCACGAAATTTCGCGGTTGATTACCAAATTCAGCCACAGAATATTTCGTGGCTGATTGAATAAGCCACAAATATAATTTCAACCACAAAAATATTCCGTGACTAATCAACCACGACTTTGTTTCCATGTCTGAATTATTTTTCAATTAAAGAAATTTTCATTATTTGAAATTAAATCAGCCACGAAATATTCTGATTTATATATTCAGCTACGAAAATTTCCATGACCAATCACTCACGACAACTATTTCCGTGGCTAATTACCTTTTTAAATTTAAAAAAAATATTATTATTTATTAAATCAGCCACGGAATTTTATTATCAAATACGACAATTTTTGTGGCTAATCACCCATGGAATGGTATTCCGTGTCTGATTTCTTATTTTTGAATTAAATAATTTTTAATTATTTTGAATTAATTAGCTATGGAATTTAATTTATCAGCCACGAAATATTCCGTGACTGATCACCTACAGAAATATTTTTTGTGGCTGATCAATCAGCCACGGAAAATTTTCTGTGGCTATTTAATGGCTGAGTTCAATCAACCACGGATTTCATCCGATCAGCCACATAATTTGTCGTGGTTAATGGGCTAGTTTCCAGTAGTGTAAAACCAATATCCTCATTGCTAAACAACTCAAAAGCAATATCTGCAATAATCAAATCATAAAAAATCTACAAAGTTCCAAAAAAAGATTGTACTACATGTATGAGAAATAGGAAATGTCATGAAATCGATCAGAAACAGTAGTACAAATATAAACAAGAAGGAAATCAAAATATGTTATTTATCACGGACAGGCTTGTCAGGATCACATGATCCAACAGGTCGAGAAGTGGAACCAACAACAGGAGATGCTGTAGAAGCACTAGATGGAGATATACGTGCTACATCAAATGCACCTACATCAAATTTGCGAGATAATGCTTCTATGGTAGTCTAAAGCGCAGTTATTAGTGATTCGTAAGCTTTTTTGCTCGCGCTGAATCTCAGCCTGTATCTCAACTCGCATCTCAGCCTGCATAGTATATATATCACATACTCTGCATACGTGCCTCAATCTCAATCTTGATGACTTCCTCAACATTTGCAGCAGAACTTGATGATTGATTGACTGAGGTTGGTGTGGGTCCCTTTCCCTTGCACCTAACACGACTTGTCTCTAATCGGTCTTACGAAATTAAGAAATAATATATCAAATTTATATTAGGTTAATGTATTGTCTTTGTCATATTTTAATAACTCAAAAAAAAAATAGCAATTGAAAATTTCTTACAATCATCTCCGCAATCGAACCATCAACTTGCCGATCATGCCACCTTCGTGTCGTAAGGAACATATCATACTGTGATGTCAGTTGGCCTTGTGAAGCCATCTGTAAATATGTGTGAGAAATTCAATCAACTTAGATAAATTTCAAATGAATAGTGTATAAGATAAACTGAATACATAATCCTATATAACAGAATGTAGCATTCTTCTTGTGACCGGTACATATGTCATATATGATCGATTTTGTCAATTCCGCTTGACCTTCATCTGTGATTATTTAAAATAGTTAATATATAAAATAATTTTATGATAAAAAAAGGTAAACAAGTTGTGAGACATAAAAGTAGCTAACTTCTATACATATGACCTGTGTATTTTCCAAATGCCAATAATCAACTAATATCCTCCATTGATTTTCGTCAACCCGTTTACCTTCACAAACAATAGGCTCTGTATTATACTGAAAAGGAATGTAATATCTTTGTTTCAACTTCGACTTATAATCCTTCCACGCTACATATAGCATCTTCATTATGACACTACGTCCTTGTGGTGGCATTGTTGTGTTGTCCTTGTACGTATTAAACAAATAATTAATTAACACGAAATGTAAACTTTTCAAGAAAAAACTCTTGCAAATGTTAGAATAAAATTACTTACCTATAATTCTTTCCAAACTCCGTCTTTAAGTCTCTGAGGTATGGAATGCTAATCCCTGTAATTCAGAGGGATCCTACTACTCATGCCTGCAAAACAGCCCACTATTGAACTATAGCGAGATGCATATATCCCTACAAGCCCTCCGTATTGGTTAATACCAACATCGTACTTTCGGAAGCTGACCCACCCCATCCAAAAGGTAACTTTCCACTCCTGTGAGAACTCCTCGCCGTGGAACCTGTAAAATATTAATTAAAAAATTAATAAAAAACAATTAAGAAAGAAAAAAGTTTAATGCGATTTCAACAGCCACATAGATCAATTTAAGTGAAAACTAATTTCCTAATAAATTAGTAAACTTGAGGCGTTAAGGCCTGAGGAAGAAGGTCCTACCCAACTGGGACTTACATCAAAGGTAGGTATGACTGTCTCCTTATTAGTATGTAATCTCTGACCACCCTCGTGGACTGGTGCTTGTGTCTCTGTACCCTGTGAGGAATTAGTTCTTGATCTTGAGGCAGTTATAGCATCCTGCATCGAACTATATCGAGAAAGTTTGTTAACCATCTACAAAACACAAAGATTTAATATTGAGTAAAAGATTGTAACAATTGTAGCACATTTAGTAAACGGTTAAGTGATTTAAGTATATTTAAATTGCAGGTTGTATTCTTTTTCCAACTAAATCTACTTTCTCCCCAGAAATGCCATCTCTAACCTATACGGCATCTATTTCGCGCGAAATAGGACGAGAATCTAGCTGCTACGCGAGAAAAGTTTCTAAATCATAGTCCCTTGAGTACACATCATAATTATCTCTTCTCATTATTGGCATTACCACATGCCGGTCTCTTTTTTTAGGACAACGAGAATACCAAACTTATTCTGCTTGGTTTGCTAGTATGAATAGTTCATCTATCTCTCTATTTTTTCAGTACAACAAACGGTCCAGAGTCACCAAAGTAAACTTTAGATATTCAACTTTAACACCTTAATGTACATCAACCCAATCATATTTGAATAACACAAATTTCATTCATTATTATATTGGATCCTTATAATATCAGTAAGCGCTTCATAGTAATTGAGACCAGCTACTACGGGATTTATATCTTTTGGACTGGAATAACTCGTCGTATCAGCTTTACACATAACACCAGAATTTTGAGTGGACTTGTTAGCCTCGTAGGCTGTTGTATGAAACCGGAAGCCATTCATGTTGCATTCATTCTAGCACAGTCCCTGATTGAAAGGACCATTTGCAAGTTTTTTAACTTCAATAGGAATATCAAGGCATTCTTCGTTCTCATCAACTTATAATAAATATAAGTGTTATAAGGACGAAATGTTCTAGAGGAATTATTCGCTATATTGTGTATGTTTTGCTTACATAATAATTGAGCCAAGTGTGAAACGTTTGAGAATGAATACGTTATCTGTCATGTAACCAAGATCTAGGATGCTCTCGATTTATGACAGACATGTGAAGGCTACATATAGACATACGTGAAAATATGAGAAAATATGAGAAGTTATAATAAAAGAAGCTTAAAAAAGGAAAGATAACGATTCAAAGGAAAACTGACTCTCTATATGGTTTAAGGATATCAGAGTTGGCTAGAACTTACTGATGTGCTTGCATAAATGTTAAATAATCAAATATTACATCAATCCCCTTTCCAACTGGTTTACCCATCGGGTTGTCATCATTAACATATCTTGGGGGTCTATTCTCTTTACTCTCAATATCATCTAAATATCTGGACATAAATGTCATACATTCCTCTATTAAATATCTACTGGCTATCGAACCTTCGAGCCTAGCATGATTGCACGTAACACTTGAGAGTTTTCAAGTATCTTTCAACCAAAAATGTCCATCGACATTAAACTAGACTAGCTAACAATGCATCATCAGTCAGATGTATCGGTAAATGTTCCATTATATCAAAAAAACTTGGGATGAATGTCCTCTCAAGAAGACATACTGTAATTGCAAAACAGTCTTAAAGATATTCAAGATACTTCTCTTTGTTAACTTTAGAACACAACTATCTAAAATATGAAGCAATTTCAATCAAAAGTTGCACAATATTCTTAGGCAAAGTTGTGTAGGCAGCTAATGAGATTAATTGTTAGAGTAAAATGTGAGAATCATGACTTTTTAAATCTTCCAAAGTCTTTCTCCTCATGTTTACTCATCGAGAAATATTAGAATAATAGCCATTGGGAACTCTCAATTCCTTTAATACTGTCAAAAAAACTTCAACTTCCGATCTGCTTATTATATAAGGAGTTGGTGGCAAACTATATTCAGTTCCAGAAGGTTTTAAAATTGGATGTAAAGACTTTCTAATATTCATTAGCTACAAGTCTTGACGAACTTTGAAGTTAGCTTTTGAAAAAGTACTATCACCCAATAGTGTAAACAACAGATCATCTACAAAATTTTTCTCAATGTGTATCAGGTCCAGATTATGCCTCATCAAATTACTCTCCCAATATGGAAGCTCCCAAAAAATATTTTTCTTCTTCCAATTATAAGAATTTATGCCAAACTTCTATTTGTAGTCAGTTTGCATTTTGATTTTCATATAATCTATTGCATATTCTGTTAAACAACTCTGAAGCTGTGTCAAAATTTCTATCCCTATACACCTTTTTGGCGCTTGTTGTATTTTTATTCCACCATAGAAAATAACTTTGTCCCTACGGAGCTTATGTGATGGTTTAATAAATCTACGATGATCTAAGAAGTAAGGCAAATGGTAAGACAAACAGTTGACACTGCATATCGGTCAAGCCCTCTAGTTATGAACACTATAGTCAGAGAGATTATCATAGGTTAGGAAATCACTTATGGTCCACATAATAGCTATAGGCAAACGAAACATCTCTTTTATCTCAGCATCATAAGTAATCACACCGTCAAGCTGCAATTCTTTCAACTCCTCGATCAATGGTTGCAAAAATACGTTAATCTTGTTTCCCGGACTCTTGGAGCCATTGATAAGAGTCGACAGAATAAAATAAGATTGCTTCATGCATAGCCAGGGTGGCAAATTGTACGATATTAAAATAACAGGCTAAGTGCTATTTGGTATGTGCATATTTGAAAATGGAATAAATCCATCTAAAGCCAATCCAAGTCTAACATTCCGGCAGTCACTTGAAAATTTCAAATACGACTCATCAAACTTTCTTCAAGCCTTAGAATTAGCTGGTGTCTGTAGACTCCATCTTTCACATGACATTCCTGATGCCACCTCATAAGGAATGCAATTTTGAGAGACATGAACAATCGATTTAATCTCGGAGTTAACAAAAAATACCTAACACGCTTGCATGCAACTGTACTGCACTTTTTCTTGTACCTTAGAGCATTGCATACCTCGCAAAGTTGTGCGATCTCATTTTTTCCTCTGTATATTATGCAATTATTTGGACAAACATCCCAAATTTTGTATTCCATTCCTAGCACATTGTTATCTTACTAGTCTCGTAGTAATTCTTGGCAATTTTCACTCCTATCTCACTGAAAATATCTGTTAGAAGCTCAAGTAGCATATCAACAAACTTATTTGACCACTCATTGAGGAATTTTAAATGTAATAATCTCATAATAAATGACAGTGAAGAAAACTTAGTACATCTTGGATACAACTCTACATTATCCTCTTCTAATAATTTATGTATCTCTCTCAAATCTTCAGGCTTTTCAATTGTATTATTGAAGTCACTAATGCCACCAACATCCTAAAGCATCCCAACCATATCATTCCCTTGTACGTTTTCATTCGAAGGAATGTTGCTAGTTGTATTGCGAGAAGATAAGTATGTTTCCCCATAAATGCTCCATTTTTTGTACCAACGCATGAAACCCCACATTTGGCAATGCTATTTAACCTCTATTGTACTATAAAGATATCTATTCTGGCATTTCATACAAGGACAATGGATTTTGGATCCATCAGGTTTGTCTCTTAATGCAAATTCTACAAAGTCATCCAAACCCTTATTATATTCATCACTTAAACGGTCTTATAAGTCAATCCACAGTCGGTCCATCTTCCTATTCATTTATCAATATTTTCAGTCAATGTACAAGTTTTGTTATAATAAATGTATTGCCATTTATCATATTATTTATGAACCTCTATGAACCATATTAAAATATCACTAACCTCTATCAAAGAATATCGTAAAATATCATTAATCTCTATCAAAAACATCATTAAAATTCAAGAACCTCTATGGATACCATTTCAATATCATATTGTTTTTAGTCTTGAAAGCACAAATTGATCAACACATTTATAATTCCAAGCACTAAGCCACCTTAAGATGTGTCAAGGATTTAAGTTAACAAACAAAAAACTTAAAAAAACATACATGAATCATTCATTAAAGGTAATCACCCATTACCCATGAGAAGTGATCATCCATCATTCACAAGGATCTAGTAATGAAATATAAAAAAGTGTCATTCGCTTGCTAATTAGAATAAAGTGCCATACCTCTTAGAGAGAAATATAAAGTTATGGATTGGTGAAACACAAGGATAAGGAAAACAATGAAATTGATCAAGATAATGTAATTTTACCTATCTCATTGTCATCATCATAATTATATGTGTCTTCTTTTGATTTCTTGTGGTTTTACCTAATTTGAAATCAAGTTCAAATCCTTAATTTAAAATTGAAGCAAAGTTTTCCTTCTTAGGCCAAAAAATTCTTTTGGAGTCATTTCCTAATGTTTCTTTAGCTACCATAATAGAAGAGTATTATAGATTTTAAATCAAAAGCTGATTTGAAAATTTTTTGACAAAGTATCCCCTATAAATTGAACATTTTCAAGCACAGAGCCACTCCAAGACGTGTCAAGCATTCAGGTCAATCAACAAAAAACACATAAGATCAATTCAATCATTCAATAAAACTGATATAATTCAATATGGTATAAAACTAACTTAAGGGTAATCACCCATTATCCAAGAGAAATGATAACCCATCACTCACGGGGATCTAGCAATGAACAAGTTTATTCTTATCTTAGTAATGCTCCGCTGGACACTCACAAAAACAATTGTATCTCTAACTTGTGCAACATAGCAAATACTACTTAATTAGTCCAACTAAGAATAAAACTAAGAAGAAAAAAAAAAAGTTCATTTCTGGAATAGCCATTACTTTATTGCATCAACAATATAGTAAATATGTAAAAATGGGATAATTTGAGGGTAAAGTAGTAGGTTGTTTCGGTGGCTTTGGTAGGTGATATTCCTTCCTGAAATGCGTATTGATTGGAGTTCTTGTTGAGTACTTTATAAGTGATCTAAGTGAAAGTTGTTCATCTGATGCCTCTTTACACCAAATCCTAATAATAATAATAATAATAATAATAATAATAATAATAATAATAATAATAATAATAATAATAATAATAATAATAATAATAATAATAATAATAATAATAATAATAATAATAATAATAATAATAATAATTATTATTATTATTATTATTATTATTATTATTTTTTAAATATAAATATATTTATATTTATGATTTTTTAAAAAATATAAATATATTTATATTTATGAATTTTTTTAAAAAATTATAAATTCAAATATTAATATTACTATCTATTTAGAGTAAATAAAAATATTATTATTTTATAAATAAAATATAACTATATTAGATTTATTTTTCATTAAAAAAGGTTTAAAACAATGTTCTTTTTTAAAAAGTTATAAAACAAGTGTAATCTAAAACATAGTATTTCATAAAATTAAAGCATGGAAACTAAATATTAAAAATTGAGTACTTAAGTATTAAATTTTAAACTTCAAAATAAAAATATTGAATTTTTAAATTTTAAATATTAATTTATAATTTATTTTGGTACTATATTATTATTATTATTATTATTATTATTATTATTATTATTATTATTATTATTATTATTATTATTATTAGTTTTATTATTATTATTATTATTATTATTATTATTATTATTATTATTATTATTATTATTATTATTAGATGAGAATCAAACTTCAACTTTTAAACTTAAATAATACTTATTATACTAAAATTTTAAAACAAAAGTTCAATATATTTTAGTCAATTAAATGATAATAAAATTTTGTTATAAAATATATTAAAATAATTAAATACTTAATATTATATATTATCTAATTTATTTAATTAAATTAAAAAATCGACCATAAATCTAATGCTAATATATCTTAACAATAATTTGAAGGAAAGTTAAGTAATTGATCCAATCATTCGTAGATTATAGGAACAAAATTTCATCACAGAAAACCTTAGAAAAAGGAAAATGACCATTTTTCACTATAATTACATCAAGTTATTAATTACAGAAATATTCTTAGAAAAATAAAAGTTAGTCTTTATCAAATTGTACAAAGGGGATATCAATTTCAAATGGCATGTACTTTGGGTAGATCAAATGCCATTTTCATTTTGTGTATGATATATCATTGTTGATGCCATACAAGCCTTACATTTATATTCAAGGGAAAGGGAGTTGGAGAACCAGTGTTATCTGGAATAGCCATTTACAACTATCCTCCAAACCAGAATCGAATAACTCCAGCTTTAGAAGCCATGATTTTAGGAGACAAATCTGCCTTTTACTAACATGCTTTCTCGGCAATTTATTCTCAATTTTTTATAGACTTACATAGTTTATTTCTTTTAGAACTATGTAACTGAACCATATTGGCTAAATTAGTGTGCATATGTGTAGGATTATTGCTTCATCTTTGTAACATTCAACTAGTTTAGAAATTATATAACATTGCTGAATTGCCCAAAAGGCAAGAACAAAAGATAATCAAAATAGATGGCGCCGACATTTTAAAACCTGCAAATTTAATTATCGAAGGAGAAAAGGTAAAGACGGAAAGCATAAATGCTGAAAACTTTTCACAAACTCATACTTTTTGGCAAAATCATACACGAGGGAATAAGGGAACAAAAGAATATTGGCCTCTTTCGGAAGAAGAGTCGAGGTGCTTAGATTTGTAGATTATCAGCTTCGAATAACACTTGAGAGTAAGGACATAGCGGCGGCAGTAGCAATAGAGGAGGAAGTAGGAGTGGATGAACGAGACAGCAACAGATGGGGGGGAAACTGGCTCCAAAAAAGAAAAGGGGAAAGGAGGGAGATGACGACAGCAATGGAGGAGGAAGCAGGAGTGGGTGAATGAGACAGCAACAGATGGGGTGGAGACGGAGCCGAAGAAGAAGAGGGGAAAGGAAGGAGATGACGACTGTCAAACAAATTAGTGGTAAATTGAATATGCCGGGTAGGTTTTAGACATCCTAATCACGAGGGTTAAAAACCGTTGTAATAATTACTAACAACAACGACAGTTAATAACTGTCGTAATAAGTGAAAAGTGGAATTTTAATTACCCTATTTAAACGACGGTTATTAACCGTCTTAATACACCTCACAAACCATTGTAATACCTTAATTAAGTTAATTTAAGTGTTTTAAATAGAATTTTGCTTAGATTTTAATTTATATATACACTATATAAATCTGTTGTATACATAAATAAATATATATTATTAATGTGACAAATAAATTATGTTTTCATACATATACATTTTATTTTTAAAATAAAAATAATTACATGCACAATATATATCTTTATATAAATTAATGAAATAATTAAGATAATATACTATACTCACATATATAGCTACAAAAATAATTGAAAAGTTATTTATATTTGGATACATATATAATACTCACAAATCGATGAAGGATATATACATGTTATGATATGTATGAACATATAATTAATATAATATACTATAACAAAATTAAATCCCATGAGTTTTAATACGAATATCTGAAAACCTAAAATGTATACAAAATTTTAATTGACAAATCAACGGTCTAACTATTAGATGTATTTATAAAGTTAAACTAAGTTTGGTAACCAAATTCAAAGATCATTTGTTATATGTTACAATATTTGTTAATTAGGTAATACCTATATACAATATGATTAATATTAAGAAAAGCTAGTGACTTACAATCAAATTAATGATTTAACCGTTGGATTTGTTCAAGTCATTAACAAAAGAAGTATGACCAATTTTGAAAACAATCGGATACAAATTGGATTGTAATTTAAGGATTTAATCATAATTGGACCTAAAAATGACAGCTAAAATTGTCTGTATTTAGTTGTCACTAAATGACGGTTTTACTATCTTAGTAGTATTTGCTCTAGTATAATACGACGATTATTTCAATTGTCATATTTGATAGTATATATGTTGGTTTTTAGCTGTCGTATACAGTAAAAAATAATACTACACCGTATAAATTCGAATTTATACGACGATTTCTTGAACTATTGTATTATGTATGATTTAATACGACAGTATTTCAAAATCGTCGTATTTGATTTAGTTAATACAATGGTTATTGTAAAACTGTCATATTTATCGTAGTTAATACGACGGTCGTTTGTCTATTGCTACGGTTTTGAAGGCGTTGTAAAATGTTTGGTTGTAATTGCCCTATTTTTTTTTTTTTTGTAGTGTCTATAGATTTGTAGTGTGTTTTATTTCTATGCCTCTTGGTAGTCCTTGTGTGAGTATTTTTAGCGGACTGTTGTTTTGCAAATACCGGATGTGGATTATGTTGGGTCAGTTTCCATCTGTTATTTGTGTGATTTACTATGGATTTTGCTTAGCCAGTGTTTCCAATTTGTGTTCGCTTGAAATTGCTTGACCAAATTTTGAATCCATCTGCCTATATGGTTATTACTTTCTGGAGCATTTTAGTGAACTAGTTTTTTTGAAGCTGGCTGTGGATCTTGGGTGTTCATCAAGTTGCGTTCTGGGTTTGTTGTGTGCACTGTGCACAATCGGGCAGCAAGTGCATGACTTCGCTTCTGGTAGATGCAAGGTAGTCTGCCACCTTGCGTCTGCCAATCGGGGGTACCTCAGAATCCTATCCCATTCGCTGTGGGTATTTGGATTTTTGACCCGATTTGGTCAAAAAAAACCCAAAGGGAGTATTAGGTATAGAAACTTCAAGGTAAATACAAATTACCCCTAAATATAAGCAATATAAACAGGCATCTAACTAGGCCCAGGCCTGATCCCTTTGACCCGAGGTTTAGATCTGTAAGCCCAATCTAAAGTGCTGCTTTCCATTGGCAGTTTATAAGAAATAGCCTGCGACTATGTTCATAGTGGAATTTGTAAAAGCCCAATTGGGTTTGAGGCAGCTTCCTCGGTGTGAAATGGATAAACTTGGAATTTGACCTCCTGTGGAAACCAGTTTAGTATGGGATTGTTAAACGTGATTATACAGATTGTGCTTTTAGAAAATTACATTTAAAATGAGATAAATTTATTTGTTTGATAATTTCATTTTAAATATAAATTTGAAAATAACCACTAAGGTTATTTGCATAAGGTAATCTAAAATTTGTTTCTACATTTATTTTTATTAACTTTATCTTTTAATAGCTTATAATTTTTTTTTTACATTTATATGTATACATTTATTTTAATTATAATTATAATTATATTAGAAAATTTTTAATAATATGAAAAATAATTTCCATAAAAATAAATCAAAGTGGAAAAGTACTGAAATTTAACAATAAAATTTTTTAAATAAAAAGGTAAATTATTGTAATATGGAGATAAATAAAATAATAATTTTAATTAATAATTAATTTCTATTATTGAAAATCACACTTGCCAAATGTTTGGATACCCAAGCATTTCTCTCATAGTGAAAACAATCGGATTTAAAATATTAAAGATTGAAGCTATTTTGTTTACCAAACAAATCGGAAAAACAGTGCTAGAGTACAAACATACTTTCGAGCTGTACAAACGTTAAGAGAGAGAGTTATGAATAGTTTACCCTCGCTCTCAAGTTGGCGGTAAATTACAGACAACTACTCTTTTTATTCAAATTTAAATATTTCATTTCAAATTGAATTTGAATGGAAACATAAACAGTCAAATCTGCATGAACTAAGTATATATTATAGAAATTTAAGAAAATGTTTTGATAGAAAAAGTAAAAATTTATAAGTATTTGTTTTAATAAATTAAGAATATACAAGGATATAAATATAAATATATATATATATATATATATATATATATATGTAGTTGCCTCAAATTATTATAGCTTAACCTGAATGTTGACCCAAGTTGTTTTTGGGAGCTTGATCTGAATCTATTTAATTAGATTATGATATAAGTTTACGATTTTAAAATTTGATATTATAACCAATCTTTTTATAATAGTTTAAAAAAAAAAAGAATTTTTTTTTATCCGTAGATGTAGGTTACACTGATCGAATCACGTAAATTTTATATATCTATTTAATTTTTTCTTTCTTTTAATTCTTCCATATATATATATATATATATATATATATATATATATATATATATATATATATATATTCAAACCTTCTGTCCTCTCCAGCTACTTGTTAGTTGTAGCTGCTTCTGTTTCCTTTTTCTTTAAAGGTAGTTAATTCATGACTCTTGTTTTGGTGAAAGATAGAAGTAGCCGATGGAGTTGAACAACATCTTTGTTACTAAAGCTAGAAGAATGAAGTCCTAATACAATGGACAACACAAAGTAAAGATAAACTTTGGTGAATGGGATGAATCACAATCCACAAGTGCATTTTGTTAGATTAAGACTAGGTTTTTTTTTTTTTTTTAGTTTGATCACATAAATTTAGTATGTGATTACTTCCAATTTCTAGAATCTATTATTTAGAAAGACGAAGAATTCGATGGTGACGTTGCACACCGAGTTAGGCAGATTAGTTGAAATAGAGGAGCGCGACTGGTATTCTATATAATTATAATATACTATTGAGTTTAAAGGAAAAATTTTATAGAATAGCCGTAAGACCTACCTTATTATATGACACGGAATGTTAGACAATTAAAATGTGTCATATTTACAAAATAAAAGTAGTCGAGAGGCGTATGTTATGGTGGATGTGTAGATATACTAAAAATGATAGAGTCAGAAATGAAACTATTAGGAAAAAGGTGAGAGTAGCATCTATTGAGGAGAAGATAAGAGAAAGCTGCTTATGTTGGTTTGGACATGTACAGAGAAGATTGAGGGATGCGCCTGTTAGGGGAATTGAGGGAAGGAGGTACGATAGGTTAGACAGAGGTAAAGGTGATTAAGAGAGATATGTCTTTATTAGATTTGGATGAAAGTATGACAGTTGATAGAAGGAAACGAAGAGAGAGGATTCATGTGAATGACCACACGTAGATTGATATTTGTTCATATAAATGATTCTAAGTTTATTTAGATTAACGCTTAATTTGTTGTTATTGTTGTTGTATATCTTGCTAAGGAAGAATTTGAAAAATAAAAGAAAAATAATTCATGATACTTGGGGGGAGGGGAAGAGTAGACTTTTTCAGAATTAAGTTGGATTAGTTGTCTTTCTTGGCCTTGTATTTTGAACTTGCCAAATTTAGTACAACCATAAGCATGTTTAAAAACGTGGACAAAAATAAACAAAAAGGGGAAACTCACGAAACTGCATGTTGAAGTTCAATATTAATAAAGTAAGTGTATAGTAATTGAATGAAGATGAATTTGTGTAAATGTAATAATTTTTTTTAAATATATGATATTAAAATAAAGACTTAAAGGGATTAAAAGAAAAAATATGATATATTATAAATATATGATAATTTTTTAGAAATAAAATTTATTTAAATTAATATTATTTTAAATTTAAATTTAAATTAATAAAAATTTCTTCCCACCTCAAAATTTAAAATGTATTATGGCAGCCGCAAAACGGAAGCCACGCCGAGCGCACTAACATTATTATGCTGAAGTAGTCGTTGTCCTTGGCCTTATATGGCTACCATAATTTTCCACTAGGTTTTATGCCTATTCCGAATCATGCAATTTACGAAATACGTCACTCTCAGTGCATTGCCAAGGGCCCGCCCACCCCCCCCCCCTCCCCGCCCGCGCCCAAAAAGCGCTCCGGCTTCTACTTCTAGCAGTTGTCAACGTCTTAACAAAAATTTCCGCTTTCATGTTTTATGATGGATGTCGGGTCGGTATAAATAATTATTATTTATTCCGTTTATAAATAAATATTTTAATTTTTAATTTTTTTAAAATAATTATCTATTTTTAAAATATAAATTATATTTAATTATTTTTTAAAAATTTTATTTTTAATACAATTTTCTATCAATTAATTAATAATACTCTATCCATCTTTAAAAAAATATCAATTTAATAAATGACATACAAATTAAGAAATTGTTAAAATTTATATAATTATAATTGAAAAGAACTATTATATTCCTGAAAAAAATAAAATTTCATTAATTAGATTGGAAATACACACCTATTTAATGAGTCAAATATTTATTGAGTAATTAAATGAGAGATAAATTAAGAATATATGTAATAAATGTATTTTTTATTTGTAAAATTGACAAGTATTTTAATACAATAAAAATAAAAATTTTTGACATTCTTTTTAAGATGGAAAAAGTATTACAATTATCCGTATTAAAGTTATTTTAATTAATAATAAAATCACGTTATCCTATAAAATAGTCAAAAGTGTAATTTAATGATGTGATATAGGTAAAAAGAAAAGAGAAACATGTAATTATTAAAATCATGTAATTAAAAAAATGGTGAAATTCAAATTGATAAGGTGAGAAAGATAATAAAAATACTTTAAATAGTATAATAAATATTTTAATTATTTTGACTATAAAACTCTATAATTCCTTAATATGCGTAATTTTTACAATTAGACCAATTATTTGTGAACAAATAAAATATAATATATAGTTTAAAATATACCAAGAATACTCTTCGATTGAATAAATCAAATAAAACTTGCCCAAACTGATTCACATCTTTGTAATTTTTTATCGATTAGAATCACAAAACAACTTCACCTAATACACACTCGAAAAGACAACAACTCCGAACTTCTCCTCAATTTACAAAAGATATATCAAGAATAAATTTTAATATACTAATAACAAAATATAATGCTAAAATCCAATTAGAGAGACCCTTATGCCATTTTCATTTATACATCACAAGATCAAACTTGTAATGCCAACAGCAACTCAAGTGCCCTACAAAATTTTGTACCTATAGTTTTTCTTGTACATAAGCTCTATAGAAGTTTCCCTTTCCCCACCATTCAATATGCCAACCGCATTTCTTGCACCAACCTCCACCCTCAAATTAAAGCAAGAAAATCAAGGGGAAAAAGATGCAAGAACAGTAATACCACCACCATCATATAAAGGAAAAGCTTGTAGAATAATTTGAACTATATGGTTGAAATAATTCCTGTTGATCCACAAGGAATAAAGGAGAGAGAAGACAAAAGTACAAATTGAGAAGAGAGAGAAGGCTTCAAGCTGTTGCTATTATAGGGTAGTTTTCTATAGGTAGAAGTTACAGAACAAGGTTATATAAAAGGAACTGATCTCCATAGCTGCATTGGATATGTACTTCGCTCCATTGTTTTTCCATCATGGGATAAAAACCTTACAGAGAAGGGGCACAGAGAGAGACAGATAGATAAATTAATAAATAAACAAATGAATTTTAAGGGGGCAAGCGATCAACCCTGGCATATCTAAACCAGCATTACTCAAGATTTACAAGATAACGAGCTATGACTGCAAAAACTTGCTTGCGCCGGTTGGTCAAGAGAGTGCAATATCCTAGTCATTGATAAATCCCAAAGTGTCATCTCATGTTGCAGCAGTGAGGCTTCCCATGTTGTTGCAATTTGTTCCACATGCAGATCATCTGCCTGGGAGATTGGTAGTGAGCTGTATAATAATCTTCTATGCATCCAAATTGGCAGAATTTTAAGCTGTGCACATATTCCACAGGCTTTGAACTATTGAACTTCTCAACCCACAAACCCATACTCACATCTTCCATCTTGAACAGCTGCATATAAAGAGAATAATTAGCCCCTTCTGCAATAAATCGTTGCTACCATGAGAAAGAGAAAGGGAAAGAGGAGAGGAGATGCATACCCTTAATTTATGTTTATCAAACTCGGATATGATAAAGTCTGCAATATCTGATGAAACAACATACCCAGGGCCATTTGCATAAGGTGGATAATCTTCTTCTGGCCACTCCTGAACAATATCCAGAAAAGAAACTTAGTCATAGGCTTTAAACTCAAAAATGCAGGTCGGATGTAACACCACAGACCTCAAAGAAGTTCCAATTTTAAAAATAATACAGTTTCCATATCAATGTGAATTAGGAATGTCTAACAGAAACATTAGTTTTCTGAAATTTCCATGCCTAAATTCAATTTTAAACAAAAAATCATAGCATCTAAGCCAATTTATTGCAACTCGAACAAACAAATCACACCAAATACCAAATACCAAATACGAGTTCGGCTCCATGTTTGACATTTGTTTCATTTCAAACTAATTTATGAAATGATAAACAGTCTCACTTGAAAAACAGATCATTTAGCCGCAAATCCAAGATTTCACAGCTAACAATGAACCATCAGGAGAGTTGCATGTCAAGGCCACACATAAATGCAACAGGTTTCACTTCAGTTATTTGAATTAGTTTTGAGTCAAGAACATGCTTCCAATTTCCAGAAGAATTTCTTATTACAGGCATAATACATTCTACGACAAGTCAGGAATTACATGTAACATATTCAAAATTACCTCATAAGTCACTGCCCATTTACCACTACGCAGGGGCTTGTGGTAGTAGTTGATGTTTCCAATATACAAGCTCCTATTCTCAGGTATTTTATTTGCTTCCATAAGAACTGTTTCCACTCTCACAAATGTGTCATCATCACACTTCATAACATATTTGGCAGCGACTTTCATAACCTAAAAATAGCAACCAACACAATGAATTTCTAAGATATAAAACATAATTAATAGAATCCCAATGATTGAATATTCACCCCATATTCACAGATGGCAACAGTTTTCAAGACAACAAGATCGTAATTATCCATATATGGCACTATAATGATGTCACCAAAAAAGTCGGCTTCTTTCTTTAACTCCGCATTCACTTCCTTTCTAGGATGCTGGCCAGAGAAACATCAGTATCAAATAAGTTTTAACAGGTGAAAATTAAGATTCACAAGATAAAAAACTTGCATTCCAAGATCACATGGTGCAACAATTTTACCTACCAGTGCCACAAAGAATCTGGCCACTACATTAGCAGATTTGATAAGCCTATTTTGCATCCAAGACTTCCTAACAGCCATTCGTTCAGCAAAATGGTTGCCTGCGGAGAGAATACCAATGAACATATCAACAGGACCATCTGGCAGAGGAGGGGCTTTCCACCTGGGAGACAAATCAAGATGCCTTTGTGGATCAAAGCTAGGATGTGATGTGGGCAAGGAAGCAGCAACTATACTGTGGACATCAATGTCCCCATTCAAAGTTAAACCAGTTGCATCCTCAAGTGCAAATCCCTATACAATCAGATTTAAGACCTTTTAAAAATCTACATCAACCCAGCAAGCCTGAAAATAACAGAAGACTGCTCACCATATGATATGGAAATGAGGTAACATGCCTCCCATCAACATTTATATGATAACCCTCCAATCCAGCACTGAGGGTTAGAACAAATAGCTTATCCTCTGCAAATGGGAAAGGCCAATCAATAGATACTTTCTTTGTTCTGCCTATCAGACGATTTAACCACCAAGATGCCTTTGTTTCCTCGAAGTGATTGTCATCATCACGAATCCACTTCTCACACTTTACCTGACCATCAACTACAAAGTGTCCAAGTAATAAGCTATATAGAACAGTGTGGGCAAAAGAATGCAGTTTACTTGTTATCAAAAACTTCGTAAATTTAAGCAGTACCAGAAAAATGAACAACTGAGTTCATAAATGAATGGAGAAATGCAACCAAAAGTCCAATTACATTTTTTTTCCTTTTTTTTTACATATATCTTTTCTATTTTTTTTCCATTTTGCAGTGTACAATTGCTGAAATGAAAGAAGTAACATAGAATATACGTGTCTGAAATCCATTTTATTACAAAACCGAAATCCCATGTGTATCAATATTGCCCAACTTAATGAGAAATTCAAGATCAACAGCTAATATATCTTAATGAAATCAACTACAATCACATATCACTTTATTTGACTGAAAACTTCAATAGCCTAATATGACAGAAATTTCTAAATTCAACTCAATCTACAAACAGCTCGATTAAACACCATTAATATAGTCGTAAAATTTTACTTATTCAACAATTAAAAGGAAGAGGAGGGGGGGGGGAGTTGTTAAATTACTCACCAGTCTCCTCATCGGCCCTGGACTTCCACCCTTCACACCGATGTGCAGTCCCCCATTGCATCCTGTAACAAGTGTTCTGCTCGATCACAGGCTTCCCACTCCAATCCCCTTTCAACCGGGGATTAAAATGCAAAATTCTTGGCGGGTCCTCTCCATCCACAGTCTTTAACCCCTGTAATTCCATCATAAACTGTGACACCATCACGTATTGACCTTCTTTCAGCACTGAAATCTTTGTATCATGCTCCGGATGAGCTCCTTTCGGCTTCCCTACAATTGTTATATGAGACCCCAATGTCAATCCACATGGCAACTCCATCAGTCTCCCCTTATCCCAGAATTCAGCCCCTGAGATGGTTATGGAATGAAGGCATGAATCTTCTGCGATCTTATTCAGTGTCTTTTTCCGTGGAAGTGCCGTTAATCCACCATCCCAAGATTTGAGCTCTTCCCAGAGCTTTCCACCCACTTCATAGGCTTCTTTGGCTGACTTAAGTATCCCCAGAAACCCACCTTTCTGGGTCGAATTAAAAATGGTGTCGTCAAATTTCAAGCTTGATAAAGGAACAGTAAAAAGCTTTATGCTTCTTTCAGGTTTCGATTCATTAGAAACCCGGAAAGGTACGTCTAAAGGGCGATTTGGGGGTTCATTTTCTTGCAAATTTTCTTCACTGTCGAGCAGAAAAGACTTCGAATTCAAGAACCCACCACCCATCCCGCTATAACCCTCCTGAGAAACCGCACTAAACCCAGTTCTGAAAACCAAAGGGACCTCAAAACTCACTAAAAGCATATACAACATCCCTGCAAACATCAAAATCTGCACCGACTTCTGCCGACTCAGCGACATGAACATCTCTAACTTCGCTTTCTTCATATCTTGAAAAACTGAATCCTTCTGTGCCTCTTTTGCCTTCAATAAGAAGAAAGCAGAGCCCTTCTGCGGTTTTAATGGCTTGGGATTATCAATAGCTTAAAACTGCAGATTCTAGAAGAAACAAAAGATGAACTGAAGAAGATAGTTCTGCGGACAATCTTGAAGAGAACAATATGAAAACTTCAACCATCAGAACAACAACGAAAAAAAGATTAAATAGAGAGGTGGAAGAAGGAAGGGTGGTAGGTTATCAACGCGAAGTTATAAACGCAAATTTAGAGAGAGAAGAAAGAGAAACCATGGAAAGAGGGACAAAAGCTGCATTGGAGGCCTCAGTGGCGGTGGGTTACAACCTACAGAGAACCTTCACTTTTTCCCATTCAAACTGGAAACGCATTTAAAAATGAATTTTTTAATTTTTTATTTATTGGTAATATATGTTGCCTATTTTCCCTCTAATACACATTAGTGACACTGAATTATGAATTCAATCAAATTTTTATTATATCCAAATATGTTAGTTGAGTTGGAAAATAAGTAAAATTCTTTATTTTTCATTTGGATTCAATTTTTTTTTAAAGACATATGAACATGACTTGTGTAGATTTATAAGTTATTGTACAAGATAATTCATTATACTCGGAGTAAAATTTATCAATAAAAAATAAAATGTATGATACGATATTTAACTAATATAATTAATAATTAGTCACTCTATATATATATATATATATATATATATATATAATTTAAAGAAAATTTTATTAAATTTTGTTAATTTAATAGGAATGTAACTTTTGACAATGCTTCTGCATAACACACAAGGAATTTATTTATAATTAAAAAATTGAAGGATTAAAAGATTCTCACTACTTGTTCTTTCATATTTAAGATTTTCAGACTTTTGTAATAAAATTTCGTGTTTCAATTTGTATGAAGTTAGGCATAATGCAATGGATTTCGACATACACTTATTTCTAATTGAAATGTTTCATTAAGTAAAAAATATTTTGGATAAATGAAGGTTATTGTGTTCAAAAGTAATTAGATTTTTTTCCCTAGACGTTTTTTCCATACATGGAAAATCCATTTTTTATTAATAAATTAGGAAATGTGTTAAGCTGGAAACAACAAGTGCTGTAATGAAACTGATGGTAAAAAATTAAAAAATTATAATATAAAAAATTATTTTTTATTAATAAAGAAACTTTCAACTATTATTTAAAAGTGCGATAATATTAAAATATTTTTATAAAAATAACTTGTTTAATACTTTTAGATTTGTGATTAACATATTTGAATAATTAATTACTTTTTTTATACATTAGGGTTGAGCATAGGAGACAGTTGATACGTGTGATTAACGTTGGAGTACTCATATGATATTAATGAATATTATAAAATTATCTTCAAAAACTAAATAATTTATCTATTTAAAAAAACTAATCTAAATTACCCAATAAAAAAAATGTAGTTATTTGTTGTTTGGAAAATTCTACTTCCATCTAGTTTTCCCTTAAAAGAAAGTATATATATAAATATAATTTTAGATAAATTTGAGTTTCATTCGGTTTGTTTGGTAATTATTGAATATTTAATTCACTTATTGCTAATTTTCATTTTTGGATCTTCAATGGATATGAAGAAAATAGTGAGAATTGAGATCTAAACTTGAAGGCAAAGAAAAATATTCTCTGATTCCATTAGAATATATTTGTCTATGTATTATATACCCCTGGTATTGTACTAGTTGAACGATTTAGAGTGAAAAAAAAAAATATTACATCCGTCCCATTAAAATTAATAGTGATTGACTTGACACGATATTTTATACAAAAGTAAAAATTAGAATATAATATAATATAATATAATAAAAATAAAAAATATGTGAGTCCCATAATATTTTATATCAAATCTAAGAATATAAATATAATATATGTAGGATATATAAATTATTTTATAATAAATTGTATAGTAAAAATTTTCCTTTTAAGAAAAATATCAAATTTTTTAAGACAATCTAAAATAGTAAATAGATCAATTTTAGTAGAACGGAGGAGTAACATATTTGATTCCCTAAGTAGTACCAACTAGCACATGGAAAAAAGTATCCTCAATCCAAACTCCACAAAAAAAAACATTGACTTTGCAATTAATATAAAATGCATCAATTGTTTAAATAGCTTCTAATCAATTAAACAAAAATGTTAAGGAATGAAACTAAAATCTTCAACATGAAGGGCCAGATTATTAAAAAAAAAAGAAGATAATATTATAATTTTTTAAAAATTAAAGAATAAAAAGTAAAAAAAATTATGTAATCATTAATTAAATATATTAATTTTCTAAAATGTTAGTGGCGCGATTTCTTCCCTAATCAAACCTTTGAAAATGTCCTATCGTAGAGAGGTCTTGCTTAACAGATATAACCATTTGCACCGTTCCCATTGTCAATTTGTTGCCACCCTAATTTATATATGCATATGTATGTGTCGCAAACATATACGATAATATTTATGTAAAATTACGAGTTTAATTTTTAATTTTTATATTATATATTTTACAATTCATAATAGACATGAGTAGTAGAAACATTCGTAATAGACATTTTCCACCACATCTTTCACAGAGTTCTAAAGCATGAGTGGTAGAGACGTTTATAATAAACATCTTCCACATGACCCTAAGGTATGAGTGAGGAAGGAAAACTTCGATGAATTGTGAATAATGTATATTGCTCCTTTTTGTTTTATAATATAATTCTTTTCATATTTTTGTATAGAAAATTAAAACTATTTAGAAAACACAATATTTTATTAAATAAATTATTTAAAATACACTAGTTAAACTATCTAGTTGGAAAGTATAGTGTTTGAGACGTGAGAGAAGTAAATTAAATATAATAGAGATAATGTTGAAATAATATTATTAATGTTTATTGCAATCTAAAAAAGTTATTTTGAGAAGAGGAATTGGTTTTTTCTTTCAAAGCTTAAATTATGAGGCACAAAGAATAACAAGAAAGTTATTATTCCCTTTGTAACTATAGCCTTAATTTTTTTCAATTTCCAAACATCTGTGGCTTGAAAATTCAAAAAATGTATTTATTATTTTTTCTATTTATATCTTTATCCGATTTATTATACTACTCTACTATATCAATTTTTTAAAAAGATAATAAATTCTTTTTACCTTATACTTGAGATTTTTCAATAGTTTTCTTAGTATTTGTGTAAAATACTGAATGAGGGTTATTTAACATATGAATCTGAATATAACTTGGCAGAGCATTTAGCTAAAACCCATATCCTAATAGTACAACAATAAATTATTAATTCATGATTAGTTTAACATTTCCTACATGACAAGTTTCACATTAAATATATAGGAGGATTTTATATGGTGATTTTGAAATAGCACAAAAGATGCACTTGTCATGTGGGCAACTTACTTTGATTGCGTGGCTTTTGTTTAGCTCCATTGCATCCAGCCACCAGATGAAAAAACCAAAGGCACGAAAAAGCACATTCTTCTTTGATCATCAAATTGAAAATGCACAAGTTGGTGAACCATTTTTTTTTGGCTAGATAACAAGTTGGTTAACCATATCTTTTCACTTGTCTGCTTTTAGTGACACACATACACATAAATATAATTCTAGGGTAATAATCTAGCTATAGATGACAATTAATTTTACAATATAAATTATGAATTTGAACTCATTGTGTTACTAATTTGTGAATTATTATTTTATTAGATATTTTTTTAAACTTTAACATTTTATTAAAAAAGCAATACTTTATTAGATTTATGATAGTAGTGTCAATTCATAGGTCATCTTATGGTACGTAATAAATAATTTATGAACTTAAAACTCTTATTATCACGTCCAATAAGTTAATGGTTCTTTCGCATCTAGTAATTTTTGTTAGCCAAAATGATAAGAGAAAAGGGAAAAATAAAAAATAAAATGAAAAGAACCCAACCTTGTGACAATTTATATCAACACATTTTCATGTATATCACCCAAGATCTCTTGTTGTTTTTTGGCTGAAACAATTTAGTGGGCATTAATTTCTACCAAGAACCGAACTCTGCCACATTTGTCGAGCTCCTCGGACAATTCTTTGGTAAATTGTCATTGGGCCAAAATACATACAAATTTAGATACCTTTCTTCCAAAATAAAATGAGAAAACACTAAAGCCCTCATTAGTCATTTTCCTAGTACACTTGGAGTACCCCTTGAAAGGCATTGACATATCCACTAGGCCCAAAAGAGAGTAATTATGGAATAAAGTTATCGTTTAGTTTATTATAGCGCGGGCGGCTTAAAGGGACCACCGGGGGCAGGGGTAGTTGGGGTGTTCCCATTTTTTTTTTTTTAATATTGAGTTTTCTTTAAAGAAATAAAAATTTTATAGAAAAATATTTCTAAATTTTATCTTTCGTCTTTTTTTTTTTACAAAAAAAAAAGTTAAATACATAATCTTCTAATATGTTTTTTTTATTATAATTTACTCTTCAGCCTCAAATTTTTTATTTATCCCTAATTAAATACATTATTTATAAGTCTTGGTTCCATAAAAAAGAAAACTAACTAACAATCTTCATAGATTAAATTTATTGTTTTTCTTAACAAAAATTGATAAGTCTGAATTTACATAATTTATTACATTAAAAAAAACATCGATCAAACAAGGAAAAGAATAATCATCAACAAATTTCGCATCTCTCATCTGATTAATTTTCTTTGAGAAACATTTTCCCCCCTTCAAAATGTTGTTGTAAATCTATTTTAAAAAAAAATGGAATCAACATTTGGTGACCATAATATCGTATCACCAATAGTTTATGTGTGAGCAACGGCCTTCTATAATAATCTATTAGACAATTCCTCTGGAAAGTTCAAATTTTAAAATAGAGGAAACATTTTGGTCACAGCTGGGTGCCACATGTTGCATATTCCAACCTCAAAAGGAATAATTCCAGCATAAATTATGCTGTAAATTAGTTTCTTAATCCTGAAAATTTATGGATTTTTTAATTTTTAAAAATTTTGATTCATTTTGTTAATTATCTTTTAAACAGCATTCATCTCCACGTTGGCATCCGTCACAACTTCCCATTCTTGACCTCTCTGCTGACTGATATGACAATAACTATTAAAAAAATATTTATTGGTTTTTCTAAAAAATATTTTAAAGTAATTGACAGAATTATTACCTTGATACTAATTTTCTTTTTATTTATGGACTTTCTTGGAGATATTTTCAAATATGGTTGAACAAAAATTATGATTGATTTTGGCTGACTGAATCAACGAGTCAAATTTCCTCATTCTGCCTTCATCATGGTCAGTGACGTGGGAATTTTAACTATAATGTTGTCATCATGCGTTTATGAATGATTTTTTAAAATTCTAATATCATGTTAATCAATTAATCTCCCACTTTTTAAATATCTATCATTTTAAAAATTGTTTTCAAATTATCTATTACGTTATAAAATTTAAAATATATTTATTATTTTTAATTATATATAACATTAATTAATTTTTAAATTTTAAAATAACTCTATAATTTCTAAAAAATGATAATGTAGTCTTGTTTTTTTAAAAATTTCATATATATGAATATATTTATAATTTTCATAGTTTATATAAGAGTGACAAATATTTTAAAACATAAAAAGGAAGTTTTGAAAGAAAAATCAATAATTTGGGGCTTTTCAATTGTGTAACTACATTAACAATAATAATTGTGGGACTTTTTACTTTTACAGTGTCCTTGTAGCATTAACAAAATATATAAAATTAAAAAAAAACACAGATAGCATTCAGGAAATGCGACCTTCATTCTTTCTTTCTTCTACTCCTTTGTCTCTTTCTCATCCCTCCCTCTGCTGCTGCCATTTCCCTCTTCCATTCCCCTTCATTTCTGTAGTCCCTGACCCCATTTCTTCCTCTTCTTTTGTAATTTCCAGCACCCTCGGCCATTGCCACCATCTTCCTTCTTCCTCCATGGCATCACCGAGCCCCGTTGTTGCTTCTGCCACTGCCGCCACTGCCGAGCTCCTTTGCTACTGTCGACGCCGTTGAGTTCCATTGCTGCTCCTACTTGCAGTCCTTGTGTTTGTGATTGTGGTCCTTCTCTGTCATTTCTTAAAATTGCAGACACAAGAATGGCTTTGTCAATACGATCTGCAGGTTTTAAAAAATGCAGACACAGAGCGCATTACTGTAAGGCGACCTACCATTTTTCCCAACTTCAAACATTCCCATTTTTCTTTGCGGATAATGAAATTAGCATTATAAGGTCGCATAGCCTTATCTTTTAAGTGATGCATTTAAGGAATGAGACTTCACTACAATAGAAATTTTGCGTGGAGCCGTCCCACTGTCAAAATTTCCTTCGAAAACAGTCATATTTTACGGAAATTTCGGAAACATATCATGTAGAAATATTTTAATCCACTTTAACAACCTGGCCCACCCAAGGCAGTTTTTAAGAAAATTGAAAGACATTTTTCAGATTTTTTTGGGTGCTTCAGATTTTGGGAAAAGGAGGCATTGGGTAAAATGGGATTCTTTGTGTTATCCAGAGAATGAAAGTGGCTTAAGCGTAAGAAGTCTAACATGTCTATTGCAAGCTTTTGCAATGGGTATGTGGTGGAAACTACGGCAGCATAATTTTTAAGGGTCTCTTTTGTCTGGTCAAAATATGCTGGTTGTGCAGGAAAACATCCACTTCTGTAGCCTTCTCATGGCCAAGCTTCTAGCCCATGGAGACGCATTCTGAAAATTAATCAGCAAGCTGAGCACTTCACTGGTTTTTTTTTTTTGGTTGGTTGGTTGGTTGGTTCGGGATATTGTTATTTTTGGTATGACCATCGGACTGGAAATGGTAGACTTGTTGATTCTTTCCAATTTTAGACGCCATGTGGAGATTACATGTTCCCCCGAAACTAAAATTATTTTTGTGGAAGCTCATTAATGGTTTTATTGCTTTGGATGATATTCTTCAAGCTATGGAGTTTCATTTATGTTCAGTTGCTGTCTTTGTTTTGCAGCTTCAGAGACTTCTCATCTGTTCGTACAGTGCCCTTTTGTGCAGAAAATCTGGCGGCATTTAGCAGCTCTCCTTGGAATTTTTTCTTCAGATCAGCTTTCCTTAGCTGATTTCTTTCGGACAAGGTGGAATAAGAAGGTTTCTGATCCTTATTTAGCTGGTTTCATTGGGCAAATTATTTCAGTCATCCTTGAATTTTTATAAATTTTGATTTTTACTTTCAAATTTTATAATGTGTGATTTTAGTTCTTAAATTTTTAAAATATCTAAAACATAACTCTTTCATCAATTAAAATCATTAAATGCTCACGAAAGTTCATTACATGACTTCCACATGATCTATTTTATAAGTATTTTTATTCACTCAATTCTCACAAAGTAATGCCGTCCTTCTAATTTTTACAAAGTAACTTCTATAGATGACAGAAAAAGATTACTGCGACTTGCGTGTCTCTCACTTTTCTTTTAGATTTTTTTTTTTTGGTAATTTACTTCTACTTTCAAATTTATTCTTTCTTTCTGTAGGGATACCAAGAAAATTACTATTCGTCAGGAATTGAATCGATTTTTTTTTCTTCATCATCTTTATATCTTAATTTTGTTTATTAAAGGGTAAAATATGGTATTTTTGTTATACGATTAGATTTGAAAAAGTGCAAAAGAGTAATCTCAAAATTATTGAGTTGCATAAAATGTTTGAAGGTAGATTTTAAAATTGTTGTTGATAAATGAAGAACTTCGAAGAGGAGAGAGTGAGATTAAAGTTGAAGAATAATATTTTAAAAATAAAAAAGGGGAGAATGAGAGTTAAAATTTAGTAATTTTGTATTGTACTTGAACTTTTATGGTTGAAATGGTTATTTTTTAGGTGTTTCAAAAGTGTGAAGGCTAAAATCACATATTTTAAAGTTTGAGGGTAGAAATAAAAATTTTAAAAATTTAAAGGTGGTTAACATATTTTATCCTTTGTTATTTGTGGGAGGTTTATAAGCTTGGCAACAAGAGGAGGTTATCGGAATTCTATTGTGAAAGGAAATGAGGTTCATTAGCCAGTTTATATTTGAACGTTGATGCTTCTGTAAACAAGAGTTTAGATTGTCTAGGAGTTGGAGGTTTGATTAGGCGTGGCAGCAAAACAGATCTCTTCTTCTCAGGTCCTTTATGCGAAATTCATTGTTGCCCAGGAAGGACTGTGTTTTGCTTTGTCACAAGGTTTTACTTCACTGCAACTTTAGTCTAATTCTTTGCAGATGGCACACATGTTGAATGGTATGGTTCATGCTTCATGGGAGGTTCAACACATATTTAGACACATCTAGAAACTGTTTAGTCTATTTAAAAACACTCGGATTATTCATGTTCTCCGTTATGGGAACGAAGCAGCGGATAGCTTGGCAAGATTTGCTACTTCTTTATCTCATAAGCAGAATGTATTTTTTTTTCATGTTTCTCATCTTTGCCTTTAAAGACTAGTGGTATTTGCAATTTCGATAGGCAAGGGATTTCGACCCTGAGATTCCGTACGGGAATTCTGTTAAATGGTGCTATTTCTTAATGAAATTCCGACAGTGAAGGAACTGCAGGAGAATTCCACATTTTAGATCTAAAAATAGGTTGCATTTTTAGAATGCTACCTCATGGGACTAAATATATTTTCTACTTTACCAGGAATTGAAAATTCTGAAATTTAAAAGATTATAAAGTCTTAAGGTTGCATTCGTAAAATGAAACCATAAGGCCATATTCTGAAAATGAGACTTTAAAGTCTTATTTTACGAATACGACCTTTACTTGACAGAATGCACTTGCAAATCCTGTGAGTCCTTCCCACCTATCAAACTCCTACAATACAGTTAGAAGCTGTAAATACATTTCCCATATCACAAATCATTGGTAATACAATAACAAATAGAATGCAACAAAAACCTTATATACATTTCCCACATCATCTTAAACCAACTGTAATTCAATAAAATAATATAACAATATTACTACTATAACAAAATAAGTACCTCAAAATTTGATAAAATTTAATAATTACACACAATAATACAATAAAAATATTAAAACAATATATGGGTAATCTATATAGAAATCAATATATATATATATATATATATATATATGTATATTCCAATATAACAAGTACAATATAAACCAGAACACAATAAAATAGATTATGAAGAAATGACATAAATAAAAAAGATGAAAAAAATGAGCTAATTTCTTGAAATACTAAAATTTTTATTAGTACAATTTCTACTAGTATGTTCACTCATATGACAGTTATTACATCTTGGGGGAGAGTTGACCATATCACAAGGTATCCCCAATATTTGTAGATGGTTGAGAAGTTAGTTCCTCATCATTTCTTCCACAGGTGAAGTGTAAAAGTTGAAGGCCTTCAATATTATTCATCCACCATAGGAAAAAGCTAACCTTCATATGTCAACTCGTAATTCCTTCTAATATAGAACTCCAAAATAAAGTCAATAGGGTTCCAACCTCTATGCTTACATGCTGCAACCCATGCGAACAAGGTATACCATATATATTCCACTTTTAGCAACTGTATGATCTCTCCCTCAAATTGACACTCTAAATACTTGGACTTCTACCCCCCTGTTGAATTGATGATTTGATCCCAAATACATCGACTTATGCATTAAATTCAATCACAACATGCCCTCTAGATTATTTTCTCAAAATAAGAATATAACTTTCACATTTAAGATAGTAAAGGGTGTCTTAAATTGGATGCCTCATCTCTATGTTCATTAAAATACTCAACTAACTTCATAAATGAGGTTTCAACTAAAACTTTTAGTGGGAGAGATCTTGCTTTCTTGAGTACACTGTTCATGCATTCAGGCAAACTAGTAGTCATTGAACCATATCTATGTCCATCATATGATAAAGTCCATTTCTCTAAACCAATTTCCATCAAATAGTTAAATAAATCTTCCTTTCAGACCTGATTTCATCCAAATATGGTTTACACTTGGTCTTTTTACGCTTTAGACTAGTAGAATACATCAAATTTGTTAAATTAGTGTCCTTAAACTTGTTGTGAAAATTTGCCTAGATGTGCCTGAGGCAATATCGATGAATAGCCAAGAGTTCTTTCCACTCATTCATTTGGCATATAACATTGATTATACCTTTATATCTATTTGAAATTAGATATATATGTCTTTCAAAAATGACATGTTGATGTAGGAGTTTTAAAAACCAACTCCAACGACTTCTCGTCCACGATGGCAAATGCAAGTGGGACGAGGTGATTATTTACATTCCAAGTGGACGCCACCAACAATTTTCTATAGTACAGTCCCCTTAGATGGGTTCCGTCAATAGATACTACTAGACGACAATATTTAAACCCAATAATTGAAGACTTGAATGTCTAGAAAAGAAATGATAATCTTTCAAATCACTTACACTAGTCCAATGGTGTTTTCACTTCACAATAGTCCTAAGATTGGAATCCTACAATGCAAGCATGCATTTTGGAAGGGCAATCCACATAGAGAGCCAATCACCATACACAAGTTCCATAACTACTTTTCAAGCTTCCCATGCTTTCTCATAAGAACAGCTCGTCTTTTACAATTTCTGAACTTTAGCAATAACATCACTCACATGGCATCTAGGGTTATTTAAAACTAAGTGTGCTACATTTCGTGCTATAAACCAATAATCCATGTTTTTATACACATTGTTCATAATTGTAATAATGCATATATGTTCTTTGTTTAAAACTCTTTTCTGCCACTCTCCATAAGTTTTCTTATGTATAATATGAATATGCCAAGAGCAAATATTGCCAGCACCTGCATGTTTACACTTGGCATATCAATAGTCACTATTACTCTCTAAAACCTGAATTCCCACCCAACTTGAATAGACCACTTTTTTTATTGCATATATAGACTCCTTTGTTCTCAAACCTCATGTGTAGATGCAAATCAATGTCAGTGTTAGTCCAATTTCTCGTGACATCAATGGAGTGCCTATGAAGTGATTTATTTGCATACGTACTAGATCCTATGTCATAAAATATTGAAAATCTTGTTGACTCCCATGTAGTATTAGAAGTCCTTGCAACAGTATCCCTATCATCTTGCAAAGGAGTGTTGAACTCATGACATGGACTGTTTACTAGAATCTTATCTTTTTCATCATCATCTCTATAACTCCAATTCATTGGACCCTCAGAACCTATAAATCCATCACCATCAGATGTATGCAACATCGAATCTACATTTACTACATCAATGACCGTGTGTGACTAAGATGCTATACCATGTGCTAAAGTGGTGGTATGATGAGTGTTGTTTGCCTCTTGATATGTATCAACTGCTGGACTTCGTGTGGGAACTTCGAGATGTTTGGAATTGATCAAGTTTCATCTAATTCTCAAATCGTTAGATGTATGACCAAAATTGACTGTCATGGCATTACTTCGAATTGAACTAATGTATTCATTTTATCTATTGTTTAAGGTTGCTCTTGTATTTTTCACTGGCTGGTATAATGCTTGGAGATGCATGTAATTTAAGTTTTCTCCCATATGGAGTTGAGAAAATGAATTGTATTGTTCATTTATTGAAGGACCCAGACGCGTCACTTGATTAAGCATTGCTATTCTTCAAATTCTATCATGATATTTTGTTACTAAAATATCTCTGAGTTAGTATCATGATCCCCTACTTCTGGTATTTTAGTTTAGATTGTTGGCTATATAAGATTGTAGGTGGGTGTTTTTTAGGAGGTGCATCTGCATAATACCAATAGTTTCAATTATCCCGCGGAGTGAATTTTGGTTGTATCCCCTTGCACACCACAACAATATAAGTAGGGGAAAATTCACTTTAAGGAGGGAGTTCCAAGAACTCGATTAAGGCGTCTTCAAGCTTTTGTATGCAAATTTTAAGCATATCAATATAGTCGAAAGTCATAATCTACTATTCCAGTACAGTCGACTCTGCACCAACAAATTTCCAAGAGAAAATAATCTATTCAAAGAACACTAATATTTAAAATAATTGTTATGAAAAATAAAGAATAATAGAACTACTTACCTCAAACAATACAAACAAGAAGAATTAGACCAACTCGAATAAAGAATCATTCGATCAATTCCTACAAATAAATTTCTAAACTAGACTTTCCTAAAACAAACAAACCTTAATATAGGAGACTCCTAACAAATAAGCTATATCACACTCAGTGCAAACAAATATAGGCATTAATATTCTTTCTCTATTCTAAAGTCATAAATTATAATTTTATTTCTCCTTTTTATTCTAAAACTTTATTTTTATGATTGTTATTGTTTTCTAAACGAGGACTAGTTTGAAATAAGATGTCATTCAAAGTAAGACGAACTAATCGTTTAAAGGATTTAATTGTATCTAACTAATTCTTATCAATTCCTTTTAACTAATTAATTACAGTGATGGACATCCTAATTAAAACATAACAAATGTTTCTAAATAGAACATGTGTCGGCTTTACTAATGTATATATTTCAGGTTAGAAATGGACCCCATTTTTACAACTATAATTGGCAAGTTCATATCTTGAGGTATTCTTTCTATATATATTTCCAGCACTTTCCTAATCTTCCATCATATTATTGATCTATGAAGAGAATTATTTTTAAAAGGATGTGTTTATATCTATATGCAAATAAGGAAAATTGTTAGGTGAATTAATATTTATAGACAAAAGTCAAAGAATTAGGTGCACAAAATTTCCTATAAATTAAGGCAAAATAGCGCATAAAAAGTATTGCAAGCCTAATTATACCAAAAAAAAAAAAAAAAAAAAAGAAGAAGAGGTTTTTAGTTGGGTTGGTTTTGAGTTTGGTGGTTTCTTTTGCCGTTATAAATGCTGTCACAATGGCACAACAAAGGTATGAGGCTTCAACGACCGCTTCGAAAGAATTGGTTTCGTCTTCTTCTTCTATTAATGAGTTCTTTGATGGTTATGGTTATCGTAAGAGATTGCCAAAGGGTTCAATTCGTTCTTCTTGACCATCTCATCCAACTCTTATAAAGAAAGGTATGGATGTATTCGAGTATGATATGAGATTACCGAAAGGTCCAATTCCTCCATTAAGGCCATCCCTTCCACCTCGCTTGGAGAAAGGTGTAAATGCATTCGGCAGGAGATTGCCAAAGGTCCAATTCCTCCTTCTGGACCATCCCAATCTACCTCCTATGGAGAAACATAGGGGTGTATTAGGGGATAATAGAAGATTGGCAAAAGGTCCAGTTCCTCCATCAGGGCCATCTCAACCACCTCGCATGAAGAAAAGTATGAATGCATTCCGTAGGAGATTTCCAAAGGGTCCAATTCCTCCATCCAGACCATCCCATCCACCTTCTATGAGGAAAGATGTAGATATATTCGTGTAATATGGGAGATTGCCAAAGGGTTTAGTTCTTTCCTTTGGACTATCTTACTTATTTATCATGAAGAATTATATGGATGATAAAGATCCAAAATATTAGAATAACATTGAATTTAGCATGTTCAATACAACAAATTTGTTTGCCTCACCATGCTTTTCATCATCTTTCTCTTGGTCTTAAGGTTGCAACCGAAATTAAGTCCAATTAACTCAATCTAACTTCCATAATGAAAAATTATTATGTGAATCGTTTTTTTTGGACAACTATTTTCTATTTATAGTACTAAAGGCTAAATCCATCTAAGAATTTTTCCTCTTGTGTTAAGTCAGCACCAAATGCATGTCACATTTAAGCTAGCATTTTTTTTTTGGTGGGCAAGATCGCTAGAAAGGCAACTTCATTGTGTTTTATAATAAGTGTCACTCTTGGAATCAATTTTTTTTTCTCCTAATTATCTGTCATTTTTAAAATAAAAATATATTTATTTTCAATTATTTATTAATTTACTAAATCACAACATTAATTTATTTGTAAATTTCAAAACAAAATTGTAATTTTTAATAAGGATAATTTAGTCATTTTCTCTTAAAATAATTTTGTCTTTCTTTTTCTCTTAAAATTCTATAAATGCTAGAATTTTTTAATGTGTAAATTATATAAAAGTGACATATATTATGAAATAAAGGTTTACATAATAACATATTAATTATTTTAACCGTGAATTATTAGCTTATTTTAACAAGTTCAAGATGGAAGGAGATTATTGAAGTGCCATTTCTCTTTTTCGACCATCCAGTTCACCTTATTTGAAGAAGCACATGGATGAATTTAGATACGATTAGGGGTGTTCATAGTTTGGTTTAATTTATTTTTACTTACTTTTCAATTCAAATCAATAATTTCAACTTAGAAAATTTAAAACCAAACCAAATAATTAAAAACCTTAAGCCATTGAGTTTAGTTTTTATTGATTTGGTTTGGGTATTTATAACTAATAACACTAATTGGTATATAATAAAAATAATATTCTTACGCACCTCAAATTGTTATGAATTTAATATAAGCGAAATCACAAAACAAAGTTTAGTAAACTTAAGATTTATAAAAGAAGAAAACTTAAGAAAACTAGTAGAATTGTGAAATAAAATTTGATAAACTATAAAAATAGAATAAGAAAACTATAAAAGTATAGAGCAAAGCAAGTAAAAAAAAAAAAAAAAAATTCTCTTATTCATTCATCCAATGATGTTTTTATCGTTTTGATTTGCCTAAGACTCTTATTTATAGGGCATGTGATACATTGCTTTTTAAGAGAAAAACAATGAATTTAATAAATACAACTTTATCTTATCAAAGAAATAAATAACTTTATCGATAAAAGAATAACTTTAGAAAAGTGAACAATTATATTTATTTTCTAGATAAATAGATAACTTTAGAAAATAAACAAATGCCTTTATCTTCTAGATTTCATAACATTCCCTCTTGAATATTTATTTTTTAAAATGGAAATACCTCGTTAAAAAGGTTTGCAAGAAAAACTTTATGGGACAAATATCTTGTGAAAGAAAAAAGTACATTTTCCTTTTGAAGGGAATACTGTCACATTAAAATTTTGACTTAAAAAATAATCGACAAAAAACCTTTATTAGGGAAAAGTACAATGTGTATATACTCTTCCTCTTGATGACATTAATTAAGATCTTTTTATATCATTCAACCAACGAATTCAAATTTTATTTTCACATTTCTTAGAGGCAGCAATCGACAATATCTTATTGAATAAATCTGTATTATAAGCTGATTGAATTTGTTGCACATCAATATCATATTTCTTTTGAAGCTAAGGAGTAAAATTTTTTTTGGTGATACGTGCTTTGTTTGATCTCTGTTGATATATCTTCCATTTAATTGAGTTATAAAAATTGTATTATCTTCATAAAATGTGGTTGGAATTTCTTTTCTGGGGAATAAATCACAAGTTTCTTTCATATAATGAGTTAATGACCTTAATCACACATATTCTTAACTTGCTTTATGAATGGTTATTATTCTAACAAGAAATGAATAAGTGGTTGTTATAAATTATTTTGTAGAATATCATGATATAATAGCATTACTACTTATAAATGAATAATCTATTTAAGATGTGTTTTGTGTGGATCAGATAAATAACCACTATCTACATATCCAATTAATTTTGAAATAAATTTATTTAGATAAAACAATTTGAGATTTATTATTCCTTAGAGATATCAAATAATGTATTTAGTACCATTCTTATGTTAC
Source organism: Voacanga thouarsii (assembly GCA_026120185.1). Lineage (NCBI taxonomy): Eukaryota > Viridiplantae > Streptophyta > Magnoliopsida > Gentianales > Apocynaceae > Voacanga > Voacanga thouarsii. The sequence goes on along the minus strand of JANUWF010003365.1, from coordinate 375,460 downwards.
CATTCTTTCTAGTAAATTTACACAAAATGATATACTTGGTCTTAGATTGTTAGCAAGATACATTAGTACACTAATGATATACTTAAATAGTGTACTCTAGGATTAAATAATTCTTTATTATTCTCTCATAGTAAAAAAGAATCTTTACTCACATCAAATAACCCGAAGACTATTGAAGCACTCAATGAGTGTGCTTTGTCCATATAAAATTTTTGAGAACCTTCTCTGTAAATTTACTAGCATTGTCTAGATAGATTTTCTTATTTGGATGGCCTATAAATTATGCTTGTAATTGAATTATTTGAGTAAGCAATCTTATAAATATAAAGTTGCAAATTGATAAAATATACATGCGACCATCAAATTGATGCATTAATTAGGATTATAAAATATCTAAATTGTTCACACAATGGATCAATTGGTTCATATGTATTATTATGAATTCGTTAAAAAAAGGTTGGAGATTCAACTCTCACTTTTTGTATGTGATGCTTTAATAATCAAATTTTCTTGAGAACAAGTAGCATATGAGAATTCAATTGAATTTAATATTCTTTGATTTTTTAGATGATGGTCACATGAATTCTCAATTATTCTTCGCATCATTATAAATTTATAATGATCTAATCGATCATACCAAATAATAAAATTGATTAGATCAGTAAATTTTTAGTTTATTAAATAATGTATTTGAATGTTATTAATTTTGACATAATACAAGGTCGAAGAAAAAGAGATCATTTGTTCGACATATATTTCTTTCCTGAGACGATAGATATAATGTATAAATATTTATAATTCCCTGCACTTATTAGTTTAATATGATATCTATTTTAGCAGATATTTTTTAAAACTTAGTAGTTTTTTAAAAATTTTGAATAGATAAAGTATTATATATTACAAGTTTGTTCTTTTAGGTAGAAATATGTTAATTTTTCTAAAATCTTAAATCAATTTTATGTTATAATTTATAATATTGACATTTGTTTCTCCTATTTTTAGGTGAGAAAAATATTTTTATTATGCAAATAAGCATGCATTATAGCACTATCAATGAGGCGAATATCTTCACCGATATTCTTTGAACCAGAATAAGGAAAAATATTCATGTGTTGCAATTTGAACATGAAAAAATGAATAATAAAATATTGATCATGTAAACGGACGTTTTACCGTACGACAAGTATGTGACCATTGTTCGTTTAGACTATATTGATAATATCTATCTTCATAAGTAACATTTTTTCTTTTTTCTTTTTCATCATTTTTTTCTTTTTTCCTTTTTTATCATTTTTTATCCACTTCTAGTAGTGATTTTAAAAATTTGATGATTTATATTGATCACTATGGTCACAAGAAATATTTTCCCCATGTCCATGTCCATGACCAGGTCCTTGGGCTCTTCTAGAGCCAAAATAATAAGTTCGAGTTGTATTTGCTTTAGGAATAGAGTAAAACCAATTGGTTAATTTTAATGTTTTAATCAATAACTCATTATTTTGTTAAGTTATAAGAAGATAAGATATCAATTTTGAATATTTGTTAAATCTTTTTCTCGATATTACTGCTGCAGAAGCATATTCGAGGAATGAAAGTAGAGAATGTTTTCTTCAACATATTTTCATTAGTAATATTTTTTTTAATATAATTTCAATTTGAGAAAAAGATTTAAACATTGTACAAATTTTCACTTATCGATTTAAAGTAGAGAATGCTCACTTATCGATTTATAAATTTTCACTGACAAGTACAATAAATCATAATGTGCTTTTGGAAAAAAATAACAATTTTCAGATAGTCATAGCTTCAGGTGGTCTAGTTTCTCGATTTGGAAAAACATATGAATGCATTCGCATATTTTGGGGAAATTATCAAACGTTTTAGTTCCTTTATTCAAACAATTTGATCCTATTCCCGCAATATCATCGGCGATGTGTTCGCATATATTTGGAGATTCATATATTTGCATTCAAGAATGGTATTGCGAAAGTCAAAAGACCCAATTGGGCCAATTCCTCTATTTGGATAATTCATAAATGGTCCTCTTGCTCCAGGAACTCCTTTTTCATATATCCTATCTATACATGTTCATCACTTAAATCTCACTTTAAGAATATTTAGTAAGTGCATCATTACTGGGAATATGATTTTTCTTTAATATCGCTTACACATATCTACATACATTTACCAGACTGGTAGTGTGTTGACAATTCTTTCCAATCCAAGACACAAATATTCTACTATATTATCCCTCACTTGAATTTCACTAAGGTAAAGATCAGGAGAAGCAAAAGAGGTTATAAACTATACTCAAGTTCTTCTGTTTTTCAAGCACAATTTCCTTATTCTCAACTTTTTATAACATATTTCACACACCTATTCATAGATCCATTTTTGTTCCCAAGTCAATTTCCTTCCCTTCTACTCAAATTTATTTGCCTCATCAAAATTATCAATCCTTACTCAGGGATCCTTGTGCTTCCAAACTATCAAGGTAGGAGCGTATGTAATTTTTTTCCTTTTTTAAAAAATAAATGAATAGATGACAACTAAAGTCCATATAAAACAACATGCATTTTTTTTTTAAAACACACTTGTTGTTTCACAAGAAAAGGAACTTTCTTCAGATATTTCTCCCACATGTATTAAACACTTGATTCTAAGAACATGGATATACAACAAGCACGTAGATAGTCATGTAGGTATAATTATAATACAAGTATAGTGGTGTTTTATCATAATTATCACATTGTAGAAATTTCAAGATGTTAGGAAGATTTTAGAAAAAAGGATCACCAAAAAAGCTTTTGTAATTTTTGAGAAATTTGCAAATTCACTGCTTAAAGCTAGTTACTGTTTATATAGGTAATTGTGTAAATTTATTTGAGCCATTTTTGAGAGAATCTTGGGGAAATAAATACATGATAATTTACGTTATATATCAATGTACTAAACTAGAAGGTTTAATTGAAAAATAAAATGGTTTTCCCAAATAATTAGATAGATATTTATGACCTCTATATTTATTAAAAGTAGAGTTTTGAGTTGAAGGAGGAAAATAGACTTTCATAAATGAATAGCTAAGTTTGTGTTGAAAATGGACTTAAAAGAGTTTCATGGGACACTTAGAATTATTAGGAATATATTTGTTAAGGTTTTGATGAATTTTATCGGATCATATGATTTTGGGTAATGAAGTCTTGCAATTTTGCGAAATAAAACTTTAATATAAGGATTTTAATCTTGCTAGACTACTTGATCCCATGATGTAGTTGGTTGAACAAATGATGAGGGAGTTGCTTGGATTAAGGTTTTGTTTGACTACATAGGGTTTGCATGACTAATTAGGGTTAGCATAGTTAAGTAGGGTTTGCATGGATAATTAGGGTTTTGCATGTTAATTAAGGCTTTGTTTGGCCATTAGAGTTAATAAGGAAATCAGAGAATTCTATGTCATGTGAGTTGTGGATGCTTTAATAGATTATTGAATTTCTTGATGGATGCTTTATAATTAGAAATAATTAAGCTTTGTCGCTAAGCATTTTGGATTACTTAAAACCTAAGTAATTCCCTAATTATTCTAGGGTCTCAATTAATACTTTATTTAGATTAATGTAAATAGAAAATTGATTCCTTTATGTTATATATGTTAGACATGAAGGACTTAAGAGGAGGAAGTGGAGCAAGAACTTGATTTAATAAAGACGTTTTGCTAAACTTGGACAAGGTAAGTCCTTGCATCCCCATAAAATTCTTTTTTATGTGAGTTTCTTTAGGACTTGAAGATCCTTTCATCTCACTACAATTATTTCATGCAAGATATATGTACTTACATTATGTTGCTCAGAATTCATAAAATGATTTATGTACATATTTTAAACATCATGTATTGAATTATGAGTATGACATTTTGGATAATTGTCTATACATGAGAAGTAAGCTCATTTATAAATTCTTATAACATGTTTAGGTATGAATACTTTTTATAAAATCTCCTCATAGTTCTTACATATGATTTTGGAGCCACGCATTAAACATTATAAAAAACATATGCATATTAAACTTATGCATTTTCATGCATGCAAATATTGCAAAAATCAAGGCACAAACTTTATTCAAAATGGTTCCATTTATTATTACTTTCTACAAAGTAAATGGTAAATAATGAATTATGTTAGAGATTTATCTTTTCTTTTACTTTCTTTTCTATGGTTTTACTCTACCACATTATAAAGACCCTCTAGTCCGAAGGACGGGGCGGCCTGTTTAGACTACTTATTTAGAGGGTGTTACAATCACAATATGGTAGATCAGCGCAATGCCTCACAATCACTATGAATAGATCAGCACAATACCTTATGAATAGATTAGCACAATGCCTTTTCTAAAAATTACTCAATACTTTTGAAAATTTCATAAACATTCTCGAAAATAATTTGATATACAAAATACTCCCAAGTATTAAAATAATATATTCCATAAGTTCAAAATCACATCATAAGATTTTATCTATTTCAAGAATTTCATATACACATAGCTCATAAATACCATAAATAGACTTAATATTAAATGAAGCTAATAGTTCAAGTTTATGCTATGTGTTTAACAATTTATTTATGCATGAGAATTTTCAATTCTATATGCTTAATAAAATTAATGCAAGATTTTATACTTAACATATAATGTATATATGATTTTTCAAACATGAAGTATGCTTAGTAATCATATAAATCACTATTTGCTTCACAATAGAGTAACATGCTTCCAATATACAATTTTCAAACAAAAATCATATATAATTTACAAAATACAACATGTATAAATAAATCATTTAAAAAAATATGATTTTTCATGTAAATATAAATTGATTTATGAGTAATTTCATGATTGTAAAATCTTATATGTATACCTTGATTTATGAAAAAAAATGAAATGTGGGGACTTACCTTGAGTCCAAGCAAGATAAACCAAAATCCAGTTTAATATCTTGGATTATAACCTTGGTCACCCACCAAATCCAATACATAAATAAAGAAATATTAATTTTTCATAATAAACTTTAAGCTTAATATAATTCCTTCAAGGTAATCATGGTTTTAAACAATTCTAAGCTCACAAGCCATTTCTTACCATTCCCTAATAACAAGCAATGCATAATTTTCAAACATTAAACTTAAATAATATGAAATTAGGATATAATCACACTCAGAAAATTCATAATAACAAATTAATCATATAATATCTCAAATTATTTAGTATATAAACTAGTTCACAGTAGTATATCTAACATACAATAACTCAATACAATAGCATTATCATTTATTCATCAAAGTGTAGTATTAATCATCACATATTAGTCCTATATTAATATTAAAACAAGTTAAGTTGATTTAATAAAGAATTCATAGCTAAATAATAGATTTTCTAAAGCATTATCAAATCAGTGATTTAGTGTACATAGGGTAAAATAGAGCATAATTTAGGAAAATCAGATAACTGAGAAAATCAGTTAAAAATCTAATGAAAATTTTTAGAATATAACTTCAATATTTAAGAAAGATATGTTGGATATCTCACACGTATCATATACGACGCAACGGAAGAATAAAAACGAGATACCGTCTCAGGATCCACATATGTCTGGAAAACAAGACATATATATAGAAAACAAAGAAAATAAAGACAACAACTTTTACCTTTCTTTGTTTGTGTGAACAACAAAACTTTCCTTCTTCAAGTATGATAATTGTGGCGCGATCTAGCAATCATCTTGAAGAATCATCACAAGAATTGTATGTCCAACCACTATAATCACAGTGTGTGATTATCTCTAATAGAAATCCACACGGAGGATTACACTTAAGCATCAAGCTTGTTCCACTAACAAGCATCCACGTGTTAATTTTAAATATCTCAATACTCACGGATATGAGATTCACCGCCTGATCAAATCAGGAAATCTTAACACATGCTAGTCTTAATGCATTAATGATGTCCTATCTCATTAATACTATGACTAGGGACTATTTAAGTACTAACACTATACAGTGTAGTAGGAATCTCATATCATGATCTTTATCATGATTTCCTTATCACAGTGTTGTACTAAAGACTTTATCGAACAATTAAACTACTCAAAAGTAATAAAAAGAAAATGTAAGATAAACAATGCCTTTTATAAAATAAAATGTGTCATATACAATGTACAAGTGATTGCCTCCAGGGTAGAACGCTAACAAGATATTGTAAAAATACATTGAAAGATCATTTGTCTAAGTGTGTTATTTTGAAACTCAAAATGATGCAATGCTACAGTGGACTGAAAAATGACTTTGGCAGTGATTTTACAAAAATTATTAAAAATGATTTACAAGGCCAAATCAAGTGATTCTATTTGCTATTTACTCCTAAAAACTTGTATAAAAATTTTAGATCAAGAACAAAAGGGAAAGGGGTTCAATTGGGGATTCAAAATTATAGCAATTTCAGATTTTATTAGATAGAAAATAGAGCATCTTCAAAAATTCATATAAAATCACCATTATAGCAACATCCTCAACATAAATCTTTGGTATTGAAGCTACAATTTCATAGATTCAACACATCCAACACATTATCTTACTTCCCATGCAAATTTTAACCATTAAATCACCTTCAATGCTCCACGACTCACCCAAAATCAACCTCTCAATTTTAACTCCACATGTTATAAGCAATTTCTCCAACATCAAAACAACTAAAATTGATTTTTTTCAAGAATAAAAAAAATCTGTCCAACAAGGACCAATTTTCTAAAACTTGAATTTTAAAGAGAAATGAGTTAAAAGCCATTATATTCTTGAACAAGACACTTGATTTCTTGTTCTACAGCCCCTAGAGGCTTCACACCTCAACAATCAAGTAAGAATTCTTGAATTTGTTCAAAGAAAATCAAAGGAACAAAATTGAAAAGGGTTGGTCGATCGGGGAGAAGAAGAGACAAGGGAGAGAAAATGAAAATCTCTTGTGAAGAGGGAGAAGGTGGCTGAAACTTTAGGGCTTAGGGTTTGGAAAAAATTCATTTTATGTGTTGAATCAATGGTCTAGTTTGTTTAGCCTGCACAAGAAATAATTTTAAAGGTTAGGACTTAATATAATTAGAGGATGGAGATTAAAATAATCTAATGGTTGATATTAAGCAAGAATGGCAACACACTTAAAAGCATAAGGGGAATTTTACATGTGTTTAGGCACACTAGGGTTTAATGAAATAAATTTAAATAAATAAAAATTATTCTTGTACAAAAATAATGAGCATAAGCTCAAAAGGTCACGTATAGGTCAAAAAGTTCAAGTAGAAGTCAAAAGGTTCAAAGAGTTATGGTCTTAATCATACAAGAGTTAAAATTAATTAAAATAAAAAATTGAAATGGTCTAATTATTGAAGTAGGGTTTTTATTTAATAAAAATCAACACTGAGTCCTTTAAAAAACTAATTTCTAACATTTATTCCAAAAGCATTGTTTAAATGCATAGAATACTTTCTGATACATAATTCCATATTCTAGACATAAAATTATTCATTACAATGTATCACAATATATTTATATAAGTGTACACAATTTTTCGACACAAATATTTCATCCATAAATAAATATCATAAAAAGTAGCCATGTAATTTATTCAAATAAATTTTCATATAATATTCATTAAAATATTCACATAAATACCCATCAAATAACATGCTCATGAATGGAACTACCCTTGTATATTTAAACTTGAATATGAGGAGTGTTGCATGATTACTAAACTGTGTGAGAGCGAACTTTAATGAGTTCCATAGGTGTGAATGACAGCCTTTTCAAAATAAGACTCAACAATAAACCAAAATATACTATAGAAAAACCTAGTGGTGCAAATAACAAATAAGGAAAAATAAGATAGATGTGCAAGTAAATGGTTCAAACAATTATAGGAATGCTTCTCTCTTTTACTTTTCAAAAAGTGTCTTTTTTCTTGGAATTTTTAAATAAATGCCATTTATTCATATCAAGTGCAAGATGCGTATCCTCCAAAAGGTATCCTCTATATGTATAGCACATTTGCTTAGTACTTCACTTTCAGTATGGTGAGGGTGGTTTTTGTATTGACATCCTATTTAGAACTCCAGCATTCTACCTTAGTCTTGCCAACTGGTAGTCATGTAATACCTTTATTCATATTCATATTTTCACTTACCACGGTACAAGGTCTCCACTCCCATCCAATACAAGTGATAAAGGTTGACCACAACTGGGCTTCCCTATCCAATACCATGAAGAGTGATCAATAATAGAGTCATATTCAGCTAATGCTAGGGAAAGAACAATTAGTGAGGGACAACTAATTCCAATATTCTTTCACCTTATTTAAAGAAGGATGAATCCCAAAACTGATCAAATTACTTGAGTTTAGCTGTTTCAAATGTAAGCTAGTACATAAGTTAAAACTCCTACTAAGCACTCAATGTCTTTATCAAGATTATCAATTCTTAGAATCAGGCTTCCCTTAGGAAGTTCAAGATTTTTGAGGTATATAGTTTTCATGTATGTACATATAGACATATATGTTTATATAACCAACATTAGTAGACATTCAGAACATAACAAATAATTATATCACTTTTTCAAAACTCAAAAACATGTTTAGGAATCCTATACAAGAATTAAGCATAAAATCCAGGAGTTTAAAGTTAATACTGGTGGCTATTGTCAAAGATTTTCAAGATATTCATGTATAAAACTGCCTTGTAGTTCATAATTTTTTATAGGAGATTTTGAATATCCCAATCTATCAAACAATTTATATTTTGAGAAAAATGTATAAGCCCAAGTATATTAAAAAATAAGTTGTCAAAATATTGTTTGGTAGAAATAGTGGAACTTACCACGAGTCCTTGTGTAAGATTTCTTGAGTGATGTGGTAATGGATCTTTGTTCACCTCTAGGATAAACCCTTTGGTTAATACCAATAAGGCTTTTCTAAATAACAATAACAGATCTAACTTTACTTTTTAGAATATTATAACTTTTATCAATTCATTCTACGCTATATATCCAGTGCTAAGTTTAGTGGATTCCTCCTAATACTTACAATATTATTGTTACATGTATAGCTTTTCGTGCCTTTACCTCTCATAGAAGTTGGCCAAAGCTAGTTCAACTTATCAAATCACAAATATTGCTTTAATTGAACAATTTAATTAGAAATGCATCTAGACTGGATTTAAGAATAGTCAATCCAAAAACTTAGGGGGTTTACTTGGTAGGACTTCAAGCTATTAAATGCTTCCCTCAAATCAGCCCAACATTAAGCTATCATAAGTTTTAGTTTTATTCCACCATAAAAGGGCTTCTAACCTACTAGATCATTCACTTAATCAAACATAATGTAAATGGGAATCTTAGTCACTATCTTTTCAATAGTTAACAATGTAAGTCTTCTGTTAAATGCATATCCTTCATCAAATCACTTTAGTGCTTTGCCAAGATATCCACATCACTTCCCACTTTATATTTTAGGCCTTTTCTCACTCACAATTCAAAACTAAAATATCCAAAAAAGACCATACATTGTTGTATGGTCAAATAGAATTTCTAGTCTTTTTTACTCAATAAAATTGGTTGTCTAGATGATACTATACTTTAACGAAATCATTTAAACTCTTCACCAAACTTTCCTTGACATAAAACTAGTATATAAGCTGATTTATTCACCTCAATATATGTTGCTGTGGAGTCTGACATAATATGGGTTATTAAAAATGCAATTGTCATGCACTAATAAATTTTAAATCCTACTTCTAAATATAAAGTATAGCATAGTTGCAAGTAAGGTATCAATCTCTCAAGGAACAAGAGAAGTATACTATAAGAAACACAATCAGCTTCCCTCTTATGAAATCTTCTTGTGAACACCTAACCTTATTAATTCTAATGTGTATGATATACTAGTATGCACAAATAAATGGGGGAAATCAAATTAGGAAAATACTAAATTCTACTCCTAAACAAATTAAGAAATAAAGAAACAAAGAAACAAATAGGAAATAAATAATAAAAGGAAACTTCAAGACAAATTAAGAAATTATCAAGTTCTTAGGCATATATCACGCAATCAAGTTAAGAAACTTATCATAGACAAATGACCATTTTGAGTAGTTGATTTTAGAACTTTATCTTAACACCTAAAGTTCCGATCCTTGCAAAAGTGGACTAACCCTTACTTAACACCTAAGTTAAAATCCCCAATTTAATTCTTAGTGCAAGTCACTTAATTAACTCTTTTTCGTAAAGATATTATACTTTGAGTTAACAAATTCTTTGAACTAACAATCAAATTAATAAATAAATCGAGGCATCACCAACATCGAATTTCACACAACCAAAACTATAATTATATGGAACCTGAATCATGCAACTTCCTATCAACTAAACTAAGCTAAAATTGCAACTTAATCAAATTAATAGATGCCACTAGAAAGTTAATCTAGAGATTAATAGTCTTTTATCAATCTAAGATTAAAATTCCTAGCTCTATAATCATGCAAGTTAATTATGTGGATGATGCATGCTTTGTGCGTATACTCTTGTATAGGAAGAATTGTTAAGATTTCACACAAACATAATCAAGTGTTAATCTAGAATACCAAAAATCACTCACACAACACATATATGGGCAAGGATACTTATTATGTAGCATAGAGTTCTAATTGGCAAGTATCGTATCCTTCGAATAAGATGACAGATACTTTTACTACACCCTTATTTCATTATTTGGTAAATTATGCCTTTGGGAAGGTGACACATAGGTAAGGGGATCAACCAACCCAAGTACACATAAGAATCCTCCTTAGATCACCAAATATTCTTAAGAATAGAAGGATAAGTTATGTAAATCAAAAGACATTTCATATTATCAAGCTAAACCTTAATCAACTAAATAAGTCTGTGGGTAATCTATATTGGCACCAATTGGGTAATTTAATTCAAGATCCACTCTCTCTAGATTTATGAATCTCTTACCCTCAACCTCATTACACTACAAGAAAATAAAGCTTTCGTAACACCTTTTTTAATGATGCATTTTAAAAAGTATCTTAATAAAATACCCATAATGATCCGAGATTTGTTTGCATCATTATAATAAAATCAAAACGATGTAGTTTTATTAAGCTTTCTTAATTGACATACTATTATGACACATTTTTTAGGTCACGCAAGATGGTATATCTTTCCTGACGCTTTCATAGTGTAAAGAAAAAAAAAGTGCATGTAGAATTTTTGATAAAAAAAAAGCTGTGAGAGCAAAATTTTTTTGAGGGGCTGAGGAAATTAGATACCAATATATTGCTCTTATATATAGAGAAGAGTTCTATTATTCAAAGTGAGCCATTGGTATTTATATTCATTCATTTCATCGACTCTACATTTTTTGGAATTACTATTGCTTGGATGTTTCATAGAGTAGAAGGAAGTAAGAGTCATCACATTTCTCTTTGATCATGTCTGTAAGTAACCTCTTCCATTTTCCTTTTCCTTATTGCCATCTGTTAGTTGTTGCAATTTAATTCAATAATGGCCTCCTCCTTCGATGTTGATATTTTTTGATATTTTTTATGATGATTTTTCGTACGTGATATTGGCAGATTTTTGAGTACAATGGAAATGCGCTAATTGCAATGGTAGGGAATAATTGCTTCGCTATAGCTAGACAATTTTAAAACAAAATTTTCAAAAACACCCTTAATTAAGTCTTTGTCTATTTTTGTAATTGGATAGAGTTAGGTCATAATTAATGGGAAAAAAAAGATTGCAGGGAAGGATAAAGATGAAAAAAAGTAATAAATTTTTATAAAAATTTGTAAAACGACCTATATTGTGAAATAACTTTTCAAGTCTAAAATGACTTATTGTGAAACGGAAGTAGTATTAGATTAAAAATAATAGTTGCCCAAGATTATAGCCTAACATATCTTTATTTATTATTTTTATTTATTTCTCTCTATGTTAATTAATTTGTTTTTTGTATATCTGCCCAAGTGTGAATTGTCTATAGAGTTGTTGCAGGCATGTTTTTTTTAAAAATATTTTTAAATATTATTTTTTAACTACATTGTAATAGATGAGGATTAGCAAAAGAAAAAAGCTTACATTCCCAAGATTGTAGCCCAACACATCTATTTCTTTTCTGTATGTTAATTAATATGCCCTTTTGGGAATTATTGAAGGTATCAATGCCTCGACATAAGTTATATCAACTAAAAGAAAAGAAGGATATGAAGCTTGAAACTTTTTCCAACCTTGTTTCTTCTATTCTTTATGAGAGAATGTTGGTCAATTTCTTGTTATTCCTATTTATAATGATCTTGCTCTAGATTTATGAGTTGAGTAGGGTGAGAACCATAAAAAGTATTTTTTTTTTCACTACTAGAAATTAGGCTTATTGTAATATATTTATTAAAATATTTTTTAAAAAAAGTCATTAGAAATATAATTTTGTGACATTTATTCGAAAGTGTCATAATAGACACAACCAAAACTATGTTGTTTTGTTAAATTTACCAGTAATGTAAAATTTAATGTCTTTTTAGAACCTTATTATGGCATTTTTTGAAATGTGTTGGGTTGCTTTTTGTTCTTTGATGTTGTATTGTCTATTTTAACATGACTAAATTGTCATAATAGTTGTTCTGATTAAAAAAGAAAAAGACAATTGAGTTGCAAAAAAATTAAGGCACTAGGAGCTGAAAAAAATACCGCTAAGTGACCCATACCCATTTTCCTTTTCACTTTTCTCATTTTTCTGTCAAAATCATCTGTGCTCTCTGTCTCTTTCGAACCCTTTGAATTACTTCTCATTGTTGTCGATCTAGAAGATTTGGAAGCTGCCAGTCTTGCAGCAATGGAGCACAACAAAGGTGTGATTTTTCCCTTTCTTAGCTGCTATGTGATTTTCAATTTTTCCATTTCTTCACTGCCGTACTATTTGTTGGTTTGATCCTTCTAAAGATTTCCATCTTTTGCGATTTTTTGTTGGTTTGGCTCCATTTTCTTTTGGCATTTAATATTTTTGGTTCCATACTTTGTCTTCTAATAGCTTTTCTGAATCTAATGCTAGGAAAGTTCTGTTCTTTGAGTATCTTATGCTATGGAAGTTGTTCTTATTTGTAATGCTGCTATGGACTTTTATTTTCCAAAGTTAATTTCAGAAATTTTACTTGCTCTGCTGCTCCTAGCTTAGTAAAATGATACCATATTTGAGATTTAGAGTAAATACCTTAATAAAAATATATAGGTGAATATTAGTGTACCAATTATCTTCATATCTTCTCCCCATTCATCTATGATATGATGTAAAAATGAATCTTTCTTTGTGTTGCATAAGCAAGCAAAATAGGATGCCATTGATTTAAGGATGTAAGATTTGATACACCATTTTTTTCTTCTCTCTTATTTCTATATTTTGGTAGGCTTCAGCTGTTCCATTTTTATATTCTATAAATTTATACCATCCACTCATTTATGTTTGAGTTGTCTGCATATCAAATTAAACCATTCACTTATTACCATATAGCAAATGGCCTATGATTCATTTTTAAAGGTTAATAGATTTACTATATTGTTTTAGGTGCCAAAATGGCTGCATTCTTTTATCATTTTGACCTCTATTTCTTGGAGATTTTTTGATGTTTCTTCGGCATCCTTTTTGGTTTTGGAGTGGACAAGGATTTATGCAGGTAAGAAGATATTTGAAAGGAAAATAGCTGTTATCAACCTAAAATTTTTGTAGGGAAAGAAATTTAGTTTGCAATTCCATCTTGCATATTCCTTTGTGTTGCCAAATTTGTTTAATAGTTCTAGTATTTCTTAAACTCAACAATCCTTGTAGCAACTCTTGCAATTTGGGTTTTTGGTATTTAACCATTTATTAGTTATGAATGATCTGAAGCTTTTATCATGGAGGATTTGGAAAGAAATTCTATAACAGTTAATGTTCTTAGTAGTATTTCACTATACTTTCTTCCATTTTTTGAGGTATACTTTCTTCCATTGGTTTTAGAAGTAATGGAATGCAAGAGTCATATGACACTATATGACAGATTCTGCATTTAGTAAGCATTAAATTGCAAGGAGTCATAGACTGATTGAAATACTAAAGCTGAAAAAATATTCTAAAAAACTAGAAAGTGCAATTTTTATTTACAAAGCCTTGATTAAATTGGAAGATGGTTTGGTTGGTTTAGGGAGAATGTGTGTGTGTGTGGGGGGGGGCGTTAAAGCTGTGAAAACAACGGTGATCATGCATGAGCGGAAAACAGAAGCTAGAAAAATAACAAAAATGCAGAACACACAACAGAGAAGCTTTTAAAATTAATACCTCTGTGCTTGAATGCTGTTTTTGGTGCTGGAATGGATGATGAAACCACTGGGACTTCCTCACGCTTGGATGATTTCTCTGGATCAAAACCTGCGATTCAACTACTCCTCCGGGGTATGAACATAGAAGCTTTTGCTTCTCACAATATTTCACCGCCTAATATATGTTGGTGACACAACTTAGGCAAGGAAATTCACCATCACTAACACTTCTTGATTCTTCCTATTAATTAGCAAGACTAAGAAGAAGAAGGAAAGGAAGAATGAGAGAAAAAAGAAGTAAAAAAGGCTTCTGCGAGTTTTTTTTTCTTCATAGACGAGTGCGTTCACTGATCTTCATAGAACACACGACTCAGATATGATAACCAAAACACCAGAGTTTTAATATTTAAAACACCCGGAGGCTATGAACAGAAGAGATTTAACTTAGCCTAAACTTTTCTGTTTCGTGAATTAAAAAAACTCTTTTAGTTCTAGCTATTGGGCCACTAATTATTTATTATATTTCTAGGCCTACTGAGTCCAAAATAATAATCATTAATTATTTATGTTTTGAGCCTATAAAAAAACTTAATAAATAATTAATGAGTCCAAATGAACTAAAATAATTATTTAAGCCTTTTTATCTGGTTTAGACCTAGGTTAATTTTTTAATTATTCAATATGAACTTTGGCCCTGAATAATTAATTAACAAATTAAATTAGATAATATATTTAATTTAAATTTTCTATTATTTTATTTTATTTCAGTCTAAAAAATAAATGAGACTTCCTGAATAAAATAAAATCATTTTAATCGAGACCATTTCATCGAACCAAAATTAATTAGGACTTACAAGCTATTTCGAGGACCAAAAAGACACATCACCTGAGCTATTAAAATCACAAAAATACTCCTACTATTTAAATAGTTGTATTTTTTATTTTAAATATTTTTTAATATCAGCATAAAAAAATATTGACCCCAAGGATAATATTGTGTTAGCTATGTCTCCGACCTACAAGTGAAATGACTAAAATACCTTTCTACATATCGCCTTGCATTTAGAGAGGAAAAAGTATACTAACACTTCTCTAAAAGATATCTACTATCCTTAAATTTCTAATTCAATGATCCATTACTTTTTGGAATATTTTTACTTTCTAAGGGAGTTACCCTAAAATAAATATCCAAGTCATATTTCCCAGGACCCTGGATAATTAGATCATTTGGATAACCACAAGGGGCGATATAGTATAGAAACTATCTTATACAACTCTATCTTTACAGCTTGCCAATGAATCTCCCCCTAGTTTGACTGATATCTGCTAACTAAGCCTACGGCAAAGCAGATATCTGGCTTAGTACACAGCATGTCGTACATGATACTTCCCACGACCGAAGCATAGAGAATCCTACTCATTCTATCTTTTTCTTTTTGAGACTTTGGGTAGTTCTTTGAGAAAAAAGACAACCCATGTCTTTAAGGGATCAATGCTCTCTTACATGAGTCCATGCTGAACTTGACCAGCATCTTGTCAATGTATGTAGCTTGGAATAATCCTGATATTCTCTACGTTCTATTTCTAAAAAGCTTAATCTTGAAAATATAACTGGCTTCTCTCTAGTCTTTCATACTAAATTGACTAGATAGCTAAACCTTAATAGATGATAGTATCCTTATATCATTCTCAATAAGTAGAATGTCATCTATATATAGCACAAGAAAAATTACGTTTATGCCTTCCAGTTTCTTGTACACACATGGTTCATTCTCGTTTTAAATGAAACTGTAAAATTTTATAGTCTCATTGAAATGAATGTTCTATACTTTAGATGCCTGCTTAAGTCCATAAATGGATTTCTTAAGTTTACAAACCATATGCACTTGGCCTTCAGCAATAAAACCTTCCAGTTGGGATATATAGATATCTTCACTAAGATTTCTATTTAAAAATGCCATCATAACATCCATTTGTTATATTTCGTAGTCATAATAATATGCAATAGCAAGGAGGATACGAATGTACTTAAGCATGGCTATCGGGAAAAAGATTTTCTCATAATCGATACCTTCTTTTTAAGTATATTCTTTCACCACAAGCCTAACTTTGAAGGTTTCCACATTCCCATCTGCTCATCTCTTCCTTTTGTACACTCATTACACCTAATGGGTTTTATCCCTTCAGGTGAAGCTACAAGATCCCAAACCTGATTGAAGTATATAGATTTAATCTCGACTTTCATAGCTTCATACCATAGGTTTGTATCGGTATTAGTAATAATTTCTTCGTATCTAGTGAGATCTTGTTCCTGATGGTCGGAGACTAGGTCAAAGACCTCTCCAGTCCATCTTTCTGGAACCCTAGTACCTTCCCACTACGATGAGGCTCCATTTGTATAAGTTCCTGAGGCTGTGTCTCTTCTTGTTCTATAATCGGGTTAGAAGAAGTCATTTCAGAAGATAACTTCTCCTTGAGTTCCAACCTTTTTGAACCTTTAGTGGATGTACTTTTATCATCCTCCAAATATTTAGCATTAGTACTCACAAGTACTTTTTGCTCCTTGAGATGATAAAAGTAACTACCTTTTGTTCTTTTTGGATACCCAACAAAATAGATAATTCTGATGTTGGTTCTAATTTGTTTCCCTTGATCAGTACATAAGTTGGACATTCCCATATCTTGAGATGATTTAGACTAGGCTTACACTCAATCCATATCTTATAGGGCGTCCTAGGTACTGACTTAGAAGGCACCAAGTTTAAAATATATGCTGTTATTTCTAGGACATATCCCTGAAAAGACAGTGGAAGAGTAGCATAAGACATCATACTTCGGACCATTTCCATCAATGTTCTATTCATTCTCTCAACTACTCCGTTCTGCTGGGGTGTTCCTAGTGTAGAGAGCTAAGATACTATTTCATGATGTACCATGTAGTCCTTGAATTCGCCAAGGAGGTACTTTCCATTACTATTTGATCGTAAGGTTTTGCTTAGTTTACCTGTCCAATGCTCCATTTCAGCCTTAAACTCTTTGAATTTGTCAAAAGAGTCAGACTTGCATCTCATCAGGTAAATATAATCATACCTAGTACAATCATCTGTGAAAAGTGATGAAGTACTCGAACCCCCTTTTTGCTGGTGTAGAGAAAGGACCACACACATCAGTGTGAACAAGACTCAGTGTCTCCTTGGCTCTATCCACCTTTTGGGTGAAAGACCTTTTGGTTATTTTTTCCATAAGGCAGGATTCATACTAAGGCCAACTTTCCAATCTCAATAAGCCCAAAGGCCTATCATGGATTAACCTTCAAATCCTAGTTGAGTTAATGTGACCCAATCTTAGATGCCAAAGATATGAGTTATTGACATTGGTCTTTCTCTTTCTATTTAAAGGTTTAGATTGAGCATTATTTAATTGATTGTTAATAAGATTAATGAAGAATAGATTTTCATACATGTACCTAGTACATAAAACTTTTCCATTTCTGCTGATAATTATATCAGAATGGAAAGAAATAGAATATCCTTGATTTTTTAGTTTTACAATTAAAACCAAATTCTGTCTAAAATCAGGAACAAATAAAACATTCTTTAATATTACTATTTTATTACAATAAAAAACAAGTTCTAGTTCTCCCACTGCAAGGGCCCAAACTTGTGCTTCATTTCTCACGCATAGTCTATGTTCAACCTTCTGGAGTCTTTTAATCTTTCTAAACCCCTGCAAGGAGTTACATATGTGATCAGTGGCTTTTGAATCAACAATCCAAGTGGAAGTTGATCAAACCATTGATATCTACTCTAGATAGAAAATATTACCTGTGGAGTTTTTTTTGACTTAAAAATATGGACACTCCTTTTCTAGTGTCATTTCTTCTCGCATTTGAAGAATTTGCTATTGAGTTTGTCGTTGGGTTGGAACTTGGGTTGGTGCACTGCATTATCCTTCTTCTTTTTGAACTTTTTAGGCTTGGGCTGAGTTCTTGAAGAAGAAGCCATCATAGCCTTTGCTTGCGGCTTTATGACCTTTTCCACCACTTGAAGTTCTTTCATCAACTCAGTTAAACTCATGTTTAACTTGTTTATGTTGTAATTCAACTTGAACTGAGTAAAAGAGCCTAGTAAAGATTCGAGAACCATGTCTACTTGGTTCTCAGGGTCAATATAGCCCCCATGACTTCTGCTTCCTCGAAAACAGTAATAATTTGAGCATATACTTTCTGACTGATGTTCCCTCAGCCATCTTGGTGTTAATAATTGTTCGAAGAGCTTCATGCCTTGTGGCCCAACTCTTGTCTGCGAACGTCGTGGATAGTGATATAATGATATCGTATGCGTTGCCATGTACTCATGTTTGGATTAGAGGCATGTAGTATCGTACAATTTCATCAACCTTTTTTCATGCCTTCTTAGCCTTACATTTCTCATCGATGGAACCATCCCTGATTATAGGGCAGGTCTCGTAGAGGACATACTTATAATCCTCGGCTGTAAGTATTATGTCTAGGTTTCTTTTCCACTCCACATAGTTAGGACCCGTTAGCTTATTCTTACGGAGAATAATGGCTATAGGACTAAAAGAACCTTCATCAACTATTTTTGAAATTTGAAAAGTAAAAGAAATTCTCAAATTTGTGAAAATAAAAATAATTTTATGCACTTTATCCTCATATTAAACTAATAATAGCTCACTATTATCTTTAACATGATTAATTTGGTATTTAGAAAAACTGACATAGCTTCTTCAGAAGATTAACAGTTTTCCAAGCTAAGTGTGTTAACTACCACAAATTAATTTTCCTTCTAGGTAATGATCTAGAAGATAACTCCATCGAGAAGATGACTGTTTCTTCTCATTTCCTATGGACATACCTCGCACTATATCCTCTAACATGGGCCGGCCGATCATAGTACGTGTCCCGAATTATTAATTACATCCTTTCATTAGTTCTAGATCCTTGTGGTATCTCCATCCTATATGGGTACACTCCCAAGAGGACGCGAGGAGACCCACGATCTCTAATGAGGATCGCGATGGAAGCCGTAGGGCCGTTGGAACCCCTTTCCCACTTAGTTTTTTAAATAAGGGTTTTTTTGAAAAATATTTTTTGAAAATTTTCAATTGAATTCTCTTTTAACTTAAAAATAAAATATTTAAACCCCTAAAAATTTATTTGTCAAGGTTTATACCATTTGAGAAAATTTTCTCATGGATTTATTTTATTTAAGTTAAAAATTTAATAATTTCAAAATATTTTTCCATTTAAAACTTTCTAGAGATTTTGATCTCAAGTTTTTATTTGACCAAAAAAAAAAAAAAAATTTTTTCCTTTGCAAAAATGAATTAAAATGGTTTTCCATTTTAACTTACAAAAAATTTCTAAATCCAAAATGTTTTCTATGTCAAGGATAAAAATTTTAAGAAAATAACCAATGATTAATTTTTGTTTAAGTTAAAATTAACCATTTAATTAAAGAAAAATATTTTTTCTTGTCAAATAAAATTTCCCAAAGACTTTGGTCTTTGAGAAAATGTGTACATATGAATAAATAGCATGTTAGAAAACTGTAAACGTTTTCATACTTTTCCATTTTTAAACTTAAGTGCTCAAATAATAGAATTAAACATATTAATTAACTTAATTAATAATCTTGTTTAATCCTAAAATCTTTTACTATTATTTTTATGTAAAATATTCAAAGAATATTAACTATTGCAAAAATAATAAGTTCGCCTAGTATGGGACAAAACAAAAGCCTAAAAATAACAAGGAAAAAAATAAAAAATATTATTATTATTATTTTTTCTCTTGGTCTTGTGCACTAGCCACACTAGATCATGGCCCATGGGAAGACCCATGGACCATGACCCGCGGGCGGGTACTTGAGACCTATGGGCTCCATGGGCTGCCCCAGAATTGGTGACAATTGTGATCGTATCTTGGGGAGGATGCATTACATCTTGCCCAGGATGCAAGACAAAACCACCGAGCCGATACGGCCTTTGAGCCGTAGCTAGCCCCTTGGCTCCCCTCACACCGAGCTGCTATGGGTCGGCTCGTCTCCTTCGTCTTCTTCATTTTTTTTTTTTTTTTGCAATTTCTCCAGAAAGCTTCTCTGATTCATTTTGCGACTTCCTTAGGTAACCATTTTGATACAAATTTTCATCTAAAACAAAACCACATCCGCCTATACCCTTTTTACACGATTGTTACAGAAAGCTTTAAAATAACATGATTTCCTAAACCTCAACCGTGAGGTGTACAAAAATCTATCCGATACCATAAATAACGAAGCATCAAAGGCTTAAAATCACACATTTATTTGGCCCATTTTATTAACTCACATGCATGCTTCCTAAGCCATTCAAAGCTTCACGCTTTGATACCAATTTAAGCTATGAAAACAGTAGTGATCATGAATAAGCGGAAAACAAAAGCTAGAAAAACTACAAAAATGTAGAGCACAAAGCAGAGAAGATTTTAAAATTAATACCTCTGTGCTTGAATGCTATTTTTGGTGCCGGAGTGGATGATGAAACCATTGGGACTTCCTCATGCCTAGAAGATGTCTCTGGATCAAAACTTGTGATTCGCCTACTCCTCCGGGGCATGAATGTAGAAGTTTTTACTTCTTAGAATATTCCATCGCCTAATATATATTGGTGACACAACTTAGGCGAGGAAATTCACCATCTTTAACACTTCTTAATTCTTCCTATTAATTAGCAAGACCAAGAAGAAGAAGGAAAGGAAGAACGAGAGAAAAAGAAGTAAAAAAAACAAAGGCTTTTGGGAGTTTTTTTTTTCCCTTCACAAACGAGTGAGTTCACTGATCTTCACAGAACACACGACTCACATATGATAACCAAAACACCATGGTTTTGATATTTGAAAATAGCCGAAGGCTATTAATAGAAGAGGTTTGGCTTAGTCTAAACTCTTCTATTCTGTGAATTAAAAAACCCTTTTTAGTTTTGACTATTGGGCCACTAATTATTTATTATTTTTCTAGACCTAATGAGTCCAAAATAATAACCATTAATTATTTATTTCTTGGACTTAGAAAAAACCTAATAAATAATTAATGAGCCTAAATGAATTAAAATAATTATTTAAGCCTTTTTATCTAGTTTAGGCCCATGTTAATTTTTTAATTATTCAATTTAGGCTTAAATCCTGAATAATTAATTAACTAATTAAATTAGATAATAGATTTAATTTAATTTCTCTATTCTTTTATTTTATTCCAATCTAAAAAATAAATTAGAGTTCCTGAATAAAATAAAGTCCTTTTAATCGAGACCATTTCCTCGACCCAAAATTAATTATGACTTATGGGCTATTCCGAGGACCAAACAGGCATATTACCTTAGCTATTAAAATGACCAAAATACCTCTACTATATAAATAGTTGTATTTTATATTTTAAATATTTTCTAATATAACCATAAGGAAATATTGACCTCAAGGACAATGTTGCATTAGCTATGTCTCCGACCTACAGGTGAAATTACTATAATACCCATCTACACATCGTTGTGCATTTAGAGAGGAAAAAGAATACTAATATCTCTCTAAAAGACATCTACCATCCTTAGATTTCTAATCCAATGATCTATGACTTCTTGAAATACTTTCTCCTTCCAAGAAAGTTACCCTAAAGCAAAAATCAAAGTCATTTTCCCTAGGGCTCTGGATAATTAGATCATTTGGACAATCACAATGGGCGATATAGTGTAGAAACTATCTTGTACAAGTTTGTCTTAACTAAATAGTTACATATACTTAACATACAAGTGTATTGGTCCTACTAAAGAACATTAACTATAGTATATCAAAGCATATGCTTCCAGCTTCGTCAGACTATCAACTCATACTTAAGTTATAGAGTACAAGTCTACTCTATAGTAGTAGTAGTCTAGGTTTCTACCACATGATACTTTTAAAAACTACTACTACAACTCTAGATTTACGTATTTAAAATACGCTTATGTTATGAAATGAGAGGATTACTCATTGGCTAAAGATAAGTCATTCTATAACTAGAATTCATAACACAATAACCTTATCATGATGGGATTCCCATTCTCACCATTCGGTTAAGAACGATAGTTTGTATTATGTAACCCCTGGTCCATACCTTACTGTGAAAAATTTTCATTTACATGAATCATTTACTTAAATACAGTGAGTTCTTTTCAATGATAATTGTGCACAAAAACAAAGAAAAATTCACAAATAATTTCTTAGAATAATACTTTTATTAATACAAATCAAAATTACATTAAAAACCTAGCTTAAGAAGGCATACATCCCAACAATGGGTGGTTTAGAAAGTAAAATAAAGGGGTAAAAGGATTTAGGGAGTTTTGATTTTGTGAAGGTTGAAAGAGGTTTCATAAATTTAAAAAATGCCTATATTAAGATTTAATTAGTAAATATGCATAACTGATCTATTTTTCATGTTGCAAGGGAAAATCTACCATTTGCGAGGATTTTTTTTTCTTTTTTCTTTAGCTTTTTGTATTGAGGTTAAAGGTCATGTTATAACTCATATAAATAATACTTCACAGTGACCATTCTGAATCCCACAAATGCACTGCGCAAATCATTTTCTTTTTCTTCCTTTTTCATACCACAAACAAAAGAAATACTTTGGTTTCTACAAGTTGTTTTTCCTAGTTAAGAGGGGAAAGGAAAAGTGACATACATTTTTTTCTCTTTTATTATATAAAATAGTGACATTTTTGTTTCTTCTTGAATAAACTTAGCTAATTCTTTATTTTTAGAAAAAGTTCTTGCAAGCATGAAATTTGGATAATGTACTTACTAAAACAGTTCCACGGTTGTGTAGATTGTAGTCCCCAGGAAGTTTTCTCTAGTTTGCTTTAGACTTCTACCTACTCAGAACAATGAAGATTATGTCAACAAACTAAACCATGACCTCTTGGATGCTGTAAACTCAACTGGCAAAGTTTTCATCTCTCATATTGTATATTTAACTCAGGATTGTATTTTTCTTACCTAAGGATCTTTATGGCGATTAATAAAGTAATCAAGTTCTTCAAAATGGTACTTGTTGTTATACCATCATGCATTGGTAATTTTGTAATAATGCAGGTTTTATCAACTAAGTACACATTGCAATTTCCCATTGGAGCTCCATACACCAAAAAGAGACACATTGTTCCAGCTTGGAAGACCTTGCAATATGAGGCTTCCACTCTTTTAAGGACCCTTGACAGTATGCCAATTCTTTAGCATTATCCATCATTCATTGGTTTCTTGTTTAAAGTTGCACAATTGATGCTCGAAGCTATTTATCATTGTTCAAAAACTTTTCTTTTTCAAGGCATTTTCTAAAAACTCTTATTCTAGCTATTCAAACAATATGGAGAATGACCTCTTTTTTCTTTAAAATCCATAGTTGCCTCTAAAATGCCTAAGCTTATTTGGTTGTTTTGCTTTTTGTTGAAGAAGAAAATCAAGGAAATATTGAGTGCATAAAAGAACAACTATTAGACAGTTTTATTTTTCTTTGGGACGGATATGGTACAAAATTAAGGTATAACAACAAATAATTGCACTGTCACCATTCGTTAATGCATCTACCTGTATTTGTGAGTACTAATAAACTACTGAACAATAAGTCTGAAAGAGAAACTAATGCCAATCCAAACTCAAGGCTTTACATGTAGTGGATTGTTGTGTTTTCATTTCTAAATATTAGGGTTCAGCTTGTGCCTAAGGAATCTTTTTCATTCCGACATCATATATGAGACATGATGGCTGAATAATTAACTGTAGATGATGTTAGATTCACGAGTTTTGTTTTCTTGCCTAGGTGATAGGTAGAGTAAAAGACTACTTGTTTCAAGCAAATTGTTATTACATATGCATAGTATGGTGGCCAAATGTGAAAGATTGTGAGCAGAATTAGCTAAGCATGCATAGCTTGCTTCTTTGTTAGTTATATGAATACTACAAATTGTTGCAAATGTCTACCATGATAAGTAAAAACTGGAATTTGCAAATGATTTTGCTAAGCCATATTTTGTTCTTCCTTCAAGACTAATAGTCTAATATTAGCTATCCATTCTGCAATGTCTCTCCTTCTACTTGTCCTCTTAATCAACTTTATCATTTTTGCTTTCAGAGTGTTCCTACATCCGAAGTATGGGATTCCTCCAAGGATAAAACCTTGGCCTATAAAAAAAAGCAGAAGTGCAAGGGCTTTTTTTTTTTGTTTTTTAGGATAGTATGGTTTGAAATCGTGTTGTTGCTAAAACTTAACCAAAAATTTATGAGGGAATGTGCTTTGCATTTCTTAAATTGTGCAGGATAAGGATTTCTTTGGGTTGAATTGGGTTGTTTACATTTGGTTATACCTGACTGCCTGAAGTACCTTGTATGTTGTGAAGGTATCTTGTTTTAGTTATGTTATTTCTGGTCTAAAAACTGCGTTTGAATCATAGCCTTCTTGTATGGGCAACATATTTCTTTGTCTGTTGTGAGAGTCTGAAGTCTTTAATGGATACATGATTTAGTTGGTCTAGTTCTCATGTTACTTAGTTAGGTTTGCTTGAACATTGTTATTCTTTGGGCGATATCTTATGGTCCTAACATAATACAAGTCAAGATTTGCCAAAAACCTAAGTTAGTAGCTATTTTTGAGGCACAATTCTTAGAACTAAATTGTGTATTCCATAAATTGCGTTATATAGCTTGAAAGTTTCTTGTGTATGGTAATTTGTCTACTATTTATTTACTCTTTGTTAAATGTGGATTGTTGTAGACAATTGTTTTGTTGTTCTTGTTCCTTTCTACAACATGATTGCTAGGAAATGGAGAAGGAATATAGTATTCAGTGCATGAGTGCTGAAAAACCTTAGAGGAGGGGTGAATAAGTTTTTTGGCAAGTAAAAAAAATTAATTTTTTCAATTTGTCTAAAACGTTGAATAGTGATGATCATCAAGATGCTTGGACTGACTTTATAGATGCACAGAAAGTTATCTAAGCACTCGTAAATGTATATCCAGATTTAGACAGAAAAAAACCATAAAAAAAAGGTACATGAACCACTGAATAAAATGAGACAAGAGTTGTATAGTGGTTCGATCAACAATGATCTACGTCTACTACCTTAAGCACCACACTTAAGGATTTTCAACCCCTAGTTCATTAACCTCACTTAATGAAACGTTTCACATACAAGAGAGGATCATCACACTAAGTTTTCCATAACCTCTCAGTCTAGCAAACACATCAAGGATCACCTCACTAGGTTTTACTCTACAACCTTGACACAAACACAAAACAAGGATCACCCTAATGAGTTTTACCACATAACCTTGAACATAAGTCAACACAAGGCTCACCCCTATGAGTTTTACACAACAACCTTGCACTACAACAAAGATTTGAATATCAATAGAAAAAAGATAAGCTCATTTACTTGAGCAGATGTTCTCTCAGATATAAACCACAAAATACTTTTATCTTTTATACACAATAAACTCACTTTGAAGCTAGATAAAAGGTGATTTTTGCAAATGTTGAGCAATAATATTTCTAAGATAGATGTTTCAAAAATCTTGCTTCTAATCTTGCTTTAAGGTCTATTTATAGAGCCAAAAAGTGGAATGTCAACGGTCATAAATAAACGGTTATAAATTTTTCTGTTTAAACTCATCCATGTTTTGGACTCATGTTTTGGACGAAGATGCATCCGAAAGGTAAGTTCAAATGGCACTACCCAAACAAAAACTTTTCAACCCAGTTTACAAGATTTTGGACGAACCTTTTGAATTCAAATTATTCCATCCAAAATTCTGTGAATTTCAAAAACTTAGAAAACATCTCATTTTAAGCTTCAAGGTAAAATCAAATAAATCAAGAGATAAGAAGACATAGGAATTAATAGATATATTTTAATAACACTTCCTAGTCTATCATTCTTCATAAAGAACTTCCTTGATATATAACTCCTCATACTTTTATTTTCTCATTCGATCTTCTAATCCTAAAATTAGCGATGAAGGAGTTGCCAATAATTCTTATCTGAAGACTTTTGAAGAATGATCAAACATGTCCTATCACAATAAATTGACAAGTTAGTTCATATCAACGTTTGTCATAAATCAAAACATAGAAGAAAGTCCTTAGGGCTAACAATTTCCCCCTTTTTGAGTGATGACAAACATTACACTTTTGATATGCAAAGAGAGAACATGTTGATCGAAAAGGTGCAAATAAATGCAATCTCACTATATAGGTCTCATAGAGATCTTATGATAAAAAATTTGTAAACATATCTCAATGATCCTAAAGCCTTTCATATCTCTATATAAATATTCAAATGATTTGATAGAGATAGAAAGTGATAAAATACTCCCCCTAAATATATGCTTATGTGAATATTTTAAACAAAAGAGGAATGAGCAGAAGTTACGATTTATTCATCCAAAAAGTGTATCCAAAAAAGTTTTTGGAAGAGCGAGTGTTTTCAGAATTACATTTGGATAGGAATTTTAGATGTCCAAAATATATTTTCCATTCAGTGATACTGCTTATAAGAACATTTGTTTTGGATTCAAAATTTCTGAGTCCAAAACTCCCCCTGACTTAATGCACAAAAATCTTATCATAGAATTTAGTTTCAAGGATAAAATTATCATCCAGAAATCTGTGTTTTTGAATAAAATTAAACATCACAAACTGAGAGGTTTTTCAGAAAATTTTGTGAACAGTGAATCAAAATATATAAGTGATTTTCAAAACAGTTCAACTTTTATTTCAATGCATAACTGTTCATATCAAAAGTAGTTCATGCAATTCGTAACAGTTTATGCGGTTACTTGAAATTCAACAACTGTTCATCTCTCCACTAACAGTTTTAGTTTTCAAATTGGTTCCAATTATCATAGCAGTTCTTTCGTAGATCCATCATCATTCCAATTTCAGAACATAAGTCATTCCCAAAATTTAGTTCATACATATAACATCAGTCATGTAGAATCCATATCAGATTATTATGTAGAAACCATAACTTTTTCTCCCCATATCAACATGTAGATCGTTAGTCATATGCAGACCTAACATTTTCTCCTTATCAGTTAATGCATGCCGACAATAACATTTTCTTTCTCCCCAGTGAATGCATACAGCAGTCATGCAGTCCATAACATTTGCAGACTTAACATTTTCTCCTTATCAATTAATGCATGCCGATAATAACATTTTCTTTCTCTCTATTTGTCATCAATAAAAAAGAAGCATAGCAAAAAGAGAGTAGAAGAAAACTAGATGAATAATATGCAACAAAAATAACTAGATGGGTAATAAGCATAATATAGAGAAGAGAGCTTAAACAAGTATCTAGCAGAAATTATCCGAAGACATAATGTAAATGACTAAAAAAGTAAATTGTTCAACTTGTGTAGAATGGAAATTGTTCATCAACCAATTTTTCTACCCAATAATGCTGTCTAGGAGATATTGATTGTTTCACCCTTTGATCCACCCTTACTGGAAAACTGACAAGCTATTCTGTTTGATTTTCTTTTCACAACCATGTGTTTCTGTCTTTTTCTAGAGGGTTTGGGCTTGGGAGAAGGTGGAGGAGTTTCTGTTTTCTTTAAGGGAGAAGGAGGAGGAGATGGTTTAGGAGAAAGTTCAGGAGGGGAAACCATTTTGTCCACCGACAATTCAAACTTGTCCTCAGCTTTTTCATGTTCAGAAGACTTAGCAGATTGCTTAATAATAGAAAGTCTGTTTCCAAGGTTCTTAATTTCTGAACAAAGAGATTCCAATTTCTCAACAAATGAGTTGATTGCACCCAGAATATTTGCAGACAAGCCAGAGTCCGAAACAGTTCCTTTAGCAGATGATTCTGCCTGAAAGACTTCATCAATTTTTCTTTTTGTTCCTGACTTCCCTTCCTCCTTAATCTTTATTAAGTTTTCCCTCTCTTTTCCTACAGATTCTCTTAATAATTTCCATTAATTATCCTCCCTAACATATCCCATCTTTTCAAATGAATTAAAGCTGTAAACATTTGTTTTACTAGGATCACAGGAAACAGTACTTAAATCAATTTTAAAAAATCAAATACTTTCGTCAACAGATTTTCAAAAGGAAGAGCTTTGCTTGATGTGTTTCGGGACTACAACATAAGCTTGGTTGCTAGAAACCCAAAATTTATTTGCCTTTCCTCAGCTAAAGCTAGAATTATCACCATTTGCAAAATACTTATAGAAGCCTTATGGCCAGAACTAGGGACAATCATGGTTGACACCATGTGATGCAAGATTCTTCCCATCCTATTCAGCCATTTAGAACTCCTATTTCCGAATTCTCAAAACTTTTCCCTCTAGTGAACAGTTTTTCAAAATTTTTCAGATAAAAAATTTCTTTTCCCTCAGGAAACTTGTTTAGCTCAAAGTACTGAAATCCAACATCTCTAACATCGCAGATTCTATTGAACAGCCTATGATCAAATTCTATTTCTCTGCCATTTACTCTTGACACATACTATCTAATCATAAAACCGCTCTCATTTTCTTCCAGTTTCCCTTTTCTCAAGTTAGCGTAAAATTCCTAGACTAGAGGAGTATATATCTTCTCATCAACAGACAACAAACTTCCCCACCCAACGTGATCAAACATATCCAAAATATTAGACAAGTTCAGAAAGGCAGAATAGTTAACTCGATAGCCAGAGATAACAGTTTGATTTCTTGAAACCCAATCATTGTATTCAGTCTCGCATTTTGAATCAAGAAATCGAGGTACCTGATTTACAAAACCCACTTGTTCTGAAGAAGATTCTGACGTATCGTAATGGGAAGCAGAGAAGTGCGATTGAGGAGAAGCTTTCTTTGTTTTCGCCTTGGTTGAACCCGAAGCCTTTTTCTTTATCACAGGAGATGATTTTTGCTCCTTCTTTGGTTTTGGAATGGTAGATTTAGTCTTAGCCATCGAAAGATTGAGACTTTTTCTGGGCTTTTTGGTTTTTATTTTTTTTGAAGAAGAAGAGCACAAAAGATTTTTGGAAGAAGAATGGTTTCAAGGGTTTCAAAGGAGAGAAAAACCAGATAGCTTTGAATGTCTAGAGTA
Organism: Voacanga thouarsii; assembly: GCA_026120185.1. NCBI lineage: Eukaryota > Viridiplantae > Streptophyta > Magnoliopsida > Gentianales > Apocynaceae > Voacanga > Voacanga thouarsii. The sequence continues at coordinate 345,957 of JANUWF010003365.1, read as the reverse complement.
ATGTGAGAATAAAGTGCCTTGAAAACATAAGTTTTCTGAGAAGTTTGGAAAAATGCACAAACCAATATTTTGAAATTCAAAATTTGGAATAAGAAAAATATTAGTGATGGATTTTGGAACTAGAACAGATCCGAAATCATCATCCAAAAGAGTGTTCTCCCAAAATGCATTTTGGATGTAAAAATTTGATTCTAACACTGTGTCCAAAACAAAGGACGAGGTATTTTGGATGTAGAACTTTATTTCCAAAACCTTTTTCTTCACAAATTCTGCACAAGGAAGACTTATACCACATGGTTAGTTATTAAATTCTTGTAGTTCCCAAACCTCTTCTTAAATTGTTGAATCTATCCTCAGCTAGAGGTTTAGTGAAGGTATCTGCAAGTTATTCATCCGTTGAGATATATTCAACACACACATCGCCTTTGAGTACATGGTCTCGGATAAAGTGATGTTTAACTTTAATGTGCTTTGTTCTCGAATGTTGCATTGGATTTTTTTGTTAGATTGATAGCACTTGTACTATCACACAATATTGGTACACAATTAAAATTAAGATTAAAATCCAGCAATGTATTCTTCATCCATAAAATTTGAGCACAACAACTCCCAACTGCAATATATTCATCCTCAGTGGTGGATAAGGATACACAAGCCTGCTTTTTACTGTGCCATGACATAAGAGAGTGTCCAAGAAATTGACAATGGCCACTAGTACTTTTTCTTTCAACTTTACACCCTACATAATCTGCATCAGTATATCCTATAAGATCAAAAATATTAGTACGTAGATACCATAATCCATAATCATATGTGCCAATCAAATATCGAAGTCTGCATTTAATTGCACATAAATGTGATTCCTTTGGACAAGATTGAAAACGAGCACAAAGACATACTGAAAACAAGATATTTGGTCGGCTAGCAGTAAGATAGAGTAGACTCCCAATCATACCTCTATACTTATACTCATCTACTTTCTTACCTTTTTTCATCATGATCAAGTTTAATGGATGTACTCATAGGTGTGCTAATTTCTTCTGCTTCATTCATTCCAAATCTTTTGAGCAATTCCTTGGCATACTTAGCTTGATTTATAAAGATACCATCCATCGTTTGCTTAATTTGTAGTCCGAGGAAGAAGTTTAGTTCTCCCATTATACTCATATCAAATTCTTGCTGCATAGTCTTAGCAAACATCTTGCACAAGATTCATTAGTAACACCAAAAATAATATCATCGACATAGATCTAAACAATCAGTAAATTATCAGGGTTATCAGATTTGATGAACAAGGTATTATCAATTAAGCCTCTAGAAAATCCTTTTGAGATCAAGAATCCCTACGTCTCTCATACCAAGCTCTTGGGGCTTGCTTTAATCCATAAAGAGCTTTAGAAAGTTTAAAAATGTGTTTTGAAAAGTGCTCATGAATAAAATCTGGACAACATACACTTCCTCCTCAATAAAGCCATTTAGAAATACACTTTTGACATCCATTCGATAAAGCATGAAATTTTTGAAGGATGCAAAAGCAAGCAACATTCGTATGGATTCCAGTCTGGCAACATGTGCAAATGTTTCATCATAGTCAATGCCTTCTTCTTGATTAAATCCTTGGGCAACCAACCTGGCTTTATTTATGATAACGACCCTATTTTCATCAAGCTTATTTCTAAAAACCCATTTTGTACTAATAACAGGTCGATCATGAGGTCTAGGGACGGGTTTTCAAACTTGATTTCTTTCAAATTGATTAAGCTCTTCTTACATGGCAATAATCCAAAATTCATCATGTAAAGCAATATCAATGCAACTTGGTTCAATATTTGAAAGAAGAGCAAAGTTGTCAACGAAATACCATCTAGTTTTAACTCCATAGTTTGGATCTCCAATAATTTGTTCCTTTGGGTGACCTGATTTGTATTTCCAATCCTTTGGCAATTGATGATTTGCAGAATCTTCAGTTTGTTCTTCTCTTGTTCGATCTGCAATTCTTCAATCGCTTCTTCTTTTGCATGAGTATCTAATGGTGGAGCTTTAGTATGATCTAACTTAACTTCATTTGAATTCTCTACATCATCGTCATCTCTTTTTGAAGTATAAATGTTAGATTCGTCAAATACAACATGCATAGATTCTTTCACACAAAGTATTCTTTTATTGTATACTCTATAAGCCTTTTTGTTGGAAGAATATCCAAGAAATATGGCCTTATCGAACTTGCTATCAATTTTTTCAAGATTATCTCTTATATTTAAAATAAAACATTTACATCCAAATACTTTAAAATAAAAGATAGAAGGAGTTTTATCAAACATAAGTTCAAACGGAGTTTTTCTCAAAAATGGTCTTAACATAACTCGGTTTATTGTATAGCACACTGTGTTAACAGCTTCCGCCCAAAAGTATTTTGAAAGAACATTTTCACAAAGCATTGATCTACCCATTTCTTGCAAAGTCCGATTTTTCCTTTCAACAACACGATTTTGTTGAGGAATTTTGGCTGTTGAAAAATTATGAAAGACTCCATTTTCATCATAGAAGTGAGTAAATTCACTATTACAAAATTCCTTGCCATTATCACTTCTAGTAGAAACTAGTTTGCATCCAATCGAGTATTGGACGTGCTTTATCAGTTTTGAAAATTCAGAAAAAGCTTCATCATTTTGTCCAAGAAATAAGGTCCAAGTAAATCTAAAGAAATCATCAACAAGTACATATGCATATTTCTTACCTCCAAGACTAGTAGTCCTCATAGGTCCAAACAAATCCACATGAACTAATTCGAGTGGTTTTGAGGTAGAAATTATTTTATTTGGCTTAAAAGAGGTTTTGATTTGCTTCCCAAATTGACATGCATCACATATTTTATGTTTATCAAATTTCATTTTTGGAAGTCCCTTAACAAGTTCTTTTGATGACAATTTGTTTAACAAATCAAAGGATACATGACCTAATCTTTTATGCCAAAGATAACCATCATTGTCATGAATGGATAGGCATATAATTCCATTAGCTACAAGGTCATTAAGATAAAACACATATACATTTCCCATGCATTTGGTAGTAAAGATGATTTCGAGATTTCCACTATCAAGTATAGAGTAAGAATCTTTTTCAAAAATGACTTTGCAACCATTGTCACAAAGTTGTCTAATGCTGAGCAGGTTATATTTCAAATCATCAATAAGTAAAACTTGCTTTATAATTGTTAAGGAACCTTTACCAATATTACCAATGCCGAGAATCTTCCCTTTCTTCTTGTCTCCAAATGTAACAAATCCTTCATTTGTGGTCTAAATATCTTTTAACAAAGCTGTATTTTCAGTCATGTGTCTTTAACAACCACTGTCCAAGAATCACTTGGTGAAGCTTAAAGACCGTGCCTATACATGAGAAGAAGAGATGATTTTTGATACCCACATTTTCTTGGGTCCATGAAGGTTAGTAACATTTTCCTTAGTTTTCCAGAATGTAACTTTACCGATTTCAACTTTTCTTTTGATAAGGCATCTTGAAACTCTATGTCTTGGTTTTCTAAGTATGTGTTGTGAGAAGAAGCAGGTTTAACATATTGAGATTTGTTCTTTTTGTTGTTATTCTTATGTTCATATCCTAAGCTACTTTGATTACTCGCTAAAATAAATCTAGGCTTGCAAATTTTGTCTTTATCCTCGTGTTTATATCCTAAGCCACTTCGATTACTAATTTGATGATGAGTTCCAAGTAACTTTTCTAGATTATTTTTACCATTTGTGAATTTTTCAATGCAACTGGTAAGATCATTTACTCTGATCTTCATATTATCAAATATGCTAACCATGCATTCAAGAGTTTGAATTTTATCACATAAATTTTTGTTTTCCAGAGATGCATTGTCCAAGATAGTCATGGTTACATCTTTTTCAATTATAGCACACACATGTGTTTCAAGAGACATTTTATAGTTATTCAACAAAGCTTCATTTTTTTTCCATCAAACATTTAACCTTTAACTTTAAGTCTTTATTTTTTCTGGACAATTTTTTTAATTCATGAAACATATCACATAACAACTCATTAGGATCAACATGCTTTTCAGTCATAGATATAAGCGAATTAGACATGCAATTTGATGTTGAAAGGTTTACCTCATTTTCTAAAGCCATAAAGCAAATGTTGGCAGTTTCTTCCTCAGATTCCTCATCTTTAGACTCAGCTTCATTTAAGTCCCAAGCTCCTATCAATTCTTTACCTTTCTTTACCTTTAGGTCTTTCTTTTTCTTAAGCATTTTTCCTTCCTTGCCTTTTGCAACTGGACAGTCTGCAATGAAGTGATCGGTGCTTTTACATTCAAAGCATTAAGGTTTAAAGTCAGAGGTTTGTCCTTTCTTTCTTATAAGATTCCTTCCTCGTTTATTGTTTCCTTTGTTGAACATCCTTCTGAATTTTTTTGCTATCATTGCTAAGTCATCATTGTCCATTTCCATGCCTTCACTGGTTTTCGAAAGGCTTGTTTCTCCATCTTCATTTTCAGCCTTTAGTGCAATCCCTTTTCTTCCTCTATTATGATCATCAGATTCCTGAAATCTTTTAAGCTTCATCTCATGAGTTAAAAGAGATTCGACCAACTCTTCAGTAGGTAAGAATTTTAAGTCCTTGGATTCTTCTACAACAAGAGTTTTAGGCTGTCAGTTTTTTGGTAAGGCATCAAGAATTTTTCGATTTTGTTCTCCAAGGGAATAACCTTTCCATAAGCTTTCAGACTATTTGAGATATTAGTAAATCTTGTGAACATATCAGTGATGTTTTCATTTGACCTCATAGTAAATAATTCATAATCATGAATAAGAAGCCCCAGTTTTGATTCTTTGATTTGGTTAGTCCCCTCATGGGTGACTTTAAGCAATCTCCACATATCATGGACTGAATCACAACCACTAACACGGTTGTATTCAATCGCATCTAGTGCACAACACAAAATGTTCATAACTTGAAAATTTAGAGTCATTTTCGCATTGTCTTCCACACTATACTCATCATTTTGTTTAGGTATTTTTATGCTATCAATCATCTTTGATGGAATAAAAGAACCATTCTCTATTAAACTCCAAAACTCGAAGTTAATAGAATACACATAAATTTTCATTCTATTTTTTCAAAAAGTATAGTTGTTTCCATTAAATAAAGGAGGACGATTTGTTGAAGACCTTTCAACATATGGAACAGAGGATAAGCTTGCCATTAAGATCTTTTCTACAAGGTTGTTAAACCAAGAATATGTGGACCTTGTTCTGATACCAAATGAAAAACCTTAAAGGGAGGGGGGAGTGAATAAGGTTTTTGGCAAGCAAAAAAATTATTTTTTCCAGTTTGTCTAAAAAGCTGAATAGTGATGATCACTAAGATGCGTGGACTGACTTTATAAATACACAGAAAGTTATCCAAGCACTCGTATATGTATATCCAGATTTAGACAGAAAAAGAATATAAAAAAAAAGGGTACATGAACCACTGAATAAAATGAGACAAGAGATGTATAGTGGTTCGATCAACAATGATCTACGTTCACTACCTTAAGCACCACACTTAAGGATTTTCAACCCTATTTCATTAACCTTACTTAATGAAACGTTTCACATACAAGAGAGGACCATCACACTAGATTTTCCACAACCTCTCAGTCCAGCTAACACATTAAGGATTACCTCACTAGGTTTTACTCCGCAACCTTGACACAAACACAAAACAAGGATCACCCTAATGGGTTTTACCACACAACCTTGAACATAAATCAACACAAGGCTCACCCTTATAGGTTTTACACAACAACCTTGCACTACAACAAAGATTTGAATATCAATAGAAAAGAGATAAGCTCACTTACTTGAGTAGATATTCTTTCAGATACAAACCACAAAATACTTTTATCTTTGATACATAATGTTTCAAAAATCTTGCATCTAATCTTACTTTAAGGTCTATTTATAGAGTCAAAAAGTGGAGTGCCAACGGTCATAAATAAATGGTTATAAATTTTTCTCTTTAAACTCATCCGTGTTTTAGACTCGAGTTTTGGACGAAGATGCATTCGAAAGGTAAATTCAAAATGGCACTACCCAAACAAAAACTTTTCAACCCAATTTACAGGATTTTGGATGAACCTTTTGAATTCAAATTATTCCATCTAAAATTCTGTGAATTTCAAAAACTTAGAAAACATCTCCTTTTAAGCTTCAAGGTAAAGTCAAATAAATCAAGAGATAAGAAGATATAGGAATTAATAGATATATCTTAATAACACTTCCTAGTCTATCATTCTTCATAAAGAACTTCCTTGATATATAACTCCTCATACTTTTATTTTCTCATTCGATATTCTAATCTTGAAATTAGCGATGAAGGAGTTGCCAATAATTCTTATCTGAAGACTTTTAAAGAATAAAGATCAAACATGTCCTATCACAATAAATTGACAAGTTAGTTCATATCAATGTTTGTCATAAATCAAAATATAGAAAAAAGCCCTTAGGGCTAACAAGTGCCATTATGAATCTTCCAGATGAGTTTCCTAAGGATAGATAACACTTGTTGTAGCCTCATAGGTTTGAATATTTTTACTCAATTGAATACTAAAATTTTGCTTTATTCTAACTCAATTATGGATACAATTTATATATGGTATGTCTGTAGGGTTCAAGAGGAATCATCATGAGAGGATGCTTTGTTGCAGGTGTTATTTTAGTGCTGCATATTAAGGAAAAGTACATTATATTATTTTGCTAAGTGGAAGTATATTTTGATATTGATGGATAATTTATCAATGTTAGGATTTTATTTTGAAAGAACTTTTATAATTTTGATATTAGCATAACTTCCTAGACATATGTATATATGTGGATAGAATTCTGTACTTCTTAATATATTCAGACTTATTTTCGGGGTCTTAATATGACTTTATATTATGTTAGACGTTAAATTTTTTTATTACGTCAAATCATGTATATTTAAGAATTAAAATTTTTACGTAGTGACACTAAAAAAAAAAAAAATGCCATCAAATGTACCTGTTGTAACATTTTTAAGTTATAGGATATGCAAAGATATCATTGTGTTTACACAAAAAAATTAAACAATAAATGGTTTTAATTTCAGAAAAAATGATGCTATAGAGAATTTTAGATAACATAGGCAAGTGTAACAAGAAGTCTATTGTGACATTTCTAATTGTTAGTACATGTTTTGAATTTTGACTATTAGAAAACCTTTTTATAATATGACCAAATATTGTAATTAGGGCTCTGGTGTAACGATTTCAAATGTTACAATAGATACATTTATTATGACACTTCTTAGTGTCCTCTACTATTATAGTAACAATATTTTAGATGATGTTTCTCATGAGTGTCACAATATTCAAAGTGTCACAACATATGCCAATTATAATATTTCTACCTGTTGTAATAGGTCTCTAGTAGTGATCGGACTGGAAATGGTAGACTTGTTGATTCTCTGATCTAATTTTGGACACCATATGGAGATTACATGTTCCACCAAAACTTAAATTATTTTTGTGGAAGCTTATTAATGGTTTTATTGCTTTGGATGATATTCTTCAAGCCATGGGGTTTCATTTATGTTCAGTTTACTGTTTTTGTTTTGCAGCTTCAGAGACTTCGTCTTATCTGTTCGTACAGTGCCCTTTTGTGTAGAAAATCTGGCGGCATTTAGCAACCATCCTTGGAATTCTTTCTTCATTATCTGATAAGCTTTCCTTAGCTGATTTCTTTTGGACATGGTGGAATAAGAAGGTTGCTGATCCTTATTTAGCTCATTCCAATTTAATTTGTTATTTATGGGAAGTTTATAAGCTTCGCAACAAGAGGAGTTTTGATGAGAATTCTTTCTCTGGTCTTTTACGCAGAATTCGTTGCTGCTCAAGAAGGGTTTTGTTTTGATTTGCCAAAAGGTTTTACTTTACTGCAACTTCAGTCTAATTCTTTGCAGATGGCACACATGTTGAATGGGAAGGATCATACTTCATGGGATGTTCAGCACGTTTTTAGACACATCTAGAAACTATTTAGTCTACTTCAAAACACTCATATTATTCATGTTCGCCGTTATAGGAATGAAGTAGTGGATAGTTTGGCAAGATTTGCTACTTCTTTATCTTATAAGCAAAATGTATTTTTTTCCCCATGTTTCTCATCTTTGCCTTTAAAGACCAAAGCTATTTGCAATTTAGATAGGCAAGAGATTTCGACCCTAAGATTTTGCACGGGAATTCCGTTAAATGGTGCTATTTCTTAACGAAATTCTGATAGTGGAGCGGCTACTGGAGAATTTCTTATTTTGGCGAGGTCGCATTTTGAGAATAAGACCATCTAAAAATAGGTTGCAATTTTAGAATGCTCCCTCATGGGACTAAAAATATTTTTTGCTTTTCCAGGAATTGAAAATTTTGAAGTTTAAAAGATTATAAAGTCTTAAGGTCATATTCGTAACATGAGACCATAAGGTCACATTTTATGAATGCGACTTTTACTTGATAGAATGCACTTGCAAAATCTTGCGAGTCCTTCCCACCTATCAAACTCCTACAATGTTGTTAGAAGCTGTAAATACATTTCCTACATCACAAATCACTTGTAATACAATACTCAAACTAACAGAATGTAACAAAAACCTTATATACATTTCCCACATCATCTTAAACCACTTGTAATTTAATAAAATGATATAATAATATTACTATCATAACAAAATAATTATTTCAAAATTTGATAATATTTAATAATTATACACAATAATACAATAAAAATATTAAAACCAATATATGTGTTATCTATATAGAAATCAATATATATATTCCAATATCACAAGTAAAACATAAAAACCATATTCAGAATACAATAAAACAAATTATGAAGAAGTAACAAAAATAAAATAGATGAAAAAAATGAGCTAATATCTTGAAACACTAATATTATTATCAATACAACTTCTCCTAGTATGTTCACTCCTATGACAGTTACTGCATCTTGGGGGAGAGTTGGGTATGCGATAATCTATATCACAAAGTTTCCTTGATATTCGTAGATGGCTAGAAAGTTCATTCCTCATCATTTCTTCTATAGGTGTAAGTGTAAAAGTTGAAGACCTCCATGTAATGTTATTCATCCACCACAGGGAAAAACTGACCTCATGTGTCAACTCGTAATTCCTTCTAGTATAGAACTCCAAAACAAAGTCAATGGGGTTCCAACCTCTATGCCTATATGCTACAAACCTATGCGAATAAGGTATACCATATATACTCTACTTTTGGCAACTGCATGATCTCTCCCTCAAATTAACATTGTAAACATTTGGATCTCTACTCCCTTATTGAACTGATGATTTGATCTCAAATATACTGGCCTGTGCATTAAATTCAGTCACGACATGCCCTCTAGATTTTTCCTCAAAATAAGAATATAACTTCCACATTTTAGATGGTTAATGGTGTCTTTAATTTGATGCCTCATCTCTATGTTCATTAAAATACTTAACTAACTTCATAATGACGTTTCAACTAAAACTATGAGTGGGAGACATCTTGCTTTCTTGAGCACACTGTTCATGTATTTAGACAAACTATTAGTCATTGAACTATTTTTATACCCTTCATCATATGATAAAGTCTATTTCTCTAAACCAATTTCCATCAAATAGTTAAATGTAAATTCTTTTCAGATTTTGATTTCATCTAAATATAGCTGACACTTGGTCTTTTTACGCTTTAGACTAGCAACATACATTATATTTGTTAAATTAGTGTTCTTAAACCTATTGTAAAAATTTGCCTTGATGTACCTGAGGCAAAGGTTCTTGCCATTCATTCATTTGGTATACAACATTGATTATACCTTTATATTTATCTAAAATTAGGTATATATGTCTTTCAAAATGACATGTTGATGTAGTAGTTTTAAGAACCAATTCCAATGACTCCTCGTCTACGATGACAAATGCTAGTGGAATGAGGTAATTATTTGCATCCAAAATGGATGCCACCAATAATTTTCCGTAATAAATTCCCCTTAGATGGGTTCTATCAATGGATACCACTGGATGATAATATTTGAATCCAACAATTGAAGGATTGAATGTCCAGAAAAGGAAGTGAAAATCTTTCAAATCACCTACACTAGTCCAATGATGTTTCCACTTCACAATAGTCCTAGGATTGGAATTCTGCAATGCAAGCATGTATTTTGGAAGGGTAATCCACATAGAGGGCCAATCACCATACATAAGTTCCATAGCTACTTTTGGGCTTCCCAAACTTTCTTATAAGAACAACCCATCTTCCACAATTTTTGAACTTTAGCAATAACATCACTCACATGGAGTTTAGTGTCATTTAAAACCAAGTGTGTCACATTTTGTGCTGTAAACTGATGATCCATATTTCTATGCACATTATTCACAACATTGTTCAAAACTGTTATCTGTCACTCTCCATAAGTTTTCTTATGTATAATATGAATATGCTAAGAGTAAGGATTGCCGGTACTTGCATGTTTACATTTGGCATACCAACAATCACTCTTACTTTTTAAAAACCTGCATTCTCACCCAACTTGAATAGACTAATTTCTTACTGCATATATAGCCTATTTCTTGTTCTTAAATCTTATGTGTAGATGCAAATCAATGTCAATGTCAGTTTAACTTCTTGTGACATCAATGACGCGCCTGTGAAGAGATTTATTAGCATATATACTAGATCCTATGTCATTAAATATTGGAAATCTTGCTGACTCCCATGTAGTATTAGGAGTCGTTGCAATAGTATTCCTATCATCTTGCAAAGGAATGTTGAGCTCGGGATATGGACTGTTTACTATAATCTCATCTTCTTCATCGTCATCTCTATCACTCCAATTCATTAGACCCTTAGAGCCTGTGAATCCATCACTATCAAATGTATACAACATCGAATCTATATTTACTGCAGCAGTGACCGTGTGTGACTAAGATGCTATACTATGTGCCAAAGTGGTGGTATGGTGAGTGTTGTTTACCTCTTGATATGTACAAAATGCTGGACTTCGTGTAGGAACCTCGAAATGTTCGGAATTGATCGAGTTGTATCTAATTCCCAAATCTTCTGATGTATGACCAACATCGATGGTCTCGACATTACTCCCAATTGAACTAATATATTCATTTCCTCTATTGTTTAAGGTTGCTCTTCTATTTTCCACTGGCTAGTATAATGCTTGGAGATGCATGTAGTTTAAGTTTTTTCATCTCATGCCCATATGGAGTTGAGAAAATGAATTATGTCGTTCATTTATCAAAGGACCCAGACACGTCTCCTAATTAAGCACTGCTATTCTTCAAATTCTATCTTGATATTTTGTTACTTAAATATCTCTGAGTCAGTATTATTATCCCCTACTTCTGGCATTTCAGTTCAGATTGTTGACTATATAAGAGTATAGGTGGGTGTTCTTTAGGAAGTGCATCTGCAGAATATCAATCGTTTCAATTTTCCTGCAAAGTGAATTTTGGTTGTATCCCCTTGCACACCACAACAATATAAGTAGGAGCAAATTCGCTTTAAGGAGAGAGTTCCAAGAACTCGATTGAGGCATCTTCAAGCTTTGTATGCAAATCGTAAACATATCAATATAGTCGACAGTTATAGTCAACTATTCCAGTATAGTTGACTTTGCACCAACAAATCTTCAAGAGAAAATAATCTATTCAAAGAACACTAATATTTAAAATAATATTTATGAAAAATAAAGAAAAATAGAACTACTTACCTCAAACAATACAAACAAAAAGGAATAGACCATTTTGAATAAGGAATCATTCGATTAATTCCTACAAATAAATTTCTAAATTAGACTTTCCTAAAACTAACAAATTCTAATATAGGAGACTCCTAACAAATAAGCTAATATAGGAGACTCCTCTAAATATATATACTAAAAGTGAAGAGATGATAGAAGACTCCTAATATATTTTTAAAGTAATTTTTTATTTTTCTCTTCTCAAAATTTTTAAATCTAATTGTCCAGATTTAATTAAGATTTAAAAAAATAAGAATGGATGGGTAGGATTTTATTAATAACACTATGTTACTATCTTGAAAAGCTCGGATTCATTTGGCATAATGGACGATTTAGTAATTTTATGTAGATATTATTTATTTTCTTTTGTGTCTCTTTGTATGTCTTCCCCTGTTTTGAGCTCTTCTTATTCCAACACTCTTTTTCCCTTTTACTTTGCTCCACTCTCAGTGTTCTCTTCTTTTGGAGTAGCAAACCCACTCATACATGTAAAGCTGATTCCTTATTCATTTATAAGGATCGATCTATAAAAATCTTCTCAGTGTCTAGCAGTGGTCAAAGCTGAGTGTGTTGTTCTCTGCTCAAAAGCGATGAAAATAGAGGCAGCCCAAGAACCCCATCTCGACAAAGAAGCTAACCGTTGTTAACACGCTCCAGCGTCGGGTTTTTCACATCCCCTCTTTCTGTATCTATGGAGGGATTGCTGGCCTTTACGATTATGGCCCTCCTGGTTGTGTTGTTAAGTCTGATGTTCTCACATTTTGGAGTTAGGTTAGCTTAGTTCTTGCTATTGCTTTGTGCTAATTATTTGGAATTCTATTGATATTGGTTCTTTTAAACTCAATTATCTGTGAAAAATAGCACATTTGGATCAACTATGCCTTCTAATTCAGATCTCATTTCCTTGTTGATTTAATGGGGGTAGAAGGGCTTAAGGAGGAGGGTTTAAACCTCAGAGTCAAATGAGGACAAAGTAATAACTCTGCTCGAATACAAATTGGAATATTTGTTGGGCTTAAGTGCTTTTCTTACTTTGAACTTTGTTTTAAAGGTTGCTTTTTGGGTTATATATTGTTGTACTTTTAGGTATAGGTTAGAACTCAATTCGGATACCAAGTGGGAAGTCAGTATTTCGTATGATTTTTGGTTTGAGTATATTTGGCTAACTTATTTTTACATTTTTTTTAATGATTCAACATTTGTTCTTGAAGAGAAAATGCTGGAAGTTGATTGCCCTTGTGTAACGCCTGAAGTAGTGTTGAAGGCCTTTGGTCATGTTGATAAGTTTACTGACCCTATGGTTAAAGGTGAAGAGATTGGCAATTGTTATCATGCGTATCACTTGCTCAAGGATTTTTGGAAAGAGAGGCTTGAGAAAGACTCAAATCTTAGTGCAGAGAATGTAGCTGAATTTAAGCAAGGGGAAAGAACAAAATGGAAAAACTTTGGTTTTTAGATAAATTTTTTTGATTGATTTTTTAGTCTTCTTTTTCCAATTTTCTGCTCATTCATTTGGCTTCTTCTAAATTTTATTAGTCCAGTTACAATCACTCCGAGATAGCTTAAGGCATCTTTGTGAACTTTAGGGACATGTGCTACTACAATGGAAGCAAGCTCCCTTTTACAGCTGCACAAATTAGTCAAGTTTTCAGGAATAAGGTAAGATGTTTTCTAACTTTTTTACATTTTTGATACATCAGTCTTACATTGACTTTTTAGATTATGAGCAAACACTTGTTGAGATGGAAATGCATTTTCCCCAAAAGTGCACTTCTTGAGCAGGAGATTTATCTAACATTTTGACGAAACTTATTAGGAAAGATGATGGAAATTTTTTTTGGAAGCAAGGGGGATGTTTGATAAAAATTTTATCGGAAATCTTTTGAATTTTTTTGGAAATTAATGTTGACTTACCTTGAATTTTATCTATTCGTCCATTAAATTTATAGATATAGAGTATCCCAGCTTTCATATAGGTTTTTGGTAAGTTTTTATTTTTTTCCTCCAATTTTCCACCAAGACTTCCTTTAAGTTTCTAATTTGTTTCTTAATTTTTTTTCCTACTCATAGTTGCTTGTTATAGTTGTGTAGTATGTCCTACTTCTGTTTTCCTAGGCATTTCCCGGTTTCACTAGCAATTATGGATTTTAATTCTTCCTTTACACATACATTCTCTTTCTTCTTGTTTGTTTGAATGGAAGGAGGTAGTGAGGGAATATTTTGTTTATCACTTTTCTGCTGTCTATAGCTCTCTTATTGATATATTTGATTTTTTCATAGTTGTGGAGATTAGTTGGAGGGGCTTCTTTCTTTTCTACTACAACCTTTCTGAGTCTTTCTGGAACTAAAAAATAACAATAGATGAACATTTGGACCTTTATTTGGGGGGGGGGTTCTAAAATAGAAAGCCATGTAGATTCTAGTCATCTGCTATTTAATTGTTAGAAAAAAATAACAGTATGAGAATTTGTTCCTAATAATGGGAATTTGCCTTCGTTGGTATGGAAAATGGATTCAACAGCTTGAGCTTGTTATAACTTTGTTCAATTCTATTTCGCTTTTCCCATTTTAGGTTTTTAACTTGCGAGGGGATAAATGCACAGCAATGTACTTGTGATCTCAAGTCATTTGAGTTAAAGGTTGAGAATCCTATCATTCAGAGTATTAGTTAAATTTGCCTTTTTGAAATGGATGGAGGAAGTGATGTTTGTTAAGGCATGTAGACTAGACAAGCTAGCAATTCAGATGCAAGTTAAAAGACATGAGAAAAATATTGTTATATCCATTGAGGATTTTACAATTTAGTGTTAATCTTAGGTTTACATTCCTGTTCTAATAGTTAGGTTATCATTGAAATTATTTTATGTGAGGACAAGTGTGCATTAGAATTCTATTTTTGGCTATATTCTTGGTCTAACTATGTAAATATGCCTAATAATACTATCAATTTTGTTCAGTCTTCTTTACCCACGTAGCAAATAGGCCAAACTGTGAGGTTAGCATACTTTTAGAAGCTTTTCTTTACCTTTGTAGGATAGTGAACTTTACAATGTGAATATTTAATCTTCCTTACTTGCATACTACTCAGAAACACTAAATGCTACTTTAATTAAGACGTGATTTGACTTTTTCTCTCCATGAATGAAAATTTGCCTTGTTGCTAAACATGTTACTAGTATGGTGGCTCTAAGGTTGGGCTTTTTATATGAGAGGACCTAAGTTGTTTGTGTTCAATGTTGAATATTTTGCTTGTGGCTTTCACAGAGTTTAAAATAGTCTTTAGCTTAAATCTTTCATTTGGTCTCGTAGTTCTGTGATTTTATGTTGGTGAACTGCTGGATCAAATCTGTGATAAAATAGTCTAATGTTGTTCATAAATTAAGTTTAATTACACATAGAATTGATTCTTTTTTTATCTTGACCCTGGATATGAATGTTAAAGTTGGTGTATCATTGAGATTGACCTGTATTAACCGGTTTAAAGTGAGGATTTGAGTGCAGAAGTTATCATGTTCCCAACCATGTGGAACATGTCATTATTCTATGATTTGAAAATTTATGAGTAGTTCTATCTGTTTTTACCATGTTTGTTTGGGCATACAAATTAACTCATTATATTTGTTTTGGTAGGGAAATAAGACAAATATTATTATATGTAGTTACGATGATCATTTTTTGGTGAGTTTTGATCCTAAGTGTCTATGTTAAGTTGTTCAAAAAATAGCGTTTATATTCTAAATTTACTTTTAGTTAATGGCAACTCAAATAGGAAGCATGGGAACCATACTACATGCTAGGTTTGGATACTATTGCATTTGAATTACTTGCTTGTGTTTGCATTTGTGGTTCAGTTTGTTTTGGAGAAATTCTGTATTACGGGATTTAATTTGCATAAAAGTTCTTCCATTATCACTACCTGTTTCTAGAAAAAAAAAAAAGAGAAAAAGAGTGTGAATTTTGGGAAGGCAATGAGTCTTATTGTCACGATATAACATAAATGATTTTTTCTCTGATGTGGCTTCGAGGATTTAGTTGTATTTGTAAATTAAAACTCTGTCCACAACTTCGAGGATGGGTTTTCACCTGTATAAGCTTAGTCGTGTTAATTTATCTCTGGTCTTTAACTGTTTTGCTGGAGAAGTATTAACTCTTTCACAAATATTTTGCCACTTCGTCTCTCTTCAAATTAGAACTCCAATCCTAATAGCCATAAGCTGCTATCTTTGCAGAGTCTACCATTACTTCTCCATGAGCAAGCTACTTTATTAATTGTAATAGGTAATTATACTTTTTTAATGGAAGACTTTCACCACACACAAGTTAGCTAAAAATACTAAACTCATACCAACAAGGTTTGCTGTCAATGCTTTTTTTGTTGCACCTTGTACACTTGGAGGAATTATTTCTTTGAGGAATAGACCAATATTTTTAGTAGTCAACACACCCTGGGTTAGTTGGTGAAATCCTTCCTTATTAGAGTTATGTAAAGAAGCTTTGATGTGGTGTTTCTTGATTTCTTTAGACCTAAAGGGTTGAAGGTTTCGGTTGTTGTTGAAGCTTAAGGTGCTATAACAATATACTTAGAAGACTTCTTACACCTTTGACAAAGTTCTATAGTAGTTAGAATCTAATTAAAGGTACAAAATGAAATTAAAACAGCTTACTTAATGGGTAGAAAAGAGGAAGAGGTGTCTACTGATCCAACTTTTGATGTTTCTGTGATATTTGGCAAACGTGATGAGGTAAGCATCACTTTTATGATTTGTTATTACTAGAAAAATGCACAGCAGTTTGATTAACTTAATATAAACCTACAGCCAACGATGATTTCATGTGGCAGGCCAGGCAGCTAATTGAACATATAAGGTTTGTATTTCAGCACACAACAAGCATATATTATACCCCCCTCCCCAAACCCCTTCTTTTTCTTTTGTGAAAGTGACTAACATTTTCTATTTGTATATGCAGTAAACCCGGATCTTCAAGACCTCTGGTTCTCTCTCTCGGTCTTAAAGGCCACTCTGTGGTATCTTTTGTAATTGCTTTTTAATCTTGAAACATACAATTGTAGCACCTTCTAAGTACTCGTAACTAATTAGTCATCTTGAAATGAAACATACAAGCGAGCACATTTTAAGTATTCATTTTTCTTGCAGGGCACGCTCAAAGAAATTATTTTTGTAGTGACCGATAACTACCTATGGTAATTCTGAGCTAAAACATTTTGGATTTAGTAGACTCTGTGATAAGAATCCAGAGCATTGTCTACAATGCATTCTAATTTTTTATTTGAATCTTTCAGTAGGAAACGAACTGTTTATTTATTTGAAACTTCAGTCTTCATTATGTTTCAAATTTTCCCCAGTAAAAACTACTGTCCTGATTCATCTTGGTGCTTTAGTCTGGTTGGTGCGGTAGCAACGTACTGATAATTTGGAAAACATGAATGAAAATGACTTAGCTGTTTATTGGAATTCTTGTTTTCAAACAACCATAACTCAATAATGCTAGCAAAAAGAAACAAGGGAGGTCAAGGTTATTTTAATATTTTAAAGAAGAAGGTAAAATAACAAGCATTAAATTAATAGCCGATTTTGTGAATCCTATAGTCCGATGATGACACATAGATAATAATCATGTCTGCAAATTCAAAAGCCAAAAAATCATATAATACTCGAGAAGAAAGGTTGTCAATAAAGTTCCTACTGAATTAGTTCCTCTTAATCTTACATACTACATTTGTTGCATGGAGATTTTGCTCGGCGATTAAATAAAATTTATCAAATATCTACAAATATATAAAATTTATAAATAAATTATTAGTTAGAGAGTTTGAAACAAATGTTAATAAGGTTAACAAAATAGT
Organism: Voacanga thouarsii; assembly: GCA_026120185.1. Lineage (NCBI taxonomy): Eukaryota > Viridiplantae > Streptophyta > Magnoliopsida > Gentianales > Apocynaceae > Voacanga > Voacanga thouarsii. Next base: position 328,257 of record JANUWF010003365.1, on the reverse strand, counting down.
TTAAAGCATATATTTTTTAAATTATAAGTATTATAGGATTTTACTTCTGCTATTAATAGAGCATATACATTTAAATATTAAAAAAGTTAACAACTGACCCTATACTTTTATGGTTTTTCTATATTTGTTGTCACTAATCTAGACATATAATAATAAAAAAAGAGAATAAGTATAAGTTTCTTTGATTTAATAATCAATTTCAAAAATAATAAAAAATAATAAATCAATTATCTTCTAAATGTGTTTATTTATGTATTTGTATAGGGTGGAGAAAAGGGATTATACAAAATTCAAACTTGTGAGACAAACTCTTCTTAAGTTATATTATCTTGATTCATGAGAAATCAATATAACACTTTTGCATTTGTATAAGTTGCTAGTTTTTGATCAAATATCTCCTACAACAATAAACATTGAACAAAGAGATGAGAGAGAGAGAGAGAGAGAGAGAGAGAGAGAGAGAGAGAGAGAGAGAGAGAGAGAGAGAGAGAGAGAGAGATTAGTTTAATATTGTGCTGAAAAGTAGAAGATAAAATAATTATCGAAGTTGCTCATAAAATTGGATAATGGTACTTAAAATTGTAGACTTACAACTAGATGAGAACTTCAATTATAACTTCAAGGTATGTCTAAGAGTATCAATTTAAAATATGTCTAAAAAATCTGTTTAACACCACCTTTTGTACTACTACATAAGTATAACAATTTAATACTTTCTTCCAATTTGCATTCTTACCATATTTCCATTGTTGTTTGTGACAAAAATATTATTCTCTTCACAAACAATAAAATCTAATGCAGCCATGTAAGAAGAATAAAATAAATAAGGTTCTAACTCTTTTTTGAAATCTCCTGAAATCTCCTCTAGCAATAGTAGGGTAGGCAAAAAAAAAAAAAAAAAAAACAAACAAACGCTACTGCCACACAGTCATTTCAGGTCTTATTCATCTTTCTTGAGCAATGCATTCAGTTTCTTTTCCAACTGCAACACAAAAGAATAAACTTTGTTGTAACATGGACAATTATCAAGTCCAGGAACATTTAATTAGCATCAGTCAAATTAATAAGAAATTTGGTTAGGCAGAAGGATTCTTCCATTTTAAAGACACACAAGATAATATTAGCCACCATTGCATTTATCACGAGAGAGGTCAAAGGGAGAGAGAATGTCGTGACCCATGAAGAAGAATCATTTGATCCTTCGATTGTCCCTTGAGTTGGCCAAGATAGTTAGTGTTGGAGTTCCCATACTAACGTTTTGAGTTCAAACCTTTTCTTAGACATGAGCCCTATACACACTTTCGGTAGCGATTGTGGGTCTCTATTAATAAAAAAAATTAAAAAAAAACTTATTATCAACTTAAATTTGGTCCTTCAATCATTGCGTAAATATATTATGACATAACTGAAATAGCCATGTTAGTGTCTATCGCACATGTTAGTGCTTTTCTTTGGGGAAAACGTTTGACATAGTAAAACCCTTGAACCAACACTGGGTATCACACTATAGCCTTGATCTTGAAATTGAGTTAATCTCCCCCTTCATCTTTTAGTTTTTCCATCCTATCACAATCTCTTAATGATCTTGTTCTGCAGGAACAACCACAACATTTTTCCCTTCTCTTTTGAAGATCCTTTTATTGTGTGTTCTAAATCACCTTCCTTGTCTATAGAGAAGAGATGCCCCAATAGAAGACTCCAGGCCACAAAAGCTAATAAAAGACTAAAGAGATTGTTCTTATGCCAACTAAAGCCAGCTAACGCATAGCCTGAATCTCCCTTAGAAATCTCCAGTCATAACCTTAGGGTTGACGTGGGTCTATTAAGCATATTCAATTGGAAGTTCTTCTTCACTAGATTAAGCAATAGGTGTTAGACTTGGCTTATAACCCTGGCCAACCCATTCATATCTTCTTTCACAGCCCATATCACCTATGCTCGCCTCAAAATCAACCATCAGCATGCACTCCAAAACCGACTCCCCAAAACCCCCAAAGCCCCTCCCAACCTTTTCTCCATTCCCTACTAGCCTTCAACATATCCCCCCTCCCCTCTCTCCTAACATAGAACAACATAACAAATGTACCCATCAATTAGCCATTTCCAACCCAGAACAATCATTGTGAATCCCAACTTACGCAATTCATCCAACATTGGAAACATTTCTGAGGAGATTGCTCACATTATATAGATGCTCACATTATATAGATCTAAGCCTAAGGGGAAAGACAAAAACCTCTAGTGTACAACTTATTTGAACTAGCCGCCACCCCTTTCTGTCTTCCCTTCCACCAAACCTACTTCCCCCACACTGAAAAGGGTTTTACTCTTACAGAGAATGTAAGTAAAGTGGAATTTTAATACCTCAAGGATATGATTATATATTTCATTACAGAAGAATATACTCTCATGCCAGGGATTCATATGTTAAATAGGAAATTGTAGCTTAAATGTGATAACATTTAACAACCATCAAATCCTGTTTGTGGCAAACTATGCCAGGACTCGTAATAGAAACATGTCTTTCTAGAATATATCAACAAGTATTATGCAGTAAAATCTTATATTCTTTCATGAATAAATTTAAAATCTATGGAGTGCTTAAAACTTTATTCAGCTACTATGTTGCTGAAACATGATTGTTAAAAGAGGTGATTGGATGGAAATTGTACTTCTATATATGCTTTAATGAGTTAAATGATTATGTAAAACTTTTCATATTCATTAAGAATATTAGATTGTACATACAATGAGATAACTTATGTCAAATAAAAAAAAATTGTTGAGCAAAAGTTCATTTACTTTCTAGTGACCTCGAGGGTTGGATGACAACCGAAATGCTAAGAATGACGACTACAAAGAGGTGCTTAAGGGAGATAAAAACAATATGCAATCCTATCATCGCAACTGTGTACCAAAGATCAGGTGGAGCCCTAAGTGGATCATATGAAGAAGATGGGGAGCATAAGGACATAGAATAGGGAAACTTGAGTTGGTGCAATTTTTCTTGATCGATTACTCAAACATTACGGGGACACATTCTCTTTCACTTGTTTTTTGTTACAATGAAGAGTATTTTTTTTTTCCCTTAACATTTGTCACTTGTTCATTGTATTTCTTTCATTTCATTTTTTGAATACTTCTAATGATTCTTGTAATTCTTATAATTCAACTTTTAAAGTTTGTAATTAAGGATAGGGAGGGGCTAAATTCACACCCCTCCAACCTAAATTTACACTCCTATTCATTTGTGTCTATTAGTTAGACAAAAATACCCTTTCCTATTCTTATTCCTAATCAACTATATCATTAATTTTTGTTTATAGATTAATTACTTTAATAACAAATTTATAGAAATTTAATCATTACTCATTATATTTTTTTATTTGGATGTATATTTCAATAGTCTCTTTTTGTCTTTGATGAAATCCTTTATTTTATTAATATTTTAATCTATCATGTAAAATACATAATTTTAAGAAAAACTAAATCATTGAAAACTTTATTTCTCCCTTTGTGAAACTTGTAAAATTATATGATGATAATAATTTAGAGTTTCATTTGATTTAAAAATCATTTATTTATTTTTCTTAGAACTATGCATTTTACATAACAGTATAGAACAATAATAAAATGAAGGATTTAAATCAAAGACAATATATATATATATATATATATATATATATTGTGATATACATCAAATGAAAAAATATAATTAGTAATTGTTAAAATTTTATTAATTATTTGTTATTAAAGTAATTAATTTATAAATAAAAATTAATGATATAGTTGATTAGGAATAAGAATAGAAAATGATATTTTTATCTAACTAATAAACATAAATGAATAAGGGAGTGGATTTAAGTTGGAGGAGTGTAGATTTAATCTCTCCCTTAAGGATATTGATTCTCTAGGAAGAAATATGATTTATTATATAATCAAATTTATACACTTTTTATTTTGTGAAAATGTAACTTTGGATAATATGTTATAACGCTCACTTTTTGGTTCTTATACTCACTATTCAAAAAATTATTGTGTATGTGATGAGAACCAATGTAGACAAGATGCAATATGGAATTTTATTTTTCATCAAATATGTAATCTTATCAATATAAAAATTTTATAAAATTTGTAATTAATACAATGGGAAAAATCTCCGCACGTCGCCAACTAGTTTTTATTCTAAAACTTTAGTTTTAAGATTGTTATTGTTTTCTAAACGAGTAGTTTGAAATAAGATGTCATTCAAAATAAGACGAACTAATCGTTTAAAACATTTAATCATATCTAATTAATTTTCTTCAATTCCTTTTAACTAATTAATTAGAATTTAGGATATCCTAATTAAAACATAACAAATGTTTCTATATAGAACACGTGTCAGCTTTACTAATGTAAATATTTCAGGTTGGAAGTGGACCCCATTTTTACAACTATAATTGGCAATTTCATATCTTGAGGTATTCTTTATATATATATATATATATATATATATATATATATATATATATATATATATATATATATATATATATATATCGAACACTTTCCTAATCTTCCATCAAATTACTGATCTATGAAGAGAATTATTTTGGAAAGGATGTGTTCATATCCATATGCAAATAAGGAAAATTGATAGGTGAATTGATATTTCTAGACAAAAGTTCAAGAATTTGGTGCATAAAATTTCCTATAAATTAAGGTAAAATAGCACAGAAAAAGTAGTACAAGTCTAATTCTACAAATAAATAAATAAATAAATAAATAAATAAAGAATGAGGCTTTTAGTTGGGTTGGTTTTGAGTTTGATGGTTTCTTTTGCTGCTACAAATGCTGTCATAATGGCACAACAAAGGTACGAGGCTTCAACGACCGCTTCAAATGAATTAGTTTCATTTTCTTCTTCTATTAATGAGTTCTTTAATGGTTATGGATATCATAAGAGCTTGCCAAATGGTTTAATTCATTCTTCTCGACCATCTTATCCGGCTCTTATAAAGAAAGGTACAGCTGTATTTAAGTATGATATGAGATTGCTAAAAGGTCCAGTTCCTCCATTAAGGCCATCCCATCCACCTCGGTTGGAGAAAAATGTAAATGCATTCGACAGGAGATTGCTAAAAGGTCCAATTCCTCCTTTTGAACCCTCCAACCCACCTCTTATGGAGAAAGATGGGGATGAATTCGGTTACAATAGGAGATTGCCAAATGATCCAGTTCCTCCATCAGGGCCATCTCAACCATCTCACATGAAGAAAAGTATGAATGCATTCAGAAGGAGATTGCCAAAGGGTCCAATTCCTCCATCTGGACCATCCCATCCACCTCCTATGAGGAAAGATACAGATGTATTTGTGTAATATGGGGATTGCCAAAGGGTTCAGTTCTTTCCTTTGGACTATCTTACCCATTTATCATGAAGAGTTATATGGATGATGAAGATCCAAAATAGTAGAATAATATTGAATTTAGCATGTTCAATATAGCAAATTTGTTAGCCTCACCATGCTTTTCATCAACTTTCTCCTGGTCTTAAGGTTGCAACCAAAATTAAGTCCAATTAACTCAATCTAACTTCCATAATGAAAAATTATTAGGTGAATTGTTTCTTTTTGGACAGCTATCTACTATTTATAGTACTAAAGGCTAGATCCGTCTAAGAATTTTTCCTTTTGTGTTAAGTCAGCACCAAATGAATGTCATATTTAAGCTGGCATTTTTTTTTTTGTGGGCAAGATCGCTAGAAAGGTAACTATTCATTATGTTTTATAATAAGTGTCACTCTTGGAAATCGATTTTTTCTCCTAATTATTTGTCATTTTTTAAAATTTAAAATATATTTATTTTTAATTATTTTTAATTATTAAGTCTTTTTCTCTTAAAATAATTTTGTCTTTTTTCCTCTTAAAATTTATAAATACTAGAACTTTTTAATATGTGTAAAGTATGTAAAAGTGGCATATATTATGAAATAAAGGCTTACATAATAACATATTAATCATTTTAACCATGAATTATTAGCTTACTTTAACAAGGTCAAGATGGTAGGAGATTACCAAAGTGCCATTTCCCATTTTCGATTGTCTAGTTCACCTCATTTGAAGAAGCACATGATTGTATTCAAATATGATTAGGGGTGTTCATAGTTTTGTTTAATTTATTTTTACTTACTTTTCAATTCAAATCAATAATTTCAATTTAGAAAATTTAAAACCAAACCAAATAATTAAAAACCTTAAACCATCACTATAACAAAAATATATTCTAGCAACACTTTTTTGACGTCATTAATTAAACCATCCTTATAATAAAAAGTTGACAAATAAAAAATATCTTGTCATTTTTAATAAAAGTATCGGCATATTATATATTTTTTCAACGTTAATGAAAATATGTCGTAATATTAAAAAATATTTTTGACACTCTTTAAAAAAGCAACGTTTAATTAAATAATATCAAATAACGATGATACTTTTTTTTATATAAGTGTCGTCTCGTTCAAAATTATAAGATACTTTAAAATTAATTGTCTTGATTCAAAGGAATTTTTTGACCGATATTGATTAAAAACGTCTCCATAATATAGAAATCCTCAACATTTAATATAAAATGTCGATTAATTAAAAATTTCCCGATATAAAATAAAAGAGTCGACATATTTTATATATTGCCAATATTAGCAAAAAAAAAAAAAAAAAAAGAGTTGGAAGACAAAATATTTTCTACATTTTTTTTTAAAAGTAACAATTTAGTCATGTTAAATAATACAACACTTAAATGTAATCTCATTCAAAAATTTTAATGACATTTTTTAAATTATCGTCATTATATATTTTTTTAAATCTACAATGGTTATAAGTGTCTCCAAAAGAAAGATATTCATTAAGTAAAGCATATCACCATCTTAGAATGTATTTCAGTCAAAATTTTATCTCCTATTTAGATTATTTTGTTATTTCCAGTTTATTGAGGTAGAATCCGGGAGTGAGGACAAGCATTCTGCCGATCACGCGCTGACCTTTTGAGAAATAAAATTGTCATTTTTATTTTTTAAAATTAAAATAAATTAAGAAAGCAAGAGAGAATAGTAAAATAATTATTTTTGCCCTATTAAAATGGACACATCACCGACTTGTGGATGAATTCTGCAAATTCCTACCTTTTCTACAGCAAAAGGAATTGTATATGTCTGAATTGGAAATGGGCAAAAAGAAAGACCGAACTGCAACCTGAATGGATTAAGCTCCGACTCCGTTTCTGCCTTCTAGCCAGCTACCAAATTCTAGGTAAAAAATCTTGAGAATTTTTCTACCTATTATTCAAGTCCCTTTTAAACCTGTATAGTCGAGAGGTGTAAATTGGTATATATTGAGTATATTGACAGACATAGGGATTGGATTCATATTGATGGTGAGCAAAGCAAGGGCATATCGGCTTGCCCACTATTAGGAGTACCTCACAATTGGAGAAAGGCATGCCCTTGAAAGAAAAATTGTTCGCAAATGCCTTGCTCACACCGAACAGCAGGATTGCCTAATGCTATTTTGATATTACTTGGTCTTTGTTAGCATTGTTTGCAAATGGCTTTGTTGACTATCGCAGACACTTCATAAGTTTTGCTATTAAATATGTTTGCTCGTTAATTATATGGATATGTAGCAAGCTCAGAGCACTATCATTGATTTGGGAAAAAAGTTTTAGTGTTTGGTTTGAAATCCTTCTGTGTGAGCTTAAGGTAGTGGATGTAAATCTTTGAGGATCGAACCACTATAAATCTTTTGGCATTTTTTTTCACTTGCATTTATTTCTAAAATTTATAAGTGCCATCTCATCTCTCTTCTAAGCAAAAATCATTGTAGCATTCTATTGAGCAGCAGTTTAAGCTTTCTGCCTATCAATCTTTAATATTGCGTTGATCTTGCATCATTTAATAATACTTTTGAAAGATTCTTGCTGTCTCACTTAAAACTACAATGAAAATTCCTTTTCTTGACACACACACATCTTGCTTTGCTTAAAGTACATAATAAGATTTGAAAAATATGTTATTGTTTGCCATAAACCTTATTCACCCCCTCTAAAGTTTATCAATTTGTATCAGAGTGTTGGTCTATATTATTATTGGTCAATAGCCTTGTAGAAAAAGATCTGAATGGCAAACACTTCCTCCTTGCCGTACATTGAAGGATCTTCAACAAATCGGCTACCTTTATTCAATTGCAGAAACTATACCTTCTGAAAAAATAGAATGAAGATTTATGTTGGCTCAATCAATTTTGAGCTATGGAATCTAATTAAAAAGGGACTATTTGTCCTGTCTAAATTTGTTGAAGGCAGAAAAGTGCCTAAATATAGCGAAGAGTATGATGGTGAATATAATGCCAAAATGACACTAAATTTTCAAGCAATGAATATATTTTGTTGTGCCCTTGATGCAAATGAATACAACCGGGTTAGTGGTTGTGATTTAGCTTATGAAATATGAAAATTACTTAAGGTCATCCATGAGGGGACAAATCAAATAAATGAATTAAAATTGGGACTCTTAATCCATCACTGTGAGTTGTTTATCATGAAACCAAATGAGAACATTATTGACATGTTCACCAGATTCACGAATATAGTGAATGGATTAAAGGCTTATGGAAAAGTCTATTCCCTCAGAGAGCAAAATAGAAAAATACTTGATACTTTGCCAAAAAGCAGGCAGTCTAAGACCTTGGCTGTAGAAGAATCTAAGGACTTGAAAGTCCCACCAACCAAAAAATTGATTACATCTCTCTTAACATATGAAATGAAACTTAAAATGTTTCAAGAATATGATGATGATGAAAAGGTAAAGGAAGAACTATCTTAAAAGTTGCAAATAATAAAGCTATCAGTGAACAATCTGAAAGTGATTGTGACACTAATTTAGACAATGAATAATTGGCCATGGTTGCAAGAAAATTCAAAAAGATGTTTAGAAAAGGCAACTTCAGCAAAGGCAAGAAATTTGTCAAAAAGAATGAACAACCTTCATCCTTCAAACCTTAATGCTATGAGTGTAAAAGTACAAAACACTTTGTGGCTGACTGTCCTGTAGCTAAAGAGAAAGATGCCAAGCAATACAAAAAGAAAAGAAGAGACACCAAGACAAAGAAGAGAAAAGGACTGATTGGGACTTGAGATCAAAATGATTCCGAATCTAAAGAAAATGAAGAATCTAAAATTGAGATAGCCAACATATGCTTCATGGCAATAGAAGATAAAGTAAATTCTACCCATCTAACTCGGTGTCTGAACTGCACAATTCTAGCTGCGATAACTGTGATGATCCAAATGAGCTTCTCATTGATGTGTTTTATGAACTCAAAAAGTTGTTTAGAAGAAATAAGGAAATGAAAATTAGGGTGATTCCTTGTTAGATAAAAATGACAAGCTAATGAGCGCGAACAAAGCTTTGCTTGATTCCATTTGCTATCTAAATGTTGAAAAAGATGTTATCTCTACTTTTTTGAACTGTTTAACACTTGAAAATAAATGCTTATGTGATAAGGTCTTTTCTCTTGAAATTATACTCAGTGATTTTGATGACATGAAAAAGAAGGTTGATGATCTCACTACGTGCATTGAGAAGTTTACAAAGGGCAAAGACAATCTAAATAAATTGCTTGGAGTTTAACAAATATCTAGGTATAGAAATGATCTTGGCTATATGCATGAAAACAAATCTGGAAATTACGAGTCCTATTTTGCGAAAGTTAGTTCTTCATATGCTACTCATATTTGTTGCACATATTGTGGTAGACATGGATATAAAGTATATAGGTGTCATGTTAGGCAGAAAGTGAAATCTAATATGAAAACAATTTGGAGAGCTAAAAAAACTATTAGTAATCCCCATGGGCCCAAGAAAATATGGGTACCAAAAGTCACCATTCCTTCTTATGTATAGGTACACTTACCACAAAAGATGAGCTCCACAAAATGGTTCTTGGATAGCGAATGCTCTAGACATATAACAAGTAATGTAGTACTTTTGGAAAATATTCAAGCCACAAATGATAGATGTGTTACATTTGGAATAGGTAATATTGGTAAGGGATCTTCTACTATTATCAAACAAGTATTATTAATTGATAAATTGAAAAACAACTTGTTTAGCATTAGCTAATTGTGTGACAATGACTGCAAAGTTATTTTTTAAAAGGATTCTTACCTTATTATGGATAGCTCTAGTAATGAAACAATTTTTTTTTAGCCAAACAGAGTGGAAATGTCTATGTGCTTTACCTTGATGATCTTTTTGAGTATGATATAAGATGTCTCTCCATAAATGATGATGATGGGTACCTTTGGCATAGAAGGTTAGGCCATGTATCTATCGATTTGATAAATAGATTATCCTCAAAGGAGCTTGTTAGAGGACTACCTATAATAAAGTTTGACCTGATTGAGCAATGCGTGCCAATTTGAAAAACAAACCAAAACTTCTTTTAAACCCAAGAAAATGATTTCAACATCAAAACCTCTTGAACTTGTATACATAGATTTATTTGGACCAATGAAGACCACTAGTCTTGGTGGTAAGAGGTTTACTTAAGTACTTGTGGATGATTTTTTAAGATTTACTTTGACCTTATTTCTTGCGCACAAGGATGAAACATTATCTGAATTTTCAAAGTTACTCAACCATGTTCAAAATTTTATTGGGTGCAAATTGATTTTTATAAGGAGTAACAATGGGAGAGAAGTTTGTAACTATGAATTTACAAAATTTTGTGATAAGAATGGTGTCTCTCATAACTTTTTAGTTGAAAAAGCTCCTCAACAAAATGGTGTGGTTGAGAGGAAAAATAGGACCTTGCAAGAAATAGCAAGATCTATGCTGTGTGAAAATTCCCTTCCAAAATATTTCCCGACGAAAGCTATAAATATAACATACTATATTGTAAATAGAGTTATGCTAAGGCTCTTTCTTAGGAAAACACCAGTTGAACTATATTTGACAAAGTCCCGTCCATTTTATATTTCAAAGTTTTTGGATACAAATGTTTTGTTCTCAACACTTGAGATAATTTTGGAAAATTCAATAGAAAATCAAATGAGTCTATATTTCTTGAATATTCTTCCAATAAAAAGGTATATAGAGTGTACAATAAAAGAGCTCTATGTGTAGAAGGATCCGTACATGTTGTATTTAATGAATCTAACATATACAACTCTAGAAAAGATGATGATGATGTAGGAATCGCAAAGAAAAAAGGTAGTGAATTAGCACAAAGCTCCATCACTTGACATCCATGCCAAAGAAGAAGAATCAGAAGAACAACAAGTAGAAGAAAGTAAGCAAAGAACTAACGAGCACACTGGTCAAAGTTTACCAAAAGATTGGAAGTACAAGACTGGATATCCAAAATAGCAGATTATTGGTGATCCCAGTTATAGTGTCAAAAAAAGATGGCACTTTATTGATAATTTTGCTTTACTTTCAAGTATTGAACCTGATAGCATTTATGGGGCTTTAGGTGATGATTTTTGAATTCTATCTATGCAAGAAGAATTGAATCAATTTGAAAGAAATCAAGTTTGGAAACTTGTTCTTAGAACACTTGATCATCCCATGATTGATACCAAGTGGGTTTGCAGAAACAAACTTGATGAGTATGGTGTAGTTATTAGAAACAAAGTTAGATTTGTTGCCCAAGGATTCAATTAAGAAGAGGTCATTATTATGATCAGATTTTTGCTCTTGTTGCTTAATTAGAAGCTATTAGAATGTTGCTTGCTTTCGCATCTTTCAAATGTTACATGCTTTATCAAATAGATGTTAAAAGTGCTTTTTTAAATGGTTTTATTGAAGAGGAAGTATATATGGAGCAACCTCTTGGTTTTGTTAATGAACACTTTTCAAATCATGTCTTTAAACTTTCCAAAGCTCTCTATGGTTTAAAACAAGCTCCATGTATTAGGTATGAAAGACTTAGTGGATTTCTCCTTTCAAGTGGTTTTTCAAGTGGCTTGATTGATATTACATTATTCATTAAAAATGAAAATTCTGATGACCTTTTGATTGTTCAAATATATATTGATGACATCATTTTTGGAGCCACTAATGAATCATTATGCAAGAAGTTTGCCAAGATTATGCATCAAGAATTCGAGATGAGTATGATATCGGAACTCAACTTCTTCATCGGGTTACAAATCAAGCAAATCAAGGATGGGATCTCCCTAAATCAAGGTAAGTATACTAAGGAATTGCTCAAAAGTTTTGGAATGAATGAAGCTAAAAAAATCAGTACTCATATGAGTATATCGTTAAAGCTTGGCAAAGATGAAAAAGGTAAGAAAGTGGACAAATCAAAGTATAGAGGTATGATTGAAAGTCTTTTATATCTCACTAATAGTCAACCCGACATCATGTTCTCGATTTTCTATAGTGCAAGATTTCAATCATATCCTAAAGAATCCCACTTATGTACTGTAAAATGTATCCTTAGATACTTGGTTGGAGCTCATGATTATGGTCTATGGTATCCATGAACTAACTATTTTGATCATATAGGGTACACGGATGTAGATTATGCAGGCTGTAAAGTTGAAAGAAAGTGTACCAATGGACACTGTCAATTTCTCAGACATTCTGTAGTTTCTTGGTACAACAAGAAGCAAGCCTGTGTTTCACTCTTAACAACCGAAGCAGAATACATAGCAGTAGGAAGCTGTTGTGCACAAATTTGATGGATGAAAAACACTTTACTTAACTTTGGCCTTAATTTTAAGTGTGTTCCTATTTTGTGCGGTAACAGCTTGTGCTATAAATTTAACTAAGAATCCTATTCAGCACTCTAGAACTAAGCACATTGAAATTAAGCATCATTTTATTAGAGATCATATGCTTAAGTGTGATGTTTGTGTGTAATACATTCCCGCTAACTATCAACTTGCAGATATATTCACCAAACCATTGGTTGAAGAAAGATATAATCATCTGCGAAGAGGTTTGGGAATTACTAGATTGCGTAACTAACGATTTTGCTAGAGATTGGTTCTTTATTCTTGCAGAAATCCTGAAGATTTTCTGATTTTGGATGGAGATGTTGGATGCAGTATTTGGACGACATGAATCTGAAATCCCTTCACTAGGATCATATCTCTATCTAATAACCTCTATATCCATATTGGATAGACATTTTGGACTGAGCTTTAAGTCCAAAATGGCAATAGCCTAAAATTATGTGTGACATACTCTTAGGTGAATTAATCGGATGGAAAATGTCTAGGTCTAGATTTTTCTTTTTAAAATTCAAAATATTTGCGCCTTTCTAGAATAGCTCTTCGTATATATGAAAAGTTACTTTTTCCTATGTCCTTGATTGTACTTATCTTCTCAAATATATCAGAAATCACAAAAAGACTTTCAAAATCATTTAAGTCTCTCTCTCTTTTCAAATTTGGAACTGTTATTAACCTCTCTTTCTCTCCTTGCTAATCCTCGTGCTCTTTGCAAAACCAGAAAACCCAAACTATTACCTTTCATCCACTATGGCTAAAATCCCTAAAGCCAGTAAAGGTACTAAAGAAAAGTAAAGTAGCAGGAAAGAAATCTATTGCTGACACCAAGTGGCTCACCAAAAAGAAGGGTAAAGAAGTTGCTGAAGAACCAGCCTCTCAAACTGCATCATCAGAATAACGTCTTGAAGATGAATGCTCTGACACTCAGGTACCCTGCTTTTTTTACTCTAAATGTGAGTCAGAATTCAATGAATTGATATCGAGAAATAAGACTATTGTTGTAAGCTATCGGGTTAACATTGACGCATTTTTAAGTTATGTGAATGTGCTAAATATGTTTGAATTAGTTGGCTGGGGAGATTTGATGTATGTAATGTTGGATTGTATGCCCTCTTAGACTAGGTTTCTGATGTAAAATCGAATTATTTAATAAAAGAATTTGCTTTCGGAAATTGTTTGTGAATTTACTTTTTGTTTGTGCACGATTTTCGTTTGGAACAGACCCATTGTGTTTAAATAAGTGATCCATGTGAATGGTGGTCTTTCACAGTAAGGTATGGATCACGGGTTATTTAACATATAAACATTTGTTCTTAACCTATTGATGAGACTGGGAACCTCATCATGTTTAGGTTATTATGTTATGAATTCCAAATGGGGAATGGCTTACCTTTAGCCAGATGGGTAGTCCACTCACTTCATGACATAAGCGTATTTCGAATACGTAGAACAGACTCGTAGTAATGGTTTCTCAAAGTACTATATGGTAGAAACCTAGACTACTACCGCTACAGCGTGGACTAGTACTCTACGACTTGAGTATGAGTTGGTGGTCTAGCGAAGTTGGAAGCATATACTTTGATTTGCTGTAGTTGAGGTTCTATCATAGGGCCAATATACTTGCATGTTGGGTATGTGTGACTAGTTAGTTAAGACAGACTTATACAAGATAGTTTCTGCACTATATCGCCCCTTGTGGTTGTCCGAATGGTCTAAATTAGCCAGGGCCCTGGGAAACATGACTTGGATGTTTGCTTTAGGGTAGCTCCCTTGGAAAGCGGAAACACTCCAGGAAGTCGTGGATCATTGGACTAGAAGCCTAAGGATGGTAGATGTCATTTAGAGGGGTGTTAGTACACTTCTTCCTCTCTAAATGTACGGCGATGTGTGGAGGGGTATTTTAGTCATTTCACCTGTAGGTCGGAGACTTTGCGAATGCAGCATTGTCCTTGGGGTCAATATTTCCTTATGGTGATATTAGGAAATATTTAAAATGCAAAATACAGCTATTTATATAGCAGGGGTATTTTGGTCATTTTAGCAGCCAAGGCGATGTGTCTTTTTGGTCCTCGGGATAGCCCGTAAGTCCTAACTATTTTTGGGTTGAGGATTTGGTCTCAGTTGAAGAGGATTTTATTTTATTTTGTTTTATTTTATTTTATTCAGGAAGTCTAATTTATTATTGGACTGGAATAAAATAAATAAATAAATAAATAAAATAGGAGTTGAGAGAAATTAATTATCTAGTTTATTTGGTTAATTAATTATTCAGGGCCTAGGTCCAGTATGAATAATTAAGAAATTAACCTGAGCTTAAACTAGGGGAAATAATTAATGTTTAATTATTTATTGGGTTATTTATGTAGGCCCAAGAAATAAATAATTAGAGATTAATTATTATGGTTCATTTGGGCTCATTAATTATTTATTGGGTTAC
Organism: Voacanga thouarsii; assembly: GCA_026120185.1. Taxonomy (NCBI): domain Eukaryota; kingdom Viridiplantae; phylum Streptophyta; class Magnoliopsida; order Gentianales; family Apocynaceae; genus Voacanga; species Voacanga thouarsii. Next base: position 313,037 of record JANUWF010003365.1, on the reverse strand, counting down.
TTATGTAAGCCCATAAAATAAATAATTAATATTTATTATTTTGGGCCTTTTGGGTCCAAGAAAAATAATAAATATTTATCTGGCCCAATAGCTTGGACCTTAGGGTTTTTTCCGGATACTGGTTAAGAGGAGTTTAAGGTTAGGCCAAATCTGTTTCTCAGGATAACATCCGGATATTTTGAAATCCCGGGGATATGTTTATCAGAGATTGAGAGACCTAATTTTGGCTAAATATAAACAACTCTTTGAAAGAAAAAAAACTCTAATTATTTTCCTTCTCAAGGAAAGACTCTCACGTGAGTCTCTCTCTCTCTCACACAAAAGCTCTCTCCTTCTTCTTCTTGTTTTTCTCTTGTTCTTTGCTAATCAATAGCGAACGAACCAAGGAGAATTGAGACCCTTCCTCTTCACCATAGTGTTCACCGACTAGAGGTTAGGCTGAGGAATACCCCGAGAGCTGGAGAGCTAAGCGTTAATGCAAACAAGACGAAGTCGAAGGCTAGCGGGTGTTCAACCGGAAGCTCCTTCAACTGTGCAAAGCGAGGCGATTCCAGTCGTTCAATCCGCTCTTACTCAACCTAGAAGGGTTAAGGAGCGCAAATGTATGATCTTCACGCTTCCGCATGGCCTTTATGGCTCGCGTTTAATTTTTTTTGGTCTCTATTTTTTATCGTCCATGGCTCCCTGTTTTACTGCATTCACCATCAAAGCGGTATCAGAGACATTGGTTTTGATCAATATAGGGAGCATGGTAGTTAATAAAATGGAGAAGATGATTATACCTGTGATCCTTCGCTGTTTTGGTATGGGATAGGCTTGATGTAAGCTTCACAGTGGAAGCATAGGACCCTCTGTAAATTTTTTTTGGCTTTGGTGTTTTAATCGTGTAAACCCAATTTTAATGGGTATAGGCGGTTGTGGTTATGTTTTGGATGAGTTTTTATAAGCAAAAATGTCCAAAGAAGCCAAAGAAGACAGAAAAAATCGAAGAAAAAAATTTTCTGTGAAAAATTCGCGCGGGTGGAAAAACGGAGAAGAAGAAAACTGTTCATAAGCCGCCGACTGGAGCCGAGCCGAGCCGCTTCGTTTCGTGAGTGGAGCCGTGCTGCTGGAGCCGCTAAGCCGAGCCAATTGCGTTTGATTTTAGCCGATTAAATTGCAGAATTGAAACTCAATTGGCGCGCGGTATTCGGGCCGAAGCGCGGTCGGCAGCAGAGGAGAACCGGCGCGGTCGCGGCGCGGGCGAAGTCCACGGGTCGTGGCTGGCGTGCGATCTGGTGCGGCGCGGTGCATTGCGGCTGCGGTGGACCGCAGGCCATTCTGGCGCGGATCCTGTGCGGCCGGTGCAGTGGACCGCCAGCCATTTTTTGGCAATTTTTTTTTATTTTTTTTCTTTTTCGTTTTGGGGTCCCATACCAGGCGAAGTTAATATTTTTGCAATATTTAATATTCTTGGAATATATTTGCATGAAAAATATTAGTAAGGGATTTTAGGATTAAACAAGATCATTAATTAATTAATTAATGTGTTTAATTCTATTATTTGGGCACTTAGGTTTAAAAAATAGAAAAGCATGAAAACGTTTATTGTTTTCTAGCATGCTATTTTTTTTATGTACCTATGTGTGCTTTTTCTCAAAGACCAAAGTCTTTGGGAACCTTTTGTTTTGGCAAGGAAAAATATTTTTCTTTAAAAACTAAATGGTTATTTTAATTGGTACAAAAATTAATCCTTAAATATTTTCTCAAAGGATTTAATCCTTGACATAGAAAATATATTGGATTTAGATATTTTTGTAAATTAAAATGGAGAGCCATTTTGTTTTGTTTTGGACTAGAAAAATGATTTTGTCAAATAAACTTGAGACCAAAGTCTCTAGAAAGTTTTAATTGGAAATTTTTGAAATCATTAAGTTTTAACTTATATAAAATTAGTCCATGGAGGAAATCTCTCAAAGGATATAAGCCTTGACATAGAGATTTTATTGGACTTAGATATTTTATTTTTGAGTTAAGAAAAACTTAATGGAAATTTCAAAAGGATATTTTCCGTAAAACCTTAATTTTAAAAGACTAAGTGGGAGAGGGGTTCCAACGGCCCCACGGCTTCCATCACGGTCCTCATTAGAGATCGTGGATCCCCTCGCGTCACCCTGGGAGTGAACCCGTATAGGATGGGGATACCACAAGGATCTAGATCTAATGGAAGGATGTAATTAATAACCCGGGCACGTACTATGATCGGCCAGCCCACGTTGGAGGTTATAGTGCGAGGTATGTCCATAGGAAATGAGAGGAAACGGCCATCCCACGATGGAGTTATTCTCTAGACCATTACCTAGAAGGGAAATTAATTTGTGGTGGTTAATACACTTAGCTTAGGAAACTGTTAATCTTCCCAAGAAGCTATGTCAGTTTTCCTAAGAGCCAAATTATTTTCGTGCACAAATTTCATTTTGTTTTCACAAACTAATTTCTTTCTTTTATTTTCGATTTTCGTAAATGGTGGGAGGTTCTTTTAGTCCATTGGCCGTTATTCTCAGGGAGAATAAGTTAACGGGTCCAAACTATGTGGATTGGAAAAGGAACCTGGACATAATACTCACAGCCGAGGAGTATAAGTATGTCCTTTACGAAACCTGCCCTGTTATCGGGGAAGGTTCCACCGCTGAAGAGCGAGAGGCTGAAAAGGCATGGAAGAAAGCTGACGAAATGGCACGTTGCTATATGTTAGCTTCCATGTCTAATGTGCTCCAGTCAAAACACGAGCACATGGCTTCTGCATATGACATAAGTCAATCGTTGGCAACTATGTTCGCGGACAAGAGCCGGCCCGCAAGGCAGGAGGCTCTTCGAACAATTGTAAACACTAAGATGGCTGAGGGAGCATCAGTCCGAGAGCATATGCTCAAGATGATTGCTGCTTTCGAGGAGGCAGAAATCTTAGGGGCTGTCATTGACCCCGAGAGCCAAGTGGACATGGTTCTCGAATCTCTACCGGGCTCTTTCACTCAGTTCAAGTTAAACTATAACATGAACAAGTTGAACATGAGTTTGACTGAACTGATGAAGGAGCTCCAGATGGCGGAGAAGGTCATGAAGCCGCAGTCTAAGGCCATGATTGCTAAGGCCTCTTCTTCAAGAACTGGGCCTAAGCCTAGAAAGTTCAAGAGGAAGAAGGGGAATGCAGCAGCCCAGCCCAAGAACCAGCCCAAGGACAAACCAAAGGGCAAGTGCTTCAAGTGTGGAAAGAAGGGACACTGGAAAAAGGAGTGTCCGGATCTTCGAGCCAAGAAAAACCCCACAGTAATGTTTACTATCTAGAGTCCATATCAATGGTAGGATCAACTTCCACTTGGATTGTTGATTCAGAGCCACCGATCATATCTCGTAACTCCTTGCAGGGGTTTAGGAAGATAAGAAGACTCAAGAAGGGCGAACATGGGCTTCGAGTGGGTAATGGAGCACAAGTCCTGGCCCTTGCAATGGGAGAGCCGGATCTTAATTTTGATTGTAATAAGATAGTGGTTTTAAAAGACATTTTATATGTACCGGTTTTCGTCGAATTTGATTTCAGCTTGCAAAACTTATTAATCAAGGATATTCTCGTATCTTTCCATTCTCGGTATTTCTATCAGTAGAGATGGAGAAATTTTATGTACTGGGCACATGTATGGAAATTTGTTCTTTTTAAACCCTATTAATAACCAATCAAATAACGCTCTGTCTCGAACCTTTAACTAAGAAGAGAAAGACCAATATCAATGATTCATACCTTTGGCATCCGAGGTTGGGTCATATTAACTCAACCAGGATTCGGAGGCTAATCCATGATGGGCCTTTGGGCTCATTGAGATTGGAAAGTTGGCCTCAGTGTGAATCTCGCCTCGATGGGAAAAATGACCAAAAGGTCTTTTACACCAAAGGCGGATAGAGCCAAGGAGGTGTTGAGTCTTGTTCACACCGATGTGTGCGGTCCATTGTCTACACCAGCCTAGGGGAGGTTTTGAGTACTTCATCACGTTCACGGATGATTGTACGAGGTATGGTTACATTTACCCGATGAGACGCAAGTCCGACTCTTTTGACAAGTTCAAAGAGTTTAAGGTCAAGTGGAGCGTCTGGACATGTAAATTAATCAAAACCTTACGATCGGATCGTGGTGGAGAGTACCTCCTAGGTGAATTCAAGGACTACATGGTACATCATGGGATAGTATCCCAGCTCTCTCGCGCCGGAACCCCCAGCAGAACGGAGTAGCCGAGAGAAGGAACAGGACGTTGATGGAAATGGTCCGAAGCATGATGTCTCATGCTACTCTTCCAGATGTCCTTTTGGGGATATGCCCTGGAAACAACGGCATATATTCTCGAACTTGGTGCCTTCCAAGTCAGCACCTAGGACTCCCTATGAGATGTGGACCGGGCATAAGCCAAGTCCGAATCATCTCAGGATTTGGGGGTGTCCAACTTATGTACCGATTAAGGGAGACAAGTTGGAACCAAGATCGAATTATGCTATTTTGTTGGGTATCCAAAAGGGACAAAAGGAGGCTATTTTTATCATCCTAAGGAGCGTAAGGTACTAGTCAGCACTAATGCTAGATACTTGGAAGATGATCAAAGTACTTCCACTAAAGGTTCAACGAGGTTGGAACCGCAGGAGAAGTTATCTATGGAATCAACTTCTACCGACCCGATTTTGGAACAAGAAGAGGCACAGCCTCAAGAGCTCGTACAAATGGAGCCTCGTCGTAGTGGGAGAGTGTCTAGGGTTCCGGATAGATGGACCGGAGAAGCCTTTGAGCTGGTTTCCGACCATCGTGAACAAGACCCCGCTAGATACGAGGAGGCTATTGCCGATGCCGATGCAAATCCGTGGCATGAAGCAATGAAAGCCGAGATTGAGTCTATGTACCTCAATCAGGTTTGGGATCTTGTAGCTTCACTCGAAGGGATAAAACCCATTGGGTGCAAGTGGGTATACAAGAGGAAGAGAGGAGCGGATGGGAAGGTGGAAACCTTCAAAGCTAGGCTTGTGGCGAAAGGGTATACTCGTAAAGAGGGTATCGACTATGAGGAGACCTTTTCGCCAGTAGCCATGCTTAAATCCATTCGCATCCTCCTTGCCATCGCCTCGTCACTATGACTACGAGATATGGCAAATGGATGTCAAGACGGCATTCTTAAATGGCCATCTTAGCGAAGACATCTATATGTCCCAACCGAAGGCTTCATTGTCGAAGGCCAGGAACACATGGTTTGCAAGCTTAAGAAGTCCATTTATGGACTTAAGCAGCATCAAGAGCATGGAACATTCGTTTTGATGAGACTCGTAAAGTCTTATGGTTTTATTCAAAACGAAGATGAACCATGCGTGTACAGGAAACTTGAAGGCATCAATGTGGTTTTTCTTGTCCCGTATGTGGATGACATTCTACTCATTGGAAATGATGTAGGGACATTGTCATCTACAAAGGTTTGGCTGTCTAGTCAATTCAGTATGAAGGACTTGGGAGAAGCCACTACATTCTCGGGATTAGGCTTCTTAGAAATAGGAAGCAGAGAATGTTAGGATTATCCCAAGCGACATACATTGACAAGATGCCGGCCAAGTACAAGCATGGACTCATGCAAGGGAGCTCTAATCCCTTGCGTACATGGGTTGTCATTTTCTTCGAAGGACTCGTCCTAAGTCTCAAGAAGAAAAGGACAGTAATGAGTAGGATTCCCTACGCTTCGGCGGTGGGAAGTCTCATGTACGCCATGCTCGTGTACTAGGCCGTATATCCGCTTTGCCGTGGGCTTAGTTAGCAGATATCGCTCAAACCTGTGGGAGGTTCATTGGCAAGTCGTAAAGCATATTCTCAAGTACCTCAAGGGAACGAGAGATTATATGCTCGGTTTACAGTGGTCGATGATTTGGTTCCCGCAGGATACACGTACTCGTACTTCCGAGCGGATAAGGATGAGAGAAAATCCACTAGTGGATATGTCTTCACCTTGTCTCGGAGGAGCAATTTCATGGAGGAGTATCAAGCAATCTTGTATTGCCGACTCAACCATGGAAGCCGAGTATGTGGCAGCCTTCGAAGCGTCCAAGGAAGCAGCCTGCTCCGGAAGTTTCTTTCGTAACTTGGAGTCGTACCACATATGGATAGGCCGGTTGTGATGTATTGCGACAACACCGGAGCAAAGTTGTCGCAATCTAAGGAGCCTCGGAACCACAAGAAGGGGAAACACATCGAGAGGAAGTACCACCCGATCCGGGATTTCATCCAGAGACTGGAAGTCGTGGTGGAGCATATTACCTCGTAAAACAATCTAGCAGTACCCATTCACCAAGCCTTTGGCCGAGAGAGTCTTCAAGAGACACTTAGACGCCATAGGGGTGGGCACCTATGGACTTACCTAGTCTTAGAGTGCAAGTGGGAGATTGTTGGATTGTATGCCCTCTTAGACTAGGTTTCTGATGTAAAATCGAATTATTTAATAAAAGAATTTGTTTTCGGAAATTGTTTGTGAATTTACTTTTTGTTTGTGCACGATTTTCGTTTGGAATGCACTCCATTGTGTTTAAATAAGTGATCCATGTGAATGGTGGTCTTTCACAGTAAGGTATGGATCACGGGTTATTTAACACATAAACATTTGTTCTTAACCTATTGATGAGACTGGGAACCTCATCATGTTTAGGTTATTATGTTATGAATTCCAAATGGGGAATGGCTTACCTTTAGCCAGTGGGTAGTCCACTCACTTCATGACATAAGCGTATTTCGAATACGTAGAACAGACCTCGTAGTAGTGGTTTCTCAAAGTACTATATGGTAGAAACCTAGACTACTACCGCTACAACGTGGACCAAGTACTCTACGACTTGAGTATGAGTTGGTGGTCTAGCGAAGCCGGAAGCATATACTTTGATTTGCTGTAGTTGAGGTTCTATCATAGGGCCAATATACTTGCATGTTGGGTATGTGTGACTAGTTAGTTAAGACAGACTTATACAAGATAGTTTCTGCACTATATCGCCCCTTGTGGTTGTCCGAATGGTCTAAATTAGCCAGGGCCCTGGGAAACATGACTTGGATGTTTGCTTTAGGGTAGCTCCCTTGGAAAGCTGAAACACTCCAGAAGTCGTGGATCATTGGACTAGAAGCCTAAGGATGGTAGATGTCATTTAGAGGGGTGTTAGTACACTTCTTCCTCTCTAAATGTACGGCGATGTGTGGAGGGGTATTTTAGTCATTTCACCCGTAGGTCTGAGACTTTGCGAATGCAAGCATTGTCCTTGGGGTCAATATTTCCTTATGGTGATATTAGGAAATATTTAAAATGCAAAATACAGCTATTTATATAGCAGGGGTATTTTGGTCATTTTAGCAACCAAGGCGATGTGTCTTTTTGGTCCTCTGGATAGCCCGTAAGTCCTAACTATTTTTGGGTTGAGGATTTGGTCTCGCTTGAAGAGGATTTTATTTTATTTTGTTTTATTTTATTTTATTCAGAAGTCTAATTTATTATTGGATCGGAATAAAATAAATAAATAAATAAATAAAATAGGAGTTGAGAGAAATTAATTATCTAGTTTATTTGGTTAATTAATTATTCAGTGGCCTAGGTCCAAGTATGAATAATTAAGAAATTAACCCGAGCTTAAACTAGGGGAAATAATTAATGTTTAATTATTTATTGGGTTATTTATGTAGGCTCAAGAAATAAATAATTAGAGATTAATTATTATGGTTCATTTGGGCTCATTAATTATTTATTGGGTTACTTATGTAAGCCCGTAAAATAAATAATTAATATTTATTATTTTGGGCCTTTTGGGTCCAAGAAAAATAATAAATATTTATCCTGCCCAATAGCTTGGACCTTAGGGTTTTTTCCGTGATACTGTTAAGAGGAGTTTAAGGTTAGGCCAAACTCGTTTCTCAGATAACATCCGGATATTTTGAAATCCCTGGGATATGTTTATCGTAGATTGAGAGACCTAATTTTGGCTAAATATAAACAACTCTTTGAAAGAAAAAAACTCTAATTATTTTCCTTCTCAAGGAAAGACTCTCACGTGAGTCTCTCTCTCTCTCACACACACAAAAGCTCTCTCCTTCTTCTTCTTGTTTTTCTCTTGTTCTTTGCTAATTAATAGCGAACGAACCAAGGAGAATTGAGACCCTTCCTCTTCACCATAGTGTTCACCGACTAGAGGTTAGGCTGAGGAATACCCCGAGAGCTGGAGAGCTAAGCGTTAATGCAAACAAGACGAAGTCGAAGGCTAGCGGGTGTTCAACCGGAAGCTCCTTCAACTGTGCAAAGCGAGGCGATTCCAGTCGTTCAATCCGCTCTTACTCAACCTAGAAGGGTTAAGGAGCGCAAAGGTATGATCTTCACGCTTCCGCATGGCCTTTATGGCTCGCGTTTAATTTTTTTTGGTCTCTGTTTTTTATCGTCCATGGCTCCCTATTTTACTGCATTCACCATCATGTAAATGAAAAACTTTACATTGTGTTGGTCTGGGAACTTTACTCGAATTTGAGAAAAGAGAGATGCGAGGAAATAGGGGATGGGTTCATGGTTCAGTAGTATACATCGCAGGTAGGATATATGAACCTAGAGTTTGATTATTGGATGTTAAATAGAATTTTTGGAGTCAGAGATGGTGGAATTTAGTCATTTGAGATGAACAAATTTTTGGAGAAGAATGACTTGTTTGATTTGGGGAGATTTGAGGAGAAGTTTACTGGAAGTAAGAGTTTTAAAAATTAGAATGCTCGCAACACAAAATGGCTAAATGGAATTGGAAGAATACTGTACCACATGGTTTTAACCATGGTGGCACCCAGTTTTGGGCACAAAACCTCTATAAGCATAATGCGGATGATATTGATATTGGACTTATCAAAGGGCAAGAAAATTAGCTTTGGATTTTTTGCTGTAAAGTTGATACTCCAATCAAGGAATACCTCGAACAAAGATTTACCGTATGGAAATCTTCTAACCAAAGTATTCAAACACTTCAATGTGGATCTCAATACGAGTGCCCCTGGACACTCTAAAATGAACATCTACAGTAGAGATTCTTTCAAGAAAATAGGCTTTGTCCAAATGGACAATCAATGGATTCTGCTTAGAGATACCACAGATGAAGAGAAAGAAAAGTTAGTTAAGATCAAAGCTAAAGGAAAGAAAGTTGTACTTGCTGCCTCAACTGGGACAAAACGCAAAGCTGAAATAGCAGAAGAATCCTCAAGTAAAGGCAAGTACAAAATTGAAGAGAGTTGACTGACACAAAGCATTCTGAATGCTTTGAATATCTTGTCTGAAAAATTTGATGGTTTCAGTGCTGAAGTTAAGACTGAATTGCACATGGGCAATTGATTAAGTAATGTGGAAGGAAAGAATGTAGAAAATGATACTGGAGGTATCTCAAAAGAACAAGACACTCCACAACAGCAAGATAATGAGCTTGTCATTCCTTCACCAGAACGGGATACTGGAAAACCTACTGCTACTGAGAAACCCTCTGTTGATAAGATTCCAGTTCCACCAGCTGAAGAACCTATAGTTGAAGATATTCCATCTCAGCTCACTGAAGAGATCACCACTGCACTTTCTGCTGAACCAGTTGTTCTTAAGAAAGACAAATCAGTTACAATTGGTAGCTCATTAGGACGCAGACAGAAGCATGTTGTAGTCAAAAGAAAACCCAGCAGACTTGCTGGACAATATAACAAGAAGGGTACAAGTGCTAAGCCTGAGACTGTAATCATTCCGTGAGATATGACACATGAAGAAAGCTGGATTGATGACTTCCTCTGATATAACCTTATATGTTTCATGTTTCCTGAACTCTATTTTTTCGAATTGTTTTATTTTATTTTTGGACTGACAATACTGCTAATATTAAGTTTGTTCTAATTACTTTTGTTTTGATTTCCTGCTTGACTAGTGATATAGGACTTCTCCGTTTTGTCTACTGCTTATGTTACTTTTAATTGATGACAAAATAAGGAGAAGTATTTTGACAGATAGTTGATACATCTGTGATGTTGTGATATATCTATTATTTGTGATTGTTGTTGGATAATGATAATGAGATCATGGTGATTGTGTGGATTGGGATAAGGAAATTAAGTAGATGATTATGGTGATTGATTTGTGTTGATCTTATTAGCTGAGAAAATAGTGGTAGGATTGTTTTGTGAAATTTTTTTTGCAACTATTGAATTTTGAACCTGAAAATATGAAATAAGTATTTTGGAATGCTTGTTGTGTAAATGTTAACTTGATTTGATGGTTGGTCTTGTTAAAATGTTGGTTAATTTTTTTTTTTTTTGAGAAAAATCTTGTTTTTTAACCCTGCACAGACACATGGAGAGTTTTAGACCCTGAGAAGTTTTTTTCTTCTTCCAAACTCCTAGTCCAAAATGTTTACAGATGTCAATCCTTTATTTTGGATGCACCTTTTGGAAGTCCAAAATCTCAAATCCCAGTCTGTTTTCTAATGCACTCCAACGTTAGCATCTTTCTATCTACCATTTATATGCGCATACATAAGGGGCATTATTTTATACATCCTATCTTCTACACTTCCACGTGTACATTTATGTACTTAAATTTTACTTTCTTTTGTGAATAATCACTACTTGGAGAGGAGGACATGGAGATTAGTTAGGCTATTGGCTTATTGAGCTTGATTTATGAGACTATACTTATATTTTTTATCTTATCTCATAATCACTCTTTAAGCCTCATGTTGAGATATCGTACATCAAATAAATACCTACTCTTATATCTCTCGGTCTCACATGATTTATATAAGCTTATATTGTTCTTCTTATCACAATCCACCAAATTTGTCATCACTCAAAAAGGGGAGATTGTTAGTTCAAAGGACATTCTCCTGTGTTTTGATTTATAACAAACATTGATATGGACTAGCATGTGTATTTTTATATAATAGGATATTTGCATATGACATGTTTGACCTCAGTTCTTCAAAGTCTTGCAAATATAATTGCTAAGCAACTCATAGTCGATGGAGTTTAAGAAGGATGATTAAATGAGTATTCAATCTAAAGAAGTTGCATATCTTGAAGATTTTTTTTTTTTAAGAATCGTAGACTCAAAAATTGTGTTTAATGTATTATTTGTATTTCCTATGTCTCTATACCTAAGTTTAATTTATTTCATAATGAAGCCCATAAAAAGGATTTCAATTCAGATTTTTTATAAAGACTTGTTTGAGTAATTTTAGATGGACCTCTAAATCTAAAATGCCAATTCAAGAATCTGTAGGCGTTCAAAATATACTTTTGCATAAAGTGGTGTTTTGGACACACCTTTTGGACGTACATTCTTCCAATCAATGACTCTAAAATTCTGAAAAATTTGACAGTAAAAAAAATAGCCATTACTAGTTGTTGGTATCTTGCTTTTTACCCTTATAAAAGCCCTTTAAACACGATTTCAGCAAGGAATTTGTGCTAACACTTTCAGAAACACTTTAAGACTTTCAAAAAATAAAAATCTCTAATCTACATTGTACTTCAAAGTGAGATTTATTACTCCAAAGGTAAAAAGGTACAAGTGCTTAGATTGTTAGATCTGCTCAATTTGTGAGCAAATTTCTGTCTCATCTCATTGATCTATTGGTTATCAATGTTTGGGAAGTAAAACCCAACTGGATTATTATTCTTATTATTGCCGATTGAACGTCCTATAGTTGGATTTCTAGTAGATTAACGAGTAGATCTTCGTGGCATTTCTACTCCTGAACATTTCCAACATGTACTTCTTAAAATATAACTATCCATAGACATCAGGAAAATTCAAAATATCGAAAACAATTCACATGACATCTTTGACTGGTTGTTTAGTTATAGGGGCACAATATCTCAAGGTATATCCTTTAGAAAGTTTTGTCCATATACACTTTCAAAAATCATTCTACTGCTCACTCAATTCCCTTCTCAAAATGTTATTCTTCTCGTGTTGGAATCCCCTGTCACATGTTAAAGTATTGCTGCGATATTTATAATAGTTGAACTATCTCACCTCCATAAGGTTGTAGTATTTCCAACAATACCAATCGTATTCCTTTTAACTTGGTCTTCAACATTGCCATAAGAAACCTTCCGCAACACATTTTCTTCCTTTTTAAATCCACTTCATAAAACATTGAGTGAGTATATACATCTCAATATTTCTCGTACGTTTGAAATAAAATAAAAGAAAATTTCTATACTGCACATGTAAACATGTGTCTCTTGAGAAAATCTTATATTCTTCCAGCCTAATAGCGTACTTTCCCATATTTTTCTCATATAATCTATAGTCACGCCTTATGTACTTATACCATTTTGCACATAGGCCATTCTTTCATTTCCTTAAACTGCTCCAAATTATTCCCTTTCAACTTTAGCAGTTACTTCCCAGGGGTCACCCATCTTAGGATTTCTCTAACCCAAGCATGCTTAACTTCGAATTGTCCAATGATTTTTGGTAGATTAATGCTGATACAATCATATCCTTCCATAGATTATAAAAAAATAGGACATGTAGTACTCAAATATAATACTAGAGTACATTACAAATGTGTATATCCTTGTCTGCACAATTCATATTGCACCATACGTAAAGGGCCTTTAGGTGTTTAATCTCCTTTACTCATCATCTTACTAATCCCAAAATGGGAAAATTCTGAATTCTTTAAATAAATCAAATATGAGGCTTCCCTGACCTCTATTCCTTTACTATTATTTGAGTTCAGGATCATAGACCCTTTTTTCAAAAATATCAGAATTATCTCAACTTTCCTTTTTTTTTTTTTCTTGACCTATCAAAAGAAGTTATGTCGAACTTGGATACCTCAAATTCTTATACTTTCACCTATCCTTATATCTCACTCCATAAAATTCACTAACTCGATAAATCTACATTAGTGTATACTATAATGGACTCCATTATATCCCGTTAGAGGCTCAGCTATTCTCCACTAGAAACTTTATTATGGATTCCTCTATACTCTGATACCAATTGTAACACCTCATATTTTCATGGCATAGTGGATTATAACTTTTGGGATGTGGCCCTGTCAGATTGTTTAGACAAGGGGTTTTTATAACAAACTTCATCCAATAGGTAGTGGAAATTTTTCCAAAACATCTTTGTTGAACACAAGATGACACAGAGTCTGACATCTAATACATTTACTCAAGAGTATAATAGATCCAAGATATAGCATAAGCCTTTGGGAGTCCACCGTGCTTCGGCTGCGTCTCTAATCCCTAAAATATTTCAAAAAAAACAACACAAGTGTGAGTGAAAATCACTCAGTGAGTCCCGTGTGTATTAGTGATTTATAAAATAGACAAATAACATATTATCAGTTATCGCTTCATAAAACTATTATGGGAAAGCATTGCATTTGTTCACTAAAAATAGTTTCCCAACTCACTACTATAGTATTTATCCAAAATCCAGTCATATTTGGAAAACTGAGTTTTACACAACATTACTGTCCCATTTTAAAGAAAGACAGACACCCCTCTTGATGGAAGGTCAACTTGCGGGCAAAGCTCAGAAGGCTTTGCCTTTGGCATCACGATCTTATTGTGCCAGTGACTTCTTCTTACAACACTCAACTGTACAGTGTCGGAAAGGTAGAGTTGTCGTCACAATCTATCTCAAATTATATCAATTCTTTTACTTGCAGTAGTACGAGTCCCCACTTCGTAGTCCCCTCACCACGGGGTTGACAAGTTGGGTGTCCCGCCCAGGATTAACTAATTAATAGTTTGCTTACGCATTGGGACAATACTAGCTAGGGAACCCGGTTAATTCCAATGTCCAATCGCTTCATTTGGAGTAAGATAATCCCTAACCTTGGCCGGATAACTCGAGACCATCTATCTCTAACGAGAGCTAGCACAAGGGTCATAACTTTTATTCAGTACTCAGAGTTTCCACTAGTTCACAAGACCAGTATAATTCCACTAGCTCACAAGGACAGATAAATATTCATTCTGAAGAAATACTAATAAGACATTTTCTTGGACCAAATACCATTTTTCAAAAGTTAATCTCACCCCGAGAGATTTATTTCCAAAATTGTAGCAGAAAAGGATAAAAAGTCCTTCTCGTACGATAAAATAAGTTTCCAAAGGTATTTTCATCATTTGAAGAATACATGATTTCAAACAAATTCTTATCCACAAAATCTTGAATTCTAATTCTAAAAGAAGAATTAAATTTAAGGAATCCCAATTATGATTCATAAAATCCATAAGTCACATTTTCCCAAAATCTTGTCCGTAAAAAGGAATATTTATGCTTTCCTAGAATAAAATACTATTTCGACTCATAAATAAATAAGAAGAAAGCCTTTCAGGTATACATTTATTCCTAAGAAATATTCGTAACTCAAGTGAACCAAATTCTTTAGAGAAAACATAATTTCCTAAAGTCTCAAATAATTTTCCCATTAAGAGAAACCATATTTTCTCATAAAAGCACAAGGTGCATTAACCTTGTTATAAAAAGACTATAGGTAAATTATTCACTGATTATGAATAGTTCCATTTTATGGAAAGTTCACATTTTCCATTCAAGCCTTGTATGGCAAAGTTCTAGTTCTTCCTCAAAAAAAACTATAAGATTGTTTAGTGGAACCAAAAGGATTCATAGAACTTTTCTTCAATGAAACATAATTTCACTAGCATAAAATGGAGTTTATAAAACAAGTGAGACTCACCTCGTGTCCTTAACTAGATATCTTATCTATCTAGTCACCAAACGCTTAACGTGAACAATCTACATTAAAGATCATTTCACTCTTAGTTTGGTATACCAAAGCTTAGCTCAATATTCACCTAGTACCAATGTAAGGAAATCACTCATTTCCTATTTCTTCAATCTCTTTGTAGAATAAGCACATATATATACATATATCGTGTTTTTGAATCCTTCATTTCTTGTTTCCACATTTCCTTTCTCTTCATAAGCATAACATCTCTTCATGATTATCATTCTTTTCAATCCTCTTTCCATATAAATAAAACTTCTTTGAATTCATTTCCTTTAAAATAAAATTCTGCATTTCACCTCTTCTTGGCACACTTGTTTGTTTGCATCAATACTTTTGATTCACAAGTCTAATTAATATCAAACTAATTCCAAAATGTCCCCAAGACATTCCTTTATGATTTCCAATTCATGGAATACCAATTTCCTTTGCCATTTCCTTCAGTTTTAATCATAAACTCCCAGCATCTTCATCCCGTCACTGAACTGGCAGACCTTGGTATTTAACCCATAACTTTCTATTTACAAGTCCAAATCCTGTCAAATTGGTCTTAAAATGATCCTAAGATATTTAGCTACAAGTTTCACCTATGGAGTTTCAGAACAACCAGCCATTTTGTTCAGTTGAGTGGTTCTTCAAGTCTGCTCGGATATCACACAAACAGAATTTCTGTTTGTTCCTTTTTCTTCATACCATTAATTCTCCTCTTTTGCATGCAACGTACATGCTTTCTAATCATTTTAATGCCTTCTCTCTAATATAAACATCACATAATCCACTGATTTTCAGACACAAGCAACTCAGTACTTTCACTTTTAAACAACACAAAATCAATAGTCATGAATAACAACATTTCATTTTCTTCAACAATTAAACTATTTGCTATCTTATTTCTTTCTTCCATCTTTGCAGCCATGAACAACCATTCAAACCACCATCAAAACACCTTTATTCAGTATAAAAAACATAGTATATAGCCCTCCAATTCAACCGGCATGCACACAACACACACAACAGCCCCAAACATAGCAATTTTCCAAGTAATTCTCATAGTTCTCATGAATTTCCCAATAAAAGTAATGCCAAATAATCCTCACAATTTAATCTACAACTTTAATTCAAAGAGTATGATATTTTACCTTGTGTATAAAAATTTACAAGCTTGCAAATGCCCAAGCTTCTTCCTTTTCTCCTTCTCTCTTTTCTTCTTGGAATTTCTCTCTTTATTTTTTTCTTTTTCTTCCTATTCTTTTCTCTCCCTTTTCTTTGCTGATTTCTAGCTATTTATACAGACCTTCCACCGCCATTTCATTGTCATCTTATTACCAATTCTGGTCATAAGTCAAATAGCTATAAAGAACTTCAAATTCTCCTATTGGTTAGTAGCAATTTTATCCTAGCTATTTCCCTTCTTTTCTATTCCTTTCTTTTTCCTTGTATGGCTTCCGGTTTTCAAGCTGTTAAAACAGCATTACCACCACCATTCTTGGTCCAAATTGTGACCAATTGGTAAAAAATTGTGGGCTATCCATTTTCAACCATTTTTCCTTGTTGTTGATTTAATTAAATTTCTTAATTCTTAAATTTATTTAATAAGCTTTTGCAATTAAATAATCCCACAAATATTTCACTCATCCAATGATGTTTTTGCACTTATTTTTATCCACTAATCATGTTATACCACTTGTCTCAATTTCGACTGCATTTCAAAATTTCTTTAGTAAATAACTATAATTCTGGCCCGTATCAGAAAAATATTTTATCTCACCAATAGATTCTATCAATTTCACTGAATAAAATGATAAAAATTAAAATTCCCAATTCTTTCTCAATTTTTTCCAATTTGTGGTCAAAATCCCGATCGCGGTCAAAGTTACGACAATGCCTCGAATATCATTGGTTGCTTAATTTACACAAAAATATCGTCTCATTGCACAAATCGATTTTTGTTCAAAACATACCCCCAAAATCTCACTCTATTAAAAGTAGTCGCAGTCTGAATATTTAGGGTACGGGTAGAATAAATCTAAAAATTCCATCTAAGTCCCTAGAAGTCCTAAAATTTCAATAAGACCCCTAAATACTTTTATTACACTAAGATGTTCATTTCATTATACTGATCATTTCTTGTTCTAGCCACTGGTACAAACTCTTATTCTATATATAGTAGTAGCTAGTGAAAGTAAAAAAATGGAGGGATATTACAATCTCCCCTCTAAAAAAATTCATCCTCGAAATTGGACTGATTCTCAGGATTAAACTTTTCTTGTAAAAGTTTTGAATAACTTCTCTATTCCTTCATTCCAATCTCCCATGCTATATATATTAAGGATAATGGTTCCAAAATTTCTAATTCAAGTTTACTAATCCATCTCCGATATTCGAGGGTTGTATGTCCCCTTCTTCTACATATATGATATTTTTTGAGTCTTCCGGAAATTTTCGTATAAATGTCCTATTTTATGGAAAAATGTGCACCGTTTATTTCTTTTCTTTTCTGAAATCGATTTTTCCTTTGTAAATGACTGCTCTGTAAATTGTTTATCGGGTCTTGTTACCTATTCCCGTTCTTGTCTAGCTTGCTCTTGATCTTCTCTTTCTAGGCGAGAGGTCACTTCCATGGTAGATTATAATTGGTTAGAGTTGTAGTAATCATTGTCCGCCTTATTTTAGGTCATAACCCTTTTATAAATTGTCGGGTCCGATTATATTCTACTTGTACCAATAAAGGATAATATTTTGAAAGTTATGTAAATTCAACAACATATTTTCCAACAGTTATTTCTCCTTGCTTAAGACTTTGAAATTCTTCTTCTTTCCTTTCAACTATCTAGCAAAGTATAAATACTTTTCTATATTCTCCCGAAAATTCCCACCAAGTCCATTCTTTTTGCTCTTATTTTCGTTCCACTTTCTTTCTATTCCACCAATCTTGCTCCGACCTTTGAAATCTATATGTTGCAAATTGGACTTTTCTCTGTTCTGAATAGTTCAAAATAGCAAAAATATTCTGCATTTGTTGTGTCCAGGATTTTGCCTCCTGCACTTGATTTGGTTTTTCGTAAAATTTGGGTGGGTGAAACTTAAGAAAGTGCTCTAGAGCTTCATCTGTGTCTAGTTCTGGACGTCGTTCCCTCAACTGTAGGGTTCTGTCTAGGTTTTGAAGTGGTTCGGTAAGTCCCGGCGAAGCTTGTATCACCACTTTGTTGGAGAGTTGCTTGCACACTCCTAGATTATTATTCTCATTATTGCCGACTGAACCTCCTGTAGTAGGATTTCTAGCAGATTGACGGGTGGATCTTCATGGCATTTCTACTCCTCCTGAATATTTTCAACATGTACTTCTTAAAATATTACTATCCATAGACATTAGGAAAATTCAAAGTATCGAAAACAATTCACATGACATCTTCTACTGGTTGTACAGTTATAGGGACACAATATCTCAAGGTGTAACCTTTAGAAAGTTTTGTCCATATACACTTTCAGAAATCATTCTACTGCTCAATCCATTCCCTTCTCAAAATGTTATTCTTCTCGTGTTGGAATCCCCTGTCACATGTTAAAGTATTGTTGTGATATTTATAATAGTTGAATTATCTCACCTCCATAAGGTTATAGTATTTCCAACAATACCAACTGTATTCCATTTAACTTGGTCTTCAACATTACTACAAGTAGCCTTTCGCAACACATTTTCTTCCATTTTAAATCCACTTCATAAAATGCCGAGTGAGTATATACATCTCAATACTTCCTGTACGTTTGACATAAAACAAAAGAAAATTTCTATTATGCACACGTAAACAGGTATCTCTTGAGAAAATCTCATATTCTTCTAGCCTAATAGTATACTTTCACATATTTTCCTCATATAATCTATAGTCACGCCTTCTGTACTTATACCATTTTGCACATAGGCACTTCTTTCATTTCCTTAAACTACTCCAATTTATTCCCTTTCAACTTTTGTAGTTACTTCCCAGGGGTCACCCATCCTAAGATTTCTCTAACCCAAGCATGCTTAACTTCGAATTGTCTAATGATTTTTGATAGATTAATACTGATATAATCATATCCTTCCACACAATATAACAAAATAGGGCATGTAGCACTCAATTATAATACCAGAGTACATCACAAATATTTTTATCCTTGTCTGCACAATTCATATTGCATCGTACATAAATGGTGTTTAACCTCCTTTACTTATCATCTCACTAATCCCAAAATGGAAATTTTCAAAATTTTTTAAATAAATCAAATATGAGGCTTCCCGACCTCCATTCCTTTACTATTATTTGAGTTCAGGATCATAGACCCATTTTCAAAAATATCAAAATTATCTCAACTCTCTATTTTTTTTTTCTCACCTATTAGAAGAAGTTATTTCCAACTTGGGTACCTCAAATTCTTATACTTTCACCTATCCCTATATCTAACTCCATAAAATTCACTAACTCGATAAATCTACATTAGTGTATACTATGATGGACTCCATTATATCATGTTAGAGGCTCAGCTATTTTCCACTAGAAACTTTATTATGGATTCTTCTATCTTTAATACTAATTGTAACACCCCATATTTCAATGGCGTAATGGACTATAATTTTTGGGATGTCGCCCTATCTGATTGCTTAGATAAGGGTCTTTATAATGAACTTCATCCAATAGGCAGCGAAATTTTTTTCAAAATACCTCTGTTGAACACAAGATAACACATAGAGTTTGACATCTGATACATATATTCAAGGGTATAACAAATTAAAGGTATAGCATGAGCCTCTGGGAGTCCACCATACTTCGGCTGCATCTCTGATCCCTAAAATATTTCAAAGGAAATAATACACATGTGAGTGAAAATCACTCTGTGAGTCCCATGTGTGCTAGTGATTTAGAAAAAAGACAGATAACATATTATCAATTATCGCTTCATAAAACCATTTTGGAAAAGCATTGCATTTCGTCACTGAAAATAGTTTCACAACTCACTACTGGAGTATTTATTCAAAATCCAATCATATTTGGAAAACTGAGTTTTACACAACATTACTGCCCTATTTTTAAGAAAGACAGGCACCCCTCTCGATGGAAGGTCGGCCTGCGGGCAAATCTCACAAGGCTTCACTTTTGGCATCACGATCTTATTGTCCTAAGGACTTTGACTTTAAAGCACTCAACCATACATTACCAGAAAGGTAGAATTGTTGTCACAATCTACCTTAAATTATATCAATTCTTTTTATTTGTGGTAGTATGAGTCGCTACTTTGTACTCCCCTCACCACAAGGTTGACAAAGGTTGATCACAAATTGGATATCCCGCCTAAGACCAACCAATTAATAGTTTGCTTACGCATTGGGACAGTGCTAGCTGGGGAACCCGGTTAATTCCAATGTCCTGTCATTTCGTTTGGAGTAAAATGATCCCTAACCTTGGCGGGGTAACTTAAGACCATCTCTCCATAACGAGAGCTAGTACAAAGGTTGTAACCTCTACTAAGTACTCAGAGTTTCCACTGGTTCACAAGACCAGTATAATTCCACTAGCTCACAAGGCTAGATAAATATCCATTCCCAAAGAAATACCAATAAAACATTTTTTAGGTCAAATACCGTTTTTCAAAAGTTAATCTCACACCAAATCGTAGTGAAAAAAGATAAAAAAAAGTCCTCATACGATAAAATAAGTTTCCAAAGGTATTTCCGTCATTTGAAGAATACTCAATTTCAAAAGAAGTCTTATCCACAAAAGCTTGAATTCTAATTCTAAAAGAAGAATTAACGTCAAGGACTCCCAATTACGATTCACAAAATCCATTAGTCAAATTTTCCAACAATCTTATTCGTAAAAAAGAATATTTATGCTTTCTCAGAATAAAATATTATTTTGACTCATAAATAAATGAGATGAAAGCCTTTCAACTATACATTTATTCCTAAGAAATATTCATAACTCAAGTGAGCCAAATTCCTTATAGAAAATACCATTTCCTAAAGTCTCCAATAATTTTCCCATTAAGAGAAACCATATTTTCTCAGAAAAGCACAAGGTCCATTAACCTTGTTATAAAAAGACTTTAGGCAAATTATTCAATGATTATGAATAGTTCCATTTTATGAAAAGTTCACATTTTCCATTCAAGCCTTGCATGGCATAATTCTAGTTCTTCCTCAAAAAAACCATAAGATTGTTCCGAGAAACCAAAAGGATTCATAGAACTTTTCTTGAATGAAACAAAATTTCACTAGCATAAAATGGAGTTTATAAAACAAGTGGGACTCACCACGTGTCCTTGACTAGATATCGTATCTAGCTAGTCACCAAACGCTTAACATGAACGATCTACATTAAAGATCATTTCACAGTTAGTTTGATATACCAAAGCTTAGCTCAATATTCAACTAGTACCAATGTAAGGAAATCACTCATTTCCTATTTCTTCAATCTCTTTGTAGAATAAGCACATATATATACATATATCGTGTTTTTGAATCCTTCATTTCTTGTTTCCACATTTCTTTTCTCTTCATAAGCATAATATCTCTTCATGATTCTCATTCTTTTCATTCCTCTTTCCATATAAATAAAAATCCTTTGAGTTCATTTCCTTTAAAATAAAATTCTACATTTCACCTCTTCTTGGCACATTTGTTTGTTTATAACTTTTGATTCATAAGTCCAATTAATGTCAAACTAATTCCAAAATATCCCCAAGACATTCCTTTATGATTTCCAATTCATGGAATACCAATTTCCTTTGCCATTTCATTCAGTTTTAATCATAAACTCCCAACTTTTTCATCTTGTCACTGAACTAGCAGCCCTTGGTATTTAACCCATAACTTTCTATTTACAAGTCCAAATCCTGTCAGATTAGTCTTAAAATGATCCTAAGTCATTTAGCTACAAGTTTCAGGTATGGAGTTTCAGAACAACCAGCCATTTTGTTCAGTTTAGTGGTTCTTCAAGTCTGCTCGGATATCACACGAACAGAATTTTTGTTTGTTCCTTTTTCTTCATACCATTAATTCTCTTCTCTTTTCCATACAATATACATGCTTTCTAATCATTTTAATGCCTTCTTTCTCATCTAAACATCACACAATCCACTGATTTTCAGCAACAAGCAACTGAGTACTTTCACTTTTAAACAACACAAATCAATAACCATAAATAACAATATTTTATTTTCTTCAACAATTAAACTATTTGCTATCTTATTTCTTTCTTCCATCTTTGCAGCCATGAACAACCATTCAAACCACCATCAAAACACCTTTATTCGGTATAAAAAACATAGTATATAGCCCTCCAATTCAACTGGCACACACACACAACAGCCCCAAACATAGCAACTTTCCAAATAATTCTCATACTTCTCATGAATTTCTCAATAAAATTAATACCAAAATAATCCTCACAATTTAATCTACAACTTTAATTCAAGGAGTATGATGTTTTACCTTGTGTATAGAAATTTACAAGCTTGCAAATGCCCAAACTTCTTCCTTTTCTCCTTCTCTCTTTTCTTCTTGGAATTTCTCTCTGTGTTTTTTTCTTTTTCTTCCTATTCTTTTCTCTCCCTTTCTCTCTTATTTTTGTCCCCTTTCTTTGTTGATTTCTGGTTGTTTATATGGCCCTTCCACCACCATTTCATGGTCATCGTCAAATAGATATAAAGAACTTCAAATTCTCCTATTGGTTAGTAGCAATTTTATCCTAGCTATTTCCCTTCTTTTCTATTCCTTTCTTTTTCCTTGTATGGCTTCCGGTTTTCAAGCTATTAAAACAGCATTGCCACCACCATTCCTAGTCCAAATTGTGACCAATTGGTCAAAAATTGTGGGCTATCCATTTTCAACCATTTTTCCTTGTTGTTGATTTAATTAAATTCCTTAATTCTTAAACTTATTTAATAAGCTATTGCAATTAAATAATCCCACAAATATTTCACTCTTCTAATGATATTTTAACACCTGTTTTCATCCACCCATCATGTTACGCTACTTGTCTCAATTTCGATCGCATTTCAGAATTTCTTCAGAAAATAACTATAATTCTGGTCCGTATCAGGAAAATATTTTATTTCACCAATAGATTCTATAAATTTCTCTGAATAAAATGATAAAAATTAAAATTCCCAATTCTTTCTCGATTTTTCCCAATTTGTGGTCAAAACTACGATAATGCTCCCAATATCGCCGGTAGCTTAATTTACACAAAAATACTCGTCTCATTGCGCAAATCGTTTTTTGTTCTAAACATACCCCCAAACTCTCACTCTATAAAAAGTAGTCGCAGTCTAAATATTTAGAGTACGGATAGAATAAATCTAAAAATTCTATCTAGGTCCCTATAAGTCCTAAAATTTCAATAATACCCCTAGATATTTTTATTACATCAAGATATTCATTTTATTGTACTGATCATTTCTTGTTCTTGCCACTGATACAAATTCTTATTCTATATAGAGTAGTAGCTAGTGAAAGTACAAAATAGAAGGGATATTACAATATGACCTCCAAAACTTTTTACAAATTATTCCCTAATGTATATGTGTGCACATATAAGTTTATATTCATACATACATATATTTATATGTATTTAAAATAGATAACAAAAAAATTAATTGCCATTTAAATTTATCTAATGTGCATAGATGTCCAAGTTGCTGCTTATTATTGAATAATATGTATTGATAGTATATTTAATATGATTATTTATGTTTTGTTATATATATGTGTGTAGAAAATATAATATATGAGTCTTTTTTTAATTGATCTATATGTATAAAATAATTGTATAAAATAGATGATATAATTAACAGAATTTAAGCTTGTAAAATTATATAAATGTAAAAAATAATTTCTTATTTTGAATTATATATTTTGATAGTAAAATTTAATCTAATTTTTGTGTTTTGTTATTACTTTAACTTTAAAAAAGATAGAAAATATATTGAAAATAGTTTAAATTAAAAAAAAAAAGGATATAACCAAGCAACTGAACTTGCCCAGTAGTTGAGTTCTTCAATCTCTCAATAGAAGTAACCTGCGAGTGTCAATATCTTCTGAATTAAATGGAGTTGGTGCAATCCTATGTGCTTGGTGTAGGTGGACCAAGATAATTAGGAGAGATTACTGTGGTGGGTGCAATCCACTGTGCTTGGTGTAGGTGGACCATACCAAAAGTTAATCCGGTGGTCATTGACAACAAAAGTTAGAGCTTTGGCGAGGACAAGGTGACGAATTTTTTTTAATTTTTTTTAAGAAAATATTTTCTCATCATTATATTTAATTTTTAAATAAAATTATATTTTTTGTGACCAAATTTTAGCTACGAAATATTTTTATGAGGAAATTGTTTTTTCATCAAAAGCCTTTTTTCTTGTAGTGTAATAATATACATTTAAACGAAACACATGAAGTAATACCAAATAGTAAGATGAAACTGATTTTAACCTTTTTTTTTTTTTGGTTACATTTATGTGCACGATAAAATACGAATATCATCTAGCCTTAGCAAAAATAAGATCCAGTTAACTCTTAAAATAAAACAAAGAATTTGGTCTAATATTAAAATACTAAAACAAGAATCTGGCATAATCTTTAAATAAAACACGAGGTTAAACCTTTAGATAAAATATGGGTACGGCCCAATATAAATAAAACAAAGGTTTGGACCAACAACATGTAAAGAAATAAAATAAAGTTGGACTTTTCTTTTTAAAACAAATAAATAAGAATGTAGTCTTGTCATAGCCCACAAGACTAGCACTGGACAACCTGTACCAAGAAAGTTAGCCGGGCCTGCCAATGGCCCATGTAGCAGCAGCACACTGTCTTTTTTTTTTTTTTTTTTTTAAGGGGTCATCACTCATACGTCCCCATACCGAAACAACACCGCCAGAGCTTGAAAAAAAAAAAAAAAAAATGAAACTGGAAACAACAAAACTGAAAAGATGTTAAGCAGTGTCCCCACACAACCGCAACAAACGAAGTTGCAGAAATGCTTCAAAATCGAAAACGAATGTTCCCTTTTTTTTTTTTTATTAAATAGATTATTATAATTATTGTGCAAATATGACAAGTATGCATTAGTTGCTACAGTTATAAGTTTTCTTCTAGAAGAGATTGTCAATTTGTCATGTTATTATTTAAAAATAAGGAAAATTTTTAGGTGAATTTGGTATCAATTGTCTACAAATTCTTACCCACGAAAACTAGCTGCATTAAGAATTTTCTTATATAAAAGGATATTGCAAGAATTAACATAGAATCATACAACAAATTAGTCTACTTCAAATTTTGCAAAAAATGAGTCTTTTACTTGTGTTAGTTCTAAGTTTGGTGGTTTTTTTTTTTTTTTTTGCAGCTAAAAATGTTTTTTCATTATCAACAAGCTTGAAAGATGAATTGGATTCTTCTTCATCTTTCAATGAGTTCTTCGGAGAGTATGGATATGGTAAGAGATTGCCAAAGGGTACCCCAATTCCTCTTTCTGGACCATCTCCTGACCAACCTCTTGTGAACAAATTTGACTACGAAATGAGATTGGCCAAAAGTACCCCAATTCCTTCTTCAGGACCATCTCCTGACCACCCCGCCATGAATACATTCGAATATGAAAGGAAATTACCAAAAGGCACCCTAATTCTTCCTTCTGGACCATCCCCTGACCTACCTCCCATGAACACATTTGAGTATCAACGAAGATTACCAAAAGGTACCCCAATTCCTCCATCTGGACCGTCTCCCGATCGGCCTCCTATGAACAAAGGTGTGGATGCAAATAAGTACAGAAGAAGATTGCCAAGGAATTCAAAAAATGGTCCTCCTGGACCAAACCTTCCGCATCCTATCCTGAAGCAATATGTGGATGATGTAGATAAAAAATAATAACTTGATAAAGAATATATTGTATTCAATAGAACTAATTAATATATAAAAGAAAAAGTGAAAAAAAGTTTTTCTGTGTTAGTTGCATACATGACTTGTGCTTTTTATCAATGCTTATCTTTCATTTTATCAAAAGTTTCACATAGTTTTTGTTGGAAAACAAAAATTTCTTCTCAGTCTTCTTTTTTTCCTTTTCTGGCAAGGCATGAATTTTAAGTAATAAATGTTCTGCCCATTATTTCTTCCTTTTGTCCTTACATAAGTACACTTCCACCCTTTTACACTTCACACCACTGTCCAGTGCCTATATATCTTTGACCTTGTGAAGCCAATTTATTCAATGATATAATATTGGTTTTATCAATAGGTAGACATTAGAAAGTCTTTGACTTTATCATTCTAGAGTTTTAGGCAAACTCTTCTAACATCTTTAATTTTCTATTTCAAAGTGTTTCCCAGACTAATGTAGCCACAATCACTTTTAGTGTGCAAAGCGACATACAAGTCTCTATTGGAGCAAATTCAAATATTGACTACAAAATCCATAAACAACATAGAATTATTCTCAACAACAATAGTAATCAAAAAGTAAAGTTCATTTTCACTTGCCACAATGAAGAAAAATTAGTTTTTTCAAATCCTCCTTGAACTTTAGACAGTAAATTTGGATGTGATTTAGCTCACTACTATAACAGCACTAAATAGTGCTGAAGTCTCTCAGTGAAGATCTTGATGTTCCTCTATATTGATCACCTTTCTTTTTTCTCCTTTTTAGATCCTCTATAATTAATTGTCGACCATCTTCAAAAGAATACTTGTTTTTCGTAATTTGATAATTTTCTCTCAAAACCTTCATTTCTTTGTCAACGATTTAAAGGATCAAGATAGTAAAGCCAACAAAAGTAATGTTTACTTTTTTTGGTAATCATCTCCAATATATTATGAAGTTGATATACTAATTCATTAAATTTATTTAAATGGTAAAAATTTTACTTGTGTTTATTTACCAATATTTTGACATTTCAAATTTTGTATTTATTTATTTTCTCACCTCATAATTCTCCCCTCCTTGGATTAGTATTCTCTCACCTCATAATTACATTATTAAAGGGGTAAAAAGGAAAACAATATCAATTTTTTACAAAATGACACTTATTGTACAATAAACGTTTACTTCTAAAACGACGCTTATTTTGAATTGGATGAAGTATTAAATTGTGTGTTTTCATAGAGTGCAAACAATATTTCCATCAAATAATGTCATTTTATTTTTTTGTGTAGCCATGATTTTTAGTACCTCAATATACTTTCTAAAGACTAGCCTCCAATTGCCATGGCATAGAACTCAATGATGCAATGTTGACTAGTCTACAACTTGTTCGATAACGTGGCTCCTCTTATTCCTACCATTCCTCTCTACGCTCGATCTTCACTTTGATACCGCTTATTGGGACCTACATCAGAAGCACACAACAATATTTAAAAGAAAGAGGAATGGAGAAAAATAATACAATAATTTAACATTATTTTTCTCTGAAATAAATCTACATTGATGGCCCCAATAAAATACATCTCTCTTTTAACGCGTTTGATTGCCTTTTAAACCCTCTTATAGAAATTTCTTTCATCTTGAAAAGAACTTGGACTTGGCTTGAAAGCCTATAATATAAGGAAAATGTTACCACTCTTATCAATCCAATTTGTAAGGGCTTCAGTGACAGTTCAGAAAGACTTGAACTGAAAGGATGGAATTGCTTTTTCTAGAGATGCTTCGACTGAAAAAGGTGCTTAAGGTAGGAGTGAGAAAGAACAGCTTTCTTAATTGATTTCAAACATTTTTTTTTTCGTTTCTTCCTTTTGTCTTATTCTCTAATTGCAGCAACAATGT
The DNA here is from genome assembly GCA_026120185.1 of Voacanga thouarsii. Classification (NCBI taxonomy): domain Eukaryota; kingdom Viridiplantae; phylum Streptophyta; class Magnoliopsida; order Gentianales; family Apocynaceae; genus Voacanga; species Voacanga thouarsii. Next base: position 285,432 of record JANUWF010003365.1, on the reverse strand, counting down.
TGCTGCGATAGTCTCCATTCACCATGAACAAAAATCCAAAACAGACAAAAGTTGATCATAACTGAAGCTTAAGATTCAGTTGAGAAAGTGTACTAAAGGAAACCCTTATCCCCTTTTTCTTTCCGAAGCACGTTGATTTTGAGAGTGCTTAAACAACTACAACTTATTAGGTTTAGGCTTTGACTGTGATGGGATCATTGCGGTGAAGAAGAAGCCGTTGTTTGATATCCAAATAGCGGCTAATATGATGAAAGATGTGATTTTGAGTGAGGAAATGGAGATAGAGCAGCAGCATAACCCATCTTCACCGGTGGCGGCTATGGTTCCGACAGTGGTGACTATTCTCAGGTGGAGCATCTTGGAGAAAAAGGGAAAAGAAAAAAAAAGGAAATAGTTTTAAAATAATAAAAAATAAAAATAATATATTTTAATAATAAGTTAGGTAAAAATATTTGAATATCTTCAAAAAAAAATCATGTGTAACCGAAGTAGGAGTTGGTCAACTTACGGAAGAATTATGTCCCAACAATTTGAGAATTCGAATGACTATCCTACTTGTTTTTTAATTAGAGGAGAGAATTTGAATTTTTTAAAAAATTTAAAAGTCACCAAAATTATTTATTTTAATTTGAAAAATAGTAAAAGATCAAACACTTTTAAATTTTATAAAATATATATGATAACATCTAATTTGAGATAGAATAAATATCTTTAAGATTAATTTGAATTGTTATAAAATTTTTAATTTTTTTAAATGTAAAACGTAACAATGTTTTATAGTGAAGTTCAGAAACACTTAAACTGCTAAGTAGTGAGAATTTGTGATGTGAACCAATGCCTGTTTGAATGCTTGATCGACTCCAGTTAAAGCCCTTTTCTTGAAATTCCTGAATTCCTATTCATAATCAGCACTTGTTACTTTTCTCTCTCGGCGACAGTTGTTGTTAGTTCTTCTGCTCCTAAACTTTTTGTTCCAGATTGGCATCTATTCAATGTATGAACAAACTCTGTTGACTAAAGGAACTAACGACTATGTAGCTCCTAACCAATGCCTATTTTGATCAGTTTGTTGGTTCTATTCCGAACTAACAGCTGTATAGTACATCATTAGCTGCCGATTTTTGACTTTTTGCTCTTATTTGCCTTGTTTCCCCAGTCAAACTTCTACTTTTGTATTCTATAAAAAACATGGGAAATGCATGGTCATCAAGTCAATACTCAACACAACCTAACGCAAAAATGACTAAGAAATATAGCAATAATAAGCGCTTATAATACTGCATGTTTTGGCTTCTCGAAGTTTTGATGCATAAGGTTGAATGAATGAAATTAGTTGTTTTTTCTAAAAAAAAAAATCGACTTATTTATCTCTATTGATTTTAAATAAAAATTTAAGAGAATATAAATGAGTTTTTATATGATTCTTATTAATTTGAGAGGTTAGTGATGAGATTCGGGGATAGTGGAACTTGTGTCTCTTAATGTTAATTGTGGAAGTTTAGAGGGAAATATATATATTTTAAGAAACTAGACATTTAATTTTACACCTCTTAAAATGAAAAAGGTAGATATTCAGTTTTTGGAGGAAGAAAGTTATACATTTTTTGGTTTGTTAGAACTTGATTGGGAAACAATATGGAGGAATAATAATACTTTGAATCCTATACGACATTCTTTTCCAAAACTTTCAAAACATTCTTATTAAATAAGTACTAGGAAAGAAATAATAATAATAATCGAGAAAATAAAAGAAATTGTACAACAAGAATGTTTCATAAGATGGTGAAAAATCTTGTAGAAGATATTCAAATTCAAGTTATAATTGGCAATTAGTCCTCAAAACGAAATCTTTATTATGACGATACGATGTAATAAGTATGCATTAATTGTGATAATTATTTTTGGAAAGAACAAAATGTCTATGGCCGCAGCTAAATATGGTAAATTATTAGATAAATATAACGTCTATGGACGAAAAGCAAATATTAGGTGCACAAATTTCCTATAAATAAAGGTAAAGTAGCATAGAATTTTCATAGAACTAAGACATAATCATACAGAAAAAATATTCTCGTTCAAATTCTACAAGGAAATGAGGCTGCTACTTGTGTTGGTTGTGTTGGCTTTGTGTTTTATTGCTTCTTTAGTTGCTGAAAGTGTTGTTGCGCCATCTGCAACAACCAGTTCAGATGGAGTGGCTAGTGTTCCTTGTCATAATGAGTTCTCTGATACGTACGGATATTATAAGAGATTGGCAAAGGGTAAACTTCCTCCTTCGGGGCCGTCTTGTCTGCCACCAGCCTTTAAGAAATGTGAGAAAGCAATAGAAATTTAAATATGACAACTGTCTAGCATTTCTTAAATTAGTGATGAAAATAGATTATTATAATTATTGTGAAAGTATGACAAGTATGCATTAGTTGCAATAGTTATAGGTTTTTTTTTTCTAGACGAGATTGTCAATTTGTCATGTTATTATCTAAAAACAAGGAAAATATTTAGGTGAATCTGGTATCGATTATCCACAAATTTTTACCCACGAAGACTAGCTGCACTAAGAATTATCTGATATATATACAACAAAAGGAGCAAAGGATTTTGCAAGAATCAACATAGAATCATGCAACAAACTAGTCTACTTCATATTTTGCAGAAAATGAGTCTTTTACTTGTGTTAGTTCTAAGTTTGGTTGTTTTTTCTGCACCTAAAAATGTTTTTTCATTATCAACAAGCATGAAAGATAAACTGGATTCTTCTTCATCTTTCAATGAGTTCTTCAGAGAGTTTGGATATGGTAAGAGATTGCCAAAGGGCACCCCAATTCCTCCTTCTAGACCATCTCCTGATTGGTCTCCTGTGAACAGATTTGACTTCGAAATGAGATTGGCCAAAGGTACCCCAATTCCTTCTTTAGGACCATCTCCTGACTACCCCGCCATGAATACATTTGAATATGAAAGGAAATTACCAAAAGACACCACAATTCCTCCTTCTGGACCATCTCCTGACCGTCCTCCCATGATTTGAGTATGAACGAAAATTGCCAAAAGGTACACCGATTCCTCCATCTGGACCGTCTCCTAATCGGCCTCCTATGAACAAAAGTGGATGCAAACGAGTACAGAAGAAGATTACCAAGGAATTCAAAAAATGGTCCTCCTGGACCAAACCTTTCGCATCCTATCATGAAGCAATACGTGGATGATGTAGATCAAAAATAGAAACTTGATAATGAATAAATTGTATTCAATAGAACTAATTAATATATAAAATAAAAAGAGAAAAAAAGTTTTTCTGTGTCAGTTGCATACATGACTTGTGTTTTTTATCAGTGCTTATCTTTCAGTTTATCAAAAGTTTCACATATTTTTGTTAGAAAACAGAAATTTCTTCTCAGTCTTCTTTTTTTCCCCTTTTCTAGCAAGGAATGCATTTTAAGTAATAAATGTTCTGCCCATTATTTCCTCCTTTTCCTTACATAAGTACGCTTCCACCCTTTTACACTTCACACCACTGTCCAATGCCTATAGACCTCTGACCTTTTGAAGCCAATTTATTCAATGAAATAATATTGGTTTTATCAATAGGTGTACATTTGACATTAGAAAGTCTTCGACTTTATCATTCTCGAGTTTTAGGCAAACTCTTCTAACATCTTAAATTTTTTATTTCAAAGTGTTTCCCAGACTAATGTAGCCGAAATCACTTTTAGTGTGTAATGTGACATACAAGTCTCTGTTAGAGCATATTCAAATATTGACTACAAAATCCATAAACAACATAGAATTATTCTCAACAACAGTAGTAATCGAAAGGTAAAGTTCATTTTCACTTGCCACAATGAAGAAACAATTGTTTTTTCAAATCCTTTTTGAACATTAGACTGTAAATTTGGATGTGATTCAACTCATTACTATAATAGCACTAAATAGTGCCGAAGTCTCTCAGTGAAGATCTTGATGTTCCTCTATATTGATCACATTTCTTTTTTCTCCTTTTCAGATCTTCTATAATTAATTGTCGATCATCTTCAAAAGAATACTTGTTTTTCTTAATTTGATAATTTTCTCTCAAAACCTTCATTTCTTTGTCAACGATTTGAAGGATCAAGATAGTGAAGCCAACAAAAGTAATGCTTGCTTTTTTTGGTAATCATCTCCAATATATTATGAAGTTGATATACTAATTCATTAAATTTATTTAATTGGTAAAAATTTTACTTCATTACTCCTTAAGTAGGTACAGTCCTATCTACATCATTAAATGTTAAGTTGGTGTCTTTGATGCATATTTACTCTCCAATATATCCCACAAATTCAATGGCAAGTCTAATTAACACTTAGATTTTAATTAATTTGTAGGGTTGGTACTAATCGAATGTCATTAAATTCCTTATTTTGACTTGTAGGATGTTATAAAAGTTTCATCACTTTTGACTTTTCATCAAAGAATTAATATCATCTTGCTGTACTAAATAATATTCCATCCAATTCAAAATAAATGTCATTTTAGAAGAATTCACACCAATTAAGAAGTTATTGAAAATGACTAATACACTCTTAATTAATATCTTGACATTCCAAACTTTGTGTTTATTTATTTTCTCATCTCATAATTCTCCCCTCCTTGGATTATTATTCTCTCACCTCGTAATTACATTATTAAAGGGGTAAAAAGGAAAACAATATCAATTTTTTACAAAATGACACTTATTGTACAATAAACATTTACTTCTAAAATGACACTTATTTTGAATTGGATGAAGTAATAAATTGTGTGTTTTCATAGAGTGCAAACAATATTTCCATCAAATAATGTCATTTTATTTTTTTGTGTAGCCATGATTTTTAGTACCTCAATATACTTTCTAAAGACTAGCCTCCTATTGCCTTGGCATAGAACTCAATGATGCAATGTTGACTAGTCTACAACTTGTTCGATAACGTGGCACCTCTTATTCCTACCTTTCCTTTCTAGGCTAGATCTTCACTTTGATACCGGTTATTGGGACCTACATCAGAAGCACACAACAATATTTAAAGGAAAGAGGAAAGGAGAAAAACAATACAAGAATTTAACATTATTTTTCTCTGAAATAAATCTACATTGACGGCCCCAAAAAAAGGCATCTCTACTAAATTAAATTCTTATATTTTTTTAGTGTTCAAAATTGCAAACTTTCTCTAATTTACAATTATCCAAACACTAGATTACACTCAACATATTCTAAACCTTGGCTTGTTGTGTGTCTTTCTAAATAGGGATTAAGAATCCTATTTATAAGAGCAAATAAACTTTTTTCCCTTTCCACTAAAAGAGTTGTAACTGTTTGGAATAGAATTGATAAATTTATACATTGATTAAATTAAAATCTATAAAGCATAAATAAACTATAACTTTATAGATATTGTCTTCAAAATTACAACACGAGAAGCTTTGGCCTTCTAGTAATATTTTAAACCCGTAGTCCTCTTTAGTGTAATCTCTTGGGACTATAAAATTGCCCGTCATATTTTTCTCTCTTTGTTGAAAATGGACTTACAATAGACTCCTTTCACCAGAGCAATAGACATGAACCTTTCAATAGCAAATAACTAGAGCAATAGACTCTTTTCACCATTCTATATCTTATTCGGTCTAGAGCATGGAATTTGTGTCAAGTCCCTCTAGAATATTATTAATTATGGCCCGATTATTTTAGTACTTGTTGAATAAATCAATTACTTGATATGTGTATGAATTTGGAACTATTTTCAATATATAGTCACATTGGCCAATGACTTCATGAGTAATGATTTTTACAAGTGGCTTGGAGATATACTCTCTTGCTATTAGGAGTGGTGAATCCTTTATTAACCCTCTTAACTATTTTCGTTTACTTTATATTGTACCTAATGTCCATCCCATAGGTAGTCCTTGTAAGACTCCAAATATTAGAATCAAAATACAATGCTCCATAAACAAAATATCTTGAAAATCTCAAATCTAAGGATACTTGCACACTTTCTATAATGAGCTCCTATCACTGACACTCAATAGCTATCCAAGTGATTATCTCATAGCTAAGTTATCTAATGAACTTATTCATATAACAAGCATCCACATATTAATCATAAGTATCACAATACTCATGGTTATGAGAACCACCACTTGATCCAATCAAGGGATATAATATGTGCTAGTCTTGGCGTATTAATAATATCCCATCTCATTAATACTATGATTAGGGATTATTCAAGTACAAACACTACATAGTGTAGTAGGAATCTAACATCATGATCTATATCATGATTTCCTTAATACTATGTTGTACTTAGGACTTTATCAAACAATATATATGCATATTAAGATAGAACAACAAACTGAAAGATAAAGAATGCCTCTTTTATTAATTATTATACAATATACATGGTACAAGTGATTGCCTCAAGGGCACAACACTAACAATCTCCCACTTGCACTAGAGGCAATCATTCATATATCGAATATCAAATTAGTCAACATGTTTATCATGTTTCTTCCGGGAAAGTGCTTTAGTGAGTGGATCAGCTATGTTCTGATCTGTGAGAATTCCCTCAATCTTTACATCTCGCCTGTCTATGATCTCTCTAATAAGATGATAGTGTCTAAATACATGCTTGGATAGTTGAAGAGATCGTGGTTCCTTTGCTTGTGCAATGTTTCCATTGTTATCACAATACAAAAGTATCAGATCTACAGTACTAGGCACCACTCCAAGTTCCATGATGAACTTCTTGATCCATACTGCTTCTTTAGCTGCTTCGGAAGCTGCTATGTATTCTGCTTTAGTTGTCAAATTGGCAGTAGTCTCTTGTTTGGAACTTTTCTAACTTATTGCCCCACCACTTGACGTAAACACGTAGCCAGATTGTGATTTATAGTCGTCCTTATTGGACTGAAAGCTAGCATTAGTATATCCTCTTACTTACAAATCACCATCTCCATATACCAAGAATACATCCTTAGTCCTTCGTATGTATTTGAAGATATTCTTTACAGCCGCCCAATGACTCTCTTTAGTGTCAGATTTGTATATGCTCGTCAAGCTAAGAGCACACGATACATCAGGCCTAATACATATCATAGTATACATGATAGACCCAATTGACGAAGTATACGGAATTGTACTCATATGATCCCTTTCAACTTGTGTCTTTGGAGATATCAACTTTAGAAGGCATACTCCATGTGCCATAGGTAAGAATCCTCTTTTGAATTGGTCAATGTTGAATCCCTTCAACACTTTATCTATGTATGTAGACTATGAAAGACCTAGTAACCTTCTTGATCTATTTCTATAGATCCTTAATCTCAGAATATAGGTTGCTTCTTCAAGGTCTTTCATGGCGAATATCTTAGATAACTAAATCTTTACAGATTGAAGAATGAAAATATCATTTCCTATTAGCAATATGTCATCTACATAAAACAATAAGAAAACAACTGCACCCCCACTAACTTTATTATACACACAAGGTTTATCCATGTTTTGAATGAAACCAAATTCTTTAATTATCTTATCAAAATGGATTTTTCAACTCTTAGGTGCTTGATTAAGTTTATAAATGGACCTTTGCAACTTGCATACTTTTGTGCCATTTTTGGATATGAAATCTTCAAGTTATTTCATATACACTTTCTTGATCAGGTTTCCATTAAAGAAAGTTGTTTTCACATCCATTTGCCAAACCTTGTAGTTGTAATGAGCAGTAAGTGCTAGGAGTATTCTAATGAGCGATAAGTGTTATATGATTCATAATCAAATGACCCCAAGTTACCCAGCTTGTATAACTTAGACACGTGTTTTTCATTTATATGGCCTAAATGACAATGCTATAGGTAAGATGAGATTTAGTTATCTTTTATTTGTTTCTTTTCATTTATATTGGGAATTTGATTATCCATAACTAGAACATATAAACCATTAACCAAAATTGCAGAACCATAATGGATATCATTTAATAAAAAAGAACAACGTTTATTCTTAAAATTTAAATTAAATCCAAATAAGACTAAACAATTAATTGAGATAATATTTTTTTAATAAAATTGGTACGAAATAGTAGTTTTGAAGTTTTAAAATTAATCCAGAAGGTAGATTAAGATGATAAGTCCCCACAGCTAGGACAACAAACTTTGCTCCATTTGCAGCTTGCAGGTCCACAATGCCCTTTTCCAACCTTCTACTGCCCTTTAGCCCTTGCAAATTATTGCATAAATGTGATCCACAACTGGTATCCAATACCCATATCTCATTATTAAAGGCAGTGTTAATATCAATCATAAACATATCAGGAGTAGAAATAGAAGTGTTTGCAAGCTTCTCTTTTTCCTTCTTTTCCTTCATGGTCTCCAAGTAGACTTTGTAGTTGTGCCTCTATTAGTCCATCTTGCCACAATGATGACATGGGCCTTTAGTGGCTGCTTCCTTCTTTTTCACGCCTTCTTTGGACTTGGTAAGAATTTTCTTCTTCTTCTCGGGAACTTTCTTCTTAGAAGACGAAGAACCTACTAGCAAGATCACCTTATCATCCTTCTTCATAGATGATTTAGCAGTTTTAAGCAAATTGATAAGCTCAAGTATGGTAGTCTCAACATTGTTCATATGGTAGTTATTCACAAATTGTGAAAAACTACTTAGTAATGATTGTAGAATTAAGTCAATACTTAAATTGTGATCCATTACGAAATCAAGAGACCCAAACTTTTCAATGTAGCCCATGAGTGGCCACTAAAGCACCCTCAACCATCTTAGAATGGAACAGTTACTTAGAGATCTCATATCTCACAGTTCTAGCTTGTTTGTCAAACAACTCTTTAAGATGGAAGATAATGGTTTGAGCATTCATATGCTCATGCTGTTTATGTAACTCAAGAGTCATTGACGCCAGCATAATACATGATACAATGTCACTGTCTTCCTTGTACTTCCTGTGGACACCATGCTCATCAACAGGAGCATTTTGGGTTGGAGATGGCGGAATATATGCATCTAACTTGTAGAACAACTTTTTCGACTTGAGACCGTTTCTCAAGTCTATACCAGTCTAAATAGTTTGATTTGGTGAGCTTATTTGTTTCCATAATGCTACGTAGGTTTAGGTTTGTCGACTTGATGCAAGTGACCTAGATGTAAAGATAGAGTAATTAAAACATGTATTTGCTCATGATATACATGTGATTAGGTCTTTAATTAAATGTATTTTTATTCCAATATTTTACTCAAATTAATAGCCCCCACTATTTACTCGGGAAAGCCCGTTGGAAGCTTTCTTAGTGGACCAATATCCAAATCCCTTAAAAATGACCTTGGGTTAGCCCAACGAGTCACTCTTCAGTTCAGTGGTAGGTATCCAATACCAATTAAATTAAATGTAACAGCTATATCATTGGCTGATTAACATCTTTTAATCATTAAAGCATTTAATACTATCTCAACCTTGCCTCTAATATTCTTTATGCTTGGGGTAGCCTAATTAGGATAAAGAAATTGGTTAACCCCAACCCATTAATTAGGAATTAAATTCCATAACTTGAACATACTCAATGTCAAGTAGGCTTGGGTATACCCAACAACTTGGTCTCAAAAATGAGCTCTCGTTCTTACTATATTAATGGAAGGTATTAGATTTAATATTATTTGAGGGATTTATTCCTTTTAGTTGTCTCATCATTTGGCAAGCATACAATTTATCAATAAGCAACAAAAATTGATAAACATGGTAATAAACAATTACATGGCATAGTTATGGACTCTTTAAATTAATTTTCTCAAGCTATCAAAGATATTAATATGGTCAACCCATCTCATTCGTTTTGATTACCGTCTTCAAAATCTAGTAAATAAAATTCTACCTCAATCTAACCTATATAAACTAATTATATAATTATCTAAAGGAAAAAAAAACCTCGAGTTACATTCGATGGGAGTTAGATGAGAAGAAAATTATACAATAATTTGAGATAAGGCAGGACATGCAGACCCTATTTAATTAAAACAAAGCGAAAAAAATGCATGAACAGATAAGTTTGGTCTTAGTCCATAACCATCCACCATGCCAATAAAACGTGCTTAAAATACAGCATAAAACATCCAATACACAAACATCCAAAATCAGTATTTTGGAGAAATCTAGGTCCAAAATTAAATTTTGGAAAATTTTGGACCGAAATCAAATTTTAGAAAATTGTGAGTCATACATATAATTTTTGAAAAATATTTTTACCCAAAATCATAGGTTTCAAATAAATTTTAATCATTATTAGAACTTATTCTCAAAATTAGAAAAGATAAAAAATCTTTTTTTTTAATATAAAACAGTGCAAGCCGCGTGCCAGTTGGGACCAGCCGCACACGGCTAGCACATAAAGCGGCGGAAGAATAGAGTGCACTGGTGCCAGATGGGTCGAAGGTACCCAGTGCCAGGTATGCTTTGGATTCGAAAATTCAGAAAAATTTCTAAACAACAATAAACATAATAACCACTGTTTATCTTCTTCTCGAATTCTACAAATTTTTTTCACAATCGCAAAGTGATTTTCAGACCGTTCAAAACAAGTTTGATATCAAGCATTGTTAATCATTATTAACATCCAACTATAATCTACATCACAATTTAAACAATAATCCAGATTGTTGAATCAAAAGCTTGATTGCAGGAAGAACATTATGCAGAAAAACCAGACCCACACGGAAATAATTTCCTAAACGATTTTCAATAACCCAGACTCTTCAAACTAGAAAACCCAGACATGTCATACAAAGCAATAGACATACAACAGCCATGATCATACAGTTACATGCACAAAAATGATTTCAAAGTAATTAAAGACCCATTAAAACATAAACATGAAGGCTTTGATACCATTGTTGAATTTCATCATGCTTATCAAATAAGAACGCAACGGAAATAACTATGAAATTCATGCCCAAGGATCACGTGTTTACAATTAAAACGAGAATAAAGGAATGAAACGGAGATTACCTTCTATAGTAGAAAAATAAAAATTTTCTTGCGGATAGAAATTTGATCAGCAACTCAGGAACCAATTCCCTTTGTTTTGATCGTCAAATCACCGCACTACAATCCAAGAGTAGGATTGTCTCTAGCAGTAATCCACACGAAGTTGAATTCCTCACAAAACCCACTCAAAACTATGCTAGTAGAAGAGGAGCGATTAGGTTTTAATTGGAGAAGAATACGGATGAAGAAATGATTTCTCAGAATCTTTTTTACAAAAGGGAACGATTCCTATATTTATAGTTTTTAGAATTTGTGTTAATTGCAATTAAGTCCTCCAAGATCCAATGTCTACAATTAGGCCGTTGAAGTTTATATAATTGTAACTAAGTCCCATAAATTATAACAAACTTATAACTCATCTATAAATATATTTTCTTCTCTTAATTAACTCCATAATATTATCAAATAATATATATTGAGTATTCAAACCTTTATTGTATATGACACATTAGGTTTCCTGGTCTTATTGGTAGTATAGTATGAATTAATTCTAACAACTTTAGAATTAATAATCCTAAATAAAATATAAGATTAATATATTAATTTTCTAATTAATAAATTCAAATTTAGCAGATCAAGAGCGACATCTAGCAATGACTCTTGATCACCCAAAAGTCTAGAAAGTCAAGTGGCTTGATATGAACCTTTCAATAGCAAATAACCAGTGAAATAAACTCCTTTCACCATACTATATCTCAGTCGGTTTAAAGCGTGAAATTAGTGCCAACTCCCTCCAGAATATTCCTAATTTTGGCCCGAATATTTTAGTACTTGTTCAAGAAATCCATTACTCGATATGTGAATCAATTTGGAACTATTTCCAACACATAATCACCTTGGCTAAGGACTTCATGAGTAATGATTTCTACAAGTGGCCTTGAGATATACTTTCCTCACTACAAAAAAAAAAAAAAAAAGCTTTAGGCAACACTTTTATTTGCAACATAGAAAATTTTGTGGCGAAAACTTACTTTTTGCTACAATTTTGAATTTCGTTGCATATAAACCTTTTTCGTACCATTTTCTTTTGCCACGACTATATTTCTGCAGGTAAAAGTTCTTTTTTACCATATATTTAAAAATTGTGTAGGTAAAAATAACTTTTTGCCACGGATATTTGAAATTATTGATAAAGAATTTTTATTACCCACAATTTCATTAAACTGTGGAAAAAGCATATTTTTTCTTATTTTATCAAATATTAAAGAATATCAATATAAAATGGAAGCTTTTCTTAGATATCATAGTTGAGGTAATTGTTTATATTCAAATGGTTGTGTGTTCAAATCTTTATATTACTATTTTATTAATTTATATATATATTTTTGGACCAACTACTTATGTACACTCTTTGCCTAATTCTTTATTTAGCTAGAACAAAATTGACTTTCTACAATCAAACAAAAAAAAAAAATAAAAATAGAAAGTGGAAATATATAAATTTTAGTATACCCCAATTTGTGATTATAGTTGGCGACCATTGTATGAGGAGGGATACTCCATTTTCTACAATTTTAACTAATCTAACGATTGAATTATTAATTTGTTATATTTATCTTTATAAAATGCGTTAGGTTTAAGGACTTCACTATATATTATAAGGCAAAATATATCTGATTACCTTCAAATTTGATCATAACACATTTTTTTTTTGTGATTTTAATTAATTTAACGGTTGTATCGTTAATTTGATATGGTTATATATATAAATGTTTTAAGTTTTAGCTTTTATATAGAAATTATTCTAGATTATGTACAAAAATATATCCGATTAACTTCGAATTTGGTCATAATACCTTTTTTTTTTCAATTTTAACTAATCTAATGGTTGATCGTTATTTTAATATGCTTATCTTTATAAATGCATTAGGTTATGGGCTTTTATGTAGAGATTATGTGGCAAAATATATCAAATTATCTTCAAATTATGCTATAACATTTTTTTAAAAACAATTTTAATAGATCAAATGGTTGGATCATTAATATAATATGTTTATGTTTATAAATATGTCAGGTTATGGACTTTTATATAGAGATTCTGATAGATTATGCAGAAAAACATATATGATTACCTTCAAATTTAGTCATAACATTTTTTTTAATAATTTTAACAAATCTATGGATTAGATCATTAATTTGATATAGTTATATTTAAAAATGTATTTGGTTTTTTTCTTTTATATAGAGATTATTCAAGATTATGTGGAAAAAATATCCGATTACCATAAAATTTGGTCATAATACTTTTTATAGTAATTTTAACTAATCTAACGGTTGTATCGTTAATTTGATGTCCTTATGTTTGTAAATGCATTAGGTTATTAGCTTTTATATAGAGATTATACTATTATGTGGCAAAATATATCTGATTACCTTCAAATTTGGTCATAAAACGTTTTTTAGTAATTTTAACAAATCTAATAGTTAAATCGTTAATATGATATACGTATATTTATAAATGTGTTAGGTTATGGACTTTTATATAGAGATTTGCTTGATTCTCTGGAAAAATATATTTCATTACCTTCAAATTTAGTCATAACACTTTTTTTTATTTATAATTTTAACAAATCTAACGGTTGGATCATTAATTTGATATGGTTATATTTAAAAATGTTTTAGGCTTTTGACTTTTATATAGAGATTATTCAAGATTATGTGGCAAAATATATCCGATTATCTTTAAATTTGGTCGTAATATTTTTTATAGTAATTTTAACTAATCCAACGATTGGATCATTAAATTGATGTTCTTATCTTTGTAAATGCGTAAGCTTATGGGCTTTTATATAGAGATTATACTACATTATGTGGTAAAATGTATCTAATTACCTTCAAATTAGGTCATAAAATATTTTTTTAGTAATTTTAACAAATCTAACGGTTGGATCGTTAATATGATATACTTATATTTATAAATGTGTTAGATTATGGACTTTTATATAGAGATTTGCTAGATTATATGGAAAAATATATCTAATTACCTTCAAATTTGGTCATAACACTTTTTTTAAAAAATAATTTTAACAAATCTAACGGTTTGATCGTTAATTTGATATGGTTATATTTAAAAATGTACTAGGTTTTTAGCTTTTATATAGAGATTATTCGAGATTATGTAGCAAAATATATTTGATTATCTTTAAATTTGGTCATAAATTTTTTTTATAGTAATTTTAACTAATCCAACGGTTGGATCATTAATTTAATATCCTTATCTTTATAAATGAGTTAGCTTATGGGCTTTTATATAGAGATTATATTATAGTATGTGGAAAAATATATCCGATTACTTTTAAATTTGGTCATAATACTTTTTTTTTAAATAATATTAACTAATCTAACGGTTGGATTATTATTTTGATATGGTTATCTTTATAAATGTGTTAGGTTATGGACTTTTATATAGAGATTTGCTAGATTATGTGGAAAAATATATTTGATTACCTTCAAATTTGGTCATAACACTTTTTTTTTTTATGATTTTAACAAATCTAACAGTTGGATTGTTAATTTGATATGGTTATATTTAAAAACGTGTTAGGTTTTTGGCTTTTATATAGAGATTATTCGAGATTATGTGGCAAAATATATCCGATTTTCTTTAAATTTGGTCATAATATTTTTTATAGTAATTTTAACTAATCGAACGGTTGGATCATTAATTTGATATCTTTATCTTTGTAAATGCATTAGCTTATAGGCTTTATTATAGAGATTATACTATAGGATGTGGAAAAATATATCCGATTACCTTTAAATTTGGCCATAATATTTTTTAAATAATTTTAACTAATCCAATGGTTGGATTGTTATTTTGATATGGTTATCTTTATAAATGTGTTAGGTTATGGACTTAAAGATTATGCTAGATTATGTAGAAAAATATATTCGATTACCTTAAGGAATCTATAATAAAATAATATTTGTGTACCATTAGCACCATTAATGGACAGAATAATAAAATTTTAATCAAAAAAACTTTTTGAGGCAAAATTTAATCAAGTTAAGGAATTTGTAAATGTAGATATCAATACCCCTATACCATTAACGCCATTAAAAAAAAGTACTATAAAGAAAAAGAAAAAGAGAAAGAAAAAGAAAGAGGATTTTTTGTAAAAGACTCTATAAATTTTTAACATGATACATGACAATTTTAAATTTAATATAATAAAAATATTTTATATATTTTTGTCTCATTTCTACAATAAAGAATATTCATTTTTTTTCTCATTTTAGTTAAATAAGAAGGAAGTAGAAGGAAACATGTTTCTCTCTCTCTCTCTCTCTCTCTCTCTCTCTCTCTCTCTCTCTCTCTCTGCTAAGCATTTGAGTTAAAAGTATAATAAAATTTGGATGTTAAAGGTATTTTACTTATTTAAGTTATTTATTTTTTAAATTTCTCATTTGTTAAAAAATAAAATGTTAAAAAATAAAATGGTATGGGTACCACATTTTACAAACATTTTTCTTTTCAATTTTTCCTTTCGCTTTCCTTTTCTTTTTTCTCCTATGCCACGGCCAGAAATCGTTGGCCTTTGTCTTCTCTATTTCGTGGTCCCACTATAACCAAAAGCTTCTCCTCTTCCTCTTCTTTCTCAACCCTCTATCCTCCCCACCGATTACCGCCACCTCTTAGCAACACCACGATCACCGGCAGAATCACATTGGGCAACTTTGCCCATAAAACCTCAGCATCACCACTCCTTCTTTTCTTCATACTCCTCAATGTGCTTTCATTCTCCCATTCTCTAACCACACGCATTGCCAACCTCTGGGCTTCGCATAGCGACATTGACGATGCAGCTTGGGCCGAAGCCATAGCTCAAAAGCTCGAGGCTTTTTAAGGATTGGGTTTCTAGAAACTCCCTTGGACAATAGGCTGGAATGGGTCTTGAATTTGAGGTTATGTTTTAGGTTTCTGACTACACGAAATTTTCTATTTTGTTTTACCATTTTGAATTGTCAATATCAGTACTTTCTTTAAGTTTTAATTGTATTCTAGAGAATTCTAGTTTTTTTTCTGCTTAATTTTTGGGGTATGATGAATATTAGTCTTGATTGCAATGGTGTCTTTTTCTTTGTTCTGTGTTAAGCTCCCCTCAATCCACTTCATTATTGATTCTTTGTTGTGGCTATTAGGATAGTAACTGAGGATCCAATAGTATAGAATGAAAGAGGCTTCATTTGTTGATTGGATGACATAATTCAAGAATTACATGTCTTTTTAGTGCCTTATATTGCTATTCGGTTCCTATCAACCTTTACACCATATTTATGGGAGCATTATCTGGAAGATACCTGCATTCATCCGGGATTTTGCTGATATTCCCTCAATAATTAGGCTTTTATCTTTGCTGTCACTTATATTTCCTAGTGTTGGTACTTATTTTCAATGTTCTAACATCATTTTTATGATCTTAACTCCTGGTAATGCAGACATATCCTTTTGATATGTTGGTCGTTTTCCTGTTAAGGACTGTCGCATTATTTCTTTTATTTTTTTCTCCCTAGTAAAGTTATGTAGGCAACAGGAATTCTATTCTTTCCGAACTAATATGTTGAAGCACTATTGTTCTCTTTGGATTGTCAAATGAAGTTACCATGAACTGTAGCTGAAGGTCAACAGTTTGTTTGTTGTTGTTCCTTATCTTATGCCACTTATAGTTTACAAGATTATTTGTGCATTTTTTTTTAATGGCTGAATCAATCCCTAAATTACACTAGTATGTAGTGCGCAGAATGTTTACTTCTTCAGTGAGTGGCTCCGATCAATTTGAAGGTAAAGGTTCATAGATGCATTAGTGGTGATTAAAAATGAGGAGGAATATTTGTTCTTTGCCCTTGATCTTTTAGGGAAGCGAGAATTGTGCACTGGGGTCCTGCTCACTTTGGCATATGCTTGATGTGTGGTGGATATTTTTGAAGGATAATTGAATGCTATCTTGTTTGTCTTTTCTGTTACCTCACAATTGCTTGCATTTGTTATCTATTTTTCAATAAATAAGCTTGGTACTATGAAGTGATTTCTTACTTTAACAGATGCAGTTAACTTGCATTTGCTTATGTGGTGGTTTTTTTTCCCCACAATTTGTTTTGACAAATGCCCATGTTCTCTTTTTCACCTACTATATGGTTCTGTAGAGGCAACTTAGTTTAAACAGATGATAACTCTTTAAGGAGTGGAGAGAACATATTTTAATTGTTTTGATGGCTTCATCTCCAGAAAATAATATAGTTGAGTATTATTAGCAGTAGGTGGAAATGCTAGAGGGCTTCAATGAAATGGATGATTTAGCGGAATGTGGTTTTGTTCCTGGAATGTCAAAGGTATGTAGTTTTAACATGTCGATTTTAAACTTTTTTAATATCATGGGACTGGGGAGTCAACGGTCTTAATATCTTACTTTTAATTGCTTAAGACCAATTGGTTGTAATAAAAATAAAAAGGATTAGTTGTAAGAGTTTATGGACAAAGGATGCTGCTTGTCTTTTATGCAGGAAGAAAAAAAAAAGTTGGCAAGAAGTGAAACAACTGCTATCTGGTTATCAAATATAGCAAACACGGTTCTTTTTGCTGCTAAAGTTTATGCATCCATTAGGAGTGGCTCACTGGCTATCATCACTTCCACATTAGATTCACTTCTTGATCTTCTCTTGGGATTTATCCTTTGGTTCACAACATTCTCCATGCAGACTCCAAACCTATATCAATATCCCATAGTTAGGTGTATTAGAATTAATTTAGTACAATTGTTATGCATTAATTCTTCTTCTCTATGTGATTAACATGAACCTAACAAATCTTCATTAATTTGATCAATTTCCATTTTATGTTGCAGTTATTGATTTTTTGAGGATGATTATACTACATCCTGTAGGAGCAAGTATACTTTCTAAACATATTAGCACTGGAAACGGTAAAATAGCTAGTTATTTTACTTTCTGCTTATGATAGCAATTGTTAAGATATTGAATCCATTTTGCATATGGCTTGTTTTCTATCTTGATGTAATTTTAGTTATAAAAATGAACCCATTAATAAGGTTAGAATACAACAACTTTGTTGAGTATATCTGATGCAATGGTTCTTAAGCTTACAATGACCTAATTGAATTGTGTAGCTAGGATTGACAAGTATTTTTGGAAGCAATGAATGAAAGAGTTTGGTGGGGTTTTTATCTTTCTATTGGATTGTTTATAATAGTTTGGTAGATTAGTAGATTATCGAAGGGAAGAGAAGTAGAAAATGGGATATGAAAACTTGATACTTTTCAGTAGAGTTGGATTGAAGGAAAGGCTTTGGAATGTGAGACTTAAGCATCATTATTCGCCTCCTCTTCATGCTTTTATATGTTGATATATTGCACATTCTACATGTATTTTCCTCCAGAGCTTGACTGGCTTTGCCTAGGAAGAATGCAGTTTTGAGAGAGAGAGAGAGAGAGAGAGAGAGAGAGAGAGGTAGTGGCAAGACTTTAGAAGAAGATGAGTGTATAACTTATCTTTTCTTGTTCAGTTGGACTTCCAACTATTCCTTTCTTATAAGCAAACTTGCAAGACTTGGCTCCTCTAGACTTTACTGTAACTCTTCTTTATTTACTCTCTATTAATTATTTGCACGTAGCAATATAATTACACAATTTGATGAGCACTAGTTAATGGAAGGGATCCAGTGAAAAACCATCTTTCATATAATACATACACATGGGATGTATGTATAGATTAGCATTACAACTATAAACTCCTACGGATTATGCACTTAAAAGCTATATCTATAGTTACATTATTATTAAATAATTCTTTACTATTTTAGAATGTCAAACAGTTTTCAGGAGTTATTCTATCTGAATAATGATAGATTGGCTTTGCTTGAGCCTTCCAAATACCCAGTTGTGACCAATACATATCCAAGTAAAAGGAAGGACTGGAGTTGGAATAATGGAAAGGCTGAGGGGAGGGGGGACTAACTAACAAATGCTTCTCCTCTACCTTTGCTGAGTAGTGATGTTGAAAATGCTAAATAGTTTCCAATTGAAAATGCTGAAAATGCTTATGTATACTGTCTGAAAATGCTGTGTAAATACTGAGTAGTAATTGAGTAGTGATATGCTAAAAATGTTGAGTAGTTTCCAGATGAAAAATGCATAATATTGCTGAGTAGTGATGCTAAAAATGCTATGTAAATGATAAAAAACTTGTAATGGAATAGTCTCTGAAATGCTGAGTAGTATGCTGAAAATGTTGAATAGTTTCCAGCTGAAAATGTTGAGTAGTTTTTAGCTGAAAATATTGAAAATGCTGAGTAGTGATGATGAAAATGCTTAGTATACTTTTGAGCATATTTCTGAGTGCTTAGTATACTTTTGAACATAATGTAGCCTTGAACATAATGTGGTTGTTCTACCATAGTTCAATCTTCCCTTTGCATATTTTTCTAGGTTTTGAAATTGCCCTTCAATCATTTTGTCCATTGTTTGGTCGAGATATGATGTGCAATATTTGCCCATTCATCAATCTTTTATGGGAATTCGAAATTTCAAAAGGCCAAGATTTGAAAAAGCAAGCAACTGATGTTGAGGAGCTGCTTTAGTATTAACTATACTATTCTTTTGGTTCTTTTCTGTTTCTAAAATCACCAAGGAGTTAAAATAGAGATATATATGTCGTAGATTCGGGTGTTCTTTTTTGTTTTAGACAGTAGCAATCTCTGGGATAGTCTTAGTCAGAAAATGCCATGTATGCTCTCTGAAAATACTTTTAATATTTGGTGCAGAACTTTGTTGGTGAACATGGACTAGCTTTGAATAATTAGTGTTCTACTGAGGTCCTAGGAATTGCTATTTCAATAACATGAGCAAAGACATTACCTTTGTTTGGCTAAATTTTATTTGGATATATTTTGTTGTACTTGGTTGACATAAGAGTACCATTTTAGCAAGAACTCACAGATTAATTCTACTCTTTTGCTTTTGTCTAATTAGTCTTTTGGTTTCAAATATAGCTTATGTATAGTGTTGCTACGGTGATGAGGAAATTGTGGCTTCATTTATTGGATGTTTATCTTTTGAAAAATTACCACCTGAATGATGTAGTAATGCATCTTCATTTTATAGGATATTATGATCCTCCTATGTTTATCGTTTACTGGCAATTGCACTTGAGATTTCCTGTTGGGACTAGAATTGTTGAGAATTTTCTGTGATTCACTTTTAAATAATCTTTTTCTGTGCATACAAATGCTTCAAAGATGCAAATTCTTCAAATGCATGCAAATGCAGTTGTACATAGCATTTTAAGTTTCACTTTATGTCAATGCACATTAGATTTCTTCAAAGCTGCTTTTGTGCTTTATGATTCTGAATTTTATGTTAAAGAAAATGATTATATATATCTGAGATAAGTTTTGTAGTTACTTTAGAAGTTTGGATTGTAGCTTTATTAAGAAGTAATCTTATCCTTTTTTTTTCTTAATGGCAGGATGAATGAAGACCAAGGTGGTCGAAGGTTCATTTAACTATGGCATTGTTTTTTGTCCTTAATGAATTTTTATAACTTCTGATTGTTAGAATTTTGGTTTTGTTTTGGACTATTTTGAACTAATATCAAGGATTAGATTCATGACACTTACCAGACTCCATTTACTTTTTTGGTATATATTAAGTTATTATTAACGGAAGATGACATTTTGAAAGTTTATTCAATGGATGATAGTTGATTGTCAATATTAGATGTTTTCATAGTTCTATGTGTATAGTACATAATCTTGTTAAAGAAGAAGGAAAAATAATTTGTCAATATCATTATATTGAATTCAATGTTCATTCACTACGGATGTAAAAAAATATGGAAAGTTGTTCAAAAATTGCGTACCATTTTTTTTTTTTTGAAGCTTTAAAGCGTAGCAAAAAGTATTAATTACTTATAAGGAAATTATAACAAATAGGCATTACCTACGGTTATATCAATTTAGAAAAGAACCGTGGCAAAAAGTAATACTTACAACAGCAACGAAACGTAGCAAATGGGCATTACCCATGATTATGTCAATTTAGAAAAGAATCGTGGCAAAAAGTATTAATTACAACATCAAGTAAATTGTTGCAAATGGGCATTACCCACGGTTATGTTAATTTAGAAAAGAACCGTGACAAAAAGGATTATTTCCAATAGAAATTTAATTGTAACAAATAATATTCCCCACGGTTGTAAAATGTTGGAAAACCCATGACAAACAATTGAAATCTTTGCCCACAATTAATAACTGTTGGAAAAAATTGTGGCAAAAGTCCATAAACAAGTACCACACTTTATTTACAACGACTCCAAAATTGTGGTAAATCTGTGACAAAAGATATTCCCCATGGCTACACAACTGTGCCAAACTTTTTGCAATGGCCGCAACACCTATGCCTTAAAAACCATGGCGTTACCGTGACAAAAACATATTTGCCACGGTTTTGGCCACTTTCACCACACTTTCTTTGGCGTTGCTAAAAGTCACTTTTGTTGTAGTGCCTACTATTAGGAGTGGTGAATTCTTTATTAACCCTCTCAACTACTTTCATTTACTTTACATTGTACCCAATGTCCATTGTATAGGCAGTCCTTGTAAAACACTAAAAATTAGTATTAAAGTACAACACTCGATAAACAAAATACCTTGGAGATCTCAAGTCTAAGAATACTTGAATACTTTCTATAATGAGATTCTATCACTGATACTCAATAGCTATCCAAGTGATTATCTCATAGTTAAGTCATCCAATAAACTTATTCATATAACAAGCATCTACATATTAATCCTGAGTATCACAATACTCTCGGTTTTGAGAACCATCGCTTGATCCAATCAAGGGATATAACATGTGCTAGTCTTGGCGTATTAATAATATCCTATATCATTAATACTATAACTAGGGATTATTCAAGCACAAATATTACATAGTGTAGTAGGAATCTCACATCATGATCTCTATCATGTTTTCCTTAACATTGTATTGTACTAGGGATTTTATCAAACAGTATATACGCATATTAAGATATAACAATCAAACTGAAAGATAAAAAATGCCTCATTCATTAATTATTATGCAACATACATGGTATAAGTGATTGCCTCTAGGGCACAACACTAACACTATATACCTATGACCTTGTAAAGCCAATTTATTCAATGAAATAATATTGGTTTTATCAATAGGTATACATTTAACATTAGAAAGTCTTTAACTTTAACATTCTAGAGTTTTAGGCAAACACTTCTGACATCTTTAATGTTTTATTTCAAAGTGTTTCCTAGACTAATGTAGCCGAAATCTCTTTTACTATGCAAAGTGTCATACAAGTTTCTGTTAGAATATATTCAAATATTGACTAAAAAATCCATAAACCACATAGAATTATTCTCAACAACAAAAGTAATCAAAAAGTAAAGTTCATTTTCACTTGTCACAATGAAGAAAAATTAGTTTTTTTCAAATCCTCCTTGAACTTTAGACAGTAAACTTGGATGTGATTCAACTCTCTACTATAAGAGCACTAAATAGTGTTGAAGTCTCTCAGTGAAGATCTTGATGTTCCTCTACATTGATCACCTTTCTTTTTTCTCCCTTTCAGAACATCTATAATTAATTGTCGACCATCTTCAAAAGAATACTAGTTCTTAATTTGATAATTTTCTCTCAAAACCTTCATTTCTTTGTCAACAATTTGAAGGATCAAGATAGTGAAGCCAATAAGAGTAATGCTTGCTTTTTTTGGTAATCATCACCAATATATTATGAAGTTGATATACTAATTCATTAAATTTTTTTAAATGGTAAAAATTTTACTTCATTCCTCCTTAAGCAAGTACAGACCTATCTACATCATTAAATATTAAGTTGGTGTCTTTGAGGCACACTGACTCTCCAATATATCCCACAAATTCAATGGCATGTCTTATTTACGCTTAGATTTTAATTAATTTGTAGGGGCTGTTACTAACCAAATGTCATTAAATTCCTTATTTTGACTTGTAGTCTATTATAAAAATTTCATCTCTTTTGACTTTTCATCAAAGAATTAATATCATCTTATTGTACTAAATAATATTCCATCTAATTCAAAATAAGTGTCATTTTAGAAGAATTCACACAAATTAAGAAGTTATTGAATATACTCTTAATTAATATTTTGACCTTCCAAACTTTGTGTTTATTTATTTTCTCACCTCATAATTCTCCCCTCCTTCGATTAGTATTCGCTCACCTCATAATTACATTATTAAAGGGGTATAATGGAAAATAATATCAATTTTTTTACATAATGACACTTATTGGGCAATAAAAATTTACTTCTAAAATGACACTTATTTTGAATTGGATGAAGTATTAAATTGTGTGTTTTCATAGAGTGCAAACAATATTTCCATCAAATAATGTCAATTTATTTTTTTTGTATAGCCATGATTTTTAGTACCTCAATATACTTTCTAAAGACTAGCCTCCTATTGCCATAGCACAGAACTCAATGATGCAATGTTAACTAGTCTACAACTTGTTCGATAACGTGGCACCTCTTATTCCTACCTTTCCTCTCTAGGCTGGATCTTCACTTTGATACTGGTTATTGGGACCTACATCAGAAGCACACAACAATATTTAAAGGAAAGAGGAAAGGAGAAAAACAATACAAGAATTTAACATTATTTTTCTCTGAAATAAATCTACATTGACGGCCCCAAAAAAAGACATCTCTACTAAATTAAATTCTTATATATTTTAAGTGGGCAAAATTGCGAACTTTCTCTAATTTACAATTATCCAAACACTAGATTACACTCAACATATTCTAAACCTTGGCATGTTGTGTCTTTTACTAAATAGGGATTAAGAAACCTATTTATAAGAGCACATAAACTTTTTTTCCCCTTTCCACTAAAAGAGTTGTAATTGTTTTCAATAGATTTGATATATTTATATATTAATTAAATTAAAATCTGTAAAGCATAAACAAACCATAACTTTATAGATATTGTCATCAAAATTACAATACGAGCAGCTTTGGCCTTCTAGTAATACTTTAAACCCCAAGTCTTCTTTAGTGCAATCTCTTGGGACTAGAAAATTGCCCGTCATATTTTTCTCTCTTTGTTGAAAATGGACTCACACAAACTCTGAGAGAACATTAGAGCAACGTGCGTTGTTTTTTAGATATCTTGATATAGAGTTCTTAAACCAACATGAATAATTAGCTATATCTAACTATCTCTACATATTATACTTTATTTCAAATACCAACAATTGATGGAGTTTGAAAATCGGATAAGTATAGTTGGGTACAACTATCTCTACCTATCCTACTGCATCTCAAATATAACTGTTTTTTGCAATTTATCAAAATAAATTGTAAATATCTATAACTTATTTTTATCTTATAATTAAGAGTCACTAAAAGGTTCTTACCTGATATTGTTAGATTAAATTTCAATAAATTATTTTGTAATTATATTCACTTCACTAATTAAAGAATGTAACTGCATTCTTAGACTAACTAAAATTATTGAATTCGATAATTATATCCTAAGATTGATTGATCTAACATATTACCCTCATCAATCAACATAATACTAGACAATATAACTAAAGTGTCCATCATTCAAATCCTCAATTATCGTCTTCAACGTAATAATCCCAAGTGATGACGTCACACATATAAATTGAATTTAATAGATACTATCAAATTGTTGAATTCAGATTTAACTATCCCTTGGAAGAACTTAAGGGGAAATGATTTTCCCTATTAATGGTGACAGATTCCTAAGATACTGATATATTGATTATTTAATTAATTTCACCCTTTGGTAACTCAAAGAAATTTAGGTTAGTAAATATAGATCACTTTTTGCTTAGGATTTAAAGTACCATGTATGTGATGCGTATTTATTTGGGTATAAAAATCATATAAAAATAAGCACATTCCCAATCAAGTTTAAATTAAAACGTTAACCCCAAATTACACATATGAGCAAGCATACTCATCATTAACATAGCATAGGATTCAAACGAGTGTCGATCCTCAAGGAATAAGTATGCATTAAACTAATTATTCTCTCGGCATTATGAATGATTAATATAGATTTACTTCTTTGGTCAATCTATGAAACCACTATCTTCTAGATAAATTAGCATCACTTGGTCTATCTCAACTAATTCACCTAAAAGATGCATTAAACACAATCATTGATTAAATTTTCATGGTCTGGCAAATTTAAAACATGAAACTAATCAATGAATCATTGGTCTGGCAGACATTAATTAATCTTTAATTACCTTATTCTTAACAATTAACCCCTATAGTCAAGCAAGTTTAAAGGCAACAAATATGAAATCAATCAATTAAACCCACCATCAACCCATTTGGTCTAGTAAGTTAATGGAAAGAAACAACTAATTAATTTTGTGATTCGCTCAAGAAATTAAATACCAAGAAGAACAATCAATTAATTAAAAGATCAAAGTAACTATAAAAATCATGAATACCTAAAACAATGTCAAATTACAAAAAAACAATTAATACATCATTGTTCAAGAAAAAGAAAACAAAGTAAAAGAAAGCACTCATAGACAAGCCTCATTCTTCTTCCTTTGTAGACCCTCTTGCACAATCCTCATTGTTTTGGTAGAATTCTTCATTGATTTGAGTGATTTGATGTTATGATCTATAAATTCTCTCATTTTCCTTGTGTTTTTCCTCTATTTATAGGCTTTAGAAGTGCCTAAAATCGTTCCTTAAGGGTTTTTGGCCAACTAGAAGTAGGAAAATACTAAAACTCTGTAAATTACCAAAACTATGCATGAAAATCGAGGCACCACCTTACCATCAGGTCACAGCTGGCGCCACCTGTCCTGCTTAGGGTTGGCGCCGGTTGTGATCTGTTTATTTGTTCATTCGACGATTTTTCATGATTTTTCGCCAATCATTCCAAAGTACAGCTGGTGCCGCCTCTAGCCTCCCAGCTGACATTGGGTTGGTTCTGTTCCACTTTGTTTCATTGATTTTTCATTGCCTCAAAATACGTGTCAGCAGCACGCAGCCGGCGCTGATTCCTCTGTCCTGTTCGGCACCGCCCCTGTTCTGTTTAGCGACATTTTTGTCCTGATTTACCCCTAAAATCTGAAATAATGTACAAAATATATTTCCAAGGTTAAAATCTCAAATATAAAGGAATATGACCAGTTATTGAACAAAATGTATTACAAAATAGCTTCAAATAATTAGAAAATATATGACTAATTTAGGCCCTATCACATCCCCTCACACTTAGCTCTTTGCTTGTCCTCAAGAAAAGAATCAAAGACAAGTAGAAGAAACACAAGTTTTTAAACAAATCACTCAATCAATTTTAAAATAATATCTCCAGTGCTTTCTTTATTCAAGACAACAAAACATATGCTATTATATCTTTCATAACAAATGCAAGACTTGTGTAAGTGAATAGTGACTAGTAGAACCATCTTAATACTTAACATCATTCTCAAACCATTGGAAAGAATTTATGTCAAAAGAATATGCATTCTATATGCTTACTTTTCATACACTCTCTCCACTAATCCAAGACAAATCATGATTCTACTTAGGTCAAGTAAGACTTTTAAGCTTGTAATGTAAGGCTAAAGGGTTTGTAATGTAGCTTGTCAAACGAAGGATATAGAAGAATCAAATATCAAAGAAAATGAGAGTTTGCAAGAAAAGGATAACCAAGATATACCAAGAAATTCCAAACTTTTCTTACTCTTCTATTCCAAAATTAATCAAAAACCCATAACCTTGTATAGCCCTCATAATACAATTCAAGCAAATCCTGCATTCCTTTCATCAATTTTTCTCAACTCATCAATAATTTTGCACAAGATCATCAAAAATTTCAACAATGGTGCCAATGACTTGATGTAAACTCAAGTTTTTTTGTTTTTTTTTTTTTCAGAAGTAGCTCCATAATGAAACAGAAAAATTATCTTATTCCAGCTCAATCAACCTTCTTCTTGTGCTCTTCTTTTCTTTTTCTCTCATTTCAACTTTTCTTTTCCTTTCTTTTCAAATGCTGCTTTTGTTTGGTTCTTAGTTTTCTTTTCTTTTGCAACCTTTTCTAGCATTATTTTCTAGTAGCTTTTCTTAAGTATTCTTTTCTCTTTTTCTTTTCTTCCTCTTCCCCTTTCACAACTCAACTCAACAATGATGCATGACTGAAAGTAATAAGTCATGACATTTACACATGCTTTCTCCCTCCTAACTCTTTTACTTGTACTTTTATCCATCAAGAGTAATAAAAGATTTGGAAAGTAAATCAAACTCTCAGCAAGAAGTAATGGACAAGGTATGATAACGGGTTTAAGAAAGAAATTAATAATTTAGGCTCAAAATAGGCACTGGTGGATAATATAAAATAGGTAGGCTTGAAAAGCCCAAACTATCCAAAGAAGGTCTATTACCATCATCCCTAAGTTAAATCATGAATGTCTTTCTTATTTCACCTCGAGAGGTATTCAAGTAGGTTCTAGAATGCTCAATGAATTTTGGTATAAAAATAGGTTAAGAACAATGTCAAGCATTTGATCAAGAACTATTTAGTCCAAGTGCGTGCAAAAAGTCATGCATAAGCTACAAATGATATAGAACATATGCTTTATGATCTATTACAAAGACATGCATTAAAGATACATTTTAAAAGCTCACAAAAATAAAAAAAAAAAAAATTTGAAAATTTTGCTCACAAGGATCCAAAGAAGAATGAAGTATAAAAGAATCCAAACATAGAAGAATTCTCAATCTAACCACTCCCCCAGATTTAAACTGGACATTGTCCTCAATGGCCAAACAAATAGAACAAGGAATTAATGCCATAGGACCAAAAATAAAGGGTAAAAGATAAGAAAGAAAATACTTCCATTACAGGGGCATTCTTCTATACAAGAGTTGAGTTCCAGTAGGAAGGAGCATTGTCGAAGTACCTAAAAAAGAAAAATACAAAAGAAAACACACAAAAGCATAAAAACTAGAAAAGAAAAATAAACAAAAACAAAAGAAAGAAAATAGTACAAAAAAGAAAAGAAAAGTGTAGCACAAAAGAAAGAAGGCAAGATAACCCAAGAAGGTTTATATTGCAGTGTCGAAGAGCACCTCCACTTGCTTGGTGTTCTGAAGACTTTCACCAACATAGCGCTTCACGCAATTGCCATTGACTTTGAAAGTGCCCTTAGTGGGATGAGTAATTTCCAGGGTACCAAAGGGGAATATTTTACTTACCGTGTATGGTCTCTACTACCTTGATTTCAACTTACCTAGAAAAATTCTTAAGCGAGAATTGAATAGCAACACTTGATCGCCTTCTTGAAATTCGTGTTGTTGAGTAAGATGCTTATGGTGCCATTGTTTGACCTTTTCTTTATATCGCATTGACGTATCATAAGCATTCTTGCGCAACTCCTCCAAGGCTGTGAGTTGAAGTAACCTTGACTTTTTGGCTAACTCAAGATCAAGGTTAACAAGTTTTATAGCCCAATAAGCTTTATGCTCAATCTCAATAGGTAAATGACATGCTTTTCCATAAATTAACCGAAAAGGGGTTGTACCAATTGGGGTCTTAAAAGCTATCCTATATACCCAAAGAGTATCATCTAATTTTAGACTCTAATCCTTCCTAGTATGGTTAAAAGTTTTTTCCAAGATTCTTTTGATTTCCCTATTAACCACTTCAACTTATTCACTTGTTTGGGGATGATAGGGGGTGGCAAACCTATGGTTCACTCCTAGATGTTTTAGAACTTTTGCCATTTGAGCATTATAAAAATGAGTTTCCTTATCACTAATGAGCATCTTAGGCACACCAAAAAGGGTGAAAAGTTTTTTTAGAAATTTTACCACAACCCTTGCATCATTAGTTGGTAAAGCTTGTACTTCTACCCACCTAGAAACGTAATCCACTGCTACCAAAATGTATTTACTCCCCAAAGAACTAGGAAAAGGACCCATGAAGTCGATCCCCCAACAATCAAATACTTCACAAGTTTGAAAAATTTGTAATGGCATCTCATGAGATTTAGAAGTGTTACCTGTGCGTTGACACCTATCACAACTTTGAACAAACTTGTGGGCGTCTTTGAACAATGTAGGCCAATAGAATCTAGATTTGAGCACCTTTCGTGCAGTGTTGTTAGCTTGGTAGTGGCCTCTAGCAAGATCTTCATGACAATGTCTAAGGATATCCTCTCCTTTCTTAGAGTCCACACATCTTCGAATGATTTGGTTCACACAACATTTAAACAAATACGGATCTTCCCAAAAGTAATGCCTTACTTTGGAGAGAAATTTCTTCTTTTGTTGCATCGTGAGACCTTTTGAAATAATTCCTACAACTAAGTAATTAGCAAAATATGCGAACCAAGGTATGTTTGGAATCTCACCTTCTATGAGCAAGAGTTGCTCATCCGGAAAGGTGTCTTTTATATCCTCCTCGACCAATGATTCCAAATTAGGATTATCTAGTCGTGACAAGTGATCCGTAGCTAAGTTTTCCACACCATTTTTATCCCTAATCTCCAAATCAAATTCCTACAATAATAATACCCATCTTATCAATTTTGGTTTGGAATTATGTTTGGTTAGTAGGTACTTTAGGGCAGAATGGTCCATATACACAATGAATTTGGACAAAATAAGATAAGAACAAAATTTATCAAAAGCAAACACTATAGCAAGCAATTCTTTCTCCGTTGTTGTGTAGTTTTTTTGCGCATCCGTTGAAGTCTTGCTTGCATAGTATATGGGCTGGAAGTGCTTATTCTTCCTTTGTCCAAGTACTGCACCAACTGCAAAATCACTTGCATCACACATTAGTTCAAATGGAAGAGATCAATCAGGTGCAATCAAAATGGGTGAATTGATCAATTTCTCCTTAAGCATAGTGAAAGCATTGAGGCATTTTTCATCAAAATTAAATGCAGCATCCTTTTCAAGTAAAGAAGTAAGAGGTTTTGAAATTTCTGAGAAATCTAAGATGAACCTCTTGTAAAAACCTGCGTGACCAAGAAAGCTCGTTATAGCTTTCACAGAAGTAGGAGGAGGCAGCTTCTCAATTGTTTCAATTTTTGCTTTATCCACTTTTATACCCTTCCTTGAAATCTTATGTCGCAACACAATACCTTCTTGCACCATAAAATGACATTTTTCCCCATTAAGCATGAGGTTCGTCTCTTCACATCTTTCTAGTACCTTTTCAAGCTTAGAAAAACATAAGTCAAACAAATCACCAAAAACTGAAAAATCATCCATAAATACCTCCATGATGTCCCCCACGAGTCCTTCAAATATAGCTGTTATGCACCTTTAGAATGTTCCGGGACTGTTCAAAGACCAAACTGCATTCAACGATATGCAAAAGTACCATATGGACATGTAAAAGTGATTTTCTCTTGGTCCTCGGAGCTATGGGGATTTGTAGGTAGCCAGAAAATCCATTCAAAAAATAATAATATTCATGTCTAGCTAACCTTTCCAACATTTGGTTAATGAAAGGGAGAGGGAAGTGGTCTTTCCTAGTGGCTTTGTTTAACATCCTATAATTAATGCAAAACCTCCAACTCGTAACTAATCTTATATGGACTAGCTCATTTTTATCATTGGGGCTTACCGTCATTTCTCCCTTCTTTGGTACCACTTGAGTAAGACTCACCCAAATACTATCAGAAATAGGGTAAATGATGCCGAAATCTAGAAGCTTAATCACCTCACATTTTACTACTTCACTCATATGTGGGTTCAACCTACGTTGGGGTTGTACTACGGGATTTGCACATTCTTCCATCAAAATCTTATGAGTGCAGAAGGATGGACTAATTCCCTTTATATCAGTGATCTTCCATGCTATTACTCCCTTATATTTACCCAACGCACTTACTAATTTGGTCTTTTGTTCTTTAGTGAGATCTTTGGCAATAATCACGGGCAATTTTGGTCCTTCAGCCAAGAATACATATACCAAGTGCTCGGGTAGGTCTTTTAGATCTAATTCTGAAGGTTCCTCTATGGGTGATTTCATTCTCCTCAAATTGCTTTTCTCAATTGTTTCAACACTCTCCATCCCCTCCTCATCAATAGAATACTCCAAATATGCTACTGAAGTTTCCATCCACTCCTCCTCTAATGATTTCTGCATAAACTCCAAAATAGGTTCGTCAAGAATATCAACTCTTAAACAAGAATCATTAGAAGATAAAGGGTATTGCATGCTTTTGTGGATTTGAATGACTACTTCCTCATCCCCAACCCTAAATGTCAACCTCTTCTCATGAATATCAATTAATGCTTTTGCTGTAGCTAGGAAGGGTCTTCCTAAAATTAAAGGGACTTTGGAATCTTCATCCATGTCAAGAATAACAAAATCCACTAGAAATATGAATTTATCAACTTTTACCAGCACATCTTCTATTATACCCCTAGGATATTTGATAGATCTATCTGCGAGTTGAATACTCATCCTAGTGGGTTGGGGTTCTCCTAGGCCGAGCTTCTTAAATGTTTTATATGGCAATAAATTAATACTAACACCTAAATCAGCTAATGCATTGCATAAATTAAGAGTGCCAATTAAACATGGGATAGAGAAACTCCCTGGATCATTCTCTTTGTGTGGTAAATTCTATTTGTCCTGCAATATGGCTAAACATTCCTCATTTAGTACCACTATAGACAATTCTACCAATCGCTTTTTGCTTACGAGCATGCTTTTGAGAAATTTGGCATATTTGGGCATGTGAATTAAGGCCTCACTAAGTGGAATGTTTATGTGCAGTTGTTTGAATGTCTCAAGGAATTTGTCAAATTGGGCATCTTTTCAAGCTTTATGTATACGGATAGGATAAGGAATTTAAGGCTGAAAAGTGGAATTTTTAGTGGGATTTCTAGGAGATGGGCAGGGTGCAGCCGGCACTGGTTCTCTTACTCTAGCTGGCACTGCTTGCTTGCTGGTTTCTTGGTTCTCGAGTGTACAAGACGGCCGTTGCCTGTTCTTTTCCTCCAACCAGTGCTAGTTGCAATCTGTAATGTCGGGCAACTCCTTTCCACTCCGTAATGTGACATCAATTGTTTCCTCTTTGCCTATTGGTGCTAGTTCTTGAGATTTTAACACCATGTTAGTAAAAAATCAAATTTGTCTTTCCATATTACAAATCATCTCCTCAAACTTCTTAAAGGCGGAATCTATTTTTTGGAAGCGTCTCGTGACATGGACAGCAAATTTTCCAATTACTGTCTCAAGCTCTGTCGATTTTGGGGCTTTGAGTGTTATCTCGGAAAAGTAACGGGGGCAGTGCCCCTTATTAAGTCTCCTCTAGTTCCAATTCGACATTTCACCTGAATATAGAAGATAGTTAGATAATGCAGTTCACAATTCAACCAAAATTAAAACAACATGTTAGCCACTTAAACATTTGTCAAAGTTAGTAAATTAAATTACAAAGATACACAAAATACAAAAGATGGCACCTTTTTGCAACAAAGAACAATTGTACAAATTTACATATTTACATATTCACATGGTTAAATCAACAAAATCCAAGCTTTCATGATATTGGTCCCTCGGCAACGGCGCAAAAAACTTGATGCGTATAGATTTAGGTATAACATATCATATAAAAATAAGCACATTCTCAATCAAATTTAAATTAAAATGTTAACCCCAAATTACACATATGAGCATCATTAACATAACATAGGGTTCAAACGAGTATCGATCCTCAAGGAACAAGTATGCATTAATCACTTTTATTTCATTGTTTAACCGACTCAATAAAGTGAAAATGAATAAAAAGAAAAAGAAAATAAACTAAAAGAATATATACATGTCAAAGATGGAGAATTATGTAACTCAAACCATTATTTTGACAAACATGATCTTAAAGAACCTAATCATTCTTATAACTAATTATTCTCTCGGCATTATGAAGGATTAATATAGATTCACTTCTTTGGTAAATTCAGGAAATCACTATCTTCTAGATAAATTAGCATCACTTGGTCTGTCTCAACTAATTCACCCAAAGAGATGCATTAAACATAATCCTTGATTAAATTTCCGTGGTCTGGTAAATTTAAAATATGAAACTAATCAATGAATCCTTGGTCTGGCAGACATTAATTAACCTTTAATTACCTTGTTCTTAACAATTAACCCCTATGGTCAAGTAAGTTAAAAGGCAACAAATATGAAATCAATCAATTGAACCCACCATCAACCCCTTTGGTTTAGTAAGTTAATGAAAAGAAACAACCAATTAATTTCGTGATTAGCTCAAGTAATTAAATACCAAGAAGAACAATCAATTAATCAAAAGATCAAAGTAATTATAAAAATCATAAATACCTAAAACAATGTCAAATTACAAAAAAAATAATTAATAATTCATTGTTCAAGAAAAAGAAAATAAAGTAAAAGAAAGCACTTATAAATAAGCCACCATCTTCTTTCTTTGTAGACCCTCTTGCACAATCCTCCTTGATTTGGTAGAATTCTTCCTTGATTTGAGTGATTTGATGTTATGATCTATGAATTCTCCTATTTTTCTTGTGTTTTCCCTCTATTTATAGATTTTAGAAGTGCCTAAGATCGTTCCTCAAGGGTTTTTGGCTGACTAGAAGTAGGAAAATACTAAAACTCTGCAAATTACCAAAAATTACACACGAAAATTGAGACACCACCTTACCATCAGGGCACCGCCGGCACCGCCTGTCCTGCCTAGGGCCGACGCCGGTTATGATATGTTTCTTTGTCCGTTCGCTGATTTTTCTTGATTTTCGCTCCAATCATTCTAGAGTGCAGCTGGCGCCGCCTCTAGCCTCCCAGTCGGTGCCGGTTTGGTTCTATTCTACTCTGTTTCATTGATTTTTTATCGTCTCGAAATACGTGTCAACAGCACGTGGCCTACGCTGCCTCTATTCTGTTTAGCGACGTTTTTGACTTTGTTTTACCTCTAAAATCTAAAATAATGTACCAAATACCTTTCCAAGGGTAAAATCTCAAATATGAAAGAATATGATCAATTATTGAACAAAATGTATTACAAAATAACCTCAAATAATTAAGAAATATATGACTAATTTAGACCCCATCAGGACTTTACTAGATTAATTTTCTTAAGCTAAATAGAAAATTAATTTTGATC
Organism: Voacanga thouarsii; assembly: GCA_026120185.1. Taxonomy (NCBI): domain Eukaryota; kingdom Viridiplantae; phylum Streptophyta; class Magnoliopsida; order Gentianales; family Apocynaceae; genus Voacanga; species Voacanga thouarsii. Next base: position 251,185 of record JANUWF010003365.1, on the reverse strand, counting down.
AAATCTATGTGTTCATATATGTTTTAAAAGAGAACTATCCTCTCACATTGTACTCGGTTTCCATCTCCATAAACTCATAAAATTAATTTTTATTTCTATCTAACCTATGTAATCTAATTACATAAATTCATAATAAAGAAACTTTGAGTTACATTTGAGCAGATTTAGATGAGAAGAGAAATTATAAGAGAATTATAGAGAATGGCAGGACATTTAGGCCTTATTTATTCAAAATAAAGTAGTAAATATGCATTACTTAGGAATTATATTTGGTCTAATTCCATAACCAAGCCAACATATCAAAATGCTTCAAGCATAATTAAATATAAAATATTAATCCAAATTAATTTTTGGATTAATATTTTGAAAAATAATATAATCAGTCCTAAAATCAAAATTTGAAAAACTTATGGGACCTTTTCGAAAAAGGGGAGAAAAATGCTTCAGTGGGTTTCAAAAAAAAAAAATTATATAATAGGCGATTAGTAAATGGTTTGAACAATTCAAACAAAACAGCCCCGGGTTGGACTATTTCAATTTGATGCTCGTCTTCCAAGGTCGGGCACTAATTTTTTTTTTTTTAAATTTTATAGTAGGCCGGCTTTTGCTGTGGACATCAAGCCACCTTGCCATTGCAAAAAAAAAAAAAAAAAAAAAAAGGGTCACCTCCATGCAATTTGTAAAAGGAAAACGAAAACATGGAATTTGGGGACGGGGGCGGGGGGCGGGGGCGGGGGCGCTACGTAATTTCCTTTTTTCTTCGATTCGGCTGTTTTCTTTTTTGTTTAGTAAAACGAAAGCATGGAATTTGCTGTTTCCTTAACAGGTTACAATAAAAGGAAACAAAAATACGGAAACCATTTCCTTTACTGGTAAGGAACCTACAACAAGACCTTAGAGAACAATTTCCTAAGGGATCAATTTCCTTTGCTAGAACGATTTCCCAATTCCCATATATATATATATATATATATATATTATTTTTTAGAAGCCATTTCCATTTTTTTTTCCAACTTGTTCATACAGGAACAATGCCCTCGGGATTTCGTAAATTCTTTTACTAAAATCAATTATAGTAATTAATATGCGTGAAGAAAAATAACCTATTGAAAAACAAAATTTTCAAAATTCAAAACACTTGTGAAACAATTTCTTGGACCTGAATGTATTTTGAAACTATTTCAAAAATAATAACAAATTCGTAAAATATATATGCGATAGCTCTGATATCATTTTTGTATTTCGATTATGCAATCTCAAATAATGTGTAGTAAAAATTAAAATAAAATCCACGTAAAAGATTACTTGTAGATAATTAAATGAGTTAAGGGAGAGGAGAAAAATTCCGTTAACTGAAATTGCAACTTTTAAAATTTTTTACCTTTCAAAATTGCTTTGAAAATTGTTCAAATCGTGAACCATTAACATTCAAAGTTTAAGAATTTTTCTAATAGAAATCCACACGAAGAACTAGTACTTAAAATACTCACCAAAACCCTATGCTAGTAGGATTAATTCTTGGCGGTTATATGGAATTAATTTACAAACGAAAATCAAGGAAAAATAAATGTTGCGTGTATTGTTTTCAACGAATGCCTTCGGTTTTCTTTTGAAGATTTCAATCAAAAATCCCAATCCATATATATATATATATATATATATATATATATATATATATATATAAACATGTATATAGCTCTGCCAACATAAAACATACACCGCTTTCATTTGTTTTCAAAATTTTTAGGAAACAAATATAATAATAAATCTTTTTTTCCCCAATTATGGGTTTTGAAATTTTGGTTAATTGTAATTTGGCCCTTGAGATATAATATGTTTATAACTCGCTTAAAAAAATTTCGTAATTGCAATCCGACCCCAACTATTATAACAATTTTATATTAGCCCATAAAATCATTTCTTCTACAAATTAACCTCATAATATTATCATATAATATCTTGAGCACCATTCCTCTATTGTGTGTGATCCATTAGGTTTTATGGTCTATTAGTATTAAAATATGAATTAATTCTAATCGTTATAGAATTAATTTTCCTTAATAAATAGAATTAACTTATTAATTCTAAATACGAAAAATTTATTAATTCTCTAATTAATAAATTCATATTTAGTAGAGTATGAGCGGTATCTAACAATGCATCATAACTACCCAAAAGTCTATAAAATCAAATGGTTTAACGTGAACCTTTCAATAGAAAAATATTAAGGCAATAAACTCCTTTCATCATACTATATTTGATTTGGTTTAAAGTATAAAATTAGTGCAAATTGCCTCTAGAGTATAATTAATTATAATATGAATTTATTAGTACTTGTTCTAAAATCAATTATTCAACATGTGTATCATTTTGGAACATTTCCAACATTTTGTTGCCTTGGCCAATAACTTTTGGAGTAATGATTCCCTACAAGTAGTCGTGAGATATAAGCCCTTACTATTATGAGTGATGAATCCTTTATTGATCTTTTTAACTATCATCATTTACTTCACATTGTACCCATTATCCATCCAATAGGTAGTCCTTGATAAGACTCCAAATATTAGAATCAAAATACAACATTTAGTAAACAAAATACCTTAGAGATCTCAAGTTTAAGGATAGTTATACATTTGCTATAATGAGATTCTATCACTGGCAGTAAATAGTTGTCCATATAATTATCTCATAGTTAGATTATCCAATATACTTGTTCATGCAACAAGTAGTCATGTGTTAATTTTGAGTATTACAATACCCATGGGGTGAGAACCACCATTTGATCGAATTAAGAAGTCTAACACGTGTTAGTCCAGATGCATTAGTGATGTCTCATCTCACTAATACATGCTATGACTCGGGACAATTTAGACCTAAGTATTATATAGTGTAGCTGGAATCTTACATTATGATATCTATCATGATTTTCTTAACACTGTATAATATGTGCTTGGAATTTTATCTATCAGTTTTATACACATACACTTATGAAAGAAAGAAATTGAAAGATAAATAATGCCTTTTATTAAAGAAATGTATAAAACACATTGTACAAATAATTGCTTTTAGGGCATAATCTTAACATATACAACTTAAAAAATTATTAACATTCTTACGAAACTCTATCAACTTTTCTAAGAGCCAAAATTTAACACTTTGATAATAGTTTAAAGGCTTGTCTATTATCAGGATAAATATTTTGTTCACTTTAAATGTATATTTTTATGTGAATAGACACAAACTTATAAAATTATTTTTTAAAATTTACAGAAATATTCGGTGGACATTCTTTTAATCATTTGGCCATAATTAATTGTCAGGGAGAATAGGTTAATTAGCCAAACTATATGGATGGGAAAAGAAACATGAATATAATATTCACTGCCTAAGAGTACAAGTATATTACCTGTCACAAGACTGGGAAAAATTCCATTGCGATAGAGCGTGATGTTGAGAAGGCATGGAAGAAAGCCGATGAGGTGGCATGATACTATATGTTGATTTGCATACCCAATGTTCTCTAATCCAAACATGAGAACAAACCCACTACTTATGACATAGACTACTCTCTAAGGCAGTTGTTTGGTGAAAAGAGCTAGCCTGCAAGGTAGGAAGCCCTTAAGGCAATCAGGAACACCAAAATAGTTAAAAGGATATCAGTCAGAGAGTATATACTTAAGATGATTGCTACTTTCGAAAAATCTAAAGCAATTGGTGCAGTTATTGACATTGAGAGCTAAATAGACAAGTTGCTTGAGACTATGCCGAAATCCTTTATTCAGATCAAGTTGATCTACAACATGAGTAAGATGGGCATGACTCTATGTACTTAGCTACTTTAGAAGTATCTATGTACTCAGTTTTAGTGGTTGAATAAGCAATTGTGTCTTGTTTGGAATGTTTCCTACTAACTGTCCCCTCCCTACAAAGTGAACACTGATGGAGGCAAAATTCACATATGTTTTTCTAGTTATTTGAGGTTCTTTTGTGACACTGTTGATGTAATAACTAGTAATATTTCTCCCTATTTGATATTTTATCCTTGGCATCAGTACAAACTTTGACTTGTAAGTCACCTTCTCCATATATCAAGAATACATCATTTGTTCTTATTAAGTACTTAAAGATATTCTTGACATTTGCCCAATAATATTCTCCCGGGTCAGATTGGTATCTATTCATCAAACTAAAGGATAAAAAACAAAAAATATCAAAGAAAACGCAGCGGAAAATTTTTAGTTTTTTGATCCACATCTAGGAGAGACTACTTACGTATCTTGTTTGGTCGTGAATTGACCAACAAGCTACTGGGTTGTATTGGATCTTGTGATGGAAAGAGAGAAGAAGGCCTCGGTAGTTCGACCTGTATTCCTACCAATCTTCTACTCCTATGAATCAAAGTTCTCCAATCTTCTTCTTTTAGTCTTCTGGAGTATGACTATACCTTGATCTTGGTTTAGCTTGATGAAAGCTTATTTGGATAACCAAGATCCACTCCCAGAGAAAGGAGAGAAGGAAGAGGAAAACACAAGAGGAAAAGTGGCTGCACACGCATAAGGGAGAGAGCTAGGATTGGGAAACCTTTCCATCCCATCCCTATATATTTTGGTCATATAACACCCCACTACATAGGGCCAACAGGGCAAGGAATGTCGCCCTGTCCATAGGACAAGAGGTCTTTATAACTAGGTCACATAAAATAAAATAAAAGGAATAATTTAAAATTAAACTTATTACAACCCAAAAATACATGAACAAATCCAAAATAAATGGTTTGCAACAATCTCTCAAAACATCACATAAGGGAAATAATAAAGAGTCTTCCAATCATAGGAAACATATCTAGCTATTGACCTCCATAGCAGGATTGACCTGAAAACATGGTATAAAAGGTGATGAGATAAAAATCTCAGTAAACCCGTGTGTGCTTTGAGTATTTCAGGAAACACAGTTCATATATGCAAGTTGTAAAAATTTCGTAAGAAAAAGTGTTGGTAAACATTAAATAAATGTTAAAAATAAAGAGTGGTGTTTTGCCTTTCAAATCATACATGTGCACAATAAATACAACCACTCAAAGAGGTAGCCATAGATTATCACACGTTGGGCCCCATGACCACATGGTCAGTATGCCACATGTTGAGCATACTGCCGGTCAGACCGCCACACGTTGAGCATGCTGACAAAATGTAGGTGTACGGCCTACCGGGTGAGATACTCCTCCATCTCTACACCCAAACTTATTGGTTGTCCACTCCGAATACACACAGTTCACATGACTGAAACATGCTAACTCGGACTGGTATGACCTACCGGACTAGCATCCTATCCGGGAAGGACTCACTCCTTAGAGGTGGCCACCTACTGAGAGACTTATCCTAACCCTTCAAAGACTAGTCCTAGTAGTCTACTCTTATTGAGTACTCAACATTGCTTATCCCACTTGGGAGAAAATTGATCAACATTGATTTACTTGGAAATAGCAATTAAGGGTTTCTAAAATTCTTGTCAAAGTTGGGTTTTAGAAAGAGTTTAGCATTTTGTGTAAAACTACTTGTTTAATTTTTCAAATGATTTGCTTGACTAAAATAGAAAGGAAAAACGGTCCTTAATTGCCTTACAATCGAAAGATCATATACATTGAACTTGGCTTGCCACAATAATTTTTTATCTTCAGATAATTTCATGTAGGAGCTTACCTGATCCTTTACTTGCTCGAACTCAACAAAAATCCTCCAATGTTGACCTAACCCCGCCTAGGGTAAACACAAGACATAATAAGGTTATACTCGAGCTATACTCGCTTACATAAATAATTTCTAGTTCAACTAATCACAATCAAGCCCTTAATGTCCTAAGTTTTAAGGTTAGATGATAAAGAATTTTATAAAATAAATCTAACTTGATAAGTTAAAATAACTAGGGGGTTCTAGAATAAATATTAATAAGTTATAGGTTCAAATAATAAATCTTGGGTATTATTATTAATAAATAAACTAGGGTTTAAATATTGAATAGTACTAAGTCCTAAATAATATTAATAAAGGGTCATTTTTAAATAGTATTATTAAAATAAATAATAAATTACAATTAATTTTTAATTAATAATTAATAGATAATAAATATTTAGTAAAAAAATAAAACTAATAATAAATGAATTATATTAAATTTTTTATTAATAGATAACAACTAAGTTTTAACATAAATAATATTTATAGGTAAAAGTCTTAACCATGGTCTACAAGATCATCAATATTTTATTGATTATTATTATTGGTATAAAAGATTTTATTTACTATTGTGTGTGTGCGTATTATTTTTAATAGAAGATATTTATTTGACTAATAAAATATCAATGTTTTATTTAATATTCCATTTTCAAAACTTCTTAGGAATTTCGAAACCTTTAAAGAAAAAAATATAGTAATAATTTTAATTAAGGTAATAAAATATGTTACTAAAAATAATCTAGGATTAACAAGAAAATAATCATGGTTTTCCTATTGCTAAACAAGAATCATGAACAAATTCTTTAACATCAACCAATAACTACTCCATTCATGAACATAGGCTTAAATCCACACATACTATCACATGGCCAAATCTCTACTAGACATAATCATAATTATGGCTTCAATGGAAATAAGAACATAAAAATCATATTCACTAAAGGTGTCATAACATCTAACATACTTTAAACATCCATAATTTTCCTAAGACATGATGAACATACATTGATTCTCAAGAAAAATCCATATAGCTTATCATGAACAATCATTCTCATGTCCTAATCCCAACCCCTTCATTCACATGCATATACTCAATCCCCCATTCATATTCTATTCTTCCTATCAATATCTAAGAGACATGAATTTAGAATTAAAAGAAAGGATTAAGGAGGAATACTTGTTTGACGATTACTTCGATGATGATTTCAGAAGGTCCACGCGATTGAGAGTCTTGAGTTGTTCAAGAGGAAGAAAAATAGCCATGGTTGTTGATCAACCATTTCGGTCGAGAGAGAGAGAGAGAGTATTAGTAAGATACATTGAAGGTTGAATGGAAGGAGATGAACAAAGGAGTTGTTCTTGGTTACCTTGATGATGTTCTTGAGACCTTTAAGAAAAAATTAGTTTTTGATCTGAATGCACTTTCTTGTTTTTAGAATTTGGTGTTATAAATTCCAAAAATGAACTCTAGGGAGTATGCAGAAGTAATCTGGAGTATTTGAGGGGGATTGGAGGTGTTTAGAGTGGGCTTTGACTTAAAGAAAGGTAGTGTGTGTTCTTGGTGAAAATTGAGAGAGTTTGAGGGAAAAATGCTACACGAAATCTGGGAATGCTGGCCGAATGATTTAGGGAGTTTAGGAGTTTCAATTTTCAGCTTAGAGAGGAAGAGAAAATTTTGATTGTTTGAAATTTAAATGGAGAGATTTGAGGAGTGGTTTGAGGTATATGATATGTTAATGGTGTTTGATTGATGGAGGTTTCTTAGAGCTGCAATGGAGCTGACTGGACTAGTTTGCTTTACTGAAATGAATGAAGATTGATGGAGTTTTAAGGCTGGCTGAAATTTAGAGCTCAATGACAGAGGAATTTCTGGTTGTGAAGGTACAAGGGTGTTTTCATAGAGCAAAATGCTGAGAATTTTTGAAGTTCAAATTGTAGTTTGTATGGAGTGATCTTAGGAGATATTTGAGGTGGAGTTATGGAGTCCAAGTATGCAAGGTAAGTGGAGAGATTAATGGTGTTCAGTTCATGGCTGAACAAGGGTCATTTTACAGGGGTTTGAGGGTGGTTTTTCGGCCAAGGCTTAAGGGACCAAAGTTGGAAATTTTCTGGTTTCATGGTGTTCAAGGTTCGAATGGTTGCTACAATTTTCTGTGTAGTTTTTCTACAATATTCCAGCCTGATTTGCCAGGGTTTTTGAGAGGTGTTTGAGGGTCTTTTCAGGTTGGTTTCCAACCTTCTTTATGGAGGAAAAGCAGAGGAGTTTTGCTGGCTTGAAGGCAGAAGAAAACAGCTTCGTTTTCTGGTTGAAGATTAGCGAAACTGCCCAGAATTTTTTCCTGGTTTGTGCAGTTTTGTGCAATCCAATTTTGCACAGGAATTTTAGTCTTCAAGTTGAATGATTTGGTCATTTTTCTGGCAGTAAATGAGCAAGAAACTTGGCTGAGTTTTTTGGAAGTTAGGTTGCTCAAAAAAATCTGGAAAATTTCCAGGTTTCCTTCTTAAAAAATATGAACACTATGAAAATGAGTTTGAAGGTTTAACCATGGTGATTAATTTCTCTTGGGAATCATTCTTAACTCTTCTCCTACTTTCAGTCAATCCTCCACCTTCTAAGATCAATTTTTGAAATTCAAAGCAAAGAAATCCTCACAGAATTTTCTGAAATTAAAAGATGAATTTTGAACAAATTTAATTTGTGAAGATGTTAGAACAAGCTAGAGGTAATAAAAGGACAAGAAATCCTCTAGAATTTTTTTTAGGACATGATGATAGGATTAAGACATTCTCTTTATGTCTCCCCTAGGACAACACTCCTATCTTTATGGAATGTAAGAAAACAAAATTTTCAAACTTAACTAAGATAATTATGAATAAAACTTAAGTGATAGGATTTAAACTCATGACCTTAGAGATTAATTCCAAAGCTCAAACCTCTAAACCACAACAATTCTTGTTCTTATTTTCTTACCCAAATATTCTTTTTATTTAATCCTCAAGCTTTCTTCCTATTTTGTCCTCAAGTAAAATTACTAGTTTACCCTTCCTACTCAATAAGCATAACTAAACATTTTAATCTATAATTCATAATTCTAAAGTATATAAAACCATTCAAAAATATATATATTCATGTAAAATAATATGATATGCATCCCGACCTCCTTACTCTAGGGTTAGCTTTAGGTGGAGTTTCACAGGTCACCCCTAGGGCTTAATGAAACGCTAGTGAGCCAAAACATACTAAGCCCTAATGGGCTTGGTGTTAGACTCATAAACCAATCCTCTTTGTTATTTTTTCTGGGCTTTATCAAATACCTAAGATAATTTTCAATTGGACTCTTAATATATGTCAAAATATATCAGCCCAATGAAATATTTTATTCCACCCCAATTTTTCTGAATTCATTAATTACCTTTTCTGGGCTTTATGAAAAACCAAAGACTAGTTAATTAATTCTAATTAGACTCTTAGAATAAATTTTATTTCTCTTCGAGATAATTATCCATGAAGCCCAAATTGTGTCTAGACAACACCAAGGTAACTTGAGCGACTTCGGGGGACCAAGAGACATATTATTCTTTGCTACTAAAATGATCAAAATGCCCTTACTATCAAATAGCTGTATTTTACCACTTTAAATATTCTCATTTATCACTATATAGAAATATTGACCTCAAGAATAATATTGCTAAAATAATGTCTCCGACCTACAGGTGAAATGATAAAAATACATCTCTATGTAACACCCATCAATGAGATAGGATAAATGTACTAACTGTTAGGATTCGTGGACTCCTAAACGCGGAAAACATCTACGAATCCCTCTCGAGGACCCAAGTAAACGATTAAGAAGATCTAAGCTTTAAGAATTACCTCTGGTTGCTGTAATCGAAATCCTTCGATTCTGGTTACGCTGTTGTACGTTTAACCCGAACAATCACCAAACGCTGCAGTATGCGAACGTCCTCTATCGGATACACACCGCGAACTCACTCGATACCCGGGGAGTGCTAGCGCCTAGGGTTTGAGAGGTTTTTTTTCTTTCTGGTAGAGAATGGCACAAATGTTCTCAACCGAAAAATTGGACTATTGAAAAGACGGCTAGGGTTTTCTTAAAAACCCTCGAACCTCTTAGAGTCCAACCCTAATAATATCTTATCATATTCTAATTTAAATTCAAATTAAATTAAAACCGATATGATAAGATTCTGCCATTATCTCGGTAATTTAACTAATTATTTTACCGAGTCGATTCTTATAATCTGGATATCATCCAGATTCATCGAACTCGGTCACCGGAAAAATAACCTAACAAGTTCGCTTATTGTGTGACCCTATAGGTTCATTTAACACTGGCGAGTGTGCCTAAATCATATTTAAATGGCCCACAAGTTATAAGCGGTTTCTAGCAAAACATTATAACTATCCAGGTTAAATGAAGATCGGTGATCTCTTTGAACCAAACCATAATTTTATATTTAGTCCTTTTGTCACACGATATCCGGATTAAGCATAAGGCACGGAGCATGTCATCCTTATTAAGCTTAATCAATTATTTCTTGATTTCATAGTAGATCTGTTCAAACAAATGATATCAATATCTTAGATTGATATATTTGAGCACGACCATGCATTTTTAACGAGTCTAACTTATCAAGGGGCCCATGGATATCTCTCCCATAATCGAGAGGGACAAATTCCTTCACAATCAATCGTATTCCTCTCCTTGATTTATTCTATATCCAACGAGTAGTCTAATTTATTATCCGGTTAAAGACAACTTTAGACAATGTCAAAATATAGAATTATCAAGTAAGAAACTATGATGAATTTAGGTCGAAGGACTTTCAATATTATTATGGCTAGAAAGTACTTATGACATATTCCATGAAGTACTCTCACAGTGGGTCATGTCCAATACAATGTTCTCTAACATTTATTTATGTCTTGACTCGATATCACAAATATCCATGGCCGATAAAACATAGCCATCAAGTCACAAACATACTAATCTTAATTTATTATTATTCCAATAATAATAATCGATCGAGGACAGTTTTAGAATAGTCATTGTATTCATTGTAGGGTTTTACTATCAAGTCACGTACTTAATGACCAACAAAACAAAACTCACTATTCATGGAAAGGAAAGCCTCATATTATTATATAAAACATAATGACAATTGTATAAGTATAAATTGACTCTAGGGCATATCCCCAACACTAACACCCATCTCAAAGACATCTACCATCCTTAGATTTCTAGTTCGATAATCCGTGACTCATTCGAATATACTTACTTATCATTGGAAGTTATCCAAAAGCACACATTCTAGAGTCATATTCCCAGGGCCTTGGATTATTAGATTATCCTGGACAATCACAAAGGGGTGATTTAACTTCACAAAATGAAGCATAGAAACTCTGTTGCATGAGTTCATCTTAACTAACTACAATAATATACCTAATGTACAAGGTTATTGATCTCACAAAAAAAATCTCACCCAACATACATCAAAGTACAAGACCCTAGCTTTGCTAGACCACCAACTCATACTCAAGTATGAAGGTATCCGTTTACACTGTAGCAGCAATAGTTCGGTCTCTATAATTATAGTACTTTAAGAGAGACCATTACTGCAGGTCCAGTTCTACATATTTATAATATGTTTATGCCAATGATATGAGTGAATTACTTATTGATTCAAGGTAAACCATTCCTCATTGGAACTCATGGCATAATAGTCTTATCTTGATAAAATGTCCAATTTTATCAAATGACTAAGAATTCAATTTTACTTGTATGACAAGTACCCCTAGTCTATACCTTACTGCGAAGAATGACCCAACACATAGACCATTACTTGTCACACTTAGACTTTGAATGTGCAATAATATAAGAAACAAACTAAACTAAATAAATTTAGTAGACTTGGCGTTGGGTCCATTGGACCTACCTAGCACTTGGGCTGCTCTGTTTTTCAAGAACTCGAGCTGGGCAGAGTTGACCTGGCACCAGGTCTAGTGGACCCACCTGGCACTAGGTCTATTTGCAATATATTTACACAGAATATATAGTGTTTGAGGGTATACTTTCTAACAATCTCGCACTTGCACTGCAAAGACTAAAAAAGTTCATAAGTGCCTACCCCTATGACATCTAAGTGTCTGCGAAACACTTTTTTCGTTAAAGGCTTGGTAAAGGAATCTGCTAGATTGTTGACATAAGAAATCGATCAACCACAATCTCCCGTTTCTGGATAAACTCCCAGATGAGGTGATACTTCCTCTCAATGTGCTTGCCCTATGGTTTTGAGATTTCTTACATTGTAGTACCGCTCCAGTGTTGTCACAATAAATCATGATAGGCCTGTCTATGTGCGATACTACTTCAAGTTCTGTGAGGAACTTCTAGAGCCACACAGTTTCTTTAGAAGCATCTGAATCAACAACATACTCAGCTTCCATGGTAGAATCAGCAATGCAGGATTATTTGATACTTCTCCATGAAATAGCTCCTCTAGACAAAGTGAAGACATATCCACTAGTGAATTTTCTTTCATCTTTATCTGCCTAGAAATTTGAGTCTGTGTAACCAGTAGAAATTAAATTATCAGCACAATATACAAGCATATAATCTCTCGTTTCTTTGAGATATTTTAGTATATGTTTGATGGCTTTCCAGTGAGCTTCCCATAGATTTGACTGATATCAAGTAACCATGTCTACTACAAAGTAGATATCTGGCCTAGTACAAAGCATAGCATACGTGAGACTTCCCACAGCCGAAGCATAAGAAATCCTACTCATTTTTTGCTTATCTTTTTGTGTCTAAGGAGACTGCTTGGAAGATAAGGATAATCTATGTCTAAAGGGTATAATAGCCCATTTACATTGATCCATACCATACTTGATCAACATCTTGTCAATATAAGCAGATTGGGATAAGCCTAACATTCTCTACTTCCTATCTCTAAGAAGCTTAATACCTAGAATGTAGTTAGCTTTTCCCATGTCTTTCATGCTAAATTGACTAGATAGCTAAACCTTAATAGATGACAATGTCTCTACATCATTTCCAATGAGTAGAATGTCATCTACATAAAGTACTTAGAAAATCACTTTACCACTATCTGATTTTCTATACACACATAGTTCATCCACATTTTGAATGAAACCATAAGCCTTCATAGTTTCATTGAAACGTATGTTCCATACTCGCGACGCCTGCTTAAGTTCATATATGGACTTCTTAAGCTTACAGACCATTTGTTTTTGACCTCTGGCAACAAAACCTTCTGGTTGGGACATATAGATGTTTTCATTAAGATTTCCATTTAAGAAAGCCGTCTTGATATCCATTTTTCATATCTCGTAGTCATAATGCCATGCAATAGCTAAGAGAATGTAGATAGACTTAAACATGGCTACTGGTGAAAATGTTTCCTCATAATCGATCACTTCTTTCTGAGTATAACCTTTAGTAACCAACCTTACTTTATAGGTTTCAACATTTCCATTTGCACTTCTCTTCCTCTTGTATACCCACTTATACCCAATTGGTTTTATCTCATCAGGTATAGTGACAAGATCCCAGACTTGAATGAGGTACATAAACTCAATCTCGATATTCAAGGCTAGCTGCATGTATCTGTATCAGCATCAACAATGGGCTCTTCGTATCTAGTAGAATTTTGTTCCTGATGATTAGAGACTAGATCATAGATTTCTCCTGTCCATCGCTCTGAAACTCTTGTGATCTTCCCACTACGATGAGGCTTAGTTTGTATAAGACATCCGGTAGTGCTTCTCTTGGTTTCTTGATCGAGTTGTTAGAAGTACCTGAAGTTGCATCAGTGACCAACTTCTCTTCCAACTCTATTCTACTTGAACCCGTGGTCGATGTAACTTGTTCATCCTCTAAGTATCTTGTATTAGTACTAACAAGTACCTTATACTCTTGAGGATGATAGATATATCCACCACCTTTCATTCCTTTTGGATACCAAACGAAGTAGTATAATTCTAATCTTGGTTCTAGCTTACTCCTTATGTCAGTACATAAGTTGGACAACTCCATATCTTGAGATGATTCAAACTGGGATTTCATCCAATCTACATCTCATAAGGTGTCCTAGATACTGATTTGGAAGGCTCCAAGTTCAAAATATATGCTACTATTTCTAAGGCATATCCCCAAAAAGAAATAGGAAGAGACACATGACTCATCATGCTTCTGACCATTTCCATCAAAGTTCTATTTCTTCTCTCAACTACTCCGTTATGCTGGGGAGTCTCAGGTGTAGTTAACTAAGATACTATTCTATAATGTACCAAATAATCCTTAAAATCACGAAGGAGGTACTCTCCACCACGATCCAATCTCAAAGCTTTAATTAATTTACCTATTTAACGTTTCACTTTAGCCTTAAACTCTTGGAATTTATCAAAAGAGTCAGACTTGTGCCTCATCAGATAAATATAACTAAAATGAGTGTGATTATCTGTGAAAGTGATAAAGTACTCATAATCTCCCTTAGCAAGTGTAGTCATGGAACCACAAACATCCGTATGAACTAATGCTAGTATTTCTGTGGCTCTATCCGCCTTTTTGGTAAAGGACCTTTAGGTCATTTTATCTTTAAGACAAAATTCACAGTGAGGTCATTCTTCTAATCTCAATAACCCTAAAGGTCCATCATGGATTAGCTTCTAAATTCGATTGGGATTTATATGTCCCAATCTTAGATGCCACGAATACGAATCATTTGATATGGTCTTTCTCTTTTTATTATGAGGTTCAGTTTGAATATTATATATTTGATTTCTAATAGGATATATATATATATATATATATATATATATATATATAAGATTTCTATATATGTTTCCTATACAAATTAAATTACCATTTCTACTAATAGAAACACCAGAATGGAAAGAAATAGAATATCCTTGATTCATCAATTTAGAAACTAAAATCAAATTCTATTTAAAATAGGAAACATATAACATATCTAGCTTCCTATTACAATAAAAAATAAGCTCAAAATCTCCCACTGCTTCAGCCCATATTCTTGCTCCATTCCCTACTTAAAGTCCATACTCACCCTTACTGAATCTCCTTGTCCTTCTAAACCCCTACAATGAGTTACAGACATGGTCAGTGGATCCAGAATCAAATATCCAAGAAGATGTTGATCCAACAATCAAAATAGGCTCTATGTATAGAGTAATACCTGAAGTAGACTTAGTTAAGAAGTTCGGACAATCTTTCTTCCAGTGCCCCTTCTTGCCACACTTGAAACATTTACCTTTGGGCTGCCCGTTGGGTTTGGCATGAGCAAATGCTTTGGACTGGGCTCTTGCTTATTTTAGACCTTCCTCTTCTTGAATTTCTTAGGCTTTGCCTTAATTCTAGAAGAAGCAGACTAAGATACCAAAAGCTTTAACATGGACTTTATGATCTTCTCTGCCACTTAGAGCTCTTTCATAAGCTCCGTGAGATTCATATTCAAATTGTTCATTGTGTAGTTTAACTTGAACTATGAATATGAATTAGGTATAATTTCAAGAACCATGTCAATTTGGCTCTCAAGATCTATTGTTGTGCCTAGGACAACGACCTCCTCGAAGTAGGCAATCATCTTGAGCACATGCTCTCGAATCGATGTCCCCTCAGCCATCCTATTATTCAAGATTGCCCTAAGGGTTTCGTGCCTTGGGGGCCAGCTCTTGTCAACAAACATGGTACGAAATGATAAATCTATGTTGTACGCATTGGCCATGTGCTTATACTTAGATTGGAGCACACTAAATATAGAAGCCAACATATAGAACTTAACCATCTCATCAGTTTTCTTCCATGCCTTCTCGGCCTCTCGCTCCTGATTAGTAGAATTTTCCCCAATCACAGGACAGGGATCCGTAAGAATCTACTTGTACTTCTCAGCAGTGAGTACTATGTTCAGGTTCCTCTTCCAGTCCACATAATTTGGGCCTGTCAACTTATTCTTCTTGAGAATGATTGACAATGGACTAAAACTAAACATTTCTGAAATATTGCGAAAAACATTCATTTAGTTTGTAAAAAATGCATATTTCTTTATATTATTTCTTTGATAATGGATAACTCTTAAAACCATTATCAATAATATAAATAGTTTGGCTCTTAGAAAAACTAATAGAGCTTTGTAGGAAGATTAATAGCATTCTAAGTTAAGTGTATAACCATCACGAATCAAAACTTCCTTACTAGGTAATGATCTAGAAAAAGTTTCACCGATAGGATGGCCACTAATTCACACCACCTACGGGTAATCCAGTGCTAAAAACCACCAACATAGGTTGGTCGATCCTAGCACATACCCTAGGCTTTTAATTTTACTCTTCCATTAGTTCTAGATACCTATGGAAATCCATCCTATAGGTGGTCATACTCAGAATGACATGAGAAAATCCACTACCTTTAATGAGGAGTTGTGATGGAAGTTATAGGGTCGTTGGAACTCCTTTCCCACTTAATCTTTTATTGAAAATAGAATTTTAGGATAAAAAACGTTTTCTACAATCTTGTGGCTTCATTAACTTTAGTAAAAAAAAACTAAAATTCAATATTATTCTCTATGTTGAGGATTAAATCTTTTGAGAGAATAAACTATGAATTTATTTTACTCTTCTAAGTTAATGGCCAAGTAAAACTTTATTAAATAACCTCAAGTTCAACATTATTCTCTATTGCAAGGAATGAACCTTTTAAGAGAATAAACCATGAACACTTTTATTTTAAAGTTTCTTAGATTGAAACGTTTTATCAACAACCGTTCTATCTAGTGAGACTTTGGTCTCACAAGAACTTGCGCATTTGATCACAAAAATGAAATCACTACAAAAAAGGGGGGCAAATACAACGGAGACAAAAATGACGGTAAAAAAATCGTTACAATAGGTTACTTTATAAGACGGTTCTAAAACCATCGCAATAGATATACCGAATACGACAGTCTAATGCCAACCATCGTATTTGGTAGCAAAAAACGACGGTTTATTGTAACTATCACAATAAAGTAGGCCAAATACGACGGTTTAATTTAACCGTCGCAATAGAGTAGACCAAATACGATGGTTTATTGTAACCATCGTTTTTAGTCTAATTATAACAAAGCCTCTCAAAATTATTTTAAAATTTATCTGACTATTTTCAAATTTAGTCACAATACTATTGGTAATGATTACAATAAATTTAACAGTTGGATCGTTAATTTGATATCTTTCTGTTTTATAGATATTACTATACAAATGTGATAAAATAAAACGAATGACCTTCAAATTTGGTTACTAAACTTGTTTTAACTTTATAAATATATGTAATGGTTAGATCATTGATTTTTCAAATACATTTTTGTTTACATCTTAAGTTTTCATATATTGATATTAAAGAGTTTGAATTTCATTTTAATTATTATAATTAGTTATTCTAATATATATATATATATATATCATTTATATACAGTATAATATATGCATTAAAAAATTATGGTTTATTAAAAAAATTAAGTAATAAAGTAATAATATTTTTGCATACATTCTCAATACGTGACACTAATTTTGAAAGTGAAAAATCCATCGCAAAGATTTCCAAAAAATTATGTGACATTTTTTAGCACATTTTTTATAGCAAAGATCACTTATATGCTATAATATTGTTAAGGTCCTTCACCAAGCATTTTTTTTTATTTAAGTATTCTTTTCTTCTTAAAATATTTGTGGTCTTTAATTATTTTTATTTTAAATTATCTATTATCCTGAGAAATCAAATATATGTTCATTGTTTTTTTAATTAACTTTTATCATTTATTATTTTATTAAATTATAACATTCTTAATTTTTAAAGTAATTTAATCTTTTTCTTTAAAAATTTCATACAATAGCTTGTTATTTTAAAAATATTCCTTCAATTTAAGTCACTTGCATTACTTATTTTCATATATTTATAATTTTCTAATGGTGATTGTAAAAAAGTTATAAAGAAAATAGTAGAACTTTATTACTTTTTCTTTGACCATATCCTAATTTCCCTTTTTTTTGCTAGATATACCGTATCCTAATTCATTTAGTCTTCATCCAATTTCAGCTTTGCATAGCATTTGGTTCATTTGTCTTCATCCATTTATCTAATATTTTTTGTTTCCCACCAATTTTCTTTTTTCTTTGTTGCTTTTGTTTGTTATATATATACATACACACACACATATATATGTATATATATGTATATATATATATATATATATATATATATAGATATATATATATTATACATATATATACATATATATTATATATATGTATGTATATATATATATATATTATATTTAAAAAGATAGATAAGATAATTTGAAATTTTTTATTTTCATTTATATCATTTGCAAGATGAAATCATTCACTTAAAAAAAAAAAATCAAATTTGCACGTGCTTAACATTTGGTCACTCACTCCGTCTTTCTCAAGCCTCAAGTCTTAATTAATCTACAAAGAATGCCTACTCGTCCATTTCCTTTCCTCAAATATAGATATATATATATATATATATATATATATATATATGCTAATATAAATTAGTTTTAAAAATTCGAATATCTTATTGTGAAAATTTTAAAGTTGAGATATTAATGTAGAAAATTAATAAAAAATATAGAGAACAATATAGATAATAAAATTAATAAATTTTAACCTCTCATAGCAATATAACTTAGCATTTGGCATCATCCTTTTGTTGTCTACTAATTGTTACTATCTTTCTTGTTTGGTATAGATCTATCTAATTGGCCATTCCATTACTAGTGTACCAATCGTGAAGAAGTATCATGGTTTATATAATTGTGATTCAAATGAAGTGCAGAATATCATTGTTTATCTTCTTTTCGTTTGCTTTTCTTTTCTTTTATCTTATTATGTTTATTATTTTTCTTTGTAAATTGTCAAAGAACTTTTCTTTGTTATTATATCTTTTTCTATATATTATCTTATATTTTCTATCATACTTTTTCGAATCACATTTTTAATTAAAATTTGCAAAAATTGATAACATTATTTTGTTATTATATCTTTTCCAGTATTTTATGTTGTATTTTTCATCATACTTTTCTAATATATTATCTTGTATTTCCCAATTTTGGTCATAATATTATTTTCTATTTAAAAAAGCACAATATTATCTTTATTTGAAAAAGAACCACAATATTATTTATAGGATATGCTATTTTATAAAAGTACTTCGATTACCCTTTGAACTAAATAAATTTATATAAAATTCAAAATTTAGGATATGTTATTTTCAGATATATTTAGATTGGAATTATATTGAAATTTTTAAAATACAAATATAATTTTTAAATATTATTAAGAATTTATGGATTTAGAAAATCAAAATTACAATCTATTGAAATGAAAAATTAAACTGCTAATATTTTACAAATAAAATTAATTTATATTAAGTCCATTTTTTTTTCCCAAAAAAAGACATTAAATGATTTATTTCGAAGAAGTTAGTAATTAAGCACATCCTTATTTTAATTTTTCAAAGAACACGAGTTGTGTACTATTAGATAATGGTTTTATGTTCTGGGCTAAAGGGTGACCAAAGAGTTGGGTTTTTTATCCACTCACACCAAAATATCTCACTATAAAACATATAATTAACTATTAATAAATAGTATACTTTTTGTCTTTTCTTTCCCATGCAAATTCAAATTCATCTAAGTGGGATCACAAGACAATTTGTTTACTTTGTTCGAATTTGGCAATAGTAACCGCGGTTAAATTTGTCTATGGATTCCAGCTGTTGATTAACCGCTTTCTCCAATTCTTACTTTCAATCATGCTCTCTGTTTCCGCTTTCCATCTCCATTCTCTTCGGCTTCCTATGTGCCTTCTTCTCTCTTCCCAATCCCTCTTCTTCATATCACTCTCTTGAGAATTCTGCCTAACCCAAGCTGTTTTCCTGCAACATATCATAGCCAAGAACAAGAACTGCAAGGTGGGAAATATTTTGTGCTTCTCCCCTTAGAGTTCGATGTTTCCCCATGAGGTAGAAGGTCACGTCGAACATGCCAGTCTCCTTTCAGTGTATTTGTTTTCTAGTTTCCCGTTCATTTCTGATCCTCCTTGATTCTCTTTTGTTTTCTTATGGCGACGGAAATGCTGACAGTTACGCAGAGAGAGAACTGCAGAGAGGATGAAAGCTCTGCAGGAACTCGTCCTCAATGCAGAGAGGATGAAAGCTCTCCGGCTGAAGGTCCCACAGCAGATTCTCAGAACAGCACCGCCGACAACATATCCATTTTCTTGTCCTAGATGGTCATTTTGCCGGGTTTGCTTTATTCATTTTTACAGCATTAAAATACTTAGAAGCTTGGCCTTTGTTTTTTGTTTTTTGCTTCTGCTATGCATCTCCTATATAGATATTTGAAGCTACTTTTCCTCATTCTATCGCAGGGTTGGCTTAGTTTATTACGGGTTTAGCGTTTTTTTCCCCCCGAGAATCGATTTTTATGTCTTGAGGTTAATACACTTTTCTTGCTTGCAAGACTATAGGGCAGGTGAATATTTCATTGTAATCTTTGTAAGCCTTTTAGTCATTCATTTATAATTGCCTTCTTTCTGTCCGCTGAAAATGTGGATAAACCTCAAAAGTTGATAACTGGACAACGAGAATGGTTTCTCTAGTTTATGATCAATTGACAAGTGAAGTTTGTAAAAGATTCAATATTTAATGCTTTTTTCTTTTTTTGGCAGTTGTGTGAATTTCTTTTGTCATTATATTAGATGGTAATGCAAGTCTTGTAGATTTTTCACTTTTAGTTCTATATTATCTAAAGAGTCCCTTTATTCATGAATAGATTGTTATGCACACTAGTTGATTTCTTTTTTTTTTTTTTTTTAATGATCGTGTTCTAATCAACTTTTGGCTATATTACCTAAAGAGTCCCACGGTGTGGTCCACTTACCTCCCCCCTTCTTCCCTAGTCCATGAATTAAATTAAAACATGGACTCATGGCTGACTCGTAAGGTTCATTGTGCATGAGTGCTTTCCATGTGCAGTTCTATTCCTGCATGTACTTCTTTTCTCCATGTTTTTAAAAGACATGTAGTCAGTATATATTAACCACGGAAGCTGAACTGTGCTCTGATATTTCATGCTGAAATAAAAAAATCTAAGTTATTGAAACCCACGTTTTTCTTAGTCTTTCAGTATATATTTTCTTGAATTCTTCAATCTATGTTGTCATTTCTTCTCTCATCTCTTACAGAAATTATACTATTGTTTTGGAATACTGAAGGGCATAGCATGTGATCAGTATGATATATGGATATACTTCCTGTTTGAATATGAATTGCATGAGCTTGGAGGAATAATCTGCTAAAGTAAAACGGTTCTGGAAGAGCTAGGTTGAAGGGATACCTAAAATACCTTCATTTGAGTCTTAAATATGATTTAGTTTTTTCTTCTTATAGTTGGCCTTGAAACATACTTATCTCAATCTTTTAGTTCGGTCCTCCAACTGTGTATTAGGGATTTCTTCCATCAATTTCTTCTCACGTTCCAATATCTCAATGGCTTCTCTCAAGTTCTTCTCAGCCATATATCCTCCTTCTTCTTCATTTCGCATCTCGTGCAAATCCAAAGGTATGCTCTCAAATTATTAGTTCTTTGTTATCTTGGGAGTATATAATTAACTTATTTACAAGTATGTGTGAGAGAGAACCTGAACTTTCTTGATTACGGTTTCCAAGCTCATCAACTTCCTGTGAGGCCATCGACGAATTCCCAACTCCCTACATCTTTTCTTGAGAATGGTTAAGCCAACATTTAGTGCTTTGGCTACCCGAGTGAGTGGCATGTAAAAATACTTCGAAATAGTTTCTCTTGATAATGTCTTAGAGCTACTACCCTTCTCCTTTCTTTGCTTCCTGATTATCTTCTTCTCCACAGGAACTTCATCTGAAGTGATACCTTTAAGATGCATTTCATGACCAATATTCTGTCTTTGTTCAAAATCTATTACGGAGTAGAAAGGATCATGCACAAGCATATCCTCCATCAGAGGAAAAGTATCAAAAGAAGTCTCTTGAATGGGCGGATCAAATTGGAAATTCAAAGCAGCAGTTTCTTGAATGGGCAGATCAAGAGGAAATGGTTGGATTGGAAAGGAAAACACATTGAAATCTTCTTCTTTGGAAACTAATTCAAAATTTGACCACCTTTCAAACGAATTAAGACTATCCATTTTTGAGAAAAGGATATATATATCTGTGCGGGAGGAGGGAAGAGATGACTAAGGAGAGAAAGAGACTAAGGGATGACTAATAACTACTCCCTCCGTCCCATTAAAATTGGCAGTGGTTGACTTGGCACGATATTTTATGCAATAGTAAAAATTAGAATATAATAATAATATAATATAATATAATATAATAAAAATAAAAAATATGTGGGTTCCATAATACTTTATGTCAAATCTAAGAATATAAATATAATATATGTGGGGTATATTGATTATTTTATAATAAATTGTATAGTAAAAACATTCATTTTAAGGAAAGTGTCAAATTTAATGGGACATTCCCAAAATAGTACGTAGGTCAATTTTAATGGGACGGAGGGAGTAATGACTAAGGGATATATATATATCTGTGCGGAAGAGGGGAGGGATGACTGAGGAGAGAAAGAGACAAGGAAGAAGAGGAAGAGGTAGATGATAGGTTCTGTACAAGAAGAGGGGAGGGAGGACTGAGGAGAGAAAAAGCCAAGGAGGAAGGGGGAAAAGGTAAATGACAGGTTCTGTGCAGGAAGTGGGGAAGGATGACTAAGAAGAGAGAGAGACAAGGAGGAATGGAAAAAGATGAAAAATCGTTATTAATAATCCAAGACCATACATATTAATAAATAGAATTGCTATTTATTTGCTGAATAGACAGATTGATTGAAAAAATCATGACGATTGGTTTGCTCATTTTACATAAAATATTTTAATTGCACTGCCTTATCTTTTATTGGAGCCATATTAGTGCGCAAAATATTTTAACTGCACTGCCTTAACATTTTTCTATTTTTGTGGCTTTAAATATAATTGGGTTTTGTTGCAGAATATGCATATTAATTTCATAGTTTAGAAAATTTATGTCGGTATATGTCTACATTTTAATATTCTAAGTTACATTTGTACTATATTTTTTTAAAGATGATGTGAAGGTTTTCTATTTATTGGAATCATTTCATTATTGAGACTGATCTTCGATTTGTATATTGTGCAAGTATGGAGATGTTCTAAAGCCCAACCCACTGACCTTGAGCTATGTTGGGTAAAAACTAATATTTTGTCGAGACTAAGGAGAGGAAAAAATGATACTGGGAAGAGACAAGAAGGAAGGGGAAAAGATGATATCAGGGAGGACTGACATACTCAATTTTATCTCTTGTTTTACATGTACTATTGTTTTTAATAGATTCCTTGGCATTTCCTACTTATTATATATGTAGTATTACTTCTCTTGTGGAGTTTAAGGATTATTTATTATTTTAATGTTCAAGAAATCGATTTTGATTTGTTTAGCATTAAACAAATTGTACTTTATTTTGACTGGTGTTGAATGAGTTGAACGGATTGTATTTGGTTTGAAATTGTAGGTGGATAGGCCTAAATTCTAATTAATTAATTATTTTAAATTTTTTTAAAGTATTTGTTTATCATATGCGACGATCACAAAACTGTCGTATTTGCTTATCAAAAGCAACAGTCACAAACGGTCGTATTTGGTTATGGCTTAACAGAACAAATATGACGGTCTGAGACTTCATTTTTATTAATGGTCGCAATTGCTCTAAGATTTATTGCCACGGTTGTAATTACGACAGTTGGATGCCGTCGTAAATACTCAGCAATTACGACAGTTAGGACTATCACAAATAACCGTCGTAAATAACAAATATTTGAGACAGTTTAAAACCATCGTATTTACCGAACAATTGCGACGATTTTTTCACCAAATACGATGGTTTGCAGAATTTCAGCCCGGGTAAGTAATTGCGACGTTTTTCCCTGACCGTCGTATTAGCTAAATACGACGATCTTTCAGCTATTTTTAATAAAAACAACATCATTATATACGATGGTCAAAAAACCGTCGTTTATAGTAAAAATGACAATATTTTCTCAAATACGACAGTTTTCTAGCCGTCGTATTTGCCTGAATTTTTAGTAATGAATAAGCATGATAACAAAAGTAAACTTTTTCATGCTCAAACTATTTATTTATTCCTAAGTGACCAAATAATGGATTAAACATCATGAATTTAAAAATTAATGATCTTGTTTAATCCTAAGGTGGTTTCATCCTTTACTACCCATTTTCATAAAAATTATTCATCCATAGATAAATACAAGTATTGTCAAAAATTAATCTCATACAATGGTTTCAAAACATGATTACATCAAGGAAAATTTGAGGTACAGAACTTCAACAGTACTCTCCCTCTTCTTGGACAAAATTGGGCGCATTCGCATTTCGAGTCTACCCTTTTTTGGGGGGGGCGCGAGTATGGACATGCCACTAGGTCCATTGGACCTTCCTGGCACCGGTCCATTCTATTCTCCATCTAGCTTAGCAGAATGGACCTGGCGCTAGGTCCATTAGGTACTCGGCACCGGGTCTGTTTTGGAGTTCATCGATTTCTAGAAAAATCTTGCTTTTCAACCATTTTTCCACCCCTCAACTATTCCATAAACCATGTTCTTTAGTCCCCAATATTTACAGGTTAAGAGAAACACAAAACTGGGCATAAAACCATGCCTTTACAAGTAAATATGCCTCTAAACACGAAGCGAACATCGCATTTTCTCAAAAAAAAAAAAACAATGGAAAAACCATTAGAATACAAGATCTTATGCCTCTAACCATGAGGCGTACATGAGATCTAGAAACCAATGTATGATGGATCACATGAAATCACAAAAGATTCAGTTTTCATAGTAAAGAATCACCTTTTCCAGTTTCTAACCCTAATACATGGTCCCAGATAAAAACCATGTCTCTAATACCAATTGAAGGATCAAAAATGAAAAACATCAAAGAAAACACAATGAAAAAGTTTCAGTTTTCGATCCACATCTAGGAGAGAGTATTTACTTGTCTTGTTTGGTTGTGCAAATCAACCAACAAGGTGCCAAATTGCATTAGATCTTGTGATGGAAAGGGATAAGGAGGCCTCGGTGGTTCAATCGGTATTGTTGCCAATCTTCTACTCCAACGCATCAAAGTTCTCCAATCTTCTTCTTTTAGTCTTTCGGAGTATGACTCTACCTTGATCTTGGTTTAGCTTGGTGAAAGCTTATTTGGATAACAAAGACCCACTCCTAGAGAAAGCGAGAGAAAACCCCAAGAGGAAAGGTGGCTGCACACACATAAGGGAGAGAGTTAGGGTTGGGAAACCTTTTCCATCTCATCCTTATATATGTTGGTCACCATAGGACTTAAAGAAATCCAAGTAGCTCAAAACACACTTAGCCCTAATGGTCTTAGTGTTGGGCTCACAAACCAATCCTCTTTGTTATCTTTTTTGGGCTTTATCAAATACCCAAGACTATTTCCAATTGGACTTTTAATATATGTCAACATATATTAGCCCAATGAAATAATTTATTCCAGCCTAAATTTTCTACTTTGATACCATCTTTTGACACAATATGGCCGAGAAACAACACTATGTCCAGCCAAAACTCATATTTTCTAAATTTGGTATTGGGCCTATGTTCCCTCAATTTCTCTAATATTAGTCTCAGATGCTCAGCATGTTCCTCTAGGATCTTAGAATAGATAAGTATGTCATCAATAAACACCACCCCGAATTTGTCTAGGTATGGTTGGAAGACTCGATGCATTAAATCCATGAATACTGCCGGTGCATTTGTCACTCCAAATGGGATTACCAAAAATTCATAGTATCTGTACTTGGTGTTGAAAGCCGTCTTGGTGACATCTTGCTCTTTGATACAAACTTGATAATAACTCTGCCTTAGGTCAAGCTTTGAATAGCAACTAGATCCCTGAAGTTGATCAAACAGCTCTTCGATCAAGGGTAAGGGATATTTATTTCTTAATTATCAAATTATTCAGTCCCATGTAATCAATGCATGTCATTATATGTTCCCTCAATTTCTCCAATATCAGTCTCAGATGTATAGTATGTTCCTCTAGGCTCTTAGAATAGATAAATATGTCATCAATAAACACCACCACAAATTTGTCCATGTATGGTTAGAAGGCTCGATGCATTAAATCCATGAATACTGCCAATGCATTGGTCACACCAAATGGCATTACAAAAAGTTCATAGTATCCATACCAAAATTTCATAGTATCTAACCTAACTTTATAATTTGCCAACTAGTCCATTCCCAATATTACATTATAATCATCAATAGATAGCAATATAAGATCTCCTTCTAAATTTTCTTTCCCTACCTTAATATCGCAACTCTGCAAATATTTATTCTCTTTCATTATCGTTCCTAAAGGAGTACTCACCAAAAAGGTATTGGGTAATTCAATCCCATCCCAATCGAAATGATAAGCATAGTTCTTGTTTACATAAGAATGTGTCAATTCGGGGTCTCTTAAAACATTAATAGAGCAGCCTTATATAGTGAGCGTACCTTCAACTACAGCCGTATTTGCTCTAATCTCTTCTGAGTTCAAAGCAAACACCTTCTTTTTAAGTTGAGGTTTTTGCCCGCAGCTACTAGAGGTTCCCATAGTTGCTACCCATGGGTTGAGCCAGGGTCCCCTAACTAATTTTTAATGGTTTAGAATAGTTGTTATGGAGGTGAGTCATGTCCCCACATTTTTAGGATTTTCTGATAGTGCCTTTGGACCAACAATCCTTCTCCACGTGACCTTGCTTGCCTGAGTATCGATTAGTGGGCAAATTCTGTATTAGGCCTTCTAGTGTCATGTGAGCTTATTTCCCTTTATTCTTTCATGCTGACTCGTAGTTCCTTTGTTAATTTGCTGCCTCTGAGGATGCCCAGGTGGTTGGAAAGTTCTCTGGGCCATTCTGTTCTTATCTTCATTCTCAGTCCTAGTAGCTATATCTACTGTTGTTGAGTAAGTGGTTGGTGGAAACGGAGCCAAAGCTCTCATCAATTCTTGTCGCAATCCTTTTATAAATTTCCTGGCCCTGTTTTTCTCAGTATTAGCTATCCTCTTGCAGTATTTCGACAACTAGTTCAATTGTGTAGCATATTGTGCTATAGATATACTCCCCTACTTTAGGTTCTAGAAGTCATCCTCTCTCTTCTCCATGATCCATTGTGGGATGTACTCTCCCTTAAAGGCCTCGATGAAATTATTCTAGGTCCAATCCTGATCAATCCTTTCCCATTCCTCTTAAACATGTTACCACTATGTGCATGCCAGTCTTTTCAGCCTAACAGCTGTGAACTTAACCATCATTTTCTTTGAATATTACAAAGTGGAAAATATATCCTCTATTTGCTCAGTCAACTATTCTGGCTTCTAGTCATATTCAACCTCTCCCATAAAAGTGGGAGGTTGGAATTTCAGAAGCCTCTCCAAAGCTTCATCCTCTCCCATTGGTGTTTTTTATGTTGACAAAGTCTGCAGGATTTCGGTCATTTCTTCAAAGGTAATTTTGATTCCACCCCTTGCTCAGGTTTATAGTCACCTCCCTTATTCGGGGTTGACAATTGAGTGACTTCATATTGAGAAGTCGTTGGTTCTGGCTCAGAAACTTTTCTACTGGTTATGGCAACTTGACGTTTTGGGGCCATTCTAACAATGCACCAATGTAATGAGTATGTAACAAAGCTTCAAATTGATATGCATTCAAGTCTTGCAAATTTTCAAATAATACCTCATGCAAGTTTTTTTTACTCTATTCCAAACACATAACCTATCAAATATTTAGACATGAAAGAAATGTTTGAAATATCTAATATATCACTACCAGAAAAATGATAATTGGCGAAGAATATTTGCGACGGCTTTTGGGCCGTCACTAATTTGTGACGAAATAGCAACGGAATAAAAAATTTGAAAAAATTTTATTTTTTTTAAAGTCTGTGGCTAATCCGTCACTATCACCGATGGATTAACGATAGACATTTAGTCGTCGCTAATTAGAGATGGATTTGCAATGATTTTTTTAATTATTCATTAGCACTAATTAAATTGAACCCATTGCAAATTCGTCGCTAATTAAATTAAAGACGTTGCAAATCCGTCGCTAATTAGCAATGGCTTTGTGATGACCCTTTTTTAATATATAATTAACACTAACAAATGAAAGTTTCGTTACAAATTCATTTCTAATTAGCGACTGCCCTCCAAAGTTTGAAAATAAATTTATTTTTAAAATTTTAAAAAAATGAGTCGTCAAAAATCCCTCTCTAATTAGTAACAGATTTGCAACGACTTATTTTTCAAATTTAAAAAATAAATTTATTTTTAAATTTTCGATGGCCGTCGCAAAGCCATCGCTATTTAGCAACGGATTTGAGATGGCCTTCCAAATTTTGAAAATAAATTCATTTTTTAAAATTTGAAAAAAAATGTCACAAATCCCTCATTAATTAGCAACGAATTTGTGACGGCTTATTTTTTTAAATTTAAAAAATAAATTAATTTTTACATTTTGGAGGGTAGTTGCAAAGCCCTTGCTAATTAGCAATGGATTTGCCATGGCCTTCAGAATTTTGAAAATAAATTATTTTTTTTAATTTGAGAAATTAGTCATCACAAATCCCTTTCTAATTAGTAACGGATTTGTGACGGCTTATTTTTTAAATTTTTAAAAAATAAATTTATTTTTAAATTTTACATTCATCATTTTAGCCTATGATGCGTAGATTTTGGGTGTAGAAAAATCATACAATTTAAATTCATCCCTAGCCAAGTCTTAATTAAAATATTAATCCCCAAATTACACATGAGTAAGTATACTCATTGCAAGTATATCATAGGGAATTAACGAGTATCGATCCTTAAGGAACAACTACCATTAGTTATTGTTCATTTATTGTATAACTGAACCGATAAAGTAATAATATAATAAAAATAAAAATAGAGAAAAATATATACGACTCAAGGATGAAAGAATATGCAATTTAGACAAGTATTCTTGAAGACATAGCAATGAATTACTTTAGCAAGTATCGCAAACAATTATTATCTTGGTATTATGAAGGAATTAAAATAGACTCACTTCGTTTGCAATCCATAGAATCACTATCTTCTAGTTAAATTAATAAACATATTATGTCTCATCCAATTTACCAAAAAGATGCATTAAAATTAATCCAAACATAAATCCTTATATCCTAGGTGATTTAAAGCACAAAATTAGTTAATGAATCTATATTCTAGCAATCATCAACTAATCTTTGATTACCTAATTTCTTGACAATTAACCTTTTTTTTAGGCAAGTTAAGAGATAACAAATATAAAATTAATTAAATTGAAACTATTATCAACTTCTTTTGCAAGCAAGTTAATAAGATGAATCAATCAATTAATTCCTTAATTGAAACATGTAATCAAATACAAAAAATAATGGTTAATTGATCAAAAGATTAAATCAACTCAAAAATCATGAATCACAAAATAATGTCAAATTGCAATGAAAACATTATTCACATTATTGTTCTAGAAAAAGAAAATAAAGGTAAAAGAAAGAACTTATAGATAAACTTTCCTTCTTCTCCTTCAAGACCTTCTTGAACAATGCACCTTGATTGATGAATCTCTTCTTCAATGATTAATTAAAAGCTTTAATCCTTGGATTCATATGTTTTTCTTGTGTTTTCCTTGCTTAAATAAGCTCCCAAGATGCCAAAATTCGTCCCTTAAGAGTTCTAGACCAAGTATAAGTTGGAAAATACCAAAATTCTTAGGAAATTCCCAAATCCGCGCGTAACAAGAAAAATTCGCCGCCTTAGGCAACGTTGGGCCAACGCCGGCTCAATGCTGCTCCAAGGCGGCGATTTTTCTTATTTTGCTCAGATTTGGGAATTTCCTATGATTTTTTTGTATTTTCTAACTTGTACTTGGCATAGAACTCTTAAGGAACGAAATTTTGACATCTTGGGAGCTTATTTATGCAAGGAAAACACAAGGAAAACATATGAATTCAATGATCAAAGCTACCAATCAATCACAAAAAGAAGAGATTCATCAATCAAGGGGCATGATTCAAGAAGGTTTTCAAAGAGAAGAATGGGGGCTTGTCTATGAGTTCTTTCTTTTACCTTTGATTTCTTTTTCTAGAATAATGATGTAATTAATGTTTTTTTATTGTAATGTGACATTATTTTGGCATCCATGATTTCATGAGTTAATTTAGCTATTTGATCAATTTACTATCATTCTTGGTGTTTGATTAGTTGTGATTATTGAAGAATTGATGAATCTAGATTTGATTCTAATTAACTTGGGAAACGATGTTATGAGTTGATTTAATTTCATTAATTTCATATTTGTTATCTCTTAACGGACTTGAGAAATGAAGTTAAGAACAAAGAACTAAGGTAATCAAAGATTAGTCGATTGCACCTAGAGTATAGAGTTATTTGCTAATTTCATGTTTATTATCACATAGAGTATAGAGATAATTGTTGAAGGATGAGTTTAATGCATCTTTTTGATTATGTTGGTTTGATTGGAAAATCTGCTAATTTAATCATGAGATAATGAGTTTATGACTTAGAAAATGATTGGACTCTATTATAATTCCTTCATGATGCTAAGATGATAATTAACTGTGATATTTACTAATAATTCATTGTTATATCTTCAAGAATATTTGTCTAAATTGCATATTCTTTTATCATTGAGTTGTATATATTTATCTTTATTTTCTTTTTATTCTCTCATCACTTTATTTAGTTGGTTAAACAATGAATGAAAACATTGAAAAGTAACTAATGGTTGTTGTTCCTTGAGGATCAATACTCATTAATTCCCTATACTATGTTTGCGATGAGTATACTTGCTCGTGTGTGTAATTTTGGGATTAATGTTTTAATTAAAACTTAGCTAGGGATAGATTTAAATTTGAATGATTTTTCTACACCTAAAATTCACGAATTAGGTCAACTTCTTCCTTTCATTTGGGCATACTATCATTCCTCCCTTCTTTGGTGCCACTTGTGTTGGACTAACCTAAATACTATCAGAAATGGAGTAAATAATTCCTAAATCTAATACCTCACCTTTTACCACATCACTCATGTAACACCCTACTACCTAGGCCCGCCAGGGCCGGGGATGTCGCCCCGTCCAAAGGACAAGGGGTCTTTATAACTAGGTCACACAAATAAAATAGCGGAATAAAAATGGTACTTGAACTTAAAATTTATTACATTCCAAAAAAAAAAAAAATCCAAGAAATCAATCCAAGAATACCCAAAACAAATTCATAATAAAATTCATCCACTCTCATCTCCCCCAAACATTACACAAAATAAATCATCAGAAAATTCTCCCAAAGCAGGCAATATTTAGCTACTCATCCCCACAGTAGGATCGACCTGAAATCATGGTAAAAATGGTGGTGAGACAGAAATCTCAGTAAGTCCGTGCGTGCTTAAGTGTCGGGAGAAAACAGTTCGTGAATGCAAAATATAAAATTCTTTATAAGAGATCACTGGCAAGCAATAAACATTAGTAAAAAGCAAGAGTGGTATTTTAGCTTTTCCAACCATAAATAATCAATAAAATCAACCACTCAAAAGAAATGGTCATGGGTTACCACACGTTGGGCCCCATAACCGCATGGTCAGCATGCCACACTTTGTGCATACTGCCGGTCAGAATGCCACACTTTGTGCAGACTGACAAAAGTAGGTGATCGACCTACTGGGCAAGATACTCCTCTTTCTTTATACCCAAACAACAACCGGGTGTCCATTCCGGCAAAACACAGTCACTTGACTGAAAAGAACGCTGCTAGCTAGGACCGACACGACTCTACTGGACTGACGTCTTATCCGGGAAGGACTCACCCCTCAGAGGTGGCCACCTACTGAGAGACTTACCTTAACCCCTCAAAGACTAGCCCTAATAGTCCACCCTTATTGAGTACTCAACGACGTTTCCCACTTGGGATAAAATGAACAAAACACTGTTCCACATGAAAATGGCAATTTAAGGGCTTTCAAAGTCTTTGTCAAAATCAGTTTTAGAAAGAGTTTTGAGTTTGATTAAATCTGCTCATTGATCTTTAAAAAATTCAATTGTTTGAAATAAGAAAGAATTCAACCCTCAATTGCCTTTACATAAATGAGTGTCCATACACTCTACATTTGGCTTGCCATAATAAACATTTCACATCAATCAGGTTTTATGCAGGAGCTTACCTGATTCTTGCTCACAATAAAAGGTCTCCAACAGCTGACCTAACCCCGCATGGGCAAATACAAATCACAATCAATTTTGTGCCACAATCCATTTCCTCAATTTTAAATCAACTCAACTTACTACTACCATGATCCTAGTATCCCAAGCTCTAAGGCCAAACAATAAATAAATAGGTTTATAAGTTGAGCCTAATTTGATATTTAAAATAATTAATGGTTTGGGAAATAAATTCTAATAAGTTGAAAATTTAAATCTTGCTAAGAAAAATTTAGAGTTTATTTGATCAAGAGTCCTAGGTAGTATTAAATAAAATAATGATTTATTAATAATTTAGTTGTTAGAAAATAATTAATAGCTAAAATTAATTGAAAATAGATTTAATGAGTCTTGCTTGAACAATAATAAATAAATTCTTAATGGGTTTTGATTAAAAGATAATAATTAAATTATTAGTAATAAATATTTTACTAATTATAATTATTTCCATAAAAGGCTTTATTTGATTTCATTATTTTAAGTAATATATATATATATATATATATATAATTTTTCTAGCAAAAGCTATTATTTATTTGACTAAAATATCCTTATTATATATAACAATCCAGATCTACCCTTCTTAGGGTTTTTTCGAAATTACTAGTAAAATTATATTATTAAATATTTTATTCATGAAATAAAAATTAGCTTAGGGACAACTAGATCATGATCAAATTTCTATGGCTAACCACAATCAAGAACATATACAATCCTTCAATTCATCAAATCATCCAAATCATGCATATAAGTATAGATCTAAATTTATCAAGATATGATCTAACCTCTACTAGCATAAATATGATCATGGCTTCAATAATCCAACATGAATATAAATTCTATTCACCAAAGGTGACATAATCTTTAGCATACTTCATCACAAATACTACCTATGACATGGAAACATGCATCAAACCCCAAATCATCATTCAATCAACCAAGATAAACCTTCCATGCATAAATCCCATCTTTTTCACAATCATACATATATTCATGCTTCAATCTCAACAATACATACTCAAATCCTATCGCAATCCACATACTATCAACATCATCCTAGAGACATGAATCTAGAATTTAAAAGAAAGATTGAAGGGACTTACTTGGTTAAGGAATACCTTGAAGGAGTTTAGAATGGATCTCAACCCCTAGATGCCTAGCTTCGTCTAAGGAAGATGGAGAAAGCATGGCCATGGGAGAAGAAGCTATCCGGCCAAGAGAAGAGAGTTTCGGCCATGAGAGGAGAGAGAGAGAGAGAGAGAGAGAGAGAGAGAGAGAGAGAGAGAGAGAGACCATTAGCATGTTTATTCATATATATTTTCACTAGAGATCAAGATTGGTGAAGATGAAGTTGTTAGAACAAACCTACCTTGAAGGTGTTCTTGAACCTTCATAGAATTTTCTGGTTTTTTATCCAAACTAGCAAGTTGGTTTGTCGAGTTTGATGTTAAGAATGGTGTTGATGGACTCATGGCAGTGAGTAGGTGAAATCTGGAAATTTTAGAGAATGTTTGAAGTGGTTTGGAGGGGTATTAGGTGACAGGAAGGAGTAGGTGTTCTTGGTGAGTTGTGTGTGTTCTTGAAGGTTGAAGGGATTTGAGAGATTTTGTTTTGCAGCTGCCGAAATTCTGTGAGAACTAGGGCTGCTGAATTTTCTGTAGGATCTAGGAAGATGGCTCTCTGGTTTGGAAGGGAAAAGGAAAGGCTAGTTGTTAAAATCCTTGAAGAATATTTTTAGGAAGCAAATTTGGAAACTAAATATTCAAGAATATCTTGATTATTGGAGAGCTTTGGAAGTTTGCCATGGCCGACTGTTTTGAGCAGTATTTCGGTTGATTGAAAGCTGGTTTAAGGAGGCTTATGGTGGCCGAAAACAAGGAGCATAATGGTGAAGAAAAAGTCTGGTTATTTGAGGGATACTTTATGGAAGGTTGCTAAACCAAGGTGGCTGGAATTTTGGTAATCAATCAAGCATGATTGCAGGGATTTGTTGGAGAGATTTTCGGGCAGCCATGTCTGAATTTCATGCAGAAGCTTAAGAGAGATAATGGAGCTCAGTTACTGAAGGTTTAAGGGAAGTTTATGCAGAACAAGGATGGGGTTTCGGCTGGGAGAGAATTAGGAAACAAAGCTGGACAGTTAGACTGCACAGGATTTTCGCTAGGCTGGAATTCCTGGACAGTTTTTCGGCTGCCATTTTCCAGCCAGCTTGCAGAGATTTTGAAGGGGAATTTCAGGGGCTTTCAAGGCTGGTTTCCAGCCTTCTTCATGGAGGAAAAACATGGCTAAGGTGCTGAACAAAATCTGGAAGAAAACAGCTTGGTTTTGGATCTCCAAAGCTGCGATTTGCACAGGAATTTTTCTGGTTTTGCACCACTTTTGTGCAGTCCGAAAATAGCCAGAAAAATCCAGATTCTAGGCTGAACAAAAGGGCCTTTTTCTGGCAGCATTTGGGAGGGAATAATGGTTAAGAATTTCGACACCTTGAAGGCACACAAAGCTAGAAAATTTCAGTTCTATGCATGAAGGGAAATGAACCTAGCTAAAGTGAATTTTTAGCAAGTTCACTAGAGGGATTTATCCTCTTGGAATCTCCTACAACTCTTTCACATTTTTAGACCATAAGATGCCTTTCACTAAGACATTTTGATCCTACAAAACCACAGTACTTTACTGAAATTTCTGGAAAGGAAATGGCTAGAACAACTTGATCAAACTAATGAGTTGAGAAATAAGGAAAATCAAAGATCAAGGGGAAATGAATTCCCCTTAGGAAATTCGTGTAGGGCAAATGAGTAGAATGAGGATACTCCTAACATGTCTCTTTTAGGACAACTTCTCTACCCTACTCCAAGCACATAAAGCCGAAATTATTACTTCCCAAGCAAAAATAAAATTTAACCAAGCTAAAGCTCCTATGATGGAATTTGAACCCAAGACCTCAAGAACTAATTCTAAGGCTCTAACCACTACACCACAACAACTCTTGTTCTTATTTCCCCTAAAAAAAAAAAAAATTCTATTCAATCCTCAAGCTATCCCCCTTTTTCCACCTCAAGCAAAATTACCATTTTGCCCTTCTCAAGCAATACCACACAACCAAGCCTTCAAGACAATAAATCTCAAATCCAAAACACAAAAAATCATATAAAAATATATTTAAATATGCAATAAAGTATGATATGCATCCCAACCCCCCTTACTCCAAGAATGGTTTTGATTGGGGTTTCACATCCTCCCCTCTTTAGAAGAGTTTCGTCCCGAAATTCAAGCATACATCTATTTCAACTCGGGATACTTCCGTTTAACCCATTCTTCTGACTCCCATGTTGCATCCTATGAGCCATGATGCTCCCACTGAATCTTAACCATTGGTATCTGTTTTTTCCGGAAAGTCTTGACACTGTGGTCTAATATCCGTACAGGCTTCTCCACATAGCTCAGGTCGGGCTGCAATACTAACGGTTCATCATTCAATACATGACCGGGATCTGCATTATACTTCTTCAATTGTGACACATGAAACACGTCATGGATACCCGTCAACCTGTCTGGCAGGTCCAATCAGTAAGCTACCGGTCCAATTCTTTCCTTAATTGGAAACGGCCCCAAATATCTCTGATTCAATTTTCCGCCCTTTGGATGCTTCAAAATTCCTCTATTCGGCGTCAACTTCAAAAATATGTTGTCCCCGACTTGAAATTCTAATTCTCTTCGCCGGTTGTCCGCATAGCTCTTCTGCCAACTTTGTGCCGCCTTTAACCTCTCCCTGATCAATTTCACTTTATCCAACATCTCTTGGACACATACTTCTCCGGTTTTGCTTACATGACCGTCTTCGGACCAACTCCAATACAACGGTACTTGGCATTTGCGCCCATATAAAGCCTCATACGGTGCCATCCTGATTGAAGCTTGATGGCTATTGTTATATGATAATTCTGCATACGGTACACACTCTATCCATTTACCTCCGAAGTCCAAAACACAGGCTCTCAGCACATCTCACTTCAATCCGGGCCACCAATAGGCTCTCTTCAAGTCCTGATACATCTTGACTTCCCTCGGATGAATGGCGTACTTTCTCTTGTGCGCTTCTTCCAAATTCGGTCCTTTAATTACTTGCTCTCCGGGTATACACAACCGATCCCTGAAATGTAGAACTCCCGTCTCGTCTAGATGAAATTCACTGCCGGGCCACTTTAGCTCCTTGTCCTTGAAAAGTTGGAACTCGGCGTTGTTTTGCTGAGCTTCCACGATTTCCTTCTTCAGGTCCGGCACCAACTTCAAATTGCTAATGACAATTCCTTTATCTTGCACTTCCACCCTTCTGTCCAACACATCTTGAACCGCTTGCATTTCCTACACTCTTAACCTGGCCATCCCAACCTTCTTGCTCAGGGCGTCTGCCACAACATTGGCCTTCCTGGGATGGTAGTTGATCGGGCATCGGTATTCTTCTAAGAATTCCATCCATCTTCGCTGCCTCAAGTTCAGATCCTTCTGGGTGAAGATATACTTCAGACTTTTATGATCGGTGAACACCTCATATTCGGCTCCATACAGGTAGTGTCGCCATTTCTTTAGGGCGAACACTATAGCTGCTAGCTCCAAATCATGAATGGGGTAGTTGACTTCATGAGGTCTCAGCTTCCGGGAAGCATAAGCAATCACCTTCCGGTCCTGCATCAACACTGCTCCCAGTCCTTCTTTCGAAGTATCGGTATACAACGCGTATGGTTTGCCTTCCTCCGGTAGACTCAATACCGTTGCTGTCATTAGTCTGTGCTTCAGTTCTTGAAAACTCTTCTCGCATTTCTCGTTCCACACATATGGAACATCCTTTCGCAATAATCGGGTCATTGGTGATGCAAATGTCGAAAATCCCTTGATAAACTTCGGTAGTAACCTGTCAGTCCCAAGAAACTCCGGATCTCAGTGATACTCTCCGACTGCTTCCAGTCTGATACCGCTTCAACCTTTGTCGGGTCCACCTTAATTCCCTCCTTGGTCACCACATGGCTAAGGAATGCCACACTGTCCAACCAGAATTTGCACTTGCTGAACTTGGTGTATAGCTTGTGCTCCCGAAGCTTCTCCAATACGAGCTTCAGATGCTCCGCATGCTCCTTCGGACTCTTGGAGTAGATCAAGATATCGTCGATGAAGACTACTACGAACTTGTCCAGATAGGGTCGAAATACTCGGTGCATCAAGTCCATGAATACTGTTGGGGCATTTGTCACCCCGAACGGCATCACCACGAACTCGTAGTGTCCATATCTGGTGTTGAAGGCTGTCTTGGGGATATCATCCTCTCTTATCTGCACCTGGTAGTACCCTTGCCTCAGATCCAACTTAGAGTAGCAACTGGACCCTTGCAACTGGTCGAATAGTTCGTTAATCAACGGTAAGGGATATTTGTTCTTGACCGGTAAGTTATTCAAACCCTAGTAGTCAATGCATAGCTTCAGAGTGCCGTCCTTCTTCTTCACAAATAGCATAGGCGCTCCCCAAGGCGACGTGCTAGGTCTGATATAACCTTGAGTTACTAACTTCTTCAACTGCTCTTTCAACTCTTTCAACTCTGCCGGTGCCATCCAGTACGGAGTCCGCGATACTGGTTCCGCTCTTGGAACTAAGTCGATGGTGAATTCCACCTCTCGGCTAGGAGGTAGAAAATCAAGCTCCGCCGAAAACACATCGGGAAAATCCTTCACTACTTCAGTGTCCTCCAGAGTGCACTGGTCTTTCGGCTTGTTTATCACGTAAGCTAGGTACCCTTGACACCCTTGCTTCAACAATTTTCGGGCTTTAGCCCCCGCAATCAAGTACTTTCATTCTTTCACCCTTTTGCCATTAAATTCCAATACGTCACAACCCCGTCTGATGAACTGGACTGTCTTATTTTTACAGTCCACCCTAGCCCCATGCTTGGCTAACCAGTCCATTCCCAAAATCAAGTCATAATCCTCAATGTCTAACACTATCAAATCTCCCTCCAGGCTTTCTCTCCCCACATTAATTTTACACTCTTTTACATACTGATCTGCTTGCACCATTTTCCCCAGAGGTGTGCTTACCTCTAGAATGAAAAGTAGCTCCACTCCATCCCAACCCAAATGACATGCACACAACTTGTTTATATAGGAGTGAGTAGAGCCAGGATCAATCAAAGCATTAACGGAACGTCCTTGAATAGTGAACGTACCTTCTACCACCGTAGCATTGGCCCCAACTTTCTCTCTGTTGAGAGCGAATACCTTGGCTTTCACTTGCGGCTTCGGTGTTCTACTCCCGGATACTCCCGTGGGGTTGGCTCAGTTGGGTCCCGGGTTCTAAGCCGGGTTTCCTTGCCCGACTCGGTGCAATTTGGGGCAAGTGTTCCTCAGGTGGTTCGGGTCGCCACAGTGATAGCACTTCTTTTCACTACCCTTAGACCAACAATTCCTTTCGATGTGGCCTTTCCTTCCACACTGCCTGCAGGATGGAAAATTCAGGGCAGTTCCATCTGGTGCTATCCGGGCTTGCTTCCCCCGGTTCTGCCATTGGTTATTGGCTGGGCGCTTGTGGGGTTGCGACGTCGGGAAGTGTCCCTGCGGCTGCCTTGGCGGTTGGAAGGGTTTTGCCGCCATCCTGCTGTGATCCTCATTCTCCGTTCGAGTAGCTGCGTCTATAGCCCCCGAATAGGTGGTCGGTGGAGCAGGTGCCAATGCTCTCCTCAACTCCGGTCTCAGCCCCTTGACGAACTGCATCGTCCTATTCTGCTCGGTGTCCACCAATCGCGCGCAGTATTTGGACAACTGGGTGAACCGGGCCGCGTACTGGGCCACCGACATGCTTCCCTGCCTCAGATACTGAAATTCGTCTTCTCGCTTCTCCACAATCCACTGTGGGATATACTTTGCCCTGAAGGCCTCAACGAAGTTGGACCACATCCATTCCTGCTCGTCCGCCTCCCAGTCGTCTTGGACTCGCTGCCACCATGCCCAAGCTGGACCTCTCAATCGGAAAGCTGCAAACTTAACCATCTGCTTCTCGGTGTACTGGAGTGTTACGAATATGTCCTCCATCTGCTCGACCCACTGTTCTGCCTTCTGATCTTGTTCTGCTTCGCCCAGGAAGACGGGCGGCTGAAATTTCAAGAACCGTTCTAAGGCCTCGTCCTCACCCATTGGGTTCCGCATCTCGGTCATCGACTGCAAAATCTCGGCCATTTTGTTGAATGCTTGGCCCATGGTCACATCAACTGGAACTTCAAACCTCGATCCCATATTATGACTGTTCCCTTCACCCCGGTTGGGTGCTTGCATCTGGGTTGTTTCCATTTTCGGTGCCACTTGATCGGCCTCCGGAACTCTTCCACTTGCTGAAGCTGCACGGCGCTTGGGTGCTATTCTAAACCACACCCCAAATGATAAATGTATGCATGTAAGGTTCAAATCATTTTAGTTGCACATGCATTCATAGTCAAATATGTGTAATAGAAATCGAAGATAAATTTTCTCTAAGGAATAAATTCTCTTTCAAAAATGGACTTGTATAAATTCGAAATTTTGATAGAAAGCAGAATTAAAAATCCTTGACATCCAAGTTCTCGAAAAACAGTAAACAAATAAACATCCAAATCAAAATAACTCCTAGTCCTCTAGTCCTCATCAGAATCCTCATCATCAGCCTCATACAACCATCTCCCAGAGTTCTTAGAAAAATCTACTCCAACGCCGCTAGCAAATCCCTCCACTAGCTCCTTCCCAGGGTGCCTAGAACTCTCTCTGGGCTCAACTCGGCTGGAAGAAGAGAGGAAAGAAGGCCTAAGTGGAGACTTACAATCTATCTCCCCCAAGGCATCACTATCTACCGATAAATCCACTATAGGACTAGGAGGGTGGGGAACATGCTCTACGGCTATCTCCTCATCTTCACTATCAGAACTTATATCATCATTCAATCTCTAGGATACTTCATCACAAATACTACCTATGACATGGAAACATGCATCAAACCCCAAATCATCATTCAATCAACCAAGATAAACCTTCCATGCATAAATCCCATCTCCTTCACAATCATACATATATTCATGCTTCAATCTCAACAATACATACTCAAATCCTATCACAATCCACATACTATCAACATCATCCTAGAGACATGAATCTATAATTTAAAAGAAAGATTGAAGGGACTTACTTGGTTGAGGAATACCTTGAAGGAGTTTAGAATGGATCTCAACTCCTAGATGAGTAGCTTCGTCCAAGGAAGATGGAGAAAGCATGGCCATGGGAGAAGAAGCCATCCAGCCAAGAGAAGAGAGTTTCGGCCATGACAGAGAGAGAGAGAGAGAGAGAGAGAGAGAGAGAGACCATTAGCATGTTTATTCATATATATTTTCACTAGAAATCAAGATTGGAGAAGATGAAGTTGTTAGAACAAACCTACCTTGAAGGTGTTTTTGAACCTTCACAGAATTTTCTAGTTTTTTATCCAAACTAGTAAGTTGGTTTATGGAGTTTGATGTTAAGAATGGTGTTGATGGACTCACGGCAGTGAGTAGGTTAAATCTAGAAATTTTAGAGAAGGTTTGAAGTGGTTTGGAGGGGTATTAGGTGAAAGGAATGAGTAGGTGTTCTTGGTGAGTTGTGTGTGTTCTTGAAGGTTGAAGGGATTTGAGAGATTTTGTTTTGCAGCTGCCGATATTCTGTGAGAACTAGGGCTGCTAAATTTTGTATAGGGTTTAGGAAAACAGTAAACAAATAAACATCCAAAACTGGCACCTTAGCCATTTTCATGTGGAACAGTGTTTTGTTCATTTTATCCCAAGTGGGAAACGTCGTTGAGTACTCAATAAGGGTGGACTACTAAGGCTAGTATTTGAGGGGTTATGGTAAGTCTCTCAGTAGGTGGCCACCTCTGAGGGGTGAGTCCTTCCCAGATAAGACGTCAGTCCAGTAGGTCATGCCGATCCGAGCTAGCAGCGTTTTTTTTAGTCAAGTGACTGTGTTTTGCTGGAATGGACACCCGGTTGTTGTTTGGGTATAGAGAATGAGGAGTATCTTGCCCAGTAGGCCAATCACCTACTTTTGTCAGTCTGCACAAAGTGTGGCATTCTGACCGGCAGTATGCACAAAGTGTGGTATGCTGACCATGCGGTTATGGGGCCCAACGTGTGGTAACCCATGACCATTTCTTTTGAGTGGTTGATTTTATTGATTATTTATGGTTGGAAAAGCTAAAATACCACTCTTGCTTTTTTCTAATGTTTATTGCTTGCCAGTGATCTCTTATAAAGAATTTTATAATTTGCATTCACGAACTGTTTTCTCCCGACACTTAAGCACGCACGGACTTACTGAGATTTCTATCTCACCTCCATTTTTACCATAATTTCAGGTCGATCCTACTGTGGGGATGAGTAGCTAGATATTGCCTGCTTTGGGAGAATTTTCTGATGACTTATTTTGTGTAATGTTTGGGGGAGATGAGAGCGGATGAATTTTATTATGAATTTGTTTTGGGTATTCTTGGATTGATTTCTTGGATTTATTATTATATTTTCTTTTTGGGATGTAATAAATTTTAAGTTCAAGTATAATTTTTATTCCGCTATTTTATTTGTGTGACCTAGTTATAAAGACCCCTTATCCTTTGGACGGGGCGACATCCCCAACCCTGGCGGGCCTAGGTAGCGGGGTGTTACAAGTGGTATCATAGCCTAGGTTTAGGCAATTATTCATAGTATATATGCCATTTATTTAAGTTTAAATCTTTATTTAACCTATCTTGTTGATGCCGTAGGATGGTTAGAATGCTTAGGACCGCGGGAAAAGGTAGCAGTAGCACCCGCCTATCCCTATATACCCGGAGGACCTTCCAGTTACCCAGCCTACCCCTCAGCCAGTTGTTCCTATAGAGGATAGCAGTGATGATGAGGTGCAGATTCTTAAGCCACCCCCAATCCCGGTAATAGATATAAGTTCTGACAGTGAAGATGAGGAGATAGCCGTAGAGCATGTTCCCCATCCTCCTAGTCCCATAGTAGATTTATCGGCAGATAGTGATGACCCGGGGGAGATAGATTGTGAGTCTCCACCTAGGCCTTCTTTCCTCCCTTCTTCCAGCCGAGTTGAGCTCGGGGAGAGTTCTAGGCATCCTGGGAAGGAGCCAGTGGAGGGATTTGCTAGCGGGGTTGGGGTAGATTTTTCTAAGAACTCTGGGGAATGGTTATATAAGGTCGACTTTGAAGATTCTGATGAGGACTATAGAAGCTAAGAGCTGATATGATCAGGATGCTTACTTATTACTTTTTGTAAACTTCTGTGTTAAGGAATTTCCTTTCTATTTACTGCTTTCATTTCAAAATTTATGCAAATAGGAGTACCTAGAGTACTCTACGATTTGAGAAAAAAAAATTTATGCAATTCTTTTTACAAAAACCTGCATATAATTTTCTTTTACCTAAACCTGAATGTGAATGCATGCTCAAAATATTTTAAACTTACATGCATAAACTCATCATCTGGGCATGATTGAGGATGGCACTCGAGCGTCGTGTAACCACATCAACAAAAGAGTTCCGGAAGCAGAGCCTGTAGCACCGGAGTTTGAGATGACGCAAATACCGTCACCTAATCGGGGGGATGAGAACGAGCCAGATTCGGAATTGGGGTCTGAAGCACCGGTTGATGTGTCAATGGGACAGGCATTCAGTAAGATGGCGGAGATTCTACAAATCCTGACGGAGCGGAGGGACCTCAAAGGAGAAGATGAGGCATTAGAGCGGTTTTGAAGTTTCAGCCGCCGTCTTCTTGGGCGAAGCCGAGCAAGATCAGAAGGCAGAGCAATGGATCGAGCAGATGGAGAATATATTTGCAACGCTCCAATACACCGAGAACTGGATGGTTAAATTTGTGGCATTCCGTTTGAGAGGCCCAACTCAGGCATGGTGGCAGCGGGTTCAAGACGACTGGGAAATGGTTGAGCAGGAATGGACGTGGTCTAGTTTTGTTGAAGCCTTCAGAGCTGAATACCTCCCTCAGTGGATAGTGGAAAAGCGAGGGGACGAATTTCAAAATTTGAAGCAGGGAGGCATGTCAGTGGCCCAGTACGCAGCACGATTCACCTAGCTGTCGAAGTACTGTAAGAGATTAGTGGACACGGAGTAGAATAGGACAAGGCAGTTTGTTAAAAGATTGAGGCCGGAATTGAGGAGGGCGTTGGCACCTTCTCCTCCAATAACCTATTCGGGGCCCGTAGACGCAGCTACCCGAACAGAAAATGAGGACCGTAGTAGAATGGCATCGAGGCCTTTCCAGCCGCCAAGGCAACCGCAAGGACCTTTCCAGAGACAGCAATCCAACAAGCGCCCTACTAACCAGTAGTGGAAGACCCGGGAAGGCCAACGTTGTTGCTGATGCACTGAGCAGAAAAGTTGGAATGGCCAGACTGAGAGTACAAGAAATTCAAGTGGTTCAAGATTTGTTGGACAGAAAGGTGGAAGTCCAAGACGAAAGAATTGTCGTCAGCAATTTGAAGTTGATACCGGATTTGAAGCAGGAAATCGTGGAAGCTCAGCAA
Organism: Voacanga thouarsii; assembly: GCA_026120185.1. Taxonomy (NCBI): domain Eukaryota; kingdom Viridiplantae; phylum Streptophyta; class Magnoliopsida; order Gentianales; family Apocynaceae; genus Voacanga; species Voacanga thouarsii. The sequence goes on along the minus strand of JANUWF010003365.1, from coordinate 207,407 downwards.
AGCAACGCCAAGTTTTAGCATTTCAAGGACAAGGAGCTTAAGTGGCCAGGCAGTGATTTCCGTCAAGACGAATGGGGAGTTTTGTATTTCAGAGATCAGTTGTGTGTACCCGGGGAGCAGCAATTAATGGACAGAATTTTGGAAGAGGCGCACAGGAGCAAGTACGCCATTCATCTGGGAGAAGTCTGTGTCCAGGAGATGTTGGATAAAGTAAAATTGATCAGGGAGAGGTTGAAGGCAGCTTAGAGCCGACAGAAGAGCTATGGGACAACCGGCGAAGAAAATTAGAATTTCAAGTCGGGGACAGCGTATTTTTTAAGTTGACGCCGAATAGAGGAATTTTGAAGCATCCAAAGGGCAAAAAATTGAATCTGAGATATTTGGGGCCGTTTCCGATTAAGGAAAGAATTGGACTGGTAGCTTATTGAATGGACCTACCGGACGGGTATCTATGATGTGTTTCATATGTCATAATTGAAGAAGTATAATGTGGATCCCGATCATGTATTAAATGATGAACCGTTAGTATTGCAGCCCGACCTAAGCTATGTGGAGAAGCCTGTACAGATATTGAACTGCAGCATCAAGACTCTTCGAAACAAACAGACACCAATGGTTAAGATTCAGTGGGAGCATCATGGCTCACAGGATGCCACATGGGAGTCGGAAGAATGGATTAAACGGAAGTATCCCGAGTTGAAATAGAGGTATGCTTGAATTTCGGGACGAAATTCTTCTACGGAGGGGAGGATGTGAAACCCCAGTCAAAACCATTCTTGGAGTAAAGGGGTTGGGATGCATATCATACTTTATTGCATGTTTAAATATATTTTTATATGATTTTCTGTGTTCTGGATTTGAGATTTATTGTCTGGAAGGCTTGGTTGTGGGTACTGCTTGAGAAGGGCAAAATGATAATTTTGCTTGAGGTGGAAAAAGGGAGATAGCTTGAGGATTGAATAGAAAATATTTTTTTTTTTAGAGGGGAAATAAGAACAAGAATTTTTATGGTGTAGTGGTTAGAGTTTTAGACTTAGTTCTTGAGGTCTTGGGTTCAAATTCCATCATAGGAGCTTTAGCATGGTTAAATTTTATTTTTGCTTGGGAAGTAATAATTTCGGCTTTATGTGCTTGGAGTAGGGTAGAGAAGTTGTCCTAAGAGAGACATGTTAGGAGTATCCTCATTCTACTCCTTTGCCCTACACGAATTTCCTAAGGGGAATTCATTTCCCCTTGATATTTGATTTTCCTTATTTCTCAACTCATTAGTTTGATCAAGTTGTTCTAGCCATTTCATTTTCAGAAATTTCAGTAAAGTACTGTGGTTTTGTAGGATCAAAATGTCTTAGTGAAAGGCATCTTATGGTCTGAAAATGTGGAAGAGTTGTGGGAGATTCCAAGAGGATAAATCCCTCTAGTGAACTTGCTAAAAATTCACTCTAGCTAAGTTCATTTCCCTTCATGCATAGAACTGAAATTTTCCAGCTTTGTGTGCCTTCAAGCTGTCGAAATTCTTAACCACTATTCCCTCCCAAATGCTGCCAGAAAAAGGCCCTTTTGTTCAGCCTAGAATCTAGATTTTTCTGGCTATTTTCGGACTGCACAAAAGTGGTGCAAAACAAGAAAAATTCTTGTGTAAATTGCAGCTTTGGAGATCCAAAACCAAGTTATTTTCTTCCAGATTTTGTTCAGCACCTTAGCCATGTTTTTTCCTCCATGAAGAAGGTTGGAAATCAGCTTTGAAAGCCCCTAAAATTCCTCTTCAAAATCTCTGCAAGCTGGCTGGAAAATGGCAGCCGAAAAACTGTCCAGGAATTCCAGCCTAGCGAAAATCCTGTGCAGTCTAACGGTCCAGCTTTGTTTCCTAATTCTCTCCTAGCCGAAACCCCATCCTTGTTCTGCATAAACTTCCCTTAAACCTTCAGTAAATGAGCTCCATTATCTCTCTTAAGCTTCTGCACGAAATTCAGACATGGCTGCCTGAAAATCTCTCCGACAAATCCCTGCAATCATGCTTGATTGATTACCAAAATTCCAGCCACCTTGGTTTAGCAACCTTCCATAAAGTATCCCTCAAATAACCAGACTTTTTCTTCACCATTATACTCCTTGTTTTCGGCCACCATAAGCCTCCTTAAACCAGCTTTCAATCAACCGAAATACTGCTCAAAACAGTCGGCCATGGCAGACTTTCAAAGCTCTCCAATAATCAAGATATTCTTGAATATTTAGTTTCCAAATTTGATTCCTAAAAATATTCTTCAAGGATTTTAACAATTAGCCTTTCCTTTTCCTTTCCAAACCAGAGAGCCATCTTCCTAAACCCTACAGAAAATTCGGCAGCCCTAGTTCTCACAGAATTTCGGCAGCTGCAAAACAAAATCTCTCAAATCCCTTCAACCTTCAAGAACACACACAACTCACCAAGAACACCTACTCGCTTCCTTTCACCTAATACCCCTCCAAACCACTTCAAACCTTCTCCAAAATTTCCAGATTTAACCTACTCACTGCCGTGAGTCCATCAACACCATTCTTAACATCAAACTCCATAAACCAACTTACTAGTTTGGATAAAAAACTAGAAAATTCTGTGAAGGTTCAAGAACACCTTCAAGGTAGGTTTGTTCTAACAACTTCATCTTCTCCAATCTTGATTTCTAGTGAAAATATATATGAATAAACATGCTAATGGTCTCTCTCTCTCTCTCTCTCTCTCTCTCTCTCTCTCTCTCTCTCTCTCTCTCTCTCATGGCCGAAACTCTCTTCTCTTGGCTGGATGGCTTCTTCTCCCATGGCCATGCTTTCTCCATCTTCCTTGGACGAAGCTACTCATCTAGGAGTTGAGATCCATTCTAAACTCCTTCAAGGTATTCCTCAACCAAGTAAGTCCCTTCAATCTTTCTTTTAAATTCTAGATTCATGTCTCTAGGATGATGTTGATAGTATGTGGATTGTGATAGGATTTGAGTATGTATTGTTGAGATTGAAGCATGAATATATGTATGATTGTGAAGGAGATGGGATTTATGCATGGAAGGTTTATCTTGGTTGATTGAATGATGATTTGGGGTTTGATGCATGTTTCCATGTCATAGGTAGTATTTGTGATGAAGTATGCTAGAGATTATGTCACCTTTGGTGAATAGGATTTATATTCATGTTAGATTATTGAAGCCATGACCATATTTATGTTAGTAGAGGTTAGATCATATCTTGATAAATTTAGATCTATGCTTATATGCATGATTTGGATGATTTGATGAATTGAAGGATTGTATATGTTCTTGATTGTGGTTAGCCATAGAAATTTGATCATGATTTAGTTGTTCCTAAGCTAATTTTTATTTCATGAATAAAATATTTAATAATATAATTTTACTAGTAATTTCGAAAAAAACCCTAGGAAGGATAGATCTGGATTATTATATATAATAAGGAAATTTTAGTCAAATAAATAATAGCTTTTGCTGGAAAAATAATATATATATATATATATATATATTACTTAAAATAATGAAATCAAATAAAGCCTTTTATGGAAATAATTATAATTAGTAAAATATTTATTACTAAAAATTTAATTATTATATTTTAATCAAAACCCATTAAGAATTTATTTATTATTGTTCAAGCAAGACTCATTAAATCTATTTTCAACTAATTTTAGCTATCAATTATTTTCTAACAACTAAATTATTAATAAATCATTATTTTATTTAATACTACCTAGGACTCTTGATCAAATAAATTCTAAATTTTTCTTAGCAAGATTTAAACTTTCAACTTATTAGAATTTATTTCCCAAACCATTAATTATTTTAAATATCAAATTAGGCTCAACTTATAAACCTATTTATTTATTGTTTGGCCTTAGAGCTTGGGACACTAGGATCATGGTAGTAATAAGTTGAGTTGATTTAAAATTGAGGAAGTGGATTGTGGCTCAAAATTGATTGTGATTTGTATTTGCCCATGCGGGGTTAGGTCAACTGTTGGAGACCTTTTATTGTGAGCAAGAATCAGGTAAGCTCCTGCATAAAACCTGATTGATGTGAAATGTTTATTATGGCAAGCCAAATGTAGAGTGTATGGACACTCATTTATGTAAAGGCAATTGAGGGTTGAATTCTTTCTTATTGCAAAAAATTGAATTATTTAAAGATCAATGAGCAGATTTAATCAAACTCAAAATTCTTTCTAAAACTGATTTTGACAAAGACTTTGGAAACCCTTAAATTGCCATTTTCATGTCTAACAGTGTTTTGTTCATTTTATCCCAAGTGGGAAACGTCGTTGAGTACTCAATAATGGTGGACTACTAGGGCTAGTCTTTGAGGGGTTAAGGTAAGTCTCTCAGTAGATGGCCACATCTGAAGGGTGAGTCCTTCCCGGATAAGACGTCAGTGCAGTAGGTCGTGCTGGTCTAAGCTAGCAGCGTTCTTTTCAGTCAAGTGACTGTGTTTTGCCGGAATAGACACCCGGTTGTTGTTTGGGTATAGAGAAGGAGGATCACCTACTTTTGTCAGTCTGCACAAAGTGTGGCATTCTGACCGGCAGTATGCACAAAGTGTGGCATGCTGACCATGCAGTTATGGGGCCCAACGTATGGTAACCCATGACCATTTCTTTTGAGTGGTTGATTTTATTGATTATTTATGGTTGGAAAAGCCAAAACACCATTCTTGCTTTTGACTAATGTTTATTGCTTGCCAGTGATCTCTTATAAAGAATTTTATACTTTGCATTCACGAACTGTTTTCTCCCAACACTTAAGCACCACGGACTTACTGAGATTTCTGTCTCACCACCATTTTTACCATGATTTCAGGTCGATCCTGCTATGGGGATGAGTAGCTAGATAATACCTGCTTTGGGAGAATTTTCTGATGATTTATTTTGTGTAATGTTTGGGAGAGATGAGAGCGGATGAATTTTATTATGAATTTATTTTGGGTATTCTTGGATTGATTTCTTGGATTTATTATTATTATATATATATATATATATATATATTGGGATGTAATAAATTTTAAGTTCAAGTATCATTTTTATTCCGCTATTTTATTTGTGTGACCTAGTTATAAAGACCCCTTGTCCTTTGGACGAGACGACATCCCCGGCCCTAGCGGGCCTAGGTAGTTGGGTGTTACAACTCACGTTTGGGTTCAACCTATGTTGGGGTTGCATTACGAGCTTTGCTCTTTCTTTTAGCAATATTTTGTAAGTGCAAAAGGAATGGCTAATTCCCTTAATATCCGTGATTTTTCATGCTATGACTCCTATTTTCTCAATAAGCTTACCAATTTGGTCTTTTTCTCCAAAGTAAGGTCTTTTGCTATGATCACTGGAAATCTTTTTCCATTAGCCAAAAATGCATATTTTAAGTGCTTGAGGAGGTCTTTTAGGTCCAATTCTGGTGATTCCTCAACGGGCGACTTCATTCTTCCTAAATTGCTTTTCTCGATTTCTTCCAACTCTCCCAACTCAAGGGTGTTATTTGAGTCTTCCAAATATGCAATTGATCACTCTATCAATTCCATAGAGATATTAGCCAATGATTCCTGCACAAAATCTAAGATATAGGATGTTGCATGCTTTTGTGGATTTGAATAATGACTTTTTCATCCCCAACCCTAAGTGTTAACTTTCTACCGTGAACATCAATTAAAGCTTTGGCAGTAACTAGAATGGGTCATCCTAGGATTAAAGGAATTTTAGAATCTTCATCCATATCAAGAATAACAAAATCCAAAAGAAATATATATCTATCCACTTTAACAAGTACATCATCTACTATTCTCCTAGGGTATTTGATAGACTTATCTGTAAGTTGAATACTCATCCTAGTGGGTTTGGGCTCACCTAGGCCTAGCTTCTTAAAAGTTTTGTACGGTAAAAGAATAATGTTAGAACCTAAGTCAGCTAATGCATTGCAAAATGTGAGAGTACCAACAAGACAAGGAATAGAAAAATTCCCTGGATTATTTTCTTTGCGTGACAAATTCCGTTAATCTTGCAAAATGGCAGAGCATTCTTCATTTAAAACCATAGTGGATAATTCGTCCAATGTCTTCTTATTGACAAGCAAGCTTTTGAGGAGTTTTACATATTTAGGCATATGTATCAAAGCCTTACTGAGTGGGATGTTTATGTGCAGTTGTTTAAAAGCTTCTAGAAACTTATCAAATTGTGCATCTTTTTCTTGCTTTTTGTGTTCGAGTAGGGTAACGAACCGATGGTTGAGAAACCAAGATTTTAGCCTTGCTTTACATGTGGTGCATAGAGGGGAGTGTTAGGATTCGTAGACTCCTAAACGCGGAAAACATCCACGAATCCCTTCCGAGGATCCAAGTAAACGATTCAGAAGATCGTAGGTTTGCAGAATTACCTCTGGTTGGTGAAATCGATATCCTTCGATTCCGATGGTGCTGCTGCACGTGCAACCCGAATGATCATCAGACGCTGCAGTGCGCGAACGTCCTCTATCGAATACACACCACGAACTCACTCGTCACCCGGGAGTGCTAGCGCCTAGGGTTTGAAAGGGTTTTTTTTTCTGGTAGAGAATGGCACGAATGTTCTCAATAGAATTAGACTCTTGAAACAACGGCTAGGGTTTTCTTAAAACCCCCCGAACCTCTTAGAGTCCAACCCTAATAATATCTTATCATATTTTAATTTAAATTCAAATTAAATTAAAACTGATATGATAAGATTCTACCATTATCTCGGTTATTTAAACAATTAATTTACCGAGTCAGATTCTTATAATCTGGACATTATCCAGATACATCGAATGTGGACATATTTCCAAATTCATTGTATCTGGTAAATTTTCTAAGTTCGATTAACTTAGACATATTTCCAAATTCATCAAATCTGATTACCAGAAAAATAACCTAACAAGTTCGCTTATTGTGTGACCGTATAGGTTCATTTAACACTGACAGTGTGCCCAAATCATATTTAAATGGCGCACAAGTTATAAGCGGTTTCTAGTAAAACATTATAACTATTCAGGTTAAATGAAGATCGACGATCTCTTTGAACCAAACCATAATTTTATATTTAGTCCTTTTGTCACACGATATCCAGATTAAGCATAAGGCACGAAGTATGTCATCCTTGTTAAGCTTAATCAATTATTTCTTGATTTTATAGTAGACTGTTCAAACAAATGATATCAATATCTTAGATTGATATATTTGAGCACGGCCATGCATTTTAACAGTCTAACTTATCAAGGGGCCCGTGGATGTCTCTCCCATAATTGAGAGGGACAAATTCCTTCACTATCATTCATATTCCTCTCATTGATTTATTCTATATCCTACAGTAGTCTAATTTATTATCTAATTAAAGACAACTTTAGACAACGTCAAAATATAGAATTTATCAAGTAGGAAACTATGATGAATTTAGGTCGAAGGACTTTTAATATCATTATGGCTAGAAAGTACTTATGACATGTTCCATGAAGTACTCTCACAGTGGGTCATGTCTAATATAATATTCTCTAACATTTATTTATGTTTTGACTCGATATCACAAATATCCATGGCCAGTAAAACATAGCTATCAAGTTACAAACATACTAATCTTAATTTATTATTGTTCCAATAATAATAATCGATCAGGGACAGTTTTAGAATAGTCATTGTATTCATTGTAGGGTTTTACTATCAAGTCACGTACTTGATGACCATAAAATAAAATGCACTATTCATAGAAAGAAAAACCTCATATTATTATATAAAACATAACGACAATAGTATAAGTACAAATTGACTCTAGGGCATATCCTTAACAGTCTCCCATTTGCACTAAGACCAATTTGGCATAAGCCGTAATCCCATTGATCTAGTATGACTATCATGTTTAGACGATGGGAGAGGCTTTGTAAGTGGATCTGCAACATTATCATCAGTTGATACCTTGCATACTTTGACATCTCCTCTATCAGCAATTTCTTGAATGAGATGAAAACGTCTAAGTATATGTTTGGATCGCTGATGTGATCTTGGTTCCTTAGCTTATGCAATGGCTCCATTGTTGTCACAATAGAGAGCCATTAGGTTCACAATACTAGGAACTACATCTAGTTCTGTAATGAACTTTTTTATCCAAACTGCTTCTTTAGCTGCAGCTGAGGCAGCTACATACTCAGCTTCTGTAGTAGAATCGGCCACGGTGTCCTGCTTGGAACTTTTCCAGCTTACAACACCTCTATTCAAACAAAATAGAAAACCTGATTGCGATTTGTAATCATCTATGTCAGATTGAAAACTAGCATCAGTGTAACCATTTACAACTAGCTCGCCTTCTTCTCCTCCATAAACTAAGAACATATCTTTAGTTCTTCTTAAGTACTTTAGTATGTTCTTGACAGCAGTCCAGTGTGCCTCTCCAGGATTTGACTGGAACCTACTCGTCATGCTCAATGCATATGATACATCGGGTCGAGTACATAACATGGCATACATGATAGACCCTATAGTGGAAGCGTATGGTATCTTGTTCATGCGCTCTTCATCATCCTTCGTAGAAGGACTTTGAGTTTTGCTAAGCTTAATGCTATGTGACATTGGCAAGAATCCTCTCTTAGAGTCTTGCATACTGAACCTTTTCAGCACTTTGTCAACATATGCACTTTGACTTAGTCCAATTAGCTTTCTAGATCTATCTCTATAGATCCTTACACCTAGAATATAGGCAGCTTCACCTAAGTCTTTCATTGAAAAATAATTTCCCAACCATGTCTTTACACTTTGTAGAGTTGGGATGTCGTTTCCAATAAGTAAGATGTTATCAACATAAAGTACCAAAAAGACTATTACATTCCCACTCGTTTTCTTATAGACACAAGGCTCATCTTCATTTTTGATAAATTTGAATTCTTTAATTGCTTCATCAAAACGAAGATTCCAGCTTCGAGATGCTTGCTTCAATCCATAAATAGATCTTTGAAACTTGCACACTTTATTAGAATTCAAAGGATCACCAAAACCCTCAGGTTGTGTTATGTACACATCCTTGAGTAAGTTTCCATTAAGAAACGCGGTTTTGACATCCATTTACCAAATCTCATAATCATAATATGCTGCTATGGCAAGAAGAATTCTAATAGATTTAAACATTACAACTGGTGAAAAGGTTTCATCATAATCTATACCATGAGTTTGTCTATAACATTTTGCTACCAGTCATGCTTTGTAAGTATGCACATTTCACTCCATGTCTGTTTTATTTTTGAAAACCCACTTACACCTAATAGTTTTTGAACCTTTAGGTGGATTAACCAAAGTCCAGACTTGGTTATCATACATAGATTGCATCTCAGACTTTATAGTCTCTAACCATTTTCCAGAGTCAGAACTCTTAATGGCTTCTTTATAGGAAGTGGGCTCATCATTAACCATAAGCTCCACATTGTGATCGTCAGTGATGAGGAATCCATATCTCTCAGGTTGCTGACGAACCCTATCAGATCTTCGAGGTCCTTATGCTATAGAAGTAGGCTCATCTTGGATTTGTGAGCCATCTAATCGAGGTTCATTATTTGGTTCAGGCACTAATTGTGATTCTTGAATCTCATCAAGATGTATTTTACTCCCACTAATTCTTTTGGAAATAAATTTCTTTTCAAGAAAGAATCCATTTCGAGCAACAATTACTCTATTTTCTTTTGGAAGATAAAATTGATATCCTTTAGTTTCTTTAGGATGCCCCACAAATATGCATTTATCCGATTTAGGTGAAAGTTTATAAGATAATAAACGCTTTACATAAACTTCACAACCCCAAATCTTCAGAAATAACAAACTAGGTTGTCTCCCAATCCATATATCATATGGCGTTTTCGAACCGATTTAGATGGAACTCGATTTAGTATGAATGCTGTAGTCTCTAAGGCATAACCCCAAAAGGAGATTGGAAGATCAGTTTGACTCATCATTGATCGAATCATATCTAATAAAGTCCGATTTGTCCATTCAGATACACCATTCTATTGAGGTGTTCCAGGTGGTGTTAATTGGGATATAATTCCACAAATTTTAAGATGCTTGTCAAACTCGTGACTTAAGTATTCACCACCTCGATCTGATCGAAGTGTTTTGATACTTTTGCCAAGCTGATTTTGTACTTCATTTTGAAATTCTTTGAATTTCGGGAACGATTCATATTTGTGTTTCATCAGATACACGTAGCCATATCTGCTGAAATCATCTATAAATGTAACGAAGTATTGAAAACCTCCTCTAGCATGTGTATTCATTGGTCCATATACATCAGTATGTATTAGGCCCAATAAATCAGTTGCCCTTTCATTTTGTCTCTTAAAGGGCACTTTAGTCATTTTGCCTAATAAACAAGAGTCACACGTTTCGTAAGATTCTAAATCAAACGATTTTAGAAGCCCATCATTATGAAGCCTTGTTATGCGTTTCTCATTTATATGGCCCAAATGACAATGCCAGAAGTAAGTCTGATTTAAATCATTAGATTTCAATCTCTTAGTATTAATATTATAGATAGACTTGCTGGAAGATCCATGAAGATTGAGAATATAGAGCCCATTTGATAATGAAGCATCTCTATAAAAAAATGCCGTTTTTATTAATGGAGCAAATGTTATTCCTAATAACAAATTCAAAACCTTCTAAATCCAAACAAGAAACTGAAATAATATTCCTACTCATAGCAGGAATATAAAAATAATCATTCAGTTCTAAAACAAGCCCACTAGGCAAAATTAATTCAAAAGTTCTTACAGCTACTGCAGCAACTCTTGCTCCATTCGCAACTCGTAAGTCCATCTCGCCTTTTGCCAAGTCTCTACTCCTTTTTAGACCTTGCACATTTACACAAATGTGAGATCCACAACCGGTATCCAATACCCATGAATCAGAAGTAGACAAATTAATTTCTATAATATAAATACCTGAAGCGGCAGTCTCACTGTCCTTCTTTTTCTTTTCTTCTAAATAGAGCTTGCAATTTCTTAACCAATGTCCTTGTTCTCCACAATGGTGGCAAGCTCCTTCCTTTGGTGTCTTGGCCTTAGGTTTGGGCTTGAACTTGGACTTTGCCTTGTCCTTACCCTTACTAGCCATGACTTTGCCCTTTTGGTTGTTCTTTTTCCCTTTCCCTATTTGAACCATTAGAACACTAGGAGTACTCTTCTTAATGTTCAGTTAAGCTTGTTTTAGCATCCCATGCAATTCAGTAATGGATTTCTCCATGTTATGCATGTTAAAATTTATGACAAACTGGTCATACTCAGGAGGTAATGAGCCCAAGATCAAATTCGTGGCCATGTTATGATTAACAGGAGCACCAAGCTTATCAAGATGATCAAGATAGCCCTTTATTTTAAGGACATGAGCACTTACCGAGGTGCCAGAAATCATCTTACATGCATTTAACGCCTTGTGAGTTTCAAATCTCTCTTGTCGTGCTTGCTCTTAGAACATTTCCTTGAGATGCACAATCATGTCATATGCCTCTACTTCTTCAAACTATTTTTGAAGTTCAGAGTTCATAGTTACTAGCATGAGGCAAGTAACATCGTTGGAGTCATCTTTATGCTTACTATAAGCATCTTTTTTAGCTTTTGAGGCGTTATTTGCTGGAGCAGGGGAAATAGGATTTTCAAGAACATAAAGCTTTTTTTCTTGCTTAAGAACGATTCTTAAGTTTCGTGCCCAATCAAGAAAGTTAGTCCCACTAAGCTTGTCTTTCTCGAGCACAGATCGCAATGAGTTATTCTAACTATTTGTTGCCATTATCTACATACAAAATATGCAAAGTAATTAATTTTGAGGCTTTAATGAAAAACTCCTACTAAAAGCATTTAAACCTTTTGAAACTTCAACATTTTGATGTTTCGAAGTGGATAAATTTTTTTTTATAAATATTTTATTTTAATCATAAGTAAGCTTCGGCTTTAATCTTATAATTAAATAAAAATCAAATTTTAATAAGATAGGCATCAAATGTCCCGGCTAAAATATCTCATATAATGCCTTAGGCCTAAAACTATTTTGATAGTCCAGTTAAGTCAAACCATATCAAACATATAGAAAACTATTTTCCATCTTGTCTCACTTAGATAATCAAAAGCATCCTACTTTAGCAAGAATGGCTATATGATGATCCAAGTAATAACAAGTGTTTGATTTTGGAAGGCATTTAACACTTAATTTTTTTTAAATAAAAATTTGATTGTAGTAAGCATGAAATAAACATATCAAATATGCATGCATGACATAAATAAAAGTGACATAGCATGGCCCATAACCTATGTTGATCATCACGAGAAAAGTGAAGATCAAGGTGGTCAGTCTAGGTATATGAACTCCTTCAGCATTCTCTAATGCCTTGAGCATACTCCTTCTTGGTTGTGAATGTTGGCCACCGTCTTCTTTTACATTAGATAGTAAAATTAAAATAATACCTATTCTAGGAAAGCAGTACAATTTTACAACAATGAAAAACGACACGCAGGCCGTATTTAAAAATTACAACTTAAAACAACTAGAATATAACCTGCCAACCACATTGGGATAAAACGGGCCATGCTATGCACTATTCAAAATAATCCACAATTACAATCAAAAACACAAATGAATAACACATAACGAACAGTTAGTCGGGGTTCCAAGGGGCAGCGCCCCTGCGGGTCTAAGGGGTAGCGCCCCCGGAAGGAAAAATGATTTTTCCTTCTCTCATTGAATGAGATTTCGCCTTTTGATGCCCGAATATTAATCAAATTAACGTTCGGACCCCTTAATAACCATCGCCGTGAAATTTTCATATTACAAACAATCTGCGATCCATTTTAATCATATTCGTATAGATAACATATTGTCATGGCTGATTAATACAAACAATTTGCAAATATAGAACCACGGATAGCATGCTTACGATACCATATCATATTAAAATAGACTAGTTTACACACAATTTACAAATAATCTGGTCTGATCATACAATTAAGACGCATATGTTAAACCTAATTCAGGCAGTCTGCATGCTAAGTATTCTAAAATCATAATCATGCGAACATGCTGATATACACCGTTTAAAATATATCATACATATCCACAACAATACGATTAACACAGATGAATCAACCTAATCGTTTAGCAAGTTGCTCTGATACCACTGTTAGGATTCGTGGACTCCTAAATGCAAAAAACATCCACGAATTCCTTCCGAGGATCCAAGTAAACGATTCAGAAGATCGTAGGTTTGCAGAATTACCTCTGGTTGGTGAAATCGATATCCTTCGATTCCGATGGTGCTGCTGCACGTGCAACCCGAATGATCACCAAGACGCTGCAGTGCGCGAACGTCCTCTATCGAATACACTCCGCGAACTCACCCGTCACCCGGGGAGTGCTAGCGCCTAGGGTTTGAAAGGGTTTTTTTTTCTCTGGTAGAGAATGGCATGAATGTTCTCAATAGAATTAGACTCTTGAAACAACGGCTAGGGTTTTCTTAAAACACCCCGAACCTCTTAGAGTCCAACCCTAATAATATCTTATCATATTTTAGTTTAAATTCAAATTAAATTAAAACTGATATGATAAGATTCTACCATTATCTCAGTTATTTAAACAATTAATTTACTGAGTCAGATTCTTATAATCTGGACATTATCCAGATACATCGAATGTGGACATATTTCCAAATTCATTGTATCTGGTAAATTTTCTAAGTTCGATTAACTTAGACATATTTCCAAATTCATCAAATCTAGTTACCAGAAAAATAACCTAACAAGTTCGCTTATTGTGTGACCGTACAAGTTCATTTAACACTGACAGTGTGCCCAAATCATATTTAAATGGCGCACAAGTTATAAGCGATTTCTAGTAAAACATTATAACTATCCAGGTTAAATGAAGATCGATGATCTCTTTGAACCAAACCATAATTTTATATTTAGTCCTTTTGTCACACGATATCCAGATTAAGCATAAGGCACGGAGCATGTCATCCTTGTTAAGCTTAATCAATTATTTCTTGATTTCATAGTAGACTGTTCAAACAAATGATATCAATATCTTAGATTGATATATTTGAGCACGGCCATGCATTTTAACAGTCTAACTTATCAAGGGGCCCGTGGATGTCTCTCCCATAATTGAGAGGGACAAATTCCTTCACTATCATTCATATTCCTCTCATTGATTTATTCTATATCCTACAGTAGTCTAATTTATTATCTGATTAAAGACAACTTTAGACAACGTCAAAATATAGAATTTATCAAGTAGGAAACTATGATGAATTTAGGTCGAAGGACTTTTAATATCATTATGGCTAGAAAGTACTTATGACATGTTCCATGAAGTACTCTCACAGTGGGTCATGTCCAATACAATGTTCTCTAACATTTATTTATGTTTTGACTCGATATCACAAATATCCATGACCAGTAAAACATAGCCATCAAGTTACAAACATACTAATCTTAATTTATTATTGTTCTAATAATAATAATCGATCAGAGATAGTTTTAGAATAGTCATTGTATTCATTGTAGGGTTTTACTATCAAGTCACGTACTTGATGACCACAAAATAAAATGCACTATTCCTGGAAAGAAAAACCTCATATTATTATATAAAACATAACGGCAATAGTATAAGTATAAATTAATTCTAGGGCATATCCCTAACAGGGAGTCGGCGCCGGCCTAGCTTCTTGAGCTGGCGCTGGTTCAGCTCTTGCCATATCAGGTAGCTCCCTACTGCTTTTCAATATGATGGAAACTGAATCCTCTTGAGTGTCCAATCCCAATGATGAATATTCTTCTGATTTTAACACTAAGTCCGTTAAAAACTAAATTTGCCTTTCCATATTTCAAATCATTTCCTCAAATTTTGCAAGAATGTCATCTACTTCGTGGAATTGCTTAGTCACATGGGTTGTAAATTTTCCTAATATTGCTTCTAGAGCAGTTGAGTCCGATGGCCGAGGTGTCATCTCTTGAGAATTGTAAGGGTATTGCCCTACGTTCCAATTGGCCATATTACCTGCATAGGGTATCCTGTTAGTGTCATGAATACATAGTATAATATTAAGCCAAGGTAGTGAGTAAGATACAACATAAGCTCAGATTATCAATTAAGATATTATGCTCCCAACAAGATATGCCACTTATTTACACTAAGAACATATATACATATTTATATATAGACATATATACATATAAACATAGTTAAATTATTGAAATTCAAGCTTTCATGATATTTTTCTCCGGTAACGGCACAAAAAACTTGATGCGTAGATTTTGGGTGTAGAAAAATCATACAATTTAAATCCATCCCTAGCTAAGTCTTAATTAAAACAATCCCCAAATTACATATATGAGCAAGTATACTCATCGCAAGTATAGTATAGAGAATTAACGAGTATCGATCCTCAAGGAATAACTACCATTAGTTATTGTTCATTCATTATTTAACCGACCCAATAAAGTAATAATAGAATAAAAAGAAAAATAAAAAATATATATACAACTCAAGGATGAATATGCAATTTAGACAAATATTCTTAAAGACATGGCAATGAATTACTTTAGCAAGTATCACAATCAATTATTATCTTGGTATCATAAAGGAATTAAAATAGACCCACTATGATTGTAATTCATGGAATCACTATCTTCTAGTTAAATTAGTAAACATATTATGTCTTAACCAATTTACCAAAAAGATGCATTAAAATTAATCCTCACAAAAATCCCTATATTCTCGGTGATTTAAGTTATGAAATTAGTTAATGAATTTATATTCTAATAACCATCAACTAATCTTTGATTATCCAAGTTTTTGATAATTAACCCATTCTTCAAGCTAGTTAAGAGATAATAAATATGAAATTAATTAAATTGAAACCATTATCAAACTCTTTTGCAAGCAAGTTAATAAGATGAATCAATCAACCAACTCCTTAGTTGAAACAAGTAATCAAATACTAAGAATAATGATTAATTGATCAAAATATTAAATTAACTCAAAAATCATGAATCCTTAAATAATGTCAAATTACAATGAAAATGTTATTCACATCATTGTTCTAGAAAAAGAAAACAAAGATAAAAGAAAGAACTCATGGACAAGCCCACCTTCTTCTCTTTGAAGATCTTCTTGAACAATGCCCTTTGATTGATGGATCTCCTCTTCAATGATTAATTAACGACTTTGATCCTTGGATTCATATGTTTCTCTTGGGTTTTCCTTTCTTAAATAAGCTCTCAAGATGCTAAAATTCATCCCCTAAGAGTTTTAGGCCGAGTACAAGATGGAAAATACCAAACCTCTTAGAAAATTTCCAAATCCGCGCGCAACAGGAAAAATTCGCTGCCTTGGGCCACATTGGGCCGGCACTGACCATGCTCTAGTCGGCCTAATCGTGCTCTATTTTTTGCCAATTTTTTCCCTATTCCTGCCTAGGGTTGGGGCCAGCTCCATGGGACACGGCTGGCACTAGCCATGCACTGCTACAATGATTGTATATACACAGTTTTTTGTCATTTTAAATAAAAAATTTTTTCCTTCCCAAACCCATCACTAAATTAATTAATTTTAAAAAAAATTTGCCGTCACTAAATTAATTTATTTTTAAAATTAATTAATTTTTTTAAAAAAATAAAAACTTTTTACCATCGCAAATCCGTCGCTAAATTAATTAGTTTTTTAAAAAAGAAAAATTTTTAGTCATCACAAATTCGTCACTAAATTAATTAATTTTTTCCCTTATAAATTCGTCACTAAATTAATTAATTTTTAAATTCTGGCCATTGCATATCCCCTGTTAAATTAATTGATTTTGTAAAAATAAAAATTTTTTGCCTTCACAAATCTATTGATAAATTAATTGATTTTTTTTAAAATAAAAAATTTTTGGCCGTCACAAATTCGTAGCTAAATTAATTAATTTTTTAAATAAATTTTTTTGTCGTCGCAAATCTATCGCTATATTAATTATAAACTTAATTATAATGTCATCAATTAAATGGACATCGCAAATACGCAGCTGTTTCCATCGCAAATTGCAATACCTGTTTTAGCGATGGTCGTAATTCGTCGCTAATCCATTGCTAAACTCGAATTTGGTTTTTTCTTGTAGTGTATGAGAAATCAATGTAACTTTCGCATAAAAGAAAGAGGCACTTTTACAAAAGAACGGATATCGTTGGATAACCTTATTTTCAAAACAAAATCCAAAGGAAACAATTTAACACAAATAAAGTTTCTCCCAGCTAACGTATCGCATCAATGAAAGCAAGAAATCTTCAACATGGTAAAATAAAAAAAAAAAATCCTAGTCCTCTACTCATCATCAGAATCTTCATATATCCACCCCCTGTGTTCTTAGAATAATCTAACCTTCTCTCATTCACAAAACCCTAAGGCATAAGCTATTTTCTTGGTCTTCTTGAACTCTTCCTAACCTCAAATCGCCTTAGTTGAGGTGTTTCTACTTCCTTTGGTGGGGACTTATAATCTAGTTTCTCAGGGTTATCACTTCCCATAGTCAAGTCAATTTCTTGGTCTAGTGGATTTAGGGTAGGTTAAATGATCTCAACCTTATCATCATTCTCAGAATCTATCTCTATTACAAGAGTAAGTGGGGTTGGTGGGGTTTCAACTAATTGAACATCATCATCGCTATTTTCCTCCATAAATTGCTCAGGTTTAGGTTTGAAATCAAACGATGGTGGACTAACTGGTTGAATAGGAATTAGTGGGTGCCAAGGTTGCCCGTTCATGATCTTCCTTGCTGTTCTATACATCCTAATCATCCTATAACATGAACAACTTAGGTTATCAAAAGATTATAATACTTAATGAAATAAATCAAAATAATAACAAAAGTTGCCTAAACTTAGGCTTTGATACTACTCATTAAGGGCGTTCATTTGGTTTTCGATTTTGAAATTCGATTTTTTTTTTGGGTTTTTTTTTCCAAAAACCAAACCAAACCGAAATTTCAATAAAACTGATAGAACTAGACTAAAATAATTTCGGTTCGGTTCGATTTTAAACCAAATTTGAATGCCTCTTTAGTAGATCCATTAATATAATATAAATTTAAGCTCAAACAAGAAAAGTTTAATATAAATTACAATTCAAATCTAATATAAAATGTAATATAAATTAAAATCCAAACATTTTAATAGAAAATTATGATCATGAATGCAAATTGTAAAGATGAAGATTTTAAACTCAATTAATTATGGCTTTATTTTGGACAAAACTAAACCAAACTGAACCAAAATAATCGAAATTGAATAGAAATTTTTTTAAAAAATCATAATTTATAAAAATAAATAACTAATTAATGAACGATATTTTAATATTAATTAAATATTTTAAATTAAAAAAATATAATTCGGTTTTTCGATTTTTTATTTTAGAAAATAAAAAACTGAATCAAATTTTTATATAAACTCTAAAACCAAACCGAACCGAATCGAAAACCAAAATTAGGACTGTTCAATTTTTTGGTTAAAACCAAATAATGAACACCCCTACTATTCATAACACCTTGCTACCTATGTACCCCAGATGGGGCGGGAATATCGCCCCATCCTTAAGATCAGGGATTTTTATAACTAAGTATATTAAAGACTTAAAGAAGTAGACTAAAACCAAAGCTTATTACACCAATTCAAAAGTTATACAAGTCTTAAAATAGAATAAACAAAATCTAAATACATCATATAATTAAAAAAACACACACACATAATCTTCGTCATTAGGCAATTTCAACCTTGTCTGGTAGGATCCTAATGAAACGTGGTATAAACATAGTGAGAATTGATTCTCAGTAAGCCTTGTGTGTATTCTTGATATATTTTTTAAAACTATTTCATGTATGTAATTTTGAGCAAACCACAAGAAAAGTTTGCAAGTCAATATATTAAACTTTTGAAAATGGAGTGGTATTTTGCAATTTCATTTTAGGCATCATGTAGAAAGAAATAAACCACTCATCAATAAAAAAAAAGCTATGAAACCCTACATCATGATCAAGTATTGTGAAATCTTTCATCACAAAACAAGTGGGTGATCAGCCTACTGGATGAGATTCTCCTTTATCTCTACACCCAAACTTACCAATTGTCCACTTCGGAAAATAGTCCACATGGACTGAATTACTAGTGCAAATTAGCCTTACTAACTAGAACTGATGCTTTGTTTAGAAAGAGCTTATCTCCCAGAAGAGGCCTTCATTGGAAGATTTACCCTAACTTTCTAAGGCTAGTCCTAGTTAGCTTACCCTTTTTGAGTACTTAACTTTTGCCTGTTCCTTGAGAGAAAATTTGCAAGGTATTTGTGACTTTGAAAATGCAACCGTGTCTTTATTGAGCTTTAAATTTGAAATGTATTTTAAGAAAATCTCTTTTTTTAAAAAAAATGGAAAGTTTTTTTTTTTTTTTCCAAAAGAAGAACTAGCCACAATTACATTCCAAGCACATAACTTTTGCAACACGGATGCATCATGACTTGTAGAAGCATATTTGAATAATAATAGTTTTATGCAAGGACTTACTTGATTCTCTTATCTCACAGATAAAATTCTCCTGATGTCCTGATCAATGGAACCTAGTCCCATCCAGAGAAAACATAAATAACATGTCACTTTTTACCCAACAATTCTTATAGCAAAATGGCATACGCACATAATGACCCTAATCCCCACGATACTTTACCAGTATTGACATACCTTATCCAACACTTATATTAACAAAAATAGTTCAATTACTAACAATAAGTCATCAAATAGTTCAGACAAACTAATATCTCTATCCCCTAACATAACATGCTAGATATGAAATCGTATCTCAATTCTCTAAATATTCAAAATATGCATTCCATAACCCAAAAATTCAATAATGAAATTAGAAAAAAAAAATAACTCTTATTGATAATATTACTTTTAAGAAAAATGTTATTTAATGCTAATTAGAATAAATATTATCCAATAGTTATAATACTAAATGATTGTTTGGGTACTTATGTTTGACAAATAACATAACACAAATAATAAACAATAATTGGTAAATAATAAATAATTGATACATACTAAATGTTAATAAATTGTAAAATATTAAACATTAAATAGTAAATATTATCAACTAATATAATTTGGTAGTTAAGCATATTAAAAATAATTATATCAGCAATAATAATTGTAATAATAATATTGATAAATAACAATATTAAATAATAGCAAACTACAATCAACAATCTATAATAATAACAACTAATAATTATCATAGTGACAAATACTTATAAGGTTTTAATATTATCTAGTAAACAACAGTCTTAGTGATAGATCTATTATACAACAATTAATCAATAATGAATACCACACAATAATTTGCACTAGATCATATTATAAAAATTATTTCAATATTTATGCCATAATAATTAGAGACAATTGGTTTATAGTTCTTAGTCAACAAATAACTCCCATATTGACATAAAAATTTTCTTCTCAATCATAATCAAATTATCAACACACATCATGCAGACATACCAAAATCACATTTACTAAACTTGTATCTTAACACATAATCATCATGCCTAAAATATCCCCACGTAACGTTACTTTTCCAATCACCACAAACATCATATACACATATCTTATATCACCATAACACATTCATGAATTCTTCCACCATTATCTCATCATATTCTAAACATGATTCCTACTACTTGAGTTCACAAATTATCAGAAAGTTTAAAAGTTTCAAGTACAAGAATTACTTGGTAGTAGTTCAAATATCTTGTTTGATGATGATGTTGTCTGTTGTTTGTGTGGCTTCGAAGGCTGAGCTCCTTGATGATCAAGTCTATGGCTTTTCTTGATTAAGACCAATTCGAGTTAAATAAGATTTAGGGAAAGAAATGAATTCATTAGTATCAATCTACAGAAGAGAAAAAGAAAAGATAGAGAAAGAAGAGAAAAGAGAGAGATGGAGAAAGACAAAAAAGAAGAAAGAACAGACCATATATTATACCTTCTGGAGTGAATGAGAAGACCTTATCTTCAATCGTGAACAAAAGAGTGTTTGATTGAATTTAATGTTTAGAAACCAAAGAATGGAAGTCTGATGGTGTTCTGGACAGTTCGGAGGGTTTTGGAGTGAGTTTCAGTGGTTGCAATAGTCCAGAATATTGAAGATTGAATGTGTATTCTTGGTGTTCTTGGTATTTCTAGAGAGAAAAATAGAGTAAGAAATAAGATTGGAAAGTGTTTATGAGTGTTTGGAAGAGAGTGACCGAATGAATGACTGAAGAGGTTAATGTTATTTATTGGGTTGGTTGTTGGTTCTGAAGAATGTCTTGGAGTAAAAACCAACTCTTTGACACAAGACCGTGAGTGTCACATTAGGCAAATTCCCAATGCTTTTCAAATCGTGTACTATCAAATGGCTTTGTGAAGATATTAGCTAGCTTTTTTTAAGTAGACATATATTCAATTTTCACAATCTGTTGTTCAACAAGATTCTTGATGAAATGATGACTGATGTCATTAGACGTTATCTTGTTGTGTGAATTGAATTTTTAGAAATGTTAATAGTACTTGTGTTGTCATAGTAAGTGATCAACTCCTGCTAATTAACACTATAGTCCTCCAGCATCTGCTTTATCCACAACAATTGAGTACAACAACTCATGTAACAATATACTCAACTTTTACTAATGCAATTTTGTTTCTTGCTATACCATGACACAAAATTATTTCCTAGATAAAAACAACTTCCTGATATACTCTTACAATCATGACAGTTTCAATGTATCCAACCAAGAGTAAAATAGAATTCTTACTGAAGTAAATATCATACTTGGAAATACAGCATACATACTTCAAGATTCACTTTGTTACTTTTAAATGTGACTCTTTAGGGCTTGCTTGATATCTTGCACACCCTCCAATACTATAGCTGATATCAGGATGACTTGCCATAAGATATAGCATTCCACCTATCATACTCCTGTGCAAATGTTAATCCACCTCTTGTCCTATGTAATCCTTTGTCAATTTTTGTGAAACACTTATAGGTGTTCCGATAGGTTTTAACGCCTCCAAATTGAGCCGCTTAACCAAGTTGTTTGCATACTTGGTTTGTGATATAAAGATTTCATCCTTCATCTACCTGATGTATAAACTAAGAAAAAAAAGTTAGTCCATCAACCATACTCATTTTAAATTCTGTTTACATAAGTTTAACAAAATCCTTTGACATCTACCTTGATATTGAACCAAACATAATATCATCAATATAAATCTGTGTAATAATAAAATTCATTTCAAGTTTCTTAACAAGTACATGGTTTTATCAGCTCCCCATCACTTGTAAGCTATTATAAGTAAATAGTTTGTGAGTCTTTAATACCATGCTCTAGGTGCTTACTTTAAACCATAGAGAGTTTTCTTCAATTGTACACATGATTTGGAAACTATGGGTTAACAAAGCCTTTGGATTGTTCAACATAGGCTTTTTCCTGTAAGAATCAATTCATAAATGCATTTTTCATATCCATTTGTTGCAGAGTGAAATTCTTAGCACATGCTACAACAAGTAATAGCTTGACTAACTTTTGCCTAGATACAGGTGTGAAAGTTTTATCGGAGTCAACTTCTTTAACTTACATGTATCCTTGTGCAACTAATCTTACTTTATTCCTTGTTATATTACCAAGCTCATCTATTTTATTTCAGAATATTCATTTGGTTCTGATAACATTAACATCTTTGGGTCTTGGTACAAGTTCTTGGACATTATTTCTTTCGAATTGTTGCAATTCATCTTTCATAGCAATAATCCAATGTTCATCTATTAAGGCTTCTTTGATCTTCTTTGGCTTTAGCGTTGAAATATAACAAGCATAATTAACCATCATCTTATAATCAACTTTGGGTCTATCCTTAGTCTTTATTAACTCATCCACTCTTCCAATAATCAAGTTAGTTTGATGGTTCTTCTTTATTCTCGATGATAGAGCCTTCTGTTGTGTAGCTTCCTGTTCTTTGATAGAATTATCTTAACTTGCACTGCCTAAGCATTCTGGTATCGAAATTTCTTCTGTGGTTTGCATAGGCTCATCGTCATCTTATTGTGATATCTTTCTCTCCATAGTTTTGGTAAGACATCTTCTACAACAATATTAATTGATTCCATGACACTTGATTTCTCTTGTTATATACTAAAAATGATCTACTGTAATTAGAGTATCCAAGAAAGATACCTTTATCATTTCTTTATCAAATTTTCCCACCTGTTCTTTGTCATTTAGAACATAAGATTTATAGTAATTCAGTTGTGGCTTTCGACCATTCCAAATTTCATAAGTTGTCTTTTTTGTGTGTGGCCTAAAATATGTTTGATTGATGATGTGTATTGTAGTTTTCACTGCTTCTGCCCATCATTTATATGGCAATTTCCTAGCATTCAACATAACTCTTGCCATTTCTTGAATAGTTCTATTCTTCCTTTCGGCAACACTATTCTATTGTGGTGTCTTTGGTGCAGAAAATTCCTATTGAACTCCATTTTTAATGTAACAATTAGTGAACGATTATTGTCAAACTCCTTTCCATGATAACTTCTTATCCTTTTTACCTTAACACCTTTTTATGTTTGTAGAATAAAACATAATTTCTTAAAAGCTTCAAAAGCATCTAATTTCTATCTCAAGAAATTTACCCATGTGAATCTAGAAAAATCATCAACATAAACTATAACATACTTTTTTCCACTAACACTCTCTGTCTGAGTTGGTCCAAACAAATCTATATAAAAAAGTCTAATGTTAGATGCAGTAACAATATGTTGGACTCTAACATTTGATGCCCTGACATGTTTGCCATTTTAACATATACCACATATGCTTCTGTTGACTTTACCTATCTTAAGTAAACCACAATCAGCTCTTGTTAAACTTAGCAATTTCAACTAATTAAAATTAATATGACCTAATTTCTAATGCCACATTTCAACTTCATCTGACTTAAATAATATGCACTTATGTGAATTTGACATGCAAATTGGATAATAGTTATCAGATGTTCTATCTCCAATAATCAACATAATCTCCTATTTTATCCATAACAAGACACTTAGCTTTGTTTAAGTTGACCAACATATTATCATTACACGGTTAAATAATGCTTATTAGGTTTGCTTTCAATCCATCCATATGCGGAGTTCTAAGTTTTGACATACCTTTAATATTTAGAATTCCTGTGCTAATAACTTTGTTCTTAGAACTATCACCAAATGTAACTAATCCACCACTTTTAGACTCATAGTTGACTAGAAATTCTTTTCTTCCTATCATGTGTTTTGAACATCTACTAGCCACATACCAAACTTCCTCCATTGTGGCTTTTAATGACATATGTACCACATGTGCTTTGAGGTAAGCCTTTTGGTCTAAACCTTCTTCATCTTTAGACATTTATTGCCTTTGTCAACTTAGGTTTGATAGATTTCTAGCCATGACAAAGATCTTTGAGTCTCTTCAAGTAATTCCTCCATCTATTTCCTGCAAAAGAATAATAGTCTGGTAAACAGGAGGTTTTTTAGTTTTTATTTGAATATTCTTAATTGCCCCTTTTTTTCTCAGCAACTAATAGATTTGTATGATGCGTAACATCACTTTTATTGGATTCTTCATAACCTAAGCTAGTTTTGCCTTAGGTGATTTTTTGAAGAACAATACTTCATCCAGTTTTGCTTTTCTAGTGTTTAGTCTTTTGATAGATTATTCAAATTCCATTAACAACTAATTTGCTCATTGTCCCTGTTAATCTTTGAGCTTCAATTCCTTCTCCTTCTATTCAAATTCACTTTCTTACGGGCTCAGCTTCTATTGTTGATCACTAAATGATTTATTAAGTTTTGAAATTTGTTTCTTCAGATGTTTAATTTATTTTACTCCTTCTCACCATGTTGAGTACCACAATTTATATTTTTCCAAAAGTGCTTCTGGTGTCATTTCTTCTTCATCATTTTCAAACAATTTCTCAACATCATTTGTAGCTACTTCTATGATCACAACATTGAATGCAACATTACTATTTTGACTAAACTTGTCACATTCATTAGAATTGGGTTCTTCAAGATGTTCCTAAATATTGTCCTTATCGCTACTTGAAATGGTATTGTAAGATCTATTCTTTAATTACTTTCTCAAATTGCCACAATCTATGCGGATATGACTAATGCCACCACACACATGACATTTTGGAACTTTAGGTGTGTTCTTGATATCTGTTGATTTCTAATTTGTGATTATTTTCTTTGGGACATTAGACTTCTTGTTAAAGTTTTTGTCAAAAGGTTTGTTCATTTGATTGCATCTTTTTAGTATCTTGTTGAATCTTCTGGTTAGCATACCTATTTCTTCATCAGTTGCATTATCATCTTCAAACTCCGCATTGATTTTTAATGTAAAACCTTTTTCTTTAGCTTTTATCTGAGATTGAAAAGTCATCTCAAAGGTCTATAAGGAACCTATTTATTTCATCAAGCCATATGGTTGATACATTTTTGCATTTTTCAATGGTAGTGACCTTACATTGAAATCTTGGTGGTAAAGAACTTACTGTTTTCCAAATCAACCATTTTTTTGAGTAAACTTCACCTTGATGATATGCTTGATTTTCAATGTCCCTCAACTTGCTTCTGAACATGGCTATAGTCTCATGCTCACCCATCTTCAACTCCTCAAATCAAGTTGTTAGCAACTATCTTTTTGACCTTCAAATGGTCCTAGTATCCTCAAATATAATTTGCAACTTGTTCCATGCTTCCTTGGTAAATTCACAAGTAGAAATCAATTTATATTCTTCTTGCCCTACAAAATAGAATTTAAAGTTGTAGTAATAGCATTGGTAAGTTAACAATTCTCACTTGTCCATTATATGATTGATGTCTTCTTAGATGTTTTTGAACTAGTACTCAGCTTCATTGGTGGTTTCCATTCAACTTCAATAGCTTTCCAAGCAGCAATATCTTGGTTTCAGATAAATATTCTTATCCTGGTCTTCCAGTAGGCATAGTTTGTGCTCTTTAATAGTGGTTGTTTCATGACAGAGCTTCCTTCGTCTACTGACATGGACATTATTCCAAACCAACTTTCCAAATCGCATATGCTATGTTAATAGCAACTCCAACATAGTGAACTACTCTGATACCACTTGTTAGGTTTGATTTGTTGATTTCCTATGATTTTTTAAAACTTCATGTTAAAGTTATATCAGTTTGACAAATAATAATATAAATAGTCCAATAAACACAGCAAATTGGTAACACAGTTCGGCTAACAGGTCTACGGTTTTTGGTCCTAGACCAATAAAAGGATCCACTAAACTTTAACCAAAGTTAAAATCACAACACTTATCTCAATTCACCAAGTGTTCTTAGTGGAATCTAATAGAACATGACATAGCACTCTTTCTATCAAACTTACAAAAAACCATTGTTGAACTAAACCTATCATGATTGATCTACAACAATCATCGTTCCAACAACTCCATAGGTCTTCATTTGACTATAACATTCCCAAACTGAAAGATAATGAATTCACAGAATAGTTTGATTCAAGTATGTCCAAGAAACAGAATAACAGTAAATGCAAAGTAACTTGAATCGTTGTTGCAATAGATCAATACAAAAACACTCAAATCAACTGTAGTTGCAATGGACCATTCTTAAAATATTCTAATGAAACTTAATCGCTCAAACCTGTACAAGAACTTCATGCATTAAATCACTCAAATTTCTTTCTTGCTCTTGCCGCTTTTCTTTCTTCAAGTCAGCTTTATTTATACAATAGAGATTCGCGATTTTCTTGGATTAGGAAACTGCTTAACACTCCACGCGTTTCCTTGTTCACTCACTATTCCTTTTCTTCTTGGAATTCTTCTTGATTTATCTCCAAGATTCTGCAATTATATTGCTCACAAATATTCGCAAGATCCTGAGAAAAAAATTCACCAATATCTTTTGCAGATACCCTTTCTTAAAAACAAGCTCAAGCCGCATTAAATTGTGCCAATACAAGCAATCACCTAAAAAAAATTCACATCAAATTCTATGTCAAGAAGACATGTTATAGCTGCAACAACAAAGTCTCAACAAGGCTAAATAAAAGTAATAATCATTTTGATAGTGGGCTATAGGCAAATAAGGTTCCCATCTAATTTGTGAATAATACATTGACTTTATAAGTCTGTGATGCTGTCATTGAAAAGGAATCTACTTCATAGATTTTATTGAACATTGTAATTTTGATGATTTTATTCTAATTCGTTTCTCGGAAAGGCTTGAAAAACTAAATACGTCATCATCCCCGTTGCGTGCAATTGTTATTAGCTAGACAAGCATTTGAAGGCTCTAGATAATTAGATTAATTGTGACAATAATCCCGATGTTATGAATTAGTGGAGAATCCACTAATTCTATTAGTAGATATGGATGTCCACCATTAAGATTAGTGGAGACACCACTAATACATATTAGTGGAAGATGATTAATTCCACTAATAAGAAAGATCTATAAATAGAGCTCTTCCCAAACTTAAAAAATATACCATTTTTTGTGAGAGAATTGTTAGGGAAAATTGTGAGAGAAAAAAAAGAGAGAAGTTTGAAGAAATTCTTTTGCAAATAATAGTCAGAGATTTATTGTGTATAGATTTTATTCTAACACTGTCAAAATTTTATAACACGTTATTAGTATGAGTCTCTGCCGTTACAAAAGCCAAAAGACTAAAGCACAAGTTTCTGCCGTTACAAAAGCCAGAAGACTAAAAGCACAAGTCTCTGCTAGAAGACTAAATGTATGCATTTATTGATCCCTATGGCTAACCTTACTAAACTCGAATTTGTAGCCCTTGATATTTCTAAAAAAAATTATATGTCATGGGTTCTCGATGCAAAAATGCATTTAAATGCTGAAGGCCTTAGTGAAACTATTCAAGAAAAAAAAATAGTGCATCTGTTCAACAAAAGGCCAAAGCTTTGATTTTTATCCGTCGTCATCTCGACGAAAATTTGAAAATGAAATATCTTACCGAAAAAGATCCATATGTCCCATGGTTAAATTTAAAAGAAAGATTTGACCACTTGAAGATGGTCGTACTATCAACTACATAGTATGAATGGTTGCACATGAGGTTGTAAGATTTTAAAACAATAAATATAGCTCCACCATGTATAAAATTATATTTATGTTAAAATTATATGGAGAAAAAGTTACTAATGAAGATATGCTGGAGAAGACATTCTCCACCTTTCATGCCTCAAATATTGTCCTCAGCAACAATATCTAGAAAAAGAGTATACAAAATTTACTGATTTAATTATTGCCCTCCTCATTATAGAGAAAAATAATGAGTTATTATTGAAAAATCATGAAGCCAGACCAACTGGCTCAACAGCACTCTCAAAAGTGAATGTTGTTGGCTCCAGCAAAAGCCATCATCATAGTCGTAGTCGTGGTCGTGGCCGTGGCCGTAGTCGTGGTTATGGTTGTGGACACGCTCGATATTTTTCTTATCACAATAATAATCAAGTTGTGAGAAATACTAGTCAGCTGAAGTGGGAAAGAAAAGATAATAAGGGAAAAGAAAGAAATGCAAGAAAATTATGAGGATAAGTGTTATAGATGTGGCATGAAAGGTCATTGGTCACGTAACTGTCGTACGACCAAGTATTTAGTGGAATTATATCAAGCTTCACTGAAAAAAAAAGAATAAAAATATTGAAGCAAATTTTTCTCAACATCCAGTGAATGATACTGACGACGATAATATTGATCTTGTGAAACCCCACCTAAAACCAACCCTAGAGTAAAGGGGTCGAGAATGCATATCATGTTATTTTGCATGAAATATATGTTTTTGAATGATTTTATGTGCTTTAGAATCGTGGATTATAGGTTTAAATGCTTAGTTATGCTTGTTGAGTAGGAGGGATAAAATGGTAATTTTGCTTGAGGTCAGAATAGGGAGATAACTTGAGGAGTAGATAAGAAAAATATGTGGGTGAGAAAATAAGAACAAGAGTTAGTGTGGTTTAGTGGTTAGAGCTTGGTGAATTAAATTCTAAGGTCATGAGTTCAAATCCCATTATTTAAGTTTTATCATGATTATTTTCATTAAGTTTGAATTTTTGTTTTCTTGCATTCCATAAAAATAGGAATGTTGTCTTAAGGGAGACATGAAGAGAATGTCCTAATCTTATCCTCATGTCCTAAAAAGAATTCTAGAGGAATTCTTGTCCTATTTATTACCTCTAGCTTGTCCTAACATCTTTATAATTCAAAACCATTAAATCTTTTCTTTTAAATTCCAAAAAAATTCTAGGATAACTCCTCCACCATGAAATTCGAAAATCAGCTATGGTGGTTGGGTAGTTGGCCGAAAATAGGAGGGTAAATAGGAAGGGTTCCAAGAGAAAATCAATCACCATGAAAGGACCTTCAAATCTACCTTCATGTTGTTCATACTTTAGTGGAAAGAAATCTGGAAATTTTCCAGAATTGTTGCAGACCCTTTCTTCGAAAATTCAGGCTATAATCCCATTCATTTGCTGCCAAGAAAATGGTCATTTT
This sequence comes from Voacanga thouarsii, assembly GCA_026120185.1. Classification (NCBI taxonomy): domain Eukaryota; kingdom Viridiplantae; phylum Streptophyta; class Magnoliopsida; order Gentianales; family Apocynaceae; genus Voacanga; species Voacanga thouarsii. Next base: position 177,748 of record JANUWF010003365.1, on the reverse strand, counting down.
ATGTGGCTTGGAAGCTGGAAAAACTGTGCAAATTTCGGACTGCACAAAACAGCACCAAACCAGAAAAAAAAAAACTGGGCATTTCGCAGCTTGCAATCAAGGAAATGAAGCTGTTTTTAGTTCATCTTCAAGCCAGCAAATCTCTTCTGTATTTGTCCAGAAATAAGGCTGAAAAACCAACCTTGGAAGACCCTCAAACACCCCAGAAGAACCTCTGAAAATCGAGCTAAGGGTGTGCAAAATTTTGCACCAAAAATTCTGCACAACTTGAAACCAGAATTTTCCAGCCTTGCTTCCTTCTAGCCTAAGGCCGAAAATCATCTTCAACCTCTGTAAAAATTGAGCATGCTTAGCTGTAGACTGAACACCATAAACCCCACTCTTACCTTGAGCATAAGGACTCCATAGCTGCACCACAAAACACTCCTAAGATCACTCCATTCAAACTCTTTTGAACTTCAAATAATTTCAGCATTTTACTCCAATAAAATCACTATTGCATTAGGCTAATTAACCAGAATTTTCTCTGGCTTCATGGACTGAATTTCGGCCAGCCTTGAGCAACATTAACCTTCAATCATTTCAGGAAAAACTCCATGTTCAGCCGGCACCATTGAAAGACATAGAAACCTCTCTTGATCAAAACACCATAGCTAACCTCTTACCTTAAACCTCTCCACTATTTCCTCCATTTAAATTTCAAAAAAATCTGATAATCCCCTCTCTTCCTAGCTGAAAACCGAAACCCTCATTCATTCCATACCATTCGGCCAGCCTTCTACCAAAATTCGTGCAGCATTCTTCCAAATTCTCTCCATTTTCACCTAGAACACCAAGAACACACACTAACCTTCTTCAAGCCTAACCCTACTCTAAACACCTCCAATCACTCTCAAACACTCCAAATCACTTCCATTTAATCCCTAAACCTCATTTCTGGTATTTATAACACAAGACCTCGCAAACAAAAATTTTCAAGCGAATCGAAATTAACCTTTTTCTTGAAGGTCATAAGAACATCAACAAGGTAAGTCAAGAACACCCTTCTTGTTCATCTTCTTCCATTCGATTATATCATTCTAATGATCTCTCTCTCTCTCTCTCTCTCTCTCTCTCTCTCTCTCTCTCTCTCTCTCTCTCTCTCTCTCTCTCTCTCTAACCGAAATGGTTGATCAAACATCAACCATGATCGTTTGTTTCGTTGGGCCATTCAAGACACTCCATCGCGCGTGGACCTTCTTTTGTCTTCTTCGAAGTACTCGACAATCAAGTATTCATTCTTAAATCTCTCTTATTAAATTCTGAAATCATGTCTCTTAGGTGTTGATTGGGAGATGGAATATGATTGGGAGATTGAGTATATGCATAAAGGGATTGGGGTTAGGACATGATGATTGTTGTATATGACTAGGATATATGTATTTTCCTTTCAAATCATGGTATGTTCTTCATGCTTAATGAATTTTATGGATATTTGAAGCATGATTAGATATTATGACACCAAAGGTGATTAGGCTTTTATGTTCTTATTTTTCCATGGAAACCATGATTGATGATTATGCTTAGTAGGATTTTGGCCATGTAATGGTATGCGATAGTTCAAGTGTATGTTCATGAATGGAATGGTTTATTGTTTGATGATGGAGAATGTGATCATGAATCTTTTCTAGCACTAGGAAAATCATGATAAGAGATTATTTTCTTATTAATTCTAGGTTATGTTCATTAACAAAATTTATTACAAAAAAATTAGAATTACTACTATAGTTTCCTTCAAAGTTCGAAACACTAGGGGATTTGGATTGGAATATTTAATTAGACTACTAATATTTTTATTAAACAAAAATTTAATAAAATTCATTTATTACTAATTTTATTTATTACTAATTAAATATTATCTATTAAAAAATTAATTAATTAAAAATTATTTAATTTATTAGTTATTTATAATAAAGCTATTTTTAAATTATCATTTATTAAAATTATTTAGGACTTAATATTATTTAAAATTCAAACCTTAGTTTATTTATTATTAATGACACTCAAGAATTATTATTTGAGTCTATAATTTATTAGCAATTATTTTAGAACCCCTAGTTATTTTAACTTATCAAACTAGACTTATTTTATAAAATTCCTTAGCATCTAGCCTTAAAGCTTAGGACATTGAGGTCATGGTTAATCATGGTTGTAACTAGTTGAGCTAAGAATTATTTATGTAAGGCAGGTATAGCTTGAATGTGACCTTATGTTTTGTGTTTACCCCAGGCGGGGTTAGGTCAGCCTTGGAAGACTTTTGAGTGTGAGCAAGCAAAAAAGCAGGTAAGCTCCTGCATGGAGTTTTGTGAAGACCAAAAGTTATTGTGGCAAGCAAATGCGATGTATATGGACATTTATTTGTAAATGCAATTAAGGACTGTTTTTCCTTTTATTTCAGTCAAGCAAATCATTTGAAAATTGAACAAGCGGTTGTACACAAATCTAAACTTTTTCTAAAACCCAACTTGACTACACTTTTGGAAACCCTTAATTGCTATTTTCAAATAAAACAAAGTTTGATCAATTTTCTCCCAAGGGGAACAATCAACGTTGAGTACTCAATAAGGGTAGACCACCAGGATTAGTCTTTGAAGGGTTAGGGTAAGTCTCTCAGTAGGTGGCCACCTCTGAGGGGTGAGTCCTTCCCGGATAGGATGCCAGTCCGGTAGGTCATACCGGTCCGAGCTAGCAAGTTTCAGTCATATGGACTGTGTGTTCCGGAGTGGACAATCGGTAAGTTTGGGTGTAGAGATGGAGGAGTATCTCACTCAGTAGGCTGTACACCTACCTTTTGTTAGCTTGCACAAAGTGTGGCATTCTGACAGTTATTTAGTCATGGGGCCCAACGTGTGGTAACCCATGGCTACCCATTTGAGTGGTTGTATTTATTGTGCACATGTATGGTTTGAAAAGCAAAACACCACTCTTTATTTTCAGCATTTATTTATTGCTTGCCAGCACCTTTTCTTATGAAACTTTTACAACTTGCATACATGAATTATTTTACCTGAGACACTCAAAGCACACACGGGCTTACTGAGATTTTCATCTCACCACCCCTTTTATGCCATATTTTCAGGAAGATCCTGTTGTGGAGATCATTAGCTAGAATGTTGCCCGTGTTTGAAGACTCATGCTATTTACCTTAAGTGTTGATTGAGAGATTGTTGCAAACAATTTATTTTGGATTTGTGCCAGTATTTATCTTTTGGGTTGTAATAAATTTAATTTTAAAGTCTTTTGTTTTATTTTATTTTCATGTAACCTAGTTATAAAGACCCATTGTCCTTTGGACGGGGCGACATCACCGGCCCTGTTGGGCCTAGGTAGTGGGGTGTTACAGATCTAGAAGATCGTAATACCAATATTACTCATATGGATGTATCTGATCTTTTCGAACACCCAAACAGTAGGATAGACCATTTAATTGGTGATGGCAGTGTCCAGAAGAACTAATGCCTCACCATGATATTTTTGAATTTTCATTATATTTTTTAATATTTACGTTTGTATATACATATTTTTGTTTAGATGGTTGTTGTTAATCATGATGTATGTATTATTGATAGTGGAACTACACACACCATACTAAAAAATGAGAAATATTTTTCTTACCTCAAAATGGAAAAAATAAATATTTATAATATAAACGGTAGTACAAATTTGATTGAAGACTCCGAAAGAGCTAGTATATTGTTGCTTGAAGGAACAACAATTAATATTGATAAAGCACTATTTTTCTCAAAATCTAAAAGAAATTTATTGAGTTTTAAAGATATCGCAGAAATAGGCATCATGTTGAAATAAATGAGGAAAATGGTATTGAACATTTTTATATTAGTCAAATTAGCTTGGGTAAGAAATCTGTATTAGAAAAACTACCATTTTTTTCTACTAGTCTATATTTTGTAAAAATACATATAATTAAAATTCATCATCTAGTAAACTAGAAGTTTACTGATCCTACTACTTTTAGCATTTAGCATGACCGGTTGGGTCATCTGAGATCTACCATGATGAGAAAAATAATTGAGAATACACATGGTCATCCATTAAAAAATAAAAAGATATTAACATTAGAAAATTTCTCATGTGCTGCATATTCCCTAGGAAAATTAATTATTATACCATCACCAATAAAAGTAGGAGCTGAAAGTCCTACATTTCTTGAACGGATTCATGGAGACATTTGTGGACCTATTCATCCACCATGTGGACTATTCAGATATTTTAAAGTCTTAATTGATGCATCATCCCGATGGTCACATGTGTGTTTATTATCTACTCGCAACTTGGCGTTTGCGAGATTACTTGCTCAAATAATTAAATTACGAGCACAATTTCCTGACCATCAAATTAAAAATATCCGTCTGGATAATGCTGGTGAATTTTCATCACATGCTTTTGATGCATATTGCATGTTAATTGGAATTAATGTTGAACATCCTGTAGCTCATGTTCATACACAAAATGGTCTTGCTGAATATTTTATTAAAAGATTACAATTAATTACTAGATCATTATTAATGAAAACAAATCTCACAACATTTGCCTAGGGACATGCTATTTTACATGCTGCAGCACATGTACGTATAAGACCAACTAGTTATCATAAATTCTCTCCTTTGTAATTAGCTTTTGGTTCAGAACTAAATATTGCTCATTTAAGAATTTTTGGATGTGCTGTTATGTTCTAATTACACCAAACCAACGTACAAAGATGGGTCCTCAAAGAAGAAAGAGAATATACGTTGGATATGATTCTCCTTCTATTATAAGGTATATTGAACCTCTGACAGGAGATGTATTCACAGCAAGATTTGCTGATTGTCACTTTGATGAATCATTATTCCCTAAATTAGGAGGAGAACAGAAATAGCATAAGAAAGATCTTGCTTGGATAACATCATTAAATTATCTTGATTCACACACAAGCGCGTGTGAACTTGAAATTCAAAAGATAATTCATTTGCAAAGCACTACAAATCAAATGCCAACGCTTTTGTTAACTCCAACTATAAATGCTCCTATTCGAATTGAAGTTCCAGCAGAACAAAAGATTATACTATAGCTGCTGAGTCAAAAGCACGCCAGAAGCGTGGCCGACCTCTTGGTTCTAAAGATAAAAATCCTCGAAAGAAAAGAGGATTAAATGATCCAAATGATCATATTGAAGAAAAGAATGATAAAGACCAAGAGAGAACTGATGACAAAGAACCAAAAGTTGATGAGAGTAACACTGAAATTTCTATCAATTATACCATCTTCGGTAGAAGTTGGAATCTGATAGAAACAGTTATTAATAATATTTTTGCATACAATATATCTCTTGATGTTACAAAGGATAATGATGATCTTGAACTAATATCAGTTGATGAATATCGGCATAGAAAAGATTGGCTACAATGGAAAGATGCAATTCAATCGGAGTTAAATGCACTTACAAAACATGAAGTCTTCAGACCTGCAGTTTGAACACTGGAAGGTGTAAAACCTATTGGCTACAAATGGATATTTGTGCGAAAGCCCAATAAAAATAATGAAATCGTACGATATAAAGTACGGTTAATAGCCCGAGGTTTTTCACAAAGACCAGGTATTGATTATGATGAAACTTATTCTCCTGTTGTTGATGCTATTACACTATGATATCTTATCAATTTGGTAGTACATGAAAAGATAGATATGCGCCTATTAGATGTTGTCATTGCTTACTTGTATAGAAATTTAGAAAAGGATTTTGCATGCCCGAAGCATATAATCATTATCCTCGTGAAAATTACTCCATCAAATTGTAGAAATCATTATATGGCCTGAAGCAATCTGAACGCATGTGATTCAATCGTCTTAGTGAATATTTATTGAAAGTGGGATTTAAAAATGACTAGATATGTCCATGTGTTTTTATTAAGAAATCTTGTTCTAAATTTTTTATATTAGCTATATGTGTTGATGATATTAATCTTATTAGAACTCCAGAAGAGCTCCAAGAAACAATTGATTATTTAAAAAGAGAATTTGAAATTAAGGATTTTAGTAAAACTAAATTTTGCCTTGGTTTACAAATTGAACATCTAGAAAGTGGAATATTTATTCATCAATCAACATATACAGCAAAAGTTCTAAAAAGATTTTACATTGACAAGGCACATCTATTGAGTATTTCAATGATCGTCCGGTCATTAGATGTGAATAAAGATCCTTTCCGACTTCAAGAAGATGATGAAGAACTCCTTAGTCCTGAAGTACCATATTTCAGTGCAATTGGTGCATTGATATATCTTGCTAATAATACATAACCTAATATTACATTTGCTATCAATTTATTAGCAAGATTTAGTTCTTCACCAACACAACGACATTGGAATGGAATTAAACAAGTCATTTGATATCTCTAAGGTACAATTGATCTCGAATTATTTTATTAGAATAAAACCAACCCAATATTGATAGGTTATGCAGATGCTGGTTATTTATCAGATCCATACAAAGTACGTTCTCAAATGGGCTATCTATTTACATGTAGAAATACTGCTATATCATGGAGTTCTACAAAATAATCTATAGCAGCTACTTCTTCAAATCATGCTGAAATTATAACCATGCATGAAGCAAGTCTAGAATGTGTATGGTTAAGATCAGTGATTCATTATATCTAAGAAAGTTGTGGATTATCATCTAGAAGAGATATTCTAACTCCTCCTTATGAAGATAATGCAGTTTGCATAGCTTAATTACGAGGAGGATATATTAAAAGAGATCGGACAAAACATATTTCACTAAAATTCTTCTTTACTCATGAACTCCAGAAGAAAAGTAAAATTGATGTGCTACAAATTTGGTCATGTGACAACCTGGCAGATATTTTCACGAAGACTTTACCGACTGCAACATTTGAGAAGTTGAGATATAAAATCAGTATATGTCGGTTCAAAGAGTTAAAGGGATCATCTCATCAGGAGGAGTAATAAGCAAACATATAGAATAGTGTACTCTTTTTCCTTCACTAAATTTTTTTCCCACTGGGTTTTTATTTAGTAAGGTTTTAACGAGGCATATTCTTTATGTAATGGACATTCAAGGGGAAGTGTTATGAATTAGTGGAGAATCCACTAATTCCATTAGTGGATATGGATGTCCACTATCAAGAGTTAGTAGAGACACCACTAATACATATTAGTGAAAGATGATTAATTCCACTAATAAGAAAGCTCTATAAATAAAGCTCTTCCCAAACTTGAAAAATATACCATTTTTGTGAGAGAATTATTAGAGAAAATTGTGAGAGAAAAAAAAGAGAGAAGTTTGAAGAAATTCTTGTGTAAATAATAGTCAGAGATTTATTGTGTATAGATTTTATTCTAACACTGTCAAAATTTTATAACACCCGATTGCTTTCTTTTGGGCTTTAGCCCTTTTTTGCACTCTTTTTTTATTATTAAAAATGAAGGAACGGTGAAGAATAGATTTTCCTAGTACTTTTTCTTTTCTTAATCCTTATTCTTTATTATTGTACACATTGCATTATAAGAATCAACACATCTTTTCAAGTTTCAATTTAGGGGTGTAATTTAACTTTTGATTTTGCACATGTTAAGATCAATGATAGTCTCATTCACTTTGAAAGCATTCATCAAGACTTCCCTAGGAATAGGAGGTGTGGAGTTGAAAAAAGCTGTTGGGACTGTCTGAATTCCTGGATTTTGGATATTAAACGCTGCGTAGAAGACTGCCTTTCCTTTTCCAACATTAAGCTGGAAATGGATTACTCCTAGAGGAATAACAAGAAACTCCCATGGAGTCACTACTTTGTAGAAAACAATGTCTCCATTAGTCACCCAACCTACGAAAAGTTTTCCTACTGTAACAAGTGCAAGATCGGAGGCTAGAGGGTGTGTATGGGTGGATTTAGTCCCCCATGGTGAAACATGACCTGGTTCATTGAAATATGTAGAGTGTTTAGGCTAGCAAATTCTTTGACGCTTCCTTGAGTAATATTTAAAAGGTTCTTGCCTCTTCCTGTAGGCCAACATAGAAGAAGTCCTCTAAAGTTACCTGAAAGGGATTTTTGTATGGATATCCATTTACATATTGGGAGGAATTCAAATTTGCAACACAGAAATCCTGCAATAGAGAAGCATCAGTCGAAGAATGGGAAGGCAATGGCAGAAGCAACAAGAGTACAACGAAGTTAACTACAAAGTAAATGTATGAGCCCATATCTGAAATATATTTTATGATTTGGTTGAACTAAAGTATATTGTCGCAAATTTAAAGGCTAAAAAATGAGTGAACGATGGGTGTTTGAGTGATTTTCTGGTAACTACATTGATGAAGGAAACCATGAATGGAAGCCTTAGGCACTAATTGAAGGAGCTGGAGAAAGGTCTTATTCTTGAATAAATTTCAGTTGCTTCTAATGTCAAATAAACATTATTCAATGGGTCCTCATGCTCTCTTGTTATAATATTGATTCAATCAAGATTCAATGGTCGCCAAACAAAATTCAAAAAGCTTTAGGAAATATTATGTATCATGTCTTCCTTTAGCAGATTGAGTTGATAGATTAAAACTTATAAGTGCTCTAGATAAATTAATTTGAACAATTAACTTTAATAGCAAAACTACCACTATTACATCATGAAGTTACCTATGTCCTCAATTTGCAACATTTCTCTAATACTAATTTGACCTCTAGGTAATACCATTTCTAACCATGTAACAACAGAAATTCATGAACTTTCTTTAAATAGTACAAATGGGGAAAAATATAAACATATTCTAATTTTATTATATGATAAATAATTATAGACAAGAAATAATTGAGAATAGGGAATAATGAACAAATATAGCATGAGACTTTGGAAATCATTTTTTTGTTTTAGGAATGTAGGATATGGGATGAGCATTTGCTTGGTCAACATAAAACATAAGATATGTATTCCTAGTTTAGTAATAAAATTTTGTCAATTAATTAAGTTATTATATTGAGAAATTGGCATGGGTTTCTAATTTTGATTCCTACTTGGTATCGTATAAGAAGATTTCAAGTAGTTTATACACTTTCATATGGAAAAAAATTGAATTAGATACATTTCACGATCAAATCTCATGATCCATTATGTAATTGTAAAAATGTAGTAATTCATTTAATTAACAACACTCTTTACCAACTAATAATAAGCCCTAAGATTCTTATTACTCTTATACGTCCCACAAAAAAAGAAACAATTGCATTGTAATCCAATAATAGTTATCAAGAGTGTTGGGATGCCTTGCATTTGGTCCCACATCAATTGACAAAGGAATATTCATGTCCCACATCGGTCCGCAAAGGAATTATTCACAGCTTTTTATCCCTTTAAATTAAGGCCTTGTTTGGTTCTTTGAAATAACAATACCAACAAGAGTTCTTTGGCTTGTTTAAGCATTTGTTTCTTCGTGGTTCTCTTGCTTTGTATTGTTGGTGTTTAGTGGCTTAGGTGCAACACCCCCCGAAGCTTAGGCCCGCCAGGGCCGGGGATGTCGCCCCGTCCAAAGGATAAGGGGTCTTTACAACTAGGTCACACAAACAAATTGCGGAATAAAAATAATATTTAACTTAAAAAGTTATTACAACCCAAAGAAAACTTCAAGAATAAATCCATGAATTCCAAAACAAAAACCATAAATAAAATTATCCACTCTCGCCTCCCCAAAGCAATACATAAAATCAAAAGACACATTCTCTTCCCAAGCAGATATTACTAGCCACTCAACTCCACAGCAGGATCATCCTGAAATCATGATAGAAAGGTGATGAGACAGAAATCTCAGTAAGTCTGTATGTGCTTTGGGTGTTTAGTGAAATCAGTTCATGGATGCAGAGTGTGAAACTTTTATAAGAGAAAACATTGGCAAGCATCAAGCATTAGTCAAAAGTAAGAGTGGCGTTTTGGCTTATCTAGCCATACACAAGTAATGAAATCAACCACTCGAAAGAAAGGGATATGGGTTACCACACGTTGGGCCCCATAACCGGTCAGAATGCCGACACTTTGTGCAGACTGACAAAAGTAGGTGATCGGCCTACTGGGCAAGATACTCCTCCTTCTCTATACCCAAACAACAACCGGGTGTCCATTCCGGCAAAACACAGATCACTTGATCGAAAACAAACCGCTAGCTCGGACCGGCACGACTCACTCGGATCGACATCTTATCCGGGAAGGACTCACCCCTCAGAGGTGGCCACCTGCTGAGAGACTTACCCTAACCCTTCAAAGACTAGTCCTAGTAGTCCACCCTTATTGAGTATTCAATGAAGTTTCCCACTTGGGATAAAATGAACAAAGCATTGCTCTTCATGAAACTAGTAATTTGAGGGTTTCCAAAGTTTTGGGAACAATCAGTTTTAGAAAGAGTTTTAAGTTTGGAAAATCTTCTCAGTAACATTTAAATAATTTAAGTGTTGGAAATAAGGACAAATTCAACCCTCAATTGCCTTCAAATAAACGAGTGTCCATGCACTCCATATTTAGCTTGCCATAAGGAAAACATTTCACATCGATAGGTTTTATGCAGGAGCTTACCTGATTCTTGCTCACAACAACAAGGTCTCGAACAGCTGACATAACCCCACATGGGTAAGTACAAATCTTAATCAGATTCAAGCTACAATCCACTTCCTCAATTTTAAATCAACTCATTTCACCACTACCATGATCCTAGTGTCCCAAGCTTTAAGGCAAAATAATAAATAAGCAAGTTTATAAGCTATGTTTAATTTGTTATTTAAAATAATTAATGGTTTGGGAAATAAATTCTAATAAGTTGAAAGTTTAAATCTTGTTAAGGAAAATTTAGAGTTTATTTGATCAAGAGTCATAGGTGGTACTAGGTAAAATAGTGATTTAATGATAGTCTAGTTGTTAGAAAATAGTTGATAGCTAGAACTAGTGAAGATTAAATTTAATGAGTCTTGTTTGGAAAATAATAAGTAAATCCTTAAGGGGTTTTGATTTAATAATTATTTTACTAATTAAAAATATTTTTCATAAAGGCTTAAATTGATTTCTTTATTTTTAATAATATTTATTTATTTTGCTTTCTAGCAAAAATCATTATTTATTTGGCTAAAATATCATTTATATGTATAATAATTCCAAATCTACCCTTCCTAGGGTTTTTCGAAATTTACTAGCAAAATTAGTATTGGATACTTTATTCATGAACTAAAATTAGCTTAGGAACAACTAGATCATGATCAAGATTCTATGGCCAACCACAATCAATAACATACACAATCCTTCGATTCATCAAATCATCCAAATCTTGCATCTAGGCATAGATCCAAATTTATTAAGACATGATTTAACCATTACTAGCATAAACATGAACATGGCTTCAATAATCTAATCATGCATAAACTCCTATTCACCAAAGGTGACATAATCTCTAGCATGCTTCTTCACAAATACTACCTATGACATGCATCAACCCTCAAATCATCATACAATCATCCAAGATGAACCTTTCATGCATAAATCCCATCTCCTTCACAATCATACAATTGCTCATGCTTCAATCTCAACAATAAATATATATACTCAAATCCTATCACCATCCACCTACTCACAACATCATCCTAGAGACATGATTCTAGAGTTTACAAGGAAGATTGAAGGTACTTACTTGATTGATGAATGTCTTGAAGGAGTTTAGAGTAGATCTCCACTCCTAGATGGCTAATCTTGTCCAAGAGAGGTGGCGAAAGCATGGTCATGGAAAAAGAGACCATTCGGCCAAGGGAGGAAATTTCGGCCATGAGAGAGAGAGAGAGAGAGAGAGAGAGAAGAAGAAGAAGAAGAAGAAGAAGAAGAAGAAGAAGAAGAAGAAGAGATCATTAGCATGCTTATTCATATAGGTTTTCATTAGAGATCAAGTTTGGAGAAGATGAAGTTGTTAGAATAAGTTTACCTTGAAGATGTTCTTGACCTTCACAAAATTTCCTGGTTTTTTATCCAAAGTAGCAAGATGATTTGTGGAGTTTGATGTTAATAATGGTGTTGATGGATTCACAGCAATGTGTAGATCAAATCTGGAAGTTTTCAAGTGGATTTGAGATGGTTTGGAGGGGTATTAGGTGTAAGAAAGTAGTAGGTGTTCTTGGTGTAGTGTGTGTGTTCTTGATGGTTGCTGAAAATCCCGAGAGAGAGAGAGAGAGAGAGAGAGAGAGAGAGAAGGGAAGGCTGCTGAATTTTCTGTGAGGAATAGGGCTGGCCGATTTTCAGTAGGGTTTGGGAAGTTGATTCTGTGATTTGGAAGGGAAAAGGAAAGGTTAGTTGTTACAATCTTGGTAGAATATTTTAGGAAGTGAATTTGGAAAGTAAATATCCTAAGAATATCTTGATTGTTTGGACAGCTTTGAAGTCTGCCATGGCTGACTGTTTGAGCAGAATTTCGTGGGAATTAGTGCTGGCTTATGAAGGCTTATGGTGGCCGAAAGTAGGGTACTTAATGGTGAAGAAGAAGTCTGGTCAATTGAGTAAGAGATTATGGAAGGTTGCCAAACAAGATGGCTGGAATTTTTGGAAAGTAATCAAGCTAAATTGCAGGGATTTGCTGGAGAGATTTTCGGACAGACATTGATGGAATTTCGTGCAGAATTTTAAGGGGGTCAATGGAGCTCTGTTGATGGAGGTTCAAGGAAGGTTTTTGCAGAAGTAGGTTGGTGTTTCGGTTGGAAGAAAAATAGGAAACAAGCTGGAAAATTTTCTGCACAGAAATTTCGCTGCACAGTGGTTTTTCTGGGCAGATTTTCGTCTGCCACTTCCAGCCATTTTGCAGCGAGCTGGGAGGGGGGTTTCAGGGGTATTCAAGGCTGGTTTCCAGCCTTCTTCATGGAGGAAAAACATGGCTAAGGTGCTGCACAAAATCTGAAAGAAAACAGCTTGGTTTTGGACCCTTAAAGCAGCGATTTGCCCAAAATTTTTTTTTTGTTTTGCACTGCTTTTGTGCAGTCCGAAAATGGCAGAAATAATTCATGTTTTAAGCTGATCTTAAGGCCATTTTTCTGGCAGCATTTGGAAGGGAATGTTAGCTAAGGAGTTCGACAATTTGAAGGTACAACAAGCTGGAAAGTTTCAGCTCATGCCATGAAGGAAGAGGAACTAATTTGAAGTGAAATTTTAGCAAGCACACTAGAGATATTTTCCTCATGGAATTCCTCACAACTCTTCCATATTTTTTTTCAGACCATAGGTAGTCTTTTACCAAGACATTTTGATCCTAAAAGGCCTCAGCACTTTACTAAATTTTCTGGAAAGAAAAATGCTAGAACACCTTGATCAAACTAATGAGTTGAGCATTGAGAAAAATTAAAGAACAAGGAAGAATGAATTTCCCTTCAAGAATTTCGAGTAGAGTAAAGAGTGAAATGAGAATTCTCCTAACATGTCTCTCCTAGGACATTATCACCACCTTGTTCTAGGCTCTTAAGGCCGAAACCAACTCCCCCCAAGCAAAAATACAATTTAATCTAGCTAAAGCTTTTATGCTAGAATTTGATCCCAAGACCTCAGGAATTAATTCCAAAGCTCTAACCACTACACCACAACAACTCTTGTTGCTATTTCCACTAGAAAAATTATTTTCTATTCAATCCACAATCTATCTCCCTATTTTCACCTCGGGCAAAAATTACCATTTTGCCCCTCTCACACAATACTCACCACAAGACTTCGAGACAATAAAAATCAAATCCAAAGCACATAGAAATCATATGAAAATATATTTAATTATGAAATAAAGTATGATATGCATCCCAACCCCCTTACTCTAAGGTTGGTTTGGTCCGGGGTTTCACATTAGGAATATTTTCTTTATAGTGAAGTTTTGTTCTACCTCCGCCGTGGACGTAGGTATTTAACCAAACCACGTAAGTCCTTATCTCTTTCTCTTTTATTTTCTTTATCATTATTTACTTTTCTCTACATTGTTGTTATTATTTCTTCTTTCTTATCATCTTGTGTGGTTTTGCTATTGGAGTTTTGGTTTGTTCCTGAGGCCTATCCCTAACAAACTGGTACCAGAGCTATTAGCTCTTAACTCTGTGGCAATGACGATAATAAAGACTAAGATGGAGAAATTCGACCGGAGTGTCAACTTTGGCATGTGGCAACTCAAAATAGAGGCTATCTTAATTCAAGACGAAGTTGACTTAGCTTTGAAAGGAATAGAGAAGAATCCAGTGGAGATGACAGTAGTGGCATTTGAAGACTTAGATAAAAAAAAAGTGAGATCATGTATTATTCTAAATCTTTTTAATAAGGTTTTAAGAGAAGCCACTAGTAAGAATATAGCCAAAGCTATGTAGGAAAAGTTGAAGGCTTTGTATATGAAGAAAACTGTGGAGAATCGACTTTACCTAAAGCAAACCTTGTTTACACTTCAAATGGTTGAAGGTAAATCTATTATCTCACATCTTAATACGTTTAATTCTCTTATTATTGATTTAAGCAATATTGATGTAAGAGTAAATGATGAGCATTAGGTCATTTTATTGTTGTGTTCCCTTCCCCGGTCCTTTAAGCATTTTCGAGATACTATGATATATGGGGAAAAAACAATCTCATATTAGGAAATTAAATATGCTTTGCAATGAAAAGAAATAATTGGTAGATATTTAATTTGGGAGGTTAATGGAACTCAGGCTAAAGGTTTGGTGGCTAAAGGTAGATCCAAAAATAGAAATTGTGGCAGTAGTAAATCAAAATCCATATCCAAATTCAAACATAGAAATTTGGTTTGCAATTATTGTCATAAAAAAAAGGGCACATTAGGTTTGAATGCTTTAAATTAAAAAATAAGAATAAGCATAAAGAAAAATCTACTAATGCTGTTGAAACTAGTGTTGAATAGATGAGCGTGAAGGTAATATTTTCTTTACGACTTGATGCGTATTTATTTGGGTATAAAAATTATATAAAAATAAGCACATTCCCAATCAAGTTTATATTAAAACATAAATTCCAAATTACACATATGAACAAGCGTACTCATCATTAAGCATAGTATAGGGTTTAAACGAGTGTCGATCCTCAAGGAACAAGTATGCATGAATCATTTTTCTTTCATTGTTTAACCGACTCAATAAAGTGAAATAAAATAAAATAAAAGTAAAGTAAATAAAAGAATATATACATGTCAAGGGTAGAAAATTATGTAACTTAAACAATTATTTTGACAAACATGACCTTAAAGCACTTAACCGTTATCATAACTAATTTTTCTCTCGGCATCATGAACGATTAATATAGATTTACTTCTTTTCCAATCCATAAGATCACTACCTTCTAGATAAATTAGCATAATATTCCTATTTCAACTAATCCACCCAAAAGATGCATTAAACACAATCCTTGATTAAATTTTCATATTCTGGCAAACTTAAAATATAAAATTAACCAATGAATCCATTCTTGACAGATATCAATTAACCTTTAATTATCTGTTCTTAGCAATTAACCACTTTTCCAAACAAGTTAATAGACAACAAATATGAAATTAACAAATTGAGACCACCATCAATCCCTTTTCCAAGCAAGTTAATGGAAAGCAACAACCAATTAATCTCATAATACGCATAAGTAATTAAATACCAATAATAACAATCTTTAATCAAAAGATCAAATAACTCTAAAAATCATGAATATCTAAAACAATATCAAATTACAATAAAACAATTAATACATCATTGTTCAAGAAAAAGAAAACAAAGTAAAAGAAAACACTCATAGACAAGCGCCCTTCTTCTTCCTTTGTAGACCTTCTTGCACAACCCTCCTTGAATTGAAGAATTCCTCCTTTGATTTGAGTGATTTTCTATTATGATCTATGAATTCTCTCATTTCTCTTGTGTTTTCCATCTATTTATAGGCTTAGGGAGTGCCTAAATTCATTGGTGTAGGATTTTTGGCCGATTAGAAGTATGAAAATACTAAAATTCTGTAGATGGCCAAAAATCGCGTGCGAAAATTGAGGCACCGCCTCAGCATCTGGTCATAGCCGGCGCCGCCTGTCCTGGCTAAGGCCAGCGCCAGTTGTGTTCTGTTTCTTTAGTTGTTCATCGATTTTTCTTGATTTTCGTGCAATCTTTTTCAGAGTGCAGCCGGCGCTGCCTCCTAGCCGGCACCGGTTCAATTCTGTTTCGGACGTTTTACTGATTTTTTTGTCGCTTCGAAATACATGCCATAGCACGTGGCTAGCGCCAATTCCCCTGTCTCTGTCCAGCGTCGCCTCTATTCTGTTTTGCAACATTTTTGTCTTATTTTACCCTTAAAATCTAAAATAATGCACAAAATACCTTTCTAAGGGTAAAATCTCCAATATGAAGGAATATGACTAGTTATTGAACAAAATGTATCACAAAATAGCCTTAAATAACTAGAAAAAATATAACTAATTTAGGCCCTATCACGACTAATAATAGGACAAGGTCTAAAAATTAGTGGATTTTAGATTAGAGTTATTCTTACAATATGTATCCCAATAGGGATTTATTTTCCACTTATAAAAGTTATAATGGTGAAATTGTTTTGATGGGCAATAATATCATTTGTAATGTTATGGATAAGGGCACAGTTCAAATTAAAATGCATAATGGTATTGTGAGGACTCTCACTGATGTTAGATATGTTCTAGATTTGAAAAAGAATCTCATCTCTTTAGGTACCCTTGAGGCTCTTGGGTGTGAATATGCAGTTGAAAGTGGAGTTATGAAAGTTAATAAAGATGCTTCTCTTGTCATGAAAGGTTATAGGTCTAGTAATTTGTACATTTTGTAGGGACTACTATCAAATGTTCTATTTGTAACTTCTACATCAACTTTATCTGATTCTGACATCACCAAATTGTGGCATATGCGTTTGGGGTACATGAGTGAGAAAGGTCTACGCATGTTGAGCAAGAGAGGCCTTCTAGATGGACAAAATACTAGGGTATTAGACTTCTGTAAGCACTGTGTTTTTGGGAAGTAGAAAAGAGTTAGCTTCAACTTACTAGCAATTCACTGAAATAAAGGTACTTTGGATTATATTCATTCAGATCTTTGGGGTCCATCACGTGTTCCTTCTAAAGGTAGTGCCAGGTACTTGTTATCTTTCATTGATGATTATCCAAGGAAAGTTTGGGTCTATTTTTTGAAGAATAAAAGAAAATGTTTACCTAACCTTCAAACTGTAAAAAGTTTTGATTGAGAAATAGATAGGTAAATAGATAAAGTAGCTGAGAACAGATGATAGCATTGAATTCTGTGAAAAAAAATTGGCAATTAGCATTTTTAGTCCCAGAATATTTACTATTTGTAAATTTGGTCCTTTATGTTATTTTTTGGATTATTTGATCCTTATACTTTGTTATGTTAGCACGTTTGATCCTTCCATCCATCTTGGGACAGTCAAATCAAGTCAATATTATTTTTTTGTCCCCAAACAACAAACTCACAAGGGTATTTTCAAAAATGAAAAAATTTCCCTCCTAATACCTGATCACGTGCAGAGCACGTGGTCTCCCCAAAATCTTCTCTCTCCCTGAATCCATTTTTGCTCAACCCAACACCCTCTCTATACCCTCTGTCGACTTTCTCTTCTCTCGGCTTCATCTCTGTTGCCATTTGTTCTTCTTCCTTCTTCTCTAAAAAACTCCCTTTTTTCCTCTTTGTTACTTCCAATCTAGGTAGAGTATTTGGCAAAATCACTTCGAAAGGTGTGCTCTTTGAGGCGACATTATTTGAAGAAGTTCTTTTTGATCACTTGATGGATTGCATCAACTGGAAGCTTTGTTAGATTTTGACTTTCTGGGTCTTGGAAGAGATGGCTAGTAGAGGCAATAAAAAAGCTCCTAAACTACGTGTTTGTGGTCAGAGGAGATATTGTCAAGACTCAAGTCAAGCACAAATTTACCGAGAGATGTTATACTCAAAGATAGTTGAGCATTATATTAAGTAAGTCATGTAATTCTTTTTTCTTTATTTATAAAAAAAAAAGTTGAGTAATATGGCAGAGTAGTTTTCCCTTTTCCGTTCTATTAACAAGAGTAGTTTGCAATTTTGCAGAGTAATATGGCAGGAAATGCCTGAAAAGAAGAGAATGTTGCTTATAATTTTGGACTTTTTATGGTTTCACACATACACAAATGTAAACTAGGAGAGGATTATGCAATGGATCAAAATATATATATATATTATAAAAAAAATACATCCTTATTCCCATTGTCTTATGGTATTTTCCAACTTTTAGTGCTTTTTTTTTTTTTCATTATGTTCCCATTGTCCTTTTTTATGTATTTTCGTATTGAGTCCTACATAGGACAGAAGATGATAAATTTTAACCCATTGTATATTTACTATTGATTGATTTTTTTTTTTTTTGGTCCTATTGGACATTGTTGATATTATGTAACTTCGATGAAGATCTAGAATTAAATAGTCAATGCATGCTACTACTGGACTCTCTTCAATTATGAGAACAAAGAATGGAATCCGAGATAAGGAGATATGTAATATGTTACTATTCTTGGGACTATTCTAATTCAATTTATATCATTTCCAAGTACATGTTGGACAACATCATATTATGTGTGATCAGGCAATTCTAAATTCTGAATTTTGTTTCAGCTTTGTGTTGGACATACTTATAACAGAAGGGAAGCTTACAAACAAAGAAAGAGCTAAGAAAATCCCTTTGTTGATCCCCAAGGCAAATGTGAAAAATTATATGCCATTAATTAAATAGTTGGTAATATTCTTATGTTGGTGACAAAACTACCATACAACTTTTTACCTGTCTGAAATAATCTGCTATTGGACAATTTGTCAATAGGTTCTCCAACAAACAAATGGTGCAGATTGCAGATGTTATATGATCTACTATACAAAATTGTTTGTGGAAAATGCACCTGATTATTTTAGCATTTTGAGGG
Organism: Voacanga thouarsii; assembly: GCA_026120185.1. NCBI lineage: Eukaryota > Viridiplantae > Streptophyta > Magnoliopsida > Gentianales > Apocynaceae > Voacanga > Voacanga thouarsii. The sequence continues at coordinate 158,749 of JANUWF010003365.1, read as the reverse complement.
GCTGCCCTTATTTTGTAAGTGTTTTTTGCTATTGTGTATTAAAACTAATGAACCTTAATGTCAATTCTAATTAGATTATTAACTTTATTGTTTGTAGGTAACTAAAGAATGGTTCACCTTTGCTGATTATGAGATGTTCAGAAATGGACTTACTACTAATGGTGGCTCAACATCTGATATATCACAAGTAAATGGAGAGGATGTAATTGAACCATTAATACTTAAGGACAACATTGATCATGTTGACGATGGGCAAACACAGGATGTTAACACTGTTGACTGTTGTCCAGATGAAGTAATTTGTTCAGGACCTATATTTCTGCTAGCTTATGAGGAGACATTTGGGATAGTAGAAAAAGTGTCATTAGTTGATGATAATATGACAGCAAATGATAAGTCAGATACCAACCTAGTTATAGTAGTGCATGACACTGTGGCAGCAGATGTCATGTCAAAAGATAAATTGAATGTTGAATCCTCTCATCCTTTAACTGACGAGTCAGTACATAAATACGGTAAGTGCAAAAGGAAACAAAAAGTAGAGAGATGTAGTGGTTACTCTACGAAGCCAAGTGATGAAGAGAAAAATGATTTCATTGAAGGTGAGGGAGATCAATTTGGTGGTATTCTACTATTCAGATTACAATTTTAGTGATAATGAGGACACATTTAAAGATATTGTAAATGAGGGCCTTAAGGAATTTGATGAGAATATGGCAAAGGAGGTTGACAGATTAAGAAAGCTATGTCCGGTTTAAGTTGGTGACTTAGGTACTGAAGATAAAACATAGTTAGAAGAGGGGAAGCAGGCTGAAAAGAAAATGAGTGGGGGTATTTGGAGGCAGAGCACTTGTTAGATGATGTTAAGGCTAGAGATAAGGGACAAGGGCAAGATGATCACTCCAGTAACGATGATGAGTTTGAGGGTAAAGACAAAGCCAACCTTGAAATAAGGATGAAGGACAAAGGTAAGTCAGTTATTGAAGTCAATGCTAATAGTACTAAAAGAGCAATAAGAAAGAATAACAGAAGGGGTATAAAAGGGCCTCAATTCGCATAGACAGAAAGGGAAGAACATGGGGACAATGACTACCTCATTGAATAGGATGCCAATATTTTCTGTGTTTTCAGATGGCAGCTACAAAGACTTGGATGTTGAGTTTTATGAAAGTGGTTCTACTTCAAAGGATGACCAAAGAAACTTGAAGATGAGCAACTATCTCAAATTTAATAAAGACAAAGATAATGATAATCTAGAATTCCAGGTGGGGATGTACTTTAACACAAAGGGTGATCTCAGAGTGGCTATTATTAACCATGGAATCTGTGAAACCCCAGTCAAAACCAACCTTAGAGTAAGGGGGTTGGGATGCATATCATATTTTATTGCCTGTTTAAATATATTTTTATATGATTTTATGTGCATTGAATTTGTGTTTTATAGTCTAGAGGGCTTGATTATGATTATTGAGTGAGAAGGGCAAAATGATAATTTTTACCTGAGGTGAAAATATGGAGATAGCTTGGGAAATAAATAGGAAAAGAATTTCATAGAGGAAATAAGAACAAGAGTTGTTGTGGTTTATTGGTTAGAGCTTTGGAATTAATTATTGTGGTCTTGGGTTCAAATTCCATCGTAGGAGCTTTAGCTTGGTTAAATTTTATTTTTGCTTGGGAAGTATCATTTTTTGCCTTAGTGGTGTTTGGAGTAGGGTAGAGATGTTGTCCTATAAGAGACATGATAGGAGTCTTCAAATCCTACTCCTTTACTCTACTCGAATTTCTCAAAGGGAATTCATTTTCCCTTTATCTTTAATTTTCCTCAATTTTCAACTCCTTGGTTTGATCAATATGTTCTATCCATTTTCTTTCTAGAAATTTCAGTAAAATGTTGTGATCTTGTGAGATCAAAATGTCCTAGTAAAAGGATTCTCATGGTCTGAAAAATGTGGAAGAATGGTAGGAAATTCCAAGGGGAAAAATCCCTCTAGTAAGCTTGCTGAAATTTCACCCTAGACTAGTTCATCTTACTTCTTAGAATGAGCTGAAATTTTTCAGCTTGTTGTACCTTCAAATTGTCGAGGTTCTTAGCTGAATTTCCCTCCCAAATGCTGCCAGAAAAATGGTCTTAAGATCAGTTTGAAACATGAATTATTTCTGCCATTTTCGGACTGCACAAAGGCTGTGCAAAATCAGTAAAAATTCTGGGTAAAATCGCAGCTTTAGAGGTCCAAAACCAAGCTGTTTTCTTCCAGATTTTGTGCAGCACCTTAGCCATGTTTTTCCTCCATGAAGAAGGATAGAAACCAGCCTTGAATACCCCTAAAATTCCCCTTCGAACTCTCTGCAAATTAGCTGGAAGTGGCGGCCGAAAATCTTCCCAGAAAAATTTCTGTTCAGCGAAATTCTGGGCAGTCCAAATTTCCAGCTTTGTTTCCTATTTCCCTTCCAGCCGAAACACCAACCTATTTTTGCAAAAACCTTCCTTAAACCTCCATTAATAGAGCTCCATTGTTCCCCTGAAGCTTCTACACGAAATTCAGCAGTGGCTGTCCGAAAATCTCTCCAACAAATCTCTGCAATTTAGCTTTATTGGTTTCCAAAATTCAAGCCACCCTTGTTTAGCAACCTTCCATAATATATCACTCAATTGACTAGACCTCTTCTTCATCATTGTGCATCTTAATTTCGGCCACCATAAGCCCCCTTGAACCAGCTTTAATCCCACAGAAATTCTGCTCAAACAGTCGACCATGGCAGACTTCCAAAGCTGTTCAACAATCAAGATATTCTTAGAATATTTAGTTTTCAAATTTGCTTCCCAAAAATATTCTTCAAGGATTTTAACAACTAGCCTTTCCTTTTTCCTTCCAAACCATAAAAACCATCTTCCTAAACCCTACAAACAGTTTGGCAGCCCTAATCTCTTCAGAATTTTGGCAGCCTCCATCCAAGAACTCTCTATTCTCTTCAACCTCAAGAACACATAGTACACCAAGAACACCTACTCCTTCCTTTCACCTAATACCTCTCCAAATCACTTCAAACTACCTCTAAAAATTCCAGATTTCATCTATTCATTGCTGTGAGTCCATCCGTACCATTTTTAACATCAAACTCCAAAATCCAACTTGCACTTTTGGATCAAAAACCAGAAATTTCTGTTAAGGTCAAGAACACCTTCAAGGTAAATTTATTCTAACAACTTCATCTTCTCCAATCTTGATCTCTAGTGAGAGCCTATGTGAATAAACATGCTAATGGTCTCTCTCTCTCTCTCTCTCTCTCTCTCTCTCTCTCTCTCTCTCTCTCTCTCTCTCTCTCTCTCTCATGGCCGAAAACTCCCCTCTCTTGGCCGGATGACTTTTTCTTCCATAGTCATGCTATCTCCATCTTCCTTGGACAAATTTAGGCATCTAGGAGTTGAGATCCATTCTAAACTCCTTCAAGGCATTCATCAACCAAGTAAGTACCATCAACCCTTCTTTTAAACTCTAGAAGCATATCTCTAGGGTGATATTGATAATAGGTGGATGGTGATAGGATTGGAGTATATATATATATATATATATATATATATTGTTGAGATTGAAGTATGAATATATGTATGTTTGTGAAGGAGATGGGATTTATGCATGGAAGGATTATCTTGGATAATTGTATGATGATTTGAGATTTAATGCATGTATCCATGTCATAGGTAGTATTTGTGATGAAGTATGCTAGAGATTATGTCACCTTTGGTGAACGGGATTTATATTCATGTTGGATTATTAAAGCCATGATCATATTTATGCTAGTAGGGGTTAGATCATATTTTGATAAATTGAGATCTATGCTTGTATACATGATTTGGATGATTTGATGAATTGAAGGGTTGTATATGTTCATGATTGTGGTTAGCTATAGGAATATGATCATGATCTAGTTGTCCCTAAGCTAAATTTTATTTCATTAATAAAATATTTAATAATATGATTTTTCTAGTAAAATTTTGAAAACCATGGGAAAATGTGGATTTGGTCTTTTATATAAAATAGTAATATTTTAGTCAAATAAATAATAGTTTTTGCTAGAAAAATAATATATATATATATATATATATATATTATTTAAAATAATAAAATCAATTAAAGCTTTTTATGGAAATAATTATAATTAATAAAATATTTATTACTAAAAATTTAATTATTATCTTTTAATCAAAACCCATTAAGGATTTGCTTATTATTTTTCAAGCAAGACTCATTAAATTTATTTTCAACAAATTTTAGCTATCAATTATTTTCTAACAACTAAATTATTAATAAATCATTATTTTACCTAATACCACCTTGGACCCTTTTTCAAATAAACCATAATTTATTTTTAGCAAGATTTAAACCTTCAACTTTTTGTACCTATTTCCCAAACTCTAGTTATTTTAATATCAAACTAGATTTATTTTATAAACCCTTTTATTTATTATCGAGCCTTAAAGCTTGGGACACTAGGGACATGATTGTAGTAAGTTGAGTTAGTTTTATTTGTGAAAGTGAATCATTGGCTTGAGTTTGATTGTGGTTTGTATTTACCCCATGCGGGGTTAGGTTAGCTGTTGGAGACCTTTGTTGTGAGCAAGGATTAGGTAAGCTCCTGCATAAAACCTGTTTAATGAAAAATGATTTTTTTTATGTCAAGTCAAATGTAGAGTGCATGGTCACTCATTTTTGTAAAGGCAATTGAGAATTATTTCCATTCTCATTTCAGAAAAATAAATTATTTGTAAATCAAGGGGCGGTTTTACTCAAAACTTAAAACTCTTTCTAAAACCAGTTTTGCCCCAAACTTTGGAAAACCTTAATTGCCATTTTCAAGTGGAACTATGTTTCGTTCATTGTTCCCAAGTGGAATACGTTACGTTGAGTACTCAATGGGGGTAGACTGGTAGTGCTAGTTTTGAAGAGCAAGAGTAAGTCTTCTGGTAGGAGGCCTCCTCCAGAAGATAAACTCAACTTAGAGAAACGTCAGTAGTACTTAGTCATGCCGGTCCGAGCTGGTAGTTTTTATTTCAGTCAAGTGATTGTGTTTTGCCGGAATGGACACCCGGTTGTTGTTTGGGTATAGAGAAGGAGGAGTATCTTGCCTGATAGGCCGATCACTTACCTTTAGTCAGTCTGCACAAAGTGTCGGCATTCTGACCGGCAGTATGCACAAAGTGTCGGCATACTGACCATCAGATTATGGGGTCCAACGTGTGGTAACCCATATTCCTTTCTTTCGAGCGGTTGATCTTATAAATTATGTATGGCTTTAAAAGCCAAAATGCCACTCTTGCTTTTGACTAATGTTTATTGCTTGCCAATATTTCTCTTATAAAGTTTTTATACTCTGCATCCACGAACTATTTCCACTGAACACCCAAAGCACATACGGACTTACTGAGATTTCTGTCTCATCACCTTTTCACCATGATTTCAGGCCGATCCTGCTGTGGGGATGAGTAACTTCTGTTATCTGCCTTGAAAGAGAATGTTGTCTTTTATTTTTATGTATTTCTTTGGGCAGTTGAGAGTGGATGATTTTATTTATGGATTTGTATTTCTTTTGGGAATTCATGGTTTTATTCGTGGATTTATTCTTGGGTTGTAATAAATTTTAAGTTAAATTATTATTTTCATTTCGCTATTTTAATTGTGTGACCTAGTTATAAAGACCCCTTGTCCTTTGGACGGTGCGACATCTCCAGCCCTGGCGGGCCTAGGTAGCGGGGTGTTATAGAATCAAGCTGGGAAGGGGCATTTTCTTCAAGAAGAATGACAAGGATAATGTGAGAGCATGTTGCAGGGGAGAGCATTGTAAATGGATGGTTTATGGTTATAGAGTAGGAGATACCCCTACTTTCCAGATTAGAACCTTGAAAGATAAGTATGACTATTCCAGAATAGTGAATCACAACTTAACCACAGCAAAATACTTAGCTACCAAATATATTAATGATTTCAGATCTGTTCGAGGGGTTGACGTGGATGAGTTTCAAGAAAAGGTTCATAATGAATTGACTATTAATGTTTCAAGATGGAAAGTGTATAAAATAAGGGCTGTAGCAAGAATGAAGATTGAAGGGAAATACAAGGATCAATACAAGCTCCTATGGAATTACTGTGAGGAATTAAAGAGGAGTAATCTAGGATCCATAGTTTGCATTGAGAAGGAAGTGGATTTTAAGACTGGTGAAGAATATTTCAAGAGAATATATGTAGCCTTGATGCCCTCAAGAAGGGATTCCTGGCTAGTTGTCAAAAAGTAATTGGTTTAGATAGGACTTTCCTAAAGGGTCCACACCTAGGAATACTTCTTACTGCAGTTGGTGTAGATGCAGATAATGGCATGTTCCAGTTGCCTATGCCGCGGTAGAATATGAGAATAGATTCACATGGCATTAGTTTATTTAAGGCCTCAGAGAAGATTTGCACATCTACAAGTAAGAAGATCGGTGTTTTATATCAAATAGACAAAAGGTGCAAATTTCAAAAGTAAATAAATCTATTTTTGCAGGGACATTTACTAATATACATCTAACTGTGGTGCCTATAATTTTGCAGGGACTTAAAAGCAATGTACATGAGCTGCTTCCAAGGGCTGAACATAAGCATTGTGTACGTCATTTACACAATAACTTCAAAAGTAAGCATCCAAGAGAGGCTTTGAGGGATATGCAGTGGAAATGTGCTAAAGCAACCTATAGGAACAAATTTGATGGGGAAATGCAAGCTCTAAAGGAGTTCGATGAGGCAACACACATGTGGCTTAAGGACCAGATTTCCCCGTACTTCTAGACTAGATCATATTTCAGAGAAGTCACTAAATGTAACATCCTCCTCAACAACCACTGTGAATCTTTTAATAGAAGGATACTTCATTCCAGATCTAAACCGATACTTGCTATGCTTGAAAGGATAAGGATTTAACTGATACTGTAATTACAAAGACAAAGGCAGTAGATTTCTAAGAAACAAGGTAGGATTTGCCCAGGAATCATAAAAAGGCTGGATATACTGAAAGAACAATCTACAAACTGCTTTGCCCAATTTGCTAGTGGCTCAAAGTTTCTAGTAACACAGAAATGTTGGAATGTATGCCCTCTTAGACTAGATTTCTAATGTAATTTTGACTTGTATTAATACAAGTATTTTTCTCAAGATTTGTTTATGAAATCTTCTTTATATTTGTGAATGATTTTATTAGAAAAGACCCATTGTGTTTAAATAAATGGTTCATGTAAATGGAAGTCTTTCGCAGTAAGGTATGGACCATGGGATACTTAACACATAAATTGTTGTTTTTAAGTGGATGATGAGATTGAGAATCTCATCATGATAAGGTTATTGTGTTATGAATTATAAATAGGGATTGGCTTACCTTTAGCCAATGAGTAGTCTACTCATTTCATAACACAAGCATATTTCGAATACGTAGAACATGACCTGTAGTAGTAATTTCTAAAAGTACGATGTGATAGAAGCCTAGATTACTACTGCTACAGCGTGGACTTGTACTTTATAACTTGAGTATAAGTTGGTAGTCTGATGAAGCTAAAAATATATACTTTGATATACTATAGTTAAGGTTCTTTAGAATGACCAATATACTTGTATGTTGAGTATATGTGATTAGTTAGTCAAGATAGACTTGTACAAGATAGTGTCTATACTGTATCGCCCATTGTGGTTGTTCGAATGATCTAATTATCCATGGCCTTGGGAAACATGACTTGGATATTAGCTTTAGGGTAGCTTCATTGGAAACTAGAAATATTCCAAGAAGTTGTGGATTATTGGACTAGAAGTCTAAAGATGACAGATGTTATTTAGAGAGGTGTTAGTACACTCTTTCCTCTCTAAATGCACGGTGATGTGTAGAGAGGTATTTTAGTTATTTTACCTGTAAGTCGAAGACATAGCTAACGCAGCATTGTCCTTTGGGTCAATATTTCCTTATGGTTATATTAGAAAATATTTAAAATGCAAAATGCAACTATTTATATAGCAAGAGTATTTTGGTCATTTTAGTAGCTAAAATGATATGTTTTTTTTGTCATCGAAATTGCCCGTTAGTCCTAATTATTTTAGGTCGAGGAAATGGCCACAATAAAAAAAAGAGTTTATTTTATTCAGGAAGTCTAAATTATTTTTAGACTAGAATAAAATAAAGAAATGAGAGAAATTAAATTTATTATCTAGTTTAATTGGTTAATTAATTATTCAAGCACAGATTGAATAACTAGAAAAATTAACCTGAGCTTAAACTAGTTAATAAAGGGCTTAATAATTATTTTAGTTCATTTAGACTCATTAATTAATGATTGAGTTATTTTAATAGGCCTAAAAAATAAATAAATAATAGTTATTATTTTTTGGCTCATTTGGTCCAAGGAAAAATAATAAATTATTTTGGCCCAATAGCCTGGACTAAAGAATTTTTTATTATTCACAAAAAAGAAGAGATAAGGATTACCAAAACCTCTTCTGTTGATAACCTCCGAATGTTTGAAGTATCAAAACACCGAAATTGGGTTATCTGGTGATGTGAATAGGAGTCGTGGGGTGAAATTATTCAAAGAACACTGATAGGGGTTAAATCACCATTTTTTTTTCCTAGTTATTAGAGGGTGTTTTAAGATACATTTGTTATAATAACTAGGCATATTCCTTCCTATTTGACATTTTACTTGTAAAAGATATTTTTGGCAAATATATGCAAATTTAAGTTAAAATCAAGCAGAAAGTGCACAAAATCAGAATGTACCGGCACCAGGCCCAGCTAGTGGACCAGGCGTCGGGTCCATTCTGCTCCAGTAACAGAATTTGAGCAAGTTTCGGGGGTTTTCTAGAACAAACCTGGCACAAGGTCTGGTAAGTGTACTTGGCATTGGGTCTATTCTATCTGCCAATGAGAGACAGCAAAAAATAGAGGAAGAACATAGTGCACCTAACGCCAAGTGGGTCGAAGGTACATAGTGCCAGGTATGCTCTAGAGGCAAAAATTATGTACGCAAAATTAGGGCTTATCTAATGATTTTAGTATTTTTCCTACTTCTACTCGGCCAAGACTTCCTTAACTACGAAATTGGCATCCAAGAGGCCTATAAAAGTACAAGAGAACACAATGATAGGAGATATATAACATAGAAAGGTGAATTAAAAGGCAGAAATTCTGATTCTCTCATTAAAGGAGGTGTTCACCCAAGTCAAGGAGGATTGTTCAAGGGAGTCTACAAGGAAGAAGAAAGAGGCTTGTCTATGAGTGCTTTATTTTCTCTTTGTCTTCTTTTTCTTTAGTAATGATATATTCAATACTTTTATTGTAATTTAATATTATTTTGGGATTCATGATTTTGCATTAATTTAGTTATTAATCAATTTCTTGTTATCTTTAGTTTTGATTTCTTGATTTCATTGGTTATTGATGAGAATTCTTCTAATTGACTTCAATACAATGATGTTAGGAGTTTCGTTGCATTGATTTCGTATTTATTAAATCTTGATGGATTTGAACGATGAAGTTAGGATTTTAGAACTAAGTGATCAATGGTTCAATTAATTTCGCCTTGACATAGGGTTATTAGCTAATTTCATGTGTTTTAAGGAATTGAGATTCATACATGTTTTGGTTAGGATGGCTTAATTGACAAATCTGCTAATTGAATCAAGATATGAATAATGAGCTTAATGCGTGTTTTGGTTATGTTAGCTTGATTGACAAATTGTTAATATGAATCAAAATATTGGATTCCATAGATTGACAAATGAAGTGGAATTTACCTAAGTAAATTCATGACTTGACAAATAATTAAACTTTACTGTGTGTTCCATCATGATGCCAAGATAATAATTAATTGAGAGAATTGCTAATTGGTTCATTGTCATATTTTATAGGATACTTGTCTAAATTGCATAAATTTACATCCTTGAGTTGTATATATTTCTTTGTTTTTATTTTTATTATTTTCTCACTTTATTTTGGTCGGTTAAACAATGAAAGAAAAGAGATTAGTGTGTACTTGTTCCTTTGAGGATCGATATTCGTTAATTCCCTATACTATGTTTGTGATAAGTATACTTGCTCACATGTGTATTTTGGAATTAATGTTTTAATTAAAATTTGATTAAGAGATGGATTTAAAATTGATGATTTTATATACCCAAAATTTACGCATTAAGTTTTTTGTGCCATTGTCGGGGAACAGTATCATGAAAAGTTAGATTTTGTTGATTTAACCATGTTAATATATTTACATGTAAATATGTGAATATGTATATATGTTCCTTGTATGACAAGATGTTGTATTTTATTTTCTTGTGTACTTGTACTTTAATGTCTCTGTATGTTGCAATTCCTTGTGACTTAATTTATAAACGTACCCTAACTGTTTAACTTGTAAATTCTATAATCTCAAAAAAAATTTATCTTATGTAGACCTTGCTCTTAGTCTATGACCAAACGATCCAAAGCTGAGATAGTTGACCTTGATCTGGAAATCGAGAGAACTCTCACTAAGATCAGGAAGGTTATAAGCAAAATGGTAAGGAAGGTAATGGAGGTAAATCAGCCCAACGATGGTGGTAACGGTGGAGCTAACAAGCAGATTATGAATGACTTTGTAAAACTAGCAATCTCAGGTACAGGCTCTAGTATCGCAGCAGCCTAGGATAGAGGCCAACAATTTTGAGATAAAATCCAACGTGATCCAAATGATCCAGAATATGGTCCAATTGGATGGGTTACCTGAGGAAGATCCTAATGCCCACCTTATGAGCTTTCTAGAAATATGTGACACATTTAAGATGAATGGTGTTTCTAAGGATGCCATCAAGCTAAGACTCTTCCCATTTTCCTTGAGAGATCGAGCAAAATCATAGTTACAATCTTTCCCTACTGGATCCATTACTACTTGGAACGTGTTAGTTGAAAAATTCATAGCTAAATATTTCCTACCAGCTAGAACTTCCAAACTTAGGGATGATATTTTTGCTTTCCAACAATTAGAGGCCGAAAACCTTTATGAGTGTTGGCAGAGGTTCAAAGAGATGTTGAGAAAATATCCTAACCATGAATTCGAGTTAGGGATGCAAATGCAGATATTTCACAGTGGGTTGAGTTTTGCTACAAGGCAATTAGTGGATGCATCTGCAGGAAGCTCCATCAATTTCAAAATTTTAGAAGAGGTATTCGATCTAATTGAAAATTTGGCTACAAATAACTATGCCTAGGGGAGTTCATGGTCTAGAGCTTATGTACATGGAGTGAATAAGAGGGATGCAATGGCAGCGTTAGAAGCAAATGTGGAAGCAGTCACCCAGAAAATGGATCAATTAGTAATGCCTCCTTCCCAAGGGTAGGTAATGAGTGTGACTTGTGATTTTTGTAGGGAAGGGCATCCAAACCATAAGTGCCAAAATATGGGATCTTTGCAACAAGCATTGGAACAAGCGGCGTTTGTAAGTAAAGGTCAACAAGGTAATAATCCTAACAACAATACTTACAACCCAAGTTGGAAGAACCACCCTAACTTTTCTTGGAATAACCAAAACCAACCTCGACAAGCTTCTGTGAATTTTGGGATGCAAAGAACTCAACCACCTCTGCCATATAATGCCCTACCAGCTAAACTATCTATGAAAGAATTGGTCACCAAACTGGTAAGTGGGACGGAAACACTGTTCCATAGAATTGATGCGACCACGAGAAACTTAGAGGCATCCATGCGCAACCTTGAGGGTCAAATTGGACATTTAGCCAAACTCCTTGGTGATCATTAATCGGGATCACTACCAAGCAACATAGAGACCAACTCACAGGACCAAGACCGTAGGAAACGCTGATTTTGAACTGCTTTAGTTTTTTGCTGAACAATCTTTTTAATTCTCGTCTATTTTTATTTATTTAGCTATGAAATTGTATGCTTCGTATGATTTCGTGTTCCTTTTTCTTTATCTCTATTAAAATGCATCTCTGGAAAAAAAAAAGTAATTTTCCAACCAGAATGACTTGGCATCGGGCCCAACCTGTGGCCCAGGCGTCGGGTCAACACGGCCTAATAGTGAAGCGCAAGCAGAAAAGGTCCGGCGCCAAGCCTGTTCGGCCGCCACACTAAAAACGGCCCTCTTGGCCATTTTTGGTCAAAAAAACTTTCACTCCTCTCCAATTTTCTCTCAACCCAACACCGGGTTCATCTTCAAAATACCGTCAGATCACTTTCTCTACCTCCAAAACACAAAATCTTCACTTTATTCTTGAAAATTTGGATCAAAACAAGGAAAAATCCAGCCTTTTCACCCAAAACCCACTTTTCAATCCTTCCATTGGGAGTACGATTTCTTCAAACTTTTTTCATAAAATCATTGCACATGCATTGGAGATCATTATGGTATAATTTTCTACACTTTCTATGGTTAAGTTTTTTCTTATAAATTTTAGGTAATTTTCTATGCATTTTTGGGCAAAAATTCTTGAATATTTTCTAGTGAAGAATTTGATTGTTAAAGATTGCTTTCTTTGAGCTTGCATTGGCATGGGAATATCATGGATACTACTTTATGATTAATGCCATTGATAGTTTACATCTTTTTTGGAAGTGATTAAGCATGCATGCTTTGTGATTAACTTTTGGGATAAAGGATACTTGTTCAATATTTCACTTAGCCTTATGCTAATAAGCTTTGCATTGTTATATAAATAGTATGGCTGATTGAGTATTGTGATTCTAAGCTGAATCTGGTTTCCCTGAGAAATATTGAACATTGTGGATTTGATCAAACTAATTGATAAGGTGTTTGGATTGGAATATGTCTTATTTTCTTGCAGGTTTGTTGGAAGGCATTGATGTTAGGATTCGTGGACTCCTAAACGCGAAAAGCATCCATAAATCCCTTACAAGGATCCAAATAAACGATTAAGAAGATCTAAGGTTTACAGAATTACCTCTGTTCGGCGTAATCAAGATCATTTGATTCTAATTATGATGTCATACGTGTAACCCGAATAATCACTAGATGTTGCAGTATGCGAACGTCCTCTATCAGATACATACAGTGAACTAACTCGATACCCTGAGAGTGCTAGCGCCTACGGTTTGAGAGGCTTATTTTTCTAGTGAATGGAGGCACGAATATTTTAATAGAACGGCTTTCTTGAGAATACGGCTAGGGTTTTCTTAAAAATCCCTCCGAACCTCTTAGAGTCCAACTTTGATAATATCTTATCATATTTTATTTTAAATTCAAATTAAATTAAAATTGATATGATATGATTCTACCATTATCTCGGTAATTTAACTAATTAATTTATCAAGTCAGATTCTTACAATCTGGACATCATTCAGATACATCAAATGTGGACATATTTTCAGATTCATTGTATCTGGTAAATGTTCTAGGTTCGATTAACATAGACATATTTTCAGTTTCATCGAATCCGGTTACCAGAAAAATAACCTAAAAAGTTTGCTTATTGTGTGACCTTATAGGTTCATTTAACATTGGCAGTGTGCTTAAATCATATTTAAATGGCCTACAAGTTATATGTGGTTTCTAACAAAACATTATAACTATCTAGGTTAAATGAATATCAGTGATCTCTTTGAACCAAACCATAATTTTACATTTAATCCTTTTGTTACACAATATCCAGATTAAGCGTAAGGCACGGAGCATGTCATCCTTATCAAGTTTAATCAATTATTTCTCGATCTTATAGTAGACTGTTCAAACAAATTATATCAATATCTTAGATTGATATATTTGAGCACGGCCATGCATTTTAACAATCTGACTTATCAAGGGGCCTATGGATATCTCTCCCATAATTGAGAGGGACAAATTCCTTCACTATCAATCATATTCATTTCCTTGATTTATTCTATATCCAACAGTAGTCTAATTTATTATTTGGTTAAAGACAACTTTAGACAACGTCAAAATATAAAATTTATCAAGTAGGAAACTATGATGAATTTAGGTCGAAGGACTTTTAATGTCATTATGACTAGAAAGTATTTATGATATATTCCATAAAGTACTCTCACAGTAGGTCATGTTCAATACAATGTTCTCTAACATTTATTTATGTTTTGACTTGATATCACATATATCCATGACAAGTAAAACATAGCCATTAAGTCACAAACATACTAATCTTAATTTATTATTGTTCCACTAATAATGATCGATCAGAGACAATTTAAGAATAGTCATTGTATTGATTGTAGGGTTTTACTATCAAGTCACATACTTGATGACCACAAAACTAAATGCACTATTCATAGAAAGAAATGCCTCGTATTATTACATAATACATAACGACAATAGTATAAGTATAAATTGACTGTAGGGCATATCCCTAACATCTTGAGGTGCTTTGTGTTGAGTGGTGGTGGGTGTTGTATGGTGTTGTGATTGTAAGACAGTTGAGAGTTGAACATTTGTTGTAAAAAGTGAGTTGAGAGCCGCATATTTTTCTGTTCTACCATCTTTCTTCATCCCCCCATCATGTCTAGCGACCTAGAGGGTTAGCACCGGGGCTAAGAGAGCCCGAGAGGCATCTTCCTCCATACCTTCCTTTGAGCCTTTACCTACCCAATTTTCTAATCCTATATGCCAAATATGGTATAACAGGCACTAACACAATAAGATTATAGTAGAAAAGTGATACAAGCCGTCTTTAGAAAATTCCTTACAACTTTATACTATGTTTAGGCTCTTGGGGTGGGAGCCCATCATTAGAATAGAAGGTCCTTACTATCCTGTGCACGTGAGAGAATTTTATGCCAACATGCAAGACAAAAAGAAAAATACTATCCAAGTCATCTCTACCATCGTCAAAGAGATTCCTATTGAGTTTGATAGGGCTCAACTAGCTAGAATTTTGGGAATCTCAGAGGAGGGACCGTGGATAGCTGCGGACCATAATAACCAAAAAATCATCTCTGAGCTTACCTAGGATGTGGGGGTTGTAAGGGCTAGTTTTCGTATGAGGAGAAAAGGAGAAATAGGTCAATATCAGTATTACTCCAATAATGACCTTGAGGCTTAGTGGCGTGCCCTAGTGTATATCTTTGCTTTCAATGTCTATCCTAAAGCTAGAAGCTTCAATGAGTCTCGGATCGTTGACCTTTAGCTAATTTCCCTTGCCCCAATTATTATTAACTCCATGAGAGAGGTTGTGGCCTCTAACATTGCAACCAAAGCCCTTAAATTCCCTTTAGTTATTATGCATATTTTGAGAGACTTTGGAGTACGACTAGATGGAGAGTTAAGTGAACCCACTATTGACCACAACCTTGTGATAGAGCATACTTTGATTCAGTGTGGATATCGCTATGATAAGAGGGCCAAAAGGTAAAAGAGGTTATATGTTGTGCAGTATCCTAGAAGGGAGAAGCTCCCCCTAATAAGATAGAGGAAGAGGCACCACCTGCTAGACCAACCCCTCGTGCTACTTGCTCTCACTCACACACTAATTTTGTGGCACGAATGGAGACATATATAGAGAGCCAGATGACTATCCTCCTCCAGCTCTGCGATTCCATTGCCGACATTCATCACCGCCAGGATGCTCAAGATCAAAAGCTAGCCACTTTGATCCAATACATTATTGGTGCATCTTCCAGTCGCGGAGCTGCCAATAATGATAATGAGGATGATGAGGATAACTCTTGACTCACTCTTTTATATTTTATTTTCTGTTATTTCTTTTTTTAAAAATTTTAATGACCTTTACTAGCTTGTTGGTGTCTTTTCTTTTCTTTTTCATTTATTTTATCTTGTTTTTTACTTTCTTTTTCTAGATTTATTCTTTTTTTTTCTTTTCTTTTAGTAGGTGCTCTTGTAATGATCCTTCCTTGAGGTGGATTCACATATAGTGGCACAACAATATAATGAAAGTATCTTCTTCACTTTATTCTTCTTCTTTATTCATCTTAGTCTTCTTGGTTGTACTTTTATTTTTCTATCTTTGGCCATTAAGGACAATGTCCAGTTTAAGTGTGGGAGGGGAGGCGGGAGAATAAGGTTGAAGAAGTTCTTTTCCATATTTTCTATATTATTTTGTGATTAAATTTTCAAAAATTTCAATGGTTTTATTGTTAAGTAAGGTTGTAATTCTTTTTCTTACTTGGATATGAGTTTTGTCATTTATTGGTGGAGTTTGATGAAATTGGTTTTATTGGATAAGAAATTTGTCAAGACTTGAGAATTTTGATTAATCTTTTTTATGCATTGGTATTTGAATATTATTTAACTTATCTAGTCGGAATGTAGAAGATATGATGAATATGGAAAGAGTTTATTGGCTAATTTTTGTATTACGAGTTTAAATTTTGCTCGCTTTGAGTTATGATGAAATATAAATATAAGTTAAAAAAACATCTTTGAGAGGAAAAATTGAGGAGAATGTTGAAAATTTTTTATTTTAGTTGAAAAAAAATAATGAGTAGAAACAACACTATTGTTGGTGTAAATTGAGAAAAAAAAAATACTCTTATGGATGATCGTTGAAGACCTTTAGCTGAAAAGTGGGTCAATATGGGGAGAAGTAGCAAGTGAATTTGGTGTACTCTCTTGAGGCTATCCCGAAGGCAAAAAGGCAAGAAAGAGCAAAAGAAAGAAAGAATTGGTGAGAAAAAAATAATGAGTGATGACTGAAATGGAGTGTATGAAAAGAAATCTATGCACTTGATGCTATCAATTTCCTAAGTCATTGAAAAACTTTGAGAGAAAAAAAAAATTAGAGTGGTTTCCTCACATCATAACTTGAGTGTGCAATTTTTAGATTTATAATACTTGAGTTGGTAAATAGCTTGACTTATGTGATTCATGTTATCTATATTTTTACTTGAAGAGTGAAATAATTTTCTTAGACTAAAGTATACACTTGATTAATTTGACTACAAGAGTTTTGTAATTTATTGTCCAATGTTTCAAATTTTGAAATTATTTTCAAAAGGTATGAATGACAAGGGTTGTATATAAAGTTTGAAAGGAAGACATAATCTTTGCTAAGATGAAAAAACTTTTGAATGAGAAAAAAAACTTGTGTTTTCTTGATAATTTTTCTTGGACTAAAGTGTTTTGCTTGAGGACAAGCAAATGTCCAAGTGTGGGGGTATGTGATAGGGGTTAAAATCACCATTCTTTTCCTAATTATTTGAGGGTGTTTTAAGATACATTTGTTGTAATAACTAGGCATATTCCTTCTTATTTAACATTTTGCTTGTAAAATGTATTTTTGGCAAATATGTGCAGATTTAAGTTTAAATCGAGTAGAAAGTGCACAAAACCAGAATGTACCTGGCGCCAGGCCCAACTAGTAGACCAGGCGTCGGGTCCATTCTACTCCAGCAGTAGAATTTGATCAAGCTTCAGGGGTTTTCCAGAATAGACCTGGCACCAGGTCTAGCAGGTGTACCTGGCGCCGAGTCCATTCTATCTGCAAGCAGAGACGGTAAAAAATAGAATAAAAATAGAGGAAGAACATAGGGCATCTGATGTCAGGTGGGTCGAAGGTACCCGGCGCCAAGTATGCTCTGGAGGTAGAAATTTTGTACGCGCTTATATAATGATTTTGGTATTTTCCTACTCCTACTCGTCGAAGACTTTCTCAGCCACTAAATTCGCATCCAAGAGGCCTATAAAAGCACAAAAAAACATAAGGGTTGGAGATATACAAAATAGAGAGGTGAATTAAAGGGCAGAAATTCTAATTCTCTCATTGAAGGAGGTGTTCACACAAGTTAAGGATGATTGTTCAAGAGAGTCTGGAAGGAAGAAGAAAATGGCTTGTCTATGAGTGCTTTCTTTTCTCTTTGTCTTCCTTTTCTTTTGCAATGATGTATTCAATGCTTTTATTGTAATTTAAAATTATATTGGGATTCATGATTTTGCGTTAATTTAGTTATTTGATCAATTCCTTGTTATCTTTGGTGTTTGATTTCTTGATTTCATTGGTTATTAATGCGAGTTCTTCTAATTGACATCGATACAACGATGTTAGGAGTTTCGTTGTATTGATTTTGTATTTGTTAAATCTTGATGGATTTAAACATTGAAGTTCAGATTTTAGAATTAAGTGATCAAATGTTAAGTTAATTTCGCCATAACATAGGGTTATTAGCTAATTTCATATTTTTAAAGAATTGAGATTCATGCATGTTTTGGTTAGGATGGCTTGATTGACAAATCTGCTAATTAAATCAAAATATGAATGATGAGCTTAATGCATATTTTGGTTATGTTAGCTTGATTGACAAATCTGTTAATATGAATCAAAATATAGGATTCTATGGATTGACAAACGAAGTGGAATTTACCTAAGTAAATTCATAACTTGACAAACGATTGAATTTTATTATTCATTCCTTCATGATGCTAAGATAATAATTAATTGAGAGAATTGCTAATTAGTTCATTGTTATGTTTTCTAGGATGCTTGTCTAAATTGCATAAACTTACATCCTTAAGTTGTATATATTTCTTTATTTTTCTTTTTATTATTTTCTCACTTTATTTTGGTCTATTAAATAATGAAAGAAATGTGATTAGTGTGTACTTGTTCTTTTGAGGATCGATACTCGTTAATTCCCTATATTATGCTTGCGATGAATATAATTACTCACATGTGTATTTTGGGATTAATGTTTTAATTAAAACTTGATTAAGGTATGGATTTAAAATTGATAATTTTATATACCTAAAATTTACATATCAAACACTCACAAAACAGTAAAAGAAAAACCAAAGCTATTCTCTCTCCCTCGTTCATCCTTTTCCTTTTTGTGTTTTTCTTGATATTGATAATCAATAGTAAGGAATCAAGAAGTGTCTTTCCTCACCTAGGTTGTTTCAACAACATAGATTAGGCTGAGAAATATTCTGAGAAGCAAAAAGCTTCACGTATATGCCAAGGAGAAGCCGACGAATCGTTGGTTTCTCGTTAGAATCTTCGTCGAGACAAGTAGCCACTCCCGTGGTTGGCACCTTTTCTTCTCATCCAAACAAACAAAGGACACGTAAAGGTATTATTTTTCACCTTCCATTGTGCCATGTCGTTGCTTTTCTGGGTTTATTTTCCTCATCCCCTGTTTTCATTGCTACAAGAAAGACTTAGAACAATTTGTTGTGGATACAGAATTGAGAACATGCTCATGTAGAAAATGGGACTTATCAGGTATCCCCTGTATACATGTTGTGACTGCAATAGGGTTACAACAACGCAGTCCTGAGGACTTTGTGGATGCATGTTACAATATAAATGCATATCAATGAGAATATGTCCCAATTATTTGTCCTACTAATGGTCCAAATAGTTTGCCCATTTCTAAACTAAAACCACTGCTTCTACCAAAACATATTAAGCTGCCTTGAAGGCCTAAATTGAAGAGAAGGCCAAAAATTAGGAAGAAGGTCTATAAGACAACTGTTGAGGGTGTCCAGAAGATGACAATGGCTGGTGTTTGTAACAAGTGTAGAAAATGTGGTAAAGTTAGGCATAATTCAAGAAAATGTCCTCTTTAGTCAACAAATGTTCAGAATATCAATGCACAAGCTGATGGTAAAGTTGTTGTGGAACCAAGTACCAAAACAATCTAGCAAGATGTTCAACATATTAATGCAACTGCACATGGTAATGTTTTAGTGGAACCAAGTGCCACTGAAAATCGTGCTACTTCTACACATGGCTATAGTATCAATAAATATGGGAAATGTGACCAACTTGACCACAACAGAAGGTCATGTCAGTCAACAAATTATGTGAAATTTCCATAAGCAAATCATATAGGCCCATTAAGCAATCCACCAAATGATGATAGCCCAATTGGAGGTGAAACATGTTGTATTTCTCATAAGTCTTATGATGATATCTTTAATGCCGGATCAAGATCAGGAAATGCAAATCTAGGAGTATAAGATGAAATCCAAGAGAACAACATAGAAGCAGCAGTCCAACCTGTCCATGGAAGTTGTAACACCCCCTACTACGTACCCTAAAAAGGGCGGGGATGTCGCTCCGTCCAAAGAACAAGGGGTCTTTAAAACGAGGTACACAATGTAAAGGCAAATCCAAGAAATCAAACATAGATAAATAAAGGAAAACACTTATTACATCAGGCTCAAAACTAAAGCAAAACCAAATAAAAATGATCAACTGATCCAGAAGCATAAAACAACAACTGTCTCAAACATAATGGAAAATAACAAAAACTCCAACTACTACACTTCCCTCTTGCTCAGCATAATCAATCTCCTGAAAACATGATATAAACAGTGTGAGATTAAATCTCAGTAAGCCCTGTGTGTGCACACGGTACTTTGAACAGTTCGTGTATGCATAGTGAAAACATTTGCAGAAATATTTAGCAAGTCATAAATAATTTCCCCTTTTCAAGGAGTGGAGTTTTCTCATTGTCACACTTTGAACAAAATAAATCATCCACTCAAATAAACAGTCATGGTGCCACACTTTGAGCCCCATGATAAGAACACGGTCAAGGCGCCACACTTTGTGCACCAAGATAGGACATGGTCAAGGCACCACACTTTGTGTACCAAGACAGGATCAGATTATCATACTTTGGGCGTTCTGATCAAGGTGAGCGTACAGCCCACCGGGTGAGATACTCCTCCATCTCTACACCCAACAAAACCATCCAGGTGTCCATGCCGGGAAAATAAATAATACCTTATCAGGTACAAATGCTAGCTCGGACCGACCTGACCAACCAATACTATCGTCTTTTCAAGCAGGCTTATCTTTTGGAGGTGGCTGCCTACCAGAAGACTTACTCACGCCCTCTAAGACTAGCATTGTTAGCCTACCCTTATTGAGTACTCAACGAACATATCCGTCAATTCCAGATTCACAATAATAAGCCCATACTTTGGTTTTGTAAAACGTGATTTTCTTGAAAAGGAGTTTTCTAAAATGTTTAAGAAAAAGAGCAGTCTTGATAAAGGCATTAGGTTGACAAAACCATTTAGAGAATAAACATCCACGTTTACAACCCAAATAATCATAGTTCAACAATAGCTTCACAAAGCTTTACAACATTCGACTTGCCATCACAACATTTAACAAAAGAGTTTATGCAAGGACTTACTTGATATGTCTCAGATAAACAAGATAAAATCACAGCTTGCTTCCTTCAAGTAACTTCCTGATCTAGAATCACATAATATCATGATCAGGGTCCCAATCGACTCAAGCATGCATTAAACTCATTTATTCCCATAACAAATCATGATCCATTATCTAACTTCAAATAAATCATCTAATCCTCAAGGTACATACACTATGATCATATATCCATCGAGGATATGAATAATATATCAAAAAGTCTTGACTTGACCATCACAATTCACATCCATTATTATCACAATAAAACATAGCGTTGCTATCCATCGAATATGCTTAATTAATTACTTGACTCAAAATACTCATCTATCCCAACTAAGCACATACATCATGCTATCATACTTCCATAGACATCATCAATCTCATTAGATCCTAATTTTGACATCAAGGGTAAGAATTCCCTTACCTTGCAACAACCGGATTAACAGGATCTCAATGCTCCTATGGTGATCGTCTCGAGTTGCTTGAGA
Source organism: Voacanga thouarsii (assembly GCA_026120185.1). Taxonomy (NCBI): domain Eukaryota; kingdom Viridiplantae; phylum Streptophyta; class Magnoliopsida; order Gentianales; family Apocynaceae; genus Voacanga; species Voacanga thouarsii. Next base: position 137,111 of record JANUWF010003365.1, on the reverse strand, counting down.
AGAAGAGAAAAGCTGTCTTCTTTACCTCCTTTTGATTGAAAGTAGATAAAGAGGATGAAATCAGCCTCTATGTGGCGTGATTCAAGGGAATAAAAAGAGAAGAATCAATAGAAGAAAGGAATCAAGAGGTTAAGATAATTTTTGCTTACCTTAGGGTGTGATCGGTTTTGGCTTGGGATGGCTCTTGTGATTTTCGAAAATTGCAGGAGAGTATTTGCTGGAATTTTCATGTAGTAAGGAAGAAGTGGTCGGCTATCTTGGTTTAGGGTTAGAAGAGGTGGATTTAGGGTTAGAAGTTGTTGCTATAGAGGACTCCTAATGGCTCTAGGTTTCTTTGGCAGCAATGGCGAAAAATTGCAGCTTGCTACACTCTTACTGCTGGCCGAATTTCAGAGGGGTTAAGAGGAGAAAATTAGTGTGGAATTGTTCTCCTAGGCTGGCCGAAATAGTGCTCAAGAATAGGGCTGAGCGTGTTCAGGTTTTTGGCCAAAACAAGAAGGAGTTTGTGCGACTTTGGTAACCAGAAATTCTGTGTGAAATATGTGAGCAAAAGAGGGAAAATTCTGGGATGTTTTGGTTGCTGTTCTGCCACAAATCAGAGGGAAAAATGAGAGTTTCAGGTGCTGTAGTTTGGCTTAATCAACAAGGTGTTTTGGTATGTTTTGGAGTGCAGAATTTTTGTGTGATATGGTGTGCAAAGCTGGCCGAAATTTTATGTGCATAAGCTGGTCGAAATTTCTGTGTAAAAGCTAGCTGAAATTCTGGAATTTTTGGTGGATAAAAATCTGATTTGTGAAGCTAAGGTGATCTGAATTGGTGATAGGTGTTTTAGGTGATTTGAGCTAGGTTTTGAAGAGTTTAAATGCACTTAGGAGTGCAGGATTTTCGTGCAGCTTGTGCATGCACAAGGCTGCCGAAATTCTACAGGAAAAGAAAGAATAAAACGTAGTTGGTTTAGGATTGAAATAAAATCTGATTTGCTAAAGGATTTAGAATAGGATTTTCTAGTATTGGAAAAGTTTGTGTTAAGCTAGAACTTCTTCAAAGGTGGCGGCACTAAGTTGGAAAATTTTCCAGATTTTCAGCTAGGGTTCTATGATCAAAGTCACCAAGATATTTAACTAGAAAAATAACAATTTAATTACAGCTATCAATTGTAAAATCTGATAAATTAAAATCAAGCTGAAATTTAATTACTCTAGTTGGAATTTTTGAAATTCAAAAAGGATAAAAGCTGAAAATAAAATCAATCTTTATCCTTATCAAAAGTCCTTGAATTTAGGAGGTAATTATGGAGACTTATTCCTAAGAAGATGGCGCTGAAAATTTAAAAAAGAAAGCTGGGATTTTTGACCAAGCATGAGGAAATCTAGGAAAAGAATTAAAAAAGAAAAGCTAAGATTTGCAAGAGGTAAGATTCAAATTCGGGTCACCATAGGATAATCACCAAACCTAACCGCTATTCCAAACCAACTCCGATGGTAACATTTCTCTAGGAAATTCTTTTCACCCAAATTCTCATCCCTCCATTTCCTCTACTAAATCTCACTTAAAACAACTCTCAAGTAATGCAACAACACATTTAAATAATTTAATGCAAGCCCAACCTTGAAAATCACATGCACCCATGCAAAAATAATTTTAAGATATCACATGAAATGCGAGATGCTATGCAATGCATGACTTTTTTCCCCATAGGTCAAAGGTGATTTTGGGCGGGGTATTACATCCCCTCCCCCTTAAGAGAATTTCACCCCGAAATTCAGTGGCCATACCCTTAGAGTATATCCGAATACTTCCGTCTTAACCATTCTTCCGTTTCCCACGTTGCATCCTAAGCGCCATGATGGTCCCAAAGTATCTTCACCATAGGTATCTGCTTGTTCCGAAGAGTCTTGACACTCCACTCCAAAATCTTGATTAGCTTCTCCACATAACTGAGATTCAGGTGCAATTCCAAAGGTTCTTCATTAAGAACATGGCTTGGATCGGGGTTGTACTTCTTCAACTGAGACACATGGAAAACATCATGCATCCCAGGCAGTCCGTCGGGTAGATCCAATCTATAGGCGACCGGCCCAACCTTCTCCATTATCAAAAACAGTCCTAGATACCTAGGACTCAGTTTCCCTCCTTTCAGATGCCTCAGAATTCCCTGCTAGGAGACAACTTCAAGAATACACCGTCACCCACTTCGAACTCCAATTCCCTTCTCCTAGAATTTGCGTAGCTCTTCTGTCGGCTTTGCGCTGCCCTCAGTCTTTCTCGGATAATCCTAACCTTGTCTGTCATCTCTTGTATGCATACCTCACCAGTACTCCTAATATGCCCCTCTTCTGTCCATCCCCAATAGATCGGTACTTGACATTTCCGTCCATATAATGATTCGTATAGCGCCATCCCAATTGATGCCTGATGACTGTTGTTATACACCAATTCTGCATGCAGTAAACACTCAATCCACTTATCTCCAAAGTCCAAAATACACGCTCGGAGCATATCCTCCAATATCTAAATGACTCTTTCGGATTGACTGTCGGTCTGCGGATGAGCTGATGTGCTGAATTTTAATGTAGTACCTAAAGACTCTTGAAACTTGCTCCAGAATCTCAAAGTGAACCTGGGGTCCCTATCTGATACAATGCTTGACAGTACACCATGCAACCTTACAATTTCTCGAGTATAAGTTTGAGCCAACTTTTCCATCGAGTCTCTTACATTTACTGGTATAAAATTCGCTGTCTTTGTCAGTCGGTCCACCACCACCCAAACTGCATCCTTGTGCGACTTGGTCATTGGAAGGCCAGTCACAAAATCCATAGTCACCTCTTCCCATTTCCACTTGAGAATCGGTAATGGTTGCAATAAACCAGCAGACTTCTTGTGCTCCACTTTAACTTTCTGGCATGTCAGGCACGTTGATACATACTGAACCACATCTCACTTCATTCCAGCCCACCAATATTTCTTCTTCAAGTTACGATACATCTTTACTTCCCCAGGGTGTATGGTATACTTGCTTTTGTGAGCTTCGTCCAATATCATTTTCCTTAAGTCTTGGGTATCAGGTACACATATCCGGTCCCGAAAATACAGTACCCCTTTCTCGTCGGTCCAAAAATCTTGTCCTCCCCTCGCAATTTCTTTCTCCTTGAAGAACTGAAATTCCACACTGTCTTGCTGGGCGACAACAATTACCTGCCTCAGATCGAGCTTCATGGTCAAGTTACTTACATAGATCTTCCCCTCTTGAACTTCCACTTCCTGCTCCAGGATTTCCTGCACTGCCGATACCTCCTGTATTCTCAAATGTGCTATCTTCACTTTACGACTCAAAGCGTCAGCTACCACATTCGTTTTGCCAGGGTGATAATTAATAGGACACCTATACTTCTCCAGGAACTCCATCCATCTACGCTGTTGAAGATTCAAGTCCTTCTGCGTGAAGATGTACTTCAAACTCTTATGGTCAGTGAAGACTTCATATTAGGCTCCGTACAGATAATGTCGCCACTTCTTCAAGGCAAACACTATGGTTGCCAGCTCCAAGTCATGAGTCGGATAATTAGCTTCATGCGGCTTTAGCTTCCTAGATGCATAAGCTATGACCTTCCCATCCTGCATCAGCACAACTCCTAGACTTTCCTTGGATGCGTCTGTGTAGAGTGCATAGGGCTTGTCAGCCTTGGGTAGGCTCAATACGGGTGCTGTAATCAACCTTCTCTTAAGCTCTTGGAAACTCTTCTCACACTTCTCGTTTCAAGCAAAAGCGACATCCTTCTTTAATAATCGCATCATCGGTGAAGCCAGAGTAGAAAAATTCTTAATGAAACGCCGGTAGTACCCAGCCAACCCGAGAAAACTTCGTATCTCGGTAATATTTTCTGGTTGCTTCCAATTAGCTACGGCATCCACCTTGGCAGGGTCCACCTTGATCCCATCCTTGGATATCACATGGCCGAGGAAGGATACCAAGCTTAACCAAAACTCACATTTACTGAACTTAGCGAAGAGCTTGAATTCCCTCAACTTTTCCAACACCAATCTTAAGTGCTCCGCGTGATCCTCTAGATTCTTGGAGTAGATTAAGATATCATTGATGAAAACGACTACAAACTTGTCCAAGTATGGCTGGAAAACACGATGCATCAAGTCCATGAAAACTGTTGGTGCGTTAGTTACACCTAACGGCATCACCACAAATTCATAATGTCCATACCGCATGTTAAAAGCAATCTTGGGAATGTCTTCCTCCTTGATCCTCACCTGATAGTATCCTTGCCGCAAGTCCAATTTCGAAAAGCAAGCGGCACCTTGAAGTTAATCAAACAACTCGTCGATCAAGGGTAAAGGGTACTTGTTCTTGATCGTTAAGTTGTTCAATCCCCGATAATCAATGCATAACCTTAAAGTACCATCTTTCTTCTTAACAAACAACACCGGGGCTCCGCATGGCAACGTACTCGGTCGAATGTAGCCTTGCCTCACCAACTTTTTCAATTGTTCCTTTAACTCCTTCAGTTCGGCCGGTGCCATCCGGTAGGGGGTTCTTGACACAGGTTCTGCTCTAGGAATCAGGTCCACGATAAACTCAACTTCCCGTTCAGGGGTAGAGAAGTGAGCTCAGCAGGAAAAACGTCTAGAAAGTCCTTTACCACCTCCGTACTCTCCAAGGTACACTGATCTTTGGGCTTATTCAGAAGATACGCCAAATATCCCGTACATCCTCTTTTGCACAACTTCCGGGCCTTAGCACCAGCAATTAAGAATTTCAGTTCCTTCGCTCGCTTACTGTTAGATTCAATCACATCCCGACCGGATCTCACAAACTGCACCGTCTTGATCCTACAGTCCACACGAGCTCCGTGCTTCGACAACCAATCCATGCCCAAGATCAGGTCATAATCGTCTATGGGCAGAATTATAAGGTCTGCTTCCAAAATCTTCTTCCCTACCTCAACTTCACAGCTTCCCATTATCTTACCCGCTTCTACCACCTTTCCCAAGGGTAAGCTTACTACTAAGGTATAAGGCAATTCCTTTCCTTCTCAACCTAGATGCGATGCACAGACTTTACTTACATAAGAATGTGTGGATCATGGATCTATCAAAACTTTAACAAGACGTCCTTGGATAGAAAGGTTACCTTCAATCACGGTGCATCCGCTCCAACTTCGTCTCTAGTCAGGGCAAAGACCTTAGCCTTCACTTGGGGTTTCTGATCCCCTACTCCAGCTGTTCCAGCAGTAGCACCTCGATTGACTCCTATGGGCTGAGTCGGGACTGTCTGCCCAATCCTTAGAGGTTTAGGGTAGGAATTCCTCAAATGACCTAGGTCTCCACAGTTGAAGCACCTCCTTACTCCCCCGTTGCTCCAGCAATTCCTCTCGGTGTGGCCACGTCTTCCACAGAGTCGGCAATTCAGATTACTCTGCATCAGACCTGGCATAGGCACTCGAGGTTGCTTACCTTAATTTCCCCATGGCATAGAGCCCACAGGTCGCTTGCTACTCGGATGCCTCATTGGTGGATGAGTCGGTTGAAAAGGCCTACTGACCGGTCGGTACCAATCTTCATTCTCCATCCGAGATGCTACGTCCACGGCGACAGTATACGAGATTAGCGGTGATGGAGCCAATGCCTTCCTCAAATCTGGCCTCAGCCCCTTCACAAACTATCGCGTGCGCTTCTACTCCGTGTTGACCAAGCATTTGCAATACTTGGACAACTGCGTGAATCGGGCTGCATGCTGAGCAACTGACATGCTTCCCTGCTTGAGGGTTTGGAACCCATCCTCCCTCTTCTCAGCTACCTACCGGGGAATGTACTCAGCATGGAAAGCTTCAATAAAGTTGTCCCATGTCCATTCCTACTCCTCTCTATCCCAATCACTCTGTACCCGCTGCCACCATGCTCATGATGGTTCCCTCGACCGAAAAGCAACAAAATTTCACCATTCTCTCTCCTGAGTACTACAAAGTAGCAAAAATATCCTCCATCTGTTCGATCTACTATTCGGCCTTCTCATCCTGCTCCACCTCCCCCTGAAATGTAGGAGGTTAGAACTTCAGGAAACGCTCCAGGGCCTCATCCTCTCCCTGCGGTGATTTCTTGGCCACCTTGTCCACTCTGTCACTTAGATTCTGCAAGATTGAAGCCATCTTGTCAAAAGCCTATCCCATTGTCACATCCCGAGACCTCTCTGAAACTAACTCTTGCTCCCGCTGCAGGTGTTCTTCTACATCGGGTGTGGAACGATGCATATGCTCAAATTCCAGAATTGAGGATGCACTTTCCTGCACGGTTCTGCTATGCACGACTGTCCTGCATCTTGGTGCCATCTTAGACCACAGTCACTCAAAGTCAGATAGTTACCAAGGGGGGAAAAAGTATGCTTAGGTGTATGATCAGTTAATAATAATGATATTTACTCATTTTAGAAGAAATTTGATGACATTATGTAGGGAAAAACCAAGTAATAAATAAAACTCATGCTTTTCATAAAAATCATACTTTCGTAAAGAATGGGTTATCACATGCGATACCCTTATATTCAATAAAATAATTGAGTCCTACAAGAAACATGCTTCTTTGAAAAGAATAAATGAACCAAGGAATGCAAATCCCAAAAGAGGAAGAGTAAATGCTGCTGGTCTTCTATACTCGACTCTCTCTAGTGTCAGCAGAGGCATCTGAATCGTCAGAGGCTGGTTCCACAAGCCACCCTACGGAGCTATCAGGCTTTCTTATGTAATCCATCGCAAAACCAACGCTCTCACTTGGCGGTCCTGAATCACCCTCATTGCCCCTCTTAGCTCTCATGGTTGTCTCACAGAACTCATCTAAGGCTAATTTAATCGCACTCTTAGGTGCAGGCCTCTCATCCTCCGAATCAGATAGATCTAACAATTCCTCTCTCCTCAACTTAGCATCTATCCCCAGTCCATATCGAAGTCTACTCCTTTTAGGACCCTCTTCTAGCTTCTTTTCTCCCTTATCTTCCATTCATAAGGCGGGTTGCCTAAGTTCCCTCACTGCCGGGGTAACTCCATCATTCGGCCTATGTCCCTCATCACTGGACTCCTTAAGGTCATAGGAAGTAGAAGTCCTATCAATCTCACCTATCTGTGGGGTTCGGGGAACCTCCATCACCTCCTCATCCTCTACCTCTATCCCAACCATCTCTCCCCCACTCTCATCATCCCCCTCATCCCCAAGCTCATCCGCTTCCCCTTCACTCAAGTCGGCCATCTCCTCATCCTCCTCACCCTCACCAGCAAGCTCAACTACCTCACCCTCATCATTCCCATCGTACTCTCCTAGGCTTCCACTAACCTCCATCTCTGCCTCGATCACCGAGTCATCTAGCATAGGCGGCTCATGCTCCGTCTCATTCTCACTCAGAACCCAACCTCCCTCCGGCTCTGTCTCCGAATCAGACGAGGGTGGATCTGCTATAGGTAGTGGGGCAGGTGGATTCCCGCAGCCAGCGGGCTAGTCTCTGACAGCTGATACAACTCTTTTGACCATCCTATAAAAAAAAATGCAAAGATTAGCACCAGATTAAAATACTTAAGAAAATAAAATTCAGTAAGTCAAACATTTACCTAAACCTAGGCTCTGATACCACTTGTAACACCCCCTACTACGTACCCTAAAAAGGGCAGGGATGTCACCCCGTCCCGAGGACAAGGGGTCTTTAAAACGAGGTACATAATGTAAAGGCAAATCCAAGAAATCAAACTTAGATAAATAAAGAAAAACTCTTATTACATCAGGCTCCAAACTAGAGCAAAACCAAATAAAAACGATCATCTGATCCAAAAGCATAAAACAATAACTGTCTCTCAAACATAATGGAAAATAACAAAACTCCAACTACTACACTTCTCGCTTACTCAACATAATCAATCTCCTGAAAACATGATATAAACAGTGTGAGATCAAATCTCAGTAAGCCCTGTGTGTGCACACGGTACTTTGAACAGTTCGTGTATGCATAGTGAAAATATTTGGCAAGTCATAAATAATTTCCCTTTTTCAAGGAGTGGAGTTTTCTCATTGTCACACTTTGAATAAAATAAATCATTCACTCGAATAAATAGTCATGGTGCCACACTTTGAGCCCCATGATAAGAAAACGGTCAAGGTGCCACACTTTGTGTACCAAGACAGGAAATGGTCAAGGCACCACACTTTGTGTACCAAGACAAGATCAGATTACCACACTTTGGGCGTTCTGATCAAGGTGAGTGTACAGCCCACCGGGTGAGATACTCCTCCATCGCTACACCTAACAAAACCATCCGGGTGTCCATGCTAGGCAAATAAATAATACCTTATCAGGTACAAATGCTAGCTCGGACTGGCCTGACCAACCAATACTGTCACATTTGCAAGCGGGCTTATCTTCTGGATATGGCCGCCTGTCAGAAGAATAAGCCCATACTTTGGCTTTGTAAAACGTAGTTTTCTTGAAAAGGAACTTTCTAAAATGTTTAAGAAAAAGAGCAGACTTGATAAAGGCATTAGGTTGACAAAACCATTTAAAGAATAAACATTCACGTTTACAACCCAACTAATCATAGTTCAACAATAGCTTCACAAAGCTTTACAACATTCGACTTCCATCACAACATTTAACAAAAGAGTTTATGCAAGGACTTACTTGATATGCCTCAGATAAATAAGATAAAATCACAGCTTGCTTCCTTCAAGTAACCTCCTAATCTAGAATCACATAATATCATGATCAGGGTCCCAATCGACTCAAGCATGCATTAAACTCATTTATTCCCATAACAAATCATGATCCATTATCTAACTTTAAATAAATCATCTAATCTTCAAGGTACATACACTATGATCATATATCCATCGAGGATATGAATAATATATAAAAAAGGTCTTGACTTGACCATCACAATTCACATCCATCATTATCACAATAAAGCATAGCATTGCTATCCATCGAATATGCTTAATTAATTACTCGACTCAAAATACTCATCTATCCCAACTAAGCACATACATCATGCTATCATACTTCCATAGACATCATCAATCTCATTAGATCATAATTTCGATATCAAGAGTAAGAATTCCCTTACCTTGCAACAACCGGATTAAAAGGATCTCAATGCTCCTATGGTGATCATCCCGAGTTGCTTGAGAAGAAGAGAAAAGCTGTCTTCTTTACCTCATTTTGATTGAAAGTAGATAAAGAGAATGAAATCAACCTCTATGTGGCGTGATTCAAGGGAGGAAAAAGAGAAGAATCAATGGAAGAAAGGAATCAAGAGGTTAAGATAATTTTTGCTTACCTTAAGGTGTGATCGGTTTTGGCTTGGGATGGCTCTTGTGATTTTCGAAAATTGCAGAAGAGTATTTGTTGGAATTTTCGTGTAGTAAGGAAGGAGTGGTCGGCTATCTTGGTTTAGGGTTAGAAGAGGTGGATTTAGGGTTAGAAGTTGTTGCTATAGAGGACTCCTAATGGCGCTAGGTTTCTTTGGCAGCAATGGCGAAAAATTGCAGCTTGCTGCACTCTTACTGCTTGCCGAATTTCAGAGGGGTTAAGAGGAGAAAATTAGTCTGGAATTGTTCTTCTAGGCTGGCCGAAATAGTGCTCAAGAATAGGGCTGAGCGTGTTCAGGTTTTTGGCTAAAACAAGAAAGAGTTTGTGCGACTTTGGTAACTAGAAATTCTGTGCGAAATCTGTGAGCAAAAGAGGGAAAATTCTAGGATGTTTTGGTTGCTATTCTGCCACAAATCAAAGGGAAAAATGAGAGTTTCAGGTGCTATAGTTTGGCTTAATCAACAAAGAGTTTTGGTATGTTTTGGAGTGCAAAATTTTCGTGTGATATGGTGTGCAAAGCTGGCCAAAATTTTCTGTGCATAAGCTGGTCGAAATTTTTATGTAGAAGCTGGCCAAAATTCTGGAATTTTTGGTGGATAAAAATCTGATTTGTGAAGCTAAGGTGATCTGAATTGGTGAGAGGTGTTTTAGGTTATTTTAGCTAGGTTTTGAAGAGTTTAAATGCACTTAGGAGTGCAGGATTTTTGTGCAGCTTGTACATGCACAAGGCTGCCAAAATTCTGCAGGAAAAGAAAGAATAAAACCTAGTTGGTTTAGGATTGAAATAAAATCTGATTTGCTAAAAGATTTAGGATAAGATTTTCTAGTATTGGAAGAGTTTGTATTGAGCTAGAACTTCTTCAAATGTGGTGGCACTAAGCTGGAAAATTTTCCAGATTTTTAGCTAGGGTTCCATGATTAAAGTCACCAAGATATTTAACTAGAAAAATAATAATTTAATTCCAGCTATCAATTGTAAAATCTGATAAATTAAAATCAAGCTGAAATTTAATTACTCTAGCTAAAATTTTCGAAATTCAAAAAGGATAAAAGCTAAAAATAAAATCAATCTTTATCCTTATCAAAAGTCCTTGAATTTAGGAGATAATTATGGAGACTTATTCCTAAGAAGATGGCGCTGAAAATTTAAAAAGGAAAGCTGGGATTTTCGACCAAGCATGAGGAAATCTAGGAAAAGAATTCAAAAAGAAAAGTTAAGATTCGCAAGAGGTAAGATTCAAACTCGGGTCACCATAGGATAATCACCAAACCTAACCGCTATTCCAAACCAACTCCGATGGTAACATTTCTCTAGGAAATTCTTTTCACCCAAATTCTCATCCCTCCATTTCCTCTACTAAATCTCACTTAAAACAACTCTCAAGTAATGCAACAACACATTTAAATAATTTAATGCAAGCCTAACCTTGAAAATCACATGCACTCATGCAAAAATAATTTTAAGATATCACATGAAATGCGAGATGCTATGCAATGCATGACTTTTTTCCCCATAGGTCAAATGTGATTTTGGGTGGAGTATTACAGAATTGTTCCCTCCAGCCAATGTTTATTCCCTTTACAAATTCCTTTTTCTCGCGTGTATTTAGTTTAAATCATGTCCATCAGAATGATTTATATCTTTATTTGTAAATTTTGTGAAGAACACTAGGAATAAGGTAAGAAGACCAATACGATGTTCATGGTGTGGGGAAGTTTGGCACAATAGGAGAGCTTGTCAAGTTCAAGGGGCAAGTTTGCTTCACAAAATAACAATGTTGGATTTGATGAGGAAGAAGATTAATTGATGACTCAAGCTGGGAAGCTATCATTTTTTTTTCACAGGAAAAGTAGTTGCTTAGTGTAATGTTGGTTGTCATGCCTATAGTGTAGGGGAAATTCCCAACTCTTAAATTGACAAATTTTTGGATGTTCACCTAGTGACTCAAGCTAGAGATGAAGTTTGGAAAAATTGGCCTTTAGCTACGAATCCATTTTTTGTGCATTTTTCTTGTAGTATAAGCATTTTGCCAATTGTACAATATAAATAAGTTATGTGAAATTTTGTGCATATGGTATTCACAATAGAAAATTACTAAAATGCTCCCATATTTCACTACGATGACTTTATCATATTTGCACTTTAGTTTTCTAGACATCATATACCTCAAACCTCTGTGTTGTATATACAGAATTGGATGCATAAACAACTTTTCACATGGCATTGGAGAATATAACACAAAAAATATGCATTTAATTAGAGATGATCCCATTGTTTGCAACTATAATACAAAATCAAAATGTGATGCAAATTGCAACTATCCTTCTAATATTACACATTTTCTTCTATTTCCAAAACACATTCATGTTAAACTTAGAGCACAAAATTAACTATCCATTTCAAGCAGGAAGTCTTCTTCTGCTCAATCCTACCTAATTTTTACCATCAACCACAACACAAATACCACGGGTCAAGGCTACCCAGAATGCCTTCATTTTTCTCCTGTGAGAAGCTCTTTCTTCTTCCAATTTCCAAATCTTCCTCAACAAACCTAAGATCACAGCCTTTGCTCTTGGACAAATTTCGGGGTCAACCCAAACAAACATAACACATTTTTCACCAATCTACAATTACATTTTCGACCTGATTAAACACTTCTTATGCTATACGGATAAAGGCAGTTAAAATTAGTTTTTTTACTTAAAATTACTTGCTTATTTTCACAAGTAACAAATCGCTTTACAGGGTTCAGATATGTCCACAATGTTCGGATCACAGTTGGCAATCCACAATACCATTTTGATAGAGGGTTGCCATCGATCTTACTTCTACCGTGACACCTTGAATTTGACTAATGGGATTCATTTTTTGCGTCCCTCATCATGTCTCTATGAAACTTTTAATAGTTAGCTCTACACAGAATGAATGGAAGGTACGCCCTTCGGAAAAAAAAAAAAAAAAAAAAAGGAGTCTTTACAAAAAAACAAGAATGAAGAAAAATTAAGACTGTGTAGAATATTTGGGGAAGAAAGGTTCTTCTGAGACCCTGAAAGTCAAAATCTAACAAATCTTCCAGTTGATCCAACCTATCAAGTGATCGAAAAGCACTTCTTCAAATAATGTCTCCTCAAAGAGCACACCTCAAAGTGACTCCACCAAATACTCTACCCAGATTGGAAGTAGCATAGAGGAAGAAAGGGAGTCTTTTAGAGAAGCAGAAAGAAGAACGAATGGCAACAGAGAGGAAGGTTAGGTTGAGCAGAAATGGGTGTTAGGTTAAGCAGAAATGGATTTAGGAAGAGAGAAGGTTTTGGGGAGACCACGTGTGGAATTAGAAGGGAAATTTTTTCACTTTCGAAAATACCCCTGTGAGTTTGTTATTTGGGGACAAAAAAATAACGTTGACTTGATTTGACCATCCCAAGATGGACGGAAGGATCAAACGTGCTAACATGACAAAGTATAAGGTTCAAATAATCCCAAAAAAATAACATAAAGGATCAAATTTATAAATAGTAAATAGTCAGGGACTAAAAACGCCAATTTACCAAAAGAATTTGATGAATTTTGTAAAAATGAAGGAATTGTTCAACACTGTACATAATAATGATGCCTCCACAAACAGTGTTACAAAATGTATGAACATAGCTCTTTTAGAAAGAGCACATTGTATGATTTCAAATACAGGGTTGATAAAATATTTTTAGGTAGAGGTAATTTCTACAGCTTGTTATATTATCAATCGCGCTCCTCCTACAGCTCTTGATTTCAAGACTCCTAAGGAAGTTTATTCAGGTATGCTTGCTAATTAGTCTTATTTGAAAGTTTTGGGGTGTCCAGCATATATGCATGTAAATGATGGGAAATTGGAACCTAGAGCTAAGGAATCTATTTTTCTTAGGTATGCTTCTGGGGTGATAGGATACAGATTATGGTGTCCAGATCCCACATCACCAAAATTTATAATCAGTAGAGATGTTACATTTGATGAATTGTCTATATTAAATTCCAAAAGTGAGTCTTCTAGCTCTTCTCGTGCAGATGAAGATGGTACGTAGGAGCAAGTAGAGCTTGAAATTAGTAGTTCTGGTCCTTCTAATTTAGCTTCTTCTCTTCAGCAAAATTTAATTTCTAGTGATGAAAAAGATGCAAAAGAAGAATATTCCATAACCAGGAATAGACCAAGAAGAGATATTCGACCACTACAAAGGTATGCAAATTTAGTTGCATATGCCTTGTCAGTTGTAGAAAAAACAGGTGGAATTGGTGAACCGTCTACTTACAACGAAGCTGTTTTATGTAAAGATTCAACTAAATGGTCGATTGCAATAAATGAAGAAATTAAGTCTCTCCACAAAAATGGAACTGGGGTCCTTGAAAAGCCGCCATTGGGAAAGGAAATTGTTGGTTGAAAATGGATCTTCAAGTAAAAGGAGCGTACTCTCGGGACTGAAGATGGAAGGTACAAAGCAAAATTAGTTGTGAAGGGCTATAGTCAAATACAAGGTGTTGACTTTAATGATATATTTTCACTTATTGTTAAACATAGCTCTATTCGTGTTTTTCTTGCTTTAGTTGTTATATATGATTTGGAGCAGCTTTATGTTAAAACAGCCTTCCTGCATGGTAATCTTGAGAAATAAATTTACATGAAGCAGCCTGAGGGATTTGAAATTAAAGGAAAAGAAGACCATGTTTGCCTTTTGAAGAAATCCTTATATGGATTAAAGCAGTCTCCAAGACAGTGGTATAAGATGTTTGATTCATTTATGTTGAGTCATGGTTATTCAAGGAGCATGTATGACAGTTGTGTTTACTTCTGAAAGCTACATGATGGTTCTTTCATTTATCTACTGCTCTATGTTGATGGCATGCTCACTATTGCTAAGAATCTAGTAAAAATAAATGTCTTAAAGAGATAATTAAATAGTGAACTTGAGATGAAAGATTTGAGAGCAGCTAAAAGAATTCTTAGCATGGAGATCAAGAGAGATCAAAGTCTTGGGAAGTTGTACCTGACTTAACAAAATTACATCAAGAAGGTTTTGGAGAAGTTTGGCATGAAAAATGCAAAATTTGGTAAGTACTCATTTTGCTCGTCATTTTAAACTTTCAATTGCTCAGTCACCACAGTTAAGTGAAGAGGAAAATTATATGGCAAAGGTTCCGTATTCTAGTACAATCGGTAGTATAATGTATACAATGGTTTGTACTCATCCGAATATTTCACAAGCTGTCAATGTGGTTAGCAAATATATGTCTTGTCTAGAAAAAATACATTGGCATACCATGAAATGGATTCTCAGATATTTGTGAGGTACTTCAAACACTTGTTTAGAGTTTAGAAGAAGTAACAATACTTTAGTTGGTTTTGTGGATTCTGACTACGTCGCAGATCTTGACAGGAGAAAATCACTTACTCGCTATGTATTTTGTATTGGAGGTTGTGCAATTAGTTGAAAAGCTGACTTATAATATATAGTGGCGTTGTCTACTATAGAAGCAGAATATATGGCTTTAACCGAGATAATAAGCCGTGTGATTGAAAGGTTTATTTGGTGAGTTTAGTCTGTGTAAAGGTGTAATTACAATTTATTATGACTGTTAAAGTGATATACATTTGACTAGAGATCAGATATATCATAAGAGGATGAAGCATATTGACGTGAAGTTTCACTTTATTTGAGATATAATTGTTGAGAAGAAAATCTTTGTTTCAAAGATTAACACCAAAGACAATCCTACTAACATGCTTATGAAGCCTCTTCCCTTCTTCAAGTTCAAGCAGAATCAAATGACCATATGACTAGCCTCCATCTTGTTTATGGGATTCAGCCAAATCGCATAAGGAAAGCTATAGCACTCACCATATGCTCTTGGCATATAATAAGCATACTTAAAGCTTTTGTTCTGTCTCATTTCTATTTTAAGTTATTTATTTTTATAAAATTAATATAATCTCGATCTAATTTTTTACAACTAAATAATTTTCCTAATTATAAAGACTACACTAATTCAGGAGTCAAATGACTAGCCTCCAACTTGTTTATAGATTGTTAATTCTAATTAGGGAATCGAATACTAGTAGCATAAGCACCCGACCCTTAAGAATTCATTGTGCTACTTTTCCATACGCTTAAGAAGTCAGAAGAAAACTTCACATTAAACAAAATTATGGTGATAGTAGTGGCTCAAACTCCACTCCCCGGGACATGGTCTAAAAAAATTACAACAAGAACACTAGAAAAGATTAGGAGATTTTCCTGATAATAAGCATTCCAAATAGTATATTAGATCACAAATTTACTAAAAGGTTAAATCCCTTTAATTTTCAAGTCCTCTATTCTTGCTTTCCCCATGCAATTTACAAAAAGGTCAAATCCCTTTGCAAGTTAATTGCATCACTTTATTTTGAACGTAATTTAAAGTAAACATCATAATTTTGTAAATAGATATCGTTAAATTAACTATAAGACTATTTTAGATCGAAAAGGATTTCAAATATAGAAAGATTTGAGTGCTAAACTAACCTGTGAAAGAGATATTTAAGTTTCAAAAACTTGCACATCTATGATAGAAAATTAACCCAAAATAAGAAATGGAAAACGATAGTTCTGTTGTCAATCCTGCGTCAAGAACTCAACTAACCTTGATCCACTTGTTCAATTTTCTTTTAATTTCAAGAAAGTGACTTTTAAGAAAAGGATGAGTCCTCAACAATAATTTTAAGGGTAAAATATGCTAACCATCTTTAAACTTTCACAAATTTTTATTTTTACCCTCGAATTTTAAAATATGTAATTTTAATCTTTAGACTTTTGAAATATCTAAAAAATAATTCTTTCAATAATCAAAATTCAAGTACAATACAAAATTACCAAATTTTGACTCTCATTCTCCTGTCTTTTATTTCTAAAATATTATTCTTCAACTTTAATCTTATTATCTTCTCGTCGAATTTCTTCATTTATAAACAACAATTTTAAGAACTAACTTCAAACCTTTTATGCAACTCAATAATCTTGAAATTACTCTTTTGAGCTTTTTCAAATCTAACCATATAATAAAAATAACATATTTTACCATTTAATAAACAAAACTAAGATATAAAGATGAAGAAGAAAAAAAACCGATTCAGTTCTTGATGAACAGTAATTTTCTTGGCATCTCTATAGAAAGGAAGAATAAATTTGAAAGTAAAAGTGAATTACCAAAAAATAAATAAATAAATAAAAAGAGAAGTGAGAGATGCGCAAGTCGCGGTAATCTTTTCCTGTCATATATAGAAGTTACTTTGTAAGAATTAGAATGATTGCACCATATTGTAAAAGTTAAGTAAATAAAAATACCTATAAAATAAGTCATGTGAAAGTCATGTGAATTTCTGTGAATGCTTAATAGTTTTAATTGATGGAAGAGTTACTTTTTAGATGTTTTAAAAGTTCGAGAATTAAAATCACACATTTTAAAATTCGAAATTGAAAATCAAAATTTATGAAAGTTTAAAAATAGCTTACATATTTTGCCCTAATTTTAACAATAATGTCCCATTTTCAGCTAGAGAAGCCATAAAACTAGTATGACAATGGCTACCATGCGCTAAATTATGTAGTTGATTCTCTACTGCCTAATATCTTTATCATTTTGGTCACTGCCTTCTCACTGTGCTGATCCTGATTTACTTCAAGATTTCTGAATTGCAAACCTCAAAGCCTTTGTATCTATTAATAGCTTTCTTTGCAACCTGCCTTCTTACATTCAAAAGATTTCTTCTTTGATAAACTAAGTAGGGAGGGGAATACAACCAATCCCTTCAGAACAAATGTCACGAAGGGAAATGTCGTTGCGTTCCCAGTCTGAACACGCTTTGCTCCCGGAAGAATCAATCTACCACACTCACATCCTCAGGCGACTGAATCAGGTATAGTCATTGAGGGAAAACTCCTAGTAGGTATTGTGAGTACAGAAAATGTGTTCTACTTTGTAGGTTTTAACTCCTGGGCAGATGTTTGTGATTCCTAGAGGGCTTGTACACTTCCAACTGAATGTTGGAGAAGGTAAGGCACTGACTTTTACAGCTTTTAACAGTAATTTACCCAGTTCTTTCGTTGCTTCTGTGGCTCTGTTTGGTTGAAAGCCATCTATTCCAGATAAAGTCTTGACTAAAAACTTCCAAGTAGAAAAGACTATCAATGATGGAATCAAATCTAAGTTTAGTGCCTAGTGATAAGAATACGTAATAGATACTCTAATGTTATGCTATTTGTTTTTTATAATTTCTAGTAGTTAGTTCTGATTTGAATTAGTCTAAGTTAGTTATATTTATTGTAACAGAACAGATTTTTTAGGCTGTATTTTATATATAAAAATCATGACAATCAACAGAAAACGATTGGGGAAAATATTCACAGCAAATCTTCTCTTCTTCCTTACTTTTTGTCTATATGTTATCAGAGCATCTGTCTCATACGAGCTTATATTTCTGATCCTTACTTTCGTCTGCTAAAAAAAAAAAAACTCCGTCGTTTCTTCTTGAATATCCGATCAACATTCACCTTATGGCAACTAGAAATACTCAGGTTGTTCTCCCAAATAATCACGAACCAGACAGTCCTCCAACCTTGGTCACCATCCACAACTCTATCAAACATACCTCCACCAATTATCTCTCCTGGAAAACCCAGATTGAATCCATCCTCATAGGTTATGACTTGCATTAATTTATTAACAGTTCGCACCCCTCTCCTCCTGCCACCATCACAGTCAACAATGCGGTTTCCCCCCATCCTGCATATTAGGCATGGCTGAGACAAGATAGGCTTCTGTTTGGAGCGTTGGTGGGCACGATTTCATCCAACCTTGTGTCGCTCATTACTTAATCAAAAACCTCTCGCGATGCTTGGCAGACCCTCGCCAACACTTGTGCTCGTCCTTCTTGTTGACATAGCAAACAAATCAAAGACAACTTGGAGAAACATCTCCAAAGGATCACAATCTGTTACTATCTACAAGCCATAAAGACCAAGGCTGATGAACTTGCCACTCTTGGGAAACCACTTGATCATGAAGGCTTAATTGAGAAAGTTTTGGACGGTCTTGATGACACTTTCCAATCTGTCATTGATGCAGTCAACAGTCGTGACACCGTCATCACCTTTGATGAAATCCATGAAAAGCTCATCAACAAAGAGCTGTCCTTACGCAAGGTTTTCCAGCCTCTGCCCACCTCACACACACACAACGCTCAAACCAACGGTCACCAGGCAATCATCCACCATAGCCTGCTCGTCTTCCAACCCTGCAGTCAGCTCTCCATCAGTCAAACCGACCAGTGCGTCCATTTCTGGGCTAATGCCAGTGGTGCCGTGCTCAGGGTCATGTCGCCTCTCTGTGTTCTCTCTTCCTCCAACAGTTTCCTCATGCATCACCACCACCGCGTCCTGTCAGTTCACCACCACTTCGTGAACCTCCTCCTTGGCAAGCTCAAGCTCATGTTACTACCACCTCAATCTCACCCTCACATGATCCTTGGCTATTGGACAGTGGTGCAACTCATCACATTACAACCGACCTTCAAAACCTCTCTACCCATAACACCTAGACCAGTCCGGATGAAATAATGATTAGAGATGGTTTTGGAATTCCTATCACACACACGGGTTCAACTTCTCTTTTTACACCTTCTCACTCTTTTACTCTTTCTAATGTTCTCTGTGCTCCAACCATGAAGCGAAATTTAATTTCCATTTCTCAGTTTTACAAATCTAACAATGCCTCTGTTGAATTCTTACCATCATCTTTCTTTGTGAAGGACATTCAAACGGAGCCCAAATGTTCATCATTCAAAGACACCAATAATCACGGAGCTCGTTAATTTTGGGGTAATCTATACTCCTGTGTATTTATTTATTTCCTTTTAATTATTACTTTTAGTAGATCTCTCTCTCTCTCTCTCTCTCTCTCTCTCTCTCACACACACACACACACACACACACACACACACACACAACAGGCTTTTAGATTATCAGGCCAAACAAAAACAATAGCCCTTCTGCAAGAATGCAAACAAATAGAATAGGTACCATGACTTTGGGTTTCCTGACAGTTGAACTTTTCTCTCCTCAAATTATGATTTTAATCTGCATTAAATAAAAAACTATAATTTTAATCATATCTATGAAAAATGCTTTTGACAATTAATAGATAGGGAAATAGAAACAGTCTTACAATTCTTAAACGAACAGTTTGAGGTTTCAGGTACAACATGCATTGCCTTCACTTGATTACTGCTTCAGATACCATTACAAAGGAATACGATAATTTAGTTAGATCACACGAGATAGCTGCAAATTTTTCCTGAAACTACAGTGATTCTGACTGCAAATCTAAGAATGCTATCTATTGATGAAATGAAACGATTCCACAACAGCTGCAAAATACAAACTATTGAAATTCCGCTCAAATTAGAGGAATATGTGCTTGCTTGGATTCCTAGTTGCTAGTCTGGATTGGACCTGTCACGTAGCTCTTTCGAAGCTGCCACCAACCTGCATATGAAGCCATTCAGAATGTGTTCCTTGAGTATATTCCCGTTGTGCTTGTGAGCTGAAAATCATTCCAGTGGCATCAAATGTCGAAGCTGCAATCTGAAAAGCAAGATGACCAAATCAGAATACAATAAGGCTAGTCGTATTGAATACTTTGTGATACTGATTTCCCTGCTTTAACAGAAGAAACTCCCCAAGACTTGTCACTCAAAGTTTGACATAGAAGGAAAAGAGGCAGAATGAAATTTCAGCAGTAGTGTATCAATCATGAGCATTGTATTATATTATAAGATAAGTCATTCAATAACCATCTATACTTGGGGGCATCAATGGTAATCAGAAAGTTGCAGGAACCAACAAAAAGTCACAATAGATATTGTCAGGACAGAGAAGATCTTGATATCAGTAAAGACTATTAAATCCAAAAACTGAGCAAAGGCAGGCAATTAGATAGAAATTAATACGGAAAGAAATAGTACAGATCAGAAGGCATAATGTCATAGTCAGCCCAAAGTTGAGGATAGCTGTAAAAGATACAATTCAGACTGGAGGAAGCGGCCGAAAATTGAATGGGTAAAAGAAACTTCCTTTGTGGAGTCTTTCTTTCAATGATGGTCCCTGTTTGACATTGCTTCAGCAAATCATAGGATAAAAAATAAGTACAGAAACTGCCCGGAGTGTCTCTTAATTTGCACAATTTAGAATATGCAGACAAATTTCTTTGAATTTTCTGGTAAGTTGTAGGCTAATGTAAGTTAAACCAATTTATGTTGAGTGAACAATTTCAAAACGAAACCATGACAAAGAAGAAAAATTATAGAAAGTGAGGAAGAAAAAGAGAAGGTAGAAAGGAAGCTGCAGGTTAAGCTTGCACTTGGGGGGCCCCAAACTTTAAAAGTGACAAAAGTCACACTGGAAAATGTGTGGTCCATTGAATCTAAAGTAACACTCAGAGAATACTGTGCATGCCAAAATGAAGTCTTAGAAAATGAAACTAAGAACTTTGATTAACTTTGCATTTTTAGGATCCTGCACATTCTTTAACAGTAAATTCTACAGCAACATTTCAGCAGTAACCCAAATAAGCTTTTGAGTAAGAAAATAATACCAAGTTATCACATGAAATAGACTGATGCTAAGATTCTGAAATGTAGATCACATTTGTAGTATTAGAATTAGATACACAAAAGATATTCTTGAAAAGTGTGTTGACTACTCTAACATAATATCCACAATTGATTTACCAGAGCAGGGCTAACCCTTGTCAACCTGGGGCTTTTGTAGCAATCCAGGAGCAGTTCTTTTAGGTTCCTCAAAAAGTTTCTGAACGGAAATTCTAGAGTCTATTGTTAAAAGATTTGGATACTTACTTTTGAAATTAAATTACAACACTGCTTTAGTAAAATGCAGCTCTCTCATTTTCCATTTCCTTTCATCAACATGTCAACAAAGTAAAAACTAAGAAGTTAATTTCCAAACTCCAAAAGTAAAATTAAGTTTTCCTCTTGGTCAATTTAAGGAAAAAAGATAAAGAGATTATCTTCTTTGATAAGTGACAAGAGACTCTCACGTGAAGAGGAAGAATTCCCTTAAATTATTTTGATGACATAAATAGGATCTACATATTCCAATTTAACTGATTCCTTGAATAGTTCCAATAAGAATCTCTAAACTTGTCTACCATGTCACCTCCAGTTGTAGTTCCATTTTTCCTAACCATTTTTAAATCTCCTTGAATAGATCTCCTATTTTCCTCCATCCTTGTATTCCTATTAGGAAATATGTTCTCTAGTTTCCTAAACTGTAAATTAACAACTATTTCTACAGAATATGTAATTGAATAGTGATTGGTAGTTTGTTGTTGTAAATTAAGTGAAAACTAACTCTCCGAAATAGTTAATTGATTGGTGATCCGTACGTTGTCGTTCCATATTCTAGACCAGCAAAATAACCATCTATAATGATCCTAGTGAGCCAAGAAGCAGGGGAAAACAATATTAATATGAGATTGAAACAATCACCGAGGAAACCATACTATCTCAACCAATAGCTTGACATAATGAAAGCACCAATATATTAACAAAGCGCTCACACTTACATCCTTGGAATGAAAACCTTCACTAGCGGGATTCATCCTTGAATTAACTGCTTCCAGTTTCATGGACAAGAACTACAACACATAAGATGTTAAGGTTAGAATTAAGACAGCACAGAAAAAGTGGGAAATGACTATGCAGGGAAATTTGATTTAGCAAAATACAAAGAACAGACCTCAACTTGACGCTGCAGAGATTGGATATAATTTATTATTTCATCAAGTACCAAGGCTTTTCCGATAACCTGATGAATATAGAACACAAATTAAACCCAATTTGCTTAATCAATAAAATTGAAATTAAAAGTCAAGCCTCAGTAACTTTCAGTGAATGTCATAAGATTATGATAACCTAATTAGTGATAAAAATTTTGCCACCATAATTCATGAAAAAGCCTGAATTAGGTGAAAAAAATTTCAAATGCTCAGATGTAGATCGCATCTACTATTGCAAAAGAAGGGTGCAGACCTTATTGCAGCCAGGAACCAAATCTTGCAGAATTTTCATCCTCTCACTGATTTTTTCTCTCCTAGCCTGACCAAATTATTCTGATTAGGGACAATACTCACCAAGACTAATTAATTTATATTTTGAAACCGAAATAACATATTTACTCTTTCAGCCAGACTGTGGCTATCTGTCGCCTGACCTCTTCTTGCCCTGACGTGGATATAATCTTTAGGTGGCTCGGATTTACTACCTTGTTCATTGGCCTTGTTACCTGTCCCTGAGCTTGTTTCACCCTCTGCTTTTGAATCGCCTTGTTCCTCCCTGGCTCCTGATGCTTTCATCCGCTTGGCAATAGAATCGTTCTATTGAAAGAAAGAAAAGTAAAATCACGTCCAGAGAACCAAGAGATCATAAATCTAATCTTTGTAAATTACAGAGACATAATATATCCCAATTAAGGTACATGCTATGGCCTATATTGGAAATATCCAATCGAAGTTATTCCATTCCTTTATTTATTTCAATGAAATAGACTTAAAAAAAATAGCATTAACAAGAAAAGGATAAATTTAGCTTAGAGATGTCAGACAAATTCAACCACATCGACTCTTAGCAGCGAACTAGAATTGGATAAGAATCACAATTCAACATACCACAAGGAAGAGAAACACAAGAAAACAGTAAAAGAATTCAAGCTTACAGACTAATCTAACAGAAAAATTTCCAAAATTTCATAAATTTACCAAATCATTAGCACTACTGGTGGAAACAAGCTTGGAAGACTCGTCTTCAGAATTCACATCCTTCCTCTTCCTCCCAGCACTAGCTCCGCGGCTGCCGCTCTGCTCCGTCACAGTAGATTCATCAACTGAAACTGTAGTTGCATCTCCTCCAAACCCACTAAAGCTGCCCGTTCTTAAACCCAACCCTCCAAGGTCACCGCTTCCGGCACCACTAGCGGAGATCGGAAACGGCCAAAGCTCAGCTAAACTATAGGACGAAGGATTCGCCACAGAAAATGATGCCTCATTGATTATTGGTGGATCCATTTAGAATTCAATTACTAAATTAAACAAACAACACAACCATAGATATTTTCACAACAAGAATTCTGTTCCTATATCAATGGAATCTGCAATTCAATGACTGTGGATGCAAAATCAACTTTTGGGTTGAATGCTAGAGCGTGTGAAGTGAAGTTGGGGGGAAGTGTTTGAAGAACAGGATTATTATAGAAGGGTAGCTGTGGAGTGTTGTGGGGAGTAGGGGGTGATAATGTAGTGAGAGTGAAAGCTAATGAAGATAGGGAGAGTGATGTGAATTTGAGAGATAGAGTTATGTTTGTCACTGTTAATTGGGTCACGGGCCGAGTTAGCTTGGCCCGAATTCGGTTTTGTGATTTGTTTTCTTTTCTCGATGAAAGAGTAGAACAAAAGTACAACAAAAGCAAGGGAGGGGGGGAGGGGGGAATATTCCTGGGTCTTATTAAAATTAAAATTGGTAGTGATTAATTTATTATAATATTTTTATATAAAAATAAAAATAAAAATATAATAATATAATATAATAAAAATAAAAAAAAGTAACTTTCATAATACTTTATATTAATTCTAAATATATAAATATAATATATATGGAGTATATTGATTATTTTATAATAAATTATATAATAAAAATTTTTCTTTTAAGAAAAGTATCAAATTTTTTAAGACCGTCTAAAATAATAAGTAGATCAATTTTAGTGGGATGGAAGGAGTATCCATCAATGGGAACGACATAGATTTAGGTATATGTAGTCGATTATAATATTACGTTTACTATATATAATATTTATTTATAAAATTTATTATAATATTTTTATATACAATTTGTCTATAATATAAATAAAATAAGGACGAAACATTATTTGAAGTTTTCAGAAATTTTTACTCTCAAATAAACAATTGATTTCTTAAAAAAACACACACACACACACTAAACATATAAATAAAGAAAAAAGAAAATTGAAGGGAAAAAAGTGTTTTATAAAAGAATTTATTTATTTGGGAAATGAGACTTTGTTTATTTATTTACTTCTAATATTTTTAACTTTTGTAATTTTATATATCTTCGTTAAAATAAATACTCTTTTTCATTCATATTTAAATGTTCTGTTTTATATTAGGATGTTAAATTTAAATAAATATCCTTATAATATTGATATAATTGTAGACACATCAATATAGATTTATATAATTATTATAGCTTCAAACTTATTCGGCTAATATCCATATTCCTCATCTTTTTATATTAATATGTTGATCAAGAGGCAAACTCTAATAATTCCTTTTTTTTTTCTCTCTTGGCCAAAAATGATTATCTTTTAAGGGAGAATTAAATTTAGGACAAGAAGGCAATATATTATCCTTCTTCAAAATTTAATTGGAAAAAAAATACACATGCGCGCACACATTGATATAAATAATTTAGGAGAATATTTGATTATAAATAAATTATTATCTTATCAAAGTTAGTAGTAGAACTCATGATTTAGTAAAATTCGTATTGATTGAATAAAAGTTGTAAATTATGAAAATTTTAAAATGTATATTTATTTTAAGACCGTAGACATTTATTTTTAGAAATATCAAGGTAAAAATGTAAACATTCAAATGTAAATGAGAGAATAACATTTTAATTGTGATTTTATTACTATTTCATTTGCAATTAATTCAATAATTAAAATATCTAATTTTAAAATAAGTTATAGATTTTTTTAAATTGTGGATCACAATCTTTGAGAGAAATGCTTCAGTCCTTGAATCTGTGATCCCGCTATTCAATCACCTATGAAGTATTCACATGACTCTATATGTATTTATTTTTATATGAATAAAGTTTTTACCACCATTTTGGTGGTGTTTATAAAAAAATAATAATAATGAATTGAGATAACCTATAGTAATTTTGAGTAATTCAAGATGTGTTTAACATAAAATATTATTTTTAATTTATAAAAAATAATATAATAGTTCAATTTGTCAAAAAAAAAAATACTCTTTATAAAGATACAAAATTTAGATAATTTCACATGGACTATATATATATATATATATATATATATATTAGAAAACATCATCAATATTTTAATTTCTAACGTTCCCATTTCATCTTGTTAGATTGAATCGTTAATTTTAGTTTTTTTTTTTTTGGCTTTGAAATTAATTTTTTCCCCAATATCGGGCCGGGCCCCTAAACAAGGGTTGAGCTTCTGTGCATGCGTATTGCGTAATGTTCCGGCCGCGTACGTTAGAAAAACTGCCATTTATTTTTCATTTTGGGTTGGGCAAAGAAGTGAGTGAACGACGAGACTGGAGCAAAATGTGAGGTTTTCTCGGAGAAGGATCTAAAGTTGTCTCTGGTTGCGGACTCACATCACCGCCCTCAAGTAACGATGTACTCTACTCGCTATAATAAGCTGCCACGCGTCCCGGATTGTCCCTTTCTATATCACTATATCACGAGTTCTCGTTTTACTATAGCGTGTGAGATGCCAATGATTGCATTTGGAGAGTGATTGAACCATTTTCCTAATCTGAGACTTCGGGATCAGAGGCCTCACAATTCGCAACTGTTTCTCTCCTTTTTCTTTCCCTTTTTTTTGTTTTGTCATTATGACTTTTCTCTTCTTTTTTTAATTTATGTACAATTAAATATACTCTCGTTATTATTTTGGACAATTAATTTTAAAAATACTAGCACTATATTTGTTATATTGCACCGCTCTTTAAAAACGTTACCGATTTTTTTTTTTTTTTTGTCTTTGATTAACAAAATGAATCAAAAGTAATAGATGAGTGTTTGAATGTACAATCTTCTCATTTCACAACTAACAAATTCCTATGAGAGGAAAAAAAGGCTAATGCTGTAATTCAATTTAAGTTGTTTATTTTCCTTTTTTGTCCCTCAAGAAATCTATGGTTCTTTTTTTTTTTTTTCTGTGAAACCAGATTCCAATTTGTCTTGCTTTGATAATTTCTTAAAATTGGTAATTAGAGGAATTAGAGTAGTTTACTCCTTTTTTTTCTCTCCCCTTTGGGGAGCTTTTTATATCTTTTATTTTATTTCTTAGGTTTGCATTTTTTTTCCCCACGCACCCCGCCCCCAAAGTGGAGAGGTGAATGGTTTCTTTCTCAACTCTCCTCATATGCCATGGCCACTCACCATTCACATCAACCAATAACTCCATGATCATATGCTAATGTTTCCTTGTGAATTGTAACACCAATCATTCCCTCAAAAAGCCCTCTAATTTTTTTAATCTTCATATATATATATATATATATATATTTATATATTTATATATGTGTGTTATTTTTAAAAATTATACTTTTAAAATATTACATTAAGTTATGCAAAAAATATTTTTATTTTCAAACTTTCATTAATGACAGGATATCCCTTTGAATGATCATATGAACAACTTACGTAGTCTCAAAAATACTAACTATACTTACAAGATTCCACCTCTCCCCTCCCCCCCAAATAACAAAAAAAAAAAAGAGAAAAAAAAGGGGCTTTTAAATGAGTTTTTGCCACATATGCATGGTGACTGCTAAATAGGCCACAAAATGATCTATAGTCACAATAAATATTCAAGTATCTAAGTGTCTCTATGTAAGTTTACATTAGTAGTAGATCTCTTATTCTTCTTTTGTTTTCTTTTTTTTTTCTTTTTGGAAAAATAGTTGATCATTACTGGGCATTATCAGTGAACAAATTCATATATATTTACTAGAGCATTAGAAATAATAATAATAACACCAACCAAAAAACATAATTAAGGTTATAAAAAAGATGACCTTAGTCAAATCAAATGATTTCACTGGCAGTCCTAATACAAATTCAATTTTTTAAAGTAAACTCTTTGTGAATATCTCGTTTTAGACAGCTATTATATATATATATATATATATATATATATATATATATATATAATTGTACTATTTAGAAAAAAATACAACATCCTAAAGATTGTGATTTACAAGGACCAAAACAAAAACCAAGAATTTTTCTAAAACTAGAACAATGGTTGGTTGGTGCCAAAGATAAATACCAACTCAACTTGGCAAATATTCTCAAGGTTGGGAGAAGCTTTCATCATCTTCAGTATGCCTAACGCTTCTGATAATATTCATGTGTCATAATTCAAAAGCTTATGTTATCACTGAGGCCTAACTTTGCCTCATTTCAACATGATTCTAGTCAAGCAAATTACACTCAATGGAAAGTTCATTTTGAGCCATGCCAAAGTTGGTATCTCCTTATGTGGTTCTCATAGTTTACTGGTATTTTATTCAGCGATAGTCTCTGTATGAGAGTGACTAACTCCTCCCATTAAGTTTCTCAGTTGGGAATTTGTCACATGCCCTAAATATCTTGATTTGGTATAGAGCTCTTTTACTGTACTATTTCCATTATCCCTATCACTATCTGGTCCAACATCCATTAAACGACAGATGCAACAGCCATTCTTTAATCTTTCTTTGTAGACTTTCATTCAGTTAATAGGTCGTTTCTTATACAACATTCTATTTATTTTATTTTATGCTTTATTTACTATGTATAATATTTTGTATTGAAAATTTTTTAAAGAAAAAAATTGAACCATCCAATTAAGTGAGAGATAGTTATAATCCCTGCACAAGTCCCCTGTACCGAGTCCTTCTTTATGAAGGGTTTTGATTTTTTTTTTTTTTTTTTTTGGCATTTACTCTGGCATCAACATGGCATATGGAATATATATATGGTGGAAGACAACATTGAACAAAACTCGATAGGAAGTGGGATTTTCATTTGGATTCAAGAACTTTTGATGTCGAGAAATGTCAGATTTTGATTGGTGTACTTTGTGAAGAACTAACTGCTAAAGTCTCCTTTTTCTTTAAATGGAAGACCATTTTAAACATGCTGTTTGAGTCTGGTAAGAATGTAAGAATTTGGCGTTAAAGATTTATGCTAAGGCGATTTCAGTGCTCAAAATTCCTTTCTGGTTTCCAAAAGGATATTTGCTTTAAAGGGCTTATTTTTCTTTCTTTCTTAAAAGAAGTTGAGATATTACTGGAAAAGATCTATCAGCCACTTTACTATAGTTGCGGTTGGATGATCTACTAGTTAAGGGAGGGATACAAATTTGATGCTTTGCAGCTGAAGAGGCTCAAGATCAGGGAAATATCATCAACCACTCAACCGTGATCGATCCTCTGGCCATCCACTTAAAATGGAATAACTTTAGAGAACACCTCGAATCTGAACTTGTAGAATCAGTAAGCACAACTAAAGGGAAGCTGAAGTGATGAATTAACCGTATAGTTTACATTTCAAGAAACAGAATAAGCTCTTGATCAATCTCATCAACCTGATTTCATTGTCCAACATCAAGGTTACAAAATGATGAACAAAATTTTATGTAATTCCTGACTGATTTTGGCCTCATTCTGCCAATTTCTGCATGTTATGTCTGTGTAGATACAGGCTGGGGGTGGGGTGCTGTTGGGAGTGGGTGGAGGACGTTAGGTTGGTACAAGTGGGTATCAATTCTTCAATCACAACAAGAAGTTCATAAAGTGAATGTAATCATTAAATCACTTGCATTAACATCAAACTTTTGCAATTAGGTAAGGTGCTTTTGGGTAAGGACTAACTTGCTTAATTCTAGTGTTTAAAGTGAAATTGCAACAGCAGAGTTCGGCAATTGATGTTTCTATTACCGGGAGCTGCAGAAACACTTGGCAGCAACCCACATGAGATAAGAATATAATGCCAAAGAAAAGTGGAAATTTTGGAGAAAGTAAACCCCAACAAATGCAAGGAGAAAGCTAGATATGTTTACACTCGGTAACTCTAAACATGACTAAGTTCCACTGAGGGGCATGAGATGAGACTTAAGTTCATAAATCATACTTTGATTTCCTTTTATTCACTGTTTGGGCAGAAGTGATTTGATCATTAATTTGTAAGCTAAGCAGAAAGCATAGAAATCTAAAGAATTACATGAACAAAGATTCAGCAACGTTTAAAATGCGCACTACTGTTCTGGAGTATTCATGTGTGCACAGAAGAACTAGAAATAGTACAAAGTGATAAATGAAATGCCTCAATCCATTATCTAACGAGACAAGACAGGGGTGGCCAGCAGATCCACTGAAAAGTTCTACCAGAGCGAGGGAGCAAGAAAATCTTAGCCTTCCATTTTGGCAAGAAAGCTACTATTTCTCATCCTGCACGTTATGATTCTTGAAACTTGTAATTTTTGCCTTTCTTGAGCTAGGGAAGGAAAAGAGAGCCAGATTTATTCTGCCTGCTCATTTTACTGACTTCAGCAAACGAAAATAATAGCATGGTTGAGTAACACAATATATCAGCAGAATAAATAAGAGTTCGATTGACAACAAATTGAAACAAAATAACTTGTATTTTTAACTGCCTCAAATCAGTGCTGGAAGGAGTATTCACTTGAACAATATACCACAAAAACAAAAGCTTCCAAGATTTAACAGAACAAACAAAACAAACGTTCGAATATATATAGAGCAACACAACTAGCTTCTATTGAATCCTGTAGAACAACTAAACTGGCCTTAATTCTCCAAGACCGCAGGAGTTTAATGGAGTCAATTTCTTGTGCTGAGACTACTAAAAGGGTCTTACGACAAGGTTAAAATGAGAAAGGCATTCATCACCCAACCTTTTTTCTGCAACAAGAATGTACAAACAAGGGAGAGAGCATGTCTTGCTATAAAACTTGCCTCTATATTCTATCTATATCACTTCAACCTCAACTTAACACATTCAATCTGCTCTTTGTACAGTAGTCTTGAACAAGAGGATGTATAATTTCTGATCCATTGAAAAATACATGAACCCACCTACCGAATGTGTGACAAAAGAACCAAAACTGGTCCCTACTATACAGTGCCAGGCTGGTCCATAAACCCCATCAAACTCCTGTAAAGAAAAATCCGAAAGCAATTCAACATTGTAACCAATAACCAAAGACACATATCTCAAAATCTAAAGAAAAGCCCTCAAAGATTATTCACTTGATTACCCTTTTTAGTGTCAAAGCAAGAGTCTTGGAAGTGAACTTTTCCAAACTATCATAAGCTTTTCTTGCACAATCCACAGCATGAATCTGCATAAATGGTGGCATGTCAACAGCCACTACCCTAACACCAGTGCAAGAAAAGAAGTCAGCCAACTCAGTCTGGGAGCAGCAGAATGACCTCCTTCTCCCACCATTCATAGCAAGTGAAATTGATGGCCTTTTCATGTCACACACCTCATTCAACCTCTTCAATTCATCACTTTCAAGACTCTTTGACATCAAAATAGATGCTTTCTTCACATCTTTCCCCCCATAAAACCCCTCTTTCTTGCACCCTTTCTGCACTGATTTCTTCACTTCATTGAATTTCTGCCTAGCCAATGCTTTCTCAACATCAAGCTCCTGATGAGGGGATTTCTTAATTAATAACTTCTTGTCCTTTTCTTTCACCTTGGTTCTTGTGCTCAGCTTCTGCATATCTGCTGCTGCCACTTTTCTTCCATGCTGGCTGTATGACTTGGTCAAAGCAATACATGAGGTATCCAAAATAGCCGGATTAGAAAGCCCTTTGGCCTGCAAATGTGTATTGGATTGAGGTTGTGAATAGGAATGACCAGTGGAACCTTTGAAGGAAGCAAGAATTTTGTGATTCCCATACAACTTGGCAAAATGGTTGGATATGTTTTGGATAGTGGTGGAAGAGGGAACAGCGGGATCTGGAGGAGTTGGGTGGGGCTTGGTGGTGGAGGTGGTGGAGGAGGAGATGGGGTTGGATTTAGCGTGCTTTTTGAATGTGGGATCCATGGATGTCTTGGGTTCTGAGAGTGAAGGTGCTAAGCTACGCCTGTGAATATGAGTGGTCTGCTGTGCCATGTTTGTTTGGGCCTTTTTAGGGTACTCTTTCGACGTGGGGGTTTGTTCCTATAGGCAATAGCCCTAGAGCCTAGAATTGGGAGGGATACTGAATAGGGCTAGTCTTTTCTTTTCTTTTTCTTTTCTAAGGAATAGGGATATGGGCAACGTCTGTTGAAGCTGGTGGACCGAGGGGTGGGGTACAGTGATGGGGACTACTGTGGTGCGATCTAAATGTGTTCGTTCTAACCTGCGCCGTTTGCGCAAGGCAAACAGGAGAACTGAAGTGGGATGGGGAATGGGATATCTTTTTACATTTCAGTTTTTTGGTACAAATCTTTCTTCCCTCAAAGTGGTTGACTTGGAGTCTATTTGCTAATTCAATATTTAAAATTGATTGAATTAAAATATATTTAATAATAATTTTTTATTAATTAATTAAGACGTATTGAAATATATATATATATATATATATATATATAGTTACGGAGAGTTGCCATTGAAATATATGGCAGTGTGTTGTTTTGATACTTGATAAAAATGAATTTTAAGTTTTTTTAAAAAATAAAATAAAGATGTGATATAAATTTAAATGAAAAAAAAAATGAAAAGTCATATGAATGAATCTTATATAAATATTAAGAAATAATAAATTTGGGAGTCTATTTTTAATTGGGATGCTTCCAATGCCAATGTATAATTATCTTGCTCAATTAATAAAAAAAGATGAAAAGTCATGAATGAATCTTATCGAAATTGTAAGGAATGATGAATTTGGAAGTCCATTTCTAGTTAGGATGCTTCTAGTACTAATGTATAATTACTTTACTTTTTTAAAATATTTATTTTAGATTATATTTTATTTTTATTTTAGAAATTCAAATATCTTATAAAATATTGATGTTATTGACTTCTTATATTTTATATGTGTATTATAAAATATATCTATATATTTCTTCACGTGTTTATAAGTAATTTTTAAAATAATATTAATATATTTATCTAAAGATTCATTTCTAAATTATATTTCTTTATAAAAAAAAATCAAAATATTACAATAATAAATTATTATAAATAAAATAATTAAATCATTAAGAAAAAAACTATTCACTCCCGAGCGTTGCTCGACCTCCTACTTAGTTCTATTGTAAATTTTAAATAAATTGAGAATTACTCAAATCTAAAATTTGAATATGATAAATAATTATTTAAATATTAATAATTATTTATATTTAATCTAAATTATAATAAACACATAGTGTAAAAATAAATTATAATTAATTTAAACTTCACACAAATTTTAATTTTATCAAACGAGACATTAGACTACTCCAATAAAGGACAATTTGTCTGGGGAACTTTTTTTTTGTTTTTTAATTCAAGGGAAGAAGAAAAGTTGGGAGGAAGAGACAATAATTCAATTAGTTAATTTATTTTTAAATTTATTAAAAAGTGAAAAAAAAATAAAAGGGCTGGAACAAAATGTAATAATCTAAGGTCCAAATTAATGAAATGTAATTTTTGTGTAATTCCATATCTAATATTTCAAGTTAGCTCATATGATATCTTTCATCTTTTAGGGTTTGGAAAAGATATTTACGGCGTCAAAATAATAATTTAATTATAAAATCTTTTTACCATTTAAAATTTTGGAATTGATGCACACCTAACTCAGTTGTCCATCTGAGTCTCTCTTTCCAGTTTCTTTCGTAAGATTCTCTTTATTTTTTAATAATTATTATTTTTAAAAATTCACACAATTTAAAAATTTAGATTTATCAAGTTTTACTAAAAAATTAAATTATTTTTATTAAAAATTGTAGAATTAAATTAAAATTAAAATTGAAATTACTTTGTTTTATAATTTTAATGAAGTAATAACATATACGAGTATAATTAAAAAAATACTTTATTACATAAAAACAAATAATTATTGATAAAAATATTTTAAAAAGTGACAAATAGAGAAAATGAAAGGAAAACTTAGATTGTACATGCTTAACGATTTTTTTTTCCCTTTTTTACGCAAAGATTTGAACTTTGAACTGCAAACTTTTTGCACACTAATTCTGGAAAAACATGTGCTTCTCCATTGCTTGGATTCGTGATGTGGGTCATGAAAACTCAAAAGTCATTTTATCAAGTTGTTAAGGTCAACCCTAATCAATACTAAAGTGACTCTTAAATTAGCAAAAGATATTTAAATTATTTTGCTTCATTTGAGAGTCAAATTCTACTGTACACTTTCGAATCGAGTGACTTAAGGGCATCGAGCCAGGTTGTAGCCTCATCAATTCTTCAATTAGTTTGAATTTTCTAGGCTTGACCAATACCATTTCCTTTTCTTCTTTATCCTTTCTTAGGGTAAAATGTATATTGCATGATTGAATTTTGAACTACCTAAGTTTTGAATTAGAGACTGATTTCTAAAGCTATTAGCCAAGACCTCAACTATGCGAATTTTTCATTTGATTATCTGTCGTTCTTCCCTGCCATCTGCATTCAGAGGAGCAAAAACTTGAGTTATATGACTTTCTAGGTGTATAGACTATAGAAACTAGCAGTTTCGGGGTTTCTTTTTTTTTTTTTTAAACATAAATATTATATAAATTGAATTTAAAATGTTTTAAAGGATAAGTAAGCATTCTATTATAGAGCTCAAAACTCAACATAAGAATTTTGTAGATGAAGGATGC
The DNA here is from genome assembly GCA_026120185.1 of Voacanga thouarsii. Taxonomy (NCBI): domain Eukaryota; kingdom Viridiplantae; phylum Streptophyta; class Magnoliopsida; order Gentianales; family Apocynaceae; genus Voacanga; species Voacanga thouarsii. The sequence continues at coordinate 103,028 of JANUWF010003365.1, read as the reverse complement.
TATGAGGGTGAGAAGAGAAAAGAAGAGAAAGTAAATAAAAACAACTTGTGATTGTAGTAGATATTAAGAAGACATAATTTTTCTGATGGCACTATACTTCATGATATCTTCCTCACAGTCTAAACAGAGGATGGGGGAGGGGCTGGGGGACTTTATATCATGCACGAAGACAATAATAATAATTCAAAACTTTGTGGTACGTTTGGATTGATTTTTTATTATTATTAAAAAGTAAATTTTCGGTTTATTATACAAGAAAATAAAATGAACTTAATATAAATAAACTTTTTACATGAAATATTGACAGTTTTATAACTCACAACAAATAGATCACATTATTGATAGTTGTGTCTATAAATTTTTAATAAAATTTAAAATCGTACTTAAATATTTAAAAAATTATTTTATCAATTCAATCACCAAGAAAAGAGCAATTGATGAACAATAATAGCTAGCAGTCAAACCCTCAAAATAGCGGCAACGATGACACCAAAAGTTAGTGCACTAACAAGAAGTAAATACTGTAATAGATTCTATGAGAATGATGCAGGAGCACTGGGTCAAACAAAGTTGGGTTGACTGGAATGGGAGTCTCAACAAAATATTCAAGCCAAAAATATTGGCATCATCAATAAGCAGTTAAGCACAACCATATCTGACTATGAGAAGGTTGCGTTCTAGTATTAATTTAATGGCTTCTGCACTGTCCCACAAAACAGGTAGAATTAAAGGCAAATCAACAATCTCATCCATGGTGAAAAATATGAAAGAACGAACAACAAAATGACTAAGTAACACAACAAGCAAGAGCTACAATCATACTCGCCATGTCTGAAGAAACATGTGATGTCAGATCAAACTTCTGCAAAAGCCATAGGAGTTAAATCATGTACTTCCTCCGTCCCCTTTTCAATACATAATAAAACATTTAAATCTGTACAGAAGGAGTATTATAAAATACATAAAATCATCTGAAGCAAACAAAATGTACCAAGGAGAATTGCCCTATTATTTTAAGGGCCTCCCATGACCATGAGGTCACAGCTCCATACTTTTGGTCTAGCATGTTTGTCATTCCCCAACAACAACACTCCCCCCCTTCCCCGGGGGGGGGGTTCCTCCTCCTCTTCCCAAGGAAAAGGCCCTACCACACTGGAAGTATGCGGGTAATAGATAGTAGTTTTCTCAAGTTTCATTTCCTTTTTCCAGTAAGATAATTTGATCAGTTCTTTGAGATTTTCTGGGAAGAGAGTTACGAGGAAAATAACAGCAAACTAGAGACCTCATACATAAAACTCAGAACAAAAATTTGAGACCTCATGCAAGCATCGTGAACATCTTCCTACAAGGTGAAGCATTTAGAAGAAGAACGGCTAGTAGATATATGTTTCTCATTTCTGTTGAGAACAGAATCCTATAATGACTTTACATATGCTATTCAAAGCAGGACCACAAAGTTCATGCTGACAACACTACCCTAATCAGTGTAAACTTGGAGCTTTTGTACTTACAAGGCTCTAAGACACATATAACCAGTATACTGGATGTAAAAAATTGACCCCAACTAGAACCTCTAGTGCAAGAGAAATCAAAGCCCTAGTTCCATGGACTGGGAATCCGGTTCTCTCTAAAAACTGAGGTGCCACCTGATGCCACAGGAGATGGAGAGGAAGCAATGTAGTTTGTTCCAGATACAGAGACCGTGGGAAGATTTGAAGGATTTCCTTGCTGCGCAATTGGTGTTGGTGCAAATCGAGATGGACTGCCAATGACTCCTAGAGTAGTTCGAGCAGAATGTGGAATCTGCTTCAAAATGTACAAAAGAATGACATAGAAAGTTACAATAACTAAAACTCCAATGGACTAACTCTATACAGAGTTAACCATCAATAGAATAAGAAAATCTCACGTAATACATGCATCTCTTCTAATTTGCAAAGCCGTAGACAAGGGTAGCCAAATTCTTAAGAGTTGTTTAGTTCGGTGTAAAAACTATTTTGATTTGAAAGCTTTAACATCATGACAGTAATTATGGATTAAGTTCGACCCAACATGATAGCATCAAGTCAGTTGCATTATTGAGCAAGTAATCAACAACATGAACAGGACACCATCCTTGTCTAATGTGATTTTAGAAAATTCCAAGAGCTATACAGCAGATAATTAGTGCCATTTCATACATTCTACTTGGTTTACAATGTCATAATTTCAGAAAGGGCTACCGACATAACCAATAGATTTTGTAGATTTGAAATACATCATGCAAAATTGTTCACCACTACGATCTCAGAAAGGGAAAATCTGAATAATTATCTTTAGTGGGAGAGAATATGACTAGAGTATCTCACTAATCTCTCCCCGAAAGTACAAAAGAATTACCGTCCAAGCATTATGAACTTCTGTGACAACCACAATTCCCATCACTTTTTGAGTCCCACTTCTCATTAAAGGTTCTCACATATACAATGAGTACTTGCCTCCATCCTTTAACACTTGTAATCCACCAAAGAAAAAAAAAAATTGAGAGAAATACTAGCAGTTGTATAATGCAGAAACTACATGTAGGATGGTATGGAAACAAGTAGCTGAAAAAAGCAAACAAGGAAACTTAAATGTCCAACAGTCATAGGCCACCCACCAGTTGGTACCTTGCAATTATTTACGAAGAGACATGGAGGTCTATGTATTCAGAACCAAATGACTAACAAGAGAGACCATTTGAAGACATTGATACTTATTGATCACCAAGGCTTAAAGAACCAAAAAGTATAAAGGATACCAATCAACAAAAACCTGAGTAACCTATGATAGTTCCAATTAGATAGCAATACACATTGCCACTATAGCTGTTTTAAGCAATAAAACTTCTACGAGACTGGGAATTAGAGGTCAAAGGGGGGAAAAAATTGCAGAGTCAGACCATCAAATATTTCTAAATAACTGACATGCTTCAGTTACTCTGCTTGTAGGATTACATAACCATTCTCACCATGACCACAAGAAAAGGCATGCTACTAATGCAAACATAATATACTTAGAAAAGATTAATAACTTACTGCATTATTGGCAGGCTTCTTAAGCTGAGAATCCGAAGACGGTGATTGACTGCTCAAACGGAGCAAATGCTGACTATCTGCATTCTGGTTAGACATGCCATATGGTTCTCCACCTTCAACCTCAACTATCAGGATCCCATCTGAGCCCATTCTAGGAGTGTTAAGTCTTGTCATTGAGCCTGTATCATTTGGAATATCCAGATGAAGTGGAACAGATGAGCGAACTGCCATGCCCTGCATACTGCGTCTCTTTAATTCCTCTTCTGCATTTAAGATCTGTTTAGCATCACAAGTAAAAGATGAATTAATAGGCCATTCCAGTTACCTAGAATACCTTCTAATTTAGGGTTTTTCCCAGCTTGGCCAGAATTTTTAAATCCTCTCTCTAAATGGACCAGTTCTGGGGAGTGTTTGCTGAAGAGGATTTAATGTATTTATTCAATATAATGTATATACCCTACACTGACCTGTTTCAGCACCTGTACCAAGCAATGCTTTTTTTCTTTTAAAATGTGTAATTTCTCTTCAACCTCCTTCCTTTTATCCTTGCTACTTCCTGTATCCTCTTTGTTGCTTTCCTGCCAAACGCAGAAGGCAAAAACTTACAAATTAACATAACATTGAAAGTACTAGAGAACTATAATTCAACATGAGAAGTTGAAATAAACTCAGTTTACATCACACTAAAGCAGAGTCACATCTTCCAAAGACTCATAGTAGAAATGAATTCCTTAGAGGCACACATGGTTCTGGAGGTCCCTCTACACTGTGCTCATGCAATAACTTAAATGAAAGCATGATTCATCTACTTGACTTAAACTGACTTATTTTGCCTCCATGCAAAAATCTCAGCAAAAACAACTGAGTTATTTCGCCTCTATACAAAAATCTCAGCAAACAAAAATAAATAAATAAATAGGATCTTACAGAACCTTTTACATGTAACAAATCCCAATTTACTCTGAAACCCTACACAGTAGAAAAAACAGAGGGCTAAAGTATTTGTTCCATGCATACAAATTTACTGAGCATACCTGAATATAACTTGTAATTGCAGAAATGAAAATGATCAAAATTTTCTATATTTCCCTGATGAAAATTCACTCTTAATTAGACATCTTTTTCCTCTAAAAATAAATTATTCATGCATGTCCAAATTGTTCTTTTCTTCATCTTTATACAACTTAAATTTAATCTTACTTCTAACCATCTTGAGTGCCCTTTTTGCACCCAGTATCTTCAATTAGGTGACTATTGCTTGGTATTATCAATAGAAGATGTGCTAAAGGAGTATTGGGGAGAAAGATACTTTGAAGTATCAAGATTCCAGGTCAACAGATTAAGCATAAGAAACTTTTATACCGATCAAAAATTCCTTAAAAGCAGTTAATTCAGGAGATTTTCAAGCATTTACCTTCTTCCTTTTTCATTACATTATGTTTTTCCTATATGAAAAACATAATCTTCAACTAAATCAAAACGCTAGAACTATAGCAATATAAGTGAGAAACATTGGAAGAAAGAGAAAAGTTCTAATACCTGAACCTCAATATTCGGGTTCATTACAATCTCCCCCTCTGTCTTTTCCCCCATCTTCACCTGCTGATCTTCCATAACATTCTTTACCTCATTTTCCACAACAGTATTATGATCGTCAACCACATGCTTGACTTCATTGGCCAAAGAATCAGCCACCTCTGCTTCTATTTTTCCCAAACCATCTCCACCATCCAATCCTCTCTTCTCTCCTGTGCCTTCAACCGCCTCGTCATCCGCATCAGCTTTAGCTCCAGCCGTCTTCTCCTCGACCGCCTCTTCCACATCCTTCAATTGAGGAATCTCAACAGCATAATTTCCAGCATCAGAATTAGGATTAGGGTTAGGGTTAGGGGGACCGGAGACATTAGCAGCGACAAAGGTAGTGGCCGTGGCAGCAGCGTCGGACAGGTTGAGGGAAAGGGCGCGATTCCGGCGACGGAGGAGGGTTCTGAAGTCTTTAAGGGAAATTTTCCGCTGTGGCATTACCCATTTTCGAGGAACGTCGGAAACTTTGTGTAGGTTACCTTTGTAGAGCGATATCGCTACCATCGTCTTCCCCTAACTCCTCTCTTCGGTGCCTGATTTTCACGGTGACCTTTTTAACACTCCGATTTCGCACGTTCTTGTGCTATTTATAGATTCTGGAAAATATATACTGCGTCCATTCAAATTAAATTGAGTATTTATTTTGAGATATTCAAAAAATTATATTTTTAAAAATTTTAATATATTATACTATTTTTATCTCAATTTATCTATTTTATTTAACTATTTTACATATTTAAAAAAATAATTAATTTATTAAATTCATACAATTTTGTTTACATATTTTAAAATTACCCTTGAATTTAATGTTCTCTATAATTATTTTCTTACTATATTTGCTTCATTTTCATTCTAAAGTTATTACATTTTTATTTTTTAAAAATATTTAATATAAGAATATAATAGTAAAATTAATATTAATAATATCTAAATTTTTTTAATATGACATATAAAAAAGATATTATAACTTTTCAATTGTGACAAATAAATAAAAACTGAGAAAGTATATAATAAAACAATTAATATATTTATATATATTATTTTATACATTTAAATTTAATATAAAATTTTGTGACTTATATATTTTATATTTTTATTATATTATAATTTTTATTAATTTTTATTTTTACATAAAATCTCGTATCACTTTAAATTCTATCAATTTAATTAGATCAGATAGATTTTTTTTAATTTTAAATTGGCAGGAAAAAAAGAGGACTGATGTGCTGAGGACCTTAGTAGAGTATTAAAATGAAGGGGTAATTTCACTTCTCGTTTCAGACTTGTACTCGCGTTGAAGATGGACGTCCAATTAGAATGTAGAAAAATACGGAACAACTAAATAGTAATCTTTGGCTATAACATTTGGAAATTTGGATTATCAAGGAAAAATAAAATTTTCAGAACTAGAGTTGCAATTGAATTAAGCCAATGATGAATAAAGTTTTATTCATGTATGAATTATGATTAACCTTATTGTTTTATGATGAAACCAAGTTCAAATATGTAAAATGCTCTTAATTAATAATTTCATTGAACACAAAATTATTTTATTAACTATTCAAGTAAGAGCAATGAAGTTATGTAATTTTTTAATAATAAAAGATAAAAAGATTTTAATAATATGACCAAATATGTTAAGTTTTCTAATTCTTAATTTAAATGGATAAAAAATGAAAGAGACTATTATTTTTTATTGCTTTTAACCAAAAAAAAAATCTATTTAATATATTTTAATATAAAATAATTAATTAAAATTTTAATTGAAAATTATTCTAAATAATTTAAATTAAAAATAAAATTTTCGTCAATTTAAATTTTAAATTATTTTATTTATAATATCTCTGTCCATAAATTATTATTTTTAATATTTTAAGTTCTTAAACTATTTTTGAAAAGTTAAATTGGTCCTAACAATTACATTCATAACGGAATCCGGTCAACCCTTACACACTCTTTCCCGAGCTTAATTTTAGATCTTTGCATTATTGGGATCAATTGAGAAGAAGCCAAGAAATGGTTGGAGAAAGGATGTATGTCCGTGGTGATGGCGGAGCTGTGGAAGTGATAAAGACGAGGGATGAGTAGAGGCTTGTGGACTTACTGTTTTTCACAATTATTAGTAATTATTCTCTGTTATTTTTCTTTTACATTTTTTATCATGAATTATTACAGAAAATAGAAATAATAGATTAAAAGTTAAAAAAAAAATTAAAAACACACTAAATTCATGTGATTTGATCAAAATGATTTTTATTAACGGATAAAGAGAAATTTTTTATTTCGTTCTAAAGAATTATTATAAAAAAAATTATATTATAAATTCTCAAATTGAATAATAAAAAATATAGATTACTGTATCATGAGGGCATTAACCCGCAGCCCCCCAGTAGGGTAGTAGTGGGCTCTAGACTTGATCTAACAGGTCCAAGCCGTTCGCTACCACCACAAGTTTAAAAGAAAAAAAAAAAAAATCGTGTCGTGTTTTTTAAATTTTGAATTGAATCGTAATTCAAATTTATTATTCTCTCTATTTTTATTTATCTGTTATAAATAAAAAATTTTAGTATTTTTTATTTGTCATATTAAAAAATTTTAGGTATAATTAATGTTAATTTTACTACTATACGCTTATATTAAATAATTTTAAAAAATAAAAGTGTAATAATTTTAAAGAGAAAGTTGAGTAAATAAAATTAAAAAATAATTATAAAAAATATTAAATTCAAAAATACTTTTGAAATGTATAAATAAAATTATATGAATTTAATAAATTAATTAATTTTTTAAAAATTATATAAAATAATTAATTATAATAAATAAATAAAGACATAAAAATATAATAATTTAACACGACTACCAATGAATCTATCGGTAGATTTCGCTAGTATACTCTTTTCATTCTCAAGACTTTGACTTGATGTTAATAGTCATTCTTGCTTTAGACATTTGTGGGGTTTATTTGGAGGGGAATTATGGTATTTGCATTTCAATTTGTTCAAAAGAGTTCTAATCGCCATTTTGAAGTTTTTCTTCTTGTGGCCTTCTCATTTTCTGTGAACTCAAATGACAAATGTGTGCCTTTTTTTTTTTTTTTTTTCATTTTGTTAGATTTTTGGGTTTTGTTGCAACAGTTTTCTCCCTACTGTCCGCTGCCCATCTCCTTTTCTTGTTTCTTCATCTTCTCTTCATCCTCGTCCTGCCGCCACCACGAACATCCCATTCCCCCAACCCGTTTTTCTCTTCTCTTCTCCGCTAACTAAAGAGTATTCCTTTTTTCTCTGTCAATATAGACCCAAAAAGTAGCGCTAAGGTAGGAGATGAAACCAATATGCTTTGACTACATTGCCCTTCTAAAATTAAGTAGTGAAAAAAGTGTGAAAAGTTTGGCCGGATTCTGCTTTTGATGTGGTGGCAAGGACTAATAGGCATAGTTTAGGGTCTTTAAATGTTATCTCAAGTGTGTTGATTCTTTTTCTATGTTGATATTTGAATTCTTCATACTTTTGCTAATTTGTAAGCCATCATTTTTTATTATCAATGAACTTTTACCTCAAAAGAAAAGCTTGCAATGAACTTTTACACAAACAAGATTATGAAATTCCATTGCCACGATTGTTGATAAACCACTAGACAAATACAATTCATGTCATCAGGGACGATCTGATCCCCAATTATTTATCGGATTCCTAGATTCATTAAAATGCTTTAGACTATGTTAAGTTAGTAGTAAAATGGTTCCTCCAAGAGGCCACGGATGTCCGATAACATTTCATTCTCTCTTTCAAGTATTGTTTCCACAAATGAACCAGTACAAACCGAAGAATCTTCAATGGTCTTCACTATTGTATGATTTTGATTTTCTGCTGCAGCTGCAGTTTGCTGTTCTTTCTTGTTGGAATCACTCGCCGAAAACTTCACCCCATTTTCTTGTTCTTCGTCATTTATAGGGAGTAATGCATCTTCAAGAAGAAAATCACACCAACTGAAGCTTGATGATGCAATGGCCTTATTTGTAGCCGAGGGAGGTGATTCTAGTGGTGATGATGAAGCAGAAGAAGAGATGCATTCGGCAGGGATTTGAGCCGAGATTCCTGGATTGCAGTATTTTGAGGAATCTGTTAACATTGTTATGGCCTGGAGCTGAGAAAGAAGATCAAGAGAGTTGTCGTTTTCGAGTGCTGAGTTATTGCTGTTGCTTAAAAAATGATCTTTGGACGGTTCTGTTTCAGGCAATGGAATTCTTGCTGTAAAATGGCTGTCAAAATCTGAAGAACTTTCAGGAGGGCTAAAAGGTGGTTCTGATTTTAGCTTGAACTCATTCCTTGTGTCTTTACTGAGAGGAAAGTGATTTTGAGCTTTAGGAAAAGCACCAATGTTTCCATAGTCTGCGAGAATTTGTGAGAAGGGCCTATGAGTAATTGGATCAATTCCAATTGCAGTGAGCTTTTTTTTCAGCTTCTTGTTCCAGAAATTCTTCACTTCATTATCTGTTCTCCCTGGCAATTGTTGTGCTATTATTGTCCACCTGCACAGCAGAAAATTTATGACAGAGAGAGAGAGAATCCTATTCTTGCACCAGTTAACGGAATAAGGCAGCTTTATCATCACCTATGTTATGATCCAGCAAACTGCAAAAAAGTGAAAATAATTGACAATGTTGCATCTTTAGGGTTAATTATTGTTGTCTTTAAGGTAATGGATCAATGTCTAAGTGCAAACTTTTTGTGCTAGGGATCAGGAATTCAACTCCTTTTCCCCCTTCTCCAAAGAGTTAATCATTTTTTTTGACTGGTACACTAGACGATTCTCAACCATTTGAAAAAGTGTGAGGGCTAAGAGCATAGCCTACATAGTGAGAGGCATAAGTGGGAGGGAAAAAGAGCTGGGTGCAGAGAAACTAAAATTTCATTCAGAAACCTTGGATTTGCTGATAGTTATTGACATCATATATACATACCATTTTGGTTATGAAACAATTCTCAATAGCCTAGAAGGTATCAATCACAACAACAAAACCATGAAAATAAGGTGTAATCTAGGATAGTTTTCTATTATTAAAGATGGTGCTTTTAACCAAGTATCTCAGTTCACCTGCTTCCGATTGTGGCATGAAGCTTAATGATCAATTCCTCTTCGTCAGGTGAGAAGCTGCTATGAATAATATCAGTCCTTTGATTATTCCACCTGATTCTGCAATTCTTCCCACATGATCTCCTCAGTCCTGTTAATGGCACAATGATCTTATATATACATATATACTGGACATGTTTAGTGATCTTAATCCTGGAAACAACTTAGACTACTGAACTAATAATACCTGCTTTTTTACCAATGTATTGACTAACAAAATTCATGTGTTCATAATCATTTCAATCCACCCTCCCCTATGAATCCCGGGCAAATACCTAGAAATGGATTGCTTTTTCACCTGTTTTCTTAGGCATAGTTCTGCAATTGCCTGTTCCTTGCTTTAACAGATATGGAAGCCTTTTTCCAGCTTCATCTTCCGTTCCAATGCCCTCTTCCATCTGCAACTTTTCACAAGGAGGTTTCACCATTTGCGTCTAGTAAACTAACATATATAATCTCAAAATGCAAGAACTAAAAGGTTTCAACCTGAGGACCGATACGATACCTTCAGAAGCGAATTCCATAAAAATATCTAGAATTATTGAAGTATATAAGAATGGAAATGGGATTGGGATGAAGGTTTTTGTTTTTGTTTTTTTTTTTAAATAGAAAAGAGGCAAGAAAAGCATGGCGTTTGTTACCATTTAAACTATAGCTTTCATGACTAAATGCATCTTCTACTTGATAGTTTGAAATGAAAGTATTAAAAAGAAAAATGAATCTTCCATTTCATGTCAATCAGGTTCAAATTGGGTGAGTTATTTGGTTAAACATAGAACTAAACTAAGTATTTAACTAATTAAGTTGAAGTTTTCTATACACATAAGAAAGGGAATGAAAATCTGATTCATCTTCAAATGACCACAAGTTTTATGAGAGTAATAATTATAACCAAAGCTCAAATTAATTAAAGCAAAGGCATTATTGAAGACGAATTTGGGCTTCAATTTGTTCACTTTTTTGGCATGATATGTTGCAGCTAACACTCTTCTAATATGTCAACAATCATCACATTTGGGAGCTTTCAAGGGAAAAACGAAAGTGTAAAGTAAAAATATTATAATAGTGAAATAAATAAAATATTAATATATCTTCTAACCCTTAAAGATTGGAAGATGTCCGATCTTTTAAAAATTAGATAGAATTCTCTCCCAAGATTAATATAGCATACCATATGAGACTATTATCCCCAATTTATTGTCTTTAATTAACTTTATGCCCCATCTTTTTCCAGTACTATGAGTCTATATGTCGGCCATGGCCATCTACAAACTAATCACCGTGGCAATGCCATCATCATTGCAATGCCCATCTGTGATGTTCTTAGCTAGTTGCAAAATCTAATGGAATTGAATTAGTGGTTTCCCACCTAGCTTTATAGCATCATATGTAGGCATTGCCAGTGAGTTCATCAAGAAAATGAAAAGAAAAACAAGAAGTACTCTTGTGCTGTGAGGCATTTCCATCTCTTTAATTTCTTTCAAAGGAAAGAAGGTTGGGGAATTGCACGGTAAAAGAGATTTATAGTGGTTTTGATGCAACTTTTTTAGAACAATTAATTGATGCAATCTGCCCTGAAAATCAACATGGAGGCACATAATTTATGGCATCTGCAAATAGAAAAGTCATGAATAAACAGAAATTTATCAAACACCAAATAAATTATGTTAATTATATATATATATATATATATATATATATATTACATTAGTTTATTATGTATACACACAAAATAATTTTTCAATATATTGAGAGATAGGACGTGAATTGAACTCAAGACCCTTTCCTTGATAAAAATTATTTCCAACCAAACTGATTTTGATTTGAAAGGGAATTTTGTATTCTCAGTCATGCTATTACGTATTTGGAAATTACTTGATTTCTGAGGTTTCAATGGATTAATGGGATTTTGATTGCGACTGCGAACTCAAGACCAAGAGAAGATGATGAAATGAAAGATAAGCATTGCTAAACAGCATAAGCCAAATATGCAATTGACGGAGAAAAATCCTTTTTTCTATTTTTATTTGGTGCGATATATTTATATAAACACACACATGGATACATATATATTCATTTTTATGTTTTTGGATCATTATCATCCCCGTATTTCTTCATGACAGGAGGTGGAAAGTTCAGCCCAGAAGGATTTGGATCAGCAAGACCATTTTTTGAATTCCTTGGCAATCTCCTTCTATACTCGAATGCATCTACACCTTCGTTCATAAGAGGTTGGTCAAGAGAATGGTTCAGAAGGAGGAAATGGGGTACCCTTTGGCAATCCTTTTCTATACTCGACTGCATTTACTTTGTTCGTAGGAGGTGGGTGAGATGGTCCAGAAGGTGGAAATGGGCCCTTTGGCAATCTCCTTCTGTACCCGAATGCATCCACGCCTTTGTTCATAGGAGGCTGGTCAGGAGATGATCTAGGAGGAAGAATTGGGGTGCCCTTTGACAATCTCTTACCATAGCCATACTTTTCAGAGAACTCATTGAAAGATGAAGAAGAAATCAGTTCATCTTTTAAACTTGTTGACAATGAAACAACATTTTCAGCAGCGGAAAAAGCCACCAAACTTAGGACTAGCACAAGTAAAAGACTCATTTTTTACAAAATTTGAACCAGGCTACTTTTTTGTATGATTCGATGCTAATTTTTACAAAATCCTCGGCTACTTTGATTGTATATATAGGAAAATTCTTAGTGCAACTAGTCATCACAGGTAAGAATTTATGGACAATAGATACTAGATTCACCTAAAAATTTTCTTCATATTTAGATATTGCCTTGACAAATTGACAATCTCTTCTTGAAAAATAAAAGTACTGTTGCAATTAAGGCATACTTAACACACGTTACGATGATAATAATAATAATAATAATAATAATAATAATAATAATAATAATAATAATAATAATAATAATAATAATAATAATAATCTCTTTCTAGTACTAATTCAAGAAAGCTAGACAGTTGTCATATTTATACTATTTTTTTTTTTTGCTTTCTCTCTTTCTTGGAGGTGTCTTGTTTTTCTCCTTTCCTCTTTCTTTTTAATACTACTTTGTGCTTCCGATATAGGTCCCACCTAGTGGTATCAATATAAAGTTCCAGCCTCCATCTAGCCGAAAAAAAAAAAAAAAAAGAAGAAGAAGTTCCAGCCTAGAAAGGATTAGGTAGGAATAAGAAGTGCCACATTATCAAACATGTAGTAGACTAAGCAACACTGCGTCATTGAGTTTTGCACCATGTCAATAGGTGGTGAGCCTTTAAAAAGTATAATGAGGTATTAAAAATCATGGATACACTAAAAATTGAAATGACATCGTTTGATGGAAATACTAATTTCACTCTATAAAAATACGCAATTTAAGATTATTTAGTACAACAAGTTGATCTTAATTTTGTATTGTTTGATGAAAAGTCAAAAGAGATTTAAATTTTATAATAGACTACTAGTCAAAATAAGGAATTTAATGCCATTCATTAGTAACGACCCTAAAAATTAATTAAAATCTAAGTGTTGAATAAGACACACCAATGAATTTGTGGGAGATATTGGAGAGTAAGCATGCCTTAAAGACACCAACATACCATTTAATGATTAAGATAGATCTATACATGCTTAAGAAGGAATGAAGTAATGTCTTTTACCATTTAAATTATTGGGTTTTATCTTGCATTCATAATTAGATTAGGACAAAGTGGTTTGATTAAAAAGGTATTCCTAATGTATTTAGAATTAAGAAGTTACTATTGTCCTATGAATATTAGAATTATTATGTTACTTTTACTACATCCCATGTTGATTAGGAATCTTATAACTTGGTATCTATATATAGATAGAGTCATAAATTTTTTAGAGTGTCCTAGTTTATTCTGGGATATTCAGTGTTATGGGATGTATGAGTGTATGTTAGGTAAATGTATGAGTGTGTGAGATAAGATTTGAAAAAAATACCAAGAATACCTTACATAAATCTTTTGGTGGCTGTTGATAAAATATTTCGTGATCTTTGCCATGGATGTAGACTTGGTTAAATAATTTTGATAAACCTTAGAAGGGGTGAATATGGTTTACGGCGAATAAATGCAAATTTTCAGAGTCTTTTGAAAATCCATAAAAAAGAATTGAAAATGTGTGTGCTGAAAAACAGATTTTCTGTGCAGCCGAAAATTTTTCAAAACTCCACTAAATGATGAGAAGAGAGACTATATTAAAGATGGTCAAATAAAGCATCAACAACCGTTACATAAATGTCTTTAATCAAATCATTAAATGTAAGGAAGAATGCAATGTTTTTAAATCAATAAATTCTCAATCATAAATTTCAGAATAAGTGCAAGAGAATAGACCCAATGATTTATAGTGGTTCGATCCTTAAATGATCTACATTTACTTTCTTAAGCACACGTGATAGGACCTAAATTCACCTATATTTTCTTAGTTATTTGAGGATATTTTGTGATACTTTTGATGTAATAACTAGTTATATTCCTTCTTATTTGATATTTTACATTTGGAAAGGTATTTTGATGATTTTATGTATAACCTATATTTTTTTAATTATTTGAAGATATTTTGTAATACTTTTGATGTAATACCTAGTTATATTTCTTCCTATTTGATATTTTACCTTTGCGAAGATATTTTGATGATTTTATGCAGAATTGGACAAAAAACAAGGCAAAACCGTTGGGCGTACAGAGCACGGCCAGTGTCGGCCGTGCTTCGGCCCTTCATTGGGAAAACGAGTGCTAGCAAAGAGGCACGACTGGTATGCCGATTTAAGGTGGCGTGTCTCTTTTTTAAGTAGATTTTGGCAACTTCAGTTGGATTCTTTTGGGAACTCTTTCAACCATAGAAAATGACTTTTATGGGCACTTTTTGGCAACCTAAACTCCTATAAATACAAAAAAAATAATATTGTACAAAGGAGAGTTCTAGTTCCTGAGTTTTTATTGTAATATTTTATTAAACTCCTAGAGAAACACCAAGAATAAGGAGGATCAAAGGAAATCTTGGAGAAGAAGAGGAGCATTATCAAGAAGATTGCAAAGGAGAACACTTGTCTATGAGTTTTTCTTCTTTCTTTTTTTGTAATTCTATTTTGTTAAAGTTGGATTTATATGTTTTAATTGTAGTTGAGGATATTTTTACTTTATGATTTTGTATTGAATTAATTCTAGACTTGTTGAATTCCAATTATAAGTATTTGATTACTTGATTTTATGAGCTGAATTAATTATTTCGGACTAGTTAATTCACTATTGATAGAGGCTAAATTCATCACTAATTTTCTAATTATTTGAGGCTAATTCGAGATACTTTTAATGTAATAATTAGGCATATTCCTTCCTATTTGATATTTTGCTTGTGAAAAGTGTTCTTGATGAATTTGTGTAGGAATTAGAGGATTTCAAGCAAAAAGTGTGGAATTCCAGTAGCAACCCGGTGCCAGTTAAAGCTACCCAACCCGGCGCCGGGTCTGCTATGGGAAAGCAGAGCAAAACATAGAAAATGAAGGAGTAAACCATAAGCAACACGACGATTGACTGGTTGAAGTGACCAGGCGCCGAGTCCATTTTGTCCAGAGTCGGTGTAACTATATTTTCGCACAAATTTGGTATCTTCCAAAGGATTTTAGTATTTTCTAAATTCTACTTGGACTAGACTTCTCAAGCCATGAATTTTGGTATCAAGGAGGCTTATAAATACAAGAAAAGTACAAGAGAATGGTGTGAATCCAATAATCAAAGTTGCCAATCACTCACAAGAAGAGGAGATTCATTAATCAATGGGCATTATTCAAGAGGGTTTTCAATGAGAAGAAGAAGTGCTTGTCTATGAGTTCTTTCTTTTACCTTTATTTTTTTTTCTAGAATAATGACGTAATTAATGTTTTGATTGTAATTTAGCATTGGTTTTGGGATTCATGATTTCTTGAGTTAATTAGACTTTTGATCAATTAATTATTTGTCTTCAGATTTGATTACTTATTTTTATTACGAAATTGATTAATTGATTCTTGTTGTTAGCTTGCTTGAAAAAAGGGTTGATAATGACTTAAATTAATTAATTTTATATTTGTTATCTTTTAACTTGTTTGAAAAAATAGATTAATTATTAAGAACTTGGGTAATCAAAGGTTAGCTAATGATTATTAGAATATGGATTCATTAATTAATTTCATGTTTTAAATCACCTAGAATATAAGAGTTTATATGATGATTGATTTTAATGCATCTTTTGGGTAAATTGGTTCAGACAGAATATGTTCACTAATTTAACTACAAAATAGTGATTCTATGAATTGCAAACGAAGTGGGTCTATTTTAAATCCTTTATGAGACCAAGATGATAATTAATTGTGATATTTACTAAGTGATTCATTGTCATGTTTTCAAGAGTATTTGTCTAATTTGCATACTTTTACATTCTTGAGTTGTATATATTTTTCTTTAATTTCTTTTATCATATTATCACTTTAATGGATTGGTTAAACAATGAATGAAAGTGATTAGTGTGTACTTATTCATTTGAGAATCGATACTCGTTAATTCCTTATACTATACTTGCGATGAGTATACTTACTCGTATGTGTAATTTGAGATTAATGTTTTAATTAAAACTTAGTTAGGGATGAATTTAAATTTAATGATTTTTATACATCTAAAATTTACGCATAAAGTTTTTGGCGCCATTGTCGGGGAATAATATCATGAAAGCTAGGATTTCATTGATTTAACCACGTTTATATATAAATATTTATATATGTTCATTGTACGAATGTGTGCTATATTTTTGTTGTTTGAAGAATTGTAATTTAATTCCCTAATTTCGCTGTATGTTATAATTTGACTAACCCAATTCATGAGTGTGTAGTAATTGATTAACTTGTAAATTCTATAATCTCACTATCTTTTTTTCTATGTAAATCTAGCCCTTAGTGTATGACTCGACGATCCAAAGACGACATAGTAGATCTTGATCCTGAGATCGACAGAACCTTAACAAAGATTCGAAAGGTGGTTAGGCAAAGGTTGAGAGACGATATGGAGGTTAACC
The DNA here is from genome assembly GCA_026120185.1 of Voacanga thouarsii. Lineage (NCBI taxonomy): Eukaryota > Viridiplantae > Streptophyta > Magnoliopsida > Gentianales > Apocynaceae > Voacanga > Voacanga thouarsii. The sequence continues at coordinate 86,184 of JANUWF010003365.1, read as the reverse complement.
AACAAAATAATGGTGGTAATGGTGGCAATAAAAAGAGGATTATGGATGATTTCGTTAAGCCTGCAATCTCGGGTACAGACTTGAGTGTTGCAAGACCTAGGAGAGACTAATAACTTTGAGATTAAGCCTAACATTCTCCAGATGATTCAAAACATTGTGTAATTTGATGGGCTACTTGAGGAAGATCCTAATGCCTATCTTTCGAGTTTTTTAGAAATCTGTAGCACGCTTAAGATGAATGGGATTTCTGAAGATGCTATCAAACTAAGGTTTTTTCCTTTTTTCTTAAGAGATAGCGTTAAATCCTGGTTAAAGTCTTTGCCAGCCGGATCTATCACCACTTGGAAGGTGTTGGCTAAAAATTTTTTAGCAAAATATTTTTCCTCAACTAGAACATCCAAGTTTAGGACAGACATTTTCGCCTTCCAACAGTTAGAATCTGAAAATCTCTATGAGTGTTGGGAAAGGTTCAAGGAGATGCTTAGGAAGTATCCTCATCACAGGTTTGAGCTAGGTATACAAATGCAAATCTTTCACAGTGGCTTAAACTTTGATATAAGGCAATTAGTTAATGTATCTGCAGGAGGTTCTATTAATTCTAAAACCTTAGAGGAGGTATTTGATCTGATTGAAAATCTTGCAACAAATAATTATGCATGGGGTAGTTCAAGATCAAAAGTTTGTGTTCATGGAGTACACAAGGTGGATGCAATGACAGCTTTGGAGGCTAAAGTTGATGCACTTACACAAACACATAGAGCAAATGGTGAAGTCTCATTCTCGAGGATAAGTAATGACTATTAATTGTGATTTTGTAGGGAAGGACATCTAAATCATGAGTGCCAAAGCATGGGCTTATCACAAGAGTCCTTAGAACAAGCTGCGTTTATGGGCGATGGAGGACAAGGTAACAATCCTTATAGTGCCACTTACAATCCTGGTTAAAGGAACCATCCTAATTTTTTATGGAACAACTAAAACCAACCTGGGCAGACTCCTTCTAACTTTGGAGGAAATTAAAGGACTCAACCCTCCTTACTCTACAATGCGCCACCACCTAAGCCATCATTAGAGGATTTGGCTAACTAAATGGTAAGTACCACAGAAGCACGATTTCAAGGAGTGGATGCAACTACGAGTAATTTGGAGGTGTCCATGCGCAATCTAAAAAATCAAATTGAGCAATTAGCCAAACTCCTTAGAGACCGTCAAACGGGCTCTCTTTTGGGGAATACTGAAACCAATCCTCGTGATCAAGATCATGGAAAAAGATGATTTACATTGATTTGGTTAATTAGGACATCTTTTTACTTTTTTCTTTCATTAATGCTTATGTATTTTTAATTTTTAATGGCATTTTTCTTCATAATGTTTGTGGTTTTCATTTTTTTTGGTTTTCAATCATTAATTAATTTGAATTAAATAAATAAAAAAACTTTTTGGTTGGACAGAGCTAACTAGGCACTGGGCCAGAATTTTTGCCGAGGTGCCAGGTCAGCATTGTGTAAAGTATACAAAAACAGACTATACCCGGTGCCAGGCCAAGTACCCTGACTAGGTGACGGGTCACGTCGGACATGAGACCAATAATGGCCAATTTTGGCTATTTTTCAAACTACCTTTTCATCTCCCTTATTTTTCCTCTCCAACCATTGTCTGGTCTTACTTCAAAACACCGCTGAATCATTTTCAACCATGCTAAAACACCTTTCAAACACAACATCATTGCTTTGTTCTTGAAATTTTGGATTGAAATCAAGAACAATCTAATTTTTCTTCACAAATCTCATTTTTCAATCTCTCCATCTAGTGTGCAATTTCTTCAATCTCTTTGCATAAGATCATTACCTATACCTTAAAGATCATTGTGGTATGATTTTTCTGCACTTTTTTAGTTCAATTTTTTATATTGATTATTGGATATTTTCGTGTGCATTATGGTTCGCAAATTATCGTTTTTCTTGGTTTATTGGATTGGATGGAAATTTTGCATTCTTTGAAGATTAGATAGCATAGGTATATAATTGACAATGATATTTTTTTGATGCAATTCATGTCTTAAATCTTTTTAGTAGCTATCGAGCATGCCTCTCATGTGCACAATTTACTCCAACAATGATCTTGAGACTCAGCTGTTGGGGATATGCCCTAGAGCTAATTTGTACTTATACTATTGTCGTTATGTTTTATATAATAATATAAGGCTTTCCTTTTCATGAATAGTGCATTTTATTTTGTGGTCATCAAGTACGTGACTTGATAGTAAAACCCAACAATGAATACAATGACTATTCTAAATCTGTCTCTGATCGTTTATTATTATTGGAATAATAATAAATTAAGATTAGTATGTTTGTGACTGGATGGCTATGTTTTACTGGTCATGGATATTTGTGATATCAAGTCAAAACATAAATAAATGTTAGAGAACATTGTATTGGATATGACCTACTGTGAGAGTACTTCATGAAATATGTCATAAGTACTTTCTAGCCATAATAATATTAAAAGTCCTTTGACCTAAATTCATCATAGTTTCCTACTTGATAAATTCTATATTTTTTACGTTGTCTAAAGTTGTCTTTAATAAGATAATAAATTAGACTACTGTTGGATATAGAATAAATCAATGGGAGGAATATGATTGATTGTGAAGGAATTTGTCCCTCTCAATTATGGGAGAGATATCCATGGGCCCCTTAATAAGTTAGACTGTTAAATTGCATGGGCGTGCTCAAATATATCAATCTAAGATATTGATATCATTTGTTTGAATAGTCTACTATGAAATCAAGAAATAATTGATTAAGCTTAATAAGAATGACATGCTCCGTGCCTTATGCTTAATCTGGATATCGTGTGATAAAATGACTAAATATAAAATTATGGTTTGGTTCACAGAGATCACTGATCTTCATTTAACCTGGATAGTTATAATGTTTTGATAGAAACAGCTTATAACTTATGAGCCATTTAAATATGATTTAGGCACACTGCCAGTGTTAAATGAACCTATATGGTCACACAATAAGTGAACTTGTTAGGTTATTTTTTATGGTAACCAGATTCGATGAATCTGGAAACATGTCTAAGTTAATCAAATTTAGAAAATCTACCAGATACAATGAATCTGGAAATATGTCCACATTCGATGTATCTGGATGATGTCCAGATTATAAGAATCTGACTTGGTAAATTAATTAGTTAAATTATCGAGATAATGGCAAAATTTTATCATATCAGTTTTAATTTAATTTTAATTTAAATTAAAATACGCTAAGATATTATCAGGCTTGGACTCTAAGAGGTTCGGAGTGGGGTTTTAAGAAAACCCTAGCCGTCTTCTTAAGTGTGCCAATTTTTGTTAAGAATATTCGTGCCTCCATTGATAAAAAAAAAAAAAACCTCTCAAACCCTAGGCGCTAGCACTCCCCGAGTAACGAGTGAGTTCGCGGTGTGTATCCAATAGAGGACATTCGCATATTGCAGTGTCTGGTGATTGTTCGGGTTAAACGTATAATAGCGCAATCAGAATCAAAGGATTTCGATTACAACAAACAGAGGTAATCTTGCAAACCTACGATCTTCTTAATCGTTTACTTGGATCCTCGGAAGGGATTCGTGGATATTTTCTACGTTTAGGAGTCCACGAATCCTAACATCAACTACATGCCATAGTCTACATTTTCTCTTTCAATATCTATCCTAAGGCTAGTGGCTTCAATGAGTCTATAGTCTTTGATGTCTATATTCTTGATAAGATAATGAGGAGTGTCTCTATCCCTCTTACTCCTATTATTATTCAATCTATGAGAGAGGTTGTTTACTCTCGCATCTCAACCAAAGCCCTAAAATTTTCCTTAGTTATTATTCGTATCTTACAGGACTTTGGAGTGAGTTGTGATGAAGTGACTAGTGAGCCAACCACTGAGCAGGACTTAGTGATAGAGCATACATTGATTCAGTGTGGCTATAGATATGATGAGGAGAGAGAAGGTGGAAGAAACCTTTTTAGGTTCAGTATCTGGAGATGGTGGAGCTTTCTCCCGATGATGATGAGCCAGAGGAGCAACCTACCTGGCCTTGCACCTGTGCCAGCAGTTCTCGTTCTAGTGCTGACTTTGAGGCACGAGTGGAGGCTCGACTAGAGCAGTTAAGCCTTGGACTCGAGACATAGATGACCATTCTCCTCTAGTTGCGAGACTTCATTGCTGATCTCCATAGACGTTAGGATGTCTAGGAGCAGAGGTTGGCTACTTTGATACAGCAGTCCACTGGTACATCCACTAATAGAGCTTCCGGACATACTGATGATGATGCTTTGGCTGGGACTGATAATGATGATTCTGAGGATGCTACTTCCTGATTTCCTGCTTACTACTCACTTTTCTTTTATGTTCTTTTTCTTTTATTTTTTTCATTTGAATTTTAATGACCTTTCTTAGTTTTTAGCTATTGTTTTCCTTTGCTTTTTCTAGATTTATGCCTTTTGATTTTGTTTTTTTGTTCTAGGCATGCCCAAATGTTGTTCAAGGAATATGCTCTAATGTGATGACATTCAATACTCTTTTGTGGACCCTGGTTATGGAAGTATTTTCTTTTAACTATTCTTCCTCTTTATTTATTTTAGTTCGTTGCTTTTATTTTCATTATTATTATATTTTTGGCCATTGAGGACAATGTCTAGTTTAAGTATGGGAAGAGAGTTTAGCATTGAAAATATTTTCCATATATACATTTTGGCTGGAATCTTTCAAAATTTTTTTGTGCTTTTCATTGCTTTAGCAAGGTTGTAGTTATCTTTCTTACTTTGATATGAATTTTGTCATTCACTTGGTGAATTTTTATCAATGAATTGGTTTATTGGATGAGATATGTTATGACTTGAGAATTTAGGTTAATCTTGTTTATGTATTAGTATTTGAGTGTTATTTGACTCATCTAGTTTAAATGTGGAGAATATGATGAATTTGGAAAAGTTGTCGGATAACTCTTGTATTATGAGTTTTAACTTTGCCTAACTTTGAGTTGTGATAAGGAATGTGAGGAGGAAAAATATTTGAGTGGAAAGATTGTGGGAAAAAAAATTTGATTGTGAGTTGAAAAATGAGAATAAAGAGTTGAAGGGAAAAAAAAAAAAACCTATTTCACCATTGAAGATGAGAAAATACTTTTGCTTGATTATGGGGGCCAATACAGATAGTGAAAAGAAATCCACTTTCTTAAAGTTATTAATTTCCAAAAGTAAAAAAAGGAAAGAAAAGTATTGAAACAATTATGAGTGATGACTAAAATGGGGCTAATACAGTGCGTGAAGAGAAATCCATTCACTTGAAGTTATCAATTCCTTAAGTCATTGAAAAAATTGAGAGAAAAAAAATAGAGTATTTTCCTTAAATCATGACTTGAGTTATGCAATATTTGGATTTATAATACTTGAATTGGTATGTAGCTTGACTTGTATGATTCATACTATCTACATTTTTGCTTGAAGGGTGAAATAATTTTCTTGGACTAAAGTATAAATTTACTTAATTTAACTTCAAAAGTCTTGTTATGTCTTATAAAGTGCTTCAATTTGCAATTATTTTCAAAGGGTTGAATGAATGACAAAGTTATATCTAAAGTTTGAAGGGAGGTTATAAGCCTTGTTGTGATCAAAATTTTAGAAAAATAAAAGCTTGTGTTTTCTTGTTATTTTCTTCTTGACTTAAGTGTTTTGCTTGAGGACAAGTAAAGGTTCAAGTGTAGGGGAATGTGATAGGGCTAAATTCATCACTAATTTCTTAGTTATTTGAAGCTAATTTGAGATACTTTTGATGTAATAACTAAGAATATTCATTTTTATTTGATATTTTGCTCATGGAAAGTGTTCTTGATGAATTTGTGTAGGAATTAGAGGATTTTAAGCAAAAAGTATGCAATTCTAGTAGCAACCCGTTGCTAATTAAAGCTACCCAACCTGGCGCCAGGTCTGCTTTGGAAAAGTAGGGCAAAGCAGAGGAAATTGAGGAGTAAACTAGAAGAACCCGGCGCTAGGCTGGTCGAAGTGACTATGTGTCAGGTCCATTTTGTCCAGAGTCGGTGTAACTCTGTTTTCGAGTATCTTCCAAAGGATTTTGGTATTTTCTAAATTCTACTCGGACTAAACTTCTCAAGCCATGAATTTTGGTATCAAGGAGGCATATAAATACAAGAAAAATACAAGAGAATGGTGTGAATCCAAGGATCAAAATTGCCAAACACTCACAAGAAGAAGAGATTCATCAATCAAGGGGTATTATTCAAGAGGGGTTTCAAGGAAAAGAGGAAGGGCTTGTCTATGTGTTCTTTCTTTTACCTTTATTTTCTTTTTCTAGAATAATGATGTAATTAATGTTTTCATTGTAATTTGACATTTGGTTTTGGGATTCATAATTTCTTGAGTTAATTTAGACTTTTGATCAATTAATTATTTGTCTTCAGATTTGATTACCTATTTTTATTACGAAATTGATTAATTGATTCTTGTTGTTAGCTTGCTTGAAAAAAGGGTTGATAATGACTTAGATTAATTAATTTTATATTTGTTATCTCTTAACCTGTTTGAAAAAATGGATTAATTATTAAGAACTTGGGTAATCAAAGGTTAGCTGATGATTATTAGAATATGGATTCATTGATTAATTTCATATTTTAAATCACCTAGAATATAGGAGTTTATATGAGGATTGATTTTAATGCATTTTTTTGGTAAATTAGTTGAGACAGAATATGTTCACTAATTTAACTAGAAGATAGTGATTCCATAGATTGTAAATGAAGTAGGTCTATTTTAGATCCTTCATGAGACTAAGATAATAATTAATTGTGATATTTGTTAATTGATTCATTGTCATGTTTTCAAGAGTATTTGTCTAAATTGAATACTTTTATATCCTGCGTTGTATATATTTTTCTTTATTTTCTTTTTATCATCTTATCACTTTAATGGGTCGGTTAAACGATAAATAAAAAGTGATTAATGTGTACTTGTTTCTTTGTAGATCGATACTCGTTAATTCCTTATATTATGCTCGGGATGAGTATACTTGCTCGTATGTATAATTTGGGATTAATATTTTAATTAAAACTTAACTAGAGATGGATTTAAATTTAATAATTTTTATACACCCAAAATTTACGCATCAACTATCTTGTGATCTCTTAATGGACTTGGGAAACGAGATTAAGGGAAAGACTTGGTAATCAAAGAGAGATTGATATCGCCTAGAGTATAGGAGTATTATTTCTTCCAAAAGACGTTATTGTTGCCTATAGTTTAGGGACATTAATTGTTTAATTGGGTTGTTCTTAATGCTTCTTAGTTTTAATTAGGGAGGTAGAGTATACCTTTTAATTAGACTAAGAATAAGAATTTCATGACTTGGGAAACGATTAGAATTTGCTTTTGAAACTCATATTGGTATTTTGGGATTGAGAATTAATTGGTTGAAAGATATTTTCTTCACTTGTCATAGAATTGAGATATTTCCTCATTACATGTTTTTTTTTCTTATTCTCACTCCTTGATTATTCTTGTGACTTTTTTTTGTGTGGACTTGATTTATCCTCTAGTATATTAGGTTAGTTGGTTATTGATTCTATCTTCTTATTTTATTGACTAAACAATAAAGATTCGAGTAAAATATGGTGGGAGCCTAAGTTCTTATGGATTCGATACTTGATATTTCCTATACCATACCCATCTTTAAGAACTCAATTACTAAGTTTAAAGGGAAATTTTCATTGTGACAAATCTTTTGAAGGGTTAATTAGTGATGGCAAGATTGATGCTTTCGTTAGATACCATGTGTACTAATATGTTGAAAAAGATATTTGTGTGTCTAAAGGAATGCTAGGGAATGAGGTTTATGTATTTCGCTTTGTTGAGAAAAATCATTTTCATGAACATTACCTTTTTCAAAAACCTCCCTTCTTTCTACATTTATCATGCATATCTTCTACTTTGAGCTTTAATTTCTTTTCCAAGGGTTTGATGAGGAAGCATGATGAGTGGAAAGAGTTTGTATCTCTATTTTATTTTTTAATTGTTAGGTGTCTTTTTCCCCTAGTAATAAGGAAAATGTTTTCCAGTTTAAGTGTTGGGGAGTGAGTCCTTGTTTTTATTTACTTTCTTAGGATTTTTATTTGTCTTTGGCCTAAATTTTGTTTTCTTGTATTTTTAGTGTGTTTTGCTATTATTTTCTTTGTGCTTTTATCTGTGTTTTATTTTGCAGGTTTGAATAAAGATTTCTTGAACAAGCTTTTTTATTGTTCTCCAAGTTTCAATATTTGTTTGAGGAGAATTGCTTAACTTTCTACCTCCTGTATCATTTTTGGTTCATTTGGAGATGCTTTCTTGTGTAAATTTTTTACTAATAAGGACATTGTCCAGTTTAAATGTGGGAGAACAGTTTGGTGATATTCTTTGTCCAGGTTTTTATTAATTATCTTGGTGTTTTCTTAGTATTAAGCTAAATTTTGAAACAATTTTGTTGAAAATTTTGAAAATTTGAAAAGGTAAAATTTTGAAAGTTTGGAGATTTTGGAGCTAAATTGAGTTTACTTGTCTATAATGGACTTATAATTTTCTTTTCAACTTGAGATATGGCTTTTTCATTCATTATGATTTAATTTTTATTAAAAGGCAAACTTGTGTATTAAATTAGATTTTGCTAAGTCTTGAGAATTTGAATTAACCTTGGTTATATTTGGTATTTAAATTTTGTTTTATTCTTTAAGTTTGAATGTGGATAATATAATGAAATATGAGAAGAGCTGTTGATTAATTTTTGTATTATAGTTTTAAAGTTTGTTTAATTTTGAATTGTGAATAAGGAATGTGAGAAAATAATAAAAAAAAAATGAGTGAAAAAAAATGTGAAAAAACATGGAGTTGAATTTTTTTTTTTTTGCTCTAATCTTTTGAGAAAAAAAAAAAAGCCTTTTGCTGAAAAGGTGGTTAATATAGAGAGAAGTAGCAAGTATTGTCTGGTGCACTCTCTTAAGGCTATCCTGAAAAAAGGCAAAAAGGCAAGAGATAAGAAATGTTGAAAAGCTGATGATAACCATAAGGGGGCCAATACGGTGCGTGAAGAGAAATCCATTTACTTAAGGCTATTAATTCCCTAAGTCATAGAAAAAAAAAGAAAAGGAGTGTAGTGTTTCCTTGTTTCACTAACTTGAATTATGTAAATTTGAGTTTATAATGCTGGAATTGGTTAAATGGCTTGACTTGTATGATTTATGTTATCTATATTTTTGCTTGAGGAGTAGGATATTTTTCTAGTACTAGATATAAGCTTGTTTAACTTAACTTTGATAGCCTTGGGATTGTTTGATTTAATACATAAGTTTACAAGGTTTTGAAAGGGTTGAGCGAATGACGAGTTTATGTTTAAGATGGGAAGTAGATTATTGCTTTATTATGGATGAGCTTGCTAAGGAAAAATGTGATGAATTGATTTGATTTGTTCATAAGCTATTGCTTAAGTGTTTTAATTCTTGCTTGCTTGAGGACAAGCATAGCTTAAGTGTGGGGGATTGTGATAGGGCCTAATTTACCTATATTTTTCTAGTTATTTGAGGTTATTTTATGATACTTTTGATGTAATAACTAGTCATATTCCTTCATATTTGATATTTTACTTTTAAAAAAATATTTTGATGATTTTATACAGAATTGGACGAAAAACAAGACAAAACTATCGGACGTATTGAGCATAGCTGGCACTGGCCCTTTATTGGGAAAACGGTGCTAGCACAACCGACACCAGGTAAGAGGCACGGCTGGCGCCGTCCATGTGCCGATTTAAGGTGGCGGATTTCCTTTTCCAAGTAAATTTTGGCAATTTCAGTTGGATTCTTTTGATAACTCTTTTAACCACAGAAAGAGACTTTTGTGGGTACTTTTTGGCAACCTAAACTCCTATAAATACAAGAGAATAAAATTGTATAAAGGAAAGTTCTAGTTCTTGAGTTTTCATTGTAATATTTTATAGAACTCCTAGAGAAACACCGATAACAAGGAGGATCAAGGAAATCTTGGAAAAGAAGATGAGCTTTATTAAGAAAATTGCAAAGGAGAAGGAGATTACACTTGTATATGAGTTTTTCTTCTTTCTTTCTTTGTAATTCTATTTTGTTAAAGTTGGATTTATATGTTTTAATTGTAGTTAAGGATATTTTTACTTTATGATTTTGTGTTGAATTAATTCTAGACTTGTTGAATTCCAATTCTAAGTATTTGATTACAGATCTTATGAGTTGAATTAATTATTTCGGACTAGTTAATTCACTATCTTGTGATTTCTTAATGGCATTGGGAAATGAAGTTAAGGGAAAGACTTGGTAGTCAAAGAGAGATTGATATCGCCTAGAGTATAGGGGTATTATTTCTTACAAAAAAAAGTTATTGTTGCCTAGAGTATAGGGACATTAATTGTTTAATTGAGTTGTTCTTAATGTTTCTTAGTTTTAATTAGGGAGATAGATTATATCCTTTAATTAGATTAAGAATAGGAATTTTATGACTTGGAAAACGATTAGAATTTTCGTTTGAAACTTATATTGGTATTTTGGGATTGGGAATCAATTGGTTGAAATATATTTTCTTCACTTGTCATAGAATTGAGATATTTTGTTCATTACATGTCTTTTCTCCTTATTCTCACACTTTGATTATCCTTGTAACTTTTCTTGTGTGGACTTGATTTATTCTCTAGTATATTAGGTTAGTTAATTATTTATTCTATCTTCTTATTTTGTTGGCTAAACAACTAAGATTTGGAGAAAAGTAAGGTTGGAGCCAAAGTTCTCGTAGATTCGATACTTGTTATTCCCTATACTATATGATAGATATACTTACACGTATGTGTAGTTTTAGTAATTAGCATTTTAATTAAAGCTTGTTTGATTGTGGACTGTTTTGATAATATTTTCTACACTAAAAAACACGTTTCAATATACTTAAGGATTTCTTCTCAACCTCTAAAACCTTTTCCCCAAATTAATGGTGGTAGGTAACACCGATATTACAATATAGGGTCACCACACTTAGTTTTACTCCCAACCTCTATATTTGTCTTACTCCCAACCTCTATATACCCAATAATCAAGGCTTACCCCAACTGGATTTTACTTTTCAAACCTTGATATATTTCAGATTAAAGAGAAAATGCAAAAATAGTTCACAGGTTGAGCAGATATAAACCAACTGGAGTGCTTTTACCTTTTTACCTTTAGAGCAATAGATTTCACTTTGAAGCATAATGTAGATGAGGGATTTTTATTTTCAAAAGTTTTAGAATAGTTTTGAAAGTGTTAGCACAAAATCTTACTGAGAATCACATTTACATGGCTGTTATAGGGGCAAAAATCAAGGCTGTAACGGTTAGTAACGACTAGTTGTCGCTGTCAGGTTTTGCAGGGATTTTAGACTCACAAGGTAAAAAATTGTGCGTCCGAAAGGTACATCCAAAAGTTTACTTTATACTGAAATATCCATTTTGAAAATTTGTAGGCTTTAGTCTTGCAAGGTAGAAAGTCGTGTATCTGAAATGTGCATCCAAAACAACACTCAATGCCAAGAAGTATATTTTGAACAACTTTAGATTTAGGCACTTTGGAAACAGACTTTGAATGGATGTTTTGGATTCAAAGGTCCATTCAGAACCATTCAACCAAGTTTTTATAAAATCAAAAGCTTTTTTTTCTAAAATTCTTTTTATAATCAAAACCTAGATTAAAAATACCCTCTTTTTGAAATAACTTTGAGTGCTTCAATATGAAATAAATTGAACTTAAAGAAAAGTGACATAGGAAATACAAGTAATACCTTAACCATAATTTTCTAGTCTATAATTCTTCAAAAGTCTGCATGGTATGCAACTCCTTTAAGTAGGATTTTGACTTGATCAATTCTTCTTGGACTTCATCACTTGTAAGTTGCTTTGCAATCCTATTTGTAAGACTTTGAAGAACCATGGCACACATGCCATTTTCAAAAATTCTATCACATACAAATCACACATGTTAGTCCACACCAATGTTTATTATTAATCAAAACATAGGAAAAAGCCCTTTGGGCTAATAATTTCCATATTTTTGAATGGTGACAAACTTGATAGATTGTGACAAGAAAAATAATGTATGCTTATATGAACATGTTAAATGGAGAGATATAAGAGTTTATATTCATTTTATGCACGATCTCTCAACATGAAGCTCAAAGAGTGATTATGAGATAAGATTAGAAAATTTTAAGCATAGTCTCATAAACCGGGCTCAATGAGCCTATAGCTCTACTAACCTTCGTATCCTCCTTTCTTTCTTGAAAGGACTATTTCACAAGAAAATAGCCAAGTAATAGTCATTAGATATAAAATATGTTAGCACAAAGATACAACATAATATATATATATATATATATATATATATATATATATTTATTTATTTATAGAGGTGCAGAAGATAGAACATATTTATAAATGCTCCCCCTTTCTATATGCATATCAGCAATAGATAGAAAGATACTTATAACATTATGCACTAGCAGATAAAGTTGGATTTGTGATTTTAGACTTCCAAAACGTGCATCCAAAAAAAATCTAGATACAACATTTGTATAAACGTTTTTGGATTCAGAATTACTCCCCCTATATCTATGCAGGGTCCAAATAAAATCTCACCAATTGTATATGATCAATTCCAATCGCATTTCATTTCTTCGTATTTTTCTCCCTCTTTTGTCATTAGTAAAAAAAAGTTAGAAATAAAAATAGAAAAACTAAATAAACAAGAATAGGTAAACAACAATAAGTACTTGCAACATAGTATCATAAAAAAATGTTCAGGAAAGTGAAAAAAAAAAATGATAGAAGGAGCATTAGAGGAAGGTGTCGCCGGCTTTTTTCATGGTCTTGACACCATGTTTGTTGGTGGAGCTTGCCATATCTCCTCGAATCACTACAATCTCAGGCTAAGCATTTGCACCATTCTTCTTTATCTTTTTGGCTAATTTGCTGGATTTCCTTTTGATTGCTCTATGTTTCTGCTGGTGGCCTGATGAACTACTAGGTTTAACTGGTTTGTCCTACTTAGGAGCAGCTTCGTCAATAGTGGTTGTAGCAGTAGGAGGTTCTTCAATTTGCTAAAATGGGATAGCATCAACACCAGTATCCTTCTCTGTTAAAGGGACAACAATTTCATGTTCTTGCTCTGGTGGAGAGGCTTGCTCTTTTGAGATAGTTGCAGTTTCAGATTGCTTCCCTTCCATATTGGTTAATCTAATTCCCAGATTTTGTAGTTCAACTTTAACTTTTGCACTTAGACCATCTAATTTGGTAGACAAAAGATTTAGAGCATTCAGAATGCTCTGTGTCATTTCACTCTCTTTGGTCGTCTACTTGCCTTTACTGGATGATTCTTCTTGAATTTCAGCCTTTCTTTTTGTCCCAACTGAGATAGCAGATGTAGATTTCTTTCCTTCAATTTTAACCTTAATTAGTTTCTCATTTTCTTCTTCCGAAGCATCCCTAAGCAAGGTCTATTAGTTGTCCATTTGGATAAACTCTATTTTTTCAAAAGAATCTTTACTGTAGACATTAATTTTAGAGTGCTCAGGGGCAACCAAACTCAAATCAACATTAAAATGCTTAAACAGCTTGGTCAGAAGATTCCTAAAAGGTAAAGCTTTATTTGAGGTATTTCAAGACTGAATCATCAATTTTGCAACCAAAAACCCAAAATTAATTGGCCTACCCTCTGATAAAGCTAACATCAACACCATTTGCATATTACTTATAGAAGTTTTATGCCCAAAACTCAGTATTACCATAGTTGAAACCATATGGTGAAGTAATCTGCCCATTCCATTCAGCCATTCAGTATTTTTGAATTTTTGAAACTTTTACCACCAATGAATTTGCTCTCAAATCTCCTCAATTCAAACAGATTAGAACTCTTGGGCAATTTATTCATCTCAAATAATTGTATCCCACCATCTCTAACATTAAAAAAGAAAAAAAAATCTATTTAGCATTTGGTGGTCAAACTCAAATTCACACATCCAACCCAAGATGTGTAGCATTGTACTATAAATCCATCCCCTATTTCCTCATATCTTCCTTTTCTCAGATTGGAATGGAATTCCCAGACCAGAGTCGTGTGAAACTTTTATTTACAAATAATAATATTCCCCAACCAAATGATTCAAACAAATTCAGCATATTTGCATAATTAAAAAATGCTTCAGTATCAGCCCGGTAACCCACAATAATGGTTCTATTCCTAGACACCTAGTCATTATATTCAAACTCACATTTTGAATAAAATAATTTGGGTACCCGAGTATCCGTACTTTCCTCCTCCGGTGGTTGTTTCAATGAGGCGATTTGAGAAGTAGGTTCATCGACAACAATTTCCTTGTCTTTTTTCTTTGCAAGCATTTGAGTGGTAACAACTGATTTTTTTACCGCTACTTTGCTTTTCTTGGTCTCCTTTGCTTTTGGTTCGATCCCTTTTCTGGGTTTTGGAAGTTTTAGCTATGACAGATGAAGTTGGAGGGTTTGGTTTGTCTGGTTTTATTGAGAAAACGATGTCCAAAAGAAAGATAAAGATGATAGCGTTAGATTTAGAAAAGAGAAGATAATTCAGAGATATGAAAAGATATTCTGACAAGGAGCGAGAGAGTTTGCGGTTGGAATGGACAAAGGCATAGATGTTTAGAATTTAAAAAATTTGGATACAAATATTGTCCATTCGATTTGCCTGTCCAAAACGTGTGTCACACATGGCCATAGGATGATGCAATTTTGGACTTGGAACTCAGTCCAAAATGCCCGTCCAATTTTGACATAGAATATTTTAGCTTGAGAGATAGTTATGGTGAGAGGAGTTTGGATTCACTTCGTCCAAACACAGTATCCAAAATCTCCATTCGAATTAGAAATCTTCAGGAGCCTGCAAGAATAAACAACTAACTGCAGCAAAATCATTAGTTACATAATCTAGTAATTCTCAGTCCTTCCCTCAGATGATTGAATCTTTCTTCAGTCAATAGTTTGGTGAATATATTTGCAAGTTAATTATTAGTAGAAATATATTTAAACAAACATCACTTAAGCACATAATCTCTAATAAAGTGATCTTTAATCTCAATGTGCTTAGTTCTTGAGTGTTGAATAGGTTTTTCAGTTGAATTTATAGTACTAGTGTTGTCACATAGAATAGGAACATACTTATAATTAAGACCACAATCAAGTAAAGTATGTTTCATCCATAAAATTTGAGCACAACAATATCCTGTAGCTATATATTCTACTTTGGTTGTTGAAAAAGATAAACAAGCTTGCTTCTTGCTGTACCAAGAGACTAAGGAGTGTCCAAGAAATTAATAATACCCACATGTACTCTTTCTTTCAACTTTACAACCTACATAATCTATATCCATGTATCTTATAAGATTAAAAGAGTTAGTTCGAGGATAGCATAGACTATAATCATGTGTCCCAACTAGGGGTGGCAATCGTGTCGTGTTCAGGTTGGCGGGTCGTGTCAATTTAGAATAACTATACACGACAGGTCAACCCGAATACGACCTGATTAATAAACGTGTCGATCATGTCAACCCGTTTATTTTTATGTCGTGCTCATGTTATTAAACGGGTTGACACGACATGACAGATTAGACACAAAAATTAAATAGATAATTACTAAATCCACTAATCCGAATACTTACTAAACTTGCCAATCTGTCCACCCATTACACAAAAAAATTTTAAAAATCGAATCAAACCATATAAAATTTAAAAAATTAATAAAACATCCCATAAAGTTATAAATAACCAATAAAATAGCAAACCATCCAACTAAATATTTAGAGATCTCAATAAATTCATAAAATTTAATTTTAAAAATCTAAACAAATGTAGTTTTGTAATAAAATTGAATTGTTCAAAAAATTATTTTCTCTAGCTAAAAGTCATTGTAATAATAATATTATTGTAGAAACTAAATAATAATTAATTAAGAATGATTTATTTACCATATATCAAGCAAATAGCCATATTAACATCAATTATTTTCCTTAAGAGGTCTCATATAATTAAATAAAATAGATACACAAATAATTCAATTAATTCATATAATAAAATTTAATTCAATTAATTCATGTAAAAGTTAAATTATCTAATTTTCTATAGTGAAATTTGTAGGGTATTACAAAAAGTATTAAATATAAGTATTTAAAAAAAAGTTAAACAGGTTCGTGGGTTGAAACGGGTTGAACCCATTTATGACCCGGACACATTTAAAATTAAACGGATAGACTTATTTCAACCTGAACCCGCGAAACTCCAACCCTTAACCTGCTATAACCGTGTCATTTTCGTGTCGTGTTCAATATTGCCACCATGAATCTAATGATACATTTTACGACACATAAGTGTGATTTTTTGGGACAAGATTTGAATCTTGTACAAAGATAAACTGAGAATACAATATCATGACGGCTAGCAATGAGATATAGTAGACTTATAATCATACCTCGATACTTTAATTAATCTATCTTCTTACCCTTTTCATCTTTGTCAAGCTTTAATGAAGTACTCATAGATGTATTGATTTCCTTTACTTGGTTCATTTAAGACCTTTTGAACAGTTCTTTAGGATACTTAGCTTAATTTAGAAAGATCTCATCCCTGGTTTGCTTAATTTGCAAACCGAGAAAGAAGTGAGTTCTCCCATCATACTCATTTCAATCTCTTGCTGCATAATTTTTGCAAAAATCTTACATAAAAATTCATTAGTAGCTCCAAAAATAATGTCATCAACATATATTTGAACAATTAAGAGGTCATCAAAATTTTTAGCTTTAATGAACAATGTAATATCAATCAAACCTCTTGAAAAACCTTTTGAAAGAAGAAAGCTACTAAGTCTTTCATACCAAGCACGTGGAGCTTATTTTAAACCCTAAAGAGCTTTGGAAAGCTTAAAAACATGATTTGGAAAATGTTCATGAATAAAACCAGGGGGTTGCTCTATATATACTTCTTCTTTAATAAAACTATTTAAAAAGGCACTTTTAACATCCATTTGATAGAACATGAAACATTTGAAAGATGCAAAAACAAGTAACATTCTAATAGATTCTAATCTTGCAACAGGTGAAAATGTCTCTTCATAATTAATGCCCCCTCTTGATTGAATCATTGGGCAACAAGTCTAGCTTTGTTTTTAATAACAACACCATGCTCATCAAGTTCATTCCTAAATACCCACTTAGTACTAATCACGGGATGGTCAAGTAGTCTAGGAACAAGTTTTCAAAATTTATTTCTTTCAAATTGATTCAATTCTTCTTGCATGACCATAATCTAAAAATCATCATACAAAGCCACATCAATGCAATCAGGTTCAATGCTTGAAAGTAAGGTGAAATTATCAATAAAATACCGTCTGGCTTTGACACTACATTTTAGATCTCCAATAATTTGCTCTTTTGGATGTCTGATTTTGTACTTCTATTCTTTTGGTAAGCTTTGATCAACATGATCTTCAGTTTTTTGTTCACTGTCTTCAACTTGCTATTTTTCCAATTCTTTTTCTTTGGCATGGTTTTCAAGTGAAGGAGCTTTGTGATGTTCAATGCCATTTTCCTTTGAAGTACCTACATTATCGTCATCTTTTCTAGAGGAATATATGTTAGATTCATCATATACAACATGTACAAATTCTTTCACACATAGAGTTCTTTTATTGCACACTCTATATGTCTTTTTGTTGGAAGAGTATCCAAGAAATATAGCTTCATCCGATTTGCTATCGAATTTGCCAAGATTGTCTCCAATGTTGAGAACAAAACATTTGCATCCAAAAACTTTGAAATATGAAACGGATGGGACTTTGTCAAACATAAGTTCTAAGTGTGTTTTTTTAAGAAAAGACCTTAGCATAACATGGTTTACAATGTAGCATGTCGTATTCACAGTTTCAGCCCAAAAATATTTTGGAAGGGAGTTTTCACAAAGCAATGATCTTTCTATTTCTTGCAAAGTTCTATTTTTCCTGTCAACTATACCATTTTGTTGAGGAGTTTTTTCTGCTGAAAAGTTCTGAAAAACAGCATTCCTATCACAAAATTTTGTAACCTCATGGTTGCAAAATTCTCTACCATTATCATTTCTAATTGAAATCAATTTGGACCCAAGGAAATTTTGAACACAGTTAAGTAACTTTGAAAATTTAAAAAATGCTTCATCTTTTTGTGCAAGAAACAAGGTCCAAGTAAATCTCGAGAAATCATCTACTAATACATAAGCATATCTCTTACCACCAAGTCTAGTGGTCCTCATTAGTCTAAACAAATCCATATGTATAAGTTCAAAAGGTTTTGAGGTTGAAATCATTTTCTTAGGTTTAAAGGATGTTTTGGTTTATTTTCTAAATTGGCAAGCATCACACAATCGGCTTTTGTCAAATTTCATTTTGGGCAGTCCTCTAACAAGCTCTTTTGAAGATAATTTATTTAGCAAATTAATAGACATATGGCCTAGCCTTCTATGCCAAAAGTAGCCACTATCATCATTTACGGAAAGACATTTTATATTATGAGTAATAAGATCATCAAGATATAACATATAGATATTACCAATACAGTTTGCAACAAAAATGATTTCATTACTAGAATTATTAATAATAGTGCATGAATCTTTCTCAAATTTAACCTTACAACCATTGTCACACAATTGGCTAATACTAAGTAATTTGTACTTCAATACATCAATCAACAATACTTGCTTAATAATAGTGGGAGATCCTCTACCAATATTAAATATACCAAGTATTTTTTTTTCTTTTTCTTGTCTCCAAAGGTGACAAATCCATCATTTATAGCTTGAATGTCTTCTATTAGTGCTGCATTTCCCATAATGTGTTTAGATTATCTACTATCCAAGAACCACTTTATGGAGATCATTTTTTGCAGCTGATAGGGGCTAAAATCATCATTTATTTCCTAGTTATTTAAGATTTTTTGTGATATATTTGATATAATAACTAGGCATATTCCTTCATATTTAATACTTTACCTTTGAAAAGGTATTTTGGTATTTTTATGCATAATATATCAAGAAAAAGGCAAAATTCGTCTGCGTGATAGAGCACGAAGTAGGTCGTGCAGAGCACCATCGGCACTAGCCCTTCATTGGGAAAATAGGGCTAGCACAGAGGCACATCCAACGCTAGTTCAGAGGCACGGCCGACGCCGACCGTATGCCGATTTAAGGTGGCAGATTTCCTTTTCCAAGCAGATTTTAACAATTTTAGTTGGATTCTTTTGGAAACTCTTTCAACCATGGGAAATAACTCTTGTAGGCACTTTTTGGCAATCTGAACTCCTATAAATATAAGAAAATAATATTATACAATATGGAGTTCTAGTTCTTGAGTTTTCATTGTAATATTTTATAGAACTCTTAGAGAAATGCCAAGAACAAGGAGGATTAAAGAAATCTTGGAGAAGAATAGAAGCTTTATCAAGAAGATTGCGAAAGAGAAGGGGATTTCACTTGTTTATGAGTTTTTCTTCTTTCTTTCTTTGTAATTCTATTTTGTTAAAGTTGGATTTATGTTTTTTAATTGTAGTTGAAGATATTTTTACTTTATGATTTTGTGTTAAATTAATTCTAGACTTGTTGAATTCTAATTCTAAGTATTTGATACTTGATTTTATGAGTTGAATTAATTATTTTAGACTAGTTAATTCACTATCTTGTGATCTCTTAATAGACTTGGGAAATGAAGTTAAGAGAAAGACTTGGTAATCAAAGAAAGATTGATATCGCCTAGAGTAGAGGGGTGTTATTTATTCCAAAAGACATTATTTCTTAGAGTATATAGACATTAATTGTTTAATTGAGTTGTACACCCTTTAATTGGATTAAGAATAGGAATTTCATGACTTGGGAATCGATTACAATTTTCTTTTGAAACTCATATTAGTATTTTGGAATTGGGAATCAATTGGTTGAAGGATATTTTCTTTACTTGTCATAGAATTGAGCTATTTCTTCATTACATGTTTTTTCTCCTTATTGTCACTCCTTAATTATCCTTGCGACTTTTCTTGTGTGGACTTGATTTATTCTCTAGTATATTAGGTTAGTTAATTATTTATTCTATCTTCTTATTTTGTTGACTAAACAATAAAGATTTAGGTAAAGTAAGATAGGAGTCTAATTTTTTGTGGATTCGATACTTGCTATTCCATATATTATATGATGGGTATACTTGCCCGTATGTATGGTTCTAGTGATTGGCATTTTAATTAAAACTTGATTGATTGTAGACTTTGTTAATAACATTTTCTACACTAAAAGACACGCATCAAGTTTTTGGCGCCGTTGCCAGGGATGAGCTCTATTGGAAACATTTAATTCTTGTTGATTTAGCCATTATTGTATTTGTAAATATCACTAACTTTTATTTTTTTAGGTACTTTGTGAATTTTTAAGTCTTTTTTATTAGTATATAATTTTATTTTTGATTTGTTTAAAATTTTGCTATTCTTTATTCTTCTTTTTGATTTGATTTTTGTTTTTCTTTGAGTGCAAAGTTGACATCATCATGGACAATTATTTTTGGACACAAAATCAAAGGAATTACACTGATAATAAATTGGCAAAGTTACAAGCTCACATTGATGTTTTTAGTGAGACATCATTAGAAGCATTAGTGAATTCTTTTGTTGCTAATACAAATTCATCTGTTCAGTGGCATGAAGAAGTTTCCCAACAATTGTGCAATCAAAGGACACAATTAGCTAAGATTGTTGAGGAGACTCATAAGTTAATGTTAGCCCGTACAATTGACCATGGAGAAGAGAGAGGCTATGATGAACAATTGCACAATATGCCAAGAGAGGTATTCACTTCTACACTATGTGCTAATAATTCTAATTTTTCTCTTGTCACATGATTTTTTAAGTTTCTTCCAATTCTTGGAGAACAATGGTCTGAATGATAATGCGTTGAGCTTAATATGCCTCAAGGAGTTGGATCTTTCTATGCTACATCATACGAAACCCTGAGAGTATGCTAATAAATTGTACCCTTCACCCAATTCAAATGGAGGTAACTTGGTATTTGTAGATATGGTGCAAAGTAAGGATTTCTTGATTCCATTTTTGAGAACTCAAATACTAATTTTAATAGGGAATTTTAATTGTGAAAATTCTTTTGAAGGGTTAATTGGTGATGTTGATGCATTCGTTAGATACTATATGCACTTATATGTTGAAAAAGATATTTGTATGGTTAAAGGAATGCTAGAGAATGAGGTTTATGTATTTTGTTTGCTGAGAAAAATCATTTTCTTGAACTTTACCTTTTTCAAAAACCTCCATTTTTTCTACATTCATCATGCCTATCTTCTACTTTGAGCTTTAATTTCTTTTACAAAGATTTGATGAGGAAGCATAATGAGTAGAAATAATTTTTATCTTTGTTCTGTGTTTGATTTTGTTAGGTATCTTTTTCCCCTAGTAATAAAGAGACTATGTCCTAGTTTAAGTATGTGGGAGTGAGTTATTGTATTTATTCTTAGGAGTTTTATTAGTCTTTCTTGTGTTTTATTTTTTGTGTGTTTTATTTTGGTTATTCTTTTCTTTGTTCATTTATTAGTGTTTAATTTTGTAGGTTTGAATAAAGATTTCTTGGGACCCACTCTATTATTCTCTCTAAGTTTTAATATTTATTGGAGTATTATTGCACTTGGAGAGTATTGCTTAACTTTCTACCTCCTTTACCATTTATGGTAACTTTGGAGATGCTTTCTTGCGTTAATTTTTTGCCAATGAAGATATTATCTAGTTTAAGTGTGGCGGAGTGATTTGGTGATATTCTTTGTCCTAATTTTTTATCAATTATCTTGGTGTTTTCTTGTTATCAAGCTACTTTAGAAAAATTTAGAAATACTTTTGTTGAAAATTTGAAAAATTAAAAGTTTGGAGATTTTGGGCCTTAAATTGAGTTGATTTGTCTATAATAATGTTGTGATTTTCTTTTCTTTTTTTCGTTTTAACTTTAGATATGGATTAGCCATTAGTTATAGTTGATTTTATTTAAAAAAGTTAAGTTGTGTATTAAGTTGTATTTTGCTAAGTTTTAAGAATTTATGTTAACCTTGGTTATATTTGGTGTTTGAGTTTTGTTTTATTCTTTGAGTTTGAATATGGATGATATGATGAGTATGGGAAGAGTTGTTGATTAATTCTTGTATTATGGATTTATAATTTGCTTGACTTTGAGTTATGAATAAAGAATGTGAGGAAATAGAAAAATAATGAGTGAAAAAAAAATCATTGTTTTGTGAGCTATAAAAGAATTGAGTAGACAAAATGTTCTTATTTTTCATATTTGAAGACCTTTTGCTAAAAAAGGGGTTAATATGAAGAGAAGTAACAAGTATTGTTCGGTGCACTTTCTTGAGGCTATCCCGAAGGCAAAAAGGCAAGAAAGAAAACAAAAAAATTGCTGCAAAAAAATAATGCTTATAAGGGGGCTAATACGGTGCATAAAGAGAAATCAATTCATTTGAGGCCACCAATTCCCTAAATCATTAAAAAAAGAAAAAAAGAAAAAAAGAGAGAGTGGAGTTTTCTTGTTTCACTAACTTGAGTTTTATAAATTTGAGTTTATAATGCTAAAATTGGTTAAATGGCTTGACTTGTATGATTTTTGTTATCTATGTTTTTGCTTGAGGAGTAGGATGATTTTCTTGTACTAGATATTAGCTTGTTTAACTTAACTTTGATGGCCTTGAGATTATTTGATTTAATACATGAGTTTGCATGGTTTTGAAAGGGTTGAGTGAATGACGAGTTTATGTTTAAGGTTAGGAGAAGATTATTATTTTATTATGGATGAATTTACTTAGGAAAAATTTGATGAATTGATTTGACTCGTTCATCATTTGCTTTAGTGATTTAATTCTTGTTTGCTTGAGAACAAACAAAGATTTAGGTGTGGGGAAATGTGATAGAGGCTATAATCATCATTTATTTTTGAGTTATTTGAAGTTATTTTATGATATATTTAATATAATAACTAGGCATATTCCTTTATTTTTGATATTTTACTTTTGAAATGCTATTTTGATATTTTTATGTAGAATACATAAAAAAAAAGGGAAAAAATTGTCAGCATGATAGAGCACAATCGGCACCGGCCCTTCACAGGAAAAATAGGGCTGGCATAGAGGCATAGTCGGTGCCAGTTCAGAGGCACGACCAATGCCAGTCGTATACCGATTTAGGGTGGCAGATTTCTTTTTTCAAGTAGATTTTGGCAATTTCAGTTGAATTCTTTTGGGAAAGGACTATTGTAGGCACTCTTTGGCAATCTAAACTTCTAGAAATAAAAGAGAATAATATTGTACAAGGGGGAGCTCTAGTTCTTGAGTTTTGATTGTAATATTTTATAGAACTCTTAGAGAAATACCAAGAACAAGGAGAATTGAGGAAATGTTGGAGAAGAAGAGGTGCTTTATCAAGAAGATTGCAAAGAAGAATGAGATTTCACTTGTCGATGAGTTTTTTTTCTTTCTTTCTTTGTAATTCTATTTTGTTAAAGTTGGATTTATATGTTTCAATTGTAGTTGAAGATATTTTTACTTTATGATTTTGTGTTGAATTAATTCCAGACTTGTTGAATTCTAATTCTAAGTATTTAACTACTTGATTTTATAAGTTGAATTAATTATTCCGGACTTGTTAATTCATTATCTTGTGATCTCTTAATGGACTTGGGAAATGAAGTTAAGGGAAAAACTTGATAATTAAAGAGAGATTGATATCGCCTAGAGTATAGGGGTATTATTTCTTCCAAAAGACATTATTGTTGCCTGGAGTATAGGAACATTAATTGTTTAATTAAGTTATTCTTAATGCTTCTTAGTTTTAATTAGGGAGGTAGAGTATACCCTTAATTAGATTAAGAATTGGATTTTCATGACTTGGGAAACGATTGAAATTTGCTTTTAAAAATCATATTAGTATTTTGGGATTGTGAATCAATTGGTTGAAAGATATTTTTTTCATTTGTCATAGAATTGAGATATTTCTTCATTACATGTCTTGTCTCCCTATTCTTTCTCCTTGCTTATCTTTGTGACTTTTCTTGTACAGACTTAATTTATTCTCTAATTGTTGGGTATCTCAAGCTCGTATCCTACACGGCGCAGCAGAAGAATAAAATGAGATACCATCCCAGGACCCGCCTATGTGTGGAAAACAAGACATAAAGATAATAAAGGTAACAACTTTTTACCTTTGTTTGATCGTCCGAAGAACAAAAGTTTCTTCTTTAAGTCGAGGCGCGATCCAGTAATCCTCTTGTGTAAACTCCACGAGAGTTAAACATCTAACCACTATAATCACAGTATGTGATTATCTCTAATAGTAATCCACACAGAGGATACACTCAAGCACAAAGTTTTCTGTGTTAGCAGAAAACTAAGTGGCGGCTAGGGTTCTTCACAAGAACAATCGAGAGAGAGAGAGAGAGGAAGAAGAGAAGGTTTATGTGGCTGTAATTTTTCATGTGAATTCCACTCTAGGGTTTTCGGTTATATTATCATAAAGAACCAAAAAATTCACTGAAAATCTGGAATTCTAAAACAATTAGGGTTCTGTAATTGTAATTGGAAACATCAAGTTCTCACAATTATAATTTGGACCACAAATTATAACTAATTATAATTTGTCCACAACAACTTCTCTTTCTCTTAATCAACCCCATTCTGTTATCAAATAACATCTTGAGTATATAATCCTCTATTTTGTGTGACCTATTAGGTTTCCCAATCAATTGGTAGCGAACATGAATTAATCCAAATGTCTTTGAGACTAATAATCCATAATTAATTAGAATTAATCCTATTAATTCTAATCAGGATTGGTTTATTAATTTATTAATTAATAAACCCATATTTCCAGATCATGAGCAGTATCTAGCAACACATCATGACCACCTAAGAGTCCAGGAAGTCAAGTGGCTTGACATGAACCCTTCAATAACAAACTTCAGTGCAATTAACTCATTTCACCATACAATATCTCATTCGATTTGGAATACGGAATTGGTGCCAACTCCCTCCAGAATTAATTCTGGCCCGAATACAATAGTACTTGTACCAGGAACCCACTACTCTAGATGTGTATCAATTGAAACTATTTCCAACATACAATCGCCTTGGCCAATGACTTCTCGAGTAGTAATTCCTACAAGTGGCCGTGAGATATTTGCCCCTACTATTAGGAGTGGTAAATCTTTTATTGACCCTCTCAATTACTTTCTTTTACCTTATAATGTACTCAATATCCATCCCATAGGCCGCCCCCGATTGAGCTCCAGAGATTGGAATCAAAGTACAATACTCAGCAAACAAAGTACCTTGGAGATCTCAAGTCTAAGGATACTTGCACATTTGCTATATTGAGATTATATCACTGGCACTAAATAGTTATCCATGTGATTATCTCAAAGTTAGGTCATCCAATGAACTTGTTCCATTAACAAGTATCCATGTGTTAACTTTGAGTATTTCAATACTCACGGATATGAGAACTACCACCTGATCAAATCAAGAAGTCTAACACATACTAGTCTTAACGTATTAATGATGTCCTGTCTCATTAATACTACGACTAGGGACTATTTAAGTACTATCACTATATAGTGTAGTAGGAATCTCATATCATGATCTCTATCATGATTTTCTTAACACAGTATTATACTATGGACTTTATCGAACAATTATATTACTGTTTTCACACTGAATTCCACTTTCTTCTTAACATGACACCTAAATGCTTTGTGTCCATGTTTGCCACAATATGTGCAACAAATATGAGTCATATATGAAGAACTAGCCTTCACAAAATAAGATTTGTAATTTTCAACTTTGTTCACATGCCTATAGTTGAGACCATTTCTATCCCCAGCTACACGTTGCACTCTAAGTAATCTATTTAGATTGTCTTTTCCATTTGTAAACTTCTCAATACATGTAGTAAGATCATCAACTCTCTTTTTCATGTCATTAAAATCACTAAGCATAATTTCAAGAGAGAGTACTTTATCACATAAACATTTGTTCTCAAGTGATATACAATGCAAAGAAGTTGAGATAACATCATTTTCTACATTTGAACAACTAATGGAATCAAGTAGAGCTTTGTTCTCATTCAATAACTTAGCACTGCCATCTAACAAGGAATCAATCTTCACTTTCATTTCCTTATTTCTTTTGGACAGCTTTTTGAGTTCATGAAACATGTCAACAAGAAGTTCATTCAGATCATTAGAATTTTCACAAGCAGAATCATGTAATTCAGATATAGAATTAGAAGGAGTAGGATTTATCTTATCTTCTATGGCCACGAAGCATATGTAGGCGGTTTCAATTTGAAATTCACAATTTTCTTCAATTTTAGATCCATCGTGGTCCCAAGTTCTGACCAGTTCTTTTTTTTTTCTTTGTCTTCATGTCCTTCCTTTTCTTTTTGTTTTGCTTGGCCTCATTTTCTTTAGCTATTGGACAATCAACAACAAAATGTTCCGTACTCTTACACTCACAACATTGAGGTTTGAAGGATGAAGTTTGTTCATTCTTTTTGACAAATTTCTTGCCTTTTCTGAAGTTACTTTTTCTAAACATTTTCTTGAACTTTCTAGCAACCATGGTCAATTCTTCAGTGTCTAAATCAATGCCCTAATCACTTTTAGATTGTTCACCATTAGCTTCATCATCGGCAGCTTTTAAAGTAGTTCCTCTTTTGCCTCAATCATCATCATCATCATGTCCTTAAAACCTTTTAAGTTTCATTTCATGAGTCAAGAGAGATCCAATCAGTTCTACGATTGGTAGGTTTTTCCAGTTCGTAGATTCTTCCACAACCAAGGTCTAGGGTGCCAACTTTTTGGCAAGGCATCGAATATTTTTCTGTTTTGCTCTTCAAGGGAATAAATTTTTCCATATGCCTTTAATTCATTCCTAATGTTTGTAAATCTAGTTAATATATTAGCTATGTTTTCATTTGGTTTCATGGTAAACAGCTCATAGTCACGGATTAAGAGTCCTAACTTTGATTCATTTACTTAATTTGTCCCCTCATGAGTGACTTCCAGTAGTTTTCACATTTCATAGGCTGAATCATAACCATAAACCGGGTTGTATTCATTAACATCAAGGGCATAGCATAGTATATTCATAGTCTGAAAATTTAAGGTCATTTTTTGAAGTGTCATTACTGTCATATTCATCACTCTGTTTAGGTACTTTTCTACTTTCGACAATTTTGGATGGGACAAACGGTCCCTTTTCAATTAGGTTCTATAGCTCAAAATTGATTGAGCATACATAGATCTTCATTCTATTTTTCTAGAAGGTGTAATTACTTTCATTGAATAATGGCGGTCTATTTGTTGAAGACCCTTTAATGTACGATAGAGATGAAGTGTTTGCCATCCAGATCTTTCCTGCAAGGCTGTTAGGCTAAAAATAGTATAGACTAGACTCTGATACCAATTGATAAACCTTAGAGGGGGTGCATAAGATTTATGCAAACAAATGCAAATTTTCAAAGTCTTTTGAAAAACTATAAAAAAGAACCGAAAATGTGTGTGCCAAAAAATAGATTTTCTGTGTATCCGAAAATCTTTCAAAACTCCACTAAATGATGAGAAAAGAGTCTATATTAAAGATGGGCAGATAGAGCAAGAACAATCATTTCATTCTATTACATAAATATCTTTAATCAAATTAGTAAATGCAAGGAAGAATGCAATGTTTTCAAATCAGTAAAATCGCAGTCATAAATTTTAGAATAAGTGCAAGAGAATAGACCCAATGATTTATAGTAGTTCGATCCTCAAATGATCTACATCCACTACCTTAAGCACACATTTAAGGATTTCTTCTCAGCCACTAAAATTTTTTTCCCAAATTAATAGTAGTAGGCAACACCAATATTACAACAGAGGGTCATCATACTTAGTTTTACTCCTAACCTGTATACACCCAACAAATAAGGCTTACCCCAATTGGGTTTTACTTTCCAAACCTTGATATATTTTAGATTAAAGAGAAAATGCAGAAATAGCTCATATATTGAGCATATATAAACCAACTAGAGTACCTTTACCTTTTTACCTTTAGAGCAATAGATTTCACTTTGAAGCATAATGTAGATAAGGAATTTTTGTTTTTCCAAAGTCTTAGAATGTTTCTTAAAGTGTTAGCATAAAATATTACTGAAAATCGCATTTAAATGGCTTTATAGGGGCAAAATTTAAGGCTGCAATGGCTAGTAATAGCTAGTTGTTGCTGTCAAGTTTTGTAGGGATTTTAGACTCACAAGGTGAAAAATTGTGTGCCTGAAAGGTGCATCCAAAAGTTTACTTTATACTGAAATACCTATTTTGAAATTTTGTAAGTTTTGGTCTTGCAAGGTAGAAAGTTGTGCATCTAAAATATGCGTCCAAGTCCAAAACAACACTTTATGCCAAGAAGTATATTTTGAACAACTTTAAATTTAGGTGCTTTGAAAATAGACTTTGGATGGGCGTTTTGGATTCATAGGTCTGTTCAAAACTACTCAACCAAGTTTTTATAAAATCAAAGTTTTTCTTCTAAAATTCTTTTTATGATCAAAACCTAGATTAAAAATATTCTCTTTTTGAAATAGCTTTGAGTGCTTTAATATGAAATAAATTGAACTTAAAGTAAAAAGATATAGGAAATACAAGTAATACCTTAACCATAATTTTCTAGTCTATAATTCTTCAAAAGTCTTCGTGGTATACAACTCCTTTAGGTAGGATGTTGACTTGATTAATCTTTCTTGGACTTCATCACCTATAGGTTGCTTTACAATCTTATTTGTAAGACTTTGAAGAACAGTGGCAAACATGTCATTTTCAAAAATCTTATCACATATAAATCACATATGTTAGTCCATATCAATGTTTATCATTAATCAAAACATAGGGAAAAGCCCTTTGGGCTAATAAAGTTGAATCACATAAATCTTTTATACCTTATTTTATTCTTCATATTTATTTAGTTTTTATTCTCATTAAGGTTTCCGATTTAGATTTTCCTAGCAAGTGGTATTAGAGCCTAGGTTTTTAGGTTTTTAGGATTTTGACATGGTGAAAATCGATGAAAAAAATAGTTTAGGCGGTAAAAAAAAAATAGAGAAACATGAATCTCTCTTAGAGAGCGCATATTGGGAAATATGTATTTTATTAATAGGGTTATATCTTGCAGGAGGTTGTTAGACACTGATAAAATTACTCATATAGTTGTATAACCTACGTGAACTGGATAGCTTATAGACCACAAATATCTAATGGTGGACCTGAGGCATATAGAACTAGGTTACACAATCAGAGAAAGAATAAACAGTTTGTAGTTGTCATGAATAGCCATGTACTTAATGAAAAAGGAAAGATGAGGATCTATAGTAGTAGTACGATAACACTAGCATATATGAAGATCTCCTTACAATCTTTAAGCACATGGATACTTCTTCTTAGGTGGATTAAAGATTTTGGATATTAACTCTAAGGTTTTAATTGGCTTCAATTTGAAAGTAAGTATTTTTATCCTTTGTGGTGGTTGTATTTATGGTGTATTGGAGCGTTAGAAAAAAGTTCTTGTAGTGGGGCGTACTTTAAGTGGTTTGATAGAGTCTTAAAGATGCGCATAATTTAATTTTCTTAAGTTAATAGGATTTCAATAGTTACAATTTTTTATTGAGGTGGAGTCTTAAAATCAAACATTACTAGAATATCCTAGTATAACAAGAGAATACCCCCAAAAACCTGAAAGAGAAATATGTATATGACTTTTAAGGGAAGATAATAGTGTGAGGAGAAATTCTGCAAAAGCGAGAAAAAATCGAGGCTTTCTCATACGAGTCAATAGATCATGTTGGACTCAAAACAACTACATGTTCATTGATCAAGTCAAATCAGGAATAATTGGGATTACTGGAAGTATACTGATTTAGGTATGTAGTTCGGTACTAATAAATTTTTGGTGGTTATGAAGGTTAACAGAGTCTAAGAGAATTGTGATTTTGATGTTGCTATATATCCTAGAGGCTGGTGAAAGTAGAATACAAGCCAAGATGGATATTATTGGGTTTTATCTTGCATTCTTAATAAGACTAGAACAAAGTGGTTTGATTAAAAAGGTATTCCTAATATATTTAGAATTAGGAAGTTACCATTGTCCTATGAATATTAGAATTATAAAGTTACTCTTACTACATCCTGTATTAATTAGGAGTCTAAAAAATTGGTATACATATAAGTGGAGCCATAAATTTTCTAGGGTATCCTGGTTTGTTCTAGTATATCTAGTGTTATGAGATGTATAGGGGTTAGGTGAGCGTATGAGTTGTTAGTGTTATGCCCTAGATGCAATCACTTGTACGTTCTACATGACACATTTTATTTTAATAAAAGGCGTTATTTATCTTACAGTTTCTTTTGTTTACTTTTATGTAATATAACTGTTAGATAAAGTCCCTAATACAATATTGTGTTAAGGAAATTATGATAGAGATCATGATATGAGATTTCTACTACACTGTATAGTGTTAGTACTTGAATAGTCCATAGTCATAGTATTTATAAGATATGACATCATTAATGCATTAAGACTAGCATGTTTTAGACTTCTTGATTTGATCAGGTGGTGTCTCTCATATCCGTGAGTATTGAGATACTCAAAGTTAACACTTGGATGTTTGTTAATAGAACAAGTACATTGGATGACCTAGCTATGAGATAATCATATGGATAACTATTTAGTGCCAGTGATATAATCTCAATATAGCCAACATGCAAGTATCGTTAGATTTGAGATCTCTAAGGTACTTTATTTGTTGAGCATTCTGTTTTGATTTCAATCTTTGGAGCCAAATTAAGGGCCGCTTATGGGATGGATATTGGGTACATTGTGAGGTAAACGAAAGTAGTTGAGAGGATCAATAAAGGATTCACCACTCTTAATAGTAGGGACGAATATCTCACGGCCACTTGTAGGAATTACTACTCGAGAAATCCTTGGCCAAGGCGACTGTGTATTGGAAACAGTTCCAATTGATACATATCTAGAGTAGTGGGTTCCTGGTACAAGTACTATTATATTCAGACCAGAATTATATATATATATATATATATATATATATATATATATTCTGGAGGGAGTTGGCAATAATTCTATACTCTAGACCGGATGAGATATTGTATGGTGAAAGGAGTTGTACTGTAGTTTGTTATTGAAGGGTTCATGTCAAACCACTTGACTTTTTGGATTCTTGGGTGGTCATAATATATTGCTAAATACCGTTTATGATATGCGGAATATGGGTTTATTAATTGATGAATTAATAAACCAATCTTGATTTGAATTAATATGATTAATTCTAATTAATTATGAATTATTAATCTAAAAAACGTTTGAATTAATTCATGTTCGCTACCAATTGACTGAGAAACCTTGTTGGTTTGACAGAAAATAGAGGAGCATGTTGCAGCAACGGAGAACAAACAGAGGCAAAGAAAAACCATTAAGAGTAGCAGCATGGAAGTGATGTGTCCAGACTTGGGCATAAAAATCATACAAAAACTAAGCACATTCCCAATCAAGTTTAAATTAAAACGTTCAACCCAAGTCACACATATGAGCAAGTGTACTCATCATTAACTGAGCATAGGGTTCAAACGAGTGTCGATCCTCAAGGAACAAGTAGACATTAGTTATCTTTCTTTCATTGTTTAACCGACTCGATAAAGTGAAAAAATAAATAAAAAGAAAAATAAAATAAAGTAAAAATAAAAATAAAAATATATACATGTAAAGGATGGAGAAGTATGTAACTCAAACAATTGTTTTGACAAACATGATCTTAAAGCACCTAACCATTATCATAATTAATCTCTCTCTTGGCACGATGAAGGATTAAGGTAAATTAGCATCACTTGGTCTGTCTCAACTAATTCATCCAAAAGATGCATTAAGCTCAATCCTTGATTAAATTTCCTTGGTCTGGCAAATTTAAAATATGAAATTAATTAATGAATCCTTGGTTTGGCATACATCAATGAACCTTTAGTTACTCAATCCTCAGCAATTAATCTCTTTGGTCTAGCAAGTTAATGAAAAGAAATAACCAATTAATCTCGTAATATACCCAAGTAACTAAATACCAAGAAGAACTATCAATTAATCAAAAGATTAAATAACTCTAAAAATCATGAATACCTAAAATAATGTCAAATTACAATAAAACAATTAACATATCATTGTTCAAGAAAAATAAAACAAAGGAAAGAAATAGATACTCATAGACAAGCCTTTTTTTTCCTCATTCCTAAACCCTCTTGTACAATCCTCCTTGAACTATTAATCTCGGAAAAATATTGGTGATGTACTTAAAAATAAATCTAAGTCCCTACATTGTGCACCTCCTCTTTCCTATGTACATTGGCCTTTATTTATAGGCTTACAAAGTTTCTAAAAGAATCATAAGTAAAGAAGAAGTAGTTACCTAAAAATCAAAAACCAAAAAGGAATTAATAATAGCTAAAATAAAATCCTAAATAAACTAAATAATCTGCCACCTTTATGAAATTGAGAAGTTTAGAAACCAATTGGATTTTTTTGTCATGTTGTGTTGGAGAACTTCAATTGATGTTGAAATTGGAATTGGAATTGTCTGATTTAGCTTTCCCATTGAGCCGCCGAATTGATTTTGTCGTTTTGTGCTGAGGCTAATGTTGAATTTGCACTTGTTGAAATCTGGCTTGAATTTACGTCTGGAGTGGAATTTGGATTTACTAAAATTGGCTCCAAATTGAGCCACCGAAAATTTGCTGACATTCTTTGTTTGCTGTCGCGTTAACTCGTCTGGAGCCAACCACTCGAATTGCTGCTTTTTGTTTCTTTGTAGTGTCGGCTCAATTGAGCCACTACTTGAGCCGCCTTTCCTTCTTCAATTATTGTTGACCAAAAATCTGCTTTTATTTTCTGTTGCTTTTGTTTCTTCTTACCGTATTTTTTTGCATCGGCTTTGTTGTATTGGCTCAGTTGAGCCATGAAATTGCTGAAGCCAACCGAAATTTTGTTTCTTATAGTGTTTGTTGTTGAGCAAACCAAAAGCTAATATCTTTCTTCCTAGTTTCGGCTGCTTCTTTTCTTACTTTTTTTTCTTTGTTCTTCCAGTGATAATCCGGCGTCAGCTATCCTTTTCAGGCTGGCACCGCCTCTGTTCTGGAAAATCACATAATTAGCTCTAATTTCTCTTTATTTTTGCATTAAATTACAGAAAAGTATTTTTATAAAGGAAATATCAAATAGGAAGGAATATGACTAGTTATTTTACAAAATGTATCACAAAATAATCTCAAATAACTAGAAAAAATATGACTAATTTAGGCCCTATCAGGAAGCATTTAAAACATACCTCTGGGTGCCTTAAACCTCTTAGGCTGTGAAAGAATGGATTGAACCACAGGGACAGTCCCTTCTTGCTCGCTTGATGAAGCTTCCGGTTAAAAAACTACTAACCTCCTACTCCGCCTTGTTTGCATGAACGATGAACGCCAAAGCTTTCGGTTGTCGGAATATTCCACTGCCTAAGTCCTTGTTGGTGAAACAAAAGGTGAAGATGAATGATCTCAAGAGGAGGAATGAAATGGTCTCAACTCTTTCCTTGTTTTGTGAAAACAAAAACCGTTGAGGGGGAATCCTCTCAACTTTCTTGGTGAACCAAAAGGTGAGCAAAAAATCAACCACCTTATAAACTCTTGTATTCTTTGCTAATATAAAGAACAAGAGAACCAAGGGTTACACCATAAAGAGGAGGAGAACCAAAGGTCACGAAAGGGAGAGAGCTTAGGAAAAAAAAACCAGGTTTCCTTTCTTTCCACACACAGAGACGTGAGCCTCAATTTCTATAATTTTGAGAATTCCAAACAATTATCTAATTGCAATTGGAAGCCATGAAGATTTCAAAATTATAAATTAGCCCATAAACTTCTCTTTCTCGCAAGAAACCCCACTATGTTATCAAATAACATATTGAGTATATATTTCTCTTTAACTAAGACCAATTCCTTAACCCAAAATTAATTAGGAATTACGGGTTATTCCGAGGACCAAAAAGACACATCACCTTAGTTACTAAAATGACCAAAATACCCCTGTTATAAAAATAGCTGTATTTTGCATTTTAAATATTTTCTAATATCACCATAAGGAAATATTGACTCCAAGGACAATGCTACGTTAGCAAAGTATCCGACCTATAAGTGTAATGACTAGAATACCCCTCTATACATCGTCATACCTTCAGAGAGGAAGAAGTGTACTAACATCTCTCTAAATGACATCTACCATCCTTAGGCCTCTAGTCTAATGATCCACGACTTCTTGGAGTGTTTCCGCTTTCCAAGGGAGCTACCTTAAAGCAAACATCCAAGTCATGTTTTCCAAGGCTATGGACATTTAGATCATTCAGACAACCACAAGGAGCAATATAGTATAGAAACTATCTTGTACAAGTCTGTCTTAGCTAACTAGTCACATATACAAAACATGCAAGTATATTAGCCCGACGATAGAACCTCAACTATATCATATCAAAGTATATGCTTCTAACTTTGTCAGACCACCAACTTATACTCAAGTCGTAGAGTACTAGTCCACACTATAGTAGTAGTATAGGTTTCTACCATATAGTACTTTTAAGAAACCACTACTACAGATCCTGTTCTACGTACTCGAAATACGCATATGTCAAGAAGTGAGTGGACTACTCACTGGCTAAAGGTAAGCCATTCCCCATTTGAAATTCATAACATAATAACCTAGACATGATGAGATTCCCATTCTCATCAATCGGCTAAGAACGAATGTCTATGTGTTAAGTAACCCATGATCCATACCTTACTGTGAAAGACCTCCCTTCACATGAACCACTTACTTAAATACAATGGGTCTTTTCCAAATGACATTGTGCATCAAAACGTAAATTCACAAATAATTTTTGAAAATAAATTCTTTTATTCAAACATTTAATTTTTTATATCAGAAACTAATCTAAGAGGGCATACTTCCCAACAATCTCCCACTTGCATTCTAAGACTAGGTAAGTCCGTATGTGCCCACCCCTATGGCATCTAAGTTTCTCTTGAAGACTTTCTCAGCTAAAGGCTTGGTGAATGGATCTGCTAGATTGTTCTCGGAGGCAATCTGTTCCACCACGACTTTCCATCTCTGGATGAAATTCCGGATCAAGTGGTACTTCCTCTCGATGTACTTCCCTTTCTTGTGGTTCTAAGGTTCCTTGGATTGTGATACTGCTCCAGTGTTGTCGCAATACATCACAATCGGCCTGTCCATATGTGGCACGACTTCAAATTCTGAAAGGAACTTCTGGAGCCAGACTACTTCCTTGGATGCCTCCGAAGCTGCCACATTCTCAACTTCTATGGTTGAGTCAGCAATGCAAGATTGCTTGATACTCTTCCATAAAATTGCTCCTCCAGACAAGGTGAAGACATATCCACTAGTAGATTTTCTCTCATCCTTATCCGCCTGGAAGTCTGAGTCTGTGTATCCTGTAGGAACCAAGTCATCAGCTGTGTAAACCAGCATATAATCTCTCGTTCCCTTGAGGTACTTGAGAATATTCTTTACAGCTTGTCAATGAACCTCCCAAAGGTTTGATTGATATCTGCTAACCAAGCCGACGACAAAGCAGATATCTAGCCTAGTACATAGCATAGCGTACATGAGACTTCCCACAGCCGAAGTATAGAGAATCCTACTCATTCTGTTTTTTTCTTCTTGAGATTTAGGACAGTCCCTTGAAGAAAATGACTACCTATGTCTGCAATGGATTAGAGCTCCTTTGCATGAGTCCATGCTGTACTTGGTCAGCATCTTATCAATGTATGCCACTTGGGATAATCCTAACATTCCCTACTTCCTATTTCTAAGAAGCCTAATCCCGAGAATGTAGTTGGCTTCTCCCAAGTCCTTCATACTAAATTAACTAGACAGCCAAACCTTTGTAGATGACAATGACCCTACATCATTTCCAATGAGTAGAATATCATCCACATACAAGACAAGAAAAACCACATTAATGCCTTCAAGTTTCTTGTACACGCATGGTTCATCCTCGTTTTGAATAAAACTGTAAGACTTTACAGTCTCGTCAAACCAAATGTTCCATGCTCTCAATGCCTGCTTAAGTCCATAAATGGACTTCTTAAGCTTGCAAACCATATGTTCTTGGCCTTCAGCAATAAAGCATTCAGGTTGGGACATATAGATGTCTTCGTTAAGATGGCCATTTAAAAATGCCGCCTTGACATCTATTTGTCATATCTCGTAGTCATAATGGTATGCTATGGCAAGGAGGATATGGATGGACTTAAGCATGGCCATCGGGGAAAAGGTTTCCTCATAATCGATTCCCTCTTTCTGAGTATACCCTTTCTCCACAAGCTTAGCTTTGAAGGTTTCCACCTTCCCATCTACTCCCCTGTTCCTCTTGTACACCCACTTACACCCAATGGGTTTTATTCCTTCAGGTGAAGCTACAAGATCCCAAAGCTGATTGAAGTACATAGACTCAATCTCGCCTTTCATTGCTTCATGCCATAGATTTGCATCGGCATCAGCAATAGCCTCCTCGTATCTAGTGGGATCTTGTTCCTGATGGTCAGAGACCAACTCAAAAGGTTCTCCAGTCCATCTCTCTGGAACCTTAGACACTCTCCTACTACGACGATGCTCTATTTGTACAGGCTCTTGAGGTTGTGCGTCTTCTTGTTCCACACTCGGGTCAGAAGAAGTTGATCTGTAGATAACCTCTTCT
Source organism: Voacanga thouarsii (assembly GCA_026120185.1). Lineage (NCBI taxonomy): Eukaryota > Viridiplantae > Streptophyta > Magnoliopsida > Gentianales > Apocynaceae > Voacanga > Voacanga thouarsii. The sequence continues at coordinate 49,193 of JANUWF010003365.1, read as the reverse complement.
CAAGTTCCAATCTAGTTGAACCTTTTGTGGAAGTACTTTGATTATCTTCTAAGTATCTAGCATTGGTACTGACTAGTACCTTCTGCTCCTTAGGATGATAAAAGTAACCACTCTTTGTCCCTTTTGGATACCCAACAAAATAGCATAGTTCTGATCTTGGTTCCAACTTGTCTCCCTTGACCAGTACATAAGCCGGACAACCCCATATCCTGAGATGATTCAAACTTGGCTTACACCCAGTCCACATCTCATAGGGAGTCTTAGGTACTGACTTGAAAGGCACCAAGTTCAGAATGTATACCGCTATTTCCAGGACATATCCCCAAAAAGACACTGGAAGAGTAGCATGAGACATCATGCTCCGGACCATTTCCATCAATATCCTATTCCTTCTCTCAGTTACTCCGTTCTGCTGGGGTGTCCTTGGAGCAGAGAGTTGTGATACTATCCTATGATGTTCTATGTAGTCCTTAAATTCACCCAGGAGGTACTCTCCACCACGATCCGATCATAAGGTCTTGATTAATTTACCTGTCCGACGCTCTACTTCAGCCTTAAACTCCTTGAATTTATCAAAAGAGTCAGACTTGTGCCTCATCAGATAAATATAACAAAACCTTGTACAATCATCCGTGAAAGTAATGAAGTACTCAAAACCTCCTCTAGCTGGTATAGACAAGGGACCACACACATCAGTGTAAACAAGACTCAAAATTTCCTTAGCTTTATCTACCTTTGGGCTAAATAACCTTTGGTCATCTTTCCCATCAGGCATGATTCACACTGAGGCCAATTTTTCAATCTCAATGAGCCCAAAGGCCCATCATGGATTAGCCTCTGAACCCTGGTTGAGTTGATATGACCCAATCTTAGATGCCAAAGGTACAAGTTATTGACATTAATCTTTCTCTTCTTAGTTAAAGGTTCAGATTGAGCGTTATTTGGTTGATTGTTAATAGGGTTTAAGAAGAATAGATTTCCATACATGTGCTCGGTACATAAAATTTCTCCATTTCTACTGATAGAAATACCAGAATGGAAAGAGATAGAATATTCTTGATTTATTAGTTTTGCATCTGAAATTAAATTCTGACGAAAACTAGGTACATATAAAATATCTTTTAAAACCACTATTCTATTCCAATAAAAAATAAGATCCAACTCTCCCATTGCAAGGGCCTAGACTTGTGCTCCATTTCCAACGCATAGCTCATGTTCACTCTTCTTGAGTCTTTTAATCTTTCTAAACCCCTACAAGGAGTTATAGATATGATCAGTAGCTCATGAATCAATAATCCAAATAGAAGTTGATCCAACCATTGATATAGACTCTAGATAGAAAATATTACCAGTGGGGTTTTCTTAGCTTGAAGATCTGGACAGTAGCACTTGCCCTTTGGTTTGTCTTTGGGCTGGGTCTTGGGTTGGGCTGCTGCGTTTCCCTTCTTCCTTCTGAACTTTCTGGGCTTGGGCCTAATTCTTGAGAAAAAAGCTTTAGTAATCATGGCCTTTGATTGAGGCTTCATGACCTTCTCTGCCATCTGGAGTTTCTTCATTAACTCAGTTAAACTCATGTTCAACTTGTTCATATTGTAATTCAACTTGAACTGAGTAAAGGAACATGGTAGAGACTCGAGAACCATATCCACTTGGCTCTCGGGGTCAATAACAGTCCCTAAGATTTTCGCTTCCTCGAAAGTAGCAATCATCTTGAGCATGTGCTCTCTGACTAATGCTCCCTCAGCCATCTTAGTGTTAATTATAGTTCGAAGAGCTTCCTGCCTAGAGGGCCAGCTCTTATCTGTGAACATAGTGGCCGATGACTGACTAATATTATACGCAGAAGTCATGTGCTCGTGTTTTGACTAGAGCACATTAGACATGGAGGCTAACATATAGCAGCGTGCCATTTCGTTAGCCTTCTTCCATGCCTTTTCAGCCTCTCGCTCTTCGGCGGTGGAACCTTCCCCGATCATAGGGCAGGTCTCGTAAATGCCATACTTATACTCCTCGACTATGAGTATTATGTCCAGGTTCCTCTTCCAGTCCACATAGTTTGGTCCCATTAACTTATTCTCCCTGAGAATAACGACTAATGGACTAAAAAAACCTCCCACCATTTCTAAAAAATTGAAAAATAAAAGAAAGGATTTAATTTGTGAAAACAAAATAAATTTGTGCACTAATTAATTTGGCTCTTAGGAAAATTGACATAACTTCTTAGGAAGATTAACAGAGGAAACGGCCATCCCCTCGATGAAGTTATCCTCTAGATCATTACCTAGAAGAAAAATTAATTTGTAATGGTTAATACACTTCTTAGGAAGATTAACAGTTCCCTAAGCTAAGTGTATTAACCATTACAAATTAATTTTTCTTCTAGGTAATGATCTAGAGGATAACTTCATCAAGGGGATGGCCGTTTCCTCTCATTTCCTATGGACATACCTAACACTTATAACCTCTAACATGGGCTGGCCGATTATAGTATGTGTCCTGGGTTATTACTTATATCCTTCTATTAGATCTAGATCCTTGTGGTATCCCCATCCTATATGGGTTCACTCCCAGGGTGACGCGAGGGGACCCACATCTCTAATGAGGATCGTGATGGAAGCCGTGGGGCTGTTGAAACTCCTCTCCCACTTAGTCTTTAAAAAAAAAAAAGATTTTCTAAAAAATATCCATTTGAAATTTTCATTAAGTTTTTCCTTAACTCAAAAAATAAAATATCTAAATCCATTAACATCTCTATGTCAAGGTTTATTTCCTTTGAGAGATTTTTCCATAGACTTATTTTATTTAAGTTAAAACTTAATGATTTCAAAAATTTTTCAATTACAACTTTCTAGAGACTTTGGTCTCAAGTTTATTTGACAAAACAAATTTTCTTGTGCCAAAATTAAAACAAAATGGCTTTCTTTTTTAACTTACAAAAATATCTAAATCCAATATGTTTTCTATATCAAGGATTAAATCCTTTGAGAAAATATCTAAGGATGAATTTTTGTTCAAGTGAAAATAACCATTTAATGTTTTAAAAGAAAAATGTTTTTCTTGTAAAAAATATTCCCAAAGACTTTGGTCTTTGAGAAAACGCGCACATAGGTACACAATAAATAGCATGCTAGAAAACAGTAGATATTTTCATGCTTTTCTATTTGTTAAACCTAAGTGCCCGAATAATAGAATTAAACACATTAATTAATTAATTAATGGTCTTGTTTAATCCTAAAATTCCTTACTAATATTTTCATGCAAATATATTCCTCGAATATTAACTATTGCAAAATATTAACTTTGTTGGTATGGGACCTAAAACAAAAAGAAAAACGCAAGAAAAATTACAAGGAAAAATTAAAAAATTTCTCCTTGGTCCACTGCAACCGCAACACCGGATCATGCACCCATCTGCATTGTGGTCCACGGCACCCGTTGCACAGAACCAGGACCCAAGAGAAAACCAACGCGGACTGCATCTAAGCCCCTAGCCGGCGCCGGCTTGGGCGGCATAGCCGGCGTTGGTTCCGGTCTGGATGGCCAGGACCGGCCTTCTAGACCATAGTCGGTGCCGGTTCCGGCACCCCAAGCCGGCGTCGGTTCCGATCTAGACGCCAGATCCTGCAATTTTTTCTGCGAATTTCTTCTGCACAGCCTTCTACAACCGCCCCCTGGTTTTTCCTCTTAGCTTCTGGCTTTGATGGATCTCCGATTTCAAACCAAATACAATGAAATCAACCAAAACCAACAATCGTCTATACCCTTCCAAATTGGGTTTACACGGTTGTTCTATGAAAGCATGGAAATTACAGAGGGCCTATGCTTCTACTGTGAAGCTTACAAAAACACCTATCCCATACCAAAACAGAGAAGGATCACAGGCTTAAGCACCAAACAATGATCTTCTCTATTTTTATTAACTAACATGCTCCTTAAGTTAATCAAACAAAATGCTTTGATACTAATTGTTGGTTTGATAGAAAACAGAGGAGCATGTTGCAGCAACGGAGAACAAACAGAGGTAAAGAAAAACCATTAAGAGTAGCAGCATGGAAGCATTTAAAACATACGTCTGGGTGCCTTAAACCTCTTAGGCTGTGAAAGAATGGATTGAACCACAGGGACAACCCCTTCTTGCTCGCTTGATGAAGCTTCCGGTTGAAAACCTGCTAACCTCCTACTCCGCCTTGTTTGCATGAATGATGAACGCCAAAGCTTTCCGGTTGTCGAAATATTCCACTGCCTAAATCTTTGTTGGTGAAACAAAGGGTGGAGAGGAATGATGTCAAGAGGAGGAATGAAATGGTCTCAACCCTCTCCTTGTTTTGTGAAAACAAAAACCATTGAGGAGGAATCCTCTCAACTTTCTTGGTGAACCAAAGGGTGAGCAGAAAATCAACTACCTTACAACCTCTTGTATTCTTTGCTAATATAAAGAACAAGAGAACCAAGGGTTACACCATAAAGAGGAGGAGAACCAAAGGTCACGAGAGGGAGAGAGCTTAGGAAAAGAAAACCAAGTTTTCTTTCTTTCCACACACAGAGACGTGAGCCTCAATTTCCATAATTCTGAGAATTTCAAACAATTATCTAATTGCAATTGGAAGCCATGAAGTTCTCATAATTATAAATTGGCCCATCAACTTTTCTTTCTCGTAATAAACCCCACTATGTTATCAAATAACATATTGAGTATATATTCTTCTTTAACTAAGACCAATTTCTCAACCTAAAATTAATTAGAACTTACGGGCTATTCCGAGAACCAAAAAGACACATCGCATTAGCTTCTAAAATGACCAAAATACCCTTGCTATATAAATACCTGTATTTTACATTTTAAATATTTCTTAATATCACCATAAGGAAATATTGATCCCAAGGACAATGCTACATTAGCAAAGTCTCCGACCTACAGGTGTAATGACTAAAATACCCCTCTATACATCGCTGTACATTCAGAGAGAAAGACGTGTACTAACACCTCTCTAAATGACATCTACCATCCTTAGGCCTCTAGTCCAATAATCCACGACTTCTTGGAGTGTTTTCGCTTTCCAAAGGAGCTACCCTAAAGCAAATATCCAAGTCATGTTTCCCAAGACCCTGGACATTTAGATCATTCAGACAACCACAAGGGGCAATATAGTATAGAAACTATCTTGTACAAGTCTGTCTTAACTAACTAGTCATATATACCCAATATGGAAGTATATTGGTCTGACGATAGAACCTCAACTATATCATATCAAAGTATATGCTTCTAACTTTGTCAGTCCACCAACTCATACTCAAGTCGTAGAGTACTAGTCCACGCTGTAACAATAGTAGTCTAGGTTTCTACTATATAGTACTTTTAAGAAACCACTACTACAGGTTCTGTTCTATGTACTCAAAATATGCTTAGGTCATGAAGTGAGTGGACTACTCATTGGCTAAAGGTAAGTCATTTCCCATTTGAAATTCATAACATAATAACCTAGACATGATAAGATTCCCATTCTCATCAATCAGTTAAGAACGAATGTCTATGTGTTAAGTAACCAATGGTCCATACCTTACTGTGAAAGACCTCCATTTATATGGACCACTTACTTAAACACAACGGATCTTTTCCAAACGACATTGTGCACAAAAAAAGTAAATTCACAAATGATTTTTGAAAATAAATTCTTTTATTCAAACATTTGATTTTTTATATCAGAAACTAGTCTAAGAGGGTATACTTCCCAACAAACCTAATAGGTCATACACAACAGAGGATTATATACTCAAGATATTATTTGATAACATAGTGGGGTTAATTGTGAGAAAGAGAAGTTGTTGTAGCCAAATTATAATTAGTTATGATTTATGGGCCAAATTGTAAATGTGAGAACTTGATGGTTCCAATTACAATTAGAGAATTGTAATTGTTTTAGAATTCTTAGATAGAGTATTTTCAGTAGGATTTTCGTGATATATAGGGATATGCACGATGCCTAAGGGGATGGTGATTCATGAAAACAACTCCAAAACCCTTGGGCATACATGACTCCTTCTCTTCTCTCTCTCTCTCTCTCTCTCTCTCTCTCTCTCTCATTGGTTTCTAAAACCAAGAAAACAAAAAACCGTAGCCATCATTCTTGGTTTCTGCTAGCACAGAAACATCTTGGTGCTTGAGAGTGATCCTCCATGTGGATTTCTATTAGAGACAATCACACACTGTGATTGTAGTGGCTGGACGTTTGACTCTTGTGGTGTTTGATAAAGAGGATTGTTAGATCGCGTCCCAGACAAGAAAGAAAGAAAAAAAATTTAACAACAGAGACTCACTAGAAATGTGATCTTCTTCTCTTTATGTCTTATTTTTCCACATATATGCGGATCTTGGGATGGTATCTTGTTCTTATTTTTTCGCTGTGCCATATATGATATGCATGAGATACTTTACATGAGTAGTGTGAGATAAGGTCTGAAAAAATATCAAGAATACCTTATAATCTTCTGACAGCTGTTAATAAAGTGTTTCATGATCTTTGTAGTGAATGTAGGTTTGGATAAATAAGCCAAAATACATAAATCCTTTGTGCTTTATTTTATTCTTCCTGTTTATTCATTTTTTGCTCTAGTTAAGTATCCCTATTTATATTTTCCCAAAAGAAATAAATTTAATGAATTCATTTATCAATTTCTTAATCCATGGGAGATGATTACAAAAAAAGAGCAAGCATTCTTTTGTTGGCTTCACTATCCTAATCCTTCAAAGCATTGGTACAATCGATACTAACAAAGAAAACACACTGGAGTTTGATGAAGAAATGAAAGTTTTGAGAGAAAATTATCAAATTACGAGAAACAAAGACTTTTCGGAAGATGGTTGACTATTAATTATAAAGAGTTCTGAAAGAGGGAGAAAAAAAAGAAAGGTTATCAATATAGAGGAACATCAAGATCTTCACTAAGAAATTTTAGCACTATTGAGTGCTATTATAGTAGAGCATTGAATCACATCCAAGTTTATTGTGTAAAGTTCAAGGAGGATTTGAAAGCTTGAAATAATTGGTATTTTCTTTAATATGGCTAGTGATGATGAACTTACTTTTTGAATACTATTGTTGTTGAGAATAATTCTACCTTGTTTTATGGATTCTGTAGTCGACATTTATATATACTCTAATTGAGACTTGTATGACACTTTACATACTAAAGGAGATTTTGGCTATAGAAAGTGGTGTGAAATTGAGACATCAGCTTCAGAAGGTCACAAGTATATTGGCATTAGAAAGTGGTGTGAAATGTATAAGGGTGGAAGCTTACTTTGCAAGGAAAAAAGGAAGAATGAAAGGGAAGAAGATCTAGTACTTAAATGGGCATGCCTTGCCAGCAAGAAAAGAAGACTAAGAAGAAATTTTGGTTTTTTTGACAAAATAGAAATATTTGAAACTTTTGGAAAAAAGGAGGATTTGTTGAAATTCTTTTATTTCTCAAAGTCTTGGATTGATAGTATAGAAAAATAGGGAGCCTATGAGTTCTTATAAATAGTTTTTTTTTTTTCAAAAGCCAACTATGATGGTGGCGGATTAGGCAAACCCCTACTCGTCTATTGATAAAATATAAAAAAAATTACAAGGAGTGGGGCATGAACCTTACCTCCTATTAATATGTACATCCTAATTTTAAAGTAAGAACTTGCATAAAACCTAATATGCAAGCCCCCTAAACATGGGTGGGGAGCATATTAAAAGGGTAAAAAACTATGGGGATCCTAGAAGAACATGCATAATTAGTAAGGTCATCAGTTGTAGATTTGGAAATCCTGTATAAATAAGAAAAGGAAATGGCATCAAAGCACAAAGATAACAACTTTAGCATTCTAATGAGATTGAAATATCGCCATGGAACTTTAGAAGTACTTTGGATATATGACACCAAAACAAGGCTATTTGTTCGAACCTTTAAGGTTTTTACATTCTTGTATAAGCACATTCGTAGGCCCTCTATTGCTGCCCCAATTTCAGGTAGCAAGTGATCAACATGGCCAAGAAATTTAGAAAAGCCCCAAAAAAAGCCACATGTTTCATTTTGTAGAATATCTCTAGAGCTTGAAACCCTGTGATTTCTTTTGGACGCACCATCAAATCTTAGAACCATATTATCAACATCATTCTTTTCCTAAAATATAATTGAAGAACAAGCAATTTTCTAAGGAACATATCTAATAGAAAAGTAGTAAAGTTCTAGGAACCTTCTTGATGGGAAATTAAATAGAGGTAAAGTGAATAAATTCTTGGATTTTCTTCCATAAAAATCTAAAGGATACCTAATCAACCTCATCATATCTAGACATCTTTCTACCCTTCCAAACTTCCCAGTAAATAGAAGCAACAAGGACTTTTGCAAGAGGCCACACATAAGTATTAAAACCAAAATTTGTAGAATTAAGGAAAACGCATTGCATGCAAATTAGGACTATAAATCCTAATAAACTTGACTACCTCAACCTGTATCATCCTGATACTAGGATATTGAATAAATAAATGATTGATTGATTCTAAAGCCTAACAATAAAAACTACATCTTGTACACATGTGAAAGCTAATATGTTGTATAATACTGTCCAAAGGAAGAATATTATTGAACAACCTCCATAAAACACCTTCACGCCGAGATCTTTAAATTCCTATAATAGCATTAAACATGTTCTAGAACAACAATTAACCTTCTAAGAAGAAGAAACTGTGAACTTTCCATTTGGTGCAGTGACCCAAGTTAGAAGATCCTCTCCATCCTGTAGCTGTGTTAGAGGCGGTAAAGTAAGAACCTGATAAGTAATATTAGAATCAAGTAACAATAAGAGAGTCCTAACATTCCAAAATCTAATGGACAAGTAGTCCTTCATTCTAATGTTTGGAAAATTCACAGTAGAGTTAATGGAGGAGAGCCTTCCCAGATGTGACCAATTATCAAACCAAAAGAATGAGGAACCACTAACAAGCTTAAAAGATATATGACTCTCAACAATATTAGCAACACAAAGTAGTCATCCCTATGTCATTGAACAAGTCTAAAACATCTCGAGCTAAGTTGTATGATATCCAAGAGGGACATATTTAGCCTGCATAAAATTAGCCCATAAAGAATTTTTCCGTCTAAATTTCCACCATATGCTAATTAAAAAAGCATGATGTACGTCACCTAACTTTCTTAAATCTAATCCATTCTCATTCCATGGATAAGAAACCGAATGGCAACCTTTCTAGTGTCATCTTTCCCTATACTCTAAGTAACCCCAGAGAAAAATGGTAAATAAATTTTCTAATTTAGCAAACACCAGTTTAGGCGGGAACATCACATGCATGATGTGCAATAGTATTGAGAGAAGAACTGGGCAAATAAACTGCAAACAACTATCTTAGCTTAAAGCTTTGAATTTCCATCCCTGCATTCTTCTTTTAACATTGTTAATCAAAATTTGAAAGAAAACCTTCCTACAATAGTCCTTGAAAATGAGACATTCCAAATAAGTAAAAGGTTGTGTTATTTTTAACAAATCCCAATTCTTGATATACAAAATTGGATCTCCACATAGAAGTTTTTGAATAGATTAAAAAATGACTCTTAGAAGAAGTTGTCTAGTGGCAGCCTGATACTCCTCCAAAATACCTTTAACAACCCTAAGAGACTTTTTTGCCTTAGTGATAAAAATCACGATATCATCTACAGAGCTTAAATATATTAGTAGGAAACAAATCCTCAGCACTAAGTATGGTATGAGCATTCAATAACTCGTGTCATATTAATTGGATGATTGATTTGGGTTTGCCCTTTTCTTATGATTTCGAGAAATGGGTTAGAAATCGGGTATCTAATTAATTGATTCACTCTCTTTGCTTTCCTTTGATTAGCTCAAGAGAATGAGTAGGGCTTGATAATTGATGGATTGTGTGTGTTACCTAGAGATAGTGCAACACCCCACTACCTATGCCTCCATTAGGGTTAGGGATATCACCCCGTTCACAGGATAAGGGGTCTTTATAACTAGAACACACAAAATAACTGAAAGGAATAATTCAAAATCAAACTTATTACAACCCAAACAATACATGAACAAGTCCAAAAAATAAATATTTGCTATTGTCTCTCAAATGAAATACATAGGACAAATAACAATGAGTCTTCAAAACATAGGCAATTCTCTAGCTAACAATCTTCACAGCAGGATCGACCTGAAAATATGGTATAAAAGGTGGTGAGACATAAATCTCAATAAACCCGTGTGTGCTTTGAGTGTTTCAGGTAAAACAGTTCATGTATGCAAGTTGTGAAATTTTCATAAAAGAAAGTGCTGGCAAGTCTCAAATAAATTCCACAAACGAAAAGTGGTGTTTTGCTTCCCAAATCATATATGTGCACAATAAATACAACCAATCAAAAGAGGTAGCCATAGCATCACACTTTGTGCACCATGATAATATAACAATCAGAATGTCACATTTTGTGCATACTGACATAAGGTAGGTGTACAGCCTACCGAGTGAGATACTCCTCCATCTCTACTCCCAAACTTACCAGTTGTCTATTCCGGAAACACACAGTCCACTTGACTGAACTTGCTAGCTCGGACCAGTATAACCTACAGGACTGACATTCTATCCGGAAAGGACCCACCCCTTAGAGATGGCCACCTATTGAGAGACTTATCAAAACCTTTCAAAGACTGGTCCTAGTAGTCCACCCTTATTGAGTACTCAACATCAGGAAAGATTATACAATAATTCACTTAAAAATAGCAACTATGGTTTCTAAAATTGTTGCCAAAGTTGGGTTTTAGGAAAAGTTTAACGTTCTGTATAAAATTATTTGTTTAACTTTAAATGGTTTGCTTGACTGAAACAAAAAGAAAAAAATGTCCATAATTACCTTTACAGTGCAAATACTCATATACATTGAGTTCGACTTACCACAATAACTTTGGTCTTCAAATGGTTTCATGCAAGAACTTACTTGATCTTTTGCTCTTCTTGAATTCAAAAATCTTCCAAGGTCAACCTAACCCCACCTGGGGTAAACACAAGGTATAAGATAATATCTAGACCATATTTGCCTTAAATAAATAATTCCTAATTCAATTAGCCACAACAATAACTATCCATGACCGCAATGTCTTAACCCTTAATACTAGTTAATAAAGTATTTTATAAAATAAACTAGCTTGATAAGTTAAAATAAATGAGTGTTACAAAATAAATAATAATAAGTTATAGTTCCAAATAATAAATAATAAGTAATATTGTTAATAAAACTAGTGTTAAATATTGGATAATAATAAGTCCTAAATAATATTGGTAAATATTAATATCCAAATAGGATTATTATAAATAATAAATTATACCTAATTTCAATTAGCAATTAATAGATAATAAATAACCAATAAAATTGATAATAAATGAATTATACTTAATTTTTAATTAATAAATAATAAATAAATTTTAATATAACTAATATTTATGGATATAGATAAAAGTTTTAATAAGACTAACTAATATTATTAATATGGTCTATAAAATCATTTGATATTAATTAATTCTAATATTTTATTATTTATTTTTAAATAAAAGATTTTATTTATTTAACTAATAAAATAATAATATTTTAAAATAATCTTCTTTTTCAAACCTACATGATGTTTTTTGGATTTTGTAGATTAAATTGAATACTAGTACTAATTAAATTAATAGTAATAATGTTAGTAAAAATAAATCTAGAATTAATAAAAAAAATAGTTCTTACCATAATCTTCTATTGTTAGAGTACAGAAGGTCCATGAACATATTCTTACACAATACATGTTAATCTATCAATGAACATAGACTTGAATTAATATATACTACAACATGGATGATCTTCTACTAGGCATAATATTTTCTATGGCTTTATTAAAAAATAATATCATGAATGCCTAATCAACAATGGTGGCATAATATCTAACATGCATAAAAACATCCCTACATCTCATTAATCATGATGAACATATAGACTCTAAAGCAAAATCCATAAGGCATAACATTCATTCTCATTCTTATATCTTAACTCCATCCTCTTCACCCACATGCACATACTCAATCCCTACTTTATTCAATCAACCTATACATCTAGGAGTCTCGATTCTGAGAATTAAAAAGAGAAATTAAGAAAGAAATACTTGATTGATGCTCGTTTGATGAAGGATTCTCCTTAGTTAGTGAAGATCCTCGAGTGCTTGATGGCCTTTAAGTGGTCCGAAAGTAGCCCATAGTTGATCATCACCATTTCGGCCAAGAGAGAGAGAGTGCATGTGAGAGGAATGAATGAGAATAGAAAAGGATAATAGAAGTTGAATGGAAGAAGAAGAACAAGGAGATTGTTCTTATTTTACCTTTTTGGTGTTCTTCGAATCTTCAACAAAAAAGGTTGGTTTGATCCGTTTGGAAATTCAACTTTATGTGTTTTGGTGTTATAAAGTGCAGAAATGAAGAATAGAGGTTGAATATTGATGATCTAGAGAGTTTAGGAGTGATTGGAGGTGTTTAGGAGTGGTTAAGGCTTGAAGATGTGAAGTATGTGTTCTTGGTGTTTTTTGAGAGAGTTTGAGAGAAGATGAATTTTGAGTGTGTTTGGAATTGTGATGGCCAAATGGCTTAGAGTAAAAGGAGCTTTCGATTATCCAAGAATAAGGAAGAGATTTTTAGATTTTAAAAAAATAAAAAATTCAAATGGAGAAAAAGGTGGAGTTGTTTGAGGTATAAGATTGGTTAATGGTGTTTGCTCTTGGAAGGTTTCTTGTTCTTCAATGGTGTATGGTTCAATTAGCTATGTTTCAACCCAAGGATGGAGAGGTGTTTAGACTTAAGGTTGGCCAAAAATAATCATGAAATGGCAGAGGATTTTCTAGTTTTATCAATTAGCTAAAGGGGTGTTTTAATGGAACAAAATCTAGAATTTAATTTGAAGTTTGAACAAGTTTTGGATAGAATGATAATAGGAGCTTTTTGAGGGATGATAATGGAGTCCTATTACTCAAGGTTAGTGGGGAAGTCAAGATGTTCAGTCTATAGCTGTACAATAGCCAAAATTTAGTCAGGTTTGTTGAAGAATTTCGGCCATAGCCATGAAGAGACAAAGCTGGAAAATTTCTGGAATTGAAGCTCAAGAACACTTGGAATTAAAATAGTTTTGGTGCAGAATTTTTGGTCCTCTTTGGCATGATTTTGCAGCTGGATTTTAAGGGTGTTTGAAGGTCTTTTAATGGTGGTTTTCCAACATTCATCTTGAAGAAGAATAGAGGAAGTTCCAGCTGTTCATATATTTTAATGGGTGGCTTTAAATTCATGTTCAATGTTGCTAGTTTGCTAGAAAAAAAATTATGGTTTGGGACTGTTTGTACAGCTCCAAAAATTCAAGGAATTTCCAGCCTTTATCCTCACATAAAATAACTAATTTTCTTGCAAAAATTAGGTAGGAAAACTTGCTGAAATTTTTGAAAACAGTCTTGAAGGAAATTTGGAAAAAATTTTCAGATTTTTTTACCAAAACACGAAGAAGATGAAGATGGAGTTTTGAAGGAATAGCTGTGGTGTTTTTTTCTTGGAACTTCTACTCATTTTTCCTCCTTGCTTTCGGCCATCTTTATCCCACAAGAGCTGGAATTTTTGAATTCTAAGCTTAGGGAATTATCTCATAATTTTTATCATTAAAAATGGATTAAAGAATTTAGAGTAGTTTAAATTCCAAAGATGTTAGGACAAGGCTAGCAAAATTAAAGGGGACAAAAATTCTTCTAGAATTCCTTTTAGGATAAGGCCACATGATCAAGACATTACCATTATGTCTTTCTTAAGACAACATTCCTATCTTTCAGGAATGTAAGGAAAACAAAAATTCAAACATGGTTAAGATAAATATGAATAAAACTTAAGTAATGAGATTTGAACTCAAGATCTTAGAGATTGAATCACAAAGCTCTAACTACTTAACCAAATTAATTCTTGTTCTCATTTACTCAACCAAATATTCTTCTTATCTAAACCTCAAGCCATCTTCCTATTTTGATTTCAAGCAAAATTATCTTTTTACCATTTCTACCCAATAGCATAAATAAATCATTTAACCTATAAATCACAATTTTAAGGCATGCAAAAATCCTTTAAAAGGTATATTTTATGTATAATGACATCATATGCATTCCATTCCCTTTACTCTAGGGTTGGCTTTAGGTGAGGTTTCACAGATATGGACATATTTTTCTCTAAATTGCAATGGGTTGTTTATTTTAACACTGATCTAGTGTTATTTAGAGAGGCAGATGTAACCTATTGGTTGGCCTAGAGTAGAAGGTTCATAACTCAAGAGAAAGTGAGTTTTATTTGAGACTAACCTTTTTGATGCAAGACTTAGATTTCTATTTACCTAGTTTGGATATTTGATGTTGAGTTTAACTTGGGGGATTTCAATTACATACGGGACTTATCTTTTTTTTCTTACTCTTTAAATGATTTTGGAACCTTGAGTGACCTTTCTATTGTGTGGGTGGTATATTTCCTAGTTAATTTGTTAAGCAAAGTTAGGGTACTTGCCGCTTACCTTAGGATTCTTCGATACTTACCATTATAACTCTATGCTACACGATAGGTATACTTGAATATATGTGTGTTATGTAAGTAATTTTGTTATTTTAAGTTAAAACTTGATTATTTTGGGTATTTTTGAGATAATACTTCCAAAGAGAAGCATATGCACACAAAAACACACATTATGTTCCTTTTCCCACAGGCTTTACAAGTAAATTATTAGTTTTAATCTCCAAAGTTTAGGCTGCAAGTTCTTTCTCTCAGTTCAAGCCTATTAGTCTGTGTAATTATTTAACAAAATAATTACAAAATTTTTAGCTATTAGGCTAAAAAGATTACTGTGTAAATTGATTTATTCTAATCAAGCAAGTTTTGTGGAAGGTAGAGACATCTATGAAAATGTTCTTGTGGCTTAAGAGCTGATGCATTCTACAGAGAAACGAGCATTTGGGAGTAATGTTATTCTAAAGCTCAATATGATGAAGGCATTTGATTGAGTTTCTTAGGATTCTTTGCTTAAGGCTATAGCTTGATGATATGTTAGATTTGGATAAATAAAATGATCCATTTTGAAATCCATTCCTATTCAGGGTTTAATTAAAACATTAATCCCAAACCACATATATAAACCATATAAGTCATAGTATAGGAGATTAATGATTATCAATCCTTAAGAAATAATTACAAACTAATCACTTTTTATCAATTATCTGATCTATAAATATCTAGGAAAGATAAAATAAATCCCAAGTAAAATATATACAAATATGAGAAAGAGAAAACATGTACCTAGATAGAATTTCTCAAAGAAATAACTATGATCATATCTCAATTATCATAATCAATTTATCATTCTAGCATCATAAAGGAATTAGAATGTAGCATCTACTTTTCTCTTAGTTATGGATTCACTATCTTTCTAGATAATTTAATAAATTTTCCAATCTCACTAAAACAACCAAAAAAAATGCATAAAAAACAATTTATTAGAAAATATCCCTATCTCTAGGTGATATTAAAGCTGAAATTGATCAATATCCCTATTCTCTAGGTAACATAAATTAACCTTTGATTACTCAAGTTTAATTGTTAACTTTCTTTCCCAAGTTAGTCAAGAAAACAAATATAGAATTAACCAAGTTGAATCCTCTTCTAATCTTCTTTCCCAAGTTAATTAGAAGGAAGAAAAAATAAATCAATTCACCAAATAAATCCAAGCAACCAAATATTAGAAATAGATAAATTAATTGATCAAATATAAACTCAATACATAGTCAAAACGTTCTTCTAAAATACAATTAAAACAATGAAATTAACATTATCTAGAAAAGAAAAACAAAGGAAAAAGATAGGAACTCATAGACAAGCATTCACTCTTTCTCAATGAAGAACTCCTTCAATGCAGTGCTCCTCTTGATGAATTCACTCTTTTCTTCAATAATTTTCAATGTAGTTCCTAGAATTCATGATTATAGCTTGTTTTTCCTCATATATATAACCTTCTTAGTTGCCAAAATTCATCTACAGATGTATTTTTCTTGTTTACAAACTTGTTTCTAAAAGAATTTGCTGCAACTTCTAAATCTAGCTTGAAAATGATATCAAACTAATATTGGAGTAGAGCACAACCGATGCTGGCTTAGTATTATCTACAGTGAGACTTTGTTCTACTTTTGCACTATTTTTCCAGCAAGAATCCAACAAAGGTTCCTGAGTATAATCCAATGTCAGCCTTATTCTGTCCAACGTCTGAATTTTGTTTAATTTATGCAATTTTAACCGAAAATCTAAGGAAAACCTCCCCATAGAAAAATACTATAAAAGGAACATAAAATAGAGGAATTGAATAACCATTTAATCCAAAATATTTGTTAATTTAGCCCTCATCAATTCCCCCACACTTAAGCCTTTGCTTGTCATCAAGCAAACACTTAAGACAAGGTAAAATAAAAACATCTTCCTAATAAAAAATCCATCTATAACAAAGCCAAAACTTCTTCTCTAACTTTAAACATAAATTTCACCATTCATTAAACCAAATCAACCACATGAAAATTCAGATATTAAACCAAATATTCTAAGGCCATTAATGTAACACACCATCCATTCATATCATAATGGGCCTTACATTGTGGGATGTCGCCTCGTCTGATCTCCCAGACAAGGGGTCCTTATAACGGTCTTAATATATAACATAGCAAAATTTTCAAAACTTTACATCAAATACAAGAAGTATACAGGGTTTAATATTTGATGCACAGGTTGAGAAGAGATCAAGTCTCCTACATAAGTCAGTGTTCCAATGCCTCATATATCATCCTTTGTTATGTCCCTAAAGCAATTGGACTTCACAGAATTCTTTTGTTGTGTTTTGGCCTCTAAAATATTGATAAAGAATAACACATTTGTGAGTGATAAACACTCAGTGAGTCTCATGTATATTCATGTTTTTCTTGAAGAAACAACTTGTGAATCCAGTAATATTCCAAGAATCCGCTTGTAAATCAAGTAAAAATCAAGACAGGATAATACAATTGATTTTATTGTAAACGGGTGTAATCAAGTAACAAGAGGCATGATCAAGTAACCTAAATTCAAGTTTATCAAGGAATACAGGTAGTAAAATCACGTGCCATTGCTGGAAAATCATGTTTAGGATTTCAAGGAAATCAGGCATGCTAGTTCATTATTCATGTAATTCATTTTTGAAGAATCATATTCAGGAATTCAGAAATTTAAGAAACAAGAAATACTAATTCATGATTCATATACGAGAGGAATTCAAGGAATTCTACTCATTAGGAATGCAGGAGTTAGTGCTTATCTCAGGAATTCAGGAATTCAAAATTTTGCTTACGCCACAAATTTGGCTAATCCTAATGTCCCGTCACTCCATTCAGAGTAAGATGAATTCCAGAAATAGCCAAGTTGCTTGGAATTATCTATCTCTAACGTAGGCTAGTATATAGAAAAAAGCTCATTGCTAAGTACTAAACATGTACACGATACCCATGTACAGGGTCAAGTGAAGGAAAAGGTTTATTGTCCTATTTCCCACAAGTTGTCAAGTTAGTAAATGTAATTTATGAGTAAAATACTATGAAATATGGCACATGGCATGATTTTCACAAGTAGTTTGCGAGAACATATTAGGAATCGTAATTTTAACAAGTAACAGGAATGACTTCTCGTGAAATAGGGTTTTAACATGTAACATGATAAAAGTAGTATGAAACATGTCTTTATCAGGTAATATATGCATGAAATATGATCTTGATGTGTAACATGAGAAAAATATCAGAAAACTTGGCATTATCAAGTGACATGGGGAAAATAGTTTGCAACAGGTCTTTATCGAGTAACATGAACATGATAGCATGAAACAAGGATTTATTGAGTACTTTGAAGAAAATATTAGGAAACATGGTTGTAACCAGTAGTTGGAAGAAAATATCGTGAAACGGGGTTTTGTCAAGTTGTAGAGCTGTGTTTAAACTTTTAACAAGAAAGGAGTTCATGACTTGTAATATTCATGGTTTTCTATTTTACCGAGTGAAGTCCTTGTATTTCACATGATATAGAAATCCATAACTATAATGAAGTTTGAAAAACCAAGGGCTCGAGTAACTGTAATTCTTAAAATATCTCTGTATAAAAATTCTTTAGTCTAAAGTGCCGTTTAAAAAACAACCGGATTCATTTTACACAAAATACTCAATCATGGGTTCTAAAAAAAAACCCAAAATGAAATACGGCGTCCAAGTTCGAGAGAACTTGTGTGAAACGTAAAAATATAAATTTTGGCATATAAAAGCTTTGTTATGTGTAAATCTCAAGGAAAAGTATTTACATTAAAATCTAGTCTTTAATACCCGTAAATTCAAGCAAAAATCTTTTACATGAATATAGCAGAAAATAATAATCTGCATAAAAAAAAGCATTTAATCATAATAGAAACATGTTGCTATAAAAATGATTTAAAAGGCCGAGAGCTTCACAAGCTCATGAAATCAACAAGTAAGCATGCTCATATATTATCATCTCAAAAAAACACTTAGCTAAAACGAGATATAAAAATCCAAGGGACTCATTGTAAGCAACGCTATTCCGTAATCTTTAGTATACTCAATGATTATGAAATCCTCGTAGGGAAACACACCTACATCAACGATCAATCCGCATTCCCCTTAGTGACTATAAAATCAGAATACTAGCTTGCTAACAAATTCATGAACACAAAAATTACTAATTTCCTACATTTTCCAATTGTTATAGAACATAGCAAGGTATTACTTCACATACTCAAGTGACATTCTTTTTCCTTATCTATCCACTTCTTCTTCCCTTTATTCACTTTGTTCACAAGTCATCTACAAGACTTCTCACACCATTCATTCATCTCTCTCATGTAACGGCACAAATCATAAATGCATTTAATTCTTAAATTCTGCATTTTCTCATTCTTGGCACACTTGCATGTTTATATCATAACTTTTGATTCACAACTCCAATTGATGTCAACCTAGTTCTAAAATGTCTCCAAGACATTCCTTTATGGATTCCAATTCATAGACTACCAATTTTCCCTTCTATTTCATTCAGTTTTGCTCATGATATCTCAGCATTTTAATCCCGTTACTGAACTGGCAGCCTTTAGTATTTATGTCATAACTTCCTATCTACAAGTCCAAATCATGTCAAATTGGTCTTAAAATGATCTTAAGACATTTAGCTACAAATACATGTCTCTAATTCAACTGACCAGCCACCATCTGCAAACCATTGCAAGCACAAGATTGCTCTTTTCCAGAAATCATCATTTTCTCACAAAATGCATTCTTTATTCATCTAATCTTGCTTTAGTCTTTTGATTATTACTTTCTTCAATCCATAAATCATCTTAACAGCACCTAATTAGTGAATTTATTGTCATGAAAAACATCAATTCACCACACTTCTCAGATAACAAAAATAAAAACCATGTTAAATGCATTAATCATGCTTGATTCAACAACAACAATAGCTATTTCGCTTCATTTCTTCTTTTGTTCATATAACACCATAGGAACAGCCAACATAACCTCGCAAATCTCCATCAAATCAATTCCAAATATCACAAAAATCACATCAAAATACTTCTCCAAGCAACCGGTTCATAGCTTATGCAAAACAACATCAAAACCACAATTCTTCATAATTCTCAATAGCTATTTCATGCTATTTTCTATACAAAACTTATATCAAAATAATCACCATAGGCTATGGATCAACTTACTATGAGGTATAATGTTTTACCTTGTGTAGGATGAAATTCAAGTGAAAATAGCTCCAAGTTATCTTTTCCTTCTTCTCTCGCTTCCCTCACGATTTTCTTCCACTTTTTCTAGCTTTCTCTTTCTTCCTTTCTTTCTTCTTATGGCCAGCTGAAATGTACATGTATCCACCCCTCTCCTCCTTTTTGTTGTGTGTTTCATAGATTTTTTCATCCCTTGGTCAAAAGGAGTCAAAAAGGTGCTTTTGGAACATGGTAGAATATAATAGAACCAATACTAAATTTGCTATTTTTCTTTCCCTTTCTTTTTGCTTTCCTTTTCCCTTTTCTTTTCTCTTTCTTTTCTCTATGTTGGCTGGCTGCTTCTTTCCTCTCTCCACTGCCATTCCTTGCTCTTGATAGCAAATTTCACAATATGATCATTAGGTGTTACTTGAGGTGGCATAGGATAATTTGCTTAGAAAATTGTAGAACTTCTTGGAATAAATTGGAAGCTTTGAGAGATAACACATGGCATGGAGTGATTCACTACAAGAAAAGCCATTTCCTTTAGGCTTTTAATAGCCTAACCCACACAGCTTTGCTTAAGGTTCTATTAGACTCCTTGCACCTTAACCATGGTTAACCTTCCTTCTTGAATAACCAGAGTTGGTGTGTCACTATTCATCCTGATCAGGAAAACTTTTTATTTCACCAATATGTTCTATACATTATACTAAGTGTTTTGGTGTTTCTCATAATTTCCATACGTGTCCTAATTATTTTCCATTTGTGATAAAAAATTACGCCAATGCCTTTTTAAATTTTTGTCACTCCAAAATATTCTTCAAATTAAACTAAGCATTTCCTGTTCTGAGCATCTATACATATATTGATTTAATATAAAGTAGTGACTATTCAAAGTGCAAAAGGGAGGGATGTTACAATCTCCCTTCCTTTTAGAAAAATTTTCCTCAAAATTTGTCCTAATCTTTCTCATCAAATATCAGCTTCAGATTCTAGCATAGCAACCACTTTTTCTATATTCATGGCTACTGTGCGAGTTCTGTTAGGTTCTTCATCTTGCTTTCATTGTCCTAGCTTGAATCTTTTTTGACCAGGTGGTATATTTTTCTGTCTCTTAACATATGGGCAGTTAGCTAGAGTATGTCCTAACTTTCCGCTACAATAACACGCCTTAAGCCTTTTTCTACATTTCTCATAAAGGTGTCCACTTTTTTGGCAATAGGCACAATGCTTAGAGTTCATTTGTTCCAGAGCAAGTTGCTCATTTCTTGGATATTTTCCCTTAGATTGCTAACTTAAATCGATTTTCCTTTTCCGATCCTGTCTAGTTTGCTTTAAATCTTCCCATTCTAACCAAGAGGCTACTTTCAAGGTAGCACTGTATCCAGTTGAGGCCATAGCAATCAGTGTTCATCTGTAAATTGCCAGGTTCGGTCTGACTCCGACTGCACTAATAAAGGATAATATTTTGAAAGTCGGGTAAATTCAATTGCATATTTGCCAATAATTCTTTCTGCTTGTCTAGCATTTTGAAATTTTTCTTATTTTCTTTCAACTACCCAGCGAGGTATGAATTCACCCTTAAATTCCTCCAAGAATTCTTTCCAAGTCCATTCCTTTTGTTTTTGTTCTCACACCTCTTTCTTTCTTAACCACCAATCTTGAGCAAGCCTCTGAAGTCTAAATGTAGTAAATTGTACTTTTCTTTGCTTTGAGTAATCTAAAGTTGTAAAAATATCTTCCATTTGTTCCATCCATAACTTGGCCTTTTGTTCTTGATCTGCCTTTCCATAAAATCGAGGGTGATGGAGTTTCAAGAATCTCTCTAATGCTCAATCCATTTCTTTTTCAGAACGTTGTTCTTTTTGCATTGAGGTCTCTGTTATGTGTTTAAGTACTGTGGTAATATTTTGCAATATCTGTGTCATGTCATTCCTTATGGGTTGTATTTCAATTCTTGATGCAGGATTGCCACCAGGATCAACTAAACTTTCTCTTACTTGATCTCCTACAAATCCACGTCTAGTACATCTTGGTGGCATTTCAATTCTAATAAACAAGTCACTTCACATTTACATATAATAAAGATAAAATACTTAGAAACCAATCACGTAGCAAATCTTGTGCAATCTAAAAAAGTAATCTATGGAGATATACTCAGCAAATATCTGCATATATATTCTTAGGTATATAGCTCCTTTTGTCAATAGCATTCTAAAAGTCCTTTTTCTTCTTGAGACTACTTCCTAGGAGATCGCCTATCCTTACATTACTCCCACTTGAGCACTCTTAACTTTAGAGTTCCAGTGGGATCTGAGTGCATTAGGACCAAAATGATCGTACCTATCTATGTTATAACATAATAAGGTTTCCAAGGTATGCATATAGTCCAAGTGCATTATACAAGCATGCACATCCTCAATTTATAGTAAGAGTCATTATTGTCAAAAATATAGCATGGATGAAGCTGGATTTTTGCTTGAGGTACTTATTATTTTGAAAATTTGCTTGAGGATAAGTAAAAGCTTAAGCGTGGGGAAGTGATGAGTGCTGATTATAGTTGTATGTATTAGTTATTTGCACTGAGTTATGCTAAATTTATGATCATATGACTACTTAGTTTCCTTGTTTTTTTTCTTATTTTGTGCAGAAACAAGGCAAATATGATTCAAGAAACAAGATGAAAACAGAGCAAAGAAGCATCAATTAGGGCCGAGTACAAAAGTAAATAGGCACCGATTCGTAATAAGGAGTTTAAGAAAAACATTCTAGACATAATAGGCACCAGTTTGAAGACATAAAAACACTGGTTGCATTGATTAATATGTAGTAGTTTTTCAACTGAAGAGGCAACAATTATTTTCAGAGAGCTCAAGAGTTACTAACAAGTACTGAGTTAATGGAGAGGCAGGCATAAGTTTGGAGTGGGATTTTAAGATCTTCAAGAAAAAGTATAAAACCGGTGCCAGTCTACCATTACAACATGTGCCAGTTCGTATGGGGATAAATTAGTACACAAAAGATTTCAAGGGTTTTCAAAGAGGACTATAAATAGTTTCTATTGCTGTCTTGTCAAAGGACAAACCATGAGTAGCCTCCAAACCTTAGAGCTCCAAGAAAGAATCTAAGGAAGGGATCCAAGTTATTTTGGAAGACGAGAAAGCATCTTCAATGGAGATTCAAGAAAAAGAAAGCACAACTTGTCTAAGAGTTTATTTTCTTCTTTCTTGTGTTTCTTTTCTTGTTTCCGTAATTAAAAGGTTGAATCTTTATATTTGTTACATCTTAACTTCTATTATGATTTATTGAATTCTATTTTAGTATTCAATCACTTGATTTGTGTTGGATGTTGATTGTTGGGTTTTTCTTAACTTTAATGATTTCAAGAGATGGGGTTAAAGTTGAGAGGCTCGATTAATTGATTTACCATACGGGTTTGCCCTTGATTAACTCGAGAGAGAGATTGAGAACATAGAACTAGGTGATTGAAGGGTCATAAAGTTGCCTAGAGATAAGGACAATATTTCTCCCAAATAAAGAATGTGTAATTAGTCTTAATGCACCTTAAACTAGGTTATCGAGGTAGAGATACACACTAATGAGGTTGAGGGTAGGAGATTCATAACTCGAGAGAGAGTGAGTTTTGATTTAGATTGCCCAATTGGTGCCAATATGGAGTTTCAATAGGTTTATTTTAGTTGATTGAGGTTTAGCTTGATAATGTGGAATGCCTTTTGAATTGCATAACTTAAATTCTTTTCTTAAGGATGCTTGATGATCTAAGGAGGACTTTTAGGTGTAGTTGGGTAGGGTTGTTCCTTTTCCTATTTGTCACCATCCCAATGGGATAATTTACTAAACAATGAATCAATGGTGTAGTAGGAGTATTTGCCACCTTACCAAGGGATACGACACTTGCTAACTAGAACTTTATGATACACAATGGGTATACTTGCCCAAATATATGTTGTGTGTGAGTGATTTGGTACTTTATATTTAAACTTGATTAATTTGTGTGAATTATTGAGAATATTTTTTATGTACAAGAACATACACATAAAACATGCATCATGCTAAAAGATATGATAAGGACATCCAGGGGAGAGATTGTAGGAATCCAATTTTCAAATAAAGTGGGATAGAGTTTCAAAGCTTGATAACTCTTACACCTAAAATTCCCCATATTTCAACCAACCTAGGTGTTTTGTTGTGATCAAATAGAATACTTAAAACAAGGATCATCAAAGTGCAAGGTGGTAACAAGTGTTCAAGTACCTTGGCTTGCGAAAGCTAAAGTAGATGAAATCCCCAAGAAAGAATAAGAACTTAAATGTAGTTAAGATGCTTAGGGGATTTCAGATATCATTGAGGTAATACATCCCTTTAGGGATTTTTGGAGTAATTCTCGAAGCTTTAAAATTTAAAGGAGTTATATCAAATTTTGAAAATTTTAAGTTTTGGAAGCCTAAAGTGCTAAAGCACTTGAATTGAAGAAATATGATAAATAGAGATTACATGGAGAAAAACAGCTTTTACTCCTATTATCTTAGTAACCAAATGCTTGATTTTAGGGAATTTATAGTTACAGTGTTAGCCAAACAACAGGTGAAGAGAAGAAGAATTTTGGACCAAAGTAGAAAAGAAAGAACAATAAGAAGAAATGAATATAGGATAATTAAAATAGTACAAATAGGAGCCCTATTTTATCCATACCTTTTCTAGATAAAACATCTCCTAAATCTTAAGAGCTCAAAAGTTTAATGTGGTGGTTGAATTGAGATAGGATTTGGCCAAGACATAAAGAAAAATAAGGACTTAAACAAATTTAGTAAATATTGGGATTTAAATTTATGTTGCTTGATACTAAAACCAAAGCTCTAACCACTGGATCACAATAGCTCTTGTGTTCCCTTTTGTTTACCAAAAACATTTTTACTTTAACTCAACACTCTTCATCAACCACATATGAAAACTTATGCATGTAAACAAGATAATTCCCTTTCTTACCCAAACTACTCACTCCAGACACAAGCATACCAAGTAAAACACACATAACCACATCCAAAATTCAAATGTAAACGGTAAATATTATGCAATGCATGTTCCCTTCTATTTCTAGAGGTAGGGCAGGGTATTATAAAAGAGCTTATTTATCTGCTTATACTTCCTTAGCATTTTGTTGGACCTTCTTGTCAATAAACTAATTTCATCACCTAAATCTTTGTTCTCATCATAATCTTCTTTAGATTTCAAAGCAAAGCCTTTTTCTTTGCCCTTTGATTGTGATTGCAGCTGAAGACTCATCTCAAATAATTGTAGAGAGCCTATCAATTCATCTAGTTGCATTCAAGAGCCATCTTGACATTCTTCTATTGCTTTAACTTTTGCTTGAAATCTTGGTGGTAAATATCTCAAGGTCTTTTGAATCAACTATTCTTCAGAATATTGTTCTCTAAGTTGAAAGTGAGTAGTGTCTCTCAACTTGTTGCCATACACATCAATTGTTTCATGTTCTTCCATCTTTAGTTCTTTAAATTAGGCATTAGCATTTGTAATTTAGATATTTGAAAATTACTCATACCTTTAAACATAGTTTGTAATGTCTCCAATGCATCTTTCGCAGCCCTGCAAGTAAAGATCAGCTTGAATTCATCTGGTTTAAGAGTAGCAAAAATTGTGTTCAAAGCTTTAGCATGGGCATTGGCACGATGACATTTATTATCTGTCCATTCATCAGTTGTATTTAATTTAGCTTTGCCAGAGTTAGTGCTTGCCTTTGTTAGAGTTTTCCATCCTTTTAGAATAGCTTTCTATGTAGTAATATCAATAGTTGTAATGAAGATTCCCATTCTAGTTTTTCAATAGGCATAGTTTGTTCTCTTTAGCAATGGGGGTTGTGTGATAGAGGCTCCTACTTCTACTGATCCAGACGTGATTTTCCAAACCAAATTTCGAAGATCTCACTTGCTAATCAAATAGCTTTTTAAAAATAGTGAACCACTTTGATACCATTTGTAAAGTTTGGTTTGTCAATCTCTTGTGGTTTTATTAAACTTTCCTGTTGCAATAACGTTAGTTTAACAGACTGTAAAATAAAAGGTTCAACAAACACAATAATTTGGTAACACAGTTTAGCCATCAATAAGCTTACGTCTATGGGTCTCAAACCAGTAACAAAATCCACTAAACTTTAATAAAAGTTACAAGGATAACATTTATTTTAAATCACCAAATAATCCCTAATAGATTATAATAGAACACCACACAGTGTTCTTTTTATAAGGCTCATAGAAGACCATTGTTGAATTTAACCACCATAATTGAAGTCCCGTAAATTGTTGTTGTAGTAACTCAGTAGGTCTTCGTTTGACTCCAGAAACATTCCTTATCAAAAAGGTATTTGATTTTAGAATATTTGATCCAAGCCCATCACAAGATACTAATTTTTGAATCAGTAAACTTGAATCGCTGAAGTATATTTTAACAAGGAATATCAGAAGGCTTCATTAACAGAGTATGCTTTAGAGAACTCTCAGAATATAAACATGAATTTGCTCACTTTGTAAAATCGACTAAGCTCTGAAGAATTGTAATGGGTTTTGTGCTTCACTTCCTTCTATCTTACTATTTGTAGCTTCTTAGTCAACTTCTTATACTTGTCAACATAGTGATTGTTTCCTTATTAAATTTGGAGATTGTCAAAGAGATTTCTTCTCCACATTTTCTAAAACATTATAGTCCCATGAATACTTAGATTCTAATTCCATCATATAAGATCTCTGTTAAGATTCCCTCCAAGATACATCCTAGATTTTAGGGATATTTGATTTCCTAATCTACTTCAAGTTAATCATGCATCAAACTTTCCAATAACGCTGTACACCAACTTAAAAAACAATTGTGGTTTGTCAAGAACTCTTCTTGGTAAAAAAACTTGTTAGACAACAACCTTGGCACAACTGATCCTAACACTAGTTTTTATATCTTTATGTGTTTTCTTTTGCTAGTAGCTTTTTTTCTACATCAGCAATATTGAGTTTAGAAATTTCAATGAAATATTAACACAATCTTCCCTAGATCAAGAAGATGATTTTTAGATGGCCTGAGTAGAGGAATTTGGCTCTTTTGAGCATGACATACCATTATTAAATTGTACATATTTTTCCTATAGAAATATTGAACCTTCTATAATGATTTATTTATCTTTTTGTGATAAATCAATATATATATATATATATATACACACTTTTATATAATATATATAAGTATATATATATATAATAATATACTTAAACTTATATACATAAATCAATATAATATATCGAAGTAATATATTATATACTTATATATTACTTATATACGTATATATATATATATATATATATAAGTATTTATGTATATATATATAATATATATATACTTATTATACAGATATATATATATATTATATAAGTATTTATGTATATATTTATATTGATTTAAAATATATTAAGTAATATATTTAAAATATATTTAATATATATATATATATATATCAATATATATATACTCATTGTTTTACTTCATATATATGTCTATTTTTTGTTGCAGTTTATGTGTTTCTTAATCTTCATAGTTGATTTTTTCTATTTGAGAATTTCCCTTATGCTTTCTTGAACTACATAAGTGATTGGTTGAAGTAGGATTTTAGGTTTAATCATTTTGTGATTTTGTGGTTGATGAAATTAGACCATATCAGTTTGTATATGTATCAACATGTATTTTCGGATTTTTTTTGGCTTTTATGTTTTTTTCCTGGGTTTTGGATGCATTTGTAGCTGTTTAATTTTGAGTTTGATATGCTGCCATGTAGGATTGTTACAGGATATTAGAAATGGATTACGATGCCACAGAAGAAGTTATTCAGTCTAGTTATATCCGTCTAGCTTTGGTTAGCACTTGCTTTACCTTTGCTTATTTCCTTTTACCTCCCCTTCTTAATGAATCTTTTTTTTTAGGGGGCCTTTATTTGGGTTAATTTTTGAGCTAGGCTATTTGAATATTTGTTCTATTTTCTTTTAGGTGAAATTTTGTGTTTTTTAGGGACAAAAATAGCATGTGGATAAGCAAAAAGACCAAGACAATATGACATCAAGATTCTAGGAAATTAACAAGGCTTATCAAGGTAAATTTATCTCTTAATTCCCATCCCTTAACTATTTGGTAACTTTTCTCTTAATTCTGTGGGTAGATTCTGGGTTTTCATGGTTTATTTGACTGTGGCTCTAGCCGTCTCTTCAGTTTGAAGGACATGCTAGGTTTTATTAAGAAGGCAGAAGAATTAAAAGCAAAGAGCTTTAATGAGATTTTGTGAATTAGTGGTACGATTCAGTTTCTCATAATGTGATTATTATTATTGTAGTTATTCCTATACAGACTACGAAAATAAAAGTAAGCAACTGAGATGAGTATGTGTGATGAAGTATTTGCTGTGAATCACCCATTTGTTATAAAGGAATGGGTAAAAACATACCCAGATAACAAGCACGTGAAGTTTCCGACTGACGGCTCGGGAACATATACCAAGGCCTTTGGTCTTGAGCTTGACCTCTTAGTATGGAGAGAAAATATAGAGAATCTTTATGATGTTCACATCTTGGTCATTGTCTTCTTTGTAGGTTTAGTGTGATCTGATAGTAAGAAAAAATATGAATAAATTGATGCATAGGGGCACTTAACTTCTCCAACTGAGAATAATATCATATAGTCCATAAAGATCAACTATTGGGGAAAGAGTTTTTGGAAGTTTACTTGCCTGCTAATTTATTCAGAGCACAACTAGAATCCTGATAGTATTGATTTTATTTTGCTTTATGGTGGTGCATGAGGGAGAGAATGTAGTCAGAACCTATTGAAATGTTGTAGCAAATCCTCTAACCACCTCTACCAAAAAATAAGCATAATCCACCTGAAACAACAAAATATATAGACCTTGAAACAGTATTTTGAAGTAGATTTCAGAAGATACTTATAGTCCAAGGTAAGTGTGTCTTTCACAAGGTAAAAGGTTGAAACATTATGGTAGTATGGCTTCAAAAACATACTGGAGGCAGACAGATAAGAAGAACATCAGATACATTCTTATAATATATAGCAAATTGCGGAGGATTAGCTTATGTTATCTATCTTAGAGTAAAAGAATAATTCAGATGTCATAGTTGATGTAGTTAGGTTATATTTGGCACATGTATTAGATGAGTTATTATGAAATTGATATCTATTTGCACTAGTGGATTCACCAAATATCTAGATAGTGTATTGGTTGATCATGAGATTACTGTGCTTGAAGAGATCACGATATGCTTCATTTGAGCTATCTGAAATGCATATGGATTTAAGAATAGATGTGGGTAAAATTTTGATTTGTTATGGAAACTGGATATGGTTTGGAGTAACTTAACAAGAACTTGGACTTTTTTGTTGGAATGGTTTAGAATGTTGTTAGGATATCGATTTATCATCTGCGTAACTTAAAAATTTTATTGTGTAATATGGTTACAATGTCTGAAAAGACAACAAAATATACCAATCTCATGCCATATATGGGTTGGGAATCTATTTTTCTTAAATCCTATTAATAATTAATTAAATAATGCTCAATTTGAACCTTTAATAAAGAAGAGAAAGACCAATGCTAATGACTCTTATCTTTGGCATCTAAGGTTGGGTCATATCAATTTAACTAGGACTCAGAGGTTGATTCATGATGGGCTCTTAGGCTTATTGAGATTAGAAAATTGGCCCCAGTGTGAGTCCTGCTTGATAGGAAAGATGACCAAAAGGTTAATTGCCCATAAGGTGGATAGAGCAAAGGAGGTATTGAGTCTTATTCATCCTAATGTGTGTGGTCCCCTGTCTACACCAGCCAGAAGAGGTTTTGAGTACTTCATCACTTTCACAGATGATTATATAAGGTTTGGTTACGTTTACCCGATGAGATGCAATCAAAGAGTTTAAGGCTGAAGTGGAGTATCGACAGGTAAATTGATCAAGACCTTACGATCAGATCGTGGTGAAGAGTACCTCCTTGGTGAATTCAAGGACTACATGATACATTATGGAATAGTATCCCAACTCTTTGCATCGGGGACACCCCAACAAAACGGAGTAACTAAGAGAAGGAACAGGACATTTATGGAAATGGTCCGAAGCATGATGTCTCATGCTACTCTTCCAGTGTCTTTTTGGAGATATGCCTTGGAAACAGCAGCATACATTCTGAACTTGGTGCTTTCCAAGTCAGTACCTAGGACTCCCTATGAGATATGGACTGAGCGTAAGCCAAGTTTGAATCATTTCAAGATATGGGGTTGTCCAACTTATATACTGGTTAAGAGAGACAAGTTGGAACCAAGATCAAAATTATGCTATTTTGTTGGGTATCCAAAAGGGACAAATGGTGGTTACTTTTATCATCCTAAGGAGCAGAAGGTACTGGTTAGTACCAATGCTAGATACTTAGAGAATGAACAAAGTAGTTTCACGAAAGGTTCAACTAGGTTGGCATTGGAGAAGAAGTTATCTTCAGAAGCAACTTCTTTTGACCTGATTGTGGAATAAGAAGAGGCATAGCCTCAAGAGCATATATATATTGAGCCTCGTCGTAGTGGGAGAGTGTCTAGGGTTCTAGAGAGATGGACTGGAGAAGCTTTTGAGCTGGTCTTCGACCATCAGGAACAAGACCCCATTAGATATGAGGAGGCTATTGCTGATGCTGATGCAAATATGTGGTATGAAGTAATAAAAGCCGAGATGGAGTCTATGTATCTCAATCAGGTTTAGGATCTTGTAGCTTCACTTGAAGGGATAAAACCCATAGGGTGTAAGTGGGTATACAAGTGGAAGAGGGGAGTAGATGTAAAAGTAGAAACCTTCAAAGATGGGCTTGTGGCGAAAGGGTATACTCAGAAAGAAGGAATCGATTATGAGAAAACCTTTTCCCTAGTAGCCATGCTTAAGTCCATCTGTATCCTCCTTGCAATTGCATGTCATTATGACTATGAGATATGGCAAATGGATGTCAAGACGGCATTTTTAAATGGCCATCTTAGTGAATACATCTATATGTCCCAACCAGTAGGCTTTGTTACTAAAGGCCAAAAACATATGGTTTGCAAACTTAAGAAGTTCATTTATGGACTTAAGCAGGTATTGAGAGTATGGAATATTCGTTTTGATAAAACTGTAAAGTCTTATGGTTTTATTCAAAATGAGGATGAACTATGCGTGTACAGGAAACTTGAAGGCATTAATATGGTTTTTTTTTGTCTTGTATGTGGATGACATTCTATTTATTGGAAATTATGCATGGTCATTGTCATCTACAAAAGTTTGGCTGTCTAATCAATTCAGTATGAAGGACTTAGGAGAAGCCAGCTACATTCTCGAGATTAGACTTCTTAGAAATAGGAAGCAGAGAATGTTAGGATTATCCCAAGTAACATACATTAACAAGATGCTGGCCAGGTACAACATGGACTCATACAAGGGAGCTCTAATCCCTTGTAGATATAGGTTGTCCTTTTCTTCAAGAGACTGTCCTAAGTCTCAAGAAGAAAATGACAGAATGAGTAGGATTCTTTATGCTTCGGCTGTGGAAAGTCTCATGTACGCCATGTTGTGTACTAGGCTAGATATCTGCTTTGCCGTAGGCTTGGTTAGCAGATATCAGTCAAACCCTGTGGAGGTTCATTGACAAGTTGTAAAGCATATACTCAAGTACCTCAAGGGAATGAGAGATTATATTTTGGTTTACAGGGCTGATGACTTGGTTCCTACAGGATACACAGACTCAAACTTCTAGGCGGATAAGGATGAGAGAAAATCCACTAGTGGATATGTCTTCACCTTGTCTGGATGAGCTATTTCATGGAGGAGTATCAAGCAATCTTGCATTGCTGACTCAACCATAGAAGCTGAGTATGTGGCAACTTCGGAGGCATCCAAGGAAGCAGTTTGGCTCCAAAAGTTCCTTTCAGAACTTGGAGTCGTGTCACATATGGACAAGCCGATTGTGATGTATTGCGACAACACTTGAGCAATATCGCAATCCAAAGAACCTCGGAACCACAAGAAGGGGAAGCACATTGAGAGGAAGTACCATATAATCTGGGATTTCATCCAGAGATGAGAAGTCGTGTTCGAGCAGATTGCCTCCGAGAACAATCTAGCAGATCCATTCACCAAGCCTTTGGCTAAGAGAGTCTTCAAGAGACGCTTAGACGCCATAGGGGTGGGCACCTATGGATTTACTTAGTCTTAGAGTGCAAGTGGGAGATTGTTGGGATGTATGCCCCCTTAGACTAAGTTTCTGATATAAAAATTGAATGTTTTAATAAAAGAATTAATTTCAGAAATTGTTTGCGAATTTACACTTTTATTTGTGCACAATTACGTTTAGAAAAGACCCATTGTGTTTAAGTAAGTGGTCTATGTGAATGGAGGTCTTTCATAGTAAGGTATGGATCACGGGTTACTTAACACATAAATATTCGTTCTTAAGCGATTGATGAGAATGAGAATCTCATCATGTCTAGGTTATTATGTTGTGAATTCTAAATGGGGAATGGCTTACCTTTAGCCAGTGAGTAATCCACTCACTTCATGACATAAGCGTATTTTGAATATGTAGAACATGACCTGCAGTAGTAGTTTCTAAAGGTACTATATGGTAGAAACCTAGGCTATTACCGTTACAACGTGGATTAGTACTCTATGACTTGAGTATGAGTTGGTGGTCTGGCGAAGCTGGAAGCATATACTTTGATATGCTATAGTTGAGGTTCTATCGTAGGGCCAATATACTTACATGTTGGGTATGTGTGACTAGTTAGTTAAGATAACTTTGTACAAGATAGTTTCTATACTATATCGCCCCTTGTGGTTGTCTGAATGATCTAAATATCCAGGGCTTTGGGAAACATGACTTGGATGTTTGCTTTAGGGTAGCTCCCTTGGAAATCTGAAACAATCCAAGAAGTCGTGGATCATTAGACTAGAGGCCTAAGGATGACAGATGTTATTTAGAGAGGTGTTAGTACACTTCTTCCTCTCTAAATGTACGGCGATGTATAGAGGGGTATTTTAGTCATTTCACCTGTAGGTCGGAGACTTTGCTAACGCAGTACTGTCCTTGAGGTCAATATTTCTTTATGGTGATATTAAGAAATATTTAAAATGCAAAATATAACTATTTATATGGTAAGGGTATTTTGGTCATTTTAGTAACCAAGGCGGTGTGTCTTTTGGTCCCCAGTATAGACCGTAAGTCCTAATTAAATACGGGTTAAGGAATTAATCTTAAATTAAATAAAATTTATTTTATTTAAGTAGCCTAATTTAATTGTTGGGTTAGAATAAAATAAAGGTCCATGGAGAGAGAATTGATTAAATTACTTTAGTGGGTTAGTTAATTATTCAGGGCTTTGGCCCAGTTTGAATAATTAAATATTGGCCTGGGACTAAACTAATATAGGCTTATTTATTAGACTAGTTTATTTGGGCTGGGAAATTAATTATTAATTGGGCCATTTATGTGATTCTAATTAGAATAATTAAGTAAGCCCAAAAGGTTAAACTAAGAGTCCAATGGCCCATTCTAGTTTAACTTAGGGTTATATTTAGTTTAAACAGGAGGATTGGAAACAACGTTGTTGAAAAAAACACACATTCTTTAGGACGGCCTCTTCTCTGTGAAAAAAAGGCCAGACGTCTCTCTCTCTCTCTCTCTCTAGAAAAATGTTCCTTAGTCTATAGTTGTTCACCAAATGGATTTAGACATGCCATATACTGGAAGATCGAGAGATTGGCGTTCACCTACACGCAAAGACGGAGTAGGAGACTTGCAGGAATTGCACCAAAGGCTTCCACCAGCATGCCTTCCCCGGTAGTACACTTTCCAGTCCAACCAACTCTTAGAACGAGAAAAAGAGGTAAAAAATTTTTAACCTTGGAGTCCGAACAGAGCCTAACTGGCGCCGGCCCTGTTCGAAAATCCCCTGTTCTTGTTTTTTTTTTTCCAATTTTTTTATCTTCGCTTCCGCTGTGTGCCATATATTTTTCGCTTCCTATACCTTCACAGGGATCATGCAATCCCCATCCTTTGCCCACCCATAGTTGGCAGGCCGAGGAATGAAGCCCACCTAGGCCTCGTCCCCACTTAAATCGAGAAATCTTCGGTTCAACCGGGCCAGGTCCTCAGTTCAAGCGGAGATATTTTAATCCCTATATGCTACTATAGTTTCTTCAATTTTTTAATTATCAGAGGATAGTAATTAAGTTCTCAACTGTTTTTATGTTCTATGTAACTTTGAAAAGTTAGGTTTTTAGAGAATATTTGGCTATAGATTGGAAGCATAACTTTTGTTCCATTAATTTTTAGAGATAAAGTGATAAAGTATCTAAAATTTCCTTTCTGGTTGAATAGATTAGTTAGACAAGGATTCAAGAATAGAATCAAATGGAGAAGTCAGACATGTAGAAATGCCACACTGATAGGCTATAGTCTGATTTCCCTCATGCCTGAAATGAGTCTTATTGACAAGGCTTAACTATTACTTACATAATGCTCGGGATTTGGAAATGAAATGGCGACAATGATGAAATTAAGCTTTTGTTTTGCTCAAAACAAAAGAAGAAAAATGAGTATATTTCTACTTTTATTTTTTGTGGCAATTGATGTCAAATTTGATTCATTTGTTTCATGATTTACTATTGTACATTTCTTCTCCAATTCTAATGTTGATGAAGAAGATGGTATAGTCAGTAGGAATGTATTATTGGTATGTCTAAGTATAAAGATGAATCAGAAATAGAGACTATTTCTATTGATGATAAAGAAATTCAAGAACCTATCAATTTTGATCCAGAAAGATATAAGCAGAATTAGAAAACTAGAGACACTATCCATCTGACGCTCAGATATCAATCTAGTTACTAAGTAATATACACAAAGTGAAAAAAAAAAAACTCATATTTGCTTTCATCCAGAATTTTGTGATCTCAACCATCCGATTTAGTATTTTAAAATGGCTTGATTTCTAAGGCTTTATTGGATTAATGGGATTTTGATTTTGGTTGCGATTGCGAACTCATGACCAAGAGAAGATGATGAAATGAAAGATGAGCAATGTTAAACAACATAAGCCATGCATGCAACTAAAAGAGAAAAGGCCTTTTTTTCTTCTTTTTATTTGCTTCAACATATAATAGATTTATTTTTTGAATACAATATATTCATTGTTGTGTTAGTATTTTGGATCTACATCATCTACATATTTTTTCATAACTCGAGGCAGAAAATTGGGCCCAAGAGAACAATTTATGCTCCTTGGTAATCTCCTTTTGTATTACAATGCATCCATACCATTGTTCATAGTATGCTAGTCAAGAGATGATCTAGAAGAAAGATTGGGGTGCCCTTTGGCAAATTTCTTCTGTACTTGAATGCATGCATACCTTTGTTCAGAGGAGGCAAGTCATAAGATGGTCCAAAAGGAGCAATTAGAGTGCCCTTTGTAAATTTCCTTCAATATTCAAGTGTATCAACTTCCTTGTTCATAGGAGGCCGGTTAAGAGATGGTCTAGAAGGAGGAATTAGGGTGCCTTTTAGCAAACTACTTCTGTAAAGGAATGCATCTCCATAGGAGGCGGATCATAATATGGCCCCCAAGGAGAAATTGGGGTGCCTTTTGATAGACTGCTTCTGTAAATGAATGCTTCTGCACCTCTATGAATAGGAGGGGGGCCATGATATGGCCCAAAAAGTGGAATTGGGGTGCCCTTTGGCAAATTGTTTCTATAAATGAATGCTTCGGCATCCCTGTTCATAGGAGGCCAGCCACGAGATGGTTTAGAGGGAGGAATTGGTGAGCCCATTGGCAAACTACTTCTGTAAAGGAACACATCCGCACTTTGTTCATAGGCGGCCGATCAGGGAATGGTCCAGAAGGAGGAATTGGGGTGTCCTTTGGCAAGCTGCTTTTGTACTTTGATGGCATAGACAATGAAGCAACATTTTTGGCGGGGGTAAAAGCTACCAAACTCAAAACTAATACAATTAAAATACTCATAATTTTTTGCAAAATGAGAATTAACACAATCATATATTTGGTATGATTGTGTGTAAAATTCTTGCAAAATCATACGCTACCTTGCTTGCATTTTTAGGGAAACTTTGAGCATTGCTGGTCTTTGCTGGTAAGAATTGGTGGACAAAAGATACCAAATTCACCTAAAAAGCTTCCTCATTTATAGATAATGCCCTGACAAATTGCTCTTCCATAAAAAAAAAAAAATATTGCGGTTGCAATTAAGGCAT
The DNA here is from genome assembly GCA_026120185.1 of Voacanga thouarsii. Taxonomy (NCBI): domain Eukaryota; kingdom Viridiplantae; phylum Streptophyta; class Magnoliopsida; order Gentianales; family Apocynaceae; genus Voacanga; species Voacanga thouarsii. Next base: position 12,970 of record JANUWF010003365.1, on the reverse strand, counting down.
CATATACTTTCTCAATAACAAGATTGTTGAAGAATGCATCTTTTGCTGAAAATTAGTTTAAGAATAAATCAACTTTGGATTTTCTGTTATTTGCTGATTTTAAGCTAGTTAGTTTTTTAGTTTCCAGAATTTTCTGGACAGGATTTTGAGCAATTCAACTGATCCTTTTTCTTGTATAAATATGGCATCATGTCAAATGAAATTTGTGTGCTTTTTCAGCACCATTCTACTTGTTTTTGCCAACAAATTGGTATCAGAGCCACTCTTGTTCTTAAGGGCCTATGAAAGACTTATCCATACCTCATTAGTAGTTAAAATGGCCTCAAATTTCAGTTCTTCACCTCCTCAGTTTTCTGGAGAGAATTATAACACTTGGGCCATAAAAATGAAGGTTTATTTACAAGCCTTTAACCTATGGGAAGTGGTGGAAAATGACTTGGAACCACTACCATTACCAGCTAATCCAACCTTAGCTCAAATTAAACATCATAATGAGGAGAAGTCCAAAAAATTCAAAGCAAAAAACCTATATTTTCTTAGCTCTTTCAGAGGAAGTTTTCACAAAAATACTATCTTGTGAAACTCCGAAGCAAATCTGGGATACACTTAGGCAGGAATACCAAGGCAATGATCAGACTAGGAGAATGCAAATATTGAATCTCAGGAGGGAGTTTGAGATTCAAAGGATGAAGGAATCTGATAATATCAAGGACTATGCAGACAAACTCAAAGTTATAGTCAACAAGATCAGATCGCTTAGGGAGGAGTTGATTGATAGGAGGATCGTAGAGAAAGTTCTTGTCAATTTGCCAGAAAGATTTGAGTCAAAAATATCTTCCCTTGAGGACTCAAGAGATCTTTCGCAAATTAACCTTACGGAGTTGATCAATGCCTGGGAAGCATAGGAACAAAGAAGGGCCATTCGAAAAGAAGCAGTGGTTGAAGGTGCATTTCAAGCTAAAGCAAAAGAAAGTGCACAATCTAGTAGTTTTGGCAAAAAAGAGAATGGAGATTGGAAAAGTAAGAAAGGAGTTTCAAACAATAAAAATGGAGGAAACAAAGGGAAATTTTCCCCATGTCCACACTGCAAAAGGACTTCACATTCTCAAAAATATTATTGGTACAGACCTGATATTCAATGCAGGTCATGTAAACAAATGGGGCATATGGAGAAGGTATACAAGAACAAGCACCAAGGTCATCAAGTCTAAGCTATAGAAAACCAGAAAGACCAAGATGAGCAGTTGTTTGTTGCAACTTGTTTTGTAACTAACAAAAGCAGTGATGCATGGCTCATTGACAGTGGTTGCAGTCACCACATGACTTCCAATGAGAGTATGTTCAGGCAAGTAGATAAGACATATATCTCAAAAGTTAGAATCGGTAATGGAGATTCTTTAGAAGTCAAATGAAGAGGAGTTGTAGCAGTTGAGACTCCAAAAGGTACCAAATTCATTTCAGACGTGTCATATGTACCTTAAATTGATCAAAATCTTTTAAGTGTGGGATAGCTACTGGAAAAGAATTATTCTATTTTTTTTCAAAGATAACCCATGCATGATATGTGATTCTATTAGTTGTGAGTTATTGTCTGTAAAGATGAAAGATAAGTACTTCTCGTTAGATTGGAAACATGCTGTTTGTGCGTATTTTGGTTCAGTTGATGAATCAAAACTTTGGCATACAAGGTTGGAGCATTTCCATTATTCTGCATTGTAGTTTTTGCAGAGAAAGCAGCTTGTGCAGGACATGCCAATAATTTCTCCTAAATCTGAAGTTTGTGAAGTTTGCCAATTTGGAAAGCAATTCAGATTGCCATTTCTAGCCAACAAAGCTTGGAGGGCCAGTGAAAAGCTTCATCTTGTCCATACGGATGTTTGTGGTCCAATGAAGACCCTCTCTTTTAATAGTAGCAGGTATTATATTGCTTTCATAGATGATTTTAGCAGAATGTGTTGGGTTTATTTCATAAAATCAAAATCTGAAGTTGCTAATATTTTTTGGAAATTTAAGAACTGGATTGAGAATCAATTTGGTCTAAAAGTGAAAATGGTTAGATCAGACAATGGGATTGGATACACATCTGGAAAGTTTAACAAATTCTGTGAAGATGCAGGTATTAAACACCAATTTTTAGCAACTTATACTCCTCAGCAAAATGGAGTAAGTGAAAGGAAGAATAGGACAATTATGGAGATGTCAAGGTGTTTGTTGTTTGAGAAGAAAATGCCTAAGGAGTTCTGGGCTGAGGCTGTCAATACTTCAGTATATTTACTGAACAGACTTCCAACAAAAACTCTAAAGGGGGAAGACACCATTTGAGGCTTGGCATGGTTACGCACCTTCTCTGCAAAATCTGAAGGTGTTTGGCAGTTTGTGCTACACACATATTCCAGATGTGAAAAGAGAGAAACTAGATTACAAGTCAGAGGTTGGAATTTTTGTTGGCTATAGCAGCACCACCAAAGGTTACAGAGTTTATCAACCTTCAAAGCAGAAGGTAATAGTCAGTAGAGACATCAAGTTCAATGAAAATTCAGCTTGGAATTGGGAAAAAAATAGAAAAGGATCCTAGCCAGCCAACTTCAAGGCCTATACTCATAATACAAGAGCAGCAAAATGATGATGACATAGTTGATCAGTAGGAGAATAACATACTTGATGATGAAACATATGATCATACACCTGTTAGAGGTACAAGGTCAATTGTTGATATTTATGCAAGATGTAACCTAGCTGTTTTGGAGCCGGAAGGATATAAAGATGCTGCAAGGGATCCAAAGTGGATTGATGCAATGAAGGAGGAGTTGAGAATGATAGAGAAAAACCAAACATGGATCTTGGTGGACAAACCTAGTCACAAGAAACCCATTAGGTTAAAGTGGGTGTACAGAACTAAGCTCAACTCAGACGGATCTGTCAATAAATATAAGGTAAGGCTTGTAGTAAAAGGATATGCTCAACAGTTTGGGGTGGATTTTTCAGAAACTTTTGCACCAGTTGCAAGGCTTGACACTATTAGAATGCTTTTGGCATTGGCAGCTCAAAAGACTTGGAAAGTATATCAACTTAATGTCAAATCAGCTTTTCTAAATGGTTATTTGGAGGAGGAAATCTTTATTGAGCAGCCAGATGGTTTTGTAGTACAAGGAAAAGAGGACAAGGTTTATCTACTTAAAAAGGCTTTGTATGGTCTAAAATAGGCTCCAAGAGCCTGGTACAGCAGAATTGATAATCATCTACTTAAGATTGGTTTTCAAAAGAGTTTGAGTAAATCAACTCTGTATGTTAAAGTTTCTAATGATGATCTTATTGCAATTTCTTTGTATGTTGATAATCTGCTTGTAACTGGTAGCAATGCAGGACTGGTGTAACAATTTAAAGATCAAATGATGCAAGTTTTTGAGATGACTGACCTTGGAGAGATGTCTTTTTTCCTTGGCATGGAAATTCAGCAACAGGAGAAAAGGATATTTGTTGGACAGTTTAAGTATGCAAGGGAAGAACTTAAAAAGTTCAACATGAAAAAGTGCAAGTCTGTAAGTACACCTCTGATGCAAAATGAGAAGTTTAGTAAAGATGATGGGATAGCAAAGGTGGATGAAGGCCTATACAGAAGTCTCATAGGTTGTTTAATGTATTTAACAACAACAAGGCCAGACATTTTATATTTTGTAAGTCTTTTGTCCAGATTCATGCATTATGCAAGTGAAGTACATTTTTGAACTGCTAAAAGAGTGCTTAGATATGTTAAAGGCACAGTAGATTTTGGAGTTTGGTTTGGAAGATCTGATAAGTTAAATTTGCATGGTTTTTGTGATAGTGATTGGGGTGGATCTAGTGATATGAGGAGTACTTCTGGATATTTTTTCAGTCTTGGTTAAGGTTTTTTTTCCTGGAAGCAGAATATGTTGCGGTTGCTGGAGCTGTTAATCAAGCTTTATGGCTAAGAAAGCTAATGACAGATTTAAATCATGACCAGAAGGAGCCCACAACAATATTTGTTGATAATGAAGCTGCTATATCTATCTCTAAAGAACTAGTTTTTCATGGCAAGACAAAGCATTTTAAGATTAAGTACTATTTTCTTAGAAAAGTTTAGAGAAACAAAGAAGTTTTTTGGTACATTGTAGGAGCGAGGATCAATTGGCTGATATTTTTACAAAGGCTTTATCCAAAGTCAAGTTCGAAGATCTGAGGAAGAGTTTAGGGATTTGTAGCAAAAGAAGCAAGGAGGAGTGTTGAAGAATGCATCTTTTGCTGAAAATTAGTTCAAGAATAAGTCAACTTTGGATTTTTCTGTTATTTGCTGATTTTAAGCTAGTTAGTTTTTTAGTTTCTAGAATTTTTTGGATAGGATTTTGAGCAATTCAACTGATCTTTTTTTGTTGTATAAATGTGGCATCATGTCAAATGAAATTTGTGTGCTTTTTCAGCCCCATTCTCCCTGTTTTTGCCAACAAAGATTCTGTTTTCATCACTAATTTAAGAAAAGCTAGGGAGTTGGCATATTTATATATCTTTGCTTTCTCTCTTTCTTGGAGGTGTCTTCGTTTATTCCTATTTGTTTCTACAAGGATCAAATTGATTGAATATTGGGAAGGTGTTGGATATGGAAAGCATATCTCAAATTATGAAAATACTAAGTATACCTCCAATCCAAATTCTCTAAAATACATCCGTTATAAAATTTAAAAAAAAGTAAATGATGGCAATAGTAGCAAAGAGTAAAAGAGCCACGTTCTTTATTTGTATCATTTTCTTTTCTCAAAGTTATATTATGAGAATAGAAAAAGATGTCGTGGAAAATTCTAAGAGTAACAAATTCTGAATATTTCTCTATCAAAATGCAACCTCGTCCAAAATTTATAATACAATATTTCTAAAAATATATGTTGTCCTTGACAAGAAAAAAAAGATGGAAAAAACTTATAATTCAAAGGTTATGCTTTTGTGGGTTCTTTACCTAGGATTCTTCCTACTAATCGTAACACGTTTGAAAATTTTCTTAAATTGTTAAATTTGCATATGGATACGTAAAACATTCTTGGTATTTTTTTTCATCCCAAATTAGTTTTTAAGACCACTATTTTAATAAAGCTTTTTATTTGTTTAATTCATAAAAAGAATAGAAGACTTGTTATGTAAGGGTATGCTTGGAATGAGGGAAAAGAGAGAAGAGGAAAGGAAAGTAGTTAGAGGGAAAGGAAAAGAGAGGAAAAGAAAGGAGAAGATTGGGAATTTTTTGCATTTGAAAGATTAATAGAAGAGAATAAAGGGATTGGATATTAATCTATATCTTTAGTTATATTTTGATAGAAATATAAATATTTAAATAAGAATGTTTGAGTTAGTACAAAACATATTCATTAAAGTTGGCTTCCTTCCCCTCTATTAAATTTAGTACAAAGTATGTTTCTTTATCAAAATTCAACCACCCTAAAAACTAATACTCTCTTACTCTGAAATAGAAGGTCTATTTTTTTAATATTATTTTGAGATGTTTGAAAATAAATGTCTACTTTTTTAACCTATCTTATTTTGAGACATTTAAAAATAAATTCCTACTTTCTTAATACACACACACACACACACACACACACACACACACACACACACACATATTTGAAGTTCCACAACTAACATCAATTGACAAAAGTTTCACTAATTCAAAATTTTCATTATATGGTAACCTTTCTAATTAATAAAGATCTTAATAGCTTACTCATAATCAAATATTCTCCTAAAATTTTTGTACTACATCAAGATGAGATATTTAAGTCAAATTATTATTTTTTTCAAGAAAAACATCTAATTTATTCATTCAACCATACACATAAAAAAAATGCAGGGTCTATGAGTCTACCCCATACACACAATTACATCCCCTTGTGATAACAAATAGGTAGAAGCATTACATGTTCTCTGGGTAAACAAGAAATCAACATATTATTTAGTAAGCCAAACAACAGATAGGCTTGTAGAATTCAATAAACTCCAAGTAGACAAAGTCTTGCTTCTTTAAATTAGAGATGAGTTCCAAAAAAAATCCTCTTTCATAATGAAAGTTCCATAGTTCTCCTCCTCTACTAGATGCAAAGCTTGGTATGCTACATCCCAAAGGGCAAGTTATGCCAAATAATTAGAGGGAGAACCATACTATACCTTCGAGGAGTTTTGAAATAATTGCAGTTGATGGAGGTCTATTCACTAGATAATAGGTAGTATTAACTGTTTGATCTCATAATTTCTTTGAAAGTCCAACATTTAATCGCATGCATTTACACACTACAAAAGTGTTTGGTTTATGCACTTTGCAACTCCATTCTACTATAGGGGATGTTGTACAGTACAATGCCTTATTATACCTTATTTTTTGTAGGACTCATTAAACGGTGCATTATAGAATTCTAACCTATTATCTATTTTGAATGTATTGACTTATTTTCCAATCGATTTTTCAATCATAGTCTTCCACTCATTAAACTGCCCAAACACCTCATTTTTTAATTTTAGAAAATATACCTAAGTTTTTATAGAATAGCCATCAATGAAAATAACAAAATTTGCACCGCCATGAGATTCAACTAGAGAGTGGCCTTACAAATCCAAATTAATATACTCAAGAATACAAGTAGAAGTGTTCTTGCCAGAACTGAACTTGATCCTGCATTGTTTGCATATAACATAAGTCTTACAAAATTTCAATTTCCTTATTTTTGCCCCATGTAACATTCCTTCTTTATTTACTATTATAAGCACATTCTTACTCAGATAACCTAATTTGTGACGCCATAACTTTGTACAATTATCATACTACTGTAAAGAATGAGAAACTTGCCACTATTCCCATTACTGAATTTTCCATCAATGTGTAAATTTCATACTGCAATTTACTCATTATTATTAGAGCACCTTTTGAAACTTTGATCTACCTACCTCTACTAGAATAGTTGTACCCTTATTTATAAAGGCACCTAAAGTATTCAAATTTTACCTAGGTCGGGAATATACCAAGTACAAAATGTTTTTACCATCGTATCATACTTCTTAATCTATATAGAACTACTACCCTTGATACCAACCTTCTTATGATAACCTAATTTCATACTACCATTTCACTCTTTAAAAAAAAGTAAATGGATTTTTGAAAATGTCATGTGATAAAGATGCATCAACATTTATGACTCAGGTATTTGCAGAATTTAAAGTTTCAATAGTCAAAACATCGTTATTTTCTCCTTCATTAGAATTATACTAAAATACATCTGAGGTGTTTTGAACCATAACTGCATGCATGAACATTAGGTTCTCCAACATCAATTTCTAGCCAAAATAATATCTCAAAACTAGCCTTGGCTAATCTCTCTATGCAAGATTCCCAACTTACATCCTTATTGCAAATGTTTAGATCTTCGCAACTTCCTTTTGCAACGGCACTGTAGAACAAAAGTTAAACTCCAAGCCTTGATGTTGCTAACCTTGATCTTATTCAAAATGTTAGGGATTGCTCTCAACGGGTTACTCACCAATATCATGCAACTAACAACATTCAAATTGGCTATTTTATGCCTAATGCTTCTACATACAGGCTTTGTCTCTCGGATTCTTTTTTGGCTTCTAATTTTAGGCCCACATTTGATCGTGAATTGCAGCACCATATTGCTCAGTTAGGCAAAGGAAAAAAACAAAGATCAAAGAAATTAAAATATCCTTAGTCCTTTCCTGTACCAGAACTTTATATTGATTTAGGTGAAGATTTTATTGTTAAGTATGATGAAGAGGATTGTACTCCTGTTAAATCATGTAAAAGGAAAAAGAATAGAGGAATCATATTGCCTAGGCATAGTATGATCACTGGACAGGCATTCAGAAGGTTTCTATTGTAATTACATTACATTGGATGTACTTTCACTTTATTTTTTTAATAAAATCCTCCAACATTTTGGTAGGTTTTTTTTTTTCCATATTGCTTCTTTCGCTATAGGCAATCTTTTCTGATGTGCCCATTTTCTTTAGAGTGAAAATATCGAAGTTCTCCATATTTCAATTTAGAACATAACTTACTCCTATCCTACTATTCTTTTCCTTGTTCCTGCCTTTGGTAACAACCAAACCTGTGTCTAATCCATCCTTGTTAGAATAAGAGACCTTTCTATTCAATTTCTTAGATTGCATAGCATCCTTCATATTACTAATAGAAATACTATTTCTACCACACAATATAGATCAATAAAAGTTCTTATACGAATTATGCCCAAGCCATGCACTACCACCATATACTTAAAAAAGTATTCTCATTCAGGTCGTACTCCCAAAATTTCAGATTAGATCACAATTTGGGCCTACCACAATAATTCAAGGCAGCCAACATTCGCTAATTGCCCTAGGCTTTCTTGGCAATCTCACTAACCTAGCTAATCCAATAATTCATACAGTGCAGTCAAAGAACTCATCCCATACACTCATGTATCCAACTTCTCTTGCAAAAGAACACTACAACAAAAAATGTACGTATCATTTTCTTACCAATATCCTTATTACCTACAGATGCCATTTCTAATTAGTGTCCTTTGATATAGTCTCCAAGTAATAGTTAGAGTGTTTTTACACAAATTCTAGATAGCACTTTAGCTATCGACACTACTTCTAGAACTGTTAGTTCTAGATGAAGGGTTCCCAAAAATTTGGTAATAAATCTTATTCGCTAATATGTCTTTACATATATACGAACAATACATTCTTCCATGTAATCAAAAGGGTAAATTTCATTTTCATTTCTTACTATGACCTCACTAAAAAGGAAGAATTAATTGTTAATGAGATTTTGAAAATAGAAATAAAAATGATAAAGGGAATTGAGAAACAAAAATTTCATTGAAAGATCTTGGATATGCTGAAGCTATCCACATCATATATAACATTTTAGTTTTGAAACAATCCTCACCGAGAATGTATCCATCACAACAATAAAATCTTGTAATGAAAAGGGTAAATTTCATTTTCATTTCATACTATGACCTCACTAAAATGGAAGAATTAATCATTAATGAGATTTTGAAAATAGAAATAAAAAGATAAAGGGAATTGAGAAACAAAAATTTCATCAAAAGACCTTGGATATGCTAAAGCTATCCACATCATATATATCATTTTTGTTTTGAAACAATTCTCACTTAGAATATATCTATCACAACAATAAAATCTTGAAATTGCTATATTTACGAGTGTTTTCTATGAATAAAAGTGGTGGTTTAACCAAGTAGATTGGTTCACTTTCTTCCAATTGTACCATGAAGCTTAATGTTCAATCTTCTTCTTCAGGTGAGAAACTACTGTAAACAAGATGAGCCTTTTGATTATTCCACCTGATTCTACATTTCATCCCATATAATCTTCTCAGGCCTGTTAATGACATAATGATAATATATACACACATACTAGGCATGGTTAGTGCTTTTTATCCTTGAAACAATTTAGAGTACTAAACTAATCATATCTCAATTTTCACTAACATATCGACTAATAAACTCGTTTTTATAATCATTTCAATATGCTCTCCTCTAACTCATGGTCATACACCTATAAAAGGATAGCTATTCACTTGCTTTTTTAGGACTCGTTGGATAAAAGTGAAGTTTGAAAACTAAAATTTGAATATTTAAGCGTTGAAGTTTGAAAACTAAATTTTAAAATTTGAAGTCTGAATCTTTAAAATATGATGTTTGAGTATGAATATTGAATTAATTATACTTTATTTTATATTATATTTTATTTTTATTGAGGCTAGAAGTAGGAAGATTGAGCATGTGATAGGTTTTTTCGTGTAAGAAACTTCCTTTTTCTTATTTAGGATGCCTCATCTTCTATGGTAGGTTGAAGATGATTTATTTTCAGCCTATGATTGATAAGATCAAGTATAGAATGCAGGGACAGAAGTTTAAATATTTATCAGAAGCAGGCGGTTTTAGTTAGTTTGTTCAGTTTTATACTTAATTCCTTTACATATTATAGGTCTTCCTCTATCTATTTTTCACGATATCCAACAATTGTGTTCTGATTTTATTTGAGAAGGTTCTTAATTTGGAGTGAAATGCTACTGGAGGAGTTGGGTATCTTTGTGTTTTCCTTTAACTTCATTGTAACACCCCGCTACCTAGGCTTGCTAGGGCCGGGGATGTCGCCCCGTCTAAAGGACAAGGGGTCTTTATAACTAGGTCACACAAATAAAATAGCGGAATAAAAAAAATACTTTAACTTAAAATTTATTACAATTCAAGAATAAATTCAAGAATAAATCCGCAAATTCCCAAAAGAAACACAAATCCATAAATAAAATCATCCACTCTCAACTCCCCAAAGCAATACATAAAAATAAATGACAAAATTCTCTTCCAAGGCAGATAACACTAGCTACTCATCCCCACAGCAGGATCAACCTGAAATCATGGTAAAAATGGTGATGAGACAGAAATCTCAATAAGTCCGTGTGTACTTTGAGTGTCCAGTGGAAATAGTTTGTGTATGCAAAGTATGAAATGCTTTATAAAAAAAATCACTGGCAAGCAATAAACATTAGTCAAAAGCAAGAGTGGTGTTTTGGCTTTTCCAACCATACATAATCAATAAAATCAACCACTCAGAAAGGTGGTCATGGGTTACCATACGTTGGGCCCCATAACCGGTCAGAATGCCGACACTTTGTGCAGACTGACAAAAGATAGGTGATCGGCCTACTGGGTAAGATACTCCTCCTTCTCTATACCCAAACAACAACCGGGTGTCCATTCGGCAAAACACAGTCACTTGACTGAAAAATAAACTGCTAGCTCGGACCGGCACGACCTACTGGACTGACATCTTATCTGGGAAGGACTCACCCCTCAGAGGTGGCCACCTACTGAGAGACTTACCCTAATCCTTCAAAGACTAGCCCTAGCAGTCTACCCTTATTGAGTACTTAACGTAACATGTCCCACTTGGGAGAAAATGAACAAAACACAGTTCCACATGAAAATGGCAATTAAGGGTTTCCAAAGTCTTTATCAAAATCAGTTTTAGAAAGAGTTTTGAGTTTGAGTAAAACTGCTTATGGATTTTCAAATAACTTGCTTGACTGAAATAAGGAGGAAATCAATCCTCAATCGCCTTTACCGAAATGAGTGTCCATGCACTCTACATTTGGCTTGCCATAATAAACATTTTACATCAATCAGATTTTATGCAGGAGCTTACCTGATTCTTGCTCACAATAAAAGGTCTCAACAACTGACCTAACCCCGCATGGGCAAATACAAACCACAATTAAACTCAAGCCAAAATTCACTCTCTCAATTTAAAACAACTCAACTCACTACTACCATGATCCTAGTGTCCCAAGCTTTAAGCCCAAACAATAAATAAATAGGTTTATAAGCTAAGTCTAATTTGATATTTAAAATAATTAATGTTTTGGGAAATAAGTACTAATAAGTTGAAGGTTTAAATCTTGCTAAGCTATATTCAGAGTTTAATTGGTGAAGAGTCTTAGGTATTAGGTAAAATAATGATTTATTTATAATTAATTTTTTGAAAATAATTGCTAGCTAGAATTAGTTGAAAATAAATTTTAATGGGTCTTGATTGGAAGATAATAAATAGACTTTAATAGGTTTTGATTAAAAGGTAATAATTAAAATTTTAATAATAAATATTTTACTTATTATGATTATTTTCATAAAAGGCTTTAGTTGATTTTATCATTTTATATTATATCTATATATTTTATTTCTTGAATAAAAGCTACCATTTATTTGGCTAAAATATCTTTTTAGTAATTCAAATCCATTTCCTAGGGTTTTTCGAATTTTCTAGCAAAATCATAATATTAAATATTTTATTAATGAAATAAAAAATTAGCTTAGGGACAACTAGATCATGATTATATTTCTATGGCTAACCACAATCATGAACATATACAACCCTTCCATTCATCAAATCACCCAAATCATGCATATAAGCATAGATCTAAATTTATCAAGACATGATCTAACCTCTACTAGCATAAATATAATCATGGCTTCAATAATCCAACATGAATATAAATCCTATTCACCAAAGGTGACAATCTCTAGCATACTTGATCACAAATACTACCTATGACATGGAGATATGCATTAAACCCTAAAACACCATACAATCAACCAAGATAATCCATTCATGCATAAATCCCATCTCCAACATATTCATACATACATTCATGCTTCACTTTCAACTCATCACTACAATATATACTCAACCCTATTCATGATTCATCTGCTATCAATATCATCCTAGAGACATGAATCTAGAATTTAAAAGAAGGGTTAAAAGGCTTACTTGATTGATGAATACCTTGAAGGAGTTTCGAATGGATCTCAACTCCTAGATGTCTAAATCCGTCCGAAGAAGATGAATGAAGCATGGCCATGGTTGATGAAATCATTCGGCCAAGAGAGAGGGAGTGTTCGGTCAAGAGAGAGAAAAGAGAAGAAGAAAGTCCATTAGCATGCTTAAACACATATATGTTCATTAGAGATTGAAGATTAGCGAAGATGAAGTTGATTGAATAAACATACCTTGAAGGTGTTCTTGAGCCTACACAAAATTTCCGGTTTTTGATCTGAAAGTGCGAGTTGGATTTTGGAGTTTGATGTTAAAAATGGTATGGATGGACTCACTGTAGTGTATAGATGAAATCTGGAACTTTTAGAAGAAGTTTGAAGTGATTTGGAGAGGTATTAGGTGAAAGGAAGAAGTAGGTGTTCTTGGTGTGCTATGTGTTCTTGAAGGTTGAAGAGAATAGAGAGCTTTTGGGATTGGAGGCTGCCGAATTTCTGTAGTGATTAGGGCTGCTGAATTGCTTGTAGGGTTTTGGAAGATGATTTTCTAGTTTGGAAGGGAAAAGGAAAGGCTAATTGTTCAAATCCTTAAAGAATATTTTTGAGAAGCA